>CM059866.1:16219244-17470018 GCA_030490815.1 Acer saccharum | reverse complement strand
CCCCCCCCCCCCCCCCTTGCCATCCTTCACAACCCAAATGCCAACTGATTTTCAAGTGAACTAAAAGAAATAATACAAAAGCAGAAACTTGTTATAAGAAGTAAAAAGAAGAAAATGAAAGTGAGTGACAATACAAATGAAGACACAAAACTCATTGGTGGTAGAGTCATTAAGCTTGAAGAAACTATCATAAATCATATGACAATGAATGGAAAAAAAAACAAAATACCTATAAATGAGTATGAAACTAATTGGTCAAATGTAATGATCTGTTACCTATTAAAAAACTTTTGAGCCGACTCAATCATAAATTACCTACGACATGGCGACTCAAATTGAAACATTGTTAGACTGAACAGGCATTCATTATCACCTAGCCACATTGATTAACATTTACTTTATAACATATCTGTCAATCTATTCAAGTACAGTGTAAAGATGGACCAAGGAGCATACTCCTGAATCAAAAATGGTAACATACAGAAGATCAACACATTAATGTAAAAAGAACCGAAAATGTCGAAAACTATCATGCACTCACACTAACTTGATTGATCAAGATAAAACTGAAAAACTTTCAGACCGGTTGAATTCGATAGGTAAAAGAAAGGCAATGCAATGCTCTCCAATAGTACAATCAGAGCAATATCAAAAGACACAGATACATAATTATAGAATGATAATCAAACAATTTCGACAAATAATTCATGAAAAGCCAATTGAGAGCAGCAACAAGAAAGCAAGCACAAACTTAGTAGTCAACTGATATTCTCCTTCCTTCCATTTCCCACTTCTGACATGCCCATCACAGTCACACAACTTCCTCAAGACTGCCAAAATCAACCCAATAGCCAAATCAGCCACTTCGTCGGTCAAAACATCAGGAGTGTTAGTAACTCTAATGCCCTTCTCTATACATTTTGGCAAGTCAATCTTGTCCAACCCCACACTGCAAGTAGCCACAATCTCAAGCTTAGGCAGAGATTCTATCAGTGCAGCGTCTGCACCTACAATGGAGTTCCAACAACAGCACGTATGATGTCTCTGTGATCTTTCAGGAACTGGGTCCTGTCTGAAACAGTCCAGAACTTGAAAAGGTTGAATCTTTTTTCCAGTTCTTGTTCTAGGTATGTGCTCTTTGGATAAGTCACCAAGACACCTATTGACTCCATTAGAGGAAGAAAATGATGATGAACACAGCATGGTTTTGTAAAGATAATTGATTGAAGTTTGTTGTGTCCTAAATGTTTGAAAAGTTTCAGATTGGTGTTATAATTTATGGCCTTATGGATTGTTCTCCGGTTACCGGGACTCATAAAAGCAGCAGGGCAGGCAGTTACCTTGTGGGGGGACAGTGCTCATAAAACAGGAGGGCAGGCAGTACCTACGCACATGATGAGCACTTTCACTTTATGGTACTAGCAGGGTATGTATGCTTAAGAGTGACGATATTAGCGAACTATATGTACACCCTTTCATAAGTATACCCTATTAAAAATTTTAAAAAAAACTCTATGTAAGTAAACCCTACTTAATAACAAAATAATCTTTCTTTATTCTTTTGTATTGTATTTTGTAACTACACCCCACCCACACCTATTTTGTTGTCTAATTAATTTTATTATTATTTTAAAATTGTTATTTGTTGTAAATTAAATTGAAACAATAGATAATATAATAGAAACAAAATGAGAGAGTAATAATATGATAAAGTAAATAATTAATAAGAGAAATAAAATAAAATAATAGATGAAACAAAGAGAGAGGAGAGAGAGAACATATGCCTTTTATTGATTTTGAGTGAGTATCAGTTTTTACACCAACCTTACTATTTACAATGAAAGCCATATAGGCAAGAAAGAGAGGATGGTTATTGTAATATTCCACCACTTAATTTACTTAAGCATGAAGCAAAACAAAGTATGCTTCCACGTGGCTTGGCTTACTCAAGAAGCCAAAAGAATGTATGTGGTGGAAAAGCCACACACGCGTAACATTATTTCATTTCTTGTTTTTCAAAAAATTAATTTTTAGTTCTTAAATATAGAAATTGTTAATTGTCTAACTTAACAACCTCTCCAAAGAAGTATTTTCCCTACTACTAGGAGCCGAAACTGCGGCGGAACCCGACCCCTAAAGAACTTGGTCCTTCCAAGACCCAGTCCCGATAGCACCCCCAAAAAAACTGGGCTCAAACCAATACCCGACTTTCGGAAGTATCAAACCCACATAGTAGGACCAGACCTAGCTAAAGCGCGGTTCCCTCACTAAGCACCAATCACCGCTAGTGCCTTAGCTAGACCCCTTAAGTCCTCAAGGAACATTCTAAAAATTCAAACTCACTCTCCAAGCATCGGGCCATAACTAGGGATGATGTTAGCCCTAAGCAAGGTTGTTTGAAACAAAGGGAAACTAGGGCAGCTTGCATCAAGTGATTGGGCAATTAATGCTAGAACAACAGACATGAAGAGGGAAATATAAGGAACCAATGAGCGAGATCCTCTCTCAGCCGCGCCTCACCAACAGTCAAATCATCCTAGCTAAGCCCTATCCAATGTCAACCACCTCATTCACGAAGAAGGAAGCTGCAACTTTCAGCAAAAAGGATGCAGAATGTCTTTAAGCAAAGAAAGGAAAGCTTGGTTAAGAGCGTTTGATAGGTGCAGTGCGACAACCACTAACGATGTCTCATGCTGGGCGGAATAGTGAAAAGGATAGGTCTCACCAACTAGAAGCATCTCCAACCAATCAAGACGATGCAATTCACCACCAAAGCTCCAGGTTAATGCCACTAAAGCGCATAAAACACTGTAGGGCATAAGTGGAGCACTCACAGCCCTTCCGGAGCGTGGGTTGCCAACAGACCCGATACATAGGAATGGTGGGGATTCCCTAGCCGCTTTCCATCCTAATAATCAAAACCCTCACCTATCCGCTAAAGCTCCAAATCAGCAAGGAGATACAGGTGAAGCAATCACGACCCTCCAAAGCAAGCCACTATATGCCTGATTCAAAAGAATGGTGAAGATCGAGCAAAGCCTTTCCCGCCTAAGGGATGGCCCTCACCTATCCACAACATGTCTCCTTATAAATACCCCAACTCAACATGAGTAAAGGGATCCTTTTTTTTCAAGAGAACCCCCCTAAAAGAGAAAGAGATTACTTGGCTACTAGCCTCATATGATCACCCTCATCTTGATCATTCTACTTGGCTACTACCCTCCTACAATCATCTCTACCTTGGTTATACTACTGTGACTACACTCCAACACACCCCTACCATTTATCTGTTTATAGTTAAAACCACATCAAGAAGCATAAGCCCATGAGGCAATCTATGGTGTAACTTACCACAAACAATTAATAAAACATATTGCACTTGATTATTCCTCTCTGTCACTACAGGACCGGTCCTAATAAACCAATGTCGATCCTGAACAGTCGCACCAGAGCAAGACCCGATACTATCCCCATCACTTACAGTCCCACCAAGTCTTGGTCCCTAACCGGGTCAGGGACCGCCTCTCAGCCATGATAGTACCACATCAGCCCTATACCTGACCCAATCCAACTGTGAAGCACCCGTACTTCGTGGTCAACTAGTGTCCCGAAAGTCATACCCGATTTTTTGATAACAAAAATTACACCAAATTGAGTGGGGTTTTGAGCTAATTTTATTTACAATTGGTATACAAAAATTATAAAAAGAAGATGATGCAACATATATATTATATTATATATATTTTCAAATGAGAACGTTCTGATATAACTTCATAAGGATATTGAATGTGAGTCCTTAGTTTTACATGCTTGACTCGTGTGTATGCACTTGTCAAAACTAGTGGCTCACATTCAATATCCTCATGAAGTTATATGAGGAAGTCCTCATGAGAACGAGACTATATATATATATATCCACATAAGTGATTGGGTGGTTCATACTATAATACAGAATTTCGTCAAATATATAATGAAGGTGAAAAAGAATAAAAGAATCATTTTTTAAGCTTTATAAATAAAATAATAATAATAATAATAAGGCAATTGCCTAGAAAATATATCTACAGCGTGTGCAATGTGCCCTGAAAATGGCAATACAAATACTAAGCAAGCTATGTAGTATCGGTATGTATGTCACTGTATGTGTTGCCACTGCCGATGTATATAGAAAAAATACAAAGGGGGAAGATGTAGAGAAAAGTCAATATAAAACTTTTCTCTTTTTTATTAGAGTAGTGTGAGTTACTGTATTGTGAATTGAGAAGAATTTTTGGGTTCGTGATTGTCTTCCGACTGGTATTACAACCGATAGACAATTCCAATTTATATTTGAAAATAGTATGTAGAAGATAAGTTAGGATTTGAAAAATAGAAAGGGTTTTAGGATATAAAAAACTGATTAATAATTTTTTTTTGTACTTACAAACTATTGATTCCTTTTAGTCATTTTAATCAAGGGTAATATAGGATTTTTAAAAAGAAACTAATTCGATGTGTACATACAATTTTTTAAGGGTATAAATATCGCAACCCTATGCCTAAAGGGTGTGGGGCCTTAGATTTAAGGATTTGGGTTTATTCAACCAAGCTCTTTAGCAAAACAAGTCCGGAGGTTGATAAAGAATCCAAACTCTATGGCCTTTAAGGTTTTTAAAGCAAAATATTTCCATAGGGAAGATTTTCTCCGACTCAATCTTAAACCAGGAAGCTCTCATACCTGGAGAAGTATATTTTGGGGAAGGGACCTTCTAGTCAAGGCCCAAGGGGTTGTGATGGAGAGTGGGAAACGGGGAACGAATCAAGGCTTTTAAAGATCCTTGGCTCCCTCGACCGACTACGTTTAAACTAATATCCAATGATCCTTTTGAAGGTATTAGAGTTGAGTGGTGACTAGAAGTTGAACCAATTTATTCTAGAGTTGACAGAGAGGTGATTCTATCCATTCCGGTGAGTATTAGAGATAGTTAAGATTCAATTATCTAGCACAACGACAAGAAGGGGTCTTACCAGTGAAAAGTGGGTATAGGCCGGGTGGCTGCAGGGAAAAAATCAGGGAGGAGTGTTCAAACTCTGCCTGAACCTATAAATGGTGGATGACATTGTGGAACTTGAGTATCCCACATTCCCACCAAAAGTGAAGGTGCTACCCCTTCTTTTTGAATCTCAGCCGAAGAAACATTAACTGAATCCTTGCTGTCCGAGATACGGAGCGGAAGTGGAATCCACTCATCATGCCCTTTTCTGGTGCAAGGGGGTAAGGGAAAGATACGATTTTCTTGAACAACCTGCGTAATTTCAGAGGCCTCCCTAGTTTGGAGATTCTTATTTGGTTGAACGGAAGATTCGAAGAGAGGACCTTGCTTTCGTGTGTATGGTGCTTTGGGCCATTTGGCTAAACATAAATGCTTTGGTGCACAAGCAAAAGGTGAGGCAGAGTGGGGAGGTCCTGGATTGGGTTGTTAATTTTTTTGGGAGAAATCCAGAATACTCAAAGATCTCTCAAAATCTTCCAAATGAGATATAGGGGTCTAGAGTTACAAAGTGTTTGCCTCCTCTGGTTGGTTATGTTAAGATAAATTCTGATGTGGCAGTAAAGGTTAGTATGGACTCTATAGGTATTGGTGTGGCTATAAGAGATTCCACAGGAAAGGTGTTGGTGGCTGTTTTGAAATCGGTGAGAGGATTTTATTCTGCAGAATTAGGGAGCTTTTAGCGGTTCGGGAGGGTTTGATTCTGGCCTCAAATTGTTTGGTTGAGATGGATGCCACTAATGTAGCAGCATCTATCAAAGATAACAAAGCTTCTATAGGTGATGCTGGTTTTGTTCTTGAAGATGTGAAGGCTCTGTGCGTCAAGGTCCAAGTATCTGAATGTCATGCTACTCCTCGTTCAAGGAATACCATGGCCTAATCAGAGCCGGCTGAAGCACAAAGCAAGCTAAGTGGTTGCTTAGGGCCTCTGAAATTTCTCCAAAATTTAAGGGCCTCGTTTTATTTTATTTTCAATTTTTACTTATAGACAATATTAAATTAAAGGGATTACCCGGTGGCCATCAACTTATGCCACCACTATCAAAATAGCAACTAGATGGGGAAATGGATGGAAAATGGCCATTTTGGCAAACATTGTTACACTAATGGTCATTCCATCCAATTCCATCCAATAAATGGCATTTTGATAAATATGAGGATGACATTAATTTATTTTAGATATTTTTAGAAATCAGTTTTATCTTTTGTTTTTTGAAACAAATAATTTTTAATGTGTATATATACATATAGCATATCTCAACACACACACACACATACACATATATATATATATATATATATATATACACACATATATATTTCTTTTCAACTTATCTCAAATATATTTTTTAGAATTTTTAGATTTTATAACCTTAATCTTTTCAAAAAAGAATATATATATATATATATATATATATATATATATATCTTTTCAACTTATCTCAAATATCTTTTTTAGAATTTTTGATTTTATAGCATTAATCTTCTCAAAATATATATATTTATTTCTTTTCAACTTATCTCAAATATATTTTTTAGAATTTTTAGATTTTATAACCTTAATCTTTTCAAAAAAGAATATATATATAATATTATATATATATATCTTTTCAACTTATCTCAAATATCTTTTTTTAGAATTTTTTGATTTTATAGCCTTAATCTCCTCAAAATATATATATTTATTTCTTTTCAACTTATCTCAAATATATTTTTTAGAATTTTTAGATTGTATGGCCTTAATCTTCTCAAAAAAGAAATACATACATATATATATATATATATATATATATATATTGAGATATGTTATACGTATATACACACTAAAATAATTATTTGTTTCAAAAAACAAAAGAAAAAATTGATTTCCAAAAAACATCTAAAATAAATTAATGTCATCCCCATATTTACCAAAATGCCATTCATTGGATGGGATTGGATGGAAATGGATGAAATGGCCATTAGTATAACAAGTTTACCAAAAATGGCCATTTTTCATCTATTTCCCCATTTGGTGGCCATTTTGATAGTGGTGGCTAAAATTGATGGCCACTAGGGTAATTACCTCTAAATGGAATTAAAAGGCCTCCTAATATATGGCCATAAAAATATAATATCTTCTAAAGTTAAAGATACAAATTCCTTTTAAATGTATATTAATATCTTTTATATAACAAATTATATGTATCTTCTTCTTTTTTCTTAGGAAAAATATTATTTATTTAGAATTAATTGTTTTCTAATTCCAAATCAACTTTATATTTTTTTTTTATGGAAAACTCTTTATTTATAATTTAATTATTTCCTGGTTCCAAAAAAAATCTTAATACTTTCTTACTTTAAACGGTCCTAAATAACATAGTAAAAAGAAAAAAAATTATTCATTTAATGATCCTAATACTTCCTTAGAACACATGCTTCTTAAAGTTGTTAAAATTTTTGCCTTACATCTATTTTATTCATTTATTTTATTTTCTACTAATTTGTATTCATTATCTATAACTCTATTTTCTCCCTAACTTAGCTCCAAGTTGTTTCAATAACTTTCTTCAAAATCAAATCTTAATATTTTGAGTTCTTTGAAGGCAACTTGTTTAGGATCATTCTTTCCAATTTGGTATTTTCCGGGTTCTATAACAAATATTTCGTTGCAAGCTTAAGCTTCTAAGATTAATGGTTCATAAACATGACATGTTAGTAAATAAAGAAATCTACAGTAATCATATGCTCAAGCTCTATAGCCTGGGCTCAAATTTCAGTCTGCATCTGCCCCAGCTGCCGCGTTACAAACAACTGCTTGAATGGAACTGGAGTTGCCACAAGAGTGTTGAAACTGCCATGACTTGAACACCCTGAAGCTCTTTTCCAGGCCATCAAGACACCTACATTGTCCAGATTCTTGTTTTTGTTTTTGTGAGAGTTGTAGAGTTGGTTTAAGAGGAATTTGTATCCAGTGGCAGAAGACGTTATGCGTTTTCTTGTCTTGGGCAATATTTTCAGAAGAAGCAACTAGCAAGGCCTAAGTATTAAATGTATTAGATGTATCTCATTCATCAAATTCATGACATACTTTAGTAATTTCTTGAAACAACAATCATACTGTAGGTAGCAGCAACATGAAGCCTCCAAATCAATACAGAACTCATACTTCATCACACAATTAAACCACTGGAGTGAGCAGGGGTTTGCTCAAAAACTGTGCCTCCAAATTCCCAAGCACTAGGTCAGCCATGGCTGTGCGAGTTTCCACCGTGCCACTTCCTACATGAGGCGTAAGGACTACATTCTCAAGGCCAAAGAGCTCTTCAGGTACCTCAGGCTCGTTTTCATACACATCGAGTCCAGCCCCACCTAAACGGCCTTCAACCAGTGCGGGCACCAGCTCGTGTTCATCCACATGAGGTCCCCTTCCAATGTTGATGAGAACACCCTTTGGACCCAATGCATCGATGACTTCACGATTGATGATATGGCGGGTTTGCTCTGTTAATGGGCATGCAACAATCAGAATTTGACAGTTTGAGGCCAACTCAACGACACTTGGATAATACGTATAGTTTACATCTGATTTCTTTGTTCTTGTGTAGTAACTAATTGGGCAGCTAAATGCTTCAGCTCTTTTAGCGATTGCCAAGCCAATCCTTCCCAAACCAATAATGCCAATTGATTTTCCAGTGAACTGAAAGGAATTCAAAAGCAAGAACTTGTTATGAGAAGTGGAAGAAAGGAAATGGAAGTGTTAAAACAAAATGAAGACACAGAACTTATGGATAGTCATCAAGAGCAACAATTCAATGCAAGAAACCGTCATGGATCATAAAATTACCAATAGAGGAGTATGAAACTGTACCTGTATTTTTAATGTCAGTCAAACTAATTAGTCACATGACAAGAACTTTTGATAGCCTATAACTCATTAAAATATATGTTATAACATTTCCTTTCTCATTACCATTTCTATCAATCGTGACAAGTACAGTATAAAGATGTATCGCAAATAAACTTTACGAAAAATAACACACCGAAGAAAAAATGGAAACAGAATATTAGGAAACAGAGGATGGAGGAAAGGGAGGGAGTGCATTGTGAACTTCAATTAGAAGTTAGAACAATATAAATATAAAAGAAATGTGACAGTTTCTCTCTCACACACACACAGAATACAAAGAAAGAGAAACAACAACCACAAGTACAAGCACATTCTATCGACAGCAGCCTCTTTCGAGATATTTGTTTTGCAATGGAACTATAGTCTTTTGCTTTCTCCCGATCTACATTTACTTCCATACACAAAGATCCTAGAAAGAAGATAAGAATAACGAAGGAACAGTGTCCGAAACAAAGCCTTAACAACCACAAAAACAGAGCCTAATCAAACTATAGAGCTCAACCTTTTCTCACTCAACAGTCAACACCCAAGTCAATCCCATTATATTCTTTTACTTTATTTTAGGTAAAACCATGAAAGTAACCAAATTATTCCTCAGTTTGCCTATATCATTATTTCCTACACTTCAGTCCTGGACTCATACTCTCTAGAGCCCACAGTGAGATTCAACCGAGGGAAACTCAACCTTTCGGACACTAAGTACAATATCTGAGTGCAGGAATGAGGTATGAGAGTAGTCCCTCTAGCTTGAAATGACAACGTTACTGAATTAGAAAAAAATCATCACTGATAACACAACATAAATCCATATTTAACATGAAATCAACTTTGTACCACTTATTTTCACTACAAGTCACAAATTGAGATAATTATATACCTTTCGTATCTCAATTTCTCATATTCTCTACTAATTAGACAAATTTACTACACCTCCATATGTTTTTACAACCACCACCGACAACAAAAACATCAATCAGTCTATTTCTACAAATAATTCATGAACATCCACAACAGAATTCAACAGCAGCAACAACAACAAAGAAAGCACAAACCTTGGTAGCAAAAACTTGTTATGACTTATGAGAATTGGAAGAAAGGAAATGGAAGTGGTAAAACAAAATGAAGACACAGAACTCAAGGATAGTCATCAAGAACAACTCAATGCAAGAAACTGTCATGAATCAAAAATTACCAAAAGAGTAGGATTCTGAAACTGTACCGGTTTTTTTTTTCAAGTCAGTCAAACTATGTAGTCACATAATAAGAACTTTTGCTAGTTTATATGCCAAATTTTCATTCGCATTTCCATTTCTATCAGTCATGACAAGCACAGTATAAAGATGTATCGCAAAAAAACTTTAAGAAAAATAACATACTCCAAAGAAAAATGGAAACAGAATATTGGGAAAGGGAGGGAACGACCCTAATGGCTCATCAGCAACCTAAGTGCTCTGAAACTGATGATAAAGAGTAGGCTAACATGTATATAAAGTTATAACCCCCCTAATCATCTTTAGAATTCTTTAATTTGCAGCAAGTGATATCATAGAAGTGCTATTCTTTGAACCAGAATATTTCACAAATGTAATAATGACAACTATATGCCACTTGATAGATATACATGTCATGATTTTAAAGGTATATGTAACCTGTTAGGCTCATCCAGCAATAAACCAGCTTTGCAACCCTATAGATATTACTTCTGGACTAACAAGAACGTAATACATAAATAAATACGCCACATTTACAACTATGCTCACAGTTTGTGAATCATTAGATATTATGATGAGAGATCAATTGTTTAACTTACGCTGAATGCATACTATCCCAAAGTACACAAAAAGACAACAATTTCTTCTTACTGATAACATTTGTAACTCGTTACTTTTTATAGGTAAATCAACAGCACTGCACTCCAATAGTACAATCAGAAAATTTCAAGAAACATAGTAACATACAGACACATTGAACAAAACACCACAACCAATAGCATCTTAGCTACAAATAAATTATAATAGATGCAGTTAAAGAGTGAATTGAGAACTTCAATTAGAACAATATAAATATAAAAGCAAAAAAGAAATGTGACAGTCTCACTAACACAGATAGAAGAGAAAGAAAGAGAGAAACAACAATCACAAGTACAAGCACATTCCATCGACAGCAGCCTCGTTCGAGATATTTGTTTTGCAAAGGAACTATAGTCTATTCAGCTTACTGTGAGTAGAGACAAATACAGTAATACACAAAGATTTTGCTTTCTCCAGGCTTACATTTGCTTCCATAATACAGAACGATAAAAAAAAAAAAAGGACAATGTCCGAAACAAAGCCTTAACAACCACAAAAACATAGCCCAATCACAATATAGAGCTCAACCTTTTTTCACTCATCACCCAACTCAATCCCATTATATTCTTTCACTTTTTCTGGGTATAACCATGACAGTGATCAAATTATTTCTCAGTTTTCCTATATCATTATTTTCTACACTTCGATCATTCAACCAAGGGGATCTCAACCTTTCTGCCACTGAGTACAATATCTGAGTGCAGGAATGCGGTGTGAGATTAGACCTCTAGCTTAAAATGACAACATTACTGAATAGAAATTAAATCCTCACTGATAACACAGCATAAATCCATACTTAACATGAAATCAACTCTTTTACCAATTAATTTCACTACAAGTCGCGAATCGAGGTAATTATATACGATTTTCGTATCACAATTTGTCATATTCTCTACTAATTAGTCAAATTCACTACACCTTATATGTTTTTACAACCACCATCACAACAAAAAACATACAATACCAACAATCAGTCTATTTCTACAAACAATTCATAAAAACCCACAACAGAAATTCAACAACAACAAAGAAAGCACAAACCTTGGTAGTCAACTTATAGTCTCCTTTTTTCCACTTGCCACTCCTGACATACCTATCACTCTCACACAACCTCCTCAGCACCGCCAGAATCAGCCCGATTGCCAAATCAGCCACGTCTTCGGTCAACACATCAGGAGTGTTGGTGACTCTGATACCCTTCTCTCTACACTTAGCCAAATCAATCTTGTCCAGCCCCACACTGAAGCTCGACACAATCTCCAAATTGGGCAGGTTCTCGATCAGCTCGCCATCGGCTCCCGCCGTCGCGTTGCCGACGACGGCGCGGATGGTGTTGCGGTGGGTGTCGAGGAAAAGGGCCTTGTCCGGGAAGTCCCAGAACTTGAAGAGGGTGAAGCGCTTCTCGAGTTCTCGTTCGAGGTATGTGTTCATTGGACAAGCCATCAATACACCGATGGACTCCATCTTTTTGAAATCCAAAGTCAATTGAAATGGGTTTTTTTGAGAGGTTTGAATGTTTGATGGGTGTTTGATAGATTTTGCAGAGGTTGTCAGTGAAGCTTTGTTTGGATGTTTTTGTTGTGTTGGGTTGTCCGATATATTTGGTAAGATTGGGATTGGTGGACTCTGAAGTCCGAACCTGTGAAAACAGAGTGATATTCAGTTGTTTTACACGACGTCGTTTTACTTCAATGCATGTAGGGATGGCAAAATTATCCATGAATACAATATCCATAAAAATCCACTCCATTTAAAATGGAGATGGATACTATTTTTTCGGTGACGGAGCGGGAATAGATGCCATCCTAATATCCATTTTATTTTCGGGGATAGGGATGGATATCGTCTATAGATTCATTCTCATCCGGATCCATTATAGATTTTAATATTTTAAAAATATAAAATTTATTATGTAATTATTAATTCTAATTATATAAGTTATTATTAATTTTTATATTTAAACTTTATTGGATGTATATGTTGCTCTTTAAATAGGATAAAATGTATCATTATATATGTTAGTTACATTTTTCTCTTGTAAACTATAAAAATTTAAAGTTTTTTCATCGGATACGGATATAAACGGAGCAGAGATGGATATTCTATCTTAATTAGCGGGTTATCCGAATCCACCTCACTCACTTAGAAATGGGGATGGATACAGGGATAGAGATATATCTCAAACTAATACGATGATGGATATTGAGATATCCATACCCAATCCGATCAATTGCCATCTCTAAATGCATGTGATTTGATTGCCTTGGATGAAAATATTATAAATTGTTGCATTTTGTTTATACATATTTATATTATCAGTTCGTCTGACAATAAATATATTAGAACGAAAAATATGGACCACTAGATTTACATACTTTGACTCAAAGTATATGCATTTATCAAAACTCTTTCATTTCATTAAAAAAAAAGAGTTCAATATTGTAGAATTTGTGAGAAATGTGGAAGTTTTAGAGTTGGTTAACTCCACATATGCATAGGGATGGCAAAAACCTAGGTCTAGGCCTAGTATACCCAAACCCGGTTGGATGCCCGGGTTTAGAGAGTCTAGGTGTCCACCTGGGAAAACCCGGATGTTGCAATCTGGGTATCCGGTCTGGAGAGACCTATATGCATCGATAGAACTTATATAATTATTTTATTTTAACTTTTTGCTTATTCGACATAGGTATCCTACAATCAGGGGTGGACCCACTTGGAGACCAGGTGGGGCCCGTGCCCTACCTCAATTTTTTTAAAAAAAAAAATTGACTTTGTATATACTTTATATAAATATCCATTATAGTAGTTACATCATGTTTCCTTTAGCACAGATGGTATTGGTTTTTGTTTTTACCCCTTAAAGTTCTTGGTTCAAGTCCCATCTCTAGCAACTGCATTTTTTTTTTAATTTATCTTATAATTTTTACTTCTTTTTATTTTACTATCTTTTCCAATTCTTTTCTCAAGTTTTCATTTCTTCTAAAACAAAACAATTCATTTCCTTATTTTATATTAAATTATATTATTATTTTGAATTTTTATTTTTTTTAATAGTTTTAGTTTAACATACCTAACACGTCCAATCAATAAATCATAAAAACTCAAATTCTACTTTATTGGATTAAATAGTCAATCTATTATTACGATTGTTCTTTTTTCCTTAGTGTTTTCTTTATTTTATAGTTTTAATTTATTTAGAATCAATAATTTACCAATATATAATTTGAAGAACAAAAAATTTGAAAACATAACTAGTAATATTTATTAATAAATTTTTGTATAAATTTAAATTGAATTCATTATAAATGCAAAAAACAAAAAAAAAAAAAAAAAAATTCTTATTATAAAATTAGATTGTAATTTATTCTTTTAATTTTTTTCATTATTTATGTTGTTTTTCTTGTTATTATTTATTTTTTAACATTTTTTCTTGTTTTTATTTCTTTTTGAATGTAAGATTATTTAATTCATATGAGTAAGTGTTCTATTTGTTTTATTTTATCTAAAAAATCTCCTTTTTGTTAAAATATAAAAATAAAATAAAAAAATAAACTCATTTTACTATGATTTTGATTTTTCAGTAATTTTTTTTTATATATATATTCAAGTGCCCTACTTGGTTAAAATTCCTGGGTCCGCCACTGCCTACAATCCTACTTTTTTTAAAGGTCTGGATATCTACCCCCATCACGGGAGATAACTACTCCTACAATTTGAAAAGAAAATTCCCCACACATACTTATAAAATATATATGATAGGATTTAAACCCTTAACCACTTATGTAAAAGGGATGTGCACTACCAGCTTTGCAAAGAGATGATGTGCCCTACAGTCCTACTCCTATAATACAAAAGGGATATTTAATACCTGGTTTCTTTTTTCCTTTCTATTTTTTAAGAAAAATGACACTCAAACCCTCATAATAAATATGGAAAGAAAGATGCACGGTGTTAAAAATTGTTAATTATACCAAACTAAGGATTAAATTATATCGACTTAATTTTGTAACTTGAACATTCATTCATTAATAAGGTTTTAATCTAAACTCAAAAGTTACTAACATCCGACCATTTAACATTTTCAGAATTTTTTTATCATGTGAGAATACAAAACATGATTTCCAAATTAATTATATAAATTAAATCGCGTAAATCATTTCCATCTTTATCAAAGATTATTTAATTGATTGTTTACAATCTGAACAAGATAATTTTTTTTATTTTGTTCTTAAAGCATCTCCAATTCTACAATGGATTGTGAAAAAATTATATACCATATAGGACAAATAGATATTATGTTCAAATATATCTTACCGATACAATTATTGCTAGCTAATCGATGACAAGCTGATGTGGCAAAAATGATTATAGACACTATTAAATTGAATGCCTACTTTAGAGGCTATGTTAAACAACTATTTTATAGGCTGACTCAGCATTGAAGATAAATATTCAAAAATTGTTATATAGTTAAAAATAAAATAATAAAGAATAAAGAATAAAATATTAGATAAGTCATTCATAAATCATTAAATTGTATTTTTAACAGGAACATTAGAGATAGATTTTTTACTTGGTTGTTAATCAAATATAATTCTATGTTACGTAGAAAGCAGGTCTCAATACTATTGACATATCAACGATTATTTAAATGCAATCCATTTTTACATCGGACATACTCTTAAATCCTTTATTTATTTGAATTCTTAATAGTTCAATATTTTTTATTATTATTAGTTCAATATATTAATACTATTCGACACCAATATTATTAATACTAAGTAATTGATATTTATTTTTGGTTCACTATTTTTTCATTTACAACCAAACACAATATTTAAATATGATTTTATAAGGTCCATTTATAAAATCAATAAAATTAAATAATTTTGGTTCAAAAAAATTAAATTAAATAATTTTGAAAAATTATACTTTGACCTTTTGATCTGGATCCTTGATCTCCTCACTTTAATTGTTCTCACATTATCTTCACTTCCATAATTCATTGACATGTGTCTGATATAACAAATCAATGGTCTGATTTATTTCATTGATTTTGATGCTTGTTGCCCTTTATTTCTAGCTCTAAAAGATACACTTCCATGACAAATAAAAAACAATTAAAATCAAGATATTTAATCATGTAATTGTTAATAATATTAATTAATGCTTTGATATTTATTTTTTTATTTAAGGCATATTAATTATTGTAATTTGATTGAGTGGATCCATTAAATATTACGAGATAATCAATTCCATTATTTTTCTTCCCAAATTAATAAGGTGTCAATGCCAAATATCTCCACGGGAGGATTTATAGCTTTTTTGTTCATACAATCATCTAATGTTTATATATGCTTAAAGGTTGTCTATGTTGAATAAACTTTTAGATCAATGACACTTGCTATACCAAAAAAGTACGCAAACATTTTTACTCAATTTCTAATAAAATTATCATAACTATGTACAAACTATAATACATTCATAAATTGTATTAGTGGGATCAATAACACTTATCTTGTTAATTAAAGACTCTCAACTAACAATTTAAACAAGAATTTCAAATCTAAATTGAGTTCAAATGATCAATTAAGCAATACCCAATTACCCATCCAAACCAATAATGATGAGTTGCTAATTAAGTAAGGGAAAAATGGTAGTTAGACAATGCATGGTTGTCTTGCCTCTTTTTTTGCTGCCCTTTGACTTCCCAAATCAAACACCAACCATCCAAATTATCACATCATTTTTTTCAACCCAAATTTGTATTTTTTTTTCAACACACAAAAATAATAATAATATAATAATATAATAATTGAAATTGCTTATTGATTATTGATTGTTGGGAAAATTGCACAAAAATCCCATGAGTTTAATCAATATTGCATTCAGCTGCGACTTTTACTAAAATTGCACATACTTCCCATGCTTTTCATTAACTAAGTGTTAATTGACAGTTTGACTAACCATAAAATTTAAAATATCTAAATTACCCATGAATTAATTATTTATTATAATTATTATTATTTTGAGATTTTATTATTATAAAATTAATTAACTAACAATTTTTCTTAGCTAATTGACAGTTCTTGTTTTTGATCATTTTTTTTTTAAATTAATAGACTTGTATGTACTTCATTTCAATTTTTCATTAATCGGTCTCTAGTCTCTACAGTCCTCCCATTAATTTTTTAAAAAATTAAAAAAAAAAAATTTTTATTTTCCATTTCAATTTTTAAATTGTTAGTTAATTAATTTTATTATAATAAAATCTCAAAAATAAATAATTATTATAATAAAACAATTAATTCAGGGGTAATTTAGACATTTTAAATTTTATGGTTACGAAAAGCAGGAGAAGTATGTACAATTTTGACAATGTTTACACCTAAGTGTAATACTAATTAAACTCATGGGTGTTTGTGCAATTTTCTCTTGATATTCACCAATTTTTTTTCCCAACTCACTATCTCAAACATGCACCCCACGTTCCTCCAACAAAGCACAAAAAAAGATAAACCTTCCAAACAATCATCAGTCAATCAAAGACCTTGTCTCTCTCTCTTCAAACTCTTTTTGAAAACAAAAACAAAATAAAAAAAAAATCATATTTTAGAGATATCCTTTCGTTTGCAGGAGGGGTTTCTCTCCCTTCCCCCACCCTTTCCTTTCTTAACCTCCCTCTTGCAAATAAAAAATATATTTCATTGATTCTCTCCTATTTTTTCTGTCCATTTTCCTTGTTTATTCGATTCTCATTTTGTTTAGAAAAAACAAAAAAAAAAAAAAAACAAATGGTTCGTGCAATGGAACAAGAACAAGAAAGTTACAAGTCAAGATTGTTAGTTTTAGAGGCATGAATGAGGGTACTGCAACTGCAGGGAGGCATGCAAAGAGTTATAGCGTTATTGAGAATGCTAGTAAGTTGGAAGATGCTCTTCTTCCGACGATGACTTGCTCAATAATCAACTTGTCAAGCCTCAAAGTGGTGGTGGTTTGATGGGTATATTCAATCGAAACGATAGGGCTCTCAAGGCAAAACAAAAGGAAGAAGCCGCTTCTAGGCATAAGGAAGATTCTGTTTCCCAGCAAAAGGAAGAATCTGCCACGGCTGCTGCTGCTGCTGCTGTCGCTGCCACCGAATGCTTAGAGAAAATTGAAAAACAACAACATGGTTAGTGGTTCATGTCTTCTTGTTCAAAATTTTTTTTTTTTTTTTTTTTTTTTTTTTTTATAATCAGAAACTTGGCTTACAAGAAAATCTTTAATTTGAATATTTTGAATGTAATGTCAGTTAGTGGTTCATGGTTTCTTGTTCAAAATGTAATGTTGGCTAGTGGTTCATGTCTTTTTTCTTCAAAATGTGTCTTTGTTTTTTTATCAGAAACCTCGAAATTTTGATTGATTGTAATTCTGGTTTTGATTCAGATATGGAACAAATGAGGGAAAAGTTTGGTAAATTGCTTTTGGGAGAGGACATGTCTGGTGGGGGAAAGGGGTTTCATCAGCTTTAGCATTGTCAAATGCCATTACAAATCTTGCTGGTATGTTTTTCGCCTTTTTCGAATGATATATTCTCTCCCTCACACATTTTTTGCTGCCTAGATTGTATTTTGATGTGTTTTTTTTTTTTTTTCTTTTCTGGCTCTGATGCAATAATGCAGCTTCTGTTTTCGGAGAGCAATCGCGTTTAGAGCCTATGCCAGCGGAGAGAAAGGCTAGATGGAGAAAAGAAGTCGATTGGCTCTTGGGTGTAACGGATTACATTGTCGAATTCGTTCCTTCTCAACAAAAAGCCAAGGACGGATCAAGTATGGAGGTAAATAACTATCTTTTCCTCTGGTTGTCTGATTGATTCAAGTTTTATTTTTTTTTGAGAATTTTGATGTATGTTTCTTGATTTTATAGATAATGGTGACAAAACAAAGAACTGATCTTCAAATGAACATCCCAGCTTTGCGCAAGCTTGATGCAATGCTAATTGTAAGAACATTCATTTAGGATTACTATGTATCCACATCTTCCCAGGAAAATCGCAGCAGAAAATATACTAATTTGACAATGATTTTACGAGTTACAGGATTGTCTAGACAACTTCATAGATCAACATGAGTTCTGTTATGTGTCGAAAGATGCTCCTGACTCGGAAAAAGGTAGCGCGAAGAGAAAAGATGACAAGTGGTGGCTGCCTACACCTAAAGTTCCCACGAATTTATCAGAAGCGACGAGAAAATTTATGCAGTTCCAGAAAGATTGTGTAAACCAAGTACTCAAAGCTGCTATGGCCATTAATGCTCAAGTTCTATCAGAAATGGAGATTCCTGAGAATTACATCGAATCGTTGCCTAAGGTAAGCAGAACAGAACAGAAAAGAACATTTTCCCTTATGTTGTGATCAATTCACTCATTATTTTTCGGGTTGTGCTTCGTTAGAATGGAAGGGCGAGTCTTGGTGACTCGATCTATAGGAGTATCACGGTTGAATTCTTTAATCCGGACCAGTTCCTCTCAACGATGGACTTATCGTCTGAACACAAGATCCTTGATCTCAAGAACAGAATCGAGGCTTCGATAGTGATTTGGAGGAGGAAGATGAACCAAAAGGATGGGAAATCGGCTTGGGGTTCAGCTGTGAGCATCGAAAGAGAGAAGTCTTCGAAGAGAGAGCAGAGACCATCTTACTCATTCTCAAACAGCGGTTCCCTGGACTCCCTCAATCTTCTCTAGACATTAGTAAAATTCAGTACAACAAGGTAG
Source organism: Acer saccharum (assembly GCA_030490815.1). Lineage (NCBI taxonomy): Eukaryota > Viridiplantae > Streptophyta > Magnoliopsida > Sapindales > Sapindaceae > Acer > Acer saccharum. The sequence goes on along the minus strand of CM059866.1, from coordinate 17,450,492 downwards.
ATACAGATACAATTATCCCCCGAATTCCTCATCGTGATCACGAACTATATCTATTGTGATTTTTGAATAATATTTTGGTTTTCCGTTGGTTTTTTAACAGGATGTTGGACAGGCTGTGCTTGAGAGCTATTCAAGAATACTCGAGAGTTTAGCATACACGGTTTTGTCACGAATCGAAGATGTACTCTATGCAGATTATGCAACTCAAAATCCATTACAAATTACATATAGCAGAAAATTCAAGAGAGAGGACTCCACAGTTTCAATGTCAGAGAGTATGATCCCCAATGATGATGGCGATAAAGCGGAAACGCCCACTTCAAAGACGTTGTTGGATTTCATGGGTTGGGATGCAGACAGTGAAGCAGCAAAGGATCCAACAGGACTCTCAGAAGGTGCACTACTCAAAGACAGTGAAAAGCTCAGCCAAAAGATTGCCAACATAGTCACAAACAAGAAAACTTCATACCTTGAAAGTTTAGGCGGTCTAAGAAGCCCGACAGCACGCCATTAAACGAACAATTGTAGGAGAGAAGAAGAGGAAGAAGAGGTGGAAAAAAGACCGACAAATTAAAACCTGAGAGAGTGAGGGAGAGAGGGAGAGAGGAGAAGAAACACAACAGAAAGAGAGAGAGAAAGCATGAACTTGAAATGTTTCTTTTTTTGAATTGATTCTGTTCCTTCCTTTGTATATTATATAGGACAGAATATGAGAAGAAAAACAACTCTTGAGTTTGAACAACATGGTTTCTTCTGTACAAGACAATGGCTTTGTAGTTGATAGAGATACTAATTAATGAAATATGAAATTTTTTTGATTGCTTTTATCTTGAATGCCTACTCCAAGCTTGAGAAATCTTTTTAGTTTTACTTTTTACTGTCATTGTAGAAGGAATGGATTCAGCATCAATGGCTTTATGGACTTATTAGTGTCGATGTGTGATTATCGAATGTTTTTAATTAACTTTCGTTTGGGGGATTCATTCGTACACAATTTGGATACTCTTCTGGTCAGAAGGGCTTTTTGCTACAATGTTTTTTTTTTTTTTTTTAGGTATTGGAATATAAGGAAAAGCCAAGCAAAAAACCAGACCATGAGAGAATCTGAACTCTCGTTCACATTGTTATTAAGAACACAAGCGACAAGTTTATGTTCTCTCAACAATGTGTTCTAATTAAGTAGTCATATGCAAGAAGAAACACCAATGAAAGCAAATATTAAAATAAAGTAGTCATAATTGAGTAGGATTTGGACAAACTTATAAAGAGAAGTTTAGAATCAAAACAAGGTACATACAATTACAAAGAGAAGTTTATGAAAAGAAGAAGGAGATGAAGTGAGGAACCCAAACAACAAAGACATTTAGATCTTGCCACGTGGACCAAGCTTTGGTGGAAGTTGTGGGCCCTTCTTGATAGGTAGAATGTCACCTGTGGCAGTGGCACTGAAGTAAGCAAGGGTGGAACCACCTCCCAATATCAAGAACTTGAGCAATAAACCTCTCTTGGTGAATGGAGCTGCAAATGTCTCAAAGAACTTGCTCTGCAATTTCCACACATACACACATTTTACCATTCATTAATGATTTACTGTCTTAGTAAATTACTACTACAATTGCACATGTGAAGCTTTCATAGCTCAGTTGGTTAGAGCACCCGTTTAGTAAGCGGGAGGTCTTGAGTTCAACTCTCAATGAAAGCAACCATTCCTTCAACATTTAACTTTTTTTTTGCCAATTAATCATATACGAGTATACGACCATACGAGTCCCAGTCCCACATACAAATCAATAATTAAATTAGTTTTCAAATTTAACCAAACATTTATGCCAATTAAATATTAAATAATTAAATTAACCCTAGAAGAAAAAGAGCAAAAGCGAGAGAAATGGAAAAAAACCTGAAGAGAGTTGTAAGGTGAGGGAGCATCAGAGCCGTACAAATCCCATTGGCCAGTAGTGTTACCAATATCCTCCAAATCAAAGTAGACACTCTTGTCACCATACTTGGCCACCACAGCTCCACTTCTGTACATCATTTAATTAAACATGTTGAAAAAATCGAACTAATCGAATAATTAAGTAATTAATTAACTAGTTTATAATATTACTTGATGGTTCTGGGTCTGAAGCTGAGGCGAGAGGGCTTGACGGAGAGCTTGGTTCCATAGAGGGAGCTGCCACCGAGACCCTTCACGGTGGTGGTTGGACAGCAGCTACTGTTGCTAGCGATGCCATTGCTGGTGTTGCTTGCTTGCTTGCTGTGAGACTAAACTAAATTTTGTTTATTTTTCAGGTTCAGATTGTAAGAGAAGTGGAGGGGTTTTTGATGTAATTGTTTGCATGGATCTTGGTTGGACACGTGGCGAATTGGGTTTTGTTTGAGAGATATGGAATCCCATTTAAGTGGTGACATGTGGATGAGAGCTGGATAAGCCTATCTATCCAGTTTTTCATCTTCATCACTATTATATCGAGGGTTATTGGCACTAGTCACCCTTGAACTTTATACGGGTTTACATTTTACCCCTAAAATTATTTTATTTAGGCGTTAAACCCCCTGAACTCTGATTAATTGGTAAACAGATTAGTTTTATTGCCCCCCTGAACGCCTGTTTGAGGGTGCATCTACAGTCAGATCTTGGTAATAAATGATAATTCTGGGGTTTAACGCCTAAAAAACAAGTTTATAGGATAAAATACAAACTTGCGTAAAATTTAGGGGTCACTAGTGCCAATAACCCTTATATCAGTCCATTGAGTTGGCTTTTAAACAAACAAAAAATTCTTGTGGGTTCCATTTGTATGATGTCAAAAACGTTTTTATTAACCTAAAAAGCTTTCAACACTTTAATTAGTCGGCACTGATGAGTCACTGAATCTTGTAAAAAAATTGTGCTGGATTTTAAATAACAATGGTTTTTATTGAAAAAAAAAAAAAGTCAATTGACACAAATATGTATTAGAAAAAATTGTCAATTAACACTGATATCTATTGGAATCATATACAGAAAAACTGTATAATTCTCGCAATTGATAAATTTTATATATTTAGTATCCTAATTGTCATTGAATCTTCTATCACTTTTTTTAAATACCAAATGTAACAGCGACGACTTAAACCTGAAATATATTAGACTGAATGAATGCTTTATATAAGCATATTGTGCGGTGCTAATCTTCTAACATTTCACTAAGTCAATTTAGCGTTTACTCAACAATTATTTGTATTATTTTTTTTCAAGCACACCGTTTCAAAGTGTTCTGCTAACATTTTGTTTAGAAATTATTACTGATATAAAACTCAACCAATCATTTTATTCGAAACATTTTTGTTTTTTGTCCATTTACTATAAGTTTCAAGAAAATAAAATAAAGTTACGATTAATAGTAAATAAAATGGACCTAGATTAGTAGATAGTAATACATTAAAAAAAAAAAAAAAAATGGAGCCTAGATAGTTACAATGATCAAGCAAACAATTAATAAACAATCACATTTTTTTCTGAAATTTGAACCTACACAAATTGAATTTTTTTTTTTTTTTTTTTTTTTTTGACAAGTACACAAATTGAATTTTAATCTCAACAAAGTCCAATTAATTCTCAACTGTTTCTGAATCTGCAATCCCTCCTAATCTCTCCCTTTTCTCCAACCAAAACCTTGTATTCGGACGACTTAAGGAACCCAGAAGAAAACCTGTCGAAGAATTTCTGCGTGTCCTGTCCGAAATTATACACATACTGTTGTGTTCTTGGATCTCTAGCAATCTCAGAATCAATCCTGAGAAGCCCTCTTCCACGTAGAATGTCAATGAAGTATTGGTTATCGAATGAGAAGATGGTGGCATCGTTTGAGCAAACGCAACATCGGATAATGTCGGATCTATGCAGATGAGTTGCAGCATTCTGGCGAATGGAGGTGACAATGTCGGATCAGGTAAGGGCCATAGCCGTCCTTCAAGTTTCTACAATGACTTATGCCTAGAGAGTGAGATCCTGCAAACAGATAAAGTATTATGAAAGTTAACATGTTCACTATAAGAGTCATTTCAGGTGTGGACGTTCACATTTAATTTCACACAGATAATCATATTGCAAGATTTGTTGTCCAATCAATTGTTTAGGTCATGAGACTGGATAAAAATCATACAATCTAAGTCGTGTGTGACAAGTTGTCCATGACACGAGACTAGTTGCGATTGGTTTATGTCAAACTTTAAATAGCAATAGTACAATAGTAAGTACCCATGAGTGCAACACCATCTTCCAGACTGATATTTTTCTTCTTGAAAATCTTAATGAATTTATCAACTGAAATATCAGCTGTTGGAAGCTGATAATCAGCTCTCTTCGTGCTCGTCGAAACAGTGTCTCTTCTTCCCGTCAAAACCTCCTATATGGTCCTCCTGTCTGGAAACAGAAAAGCTTCAAGTGTTAAACATGACAAGTTCTAAGTTTTCCTGAAAAGTTTTAAATTAGTTCTTCAAATGTATCGCACATCACTAGCGATTGAAGTCAGTTTACCAGAGAAACAGCTTCTCTTGCAGCCAATTGGATTATATCAGCACAAGAAACTGTTTCAGGACATTGTTTCAAGAGAACTCTTTATCTCATTGATGACCTCTAGCTTATGAATTCCAAAATTCTTGTATGAGATTGTCTCTGTTGTCAAACCATTTGAGTTTCCTAGAAGAATTGATCCATCACAACCCTGAAAAATTATACACATTTGAATATGTTTGACGATTTAAAAGAACGAAACATATGATCATGAGACCATTATCGCTAAAATCTCTTTCAACGTCCGCCTTTAAACACAAGTTAACAAGATCCATTACCCAAAAAAAAAAAAAAGGAGGAGAGGAGAGGAGAGACATTACATCAACTTGGCAGTCATGAAAGGCCAGTCTAAGAATGGCAGGAGCAGTGGTTGGATCACTCATCATACTTGTATTCATTTTCATTTTCACCACCATTTCTGCATTTGGACAACTTCTCTTGTAAAACCAAGCTCAAGTCCACCAGTACAATCTCCAATGCAAAGAAACAATTCATTATTATCAGAATCAACTTCACTGCTACTACTCTCAATCCCATCTTAATTTTGATAATCTGTAAATTGGGTGGCAATAATTTATAGAGTGTTTGATTGATGGTGGGGAATGTGAATTGAAGAACTTTGTGTCAGTCCATGAACATGTATGCAACTAATTTCTTCAACTTTTTGTTTTTTAGCAAAGAAATTTAATGTCTCCTAGTCCTCTTGACAGAGTTGTACTTGACTTGTATCAGAAAGTGAAGCATAATATTGATCAATCTGTGCTTCTTCTTTGAGAGATTGGCCTTTTTGTTGCATTAATTTGCATGGAGAATTGGTAAAAATAAAACAAGTCTCCATCATCCAGTTTTGTTTTACAATTAATTTCTAAAAGTGGCAGATGGATTTTAATTAACACTAGTAAAATATCAAGCATTGATAAACATTAAAATCAGGCAGAAGAAAAGTGAAATGATTCCATTTCCAACTCCAAATCATTAAGTCAATGATTTTTTTTTTTTTTTTTTTTGACAATATTTATTAAACCGGAACTAGATATTTATTGAAAGTTTTCGTCATTGGTAGGATTCAAGCCACTGACCTGAGAGTCATTTGCCCAAGCCCCAAGCCCCAAGCTCGTCCATCTACCAGCTGAGCTACGCCTCTGTTGACATCATTAAGAGTGTGTTTGGTAGGGAGGAAAGAAAATAAGAAGGATAGAAAGATTTGGAGGGATGGAAAACATGAGGGAAGGAAAGGAAAATAATTTTCCCTTGAGCTGTTTGGTAAACAGGAAAGAAAGAAAAGATTTTTTATCAATTTTACTATTTTACCCTTACATTATATTTTATATATTAAAAAAAAGGGACAAATTTATAATTTCAAATCAACCCAAAAAACCTTCCCTCTTCCCCTCCATTTTCCTTCCACTTTTGGGAGAAAAATTTGTGGGTCCCACCCATAAATTTTCCTCCCATTTTTCCCTTTCTTCTATTTTTCTCTCCATACCAAATACATATTTCCCCATTTCTTTTCCCTTTTCCCTTCACCTTTTTCTTTCCTCTCCTTTTCATCCCTACCAAACACACCTAAGTCAATGATGGGTATAGTAAAAATGCATTGATGCATATGCGAGTTTATAATGATGTAATAATGTTCGTGGCACTAACTACTTTCTAAATTATTTCAATCAGGTTGGTAAGTGTTTTGGAAAAACAGAAAAATAAGAGAAATTTGTAGATTTGAAAAGTGAAATGATTCCCTCTTAACATATATTAAGGAAAAAAGAAGATGATTTTTTTTTATATATACACGTCTAAAGGTACAACGACTGGAATTGAAACATCGCCAGGTTGAATGAGCACTCTTTACTACCGAACCACATTGAGTGGTGGTAAAAAGAAGACAATGATTTAATTCCTTAATTTGCTGAAACATGTGGTAAGCATTGATATGATCATATGGAGGTCCATTGCATTTAATTTGAAATGTTATGTTGTTAGTGCTAAAATCAGGTGGATGTGGATGAATCTAACTCTGACATTGCATAAATTTTTGCATTATATTTACAACTAATAACTATACAATTAAGATTAAATGGTACTAATTATAACCCACTAATATATACATTGAAGGATTGTGTCGGTCCATGTGTTAAAGTTACAAACTTGGATGAGCCTACCTTTCAGAGTTAAAGGTTTTGGGGGCAAATTTTGCCCCCAAATGGATTTTGGGGTGGGGGTGGGGGCAAACTTTGCCCCCAAACATATTGTACGGGAGGTGGTGGGGGTACCTCCCCCCAAACCCAAAACCCCATTGGGCCCCCCAAAATAATATATATTTTATTTTTATTTTTATTTTATATAAAAATTTTAACAATTAAAACAAATTATAAATTATAAATTAAATTATTAAAATTAAATGTTATAGTTGTTCATTTATAAGATGTAATTACCCCCAAAATAATATATATGTATTATGCAATTATTTTGTATTGTATTTTGGATTTTGTATTGTATTTTTATTATGTTTTTATTACTTTTCGGATTGAAAATTTAAAATTTAAAATTTAAAATTTAAAAGGAAATGAAATGGGGAAATGGGTTTTGGGGGTGGGGGTGGGGGAACCTCCCCCCAAAACGTCCCCCCACTGGTCCCTCCAAATGGATTTTTGGGGAGGTGGTGGGGGGAGGTTTGAGGAATGGGGGTGGGGGTGGGGGTACCCTCCCCCGCCCCATTGGGCCCCCACGCCCATCCCTACACACAGCAAGTAGAATTGTCATCCCTAATTGGGAAACTTGCAATATCTTTAGTTATTATTGCACTTTATGATAACTTATTTGTTAATTACACTAACACCCCTAAATTTTGTTGACTAATTGAGGATTTAGATTCAAAAGGGTAATATGGTATGGTACAGTGTACTAATAAATAAAGTATTTAAAAATGAAAATATCCAATCAAATCTTGCTACTGCACTTCCTCAACGTATTTAAAATTAATTTAAATCCAAAAAAAAATAATAAATAAAATAAAAATTCATTGAAAAATAATAGTAATAAATTATAATAATAATAATAATAATAATAAAGGCCCTTCACCAGCTTTGGTTCTACTCCACTCTTGACTGGGAGAAGATCAGCCCTCCATCGGCTAACGTCGTGGAAATTTGTTTTTCAGTTTTTCCTTTTTAAAATATTTTTTATTAAAAAAAATTAATTAAATATAATAAATATATTAATTAAAATTGGTAGGGGTGATTGTGACTTTCACAGTGAAAGTTAGGTGCAATTGTGACTTTTCCAAGGTAAGGGTAGGTCAACTGTAAGTCATAACGGTGGTCAACTTTTAATCAACGGAGATTAGAGGGTTTCCGTGTAATTAACAGATTAGTTGTCGATGAGTGCAATATCTCCTAAAGCTAGGGTAAATTAGTGCAATCTTCCCTCCCTAATTTAATCTAATAATTTCTATGTTTTCATTTTATCACAGCACTCCTTGATTAAATTGTTCCAGTGATCCAATACACTGAGCCCATCAAAATGGGCAATCTATCATCCATCATGTACCCCAATCACACATTAACATTCTCCAATGACAATCAAGCAAGGCCCATAGTCCCATACAAATCAAAAAAACCCAATCCAAAAAGATAAATTGTAAATTCAAAAAATAAAAAAAAATAAAAACACAAAAACACTCTTCTCTCCAATTCTCTCACTCTCTTATCTCCAAAACCAACAACACAATGTCTCTGACTTCTTCACTTCACTCTCTGAAAATCTCAACCTCATCCAATACCCAGTTCCTCCATGGAACCACACCTCTCTCCTCTTCTCAAAACCCAATTTCACTCCCCAAAATCCTTCCTTTTCGTGTCTCCCACCAATCAGGGCCATGAAAACCATGCAAGGCAGAGTGGTCTGCGCTACAAACGACAAGACGGTGGCTGTGGAGGTCGTCCGCTTGGACACACATCCCAAGTACAGGAGAAGAGTGAGGAAGAAGAAGAAGTACCAGGCTCATGACCCAGACAACAAGTTCAAAGTCGGTGACGTTGTTCAGCTTGAAATTTCCAAACCCATCAGCAAAACCAAGAGTTTTCTTGCTGTTGCGGTCCCACCCAGAACCAGGTCCAAGAAAGTTGAGGCTGCTGCTGCTGGTGATGCTGGTGGTGGTGATAATGAGCTTGGGATTCCTTTAGAGAGTCAACACAACAGCAGGCTTGAGTGTGTGTGAGTTGTTGTTCTTGTTGTTTCATTTTGTTGTGGTTTTGTAATGCTTTGCTACTCTATTAAAAATGTGAATTTTTATTTTGATGCCTATGAATTATGAAGTAGGTTTGATTCATTTTGGTGTTTTGGTTATTTTGTTTGATCATCGGTGTCTGAACTTGATTGAATTGTTGTGACTTTTGTTTATTTTGGATTTTATTGAATTGGGGTTTTGATTGCTTAATCGTAATCTTGAATGTGTTGATACTATGCAAGATTAATCAAAATGGAGAACTTATTGATGATCTCAGTGACACTTTTGAATGAGTTAAAAATTGTGAATTGTGAGTTTAGAGAAAGAGCTGGATAGATGTTTGATGCTATGCCTCAATGAGAGTTAGTTTACGACCTTAGAAGTGTGAAATTTTGTTTTTAGGCTGGTTTTTGTGTTCTGACTTCTTGTTGCTGTATTTTCGACTTTCGTATGTGGCTATGAGGTCTACGCATACAAAATTTTAGTTGTCATCAGATATTGTTCCAAACAAATTACTTTGTAGAATGAAACAACCTTGAAAGTGAATTTAGAAGTCATCATGAACATGACCAACATGAGGAATGACACTTGAGTTTTCTCAATATTTCAGTATGAACTCTTGGAATAATCGAAACAGAAAAAAGGGTAATGAGTAGTAACACTGAGGGAGTCGCTTTAGAATATAAATTTGAACTGGACACCATCAAATTGTAAGTAGTTAATTGTGTCTGGTCATTAGAGTGTAATGTTAAATTTAGAGAAGCTTCATTGTGATAATTCATAAGTGAATGAGAAGGACATTATGCCAGCCATCCTTTTGAATTCTATGCTCTTCTCATGATAGTTGAACGTTTGAGAGTTAAAAACCTTTTCTATTGTATTTGACATTGTGAATGATGCATTTTAAGATAATACATTGGAGTGAAAATTGATCTATGTGATTTTTGACATTCAACTTTATAAGTAGTTAGTTAAATAATTAGTATTAAGGTTGCGATGCTGCTATGCTGAGTATTTTGTTTCCTTGCATATTATGATATCGATTTTTTGCATATATGTTGGTGCTATATCTTGTATATAGACAAAATTATTTTGGAATTGCTTTTAGGACTCTGATAGGATTTCTGTGTTTGTTTTGGATAGAGGATGTATTGACAAAAATTTGGAGAATTAAAAACAACCATAAATGGCATTAACGAATAGAAATTCTATACATGTGGATTTCTCACTTTCCTAGATTCATAAAGATTGTGATTTATGTTGCCCTCAAATTATCCCCTTTGATCGGCGACTACATTTTAGCTTGAGCACATAGCGCTCCATTCTAATAAATTAATAAATGAAACCAAGCTCACATAATCTACGCTAAAACTGAATAACAAATATATAGAATAAAAAAACCTATAAGTTTTACAACTAATTCTACCTAATTTAAAAACTGTGGTGATCAAGCATCTTCACATTGCAAGCTTGTCTTGATATTTCGTAGTGTGCACGATATAAGTGTGTTAACAGACTCCACTGATTCTATGGTTAGCTTGGCTGTAGGAGAGTTATTAGTTAGGATTTGGAATGCTATAGTAAGCAAAGATCCTCCTTCTGTGCTCTTCTCCTCTTGCCTAGAAGTGATCACAAGAGGCCTTGACTCGACTCCATCGGGAAGAATTGAGAACCCAGAAGGCAACACAGCAATGTTGCTTGCGTCACATCCAGTGATCACAGACTGCATACCAGTAATGTCCACAGGAGCATAGACCACCATAGACTCATAAGAGTTTGTGCAGTTATCTTGGAGTATCCATAAACCATTCTCTTTTGATTTCACCGTCTGAAACAGAAAACTAGGTGTTAGTTTAGTTCCAGACAAACGAAGTAGCAGTTTTACCTTGTTTAGGACTTAAATGCAGAGATATGCTCAGATTAAGTTTATGACTTTTTCCTGTTCCGAGATAGAACTCACCTGAATGGTTACTGCATTGCCTCGATCTTGCCCTTTAGACAAGTTTGCGATGGATTGCACAGGACCTCCATTTGACATGATATCCCACTAAGATTTACCAAACAAAATTGTCAACACAATTATCTTCAACAATCTTTACACTATTCTTAGATAATTTTCCATAGCACTATATTATCAAGTGAAAGTTAGCATACCTCATTTCGGCGAACTTCATCTCTTAAGAAATCGAAAAGGACTTGTGGAGACACAGGCAACCAGACAGATGAAACTGCACATAAGATCACCCCAAGAGGTTCTCCAGGGTCATTTAAATTCTTCCTGGAAGAAACCCTTATGTCCTCCCCTGTTTTGCTTGAGACCTTGTTCCATGTATGATAGCTCGATGCACCGATTGCCCGACAAAAACTCCACGTCATTCTCTGTGCCAACTTCAAGATGCTCTTCCTCCCAGCCAGTGTCGCAACGCCTGATGCTCAACAACAGGTATATTATTCGGAAACTTTCTTATGAACAGAGAAGAATTTAATGCAAAATATGCTGAACATTTTTTTTTTTTTTTTTTGTTGTACTTACCTGTTGAATCCTTTGTAGGAACATTTGTAGCCATGAAGAAAACAAGCCGTTCGCATTGGAGCTGCAATGTTGCCATCCAATGCCTTGCACCAAAGGCTTGTCCGCTGCTAACAATGGTACGATACATTGTATGAACAGCAGTTTTCTGGCATTCTAAGTGTTCTACCCAAATTACCTGAAGATTATTAAATGACCATCATAATCTTGATTTATGGATACAAATTTAATGCATGACGCCATCAGTTTCACCTCTGCATAAATTTTTTTTTGTTCATTTTCGAGTTGTTTTCCCATGCCTGACCAAAATCAATCATCATAAGCTATAACTCACTGAATTTTACATGTTTTTTTTTTTGTTTTTGTTTTTTTATCGAAAATAATACAGGTGAACCGATGGTAAAATCGAGGGAGGTCTTTAAAGTTTCGGACGATTCTACAAATTCTACAAGTTTAAGATTAAAATGTGAAGATAATAAGCATTACCTTGCAATGACCATTTGATTTGTCCTCAATGATGCAACCAGATGGTCGTTTTCTGCATTTGACTAAAGAGGCATCATATTTTCTTCAACTTTGTCAATGGAGACATCAACTATTGCCCACTGCTCAGCACTTAGTTGCTTGCAATATCTAACAAAATAAACTTCTCTTGTTGGCACCAGTGGAGTCAGCATTTGCATCTCTGCAAACATCTGCAACAAATACAAAATCAATAAATTAATAATCATACATTTATGCATGATAGTTAATAATGGACGGTGGAGATCCACCTTCAAAATTGTACCCAACAACCGTCCCAAAAAAGACGACGTGATGAGGTTGGTGCAGAATGTTCTGGAAATTGCATCCAACAACAGTCCCAAAAAGATAAAGATGTATTTTTTTAATTTTTTTATTTATTATTGGCACTAGACCCCCCTTGAATTATATGCGAATTTGCAATGTGCTCCATAATGGTTTTTTTACGTTAAACCCCTTGAACTCTCATTTTTTGGCAAACAGTTTGTTTTATTCCCCCCACTGCCTGTTTGAGGGGCATGTACATAAAGGTTTTGTTAAAAGAAATGAGAGTTCAGGGGGTATAACGTCTAAAAAAACATCAATAGGCACATTGCAAATTTATATGATTCAAGGGGTTCTAGTGCCAATAAGTCTTTTTTTTTTTTCAAAAACAAGAAAAATTGTGTTAAGATCACAAATCAATGCTACAGTTATTCCCCTTTCACAAAAATTTGGTAACACATCATAAAAAGGAGAGGTTCTTGGGTGCATCCGATGCACCATACATCCCCCATCCATGCATGGTGCATCCTGTTTCACCCAAGTTTTATTCCAAAAAAAGGCCCTGTTTCACCCAATTTTTATTCCAGAAAAAGGCCATGCTTTTTTGCTTTATGGGTTGGAGTTGGACCACCAGGAAAAAGATGTAATGATGAGAAAAAATACTTTGAAAAGTTCTTCAAATTGAAGGAAAATTATTCTTCTTCTTTTTCTTTTTTATCAGATTCTGTGTGGCCTTTCGGCTGATGTGATATTGAAGTGGGTAAAGTAACTCACCAATTGCACTGCACCATCCCTATTAGGTCCATCACCACTGCAGATTACATCAACTGTTGCTGCCTTTGAAATCAAGCATGGAAACATTGCCTTCCATTGATTCTACAATATCATCATCATATTCAAACTCATCTGAATTAGCTTATAAACAATCAAATTCGATACATTTTTCTACTGTTTTCAGTATCATTATAACTGCTTTCAAATATTAGAAAAACGTATATTTCTTTTATTTCATAGGACTAATTAGATGTACGATTCTGTATAGTTTTCGTATGAGATTCGACTCTATAACATTAGAAAGTCGCTTTTTAATGTTACAAAATCGGGATTGATAACTAAAGAATAGTATGGATTCTTTTTTAAAAGCATTTGACAAAAAGAATTCAGAATCTCTTCAAGCAATTTATAGAAATCTTTTTAATATTAAAAGCACTTCTACAAAAGCATTTTCTTGAAATATATTAGTAGGGTAGGGTCTTACCACATCCATGAAACTCTGAACAAGCTTTGGAAGATCAACAAAGACAACTCCAGTATCTCTGGAGGCTTCAATTGATCTTTTAGGTTTCCCACTGGTTGAATTCTCAACAGAAAACTCTTTGACATATATCGTAGTTTAGAATTTCACGGCCAGTCTCAACACTTCTAACCCAAAGAGGGTCACCAGCAGTTGCCATCTTTTGAAGCTCTTCCATTCCTTGATTAACAAGCTCCATGATTCTTGATTTCTCAAGCCTGAAAATCCCTGTGTAAAAATCCAATGAACTCTTGTTGTTTTCATTGTCATTTTTTATTATCTCCAGCTGAGCATGAGCTTGTTGATGTTGCTCCTGCTTGGTTCTTCCCAACTGCTGCTCTAAGTTTCTCCACCTGCATGGCACACGATTTCGAAATTCGTCAGAAACCTATCTCGGCCTAATTTTATTTTATTTTAATAATCTCTCTTTATATATTTAAAAAAATTCTTGTTATGTCCCTGGTCCCTAAAATTTAAGGAAGCTGGCTTCGTCTCTACTTGTCTATTAGTATAATAAATTTTAAAAATAGGAACAAAGTTGAATATGGGAATTTTACCTCGGCTTTGAGTTTGGCATTTTCGATACGTAATTGTTGTTCCTCAGTTGTGAGGGAAGTGTCTCTGCTGGTTGTGGCCGTACCACAATTGGGACAACAAGCTTTGTTTATGGTCTCTCTCATGGCCTTGTTGTCATCTCTGAGCTTCTCCATTTCGTTTTTCAACAATGAATTCTCATGCCTCTCTTGTATAGCCTGTATTAATCATCATTTACGAATTAAAATCACCAATTTCGAATTTTCTGATCGATCAAAAAGAAAGAAAACTAGCTAATTACCTTAATTTGAGTTCGACGATTTTGAAACCAAAACTTGACTTGTCTAGGTGCAAGGCCTAATTGCTTGCTCAGTTGCTGCCTTTGCTTCTCATCTGGGTGCGGCGACTCTTTAAAAAGCCTAATTAAAAAAAAAAAAAAAAAAAAAAAAAACATCGTAGAACAACCTTTTAATGAAAAAATTGATTTTAATATTATAAAAGGTAAGAGTCCAAACAATAATACGATATACAATTGAATTAAAATGCCTAAAAAAACCATTGAAGAACAACCTTTTAATGAAAAAAATTGATTTTAATATTATAACAGGGAAGAGTCCAAACAATAGTACGAACGGGTGAATAGGAAATGGAAACCGTGACCATTAATTAACATTTTTGTAATGGTGATAATTAAAGATTACAGTTGAAGGATAAGATTTCACCTAAAAAGACACAAAGACAATAATGCTTTTACTACGTAGATATTATTAACTTTTAGTTGATACCCATCAACGTATAAAACAAAGTAAAAGCTAGCCTTTTTTAATTAGTAATATTAAAGTTGTATATATAATTATATATCATAAAATTCTGAGTCATCTTCTCTTTATTAGCTTTACATTCTTGTTTCTTTATAAGAATCTCACTTACTTTTTCTTAAGACAATGTCTATGTATACTTAATTATATCAATAATACAGTAATTCTCTGGTCAGGATGGTCCTTAAATTCTTATTTTTCCCTAACTCTACGAAAGAATAGTCTTGAATCCTAATTCATTTTTCGTAAAGTTACAAGATAATAGTCCCGAGAAATCCTGACTAAAGACTCAATTAATTTAAGTAAATATTGAAATCTGAGGTTAATCAACCCATTAATGACTCACTAAAGTAACTTAGTTATTACCTAATACATTGACTTGATATACTTATTGAGAGAGAAAATTAATTAGAGAGAGAGAGAGAGAGAGATGACATACGCTTCCATTTCTCTGATTTGCTCGGCGGTGTGTCGATGGTATTTTTCTTTTCTTCTTCTTGTCTTATCTCCACCGCCATCATCATCGTCATCATTTTCTCCTCCATCAAATTCATCATCCGATCTTGATCTTGCCGGACCCGAGTTTTCGCTACTAATCTCCACGGTGTCTTCTCTTCTACTAGACGACCCTCCTCCTGCTCCGCCTCCTCCGCCACTCCCTTCATCCCCTTCCTCCACCTCCATATTCGTCGCGACCGGCGTCCCCGCATCCCGGAATATGCCAGCCTTTTACCCAAAAAGACAAAAAATAAAACCAACATAAACATACACATCAATATCATAAAAATTAAAGAAAGAGAAGCAGATTTGAAAAAGCATAGAGAGAGAGAGATTGAAATGGAGAAGAATGCATACAAGACTGAGAGAGAGAGCAGGAGAGGCAAAGAAGTCTTTGGTATGAGAAGTGGGTGGGTTGTTAGACATGTCCACGCCCATGGCAAGGAACAAGATATCAATAAGGTTTCTCTGTTGTTGAAGAAATGGCTACCTGTTTTAAGGACCTAACAATGGAGCTCATGATAATTTGTTTAGAGAGAGAGAGAGAGATGGGTGGGTACTGGGTGGGGTATGCTTGATTTAAGGATATAAAACAAAATGAACTCTCTCCAAACTCTCTCAATGAATTTTATTTTTTATTTTTTTATATTTGTATATGTTAGTAGATGGAGAAAGAGAGAGAGAGAAGAAAAAAGGCTGGTAGGAGTTGACTGTTAGATATTATGAGTGGAAATGTGAAGACTGAAGACTCAACTAACTTTAAGCGGTTGAAAATCTAGCTCTCCAACGGTTTTTTCAGTTTCCAGCTATATCCTTTTTCAGTGGCTTTGCAGCTATCTACATAAACACTATTGTTTGGCTACAAACCTACTTTTCATTACTCAACTGTTATAACTTTTTTATAAATAAGATACCAGACGGGTTAGGATTCTGTCCGGGACTTAACGAGATCAATCACTAATTGCATGGCTCAAAAATCTCTTACCCACAATTGTGAGGTATCTACTCCCACAATAAGAAGAGAAAACTTTACACACACTACTCTTAAGACACATACTCATAAGACAATGATAATGAGATACCCACCATTTGAACTAAGAGTGAATGCACATTTGTTATTGTGATAAATTACCTTTATGTTAAATTCAAAGTTGTATGCCTTAACAGTCTTACACCTACATTATTGATGTTGTGGCTGGGTTCGAGTTGTGTCATTTTTCCCAAAGCCCGAATCATTTGTAATTGTTCAAAAATAATAATTTTATTTATATAAAAAATTATATGTTTTCAATTTTTAGTAAATTCATAATTATAGAATATTTATAAGTATAAATGTGTCAATAATTATCAAATTTGTTGTACATCATAAAACACAAGCAGATCTCGAACTTATATATTAAGCATTTGTAGAAAGGAAAAAAAAAAAAAAAATTGTTCAAATCAGATTTTTTTTCATTAAATAAAACTTGTATAGATTTCAATCAAATTTCAAAAGAAAAATAAAAACACAGAACTTAATTGACTCCTACAAGGCTACGGCCTCAATAATCAATGGTGTAGATGTGAGAAGCATACCGATGGGTCAATCTCATTTCATCAGGTTATTGGCATTAAATTTAATGATTCTAAATTGTAAAAATCCAATTGTCACACTAGTCATTCATGTTACTAGCAAGCAATTAATTCCTCTAATTTTATATAAAATTTGATACCTAAGAAGCAATTAATTGAACTAGAATCCATAGGACGGCTTCAAAAATGGTCGATTTGTCATTTCTATGTCAATCAACAGTATTCTAAGAAATCACTTTCGTGCCTTCTTTGCTAGATCTTCATATCTTGAAACAAAACCTAATTATTAATTAATCAAGTCATATTACAATATCTATCTAGCTATCGAGCAGCCACAATAACTCAATTTCTCTTTGAAGTTAATTAATTTAGGTCTCTATTTTGGTGGTACGTGCATATATCAACTTGATAAACCTAACTCAGATGGCTTTTGCTTATATAATTTGGACTAATATTTAAATGATCAAAACTGCTATTCTTCATTACAGTAAAGTTCACCTAATGGTCTTAATAATCTTTGTTTAAGATCTTAATTAATTGTAATTGGATATTATACGAGTCGTATAAGGCAACTTAGTTTATTAATTATTATCCGCAAAACCTACCCCTTACTTTTTCTTGTAAGATGATAACATGTTCTTTTTACGTCTTCTTACGTGTTAAATGAACGATACTTGAACGATACGTATCAATCTTTTTTTTTTATAATAAATGCAAGCACCGTCATTGAAGATGATTAATAAAAACAAATTGATAATTAATAAATTTTACTTAAAAGATATGTTTCAATTTTCTACAAGAATAACAAAAATAATTCCAGAATATATGAAAAAAAAAAAGAAAAAAAAAAAAGAAGGTGATTAATAGCTTTCTAGACAATTATAATATCAACCCAGTTAATAGACCTATATATCTAGAAATTATATGGGTTATTTAACTGCAATTATTTTTCATTGATCTCATGTAGTCTTACTCATAATATTTTTAATTTCCTTTTGAGTATGTGACCTTTTGGTATTTTTTTTTTTTTCATTTTTCATTGACAAGATGTGTTATTTGTGTAAACTTCCTACTTTCTTTTGATAGATTTGAAATAAATTATATAGTTCGTCCTGATATAAAATATATCAGAACGAAGAATATGGACCATAGATTATGAATAAGTTTTGACAAGTGGGGTACTTTGAGTCAAAATATGTAAATCTAATGGTCCACATTCTTCGTCCTGATATATTTATATCAGGACAAACTGACAATAGAAAAACTATATATATATATATATATATATATTTAATATAACCAGTTAATATAATATTTTTATATCTTATATTTTTAAGAGTAAATTAAAAGATATGCATATGTTTACGAATTATTTCACATTTATCGAAGATAAATAGTTTCTAATGAAAAATTAACACACTTTTGAAATTGAAAGCATGATTCCACAAGTCTTGGGGTTGCCAATGAAATGAAAATCTCTCAAATGATGGTCAATATTGCTATAGCGCGCAAGAATGCAAAACTAAGATAGAGAAATTAATGAAGAGAACATAGAGAAATTGATTGGAGGTAGAAGATGAAGTAGAATTAAGGGCAATTTGGACTTTTAAATTTTAATGGTCTTGTTTCTTTAGTAATTTTGTTATTTTAAACTTTTTAATAGTTAATATAAACGAAATGCTAACGGTGTTAGTTCATAAGGGAGTTTAAATAAAAAAAAAAAAAAAAAACATCTATAACTATACATCTAATAATATTTCGAAAGTGAGGGGAGTGTTTTTTAATATTAACCATTTTCGAATTAATTATTAAAACAATTTATTTATCCATTAAACAACTATTAAAAAAGGCATTAAAGAAGCGGCTTGGCTGAGCCAAGCTGTGTAATTAAGAAGAAGCAGCTAACTCACTAGGAGCCAAGTTAAGGTCAAAGAGAACACAGACATTGACTCAGACACCTTGTAAATTGTGAACACGTGTTAGGATGTTTTGTTTTTATGCAGTGGCCAATGTGTTTAATATAATAATTATATTATTATTATTATTTAATTATTCTCAATTTGTCCTTACCATCTTAATATATTGATATGTGTCTAACAAATAAATTAACAGTCTGGATTAATTCCTTCTTTTAACCAAATAAAAATATAAAAATTAATAGAATTAATTCAGATTATTAATTTATTTATTAAATATATATCAATAAATTATAAAGATAATGACAAAACAAGGAAGGGTCTAAATCCATTTAAATATATAATACTATTATAATATTTGTTGGGTGTCTTTATATCATTTATAGGGTTGAAATAAATGAATGCAATTAATGAATTTGCCTCCAAACTATTCCAGAAATAATAAAATATGTAAATGAATAATAATAATGAATTCCTTCACCAAGTTGAATAAAGTCAATTCTTTAATTCTATAATTGGACTTCTTTGAAAATAACACTTATTAATAATTATTATATTCCACTACTGATTACATCACATATGCTACGCAAACTTTTACTTTTTCTTTTTCTTTTTAAATCGAATTAAACAATTTTTAATATTTATGTGAACAATACTTGATATTTATGTAGGTAACGGGGTAACAGTAAAGAATCTTGAGTAAAATTACCAATAAGACTAAATAGTTTGTAAGTACACCTACAATAATATTAATTAGTTTCCTATTTTAATATCTTGTGAAAAAAAAAATGTTTCCTTTTAATATTTGATATTAACATATATCATTAAAAATTCTTTCCATTTTCTTAAACCTAGATTCACTCTTAAAATTTAATTTTAAATATATTTTCTTTTCTTTTAAGGAAATACAAATTGACTACTAGAGAATGAACTAAAAATTTTCCAAGTTGATTGACTGGTTGTAAAAAAGCAAGTATTAAATTATTTTATTAGAAGAACAAAATCATTTAAATTGTTTTCTCTATATATTTGTATTATTTTTTCCTTGCAAACACGCTTTAGACTTTTTTTTTGTTTTTTTTTTTTTTTCAATATTAGTTGTTCTTCAATTCCATTAAACTCTACTTCCAAATCAATTGATACATTACATAAATCTTTCTTCCTACAACTTTCACAAACAAAAAGTGGATCTCCAATAGAAAAAACCTCAAAACGAAGTGATTTTGTTGATAGAAAACAGTCAAGAATAAATGGAGAGAGCAGCTTGACATGCCAGAGAGAAAAAAAAAATGGAATTTGATTTTTGTGGAAGGAAAACTTGGAAGATAAAAAGAATAGATGGGAAAGAACAATGATTGATTTTTATTTTTTTATTAAGAATAGTTATAGAATTTTTTAATTTTTTTTTAATAATAGTGATAGAATTAAAGATAATAATAAAATTTTTAATTTTAAATAATAATAAAGTTGATTAAATAACATAATAATATATGTCGATGGTGTGTACTTAAAAAAAAAAAAAAAACATCTCTTAAAATATTTTAAAAAAATTTACTTTGACCCTCCTATTTTTTTTTTTTTTTTTTTTTTTTTTTAGTTCAATGACCCCTCTTATTGTCCCCAAAAAAAAAAAAAAACATCTCTTAAAATATTTTAAAAAAATTTACTTTGACCCTCCTATTTTTTTTTTTTTTTTTTTTTTTTAGTTCAATGACCCCTCTTATGTCCCCTCTAGATAAAGGGTATGTCACATTGTCCCGATGTGTAAAAATAATAGATGTGATGTTACGTTCTTGTGATAAAAAATAATAATTAAAATCTTAAAAATCGAAATATGTCCGTCCATAATTGGTGGAGTACAGTTTTTTTTCGAAATTATTATTCTAAAAGTCAATTCTTAGTCATATTATATCTTCCTAGTTCTATTAGAAATCAAAACATTAATGAGCAATTAGATTTGTGACATTTGTCTATTTTTATATATATATATATAAGAGAGAGAGAGAGAGAGAGAGAGAATCTTATATGGGACTGCCACATGGTGAGACCGTGAGATCGTCCAATGAGATTGCACTAAATTAGAATTTTATAATTTATTTTTATATTCCCAAAATAAATGGTGCAATCTCATTGGACGGTCTCACGGTCTCACCACATGGCAGTCACATGCAAGATTTTCTCATTATATATATGTTTCTATATTTCCTATTTATTATCTTTCAAGTTTTATTAGAAGTGACGAGATGATGTTGATCCGGTGGTAGAACCTCGCACCTGATTACGAGGTTATGGGTTCGAGTCCTCCCTTTTTCCCAAAAAAACTCTGAAATTATGTAATAGAGTAAATGTGTAATACTTCAAAAAAAAAAAAATTTATTAAAAGTCAACAAGGTGAGGTTGACCCGATGGTATGCCCCTCATAACTACACCACGAGATCGTGGGTTAATTCTCTCCCTCTCTACCGAAAGGGAAAATCTTGTATGGGACGGTGACAGTGAGATCATCCAATCGAGTTTTCTAATTTTTTAGAACTTTAATATTTTAAATTTTATTTTTACATTTTTAATATAAAATGGATAATCCCAGACAAGATTTTCTCCTCCTCAAAACCCGAACTATTGTAATATTTCAAAGGTTCTATTAGAAGTCAAAACATTAATGAGCAATTATACTTTTCATCTTTGTCCATACGTATATATGAAATAAATAATTATAAGAAGTAGGGTCCATATAAAATACTTCTAAGATAATTAATTAGATGGCGACCAACAGCTTGTTTGCCATGCACCTTTAATTGAATTACCAAATTAACTCAATATTTTATTTATTTATTTATTTTTATTTCTTCAATTTTCACCAAGATTTCAAAGTTGAACAGATTGTACTATCTATATAATATCGGACCAGGATCCTCTCCTTATCTCACCTCATCCCCACCTTTTCAAAGCATGTGATTGGTTGTTAATAAAGTGTCAATCACATCTTAACATTCATTCGTTGCAATGCTTATGTGTAATAAGATTAAGTAAGGTGAGGAGAGGATTTTGTCCTTCTCCTACTTTTAATGGGAAATCAATTTGACTGTCTATATACAAACCCTCCCTAAGTTAGTGTGAATGAGATAAAGGTTTGAAATTTATTTTGTATTCAAGAAATGTTGCGAGCCTATTTTCAATAATATCAAGTGGAATTTAAAGGAATAGTTTAACATCCCTACATTTTCATTTTATTATATGAGGATATAGCTACATTTTCATTTTAATTTAAAGATTCAATTTTTTTTTTAATTTCTATATTTTTAATTTTTCAACAAACTTTGATTTTTGGTGATTAAAATCTAATTATTGGGTTCTACTCCTATAACCATACAAATTTTATATGTTAGCATGTCCCATTATATGAATGCCAAGTGATTAGTGATATAGTCACTCAACAGTAACTAATGGGTCATTTGTTTTTTTATCTAAATACTGAATAATCATGAATTTTACTGAAAACTGAATATGACTTAAATATAAAACTGAATGACATGTTTATTTTTTATTTTTCTCACATATAAATATAATGTCAACTTTTTTGTTTCTTAAAGACAAAATTGTTAAATTGACATTTATAGTTTTATACCCTTGCTACTAATTATCATACTTTCATCCGATATGATACAAACAACTAATAAAAAAATAATAATAATAAATCCTAAACAATTTTATGTAAATAATGATAAGATGTTATTCATAATTAATATATGATAAATAGTAATATAGAAATGATTTTGATTTTTACAAAATAAAAAATAAAAAATAAGGATTGATAGTGGAGTTGAAAGTGACAACGTGATTAATGTTTATTTATTTTATAGTAGATTATCATAAGTAATAAGTTAAAAGAAATAAATCTGTATAATATAAAAGTATGATAGTATTGAAAATATGTTATCTTTAGGAGGATAATTTGGGAAGGGAATATTTTAAATGCAATCCAGTGATTTGGTTTTAAGTGGAAAATCATGATTTTTGAATTTTTGTTTTCAGTTGTTGTTTGGCATTTTAAGTTGTTTAACCACTTGAAGAATCAAATAAAACAACTTAATAGAATCAATTCAGACACATTAAGTGTTAAGTGGAAAAAACAAATGACTCATAAGGTTTCTCAAATTTAAATATGTTTAATTACTTGTAACAATCATATATATATATATATACTAGGGATGGCAAAATAACTCATGCGGATGGCCCCCGTGGGGACATGTACTTATGGGGCGGGGATGTGTTTTAATTTGGTGGACATGAGGCGGGGATGAGGATAGATAGTAAAACCCGCAATGGGTACGAGGATGAGTTTTAAAATCCCATCCCGCCCGCTTAAAAAATATATTTTTTAATTATTTAGTGTGTTTTTCTTTCAATGTTTATGTTTAAAAGTTATTGAATTTATTTGTATAGTTGTGATATTTATGTCTATTTTTAATGTTTATGAGATAATTTTCAAAAGTATTTTGAAATCACTTTATATATATATCATATTTAATGGGTTATAACTTTTCCAAAAAAAAAAAAAAAATCATCGGGTTATATATTTATTATTTTAATATATTTTAATAAATGGGTTAAATGGGGTAAATTGGGTGAGAATGGGAAAAACATACCCCGCCCCGCCCCACTCCATCTATTGTGGGGTTTTATGTGGGGATGGGTTTTCAAAAAATAAATTGGTGGGGTTATGAGATAATTTTCAAAAGTATTTTCAAATTACGTCATATATTATATCATATTTAATGGGTTATAAGATTATAACATTAAAAAAAAAAAAAAATCACTGGTTTATATATTTATTATTTAAATAAATATATATTTTGATATATTTTAATAAATGGGTTAAATGGGGTAAATTGGGTGAGGATGGGAAAAACATACCCCGCCGAGCTCCACCCCACCCCACTCCATCTATTGTAGGGTTTTATATGGATGTGTTTTCAAAAAATAAATGGGGTGCGGTGCGGAGAAAGTCACCCTGTCTTGAACCCGTCCCATTACCATCCTTAATATATATATACAGATTTCTATTATCAGTTCGTCCTGACAATAAATATATCAGGACGAAGAATGTAGACGACTATATTTATATAATTTGACTCAAAGTATATGCACTTGTCAAAACTTTTTCATAATCTGTGGTCTACATTCTTCTTCTTGATATTTATTGTCAGGACGAACTGACAATAGAAAGACTATATATATATATATATATATATATTTAGTTATAAAATATTTTACTCGTACCACGTGCAATGTGGTATGATGATAAAGAGCACTGTTAACGGACTTACCATTGACCTTGAGATTTCTTATGGATAATATACCTTGATTACAGTAAATATGCTCGCTCAAAATGAGAGAAAAAATGAAGTGTGAGCCATCCCCAGTTACCACTCACCATATGGTCCATATCTATAATTAAAGTTTTGGTGCCATATAGGTTATGATTAATCTCATCTGCAATTCAAATCTTGTATCAATGATTCTTTTTGTTTTTTGTTTTTTATTTTTCTTTTTCGATAAAGATTCTTTTTGTTTTTCTCATTTCAATTCAGATTATTAGTTTTTTTTTTTTTTTTCTTTTTAATTTTTTTTTCATGGTAGTTAGGAATGGTAGATAATATGAAGCAATCACATGGTGTGAACAAACCTAAAATAATAATAATAACTCATGAATTAATTGATTTGAAGTTCCTTTTGAATTCCTACATCTCTCTCTATCTCTACTTTATCATCACTTTTTTTTATATATAATAAATTACATGCACCTTTTTTGGTCATCTATTAGGATAACAAAAGGAGAAACAAAGAAATCTTGCAAGCAAAAAAACAAGAGCCAAGCTAGATATATCTTGCCTTCTTTAATTTGAAGTCTTTAATGATAGATTTCTTATGAAGCAAGTTTCATATAAGGTGGAAACATATATTGACGCAAATATTTTTGAATTGCGTACGTACGAGGCCACCACCCATGATATTTTTTGTTTTAACCTATTGGGTCTCACGATTTTGTCCTTAAAGGGTTATTGTAATATTAAGGTTGATCTTTGCTTATTTATATCACAAACTAGTTTTGATTTCAACCAATATGGACGGAAATCCCTTAACAACAGTCCCCAATCAAGAATAGTCTATATGTTTTCTTGGGGGTCTGTGTACGCACAAGACCACCACTCACGAGTATTGTTCACATTGGTCTATTAGGCCTTACGATTTTATCCTTAACAATATTCTCGTGGAGTTAATGCTAGCTTTTGCTTATTTGTACTCAAATCAAGGGTAGTAGTGTTTTCTAGGAGACCCTCCTAGCCTTTAGTTTGATTTCAACCAAGAGAAAATCCCTCACAACAAATGACAAGAAAATTAATTGATAGGATAAATTTTACTCAATGTTTATCTTAATTAAAGGATAAACATGATCTTTAGTTTCAGAGATAGGAATAAGGATTAAGGAATCAGACAATAAGTTTGGATAAATTTTATTCAACTGTGACTGTCTGTGAGGAAGTTCTTAATTTGATAATTTTAAAAGGAGATTTAATATTCTAATTATTTTGTTTATCTTGAGAGGAGGCAATTAAGTTTAACGGATTTCAAAATAGGCCAATAAATTTATTTCTAATCTTACTAATTACACCTCAGTGAATATCAGTCAAAATTAATTTGTTCTTTAATTGAAAATTCAAAAGGGAAAAAGTCAGAAAAAGTACAAAGAAATTGATAAATTTAAGGTGGGAAATTTAAGAATCAAAATGACGATGAAATGTAGAAAGGCTACAAAAGAAAGGAAGGACAATATCTATTAATTCGGAATCAGGTACTTTTTTGAAAGTTTTCGTTATTGATAGGATTCGAGCCATTGACATTGGATTCATTTGTCAAAGTCTCAAGCTCGTCTATCTACCAGCTGAGCTACATCCTTGTTGGCAACAAAAGAAAAGAAGGAAAAGGCTAGTTTGCAAATAAATAAAAAAAGTGATGAGATGATGTTGATTTAGTGGTATGACTTTCATACAGTCGTGTCATCCTCTTCAAACCCTAAAATTATTGTAATAGTTAAAAAAAAAAAAAAAAAAAATGATTCAATTAGCATAGAGAAATATTAAACTAACAACCACTTTAATAAAATTTGTGTTCATAATTTTTTTTTTTTACGAATTGAAGAAATGGGTAATTGATATCTAGTTTGAAAATTGACCATATCCATCGTGGCCAAATTTAAAGACACCGTTATCATGAATTCATGATGAGATTTAAAGTAAGAAATAGTAAGAACAACATATAATTACTCTAGCAATAGCTATATATGATATCATATTTGAAGTTACATATAACTACAATTCAAAGTATTATTTAATTTATTTTTTGTTTATCTATAACCATAAGCTTCTCATTCAACTTTGGTGAGCTGTATTCTCGATCATATCATTAATTTGCTTCAAGTTAATTTTCATGTAATATTCTAAAATGTTGTGTATTCTTCTGTTAAAAAATTGTTTCCTGGTCTGCAAGTCGATCAGCTCCATAGATTGACTTGATCAAATGATAGAAACAAATCTCCTGAGAGGACCTAGCTAAAACTAATAAAATCCAAGACCGTCTCAAAGACATAGAAACTCAATTGGTTGAAGTGTGGCCACCTCGTCGTTTAGTTTATCAGACGATCACGATAAATGTAGATTAACCTCTTTTCGAATTAATATGAGGTCTTTTGAGTGAAAAATTCAAGAACAAAATCAGGCGAACCTAATCCGATGGCAGATGAAAAACTTGTTGGTGCCTTGGTGGGGGTGTTGTTAATTACATTTCTTTAATTAGTTTTTATTGTTTGAGCTAAATTTAAATATTGATCTAATTATTTTTTGTTTTTGTTTTTATAAAACATAATTAATTACATACACATAATGTTTCCACAAAATTGACTGCATGTCAATGACATTTATCAGTAAAATTTAAAAACCTCATCAAACCAGATAATTTATAATCTCAAACAGTGAAACACTTAACTTCAAAATATCATGATATAATTAATATTAAAGCCACCAGAAAAATTCTAAGCTAGTAAATATTTATCTTCATAAACAAATCAAAGCAGTTGTGCATGTTTGCATTAACTCTCTCCGGTACTGAAATCATCAGATCATCATAAATGAAAATATTCAAATATAGTAATAACTTAAACCGTCTTATAAGACTAATAATAATAAAGATGGTATATTTATATGGAAAATAATTTTCAATCTCTCCAAGCTAATATAAACCCTAATTACACACGACACTCCAACCCAGAACAGAAACTTTACTGCCATATATAAATATATATATATAAATATGCATGTCCTTATAGCCAATATAGGCCCTATGACAGTCTTTTTTAGAACATTTAACATGAATATCAAAAGATCAAAGCTTTATGGAAAGACTGATCTGCATATCCAACTAATAAGAGAGACTTGTAGATGTTGAAGAGCAGATGAAGAAGCTGGAAAAATAATGGTAGTTTTGGAAGACAGTCAGACAGATGAAAAAACCAACCTATACACCAATTTAATAATAAAAGCTACCCGTCCATGCATGAAATATATGTATGGAATAGTTTAATATAAGGTAATTATTATATATTGTGAACAAGAAGAAATAATAAATGGGAATAAATGCTAAGGAAAAATTATTCATAGATTTTTATTTTTATTTATTATTATTATAATGAGTATGAACCATTGATATTTGCAAAAGACTTGATGTATAGTATGTGACGTATGTCTGTACACTTTTATATCAGTCATTCATGAATGCACACATTTGTTTTGCATGCATTTCATGTAACTTTCACAAGGTTAATAGGTCATTCTTTTCTCTCTCTTATCTCTTTCATCATTTGTCTCTTCTTAGTTATTGAACTATTGTATATCTAATCAATAAGAAATTTACAATTTCTCGAGTGTCGAGGCCAACCATACTTGTAAAACAAGTATGTAAATGTAGATATCCTGGTTGTGGAAGTAGATTTCCAAGCTGTGCATATAGTGCACGTTTGATCTCAAGTCTCGAAAAAGTTCTCATCCATTCGGTGTTAGATTTCAAATAGAAAAAGGAGAAATTTACAAATTTTTCCCTCTCTCTATTTAATTGCATGGCTCTGGAATCTAAAATTATATGTATTTAATTACTAATTAAATAATTAAGAGATTAGGTCAAGGTAGTTTTTATGATTTGTGATTCTGTGCACGTTTCATTTATAAGATAATGGTTATTTTAAGATTTTAGAATTTTGTTTGGTTAAAAAAGTCTCGCTTCCAGATTGGATCCCTATAGTTCATAGAGAAAAGTCATTTGTTTAACCAATCAATTAAGTTTATTATTTTGACTAATCAATCAACTAATTTTCTAAGGTTTTGAAGTGACATAAGTAATTAATAAAGATAACAAATTTACAGAATCTTGAAAAAAGATTATGAATACAGTTAGATTATTATTATTATTATTTATTCTATGGACACAATTAATTTAATTTATAGATAAACATAAAATTAGATGAGATACTTTAATGCATCATATCATATCGTATCACATAACTTGCACATTCATTCAAAGTGTGAGACTCGTACCACATGATACAATAAGAGTGAATTAGACGTATAGGATTGCGTCCATCGAAGTTTTTTTTCCGTAATTTAGAAGTTATAAGGCGGTGCTAGGTATTATTTAGGATGTGTTTTGAGATTCATATAATATTTTAAAACAAAAATTTCATTCTTAAAAAGTTTAACATAATATTTAAAAATAACTAAAAAGTGTTTTCTATATTTTCTAAAAACATAATTTAGAAAACGCACGATTTAACTAAAATACAAATACAAGATTCATTTTCACTAGATTTTACTCATTATC
The DNA here is from genome assembly GCA_030490815.1 of Acer saccharum. Lineage (NCBI taxonomy): Eukaryota > Viridiplantae > Streptophyta > Magnoliopsida > Sapindales > Sapindaceae > Acer > Acer saccharum. The sequence continues at coordinate 17,421,831 of CM059866.1, read as the reverse complement.
TATTTTTCTAATTTTGTTACGCAAACTATTAATCCTTAATTAATCTTTTTATAATATGTGAAACAAACCAAAAAGAAATCCTTTTATTTTATGTGCGATTCGGAAATCTACTCCCATAACAGGAGAAAAATCTTCATATATGTTTGTAAAATAGGCATAGTGAATCTAAATTCAATTAAAATTTGAAGTAAAATTATGATTTAATATTTAGGCAAAAATTAACCAAAGTGGATGGCTGCAAATTAAGCTTCAAATTGCAAGGAAAAATATTCACATAGAGACTACTTTTCTAAGTTGGGTGAACACAAAAATGAATGCAGCATTGCAGCCAGACAGATTTTCCAAAGGTTAAAAGATTAGGTCCAAATTGAAATTATTATTTTTACAATATTTTAAACAATTAAATTATCAAACATTATAGAACATTGGCTGCTTGCTGCACCTTACATTTTGATGATTCAAATAAAATGATTGAGAAACAAAAAAAGACAGAAGAAAATTAAAACAACTACCAGTCCTCAACTAACTGATATTGGTAAGATCTACGGATCGAGATATTCATTAAATTTGGCATTTTCGGTGATAATGCGCGTTGGATTTTTACAAGTAATTAATTCAGAGTTTTGAGATTTTTTATTACCATGAGAAGTCACCTTTTGGATAATTGTTTTTGGGAATGAACAAGAAATTTTGGGAATGCGGAGTTTAAACTGTACAAACTTAATAAACAACAATCAAGTCAAGGACAAGGTTATTGCATCAGCATCAAAATGGCAAGTCATATATGGAAATTTGATCAAATGGATAAGATCCAATCCATTAAATTTGAGGACGTAATTGGATCGGGTCGGATCGGATAGAATGACGAATTTCATACAAGAACCTGTAACTTTCACTACACTGATAAAATGAATAAGGCCTTATTTATCTATATTTTCTAATTCATGGGCTAAAAACTATTTAAGTGATTAACCCAATATGTAACTTAATTGGGTAAAATATTATACTAACATGTATTTAAATATAATTATTAATTATATTGAACTTTTTCTATAGACAATTTCATTTATTAATTTGTTATTTTTGTGAAGAGCGGTTCTATTGGCACACTGTCTATTGGTTTATTTATGTCTTACTTTTTAAAATTTTGATTTAATTAAATAAAATTAAATGTTTTTATTAATTTTTTTGATTTATTTTTAAAACCACCCTTTTGATTTATTTTTCAAACTTAATACACCTCGTATCTGATCTATATATGTATATATCTCTCTCACTCCATTGAAAGATTTTTTTTTTCTTCTTATTTATTTATTTATTTTTTTAGTTTTTCTTCTTCTTCTTCTTCTTATTTCATGGTGGAAAAGAAAAAGAAAAAGAAAAAAAAATAAGGTTACTTCAATACAACGACAGCTTGATATCATTATAAAGAAAAAATAAACTTCAAATTTACTATTAGAGAAGGAATTATTTACAGATGCTTGATATCATTCTCAGACAATTCTTGCAGATGATTGATATCGTTTTTAGACAATTATTCCATATGCTTGATATGTTCTCAGACTCCTCCATAATATTTTTTATGTGTGTAAGAAGCAAATTTTAGGGTTTAAGAGTTAAGAAAAATAAAAAAAATTCAAGAAAGTTTTTTTTTTTTTTTTCTTTTTTTTGGAAAAAGAATGTGGGGGTTTTATTAGATTTACTTTGTAGATGATTTTTTTTCCTTAAATTGTATGTCCTTTTAAGTAATTTTGATAAAGGAAAAAAAGAATACTAAATAATTAAAAAAAAGTGAGATATAATTAGACCGGTAGAGGGTGTGCCAATAGTACTAATTGTTTGCAAAATGTTGGGTATTAGATGACTATTGAACATTTGAACCATTATATTAACTGGACAGTAAATGAAATTATCTTTAATTCTTTGTTATTTTTGTCTTTACATTTGATTTTGTTATGTCTTATTATGTTGATTTTATGCATGATTTAATTTCTATAATAGTTTAGCTTAATTGAATTTGATTATGTTAAAGTTTTTTACAATCAAATTGGGTTGAATTTAAGTTTTTTTTTTTTTTTTAGTTCGTTTGAATCGCCGTATCATGTAGTGTATATTAAAAAAAAATGGATTTTATTCCGCAAGTTCACACAACTTAGCTTCCAGGGATATAGTTCAGCTGATAAATGGACGGACTTAAGGTTTGGATAAATGGCTCTCAAGTCAAGTGCTCGAATTCTACTAATGGCAAAGAGTTAAAAAAAAAAAAAAAAAAAAAAAAAAAAAAAAAAAAAAAAAAAACCCGATTTAAATAGATAGTGTTAAAAAAAATGTTTCATACAAATTATGGATTCTAAAACCTTCTAAATATAAAAAGTCACCTAGATTTGATTTCAATAAGGTATTTTTTTTTCTTTTGCATGGATTTCATTTCAATAAGGTATTTCGGCAGTCTCATTTTGTGTCCATTTAAATATATAAATCAAAAGAAAGAAAATATATATTTGCACGACAGCATGAGAAGTCGTGAACACAGCAGCCCATGATGACCCACTCGTTTTTCAACCCACCAATTCCCACCCGAAACCCCCAAACCCACCTTAATATCACTAATTTTTTTTTTTTTTTTTTTTTTTTAATATATGTGTGCATTATTTGTTAGTCCATTTTGATGACAATCAATTTCTAATGGATATTAAGTTATTAACTATTGAATAACAATTTTTTTTTTAAGTATAATAAGAAATTAAGAAATATTACAATAAAGTGTGATACCTGGTGGTAGGGTCAGGAAGAAGACTTTCTACGCACCTAGTTAGAAATATGAATATCACTAGACCATTAGTTACCGGATCATTAACAAGAGAAGAATGAGCCAAGAAACAAGTTATTTTAATATATATATATATATATATATATATAGTCTTTTTATTGTCAGTTCGTCTTGACAATAAATATATCATGATGAATAATGTGGACCACAGATTATAGAGAAGTTTTGACAAATGCATACACTTTGAGTCAAAAGTATGTAAATCTAATGGTTCACATTATTCGTTATGATATATTTATTGTCAGGACGAACCGATAATAGAAAATTTTTATATATATATTAGGACATCCTGATTTTATAATTTTGATCAGGACATCCAACCACAGCTATATATTCATATTGGGCCCATAGCTACACATTAACAAATGAGTAATTCTAGACGTCCCAATTTTTTTTCCTAAATTCTGTCTTAAATGATGTGGCACGTGACTCTTTAAATTGGAACGTCTAGCATTACTCTTAACAAATACTCACATCCAATGTGAATGTGTGGCTGTGAGTGATTGTCCTTACTTTATAATTCCAGGACGTCTTTACTAAAGAACCACCATATATATATATATATATATATATATATATATATATATAGCTTCTCACTTAATATAACATAATATACAAACCTATTTATTAGCTTTTGGATCAAGATCCACGTTGTGTATTTTCTCTCCTGGCCCACCACTTACACAACGTCCAAAAACTAATAAATAGGTTTGCATGCATATTATATCATGGGGTTTGTAGATGAGAAGCTATATATATATATATATATATATATATATATATTACAATAATTAGGAATTATAGGGAGTAGCAGACTTGAATCAACGATCTCATGGGATATATGTAAGTGGTAAATTATTGGGCTAACCCTATATTGTTAAAAGAAAAAAGACAAAAAAAAAAAAAGTTCTTATATGACCCCAAAATAAGCTTAATTGGGTTGCTAATCTTTCAATCCACTGGGTCCACAAAATTGATCAAATTGTGGGGCTCCAAAATTTGTAACCTAGAATTCTTGAAATATATGTGGTTCAATACCTCGATAGGCTCCCTATCTGTAAAAACAGCTATCAAAGGCACACTAATTGGCTGGTCACTTTTGTCCCCTTGGACTAATGTAACAAACTAACAAGTTTCTTATGGAAAATAGTTGTACCATCTACTCTGTCTTTGCCTTGGGTCCAGCTATTGGTACTCACAAAAGTTGCTTGGTCTGATATCATTATTTCTTGGAACTACTTTCTCATTGATTTGATCGTTAAAGTAGTTTTCAAAAATCAAAATAATTTCCAATTTACACGTTGATTTGTTTCGAAATTTTCTAAAATTTTGTTGGTTTCCATTAAACAAAACTCATTTTGGGTATGGATCTGGCCCAAAGTCTTTGCCACAAATTCTTCTGCTATAAATTTATTGTCTCCAAAATATTTATATGAAAAAAATGCTCGCAAGAAGGTACATTCCCTCGGTTCAAGCTGTGTGATGCATAATTCAAGTTTCAACATGTGCATATACTAATATCTGTGGAGAGAATATCTGTGGAGAGATTTCACCCGATAATATGGGAGTGGATATTAGTGGGAGTAAATATTAGAATCGTTGAGTGTTTGATCTCACTAAATCTCGACAAAATCATATTTATACCATAAGTTAGTTTTAATCGATTCCAATACTATCCTTAGGTAAAATTATAAAGGTATCAAATAGTTGTAAGTATACACAAATACTACTTTAAGAAAAAAAAAAAAAGGTATACACAAATATAATTAATAAAAAAAATTATAGTCAAACATAATATGTTTCTGAAACCTAAAGTTAACTGTGATCATATATACATATTTAACAAATGCTCCCAAGTTTTTATATTATTAGAGCAATAAATTGTTGGGCATATAAAATGTTAGATAGCAAATAGTTCCAAGTGAATGCGATGATGTACAAATATGTAATACAATTTATTTATTTATTTAAAAAATAAATAAAGGAAAATTAGATATTTAAAGGGATATATATATATATATATTTATAAATTACAACCTTTTATAATATCCTAATAAAGTTTAGTAGTGCACCTCATCTTGTAGCAGAGCTGGTAGTGCACTTCCTTTCCATATAAGTGGTGAGGGGTTTAAATCTCACCATACGTATTTTATAAACATGTGTGAGGAAACTCTTCCCAGGTTGTAGGAGTAAATATCCGGGTCGCACATATATTATTTGATCTTGACAGGTCCTAATAAGATTGTAATAGTTATCGTAATATTTCAAAAATACAAATTAAAATAGAGTTTAAATACAAATTAAAATAGAGTTTAAATACAAATTAAAATAGAGTTTAGTAGTTAAAGAGGAGGAGCACATATAAATATTGTAATTGTAACAGTTGATTTCCTCAAATCTGGACCGATTCTTTACCCAATTTGTGTCCAAGTCTAATGGACTGGTCATGAAGTTTCGGGCTGATTCAATTCATCGATGAAATGGGCCGAAATATAACTAATTGGATCGAGTCCAATCCAACTGACCCGGAGTGAACATTAAGGATATCATTTTAATTTTTATATCAAAGATATTACATTCTTTTAAAATTATTCATATTTGTAAATTTATAATTTATATATTTCATTTGATTAATTAGAACAGATAATTTTTGTATTGAGTAGGATTTCATTATTTTTTAGATTTTTGAAAGATAAATTTTGAGATAACTATAGAAATTATATATAACTTTTCTTTTATGTGAAAAATATTGACTACTAAATTTTTAATATCAAATAAAAAATATGATAAAAATATTACAAACTAAAAACTGTCGACGGAAGAAAATCGATATAATTATTGAACAGTGGAATGTTTTGGACTTGAAATTTTAAATTAATTTAGACTTAAAAATTTAAGCATTTATTTACTATAATGTAAACAGTAAAGGTTATGGTTTATGATAGTGCTACATCATCTCATACTTGAATCATATTTTTAATTAAGTTTTAAATGTGAACTGTGAAGTTCCAACCATTTTATTTTATTTTTTGAAATTTGACACTAGAAAAGTTAGAAATTTTTACAAACATGTGTGGCGAGTTTTCTTTCCGGATTATGGGAGTAGTTATCTCTTGTTATGGGAGTAGATATCCGGCCGCACATATATTGTTTAATCTCGACAAGTCCCGTCAGTCCTATTATAATAATTCTTGTAATACTTTAAAAAAAAAAAGTTAGAAATCTTTACAGACACAGTCCAAAATGCAACTCATAAGAGGGACTCTCCTCATACTTTGAGATGTAATGAATAAACGTATTTCGAACCCGATGACACAACCACTTTACTAAGAATGGATATATATTTTCCAAACAATTTAAGTGTATGGATGATTGGATTTCAAAATATAAATTTATGTAAGAAAAAAACAAATTAAATTAAATTAAATTAATAAGACTTCTTTAATTATTCTAGACCCAGCCACACTTGACCGAAATCGAGAAAAAAGAAAGAAAAGCAAAAGCCCAATTGCCCAAAAGCACTTCTGTGGTGTGTAGAGTCTCCCTCTATCTCTCTGTGCAACTGCTGCCTCTAAAGTAAAACCCGGTTCCGTTCTTCAATTCAATTTTTTTTTTCTTCTGCTTTTTATATATAATTTTTCTTTAAATTTGCATTTATTTGATACTTCAAGAACCATACATTTCTCAATTTTTAATTTTTAATTTTTTTTTTAATTTTCTATTTCTGTTTTTGGTTTTGTTTTATTTTCTCTCAGGTACTGATGGCTTCAATTACTGCAAACTTGGTTCCACCATTGTTGGTCCAAGGTAGAAAAACCCTTTTCAGAACTCTTCAAAAGCTCCCAGTTTCCCCCATTAAAGGTAAGCTTTTTATATTCCAAAGCAGCTATTTTGTTTTGTTTTTCATTTCTGTTGAAATATATATATATCTATATAGTTTATATTAAACAGTTCTTGTTTTTGCTTCTATTGTAGTCTCTGATCAATTCAAAATTAAGTTTTTATTGCTAGAATTCTAATTCTTCGATTCATGTGTCAATTCATTCTGTTTCTATTGTAATGTGTGTATGTGATTAGTGTCACTAAGATGCTATACTTTGAGAAATTAATCATTCACCACTGCAAATTAGTGTTGTTTTTTTAGGTGGGTATGTATTTTAATTTCAGGTAGTTAAGGAGAAAACTGGTCAGGTTCAGATTTGGACAAGTTGCCTTATGATTGAGATTTTTGTTCATACTATCAATGGAACATTTTGAAGATAACTATGGAAATTGGGCTAATTAAGTGTATTTTTAAGTAATTCATGTGACGGTCGGTAAAGAAAAGGGATTAACATGCAAGTTTTTGGTTCAATTGTTTAAATTAAAGGGTTGAGCTGGAACTGCAACCAAGCATTTTGCAAATGACAATCTGTACATAATATTTCTCGGTCTTAGATTTACAAAATTTAGACACTCTGTTTTAAAAGTTCATGGAAGATTGACAGGGCTTGGATCCCTGATGTCAATTCTAATTTATAAGAGGAATTGAAGGTAGGTGGTTCAAGGGCTCCTTGCTAGTTAGCGAACTGCTGTAGAAATTTACTAGAGTTTATTAGGTTCAGTTTGGTGTTCTATTCCCTGCTTTGGCTGATCCCTTTTTGTTGTTGATTCATGTTTTCTCTTATCGCAGAGAGACAAAATCGTGCTGCTCTCATTGTGAAGGCTACTGGGGAAAGTTCCGAGTCTTCTACCTCTCTTACTGTTATTAAGTCTGTTCAAAATGTTGTGAGTGCCTCTGCCATCATATTGCCATATTGCTTTCATGATTAAGTTCGTATTGCTTTCGGGATGTATAAGATGATATTGCTTTTGTTCGTATATGGATTACTGTTTTCTCAAATGGTTTTAATTTGTTTGAAACAGTGGGATAACTCTGAAGATCGGTTAGGTCTCATCGGTTTGGGTTTTGCAGCTGTAGTGGCTCTATGGGCATCAGTAAACCTTATTACGGTAATCTTCAGAGCTCGTACTTTTGAATGTTATGGCAAATGAATATATTAGCTAGCAACTGAGATTGTTGAAATTACAACTGTTCAGTTGAATGTTAGGCAAGAAGTGATACATGAACTCGGAGTAAAAAAATGTCATCTCTCTTGTTCGAGGGGATGATAAGTTTTATTCCCTTCTGTTTCAGATTTTTAATGGTATTGGCTTGAGAAATCCGAAATGTCAAGGGATCTCCAATGAATTGTCTTCATAGGTCACTTAAGAAGAAAATTTAGACGTTGGAGTGTAAACTATTTGCAGTGATATTTGTACTCGAGACAGACAAATCTTGACTTAGTTTTGCTACTCGCACATGCGCACACACACACACGTTTATGTCTTTATGATACTAGCTTGCTTTCAGTTTTATAAGAACTCCGGTAGTGACAGTCGTTTTACTTATGATATGGATAGGTAATTGACAAGTTGCCACTTATCCCAAATGCACTGGAATTTATTGGGATATTATTTTCAACGGTAAGTATTTCGATACATATATGCCATGGTTACTGAGAATGTGAGAAAAACGAAAGGAAAACAATTAAGATTCTCTAAGTCTAAGCCATTGTTTCTGCCTCAAACACTTTGTTAAATACAAATTTTGTTTTTCTCTCCGAGCTTGGCAACCGTGGGGAGTTTTATCTTTCTTTGATGTTAATGTCATGTAACCATTATGAAATTAACTTTCTCCCTCCTTTGCAGTGGTTTGTCTATCGCTATCTCTTATTCAAACCCGATAGGTAAGTCAATATGCTGCAACTACGTAATCTGTCTGATTTGTTTTCGAACTAACAAAGGCTATTCGCTGCATGTATAGTATCTCCTTAGTTTTCAGTACCTTATTTGGATTTTCAATCTTCACTGCTTACAGGGAAGAGCTATTCCAAATCATCGACAAATCACTATCCGATGTCTTTGGCCAGTAAAGTTTACAACCATATAATGGCCTAATGTAATCAATCGAGTTTATAATTTATGAACATTGAAGCTTATTTTTCGGTTGTAGAGAGCATATAAAGAATGGCCGCCATTTGCACTTGTTAGTGTAAGCTCTCTGTAAGCATCCTATGAAGCAATTATATTGCACTCAATCTCATATGTTGTGTGTTGGAAACTTCATTTTAGCTCGTTTTACAATCCACATTTTTTCTATCATCTGCGTTTTTCCTTTTTCGCGGACAATTAGAGGTTGCCGATAAATCATTGTTTGCGTTTCTTCTAGCTACAGAACGATGGGTTCGTTTTGAAATTCGTCGAAAACCTTTCGTGTTCATATGAGATTCGACAAACTTATATAGCCTAGCTAGCTAATGCTTCCAAAGGAAAAATGCGAAAATACAAAAAATATATATATATATATATACGTAATCAAATATTATTATTAAAAAAAAAAATTATTGTTTTTTATTGGAAAATACAAATAAAAAGTAATCAAATAATCATCTGATCATTTTATTAAAAAAAAGAAAGAAAGATGTTTCAAAATGCAATAAATTGTTGTTTTTCACTTAAAAAATGTGTTATTATTTAATTTTTAAATTTGGGAGAGGGAGATTCCAACCTAGAAATTGAGAGACGTGATTACCATGCTAGCTGTTACCATCAGGAAATCAAACTCTAATTAAAAAAAAAATTATTACTAAATTAAGCCAAAAGACAAAGTCAATTCCAAAAACCATAATGGGATTTATAAACATATTTGAAATCAAAAACTCAAATTATTCTAACGTCTAGGCTTTGATGTCTGCTGATCAAGTTAACAAGTTCTTTCAATTAATACTTCTAAGGCTCCTATAAAAACCATCTCATTTGTTTCACCCAGATCGATTTTCTTGTTTTCCACCTTGTTTTTTTAAGTCTTCTCTTTCTGATGATCAAGAAATCGTCTTCTTTAGTAAGGTTGATTTTGTTATTCTAATTAAGAACAGATGAGTTTTGAAATTATCCGTCATTCTCTAGTACGGATGATCGCCATTCTCTAGTATGGATGGATCATTCTCTAGAACGGATGATCACATCCTTTTTCTAGTCCGATTGGATTTTTTTTATAGTAAAATTGATTTCATGTTTTGAAACAGGACGAACGTGTCTACAATGGGATCGCCCGTGATCCCCATTGTAGATGAACTATTTTCCTGCAGTGAAGGATGATAGCTTGGAAAAATTCTGTCCACTGAATATTCTGGCCGGATGATCTAATATGCTTATTGTACTACCAATAACAAATCCTGACACATTAATTTAAGGTTGCATAGAATTCTAATTACTTTTATGTTTAGCCTACATGAATATTCATGTAGAATTGTCATCGGTGTTAGGAATGCAAATGCAATTTTTAATGTTTCATCAACAATTAAAAGCCATTTAGTTTTGCATTTTTTTTTTTGAAATATTATAATAATTCGGGTATTTGGGTGGGGTAGAGACTTGAACCCACAATGTGCGAGTGTGAGAAGCTTAACCACTGGACCAACCCCGTCATTGTCTAGTTTTGCATTCCGCATAGTTACCGTGGTAGTTATGAGAATATGGGATTTATTTTATTTTAGTTTATAATTATAATTTTAAACTTTTGATTTTTAACCCTCATATTCTTTTTCATCAGCAATTAAAATCAACTATAATTGTGATGACCTACATGGTTTTACCTTTTACCTAAGAAATGTAATTTCGTTTCTTTTGTAAAAGTTGATTTTCAATAAGTTTCTTATATATATATATATATATAAATTTTTTTTTTTCTATTGTTGTGAGATAATTAGATCGACTCAAACTCTATCTTTTATATTTGAAAATATATTTTATGTGATAAAAATAGGATAATAAGGTTGTTAATTTGTTGTTGTCATCATCACAACCATTATCATATTATTATTATTATTATTATTATTAATTTAAAAGTATATCTAAATTTGTGAGAAATTAGAATTTTATTTGGAGTGAATGAAGGTAACCTATTTGGATTCAACAACTCATTTCTTATAAATTCTTTACTTTTTTTGTTTTCTTTGATACAAATTCTTTTAGCATCGATTTTTTCAGAAAACAAAAAAAATTTAGATTGCAGCCATGAAATGTTCACCTGCTTTCCCTCCCACTATCCCTCCACCCACCACTACTACTTCGCCGGATTTTGTTGACGTGCTAGAATTTTCAGAGAGTCTTTACCAAACAGCTGTACCTGCACGGTTAACAATGACTGCTTATCCGGCGGAGGACATAGCACCACGGAAGATGCCGAGGTTATCAGCTTCTGAAGAGCTACAACTTCCACCTGGTTATAGATTTGTTCCATCCGATAGTGAGTTGATTGTTGATTATTTGATGAAGAAGCTCATGAACCGGTGTTTGCTTCCTGACATCATCATTGACACTAACATATACAAGTACAATCCTTGGGATCTTGCAGGTATATATATATATTCTATAATTTTTTTATATCATTCATTAATTGATTTTTTACTGTATTGTATGTAGTTATTGTTATTATTATTATTTTTTCATTTGATCATAAGTTGATTTTGTTTTTTAGAATATATGGTTATATCATATATTTTCTTATTTTAAAGTAAAAATTTGTGTTGCTGATTATTTGGTCCCTTTTCAGCTTTATATGTTTATATGTTGTCGAAAATCTATCAAGGGTTAAGTTGTTTACCTATTAGGGTTTCATCTATTAGGTTTTTCAGCTTTATATATTATCTGTGGTAGAAAACTGTTAGGGTTTTATGGTTACACTAATTAATTAACTAGCTATGATTTAATTTGATTTGCATATTAGGGTTTCATATGTGTTGATTATATTCTCATTTTACTATTAATAATTGTTTACTCTATACGAAAACCTGTTAGGATTTTATTGCTACACTAATTAATTAGCTAAGGTTTGTTTGTTTGTTTGTTTTTTTTTGTTTTTTTTGTTTTTTTTTTTGAAGCTAGTTAAGGTTTGTTTTACATATTAGGTTTTTATTCGAGTTGATTATATTATCATTTTACAATTATTAATTGTTCATATTATTCGACAGGGATGCACGAGTCACAAGGATCAAATCAATGGTACTTCTTTACATCACGGGATCGAAAATATCCGAAAGGAATTCGGCCAAACAGAGCCGCTGGTGATGGGTATTGGAAGGCAACTGGAGCTGAAAAGAAAATCTATAATAACCACAAGGTTGTTGGAACGAAGAACTCTTTGGTTTTCTGCAAAGGAAAACCTCCAAAGGGTGACAAGACACCTTGGTTGATGCATGAATATTTAGTTCATAGTGCTGCACAAAGCAAATGCAATACAACATCATCATCAAATAACATGAGAGTAAGTGTTATTTTAATTAAATGTGCATTAAAATATATAACTAGCTTAACAATATTTAATTAACATCTAATTTTTTTTTTTCTTTGCAGTTAAATGATTGGGTTTTGTGTAAGATTTACAAGAAACCTACTAAATCCAATGTGAATCATTACAAGAATAATTCCGATAGAAATGTAGAATGCACATCACCGCTTAGCAGAGATAGTAGTGCACCCCTCTTCCACAGTCCTGATATCCCTGATAATAGGGTTGATGATTCTGTGGCAATTCAACCAGTATATACTATTGCTACCAATGGAATCACCTACTCAGGATTAGAGATGATAGATCCGCCTTTAGGGTTTGAAGACGTTAATGCGTGGAACATGCCGGAGATGGTGGATGCACCTTTAGGGTTTGAAGATGATGATAAGTGGAACATCTCTGATTTATGCATTGAGGACTGTAATCATCAATCAATGGGAACTCTGGAAGATATTGTGACACCGCCAACAAATTTATTGAAAAAAAGAAGAAAAGAAACGCTACGGGTGGGATAATCATAGTATTTTAGGTAAATGATGAATTTAGTTTTTATTGATTTTTAACGCTACTAAGAATCCATTTTATTTTAGTATATAAATGTGCAAAATGTATGAGCTAAGCCAAACTCATCTAATACCTTGCTAAGCTTGTCATTCCTAGCTTGTCAAACTATGGAGCAAGTGATTGCTTGTTATGTTGATTTTTGTTTTGTTTAATCCAATATTAATCTGTCATGATTCCAATTGTCTCCAGAGAGACGATTCAGCTCTTATATATATAAATCAAAGTTTGGTATATTCACGTGCAATTGTATTAATCATGAATTGACATGACATTAATTCAAACCTAGTATTCGGATATTGCCTTGTATTGCAGAACAATCATGTAAGTTAACAATTATAATAAGTACATGAGGATCAAATTAACGTTTATAATTGTTTAGACATCAAATTTTAAGTGATTCATATATATATTGATCTAAGATTAGTGAATTTAATAATATTATATCTGTTTAGACGCTCGAGTTACAAGTAAGTTGGAGGAGTGATATATATATATATATATATATATATATATATATTTATAGACATGTCTGGATTGTCAGGAAAACAAAAATGTTGATCATCGACAAGAGCAATTCATCACAACAGCAGATCCTGTCTATTAGTTGCATATGTATAGCAATTCATTAACTCCTTGCAAATTTAATAATTGATTCATCAATATAAATAATTTCATGTACGTGTACACTAGTTATCCGGGAATAGGAGGGGCTGGTCGATCGGGGACAATTTGAATCATCAATTCATAATTTAATGCGCGATGAGTTGGAGAGGTGGAGGGAGGGAGACATTGCATAAACATAGCTGACATATAACACTTGGATTGAGATTCTAAATGTCTCCCTCTTTGCTCTAGTATATATTAGCTTCATTGAATTCAACAACGTAACTAGCTACTAATTGCATTCTCCTTTCTCTCAAAAGAAAAAAATGGCATCTTCTATTTGCCATACTCGTTCGAACAGTTTGCCTTCAAGGTCACACCCGTTTGTTTCAGAAATCGATAAGAATTTTTGCAGATTGAAGGCTAATTCAGAAGGAACTTCATCATCATCCATATGCCAGAAATTAAACGGCTTGCAGGATTTATATGATTGTGTCGATAAGTTGCTTCTCTTACCTACCTTAGTCCAAGAGAAGATTAATGATAAATTTGTTAATGAGCTGTTGGATGGATCGCTCAGGACCTTCGATCTGTGTAGCACTGCCAAAGATGTATTATTGCAGATCAAGGAATTTACACAAGAACTGCAGTCAATTCTTCGACGAAGAGGTGACGTGAAGCTCACAAGTGAGATTAAGAAGTACTTGACCTCAAGAAAGGCGGTGAGGAAAGCAATCAAAAAGGCCTTGGAAAATTTGAAAGCTAAGAAACTCGACAATGACAACGAAAGCCAGGCTACGGCTGGTGGCATTATGAAAGAAGTTGAAGCAATCTCTCTCATTGTGTTTAAATCTTTATTGTCTTTTATCTCCGGTCCAAAGGCACAATCAAAGCTAAGCGGTTGGTCATCGGTTTCCAAGCTAACTCACCACAAACGATTAGCATCTGTGGAAGGAGAAACAGATCAAGCCAATGAATTTGCAAAGGTGGATGCTGCCTTACTCTCCCTTATTGATCACAAGATCTGCATTGGAGATGTACAAAAGCAACTAAAGAACCTGGAGTTGTGCATCCAAGATTTCGATGAAGGACTTGACTGCTTGTCTAGGCGTTTGATTAAAACTAGAGTCTCACTTCTCAATGCCCTTAACAACTAGCTAGCTTAGAAAATCCCGATATTGTCATACTTGTCCATGTTGAAACATATATACTCAATATATATATATATATATATATATATATATAGTAAATCGAAGTTCGGTGATTGTTAATTGTCTTACCAAACTTGATGCAAGGGTAGTCTTAAATTCTTTGGCACGTACGCTCTACTAGTTACTTGTATATATTTCTTGAATCTTGTTAGATTAATATCGACAATTCTTCTTCTTTTGGTTGTAATATATATATATATATATATATATATATTGATAATTCTTTTATTAATAATAATAATAAAATTTACAATTCCAACTTAACATATATAGTATTCCTTAATCTAATCCAAAACTATATATATCAACTAGACATAGTTGTAAAAGGATTAATAATTATAAACTAACTTGAATTCTGCAAACCAAATCCATATAAATATATTTGGGGTCCAATTCTTTTAAAGTAAATTAAGCTGAAGTGAAGATGAAAAGGAACACCATTGAAAGCTGCCATACTAATCATAATGGCCAAAATCATAGAATTCCCACTTCCAGCGTACCTTCTACCTCTGCCACCTTGCCTCCGCCGCCCCTCACTGTGCCTTTTTCAGTTGACACGGTGGACCACACTGGTTGGGCTTCCGCTTATACCAACTTAATGAGTACATACGAATACTTTTCATCATACGGCAATGACCAAAGCCCTAGTATTAGTAATTTTGATAGTAGCCATCATCTACCCGCCATGCCTTCGCAATATGAAAGCCTTATTAATAATGGTCATAATCTTTGCTTCCCAACCTCTACTGTACCTTCCTCCTTCGACGTACCTCTACCTCCCCCCACCATCCCATTGTCGGATGTCGTTGTCGACGTACAATCACCTTTTTCATATGATTTTTGTATAAACAATTCTTCTTCATCAATAAAGAATGACCAAAGCTCTAGTGGTAATTACGCTAAATCTCATCCGCTCAATGTACAATATCCGGCCGACAATATTGACCACTATCTTCCCTTCACCGCCGTTCCTGTGCCATATGTTGACCCTCCTCCGCTCCACTTGAATTATCCAGCCAACAATATCAATCAATCTCTTTGCTTCTCCACCATACCTGATCTGCCATATGCCGAGCCTTCTACTGTGAATAATGGGGAGTCGTCATTAGTTCCATATGGTACAAAACTTGATGATAGAGTTGTAGACCTTTCTCGTTTGCCTCCTGGTTACAAGTTTTGCCCTAATGATGAAGAATTAGTTCTTGATTACTTGATGAAGAAGGTCACAAACCAATCCTTGCCTTGCAATACCATCATTGATGTTGATCTTTATAAGTATAATCCTTGGGATCTTGAAGGTATGTATTTTATGAAAAGCAAACCCTATTTTTTTATTTGTTTATCATATATATTTATAAACATTGTCTTTTAATCTAGGGTTGTTATGTATGTTTTTTTATTTTTTTTTATTTTTTAAATTTTTTTTTTTTTTGTAAAACAGAGAAATATTTCAAACAAAGTAGAGAAAAGAAGTGGTACTTGTTTACTCCCACAACTCGGAAATATCCCAACGGAGAACGGCCAAGTCGATCAGCCGGCGTGGGATACTGGAAAGCAACAGGAGCTGACAAGAATATCACATACAAAGATCGTAAACCATACAACGACAAAGTTTATGGTGACATAGCGTACGGTGATCTAATTGGGACGAAGAAAGCATTGGTTTTCTATATTGGAAAACCTCCTAAAGCTGACAAAACAAATTGGATTATGCATGAATATAACCTTTTTAATAAAGATAATCGTCCAAACAAAAAGGGCACTGCACATGATATGAGGGTACGTAATTCTTTGTCCAATTCATTGTTGATTTTTTTTTTTTAAATATATAAATATGGGTACTAATAAAGGATCCACGTTTTCAAATAGACACCCGTGTTTATTGAAAAATGTTCAATTGATACTGGTATCTATTCGAAATCCCACATGAAAAAAGTACATAATCACACACCTGATAATTTTTTTTATAGATATTATAAGTCAATATTAATAATTATTTTGTTTTTAATTAATTTTCTTTTTGCAGTTGGATCCTTGGGTTTTATGTAGCATTTACCACAAAGCTGGTAAGTCCATCAAAGGATCCTCTCATAGTGACGATGAAAATGAGTCACTGAGGTCGGATTTGAACGACAGCAACAATGAGTGTACATCTACTGATCAGTACATGCATGATAATCGGCTTCCAGATCAACAAGTTTGATCAAGAATTCGCTACGATTAATGGTGGCTCTGAAATTGCTGGACTTTCTGATCAGTTCACTCATGTCCCTCCAGATATAACTCTGTACTCTCACATCCATAATCAAAATTCATCAAATAAAAGCAACCAGTTTTAGTGATGATCGACTTTTCATGTTGATTGGTTTAATCTTTCTTTTTAGTTTTATGAACCAGCAAGAGTTTAATTCCTACAATGTCTGTTTGTAAATCTGTTTATTATATACTGCTCGATCAATTTCATCTCGTCCCCTTTTCTACCTAGTTAAAGACCGGAGGAATTCACAATTGCCATTATTGTCTATCCGTCACGCAGCAATTGTTCATCTAGTGCTTGGAAATTTAAATTGATTTATAGATCTAAAGATCTGGATTAGGTAGTACTATAGTAAAATATTCTACTGAGAAATTCAATGAATCCCCATGTGTTTTATAATATTGCTTCCTTCATTGTTTAATGATCATAATTCATATGATGAGTTGGTTGCATAAACATAGCTGACATATAACACTTGGATTGAGATTCGAAATGTCTTATAGTGATGAGCAAAGAGACAGATCATGGCTTACTAGCTATTGCCTTTTCATGATCTTCAATGTACCACTCGTGCGCGCATATGCATATTATTTTCCTCATTTTTCAATGATTATATGGTGATGGTGAGCTGGAGAGCTGGTGGGAGGGAGACATTGCATAAACATTGCTGATATTTCCACATCAAAAATATATTTTTGAAGATTAGGAAACATATAGCTGGTGGGAGGGAGCTGATGATGTCTCCACCATCTCAAAATTATCTTACAATTTTCTTAATATTTTAAGAGGTTAGGATTCCTAATGTCTCCATCCCTTCTATGCTATATATTGAGCTGATGCCAATGGAAAGAAAGGCAAATTGAATAGACTCAATTACTCATTTAGCTGCAAAGCAATATTATTCCCCTTTCTAATAACAAAAATGGCTGCCTCTATTTACCATGCTCGCTCTAACAGTTTGCCTTCTAGATCACATCCGTTTGTTTCTGAAATCGATCAGTATTTCTGCAGATTGAAGGCTAATTCAGAAGAAACTTCATCATCCATTTCCCTAAAATTACATGGTCTGCAAGATTTGCATTATTGTGTCGATAAGTTGCTTCTCTTACCTACCTTAGCCCAAGAGAAGAACGAGAAATGTGTTAATGAGCTGTTGGATGGATCGCTCAGGATGTTGGATCTGTGTTGCACCGCCAAAGATGCATTAGTCCAGATCAAGGAATTTACACAAGAACTGCAGTCAATTCTTCGACGAAGAGGTGACATGAAGCTCACAAGTGAGATTAAGAAGTACTTGACCTCAAGAAAGGCGGTGAGGAAAGCAATCAAAAAGGCCTTGGCAAATTCGAAAGCTAAGAAACTCAGCAATGAAAATGGAAGTGTTGCAATATTGGCTGGCATTTTGAAAGAAGTTGAAGCAATCTCTCTCACAGTGTTTGAATCCTTATTGTCTTTTATCTCCGGTGCAAAGGCACAATCAAAGCTAAGCGGGTGGTCATTGGTTTCCAAGCGAACTCACCACAAACGAGTAGCATCCGAGGAAGGAGAAACAGAATCCAATGAGTTTGCAATGGTGGATGCTGCATTGCTCTCCCTCATTGATCACAAGATGAGCGTTGCAGATGTACAAAACCAACTCAAGAACTTGGAGTTGTGCATCCAAGATTTCGATGAAGGACTCGAGTGCTTGTCTAGGCGTTTGATTAAAACCAGAGTCTCACTTCTCAATGCCCTTAACAACTAGCTTAGAAAATCCTGATATTGTCATACTTGTACATGTTGAAACATATATACATACACTCAATACAAATTATACATACATTTTTGATACTATTTATTCCATCTTTCATAGGAACATTTTATTTGTAGTTACAACTTAATTACAACTGTTGATACTTTATTAAGTACTTGTTTAGATATGATCTTATGGTTTTTCATGCCATGAATGAAATCTGTTATGAAGGGAAAATAAATTAAAAGTAAAACAGAAAATGTAAATTAATTACAGGAATATATGAACACAGTTAATGATTTTAACAAATATTTAAGAAGAGATGACTTTTTTATTTGATCAAATTCAATTTGATGGGTCAATAATCACAAAGTTTCAAATCCTTGACGAGGAGGCACATGAGGGATTTTTGTGTTGTTTAATTCAATATCAATCTGTCAAGATTCCAATTGTCTCCAGGCTCTATGGCTTTCTTATTTGACATGACATATTCAACCCATGTATTCGGATCTTGCCTTTTATTGTAGAACGATCATGCAGGGACATGAAAAATTAAAACAATTTAGTACATGATGATCAAACAAGTGTTTCCAATACTCAACTAGTGTTTCCCAACACTCAAATACAAAAATGAAAGATTAAGTACAAAGAAACCTCTCACTCTAAGAGCATATGTGAAAATTTAAGCTCAAGAGAAAGTTTGATATGAAATAATGAAACTTTATGGCTCAATAATCTTTAGAACACTTCATGATTATATTGGAGAAGTTTGCTAGGCTCTTCAAGGTCAGTTTGGATGGCCCAAGGCTTGTATTTATAGAAAAATATGAAATCTAGCCGTTTTTGCCTGTTGGAGGTGCATTTAATGCATCTGTCAGATGAGCGGCTGATTAATCGGCGGCTAGAAGTGTTATATAGCGGCTGAATGGATGGTTGGAAGGCCGGTATGAACAACTAGCCGTTAGACACATAGAATTCAAATTTTCATACCAGCTCGATGTTTTTGCAATGACCAGAAGGCCGTATCAACTGCTGATCATGAGCAGCTCGATGGACATGCTCAAATGCTTAAGCCACTCCTTTGGAAATTTGTATATTTTGGGTAAATTTCTACAAGCCTTTTACATGATGCACTCTAATGTGATTGAAACTTTACTTTAAATTAAAAGTAAATCACACGACGTCAGAATTCATCAATGTTTGTTTTTTTTATTGAACTGCAAAAATAAAAATAAATAAGTAGTATTATAGACATTTAGACGAGTCACAAGCAATGTTGGTGGACAAAGACACAAATTAAGGTCTTGGCATGTTAATTAGTTCTACAAATGATGATAATAGACAGAAGTTAAGTAAATTTATGAGTCCCCGTGGCTAGACTCAATTAATCCTTTAGCTGACAATTAGCATTCTCTTTTGTCATAAGAGAAAAGGCTTTCTCTATTTACCATACTGAAATGGTTACTTTCATCAAATCGTGACAGAACTTTTAACTGAAATGGTTAAGAGGGACTAATTTGATTCAAATTAAAATAAGATGGACTATTTTGATAGTCGTAAATGAAACTTTTTTTTTTATAGATAAAATTGAACTGACTTGGAGGGAAAAACATTACATATGATCATATGTTGAAAAACCATACAGACAGAACCACATATAGATAAATAAAAAAGAAACAAAAGAAAAAGCTAGAGGTAAAAGAAAAGAGAAAGTAGAGGGGTGTGCAGACGCTACACTACAAGAAAATTGGGGTATAGGGACGAAATTATTTGGGTCGAAAAAAATCGTCCCAATAGAACATCTATTGGGAAGTAATAACATATTCGTCCCTAAAAACTACAAGTCACGTCTATTGGGACGAAACAAATTATTCGTCCCTAAAAAGGACAAATTTGACGAGACTTCCAGGAACGAAAAATATTTGTCCAAATAGAATGTCTATTGGGACGAAAAAAAATTATTCGTTCCTAAAAAGTGCAAAAATGATGAGACTTTTAGGGATGAAAAACATTTGTCCTAATAGGATGCGTATTGGAACGAAATAAATTATTCGTCCTAATATGATGTCCATTGGGATGAAATAAATTATTCGTCCCTAAAAAGTTTGAGATTTTTTTTTTTTTTTTTTGAAAAGAAAAGAAAAGGAAAAAAGTTTGAGATTTGAGGACTTATTAGGATAAAAATTATATCTGTTGCTGATAATGATTTATCGGGACTATATTTTTCCGTTTTTATCTTTATTTTATTTTTTTTTAAGTTTTTCCTAAGAGACATATTAATAATTAAATTTTCTTCACTACTTTTTATATTAATTACTATAGATTAATTCAAAAAATTATGAAAAATTATATTATTGTTTTTTTTTATAAATATAATAACAAGAATCTAAAATGCAAAACCACTTTTTAGAAAAGTTGTTGTACATTTCTCCTTCCTTCATATGATAGGGATTCAAATATTATATTTTTCTATTAAATTAAAAAATGTAAAGAAAGTCTCTCTATTCCGAGTACAATAAATAATAGACCATTTGATCTGACAATATATGATTTTTAAAAAATAGTTTAATTAAATGCTACAATATACGTTCTTTAATATCAATTTGTTTATCATATGAAAATAAAATTCAAATTATTGGAATTAATCTACAAATAAAATTTTGATTGAATAATAATCAATAAAAATTTAATAACATGGAGAGGTTATATATAAACATTATGCCTTAACTATATATCATATTCAAAGCATTGTAAATAAATAAATAACTTACTTCAAGTAAATTGTAAACAATGAAATGCTAAAATTAACATTGAAAAAATTATTTAAATCATGAGAAAATATAACCATTATCTACAATCTCTATTTTCTCTTTTCTTTATTCTCTCTTGTATTCTCTCTTGCCCGAAACTTTCTTCAGTCTTTCATCAACCCGTAATTGTTTTTGAGTAAAATCTGATTAATCCATAAAGATTGAATAGGCAACTATATCAACTCCAAATTTATTTCATTTATACTAAATTTAATTATTTTTTCTAATATAACAATGGTATAAACAACCTTATACAATATATATATATATATATATATATATTCTTTCCTTTGCTGGTTGCCCTGTTGTCAAGGGCGGAGCCAAGATTTTGGCTTTGGGGGGCCAAACTAATATTAAATGTCATTCAAGAAAAATATATTAATATATCCAAATGTAATACCATTTAGTATTGCCAACAGAGGCGTAGCTTAGCTGGTAGATGGAAGAGTTTCGGGCTTAGACAAATAACTCTCAGGTCAGTGGCTTGAATCCTACCAATAGCGAAAGCTTTAAAAAAAAAAAAATACATGGTCCCGAATTAATTGATATTGTCAAAAAAAAAAAAAAAATACCATTTAGTATTTAAGTTAATGATACAAACTACGTAAAGTAAACCATTAGATAAATTTTGCATAATAAAATAGTAAGGAATTTTTTATTTTTTATTTTTGAAATATTAGATAAATTTGGGTGTTTTTTGGGGAGGGGGAGGACTCGAACCTACAACCTCGTGGTGTAGGTATGTGTGGTTTACCATTGGACCAACCTCATCTCGTCTAAAGAAAATCTTAATTTGTTATAGTTAATATATACCTAATAAAAAATAAAAACTACATACATACATAGACGGATTTAGCTGCTATATAGTTCATGTATAGTTGCAGATGTAATTACGAGAAAAGGTTATTTCTTTTTTGTTTTAATTTAAAAAAGAAAAATCATTGATTTTTGACTTTTTGTAGATCTTTAGATTGAAATCCTACGATTGAAAATTAATCATGTAACTATCCGGTACCGTATTGTAGCTAAACCTATATATAGACTAGATTAGGAAATAATGTATGAAATCATAAGAACCCCTCACCAAACCCAAAATATTGTAATAGTTCAACCAAAAAAAAAAATTACTTCTGAAAATTCTGTAAATAAACCTCAAAGAATAACTGATATTATTCTATGTAAATTAATTAGTTGTAAATACATAAATAACTTACTTCAAGTAAATTGTGAACAATGAAATGCTAAAATTAACATTGAAAAAATTATTTAAATCATGAGAAAATATAATCATTATCTACAATCTCTATTTTCTCTTTTCTTTATTCTCTCTTGCCCGAAACTCTCCTCGGTCTTTCATTAATCCGTAATTTTTTTTTGAGTAAAATCTAATTAATCCGTAAAGATTGAATAGGCAACTATATCAACTCCAAATTTATTTCATTTATACTAAATTTAATTATTTTTTCTAATATAACATTGGTATAAATAACCTTATACAGTATATATAATATTTATTTATTTATTTAAAGGGATTATAAACAAATTATATGGCTAGATTGTCTAATTCTCTAAACTTTTAGACTCAGTAATTGATATTTTTATTCCAAATATAAAGGTTGCATTTGATATTTTCCCAAATAATAATAATAATAATAATCTTAACCATAAAGAAAAAGGTTAACTTCATAATTATCCAAAATTATATATCAACTAGAGAAAAATCTTGGGTGCAGCGGGATGCACCATATATCCCCGTTGCGATTACATCACGTGGTAGGATCACAACTGAGATGTATGGTGTACTTCGCTGCACCCAAGTTTCTATCGTTTTCTAGATTATTATTATTATTATTATTATTATTATTATTATTATTATTATCTATTTATTTTTGTAAACGCCTTCTAGACATCATTGTGATAACCTGGTAGGGTTAGTAATTATAAACTAACTTGAACTCTACAAAAAGAAAATCCATGTAAATATATTTGGAAACCAACAAATTTAAAGTAGAGTTCATCAGGTGAAATATGAAAAACAATACACCTCCGATGGACTCCCTTTTTATTCCTAAAACAAAACCGCCTAAGCGGCAGCGGCTCTGCCGGTCCACGACAGCCGTCCCCCTGCCTAGTGCCGTTCCCCTTCCTAGTGCCAATGACACAAAGGATCAAGAACTGTCAATGCAATATCGTTGCATTGCAAGGCCAATGAATATGGCAGAGTACCATGACCACCAATATTCATACACCAATGAAAGTCAAACTTATTTTAACCAGAATCTTTGCTTCCACAACTCTAACGGAGCTTCCTCCTCCACTACACCTCTACCTCTCCCCATCATGTCTCCACCGGCCGACATGGAAAATTTTCTTTTATTAAACGGCTATGACCAAAGTTCTACTAGTAGCTGCCAGCGTCATTACTTATTACCATCCACCATGCCTCCCCTCACCGCCACCGTAGATTATCCGGCCAACAGTATCGGCCACAATCTTCACTTCCCCACCGTACCTCTAGCATATGCTGAACCTCCACCGCTCAATGTACCTTCTACGGCGAACAACCAGGATGATGTGACACAAGGGTCGTCATCAGTTTCTTGTATGCCTCCTGGTTATAAGTTTTTCCCTCATGATGAAGAATTAATTCTTGCTTACTTGATGAAGAAGGTCTCCAACCGGTCCTTGCCTTGTAATGTCATCGTTGATGTTAATCTTTACAAGTTTAATCCTTGGGATCTTGCAGGTATGTAATCCATGAATTGCAAACCCTAGCCTTTTTTTTTTTTTTTGAATGTCAGTTTTTTTTTTTTTTAATTTACATAGTGAGTTTACCATGCAAATTAAATTTAGGGTTTTTAACTGATCACTGTTTTCTTTTAAGTTTTATCTTTTTTATCTTCCTTTTTATTTTATTTTTTGAACGTCAGTTTTTTTGGGTTGTTATTTGTTAACTGATCACTGTTTTCTTTTAAGTTTTATCTTTTATCTTTTTTATTTTTTTATTTTTTTATTTTTTTTTATGCATGCTTTCTTTTAAGTTGACTTAGAATTATCTGTTTCGTATATTAGTTTAGGGTTACAAATTTATTTATTAAGTTTTAACTCATTAATAAATTAAATAAATATTTTTTCAACTGTTCATGAAGATCAAGAATACAAAACAATTTTCCTTTTTGTTATATAGAGATATTGAAGCAGCAAAGAGGACAAAAGGAAAAATGGTATATCTTTACTCCTAGAGATAGGAAATACCCCAAGGGAAACCGGCCAAGTCGAAAAGCAGGAGATGGATTCTGGAGGGCGTCTGGAGCTGTACAAAACATCAAATACAATCACCATAAACAGTATAATGACAAAGTTTATGGTAACATAGCTTATGGTGATATAATAGGGACGAAGAAAGCATTGGTTTTCTATATAGGAAAACCTCCTAAAGGTGATCGCAAAACTAAATGGATTATGCATGAATATGATCTTTATAATAAAGATCTTCATCCAAACAAAAAGGGCACGAGCAATGACATGAGGGTATGTAATCATTTACAGTAATTTCTCCAATTCGATATTGTTGATTTTTGACATATATATAATCTATAATTAATTTTCCACTTTTTTGCAGTTGGATGATTGGGTTTTATGTACAATTTACCACAATGGTGGTAAGTCCGTCAGAGGTTCGTCGTCTCATCATCAAAGCGACATTGAAAATGAGCTGATGATCATGTCCAATTTTTCCAACAACAACAATGGTGATCATGTACAAGAGCCTGCATCATCTACGGATAATCAAGTTCCTAGTGAATTCACAACAAATAATGGTGGCTCTCATGAAATCATCACTGGAGTTCCTGATCAATTCACTCATGTCCCTCCAGATAACTCATCTCACATCCATAATTATCAAATTTCAGATGCATTTGAAGATAATCTTATGTACTTTGTAAATGGTCCACAGAATTTCAATTCTGATCCCCGATCCCCAACGAGCCCTCTTCCTCAGTTTCCTTCATCAGATATAAGTAACCAGTGAAGATCATGATCAACTTTTTATGTTGATTTTTTATGATTTTTGTATTTTTGGATGGTTTTAAAACAATTGTTCTGAATTCCTTAACTTTGTGTATCTTATTTGTTATTTCACATACATATAGTTATAAATATTTGCTCACTTCAATTTGTAAGATATTTCCATTTGTCTTTTATCTGAGAATTTATAGAATCAGAATTTTCATTTGTGAGATATTTTACGATCCATCATTAGTGGTGGTACAATTTGTACGAATTTTAATATTACGCCCAAACTTTTAAATATATTTTGAATGAGCCCACATATGGAATTTATAATTTTATACCCTATTAAACTTCCTCAACAACTATATTTACAAGCCCAAACATTAGTATTTAACAATTTATACTCTAAATTAAAACACGACACATACCATTTGCATTGGAGGCAACTCGAATCTAACATATTATTGGGGTGAATAGAAGCTCTTACCACAAAGCAACATTGGACGGTACTCTTACCACCGAGCAACATTGGACGGTATAGGCCCCCAGGAGCATAACTCAGCTGGTAGATGAATGAGCTTGGGGCTTGAGTCAATGACTCCCGAGTCGACGGTTAGAATCTTACCGATGGCAAAAAGCTTCAACAACTAAAAAATATGTATATATTTGGTCTAGATAGGGTGATAAATAGTGTTTAAAATAAATAAATAAAATTGGATGGTAGAGGTACAGATTTAGCATAATTGCATTTTAAACGTTTTTTTTTTTTAAATGAATTTAGAACCCATCTCTCTGCCTCTGCCTCTCTGGTCAACAACCAGATTTTCCCGCCACTAGCCGTTGCTCAAATATCCAGTCGCTGAAAAACAGTCAACATTTCTTTTGCTTCTCAATCGATGTCCACATCTCTCATCCTCTAACTCTTCATTTTCATTTATTTCTAAATTTTCTCACTATCTGAACCAAAATGATTCTTCATTTCAAAACAAACCTGAAAATTTCAAAATCCTCTGTTTTCCGGTCTTCACTCTCCTCTCTTCTCAACATCAATCACTACTATTATCACTCACAGTCACAGTCTCAGATCACTCTACCCAACACTAATTCAAATCCCCAAAATGCTATTTTCTCTTCATCAGAATTACCCATCAATCCCACTCATCAAAAACCCTCATTTTATGGGGCTTTGTTACAATCTTGCATCACC
This sequence comes from Acer saccharum, assembly GCA_030490815.1. NCBI lineage: Eukaryota > Viridiplantae > Streptophyta > Magnoliopsida > Sapindales > Sapindaceae > Acer > Acer saccharum. The sequence continues at coordinate 17,395,233 of CM059866.1, read as the reverse complement.
CAGAAAGCCCTCAATCCTGGGAAACAACTCCATGCCCATATTTTTCAATTGGGTTTTGGTTTTAACCCTTATTTAGCTACTAAAATTGTTAATGTTTATAGTGTTTGCGGCTCTCTACGTAATGCACACCTATTGTTTGATAGAATTCCTAAAGGAAACTTGTTTCTTTGGAATGTGCTGATTCGTGGGTACGCGTGGAGCGGGCCTTATGAGGTGGCGATCAGGCTTTATCATAGAATGAATGAGTATGGACTTGTGCCCAATAATTTTACGTTCCTGTTTGTGTTGAAAGCGTGTTCTGCACTTTCTTCTATTGAAAGGGGGAGGAAGATTCATGAAGATGTGATAAGATCTAAGTGGGAGAAGGATGTGCTTGTCGGTTCTGCACTTATTGACATGTATGCAAACTGTAGTTGTGTCATGTGTGGAGTGCTAGACAAGTGTTTGGTACGATATTAGTGAGGGATGTAGTGATGTGGAACACTATGATTGCTGCATATGCACAAAATGGGCAAGCAAGCAGATCGCTAGAGTTGTGTCGAGGAATATGATGGGTTTAAGGCCGAGTGAAGTAACCATTGTGACTGCGATATCAGCTTCTGCTGATATTACAGCACTTCTTCAGGGAAGGGAGCTTCACGGGTTTAGTTGGAGACATAGGTTTGCATTGAACGATAAGGTGAAAACTTCATTGGTTGATATGTATGCAAAGTGTGGTAGAGTGAAGGTGGCGAGGGATTTGTTAGAGCAGCTAAAAGAGAAGAGGGTTGTATCTTGGAATGTGATGATTACTAGGTATGCATTGCATGGTCATGCTATTGAAGCCCTTTACTTGTTTGAAAAGATGTGAAATGATACTCTTGGGGTTTGTGGGTGTTCTGTCAGCTTCTAGCCATGGGGGTTTGTTAGATGAAGGGAGAATTATTTTTTGAATCTATGGTGTGGGATTATCGCATTGATCCTACATTTCCACATTATACATGTATAGTTGATCTTCTTGGCCATTCTGGTTGATTAGATGAGGTAATTAGTATGCTAAACAACACAATCTTTGGCTTCTCAACCAAGGCATACCTAACTACTACGGTACTGCATATGAGCTTTTTGAGCAAAGATAGTTGCTGCTCTCGAGTATTTGCCTTCTTTTACCATTGCCATTTTCCAATGAAACAGAAAAATAAAACTTGTCCATTTAGTGAATTTAGTCTTTATTTAAATAATTACTGGGTGACCTTTCATCATGTAATTTTCTTTTCCTTCTGTAAGAAAAATACAGAACCATAAAGAATTGATTATATCTAGTACAAGATATTTTCGAAGACTTACTATGAATTAGACAGGAAACGGTGGATCCATACAGGATGGATACCCTGATTTTTGTTGTTTCTCTCAATCAGTTCTGTCTTGAGGGTTTTAAGGTTTCCTTTTAGAAGCGTTTATGTTGTCATGGTTGTCATTCTCAATATGTTGCTCCTTGCATGTTCATTTGCCTTGAAGTAGTACTAACTGCTCATATTCTTATGCTAGTGACAAGCTCCTCGGTTTTGGTAAACTTGCCTGCTGTCACTTCCCTGATCATTCTACTCCGTTATTTCTCCCTAGATTTTGAAATGCAGAGAAAAGCTGCTACATATAACAGCAAACCTTCCACAGCAAATACAACATCTCAAAATAAATCCCCAGAAAGTCATAAAGTTATTAAACGATCTGACTGGAGAAGGAAGGCGAATTCTCCTGTTGTCGAGGATGCAATAGATAGGCTCACCAGGCAGATATTGTTTCTGAGTGGGTTACAGATCTCTGGTACTCTTGGTTAACACCTGATAAAGAAGGTACAGAGGAACCGGTACAGATCATAAACGGTTTTCTTGGGGAATTTTCAGGACGCATGAGGAAAATAAATCTTATAGATCTCCTTACAAGGTTGCCCTCATTCTGATCCTCAATTTGGTTGAATTAAGAGTATATATTACTAGGGAACTAATTTTCTTTTAGAATGACACTGGAATTTTGTTAGCGTTATCTGCACTCGGAGCTTTTTCGTGCTAGTCAGGCTACGATTGATAAGCAGCAGTCAGTGCCTCTGACTATTGAAAACAGAGACATGGAAATAAGATGCGTTTTGGCTGCTGAGGATAAGTTACACCCTGCTTTATTTTCTGCTGAAGCCGAGCACAAGGTTGTTTTCTTTATCTGGTTATCTCCAAATTATGCCTGCAGATATTTCCTGCAAGGGTGAAGGTATTATTCCTTGAATATTTCTGCTTCTCTTGATGGTGCTGACAATACTTTCTGCACCCTTTATTGCTGGTTTTACAGTGTTTAATGGATGGTCTCATTTCTTTAGCATTCAGGCATGAAGATCTGCAGTTCTCTTTCTTCAGGTTCACTGCCGGTGAGTTGCTTGTGCAGTGATGCGGCCAGTCTTAAATTTAACCAATCCAAGGTAACTTTTCTTTTTATTTTGTTTCTCTCACACTCTGGTTTGGCAATTTATGTTCTTGATAGGTTTATCAATGAAAGGATTGAATCCGTAACCATATCAATGAAAAAGGCTAAAGGAGCTACTGCATCGCAACAGACATCTCAGTCCAAACCCAATGGTTCTTCCAGGATCTCATCTGATCATTTCTCTAGGTTATTAGATCCTTCTGCCACTGTGTTGAACTTGTGCAGTTAAGAAATGATCAATCTAGAGCTACTGCAGCCACAGCTGCTACAGATCTTTCAAAAGATCCATTGCTTTCCATTGATACTCAATCTACCCGTTCATGGGGTTCATTGCCATTGAACTCTCAAATTAGTTTTGAAAGAGGTATTCAACGACATCATTCTGGAGGAGATTGGTGTGACATGTTGGATCTGATTTCTGACAGAAAGACTCAAGCCCTTGCTCCGGAAAATTTTGAAAACATGTGGACCAAAGGGAGGAACTACAAAAGGAAGGAAGGGGAAAATCTTGTATTCGAGCAAGGCCTGCAGCATTCTGTGGGGAAGTCTGATACAGCTGTTTGTTCAAAGGCAACATCAAAGCCCAGAGAAAAACATAGTATGATCAGAATGTGTTAAAAGGTTTAACTACTATTGTTGGGCCTTTTCCCATCAGCTTAAGCTTTTGGGTCTATTGGTTACTATCATGGTATCAGAGCCTTGATTGTCCCAAAAGTCCTGGGTTCAACTCCTCTCATGTGATTGCATTTGTAATTTGTTATTTGAATTTGTATTTGGGCTTGGGCCAAGTGCCAAGCCTTATGGTCTTGCACTTGAGGGGGTGTGTTAAAAGGTTTAACTACTATTGTTGGGCCTTTTCCCATCAGCTTAAGCTTTTGGGTCTATTGGTTACTAACAGAATGCAGTAGAAAATTCATTCCAGCATGCAGATCAGAAGAAATCAAATTTCTCTTCAGTGACTTCATTTCAAGAAGATGATGAGCACAACCTCACGTGTGTGGAGGAGGTTGAAACAGGGAGCAGTAGTTCATATACTTCAGAAGAGGAAGAAACTGGCCATGTACTTGATTCTCCTGGAACTAAGGTTTGGGATGGAAGAAGTAACAGAAATCTGACTGTTTCTCACATTCATCACCCCCTTGAAAATCCTGATAAGCATATATTGAGGAAGTCTGGTAGAAGAGAACTTCAATATCAAAAGAACATAGCAGTCATTCTTCGTTGGATCGAATTCTGAGATTGAATCCAGGGAAATGGGGAATCGAGGAGTAGGGGAGTGAATGATCCGATCCAATCCAATCTAAACCAAGGATTGGATCTTAAAATCTAAAATCTTGTTTTGTCGTGATTACATGTATCATGCAATCACATGCTATTTACATACAATCACATGTAACAATACTCCGGTGCACCATATACTGGTGTTCGTATAGTTTTTTGTTGGCTGAGTGCCAGACTGCCAGGGTGGTATATCTTCTTTGTAGCTGTTTTGTTTTTTTATTAAAGGTTCTTTTCTTAAAAAAAATAAAATAAAATAAAAAGCAACAACTCGAAAATAGAGAAATATTTCAAAGAAAGTAGAGAAAAGAAGTGGTACTTGCTTACTCCCACAACTTGGAAATATCCCAACGGAGAACGGCCAAGTCGATCAGCTGGGGTGGGATACTGAAAAGCAACAGGAGCTGACAAGAATATTAGATACAAAGATTGTAAATCATACAACGACAAAGTTTATGGTGACGTAGCTTACGGTGATCTAATTGGGATGAAGAAAGCATTGGTTTTCTATATTGGAAAACCTCCTAAAGCTGACAAAACAAATTGGATTATGCATGAATATAACCTTTTTAATAAAGATCATCATCCAAACAAAAAGGGCACTGCACATGATATGAGGGTATGTAATTCTTTGTCCAATTCATTGCTGATTTTTTTTTTTAAACATAAATAAATATGGGTGCTAGTAAGGGATCCACGTTTTCAAATAGACACCCGTGTTTATTGAAAAATGTTCAATTAATACCGGTATCTATTTGGAATCCCACACGAAAAAAAGTACAGAATCACACACCTGATAATTTTTTTTATAGATATAAATCAATATTATTTTGTTTTTAATTAATTTTCTTTTTGCAGTTGGATCCTTGGGTTTTATGTAGCATTTACCACAAAGCTGGTAAGTCCATCAAAGGATCCTGTCATAGTGACGATGAAAATGAGTCACTGAGATCGGATTTGAACGACAGCAACAATGAGTGTACATCTACTGATCAGTACATGCATGATAATCGGCTTCCAGATCAACAAGTTTGATTGAGAATTTGCTACGATTAATGGTGGCTCTGAAATGCTGGACTTTCTGATCAGTTATTCACTCATGTCCCTCCAGATATAACTCTGTACTCTCACATCCATAATCAAAATTCATCAAATAAAAGCAACCAGTTGTAGTGATGATCGACTTTTCATGATGATTGGTTCAATCTTTCTTTTTAGTTGTATGAACCAGCAAGAGTTTAATTCCTACACTGACTGTTTGTAAATCTGTTAATTATATACTACTCGATCAATTTCATCTCGTCCCCTTTTCCTACCTTTGTTAAAGACTGTTGGAATTCATTTTCGTAGCAATTGTTCATCTAGTGCTTTGAAATTTAAATTGATTTATAGATCTAAAGATCTGGATTAGGTAGTACTATAGTAAATTTATATACATGTACGCGAGTTACTGAGCAATTCAATGAATCCCCATGTGTTTTATAATATTCTTCCTAGCTTGATTGTTTAATGATCATAATTCATATGATGAGTTGGTTTCATAAACATAGCTGACATATAACACTTGGATTAAGATTCGAAATGTCTTCTAGTGATGAGCAAAGAGACAGATCATGGCTTACTAGCTATTGCATGCCTTTTCATGATCTTCACTGTACCACTCGTGCACGCATATGCATATTATTTTCCTTATTTTTCAATGATACGGTGATGATGATCTGGAGAGCTGTTGGGAGGGAGACATTGCATAAACATTGCTGAGATTTCCACATCAAAAATATATTTTTGAAGATTAGGAAACATATAGCTGGTGGGAGGGAGCTGATGATGTCTCCGCCATCTCAAAATTATCTTACAATTTGCTTAATATTTTAAGAGGTTAAGATTCTTAATGTTTCAATCCCTTCTAAGTTCTATGCTATATATTGAGCTGATGCCAATGGAAAGAAAGGCAAATTGAATACTCTATTAATCATTTAGCTGCCAAGCAATATTATTCCCCTTTCTAATAGGAAAAATGGCTGCCTCTATTTACCATGCTCGCTCTAACAGTTTGCCTTCAAGGTCACATCCGTTTGTTTCAGAAATCAATGAGCATTTTTGCACATTGAAGACTAATTCAGAAGCAACTTCATCATCATCCATATGCCAGAAATTAAACGGCTTGCAGGATTTATATGATTGTGTCTGTGAGAGTATGCAACTCTCCTCAAGAAGCTGATACCCAAAGGAAAGCTTCAGTACAACAACACTCCTCAGCATACTCTGGACTAGCAGTTTACAAACCTTTTGATGACAGGTCAAATGTTAATTATCCTGATCATCAAGGATGCTGGAGAAGCTTCTCTCACTAAGCACTGCCAGCTGGAGGACCTGAGCTGGCATTAAACTTGGCTAAATTATTTCCCGCTAGAATTGGGAATCAGTTAGATTTGGCGGGAAAACTCATTTACAGGATTAGTGATGTCACTCTTAGTATAAATAGATTCACTCTCTCTCTTGTTGATTATTGAATCATTTTCTGTAAAAGTTTCTCTCAATGAAGATATTTTCTCTTCCGCCATTTTTGTTCATATAAGCTTTTCAGTTCTTCATTTAAGTTCTTCTTATAAACCTTTAATCAAACACTTGTGGTGTTAATCTTCTTCTACTCTGTTCATTGAACATTCACATGGTATCAGAGCCATAGACCAACGTCAATGGCAACCACAAACTCCGCTGATTCAGACACCACAAGGCAATCAAATAGATCGTCCTCGATCTATGCTGGTATGGATCTAAATTCCTTAGCAAAAACTCTGAGTTTTAACATCACACTAAAACTCGATCGAAGCAACTATCTCTACTGGAAGACACAACTCTTACCAGTGATTCGTGCTTTGGATCTGGAAAATCTCATCACAAGGACGACATCTGTTCCAGAGAGATTTATTGAATCTCGTACACAAAATGATCAAGGAGAAGCTGTTGTTGAACAACAACTAAATGGTGAATATGAGAAGTGGAGGAAAGCAGATCAACTTTTACTCAGCTGGTTGATCTCCACAATCAGTCCCAGTCTCATCGGTCAGGTAACTCAGTGCAAAACCTCCCTTGAACTTTGGACAAAAGTGGAAAAACTCTATTCACAGCAATCTTTAGCTAGAGTCTTGCAACTTAGACAACAGTTGCAGTCAATCAAGAAAGGAGGTGATTGCATTAGTGACTTTGTGATGAAAATTAAGAATGTTGGTGATGCACTAATGGCAGCTGGAGATACGGTGACAGATCGTGATCTCATCATTAGTCTAATGCATGGTGTTGGACAGGAGTATGACTCTGTTGTTGTACTGATTTCTTCACAACAGCACACAATGTCAGTAGAGGATGCTCAATTCCTTTTCTTAATGCACGAACAAAGAATAGAACAACAGAATTCTGTTGCTCAAATCAACACTCCTGGTTTCTCAGCCAATTTTGCTTCTGGTGGATCTGGTAATATTGATAAGAGATATCAAAAGAATGCAAATAATTTTGGAAACAATAGAGGAGGAGGTGCTAGAGGCAGAGGTCAGAATGGCAGGTTTACCAAGTCAAACCAGAGAATTCATTGCCAAGTATGTGGTAAACCAGGCCATGGAGCTCTCAAATGCTTCAAGCGTTTTGATCAAGGTTTTCAGGGACCAAATCAAATGAACCAGATGAATCAAGCTCATTTTGTTCAACAACAGCAAGGACATCTGGTTACTGCAGAACCATCTTGGTACAATCAACAGGTCTCAATGCAGCAAGCAAACAATCAGAATCAGTTCAATCAGAATCAGTACCATAATCAGTCACATTTTCAACCGAATTTTACTCAGTTTGCTACACCTGAAATCGTTAATGATCAGACCTGGTATATGGACAGTGGAGCAACCAATCATATAACTTCAGAACTGGGTAATCTCTCTATGCAATCTGAATACAAAGGTAATGACACTGTCATGGTTGGTAATGGTAATCAGTTAAGCATAGCACATGTTGGAAATGCTTTAGTTAAATCACACACGTCACCTGCAAAAGATTTGCATCTCAAACATATTTTGCATGTGCCTGAAATATCTAAGAACTTACTTAGCATTTCTAAACTTACCAAGGATAATAATGCTTGTGCTGAATTCTATGCTGAAAACTGTGTTGTTAAGGACCTGAACACCAAGAAGGTGCTTCTTCAAGGTTCACTTAGAGATGGGCTGTACCAAATGAAGCTTGATGAGAGAAGGCCTTGCTCTCTTAACAAGTCAAGACGGCTGCCTGCAAGGACGTTTTTTGTTTCAAATAAGCCTGCTTGTAATAAAACAAATGTTACTCAATCACATTTGTATAGTGCTGATATTGCTACTAAGAATAACTCTGTGATTTGGCATGCCAAACTTGGGCATCCATCACCTATTGTACTTCAAAAAGCATTAAAGACTATCAAATTTCCTTTTACACTTCATTCTTTGGATTTTTGTGATTCCTGTCAGTTAGGAAAGCTGCATAAATTGCCTTTTCAAAGGCATAATATCACAGCTCAGAAACCTCTTGAACTATTGTATTCTGACATCTGGGGGCCAGCTCCTATGCCTTCCACAGATGGATTCAGATATTACATAATTTTTGTGGATGCATATACTAGGTACACTTGGTGTTTTCCGTTGAAACTGAAATCTGAGGCTTTGTCATGTTTTCTAGCACTCAAAAGACAGGTTGAAAATCAATTTGGTATGACAATTAAGTGCCTCCAAACTGACATGGGAAAGGAGTATCAATTTTTTGCTTCCACGCTGAAAGACATGGGTATTCAGCTGAGATTTTCTTGCCCATACATTCATCAACAGAACGGAGTCCCTGAACGCAAACATAGACATCTAGTAGAGCTTGGTTTGACTCTTCTTGCTCATGCACAAATGCCACTTCAGTTCTGGTATGAAGCCTTCTCAACTGCTACTTTTTGGTCAATAATCTACCTTCAGCTGTGCTTAGTTTTACTTCTCCATATGAGAAATTATTTGCTAGGAAACCCAACTATAATTTCTTCAAAACCTTTGGCTGCACTTGTTTCCCATATCTGAGAGATTACAACAAGCATAAGTTGGATTTCCACACTAGTAAGTGTGTGTTTATTGGTTATAGCATTAATCATAAAGGGTACAAATGCTTACACTCAAATGGGAAAGTTTTTATCTCACGTAATGTGGTGTTTAATGAGCTGGAATTTCCATTCAAGAGCCTATTTGGTGCCAAACCAGCCGAAGAACCTGTCACCAATTCTCAAGTGACCATGTTTCTACCATCTTTTACATCACCTGCCTCTTATAATGGTTCAGCTGGTCGACTGCAAGCTGCTGCCCCAGCTACTTCAATCAGGTCACAAGCTCCTGCTGCTGCTGCAGTTGATCAAATACCTTTACACAGATCAGTTTTGTGTCAGCAGCCTTCTTCGGAATTTCATATGCCAGTTGTACAGCCTACTACTTGTATGCCACAATGTGAGCAAACTGCTGCAGATACAACCTCCAGACACAAAATGATCACACGGTCCAAAACAGGATCTCTCAAGCCAAAAACTTTTCTATCCACTTCAAATATCTCCTCAGCAGTATCCTCTGAGCCTAAGACTGTCAAGCAAGCTTTGTCTGATCCCAAGTGGTACTCAGCAATGCAAGAAGAGTTTAGAGCCTTGCAATCCAACAATACATGGTCTTTAGTGCCTCATTCCTCTGATAAAAGTATAGTTGGATGCAAGTGGGTCTTCCGAACTAAATACAGACAAGATGGGACTCTTCTCAAGCACAAGGCAAGGTTAGTAGCCAAAGGTTTTCATCAAATTCCGGGCTTAGATTTTACTGACACTTATAGTCCAGTTGTTAAGTCATCTACCATTAGGGTCATTTTCACATTAGCTGTGCAGTATAATTGGGATATTCAACAAATAGACATTAACAATGCATTTTTGAATGGAGACTTAAAGGAATTAGTATATATGGAGCAGCCTCCTGGATTCATTGATGCTAAGTTCCCATCGCATGTATGCAAGCTTAACAAAGCACTATATGGCCTGAAACAGGCTCCACGCTCCTGGTTTAATAAACTCAGGACAGCCCTCCTGGCTTGGGGGTTCAAAAATGCAGCTTCAGATGTTTCTCTTTTTATTCAGCATCAGGGTTCAGATGTTATCTATCTTCTAGTGTATGTAGATGACATATTGATCACTGGAAATCAGTCTTCAAGGATTCTTCAGCTCATTGATAAACTCAACAGTGTGTTTGCTCTCAAGACTCTCGGCTCTGTTAATTTCTTTCTTGGATTCGAAGCATTTCGGGATTCAACTGGACTCTACTTAACTCAGTCCAAGTATATCACTGATTTGCTTCACAAAATGCACATGGATGATTGCAAACCGTGTGACACTCCTATCAGCTCTTGCTTGAAGCTTTCCAAGACTGATGGTGAACCGTTTGATGATCCCACCTTATATAGAAGCATGATTGGAGCACTGCAATACCTGACTCACACTCGGCCTGACATTGCCTTTGTGGTTAACAGGCTGAGTCAATTTCTGACTTCTCCTTCTCAAGTCCATTGGCAGGTCTGCAAGAGAGTAATGAGATATCTAAAAGGAACAATACACACTGGTCTTTGGTTCAAACCAGCATCCTCGCTTACATTAGAGGCATATTGTGATGCTGACTGGGCTAGTGACGTTGATGATCGACGTTCAACCAATGGTTCATGTGTCTTTCTAGCTGGGAATCTGATTTCTTGGTCTTCCAAAAAGCAGCAGGTGGTGGCTCGATCCAGTACTGAGGCTGAATATAGATCCATGGCAAACACAACAACTGAACTGTTATGGCTGCAATCCCTTTTCAGTGAGCTTCAGATTCCATTACCAAAGTCTGCTGTGCTATGGTGTGACAATATTGGAGCAAACTCTCTGGCCAGAAATCCTGTCTTCCATGCTCGAACCAAACATATTGAGCTTGATGCTCATTTCTTGCGAGAGAAGGTGGAAGCAGGGCTCATTGATCCTAGATATGTTCCCACAGAATGTCAAACTGCTGATGTATTCACAAAGGGATTGGCAAAGGATCGTTTCTTGTTTCATCGGTCCAAACTGAATATGGTGTCATCCCCACAGTTCAGTTTGCGGGGGGATGTGAGAGTATGCAACTCTCCTCAAGAAGCTGATACCCAAAGGAAAGCTTCAGTACAACAACACTCCTCAGCATACTCTGGACTAGCAGTTTACAAACCTTTTGATGACAGGTCAAATGTTAATTATCCTGATCATCAAGGATGCTGGAGAAGCTTCTCTCACTAAGCACTGCCAGCTGGAGGACCTGAGCTGGCATTAAACTTGGCTAAATTATTTCCCGCTAGAATTGGGAATCAGTTAGATTTGGCGGGAAAACTCATTTACAGGATTAGTGATGTCACTCTTAGTATAAATAGATTCACTCTCTCTCTTGTTGATTATTGAATCATTTTCTGTAAAAGTTTCTCTCAATGAAGATATTTTCTCTTCCGCCATTTTTGTTCATATAAGCTTTTCAGTTCTTCATTTAAGTTCTTCTTATAAACCTTTAATCAAACACTTGTGGTGTTAATCTTCTTCTACTCTGTTCATTGAACATTCACAGTGTCGATAAGTTGCTTCTCTTACCTACCTTAGTCCAAGAGAAGAATGATAAATGTGTTAACGAGCTGTTGGATGGATCGCTCAGGATCTTCGATCTGTGTAGCACAGCCAAAGATAAAGGAATTTACACAAGAACTTCAGTCAATTATTCGACTAAGAGGTGACATGAAGCTCACAAGTGAGATTAAGAAGTACTTGATCTCAAGAAAGGCGGTGAGGAAAGCAATCAAAAAGGCCTTGGCAAATTCGAAAGCTAAGAAACTCGACAATGACAACGAAAGCCAGGCTATGGCTGGTGGCATTATGAAAGAAGTTGAAGCAATCTCTCTCACTGGGTTTAAATCTTTATTGTCTTTTATAATCTTAATGGTTGATTTCGCCAAATATTGAGTCTTGACCCAATTTGTGTCCAAGTCTAGTGGACTGGTCATAAAGATTTGGGCCGAAATATAACTAATTGGATCGAGTCCAATCCAACTGACCCCGGAGTGAACATAAGCATTTGATATCTTTTTATATCAAGATATTCCATTCTTCTTTTAAAATTCTTCATGGTTTTTTTTTTTTTTTTTTTTTTTTTTTTTGTTTTTGTTTTTTTTTTTTTGTTTTTGAATTTACAACAACTGCTGGGACCTGGCAAGATATGACTCTGCTAGCACAGTCCAGAATACTGCTCCCACAATTGGGGAGAGGGCACCCACACTTGGGATTAATGGCCAAGGAGGGACAAATAATATTTGTAAATATATACACGCACCCAGGCGTTGAACCGTGGTGGTTGGGGCTCCCAAGGGAGGGACCAACCACATTAGCAAGAGGCCTTGTGTTTCATGTTTGTTTTGTATATCAAAATTTTATAATTTATATATTGAGCTAATTACACCAAACTCCCCAGAGGTTTCCTCTTTTATACATGGAAACAACTTTATCTATAATTAACACTCAACTACCCTCCTGTTAGTCAACTACCGTCAGAATTAACGTTTGACCTTATGAAGAAGGGTAATTTTGTCTTTTCGACTATGTTGTATTGTACATGTCATGTCAATCAAAAGCATTAAATACGTCACATTTATTTTGAATTTTAATTTTAAATTAAAAAAAGTGAAAAAGAAAAAAGAAATACATTAAAGTAAACGAAAAGGTATATAGAACTGCAACAATGGTTCATTTCTGGAAAAAAGAAAAAACACTCTCTCCCTTCAGAAAATCAGAACTTTTCTCTCACTAAAACCTTCTCGTTGAAGAAGTTGAAGCGAGAAGCTACTCATCATTCTCATCGTCAACGAGTTGTCTCATCGATGCCTGACTCGTGAATCAATGGTGCGAGCATCAAACCGATGAAAAAGGTCAGAAAAAGGATTGTTGTGGCCATGACGTTGGCGGAGAGACGTTTATGGGTGATGGTAGATTTCTTTGGCGGAGGAAGAGGAGGATGTGGTTGGTTTTCATGGGTGTGATTTACTCTTTGATGATGTTGATGGTGTCCATTACTGATTTATTGATTTTGGGATTGGTGAAGAAATGTTGAGGTTTTGATAATGATTTTCTTTTTATATATTTTATAAAAAAAAATTAATTAGTAACTCTGTTTTTGTATAATTTAATAGGGGTGTGATTTACTTTGTTGTAACCCTATGTTACTTTGATTATTCTAAAAATGTGGAGTTTTATCAAGTATGTTGTGTGCAGCGAAGCAAGTTTGAACTTCCATGATTTAGTTTTTTTTTTTTTTTTTTTTTTTTTCTTATTGTTGTTAGTGTTGTTTATGAGAGGTTTCAGGTTTGGTAAAAAAGACAGTGGAATGCATTTTTTATTTTGTTTCTCAACCGAACTCAATCGATGTAATATATATATATATATATATATATATATATATAAAGTTTTGATTTCCACCGTCCATGGTTGAGATGGATGGTGGATATCAATCTTATATTTTTTTAATATAAAATTAGATTTGTTGTTAAATTAATTTAATATTTAATATTTTTTTTTAACAATCCCAGATTTTTTTTTTTTTTTTAATTATCATTTCCTTAATGGTATTTTTGTCAAAAGAAAAATGTTACCAGTTACCACCAACACCTGCAATTAGTTTTAGCTTTTATAATAGGACTATTAGGACCCGTTGAAATCAAACAATACATGTGCAGTCAGATATCTACTCCTATAAAGGGAGATAATTACTCCCACAACCCGAAAAAAAAAACTCACCACACATGCTTGTAAAGATTTCTAACTTTTCTAGTGTCAAATTTCAAAAAATAAAATAAAATGGTTGGAACTTCACATTTAAAACTTAATTAAAAATATGATTCAAGTATGAGATGATGCAACACTATCATAAACCATAACCTTTAGGGTGCGTTTGGTGCACGGGATTAGATTGGATTGGATTGGACTGGACTAAATTAGTACTGTGATTTGTTTGGTACAGTACGGATTAGACTAAAATAATACTGTCTCTTGTTTGGTATAACATGGGATAGGATAAATATTTGAAATAAAATAACATTTATTTTTTAACTGATAATAATAAATAAAAAAATAAACATATTTTAATAAAATATATTAATATTCATTTAATCCTCTCTCTCTCTCTCTCCATTCTCTCACAATCCTTCGATCTCTCTCTCCCTCAACATTGTTTCTCTCGATTTGTGGTGGCTGGGTGGTGGTTGGTGTTGGTATTATTGAAGGCAGATGTGTGGTGGCCGGTGGGAGAACAGTTTGCACCTCCGATCGCCGCGAAAGGGAACTTGGGTGGTTTGGATTCGATGTGGCTCAGGGATGGCGACAAATGGTGGATTTGGGTGGTGGATTGATTGGTTTGGATTTTGGGTTGGTGGTGGTGCAGATTTCATGTTTGGGTTTAGATGGTGGTGCCGATTTCTTGTTTGATGCGTTTGAAATTTGTGTTGACTGTTGGTTTGTGGTGGTGTTTGGGTGGTTGGGAAGGTGAAGAAGGCGGCGCCGGTGGTGGTGGCAGCAGTGGTGATAGTGATGGTGGTCTATTGAATGAAATTGATTTGGGGATTTTATTTTATTTTTGATTTGGTGGAGAAAAATCTCCAGATCCATTAGTTTTTTTGTTTTTTGTTTGTTTGTTGGTTTGAGATGGTGATTGATTGAAACCAATTTGCAATGGTGATGGTGATTGACAGTTTTGAGATGGCAATGGTGTTGGTTTGAGATGGCGAGGTGATCGACAGTTTTTTGTTAAAAAAAATAAAATAATTTAATTAAAAAAATGGAAGATTTAATAAAAAAATATTGATGGCTTGGGATTATTCTGAAACCCAACCTTTCAGGCGGGACTAATTAGTCCCACTGCAGCCACTTTAATTGTGGACCCACCGCATTGGTTATCCAATCCGGTCAGCTCACCAAACAAGGAACTAGGATTAATTTATCTCCAATCCTATCCAATCCTGGCAAACAAACATAGCCTACATTATAGTAAATAAATGCTTAAATTTTTGAGTCTAAATTAATTTAAAATTTCAAGTCCAAAACATTCCACTGTTCAATAATTATATCGATTTTCTTCTGTCGACAGTTTTTAGTTTGTAATATTTTAGAGTGTTGATATTAACACCCATAAATATGATATGAACATCCATATTTTAATAAAATTTGTAATTACAAAAATATCCCAATAGAAATTTACCGATAAGGACAATTTAGTTTAATTAAAAATAAACCAAACACTATGTACACCCATTAATTATACCCATATTTTAGACTATATTGCTTTATTAAAAAAAAAAAAAAAAACTTATAATAAACTCTAACCTACGATAAACCCTAATTTAGAAATAATTAGCGCTAGATTATATCCTGAGCTTTTCTTGTTGAATAACATAATACTCAAGATGATTCATCCAACAGATATATATATATATATATATATATGAATATTCTAAGATTTTTGAAGGTGATGCCGAGAAGATCTGTTTTAAACATTGTTGGGAGATCATACAGATATTATAACACATCGACTCCTAGTTTTCTAGTTTACCAATTGATTGATGCACAAATTAGAATGGACTCCATAGGAGAGGCCGACAGATGCTGAATATAGCGATACAGATAACCAAGACCAAGTCCTCCATATTCCTCTGCAAGAGAAATCCATCTTTAGTTTTTAGGATCATGTAGTGAGACAAATGTGCTACCAATATCAAGGATGCCGTGTACTCCAAAAATCGGGGTAGTAAATAATTTATTAGAATGTAAAAGCCCAAAAATAACTTTACCCGGTACAGTTATTCCATGGAGATTAAAATCTCCCATTAGTTTCCATAGGTTAGCCTACTGAAGCATGAATATGAATTGCAATCAAAAGCACAAATGGGTATCATAGCCTACAAAGGAATTTTAAAAAATAAATAAATAAATAAATAAATAAAGGGTAATCTCCCATTTTTATTATGTTTTTCTTTTTCTTTTTTTTTGTTGTTGGTTTTTTTGTTTGCCTAAGTTCTCATGCATTTACAACATCAAACCTTGCGTTATATCAAAAGATTAATTTTGTTTTTATTTGTGTTTTAGAACCAGAAGAACTTAAGAATTTATTATTTATGAAATTGGGTGTGTTAATAACTTAAGAGGGTTTATAAAATAAATTGTATTAAAATAATGAAAACATTCATTTAAATAAGGGTACTATTAGCATTAAGATGGGTGTTTATAGTATGTTTTAATTTTAAATTTTAGACAAAGGTATACTTATAAATATGTGTGTGCTTATCATATTTATAGGTGTCAATATCCGCACCCTAAAAATTTTTGTTGCTAATTATTTGGTCCCTTTTCAGCTTTATATGTTTATATGTTGTCGAAAATCTGTCAGGGGTTAAGTTGTTTACCTATTAGGGTTTCATCTATTAGGTTTTTCAGCTTTATATATTATCTGTGGTAGAAAACTGTTAGGGTTTTATGGTTACACTAATTAATTAGCTAGCTATGGTTTAATTTGATTTACATATTAGGGTTTCATCTGTGTTGATTATATTCTCATTTTACTAGTAATAATTGTTTACTCTATACGAAAACCTGTTAGGATTTTATTGCTACACTAATTAATTAGCTAAGGTTTTTTTTTTTTTTTTTTTTTTTTTTTTTTTTTGAAGCTAGTTAAGGTTTGTTTTACATATTAGGTTTTTATTCGAGTTGATTATATTATCATTTTACAATTATTAATTGTTTCTTTTATTCGACAGGGATGCACGAGTCACAAGGATCAAATCAATGGTATTTCTATACATCACGAGATCGAAAATATCTGAAAGGAATTCGGCCAAACCAAGCCGCTGGTGATGGGTATTGGAAGGCAACCGGAGCTAAAAGAAAATCTATAATGATAACCACATGGTTGTTGGAGCGAAGAACTCTTTGGTTTTCTGTAAAGGAAAACCTCCGAAGGGTGACAAGACACCTTGGTTGATGCATGAATATTTAGTTCATAGTGCTGCACAAAGCAAATGCAGTACAACATCATCATCAAATAACATGAGAGTAAGTGTTATTTTAATTAAATGTGCATTAAAATATATAACTAGCTTAACAATATTTAATTAACATCTAAGATTTTTTTTTTCTTTGCAGTTAAATGATTGGGTTTTGTGTAAGATTTACAAGAAACCTACTAAATCCAATGTGAATCATTACAAGAATCATTTTGGTAGAAATGTAGAATGCACATCACCACATAGCAGAGATAGTAGTGCACCCCCTTTCCACAGTCCTGATATCCTTGATAATAGGGTTGATGATTCCATGGAGATTCAACCAGTATATACTACGGCTACCAATGGAATCACCTACTTAGGATCAGAGATGATGGATCCACCTTTAGGGTTTGAAGATGTTAATGCGTGGAACATGCCGGAGATGGTGGATCCACCTTTAGGGTTTGAAGATGATGATAAGTGGAACATCTCACTCATTTCATTTCATAGTTTCATCGCACAACGACTTACGTTATGTCAAGTGTCTGGAGAACAGAGAACATGTATTGCATATTAAGAAGAGGATCTCCTGGAACCTGGTCGTCGTTGTAGTCGTCATCACTGCCACTGGTGCTGCTTCCACTGCCGGCGTCACCATAATCGTCGAGGTGATCCACCGATGACAAGTGGATCACAAGTTCATATGCATCCAGAAAATGATTGCCACAGAGCAAGCAGATGTAAATGAGCTCCGGATGGGTGTTTCGGTTATGCATAGAGCACATTAGCGGATTTGGGAAAATGGCATGGCAAGTGTAACATTTTTGTCTTCCGGGCGTCCGCACCATAGGCAGTATTGGCTCCGACAGACTCATTGATGAGAGATTGAGAGAGAAAGTAATCGTTGCTAATGACTCCATGTTGAGTGTTGATGGCGTCGAAAGCTTTTTCAGCTGGTTCTATTTATATTACAGTGAGAGCTCTACAGAATTAGAATTTGACATAGATTCCCTCTCTAACCGACTTGCCACGTCAGTATTGGAATTATCTGTGCTGATTTGTTTTTATCAAAATAAAATTGGCACATTGTGATACAAAAAAAAGATAAGTGGAACATCTCTGATTTATGCATTGAGGACTGTAATCATCAATCAATGGAAACTCTGGAAGATATTGTGACACCAGCAACAAATTTATTGGAAAAAAGAAGGAAAAACAATACATGTGGGATAATCATAGTATTTTAGGTTTATGATGAATTTAGTTTTTATTGATTTTTAACGCTACTTAGAATCCATTTTATTTTAGTATATAAATGTGCAACATGCATATATGAGCTATACCAAACTCATCTAATGCCTCGCTAAGCTTGTTCATTCCTAGCTTGTCAAACTATGGAGCAAGTGATGTAACTATTGATATTAGGCTCAGTTAATCCCTGGCTCGCCAACTGCTTAATTTTTTTGAAATCGCTCCAAGCCAGTTAATGCCTAATGGATGGAGGATTCTCCTATCTCTGGAAGTGTTGATCGAAAGGAGGAGTTTGGATTTCACTCTCGAGAACTTCTTACATACTTATTTTTTGAAAGAACATGATGGTGATTGTGGGAGATATGTCATTACCGCTCGCAATAAAGATAGACATCTGATCACTGATCTTACGTCTAGAGACCCGAACTGGAAACCTAAGTTCTTCTTCGCTCAGGGTGATTTGGTTAGCGGGGTTAGGACGAGCTGGAATAATGCTGAGGGTTTGGACGGGAGAGCTAAATCGATCCAAGGGGTTGACGACGTAGGTAGGACGAACAGGATCCTTTTGATCGATCCTAAAGAGAGGAGCTGGAGGGTTTTGCTGGACGAAGATAGTCTTAGGAAGAGTTCATTGTGGAATCATACCACTTTCGCACAATCAGGTAACCCATATCCCCGTGTTGAAGATTTGGTTACGTATGCTTTGGTAAGGCACGGGTTCGAGATATTGTGTGGAACTCGATTTCTCGAGCCCATCACTGACGCTGAGCGAGCTTTCGCTGCAGCCAAGATGTCGAACGTGAAGATCTCGTCCGACGATACGTTGAAAAGGCAGGTGGAGTTGTATGAAAAAAAAAAAAAAAAAAGAGGAAAGAAAAACACGACTACTCCTACCACTTCATTGGCCAACTCCATTGAGGTCAATGAACAACATGAATCAAACGCTCCGGCTATTGAGAAGTCGAAGAAGCGTCCTCGTCTGGAAGACGTCTCTGACACAGTCGTGGCCAGTTTTCCTAGGGATAGCTGTCTGTACTCCGATCCTGGCCCGATCTTGAAAGGAGTCGATCAACTCCTTCTTCCTAAGGATAAAATTCGCCTCAGTAAAATTGGAGTCCAGGGAGCGGTCGACTAGGGTTTGATCGGCGCTTTCCAGGCTCTTGAGAGTCAAATATTCTTAAAGAAAGAAACAAATATCCTTTCCAGTAAGGTTGTCTCTCTATCCACATCAAACTCGAAGCTTAAGAAAGAGTTCGATGAGTGCAAAATTGGGGCAGAGAAATCTATGAAGGAATCGAGTGCTAAGCTGGCCGAAGCTAATGAGGAGATCGGTCGACTGACAGCATCTCTAAACTTGAGCGAGGTTAAACTTTCTGAGACTGCTGAAATGCTTGAAGTTACAAAAGATAGGCTTGACACTATTGCAGACGAGGCAGTACTCGTAACCAGGTTCAGATTGATGCAGGAATATAAGGCTGGCGAAACCGGTGCTTGGGATCCTGATAAAGACATTAAGAATTGGGAGGAATATTTGGCGCTGAAGAAGGCTTTAGGTGAAACGGAGGTTTTCGTGCCCCCTGTGCATTCTGATGCTGATGGACAAATTAGCAAGGAAGCCGTCGTAACCGATCCCCCCAAATCTCCGGTAGTTTGATAACCCTAACTTATAATTCTCTACTAAGTTATTTTGGTCGAATGTGTGGACCATACTTCACCCATCAAGTGTTTTTGGTAATCACTCTTTATGGTCCCTGAACATCTATGTGTCCGTTTATAGTATAAATGAATCTTTTTTAATCAAAAGTCAAAATCTACTTTAAAAAAAAAGATATTAGGCTCAGTTATACTCCATGGATGAGGTAGTTTCAATATTTTTGTTTAATTTAGATTTTATAGTATATATTTATTTTGTTCTTTGTTATCAAAGTAAAGAAATTGAAGCAATTAAGTTCTTCGGTACAAGCTTAATGAGGATCTGAGGAATTATAGAAAGGGGATGGTTGACCGCTACTTTGCATGTAACTGTTTGAAGAAGTTTTGCGGCAAATGCAAAAACAAGAAACTGTATTCTAGATTATGCCAATTGTATTGGGTATGTTGACCCCACCAATTAACTGTTAGAATTGGTACATTTGTGGGATAAAATGACTTCTCTATTGTGTATATGTTGGCAGGACATAAATAGTATTAGGTATATTGACCCCACCAATTAATTGTTAGAATTGGTACGTTTGTGGGTTAAAAAGACTTCTATATTGTGTATGTTTTAGAATGATAAGAAGAGTATTTTGATAAAATGAATTCTCTATTGTGTATGGTTTGATGCTGGATTTTAGCAGAAATTGTTTGGATTATTTTTGCATCTATATAAATCTAGCATATCTATTGTGTATGTTTTAGAATGATAGGGTATGCTGATAAAAAAAAAAAATAGTATATATTTATTTTGCTTATGTTGAATTTTGTTTTGCATTGGATCTATAATAAAGTCATTGAAGCTATGTGTGTATTTTCGGTTTGGTTTGGGTTAAAACTTATTGTCAAACCAAACCAATGTGCTTTGTTTAACCGATTCAAAATAAATAAATAAATAAATCAGGTTAGTTTGGATAGATTTGTTGGTTTAAGTTTGAATCCAAAAATTTTTTTTTTTTGTATTATTAAAAAAACAATTATCTAAAAATAAAAATATTAAACATAGGTCACATTTGGCACACGATTAATATTTGTATTATATAAATTATTATTTACGTAACAAATTTCAATAATACTTGACAATTGTTGGTATTATTTTATTTAACTTATAAATTTAACATTTATACTTGGTGCATAACTTAATCGTATTGTATTATATTATTATATATAAAAAAATACATAATATTTGTTTTTTTATTTTTTTTATTTTTTTTTTTTAGAAAAGGCAAGCTTTATGAAAAAGACATAATATTTGTTATACTATTTTTGTAATATATATATATATATATATATATATATATATATATATATTTAATAAACTAAATAATATATAAAACATTATTCATAATTTAATATATTCATATTTTTATAAAATGTTTTGTTGTAATATGAGGAGAGGTTTAAAAATATAATTTTAAATTTTAGAGTGGAATGTATCTGAAAAAATAAATAAATAAAAAAGGTCATTCATAAGCTAATACAACTTAAACTAATACAAAGTCACTGTAATATATATATATATATATATATATATATATATATATATATATTATGAGTTAAATTGTGAAGTTTGTACTTCTATTATCCTTTTGGATGAGATTTGTTGGGATATGAGTTGTTTTGAAGTAGACTGTAAGGTAGCATAACAAAATAAATACCGTGGTTCTAGTTACCGTGGTAGTTATGAGAATATGAGATTTATTTTATTTTAGTTTATAATTTTAATTTTTAACTTTTGATTATTAAACCTCACGTTCCTTTTCATCTGCAATTAAAATCTACTATAATTGTTAATGGATTCCTTTTCTCTGTCGTCAACGAGCAGCTATCATCAAAATATGCAAATGAAAAGATGTTAATGGATTACTTTATGGAGCAGCACAATTTTATACATTGGTCACCCAGACTGTATAAGGCTTATATTCAGTTCCTCACCTCGCCAAATAATGCTTCAACCATTAATTATTTGGAGATGATGAGGCTTGACAGCTATGTAGCCTTTCAGTTTTCCAAGTGGTACTTCAACTATGCAACTGGTGCTGGTGCTGGTTCCACCCTGATATCTACATCACCTGATCTATGGGATGGCGATTTTGAGGCCTCTCAAATCGTCATCGATTCTATGGCAATTCAACTAGTATATACTACTACCAATGGAATCATCTACTCGGGATCAGAGATGATGTATTCGTCTTTAGGGTTTGAAGATGTTAATGCGTGGAATATGCCAGAGATGGTGGATCCACCTTTAGGGTTTGAAGATGATGATAAGTGGAACATATCTGATTTATGCATTGAGGACTGTAATCATCAATCAATGGGAACTCTGGAAGATATTGTGACACCACCAACAAATTTATTGGAAAAAAGAAGAAAAGAAACGCTACGGGTGGGATAATCATAGTATTTTAGTTAAATAATGGATTTAGTTTTTATTGATTTTTAACGCTACTTAGAATCCATTTTATTTTAGTATATAAATGTGCAACATGTATGAGCTATGCCAAACTCATCTAAGGCCTCGTTAAGCTTGGTCATTCCTAGCTTGTCAAACTATGGAGCAAGTGATGTAGCTATTGATATTAGGCTCTGTTATACTCCATGGATGAGGTAGTTTCATTATTTTTGTTTAATTTTGATTTTATAGTATATATTTATTTTGCTTGTTATGTTGAATTATGTTTTGCATTAGATCTGTAATAAAGCCATTGAAGTTAGGTGTGCATTTTCAGTTTGGTTTGAGTTAAAGCTTATTGTCAAACCAAACCAATGTGCTTTGCCAGACCGATTCAAAACAAAATAAATAAATAAAATCAGGTTAGTTTGGGTAGATTTATTGGTTTAAGTTTGAATCCAAAAATCATTTTTTTGTATTATTATAAAAAAAATTTCTAAAAATATAAATATTAAACATAGGGTACGTTTGGCACGCGATTAATATTTGTATTACATAAATTATTATTTACGGAACAAATTTCAATAATACTTGACAATTTTTTATAATATTTTATTTAACTTAGAAATTTAACATTTATACTTGTTGTAGAACCGAATCGTATTGTATTATATTATTATAAAAAAATAAAAAATAAAAATGATATAATATTTGTTATACTATTTTTGTAATATATATATAAAATTTATAAACTAAATAATATATAAAACATTATTCATAATTTAATATATTCATATTCTTATAAAATGTTTTGTTGTAATATGAGAGGTTTAAAAATATAATTTTAAATTATAGAGTGGAATGTATATATCTGAACAAAAATAAAAATAAAAATAAAATCATTCATAAGCTAATACAACTTAAACTAATACAAAGTCATTGTCCAAACAAACATACCCATAGATTAATATATATATATATATATATATGAGTTAAATTGTCAAGTTTGTACTTATATTATCTATTTGGATGAGACTTATTGGGATATGAGTTGCTTTGAAGTAGACTAAGGTAACATAACAAAATAAATTGAAGTTACAAAATCCTTTGACTTTTATTGAATATATGGGTTGGTTTGGGTTGCATGAATTTTATCTTAAGCAACTTAAACCAAACCAATCTTTGATTGGGTTGTCCAATAGCAAACTGATTAATATATTTTTTATGTGTAACTGAACCAAACCATAAAGTTTGGGTTGGGTTAGACCGATTGGTTTGGTTTTTGTTGGTTTTTTACAAACCCCTAATTGAAGCTCCACATAATCAAAGATCTTTGCATTTTTTTTTTTTTTTTTTTTTTTATAAAAATGAAGTTTGGATTTGCCGAATTTGTTTAATATTGTATAGAACCGTTCGAAGTCAAATTTATTGTAATACTTCAAAGAAAAAAGAAAAAGAAATGTTGTTGTATAGGGTGTTTATTGAACGGATGAAAAAGTAATTTCATAAGAGCATTGAATACCTAGATATATTTTTTTTATAAAAAAAATTCTAATGTATGTAAAGTAAAAGTACGAATATTTGCAAATACATTGATCAGGAAATAAGTGTGAAAATTAATTTATGATACGGTTTCCCTTTGGTTTATTGATGCTTTGTTTAAAAGGACAATCACAAAACTTTTTTCATCTTTCTGGTGCGTCATAGTAGATATTAGGCAGTTCATTTGCAAAGTTTTGGCTTCAAATTTATGAATGGGGAAATATTGAAAATATCGTTAGATTATGGAAAAAGTTTTTGTCTATTATTAAAAACCTGTAGGAATTCACAATTGTAGTTCTTGTCTGTTAAAAGTATTATTGCAGATCAAGGAATTTACACAATAACTGCAGTCAATTCTTCGACGAAGAGGTGACATGAAGCTCACAAGTGAGATTAAGAAGTACTTGATCTCAAGAAAGGCGTTGAGGAAAGCAATCAAAAAGGCCTTGGCAAATTCGAAAGCTAAGAAACTCAACAATGACCATGAAAGTGTTGCAATATTGGCTGGCATTTTGAAAGAAGTTGAAGCAATCTCTCTCACCGTGTTTGAATCCTTATTGTCTTTCATCTCCGGTGCAAAGGCACAATCAAAGCTAAGCGGTTTGTCATTGGTTTCCAAGCTAACTCACCACAAACGAGTAGCATCCGTGGAAGGAGAAACAGGGTCAAGCCAATGAATTTGCAAAGGTGGATGCTGCCTTACTCTCCCTTATTGATCACAAGATCTGCATTGGAGAAGTACAAAAGCAACTAAAGAACCTGGAGTTGTGCATCCAAGATTTCGATGAAGGACTTGACTGCTTGTCTAGGGGTTTGATTAAAACTAGAGTCTCACTTCTCAACGCCCTTAACAACTAGCAACCTTAGAAAATCTCGATATTGTCATACACTCATACTTGTACATGTTGAAACATATATACATACACTCAAAATATATACAGTAAATCAAAGTTCAGTGATTGTTAATTGTTAATTGTATATATATATATATATATATATATATATATATATTGACAATTCTTTTATTAAAAATAATAATAATAATATAATTGACAATTCCAACTTAATATAGTATTCCTTAATCTAATCCAAAACCCTATATATCAACTAGATATTGTTGTAAAAGGATTGATAATTGTAAACTAACTTGAATTCTAGAAAACAAAATCCATATAAATATGAAGTTAAGATGAAAAGGAACACCATTGAAAGCTGCCATAGTAATCATAATGGCCAAAATCATAGATTCACCACTGCCAGCGTACTTTCTACCTCTACCATGCACCATGCCTCCGCCGCCCCTCACTGTGCCTTTTTCAGATGACACGGTGGACCACACTGGTTGGGCTTCTGCTTATACCGACTTAATGAGTACATACGAATACTTTTCATCATACGGCAATGACCAAAGCCCTAGTATTAGTAATTTTGATACTAGCCATCATCTACCCGCCATGCCTTCGCAATATGAAAGCCATATTAATAATGGTCATAATCTTTACTTCCCAACCTCTACTGTACCTTCCTCCTTCGACGTACCTCTGCTTCCCCCCACCATCCCATTGTCGGATGTCGTTGTCGACATACAGTCACCTTTTTCATATGATTTTTTTATTCAACAATTCTTTTTCATCATTAAATAATGACCAAATTTGAAGCTCTAGTGTTAATTACGTTGAATCTCATCCACTCAATGTACATTATCCAGCCAACAATATTGACCACTATCTTCCCTTCACCACCGTTCCTCCGCCATATGTTGACCCTCCTCCGCTCCACTTGAATTATCCAGCCAACAATATCAATCAATCTCTTCGCTTCTCCACTGTACCTGATCTGCCATATGCCGAGCCTTCTACTGTGAATAATGGGGAGTTGTCATTAGTTCCGTATGGTACAAAACTAGATGATAGAGTTTTAGACCTTTCTCGTTTGCCTCCTGGTTACAAGTTTTGCCCTAATGATGAAGAGTTAATTCTTGATTACTTGATGAAGAAGGTCACAAACCAATCCTTGCCTTGCAATACCATCATTGATGTTGATCTTTATAAGTATAATCCCTGGGATCTTGAAGGTATGTATTTTATGAAAAGCAAACCCTAGTTTTTTATTTGTTTATTATATATATTTATAAACATTGTCTTTTAATATAGGGTTGTTATGTACGTTTTTTTTTTTTTTTTTTTTAAATTGACATATATTTGATTTATTATCTGTTTCATATTAATTTACAGTTCGATTAATACATTAATAAATATTTCTTCATTTTTTTTTTTTTTGTAAAACAGAGAAATATTTCAAACAAAGTAGAGAAAAGAAGTGGTATTTGTTTACTCCCACAACTCGGAAATATCCCAACGAAGAACTGCCAAGTCGATCAGCCGGGGTGGGATACAGGAAAGCAACAAGAGCTGACAAGAATATCAGATACAAAGATCGTAAACCATACAACGACAAAGTTTATGGTGACATAGCTTACGGTGATCTAATTGGGACGAAGAAAGCATTGGTTTTCTATATTGGCAAACCTCCTAAAGCTTGACAAAACAAATTGGATTATGCATGAATATAACCTTTTTAATAAAGATCATCGTCCAAACAAAAAGGGCACTACGCATGATATGAGGGTACATAATTCTTTGTCCAATTCATTGTTGATTTTATTTTTTATTTTTTTTAAACATATATAAATATGGGTACTAATAAGGGATCCACGTTTTCAAATAGACACCCTGTTTATTGAAAAATATTCAATTGATACCGGTATCTATTTGGAATCCCACATGAAAAAAGTACAGAATCACACACCTGATAATTTTTTTTATAGATATAAATCAATATTATTTTGTTTTTAATTAATTTTCTTTTTGCAGTTGGATCCTTGGGTTTTATGTAGCATTTACCACAAAGCTGGTAAGTCCCTCAAAACATCCTCTCATAGTGACGATGAAAATGAGTCACTGAGGTCTGATTTGAACGACAGCAACAATGAGTGTACATCTACTGATCAGTACATGCATGATAATCGGCTTCCAGATCAACAAGTTTGATCGAGAATTCACTATGATTAATGGTGGCTCTGAAATTGCTGGACGACTTTCTGATCAGTACACTCATGTCCCTCCAGATATAACTCTGTACTCTCACATCCATAATCAAAATTCATCAAATAAAAGCAACCAGTTGTAGTGATGATCGACTTTTCACGTTGATTGGTTTAATCTTTCTTTTTAGTTTTATGAACCAGCTCGATCAATTTCATCTTGTCCCCTTTCCTACCCTGTTAAAGACTGGAGGAATTCACAATTGCCATGATTGTCTATCCGTCTCGCAGCAATTGTTCATCTAGTGCTTGGAAATTTAAATTGATTTATAGATCTAAAGATCTGGATTAGGTAGTGTGAAATCAACTATAACATTGCTGAAAAAGATCATGAACAAATCTAATGCAAAGGATAATATGATGCAAAGGAACACATGTGATGCAATTGAAGAGAGAAAACTGATCTGATGCCAAGAGGAATGAAAAGCCTTAGTCGGCTACTCTTTTTGTATTGCATATATATAGTAAGACAAAGTAGGGCAAAATAGGAGAAGCAAAGTTACAGATATATCCCTAACACTAAGTATATATTTACAAAGTATATATCTATATTAACATAATAACTCTAATATCCCCCCTCAAACTCACGATGCAGCTGCAAGAAGCATCGAGAGTTTGCCAACTAGAAAACGAAAACGCAAAATGGGATGCGACTTTGTAAACAAGTCTGCAATCTGCATGGAAGAAGAAACAAAAGGTAGAGTAATGGTGCCAAGCTTGAGGTGGTGACGAGTAAGATGACAATCAATTTCAATGTGCTTGGTCCGCTCATGAAAGACTGAGTTGTGAGCAATCTGAATGGCACTTTTGTTGTCACAATACATAGGAGTGGGATCAGAAAGAGAAACACCCATATCTGCCAGTAACCAACGTAACCAAACTATCTCTGTGGTAGTAGATGCCATAGCACGATACTCGGCTTCTGTGGAAGATCGAGACACAACAGTCTGCTTCTTGCTCTTCCAAGAAATCAGAGAATCACCCAAAAATATACAAAAACCAGTAATAGACTTGCGATCGCCTGGATCACTGGCCCAATCAGCATCAGAGTATGCACGTAGTTCCAAAGAGGATGTCGATGGAAGTAAAAGACTCTGAAAGACGGTGCCCCGAAGGTACCGTAGAATACGAAGAACAGCAGCCCAATGAACTGTAGTAGGGGAAGCAACGAACTGACTGACGATGTGAACAGCATATGCGATGTCTGGACGAGTAATAGTGAGATATACCAAGCTACCAACAATAGTACGATATAAAGTAGGATCAGATAAAGGAGTACCATCAGAAGGAGAGTATCGAACATTAAGCTCTAGAGGAGTATCAACAGTCCTAGTATCAGTAAGGCGAACACGTTCAAGGATATCAGTTGTGTACTTAGACTGAGAGAGAAGATAACCCTTTGGAGAAAATGCTACTTCAATTCCTAGAAAATAGCGTAGAGAACCCAAGTCCTTCATTTCAAATTGATTAGCTAATTCTGACTTTAACACTGCAATTCCATCAACATCATCACCAGTAATAATCATGTCATCAACATATAGAGAAAGTATAATACGACCTGCAGTAGTAACCTTTATGAAAAGAGCTGAATCATGATTACTGGAGGAAAAACCAAGAGAGGTAATAATAGTAGAGAACTTCTCAAACCAAGCCCGAGGTGCCTGTTTGAGACCATATAAAGCTTTCTTGAGTCTACAAACTTCTCCAGGGTTATGAGTGACACCAGGTGGAGGTACCATGTATACTTCTTCCTGAAGATCACCATTCAAGAAAGCATTCTTTACATCCATCTGAGATATATGCCACTGACGAACTGATGCAACTGCAATAAGGGTACGAACAGTAGTCATTTTGGCAACAGGAGCAAAAGTCTCCTCATAATCCAAACCATATTGTTGAGAAAACCCCTGTGCAACTAATCTGGCTTTATATCGCTCAACTGACCCATCAGACTTTGTCTTGATTTTATAAACCCAACGTGAACCAATTGTACTTTTACCAGAAGGTAGAGTTACTAATTCCCAAGTATCTGTTTTATACAAAGCAGAAAGTTCCTCAGCCATAGCCTGTTGCCATTGAGGATCAAGAACTGCCTCTTTATAAGATGAAGGCTCATAGAGACAATGAATAGAGGCTAAAAGGGAAGAAAAAGAATCAGAATAACAAGAGTAAGAAAAATCTGATAGCTGAGTGGACTTACGAGTACGCCGAGGATAGCGAGGATGAGGATCCACAATCTCAGAAGGTGCTTGGGTGGCAGGAGGATCGGGGAGCGAAGTACCAGTATCTGCAGAAGGAATAGTTTGAGACCTGCGAGAATAATGCAAAGGAAAAGGACTAATAGGGACAGAAGGACTAGAACTAGAAGGTGAGTCAGTATTTGTAGTGCAAGGGACTGGAGAAGATAAACTATCTGTATCATCAAAGAAAGGATCAATGCGAATGAGATCAGACTTAGTCATATCATGAGTACTAGTAGGAATAGAAAAGAAAGGTATATGCTCAAGAAATATAACATGACGAGACACATATAATTTCTGTGTAACAGGATCAAAGCAACGATATCCCTTTTGACCTTCCCCATAACCTAGAAAAACACAAATAGCAGAGCGTGGAGATAACTTGCTACGCTCTACATGAGGTCGAAGGACAAAACATGTACAACCAAAGACTTTTAAGGAAGAATAATCAGGAGCATACCCATACAACTTTTCAAAAGGTGACAAACCTGAGTTGTGAGAAGATGGGATCTTATTAATTAAGGTGACAGCAGTAAGAACTGATTCTCCCCAAAATTCACTAGGAACAGAAGCAGAGAGTAAGAGTGAACGAGCAGTTTCAACAATATGCCTATGTTTCCTTTCAGCAACACCATTTTGCTCTGGAGTGTCTGTACAAGAAGTTTGGTGAACGGTTCCATCTAAAGCAAGCAATTCACGGAATTTGTTAGAAGTGTACTCTCCACCCAAATCACATCGAAAACATTTGATAACAGCGGTATGTTGAGTTTTAACAAGGGCTCGAAAGACAGTATATATATTAAAGAAATCAGAGCGACGTTTCATAAGATAAACCCAACAAAAACGAGTGTAATCATCAATAAATGAAACATAATATCGAGAACCCCCTTTTGTGTGAATAGGGGAAGGTCCCCACACATCAGAATGAACTAAATCAAATGGTGCAAGAGAAGAAGAGATACTTCGATTAAAAGGTAAAGCTGAAAATTTTGCCAGTTTACAACCACTACAATCAGATATATCATGACTTTGCAAATTTCCTAATGCTCCCGTAGACGCTAAAAACTTTAAACGAGAGGCCGAAACATGACCAAGACGGGAATGCCATAAATAAAAACTAGTAGAAGAAGGACTCAAACGAAAAGAAGACATGTCAACACCAGGAGCTGCAAAAACTGGTAATTTTAGCTCGTCCAAAATATATAGTCCCCCCTGCCTATGGCCTGTCCCAATCAGCTTCTGGGATTGCGGATCCTGCACATGACAATAGATAGAAGAAAAAGAGACTGAGTAACCAGAGTCACATAATTGACTAACAGAAACAAGATTTAGTGTAAGATTAGGAATGTGGTAAACATTAGAAAGAGATATATTATGTGTGACAATAGAACCAACACCAGCTAATGGCATGGGAGAGCCATCAGCAGTCATAACAGACACAGATGTTGCAGGACATAAAGAAACAAAAGATGACGAATCGGGAGACATATGATGTGAAGCTCCAGAATCTAAGACCCATATGGAAGAGGACATACCTGAAGAACTTGGGGGTAACTGACCTATCGAAGAAGATGCGGACATAGCATGTGGTTGTGTGGCTAGGAACTTCTGAAACTGCTCTGTAAGTGAGGCAATTGTGGGATTAGAACATGATGAGACTCCAAGTCCAAAGGAGTTCGTCGGTGGTACAATTGCTGCAGTATTAAACTGTTGAGGCTTGTAAGGTCGTTGTTGCGACTGATTACCCAATTTCCATGAGGGAGATTGCTTCTGATACTTCTGTTGGTACTGTTGTTGCGGTTGTGATTGTTGTGCTTTGTTTAACAACTTAGGACATTGAGCCTTCCAATGACCCTTCTGCTTACAAAAACTACATTCATCAATTCCAACCTTCGAGTAGAGCTTGTTCTCAAAGTTTGAAGATGGTCTAGAAGAAACTGCTAAAACAGATGGATTAGGTGCTGGGAGAATTCCTTTTCCTGCTTGAGACTTGAGACGTATCTCCTCAGCCAAAAGCTCACTAACTACTGAATCAACGGAAGGAAGTGGACTACGATGCAGAATTGACCCACGAAGTCCCTCGAAATCATCACGAAGTGCCATTAAAAATTGAACCAGACGTTGCTCCTCCCTACGGGCTATATATGGAGCACATGCTCGAAGTTCTGCTGATTCTGTGAGTGCCAACTGATCCCAAAGATCTGTCATTGCAGAATAGAACTCCTGGATACTCATACTTTTTTGTTCAAGGGCTCGAATATCAGATTCTAACTGGTACTGTTTTGCGAAATTAGACTGAGTGTACAATCTTGCCAAATGATCCCAAACCTCCTTAGCAGTTTCATACTTCGCCAACTGTGTGCCTATCGAATGCTCAACAGAGTTGTTAACCCAAGTAATAATTTTCGAATTGTTTGCTTCCCAAACATCTAACAAATCTACATAATTTTCAGCCTTCTTATCATCGGGTTTACCCGAAATTCCACTAACATAACCCCACATCTTTTTGCCCTTAAGAAAATTTTTCATTACATAACTCCAATACGAATAATTCTTTCCATCTAATCTCACACTAATAGACTGAAGCGAATCATCTCTTTCACCCGCCATCACAAAGAAAACAAAAGAAAACCAAATACTGTAACAAAGGAGAGAAGAAGCCAAAATACCAAATTCAAACGGTAGAAGTTGATGCGAATCGGACTTTCTGAAACTGTGCGAGACTCGTGGATGAGATTAAAGTTTCTTCAATGAGATTATAGCTCTGATACCATGTGAAATCAACTATAACATTGCTGAAAAAGATCATGAACAAATCTAATGCAAAGGATAATATGATGCAAAGGAACACATGTGATGCAATTGAAGAGAGAAAACTGATCTGATGCCAAGAGGAATGAAAAGCCTTAGTCGGCTACTCTTTTTGTATTGCATATATATAGTAAGACAAAGTAGGGCAAAATAGGAGAAGCAAAGTTACAGATATATCCCTAACACTAAGTATATATTTACAAAGTATATATCTATATTAACATAATAACTCTAATAGGTAGTACTATAGTAATTTTATATACATGTACACGAGTTACTGAGCAATTCAATGAATCCCCATGTGTTTTATAATATTGCTTCCTTCGTTGTTTAATGATCATAATTCATATGATGAGTTGGTTGCATAAACATAGCTGACATATAACACTTGGATTAAGATTCGAAATGTCTTCTAGTGATGAGCAAAGAGACAGATCATGGCTTACTAGCTATTGCATGCCTTTTCATGATCTTCAATGTACCACTCGTGCACGCATATGCATATTATTTTCCTCATTTTTCAATGATACGGTGATGATGATCTGGAGAGCTGGTGGGAGGGAGACATTGCATAAACATTGCTGAGATTTCCACTTCAAAATTATCTTTAAATATATTTTTGAAGATTAGGAAACATATAGCTGGTGGGAGGGAGCTGATGCTGTCTCCACCATCTCAAAATTGTCTTACAATTTTCTTAATATTTTTAGAGGTTAAGATTCCTAATGTCTCCATCCCTTCTAAGTTCTATGCTATATATTGAGCTGATGCCAATGGAAAGAACGGCAAATTGAATAGACTCAATTACTCATTTAGCTGCCAAGAAATATTATTCCCCTTTCTAATAAGAAAAATGGCTGCCTCTATTTACCATGCTCGCTCTAACAGTTTGCCGTCTAGATCACATCCATTTGTTTCTGAAATCGATCAGTATTTCTGCGGATTAAAGGCTATTTCAGAAGCAACGTCATCATCCATTTCCCTAAAATTACAAGGTCTGCAAGATTTGCATGATTGTGTCGATAAGTTGCTTCTCTTACCTACCTTAGCCCAAGAGAAGAACGAGAAATGTGTTAATGAGCTGTTGGATGGATCGCTCAGGGTCTTGGATCTGTGTAGCACAGCCAAAGATGCATTAGTCCAGATCAAGGAATTTACACAAGAACTGCAGTCAATTCTTCGACGAAGAGGTGACATGAAGCTCACAAGTGATATTAAGAAGTACTTGACCTCAAGAAAGGCGGCGAGGAAAGCAATCAAAAAGGCCTTGGCAAATTCAAAAGCTAAGAAACTCAACAATGACCATGAAAGTGTTGCAATATTGGCTGGCATTTTGAAAGAAGTTGAAGCAATCTCTCTCACCGTATTTGAATCCTTATTGTCTTTTATCTCCGGTGCAAAGGCACAATCAAAGCTAAGCGGGTGGTCATTGGTTTCCAAGCGAACTCACCACAAACGAGTAGCATCTGAGGAAGGAGAAACAGAATCTAATGAGTTTGCAATGGTGGATGCTGCATTGCTCTCCCTCATTGATCACAAGATGAGCGTTGCAGATGTACAAAACCAACTCAAGAACTTGGAGTTATGCATTCAAGATTTCGATGAAGGAGTCGAGTGCTTGTCTAGGCGTTTGATTAAAACCAGAGTCTCACTTCTCAATGCCCTTAACAACTAGCTTAGAAAATCCTGATATTGTCATACTTGTACATGTTGAAACATATATACACATACACTCAATACAATTATACATACATTTTTGATAACATTTGTTGCTTCTTTCATTGAACACATTTCCTCTGATGATTATAGGAACATTTTATTTATAGTTACAACTTAATTATAACTATTGATACTTTATTAAGTACTTATTGTTTAGATGAATGAAATCTGTTATGAAGGGAAAATAAATTAAAAATTAAAACAGAAAATGTAAATTAATTACAGGAATATATGAACACAGTTACTCAATGATTTTAACAAATATTTAAGAAGATGTGACTTTTTTATTTGATCAAATTCAATTTGATGGGTCCATAATCACAAAGTATCAACTCCTTGACGAGGAGGCACATGAGGGATTTTTGTTTTGTTTAATTCAATATCAATCTGTCATGATTCCAATTGTCTCCAGGCCCTATCGCTTTCTTATTTGACATAATTTATTCAACCCAAGTATTCGGATCTTGCCTTTTATTGTAGAACGATCATGCAGGGACATGGAAAATTAAAACAGTTTAGTACATGATGATCAAAGTTAATATAATTGTTTTGACATCACATTTTCATTGATTCATTGATTTGTTGAACCGAAAGGCAACCCGGGAGGGGGGGTAAATTGGGTTTCTAACAATTTAAAAACAATTAAAATACTTTCCTAGCCACAATATTCAATTCTAAAAATAAATATAAAATGTGCAAATAAGATTATGAACAATATTAGTAAATTGTACAAATTAAAGAGATAACGGATAGAGAAATCAAACACGATAATTTTTATGTGGTTCGGCTTCGCCTACTCCACACCTCCAAGCTCTTCAAGCCTTCTAGAGGAAACTCCACTATCAAGGTCCTCAAGACCACAAATTCTTACACAATACACAATAGAATCTCTGCCAAATGACCCCTCTCACTTGGATTTCTCTCCACTCAAGTGTTTCCAATACTCAACCAGTGTTTCCCAGCATCAAATACAAAAATGAAAGATTAAGTACAAAGAAACCTCTCACTCTAAGAACATATGTGAAAATTTAAGC
Organism: Acer saccharum; assembly: GCA_030490815.1. NCBI lineage: Eukaryota > Viridiplantae > Streptophyta > Magnoliopsida > Sapindales > Sapindaceae > Acer > Acer saccharum. The sequence goes on along the minus strand of CM059866.1, from coordinate 17,360,616 downwards.
TCAAGAGAAAGTTTGATATGAAATAATGAAACTTTATGGCTCAATAATCTTTAGAACACTTCATGATTATGTTGGAGAAGTTTGCTAGGCTCTTTAAAGTCAGTTTGGATGGCCCAAGGCTTGTATTTACATAGACATATGAAATCAGCCGTTTTTTCCTCTTGGAGGTGCATTTAATGCATTTGCCAGATTAGCCGCTGATTAATCGGCGGCTAGAAGTGTTATATAGCGGCTGAATGGACGGCTGAATTGGCTATATAGCTGCTGAATGTACAGTTGGAAGGGCGGTATGAACAACTAGCCGTTAGACACATATAATTCAAATTTTCACACTGGCTCGAACGTTTCTGCAGTGATCAGAAGGCCGTATCAATCACTGATCATGAGCAGCTCGATGGACATGCTCGAATGCTTAAGCCACTCCTTTGGAAATTTGTATATTTTGGGCAAATTTCTACTAGCCCTTTACATGATGCACTCTAATGTGATTGAAAATTTACTTTAAATAAAATAAATCACACGACATCAGAATTCATCAATGTTTATTATTTATTTATTTTTTATTTATTGAACTGCAAATATATATATATATATATATATATATATATATATATATATATAGTATTATAGACGTTTAGACGAGTCACAAGCAAGTAATTGGAAGAGTAGGTGCTGGTGGACAAAGACAGAAATTAAGGTCTTGGCATGTTAATTAATTAGGTCTGAATGTCACATGGTTTAAGGCCTTGAACAATAAAATATTATTGCGATTAGTTGGAGAGGAGATATTGCATAAACATAGCTGACATAACACTTGGATTGACATTCCAAGTGTCTTCTGGCTAGCTATTGCCAACGGAATGAAACACAAAATTGGCTAGACTCAATTAATCATTTAGCTGCCAAGCATTCTCTTTTGTCATAAGAAAAAAGGCTTCCTCTATTTACCATACTCGTTCTAACATATATCATGAAATGGTTAAGAGGGACTAATTTGATTCAAATTAAAATAAGATGGACTATTTTGATAATAAATGAAACTTTTTTTATAGATAAAATCGAACTGACCTGAAGGGAAAAAACATTATATACGATTATGTGTTGAAAACCCCATAGACAACCTTTTTTTTTTTAACATCAGATTTTATTAAAAAAAGGGCCAAGCCGTAAATATGACAAACGAGCTACAAGCCTACAGGCCAACAAAAAATCTGATAAATAAAAAAGAAACAAAAGAAAAAACTAAAGAGGTAAAAGAAAAGCGAAAGCAGAGGGGCGTGCAGACTGTTATTGAGAAAGAATGGGTATCACACAAATCTAAAGCAAAACACACAGCACAAATAATAAGAAAGCAATAAAGAAGAAAGAACGACACGAAAGATTTTACGTGGTTCATCAATTTGCCTACGTCCATGGAGAGCACTGCACTCAATCCACTACTTTCAGAGTTGATTACAATCTCTCTGTCTCTCTCAAGTCTCTCTACAATTTGCTCTTAATCTCGATCTCTACCACTCTTTTTCAACCCACCTATATGGGATTACATAATGTAGTATTTATATGGGAGATTGGGAACACTAGGGTAAGCCAAGACACAAAAGGAGTTACTTTCCTTTTCTGTGCAAACTTCTTGATTCGCGCAATTCACATCATTACCGCGGTCCAGACCGCTCCATGTGCATGTGCCTAGGCCGCGGTCTGCATTGCGTGACTTCTCTGGAGTTCATCGTTGCGGGTGCTGCCCCCTAGGCACTATGCCTGGCCAGCGGTTTGCACTGCGCTAATTCCTCTGGAGTTTACCGCTGCGTATGCCGCTCCTTGGGCACGTGCCTGGCCAGCGGTCCTGCGCTGTGCAAAATACCGAGAAAAGATGCTCAAGGCTAGTTTCAGGCTTCACAAACCCAACATAGACCGTACACTACAAGAAAATTGGGGTATAGGGATGAAATTATTTGGGACTAACAAAATTTGTCCCAATAGAACATCTATTTGGATGCAATAACATATTCGTCCATAAAAACTACAAGCCTAAAGAAACCTTTAAGGATGAAAAAATTCGTCTCAATAGAACATCTATTGGGACGAAACAAATTATTCGTCCATAAAAAGGACAAATTTGACGAGACTTCTAGGGACGAAAAATATTTGTCCCAATATAATGTCTATTGGGACGAAAAAAAATTATTCGTCCCTAAAAAGTGCAAAAAAAAAATTTTTTTGAAACAGCAATTTATTGATAAAGCCAAAAGAGGCAAAAACCTTACAAAATCCAACCCAGGATACAATAAAAAAACGCAAACAAAGGCAAGTTCCTAAACAGAACAGTAACCCAATACAAACAACACACAACAACTGGACATAAGAAAAACGAGAAAGGCATCCAGACTAAACCATAATAATGACATCGAGAACATAGATAAAATGATAGACCAAAACCAATGCTCAAGGACTCAAAACACATTCCATTCCAACCTCTCGCCCTGCCTGTCAGCTCCCGCTTTAGCTAAACAATCTGCTAGAGAATTTGCACCTCTATAAGTGAATTTAACTGATAAAGACTTTCTGGTAAGTAGGGATTGCTTGATATCATACAGAAAATTTACCAAACTTAGCATTCCAAAACCTTCCCCATTTAACCAAGATACCACCGTATTCGAATCACTCATAATTGATATATTCCTATCATCCAATGACTGACAAGATGAAATCAAATTACATGCCTTGTGGATAGCTAGTACCTCCGCCACAATAGGATCATCTGTATCAACATGCGATGAGAAAAGGCACAAAATATGACCATTTGCATTCTGGAGAACACCCCCTATCCCAGCTGAGCCTGTGCTACCTCTGACAGAGCCATCCACGTTAAAAACCAGATCATTTCCATTAGGAGGAAGCCAAGAACCTTGACTAAAAGCTTTCACTGATTTCCTATCCACACATCTTCCTACAATATCTAGGAGAAGTAATGTAGTGTCAACCGTAGAACCATACCCAAAATTTTTGAACCACCACACCACCCTAAATTTAACTGAGTCCAAAGTCATTATTAAATCAACATTCTTCCCATTAAATACCACATTGTTACGAGCCTCCCAAATAGACCAAACCATTGCATAAAACAGTAAAAACCAAGCTCTCAATCCTGACTTAGATGGACACAACCCAGTCCAACCTTCCATCCAACCTTTTATAGAAAAATTGCTGCAGTAACTAACACCCCACCAACCCATTGCCTGTGACCACAGCTTCGAAGACCATCCACATTGAAGAAAAAGATGATCAATCGACTCGGGTTCTTTACCACACATAGGACAATCAAGACAAGCCAATTGATCCATACCAAACCTATATAAAACACTTCTAACCAAAGTTCTGCCTTTAAGTAGTTGCCATAAAAAAACTTCCACCTTAGGAGGGCAAATCCCCTTCCAAAGAAAGGGACAGACAGAAGGAACATCCCCACCCCTATTTCTTTCCAAACAACATCTAAAGGACTTCACTGAAAACAAACCATTAGAATTAAAGGACCAAGCCATAGCATCCTGAATATTCTCACGGATAGTAATACTTTCTAAAGATATCAAAAAGCAATTCCACTGATTAATTTCCCAATCAAAAAGCCTTCTTCTCAAACCAATCTCCCAAATCCACTTTGAACCATCAAATCTCCCAAAGTCCCTAACCATACCATCTTTCTTATTTGCCAAAGCAAATATTCTAGGGAAAGCAATATTCAAGGGTATGGAATCCCATTTTAAATCATACCAAAACCTGACATTTTCTCCAGATCCCACCACCACTTGAAAACCCTCTTTGATAAGATTATAGGTTTGTTGGTTAACATCAAAAAGCCTATTGATCGACTTGAGAAAAACTGAACATGATTTCGATCCTAGACAATCCCATACTATCCCGTTGATCCTCACTCCATACTTTGCACAAATCACTTTCTTCCATAAGGAAGAGTGTTCAATACTAAATCTCCATACCCATTTAGCCAATAAACTAAGCCCTTTATCTCTCAACCTTCCAATTCCCAATCCACCAAGCTTCTTATGTTTACAAATTGAATCCCAATCTACTGCATGCACTTTCTTTCTTGAAATTCCATCATTCCAAAAAATTCCCTTTGGAGCTTCTCAATTTTCTTTGCCACTCCCACCGGAATACCAAACATTGACATAAAAAAAGTTGGAAGACTAGAAAGGACAGCCTTGATTAGAACTAGTCTCCCACCCCTAGATATAAATCCTCGCTTCCAAGGTGCTAATCTTTCTTTCACCTTTTGAATTACCGGTTTCCATAAATCCTCTCTATTTGGATTCCCCCCAAGCGGTAAACCCAAATAAGTAATCGGAAGAGAACCCATGACACATCTAAACACCCGAGCCCACTCATCATCTCCTGGAGCTTTCTTACCAATTTTAACAATACAAGATTTATGGAAATTAATTTTAAGGCCAGAAACAAGCTCGAAAACTCTCAAAATTCTTTTGGCATTCAAGAGATACTCCAAACGAGGTTCAATGAAAAGCATTGTGTCATCCGCAAACTGTAGATGAGTAATATGAACAGCATCATTATTGAACCCAATCCCCTTAATCAATCCTTTCTCTTTTGCCTTAAGAAACATTCTACACATCACTTCTGCTGCCAAATTAAATAAGAAAGGAGACAACGGATCTCCCTGACGTAAGCCTCTCTCCACCGGGAATTCCTTCGTCGGGCTGCCATTAACCAAAACTGACAACAACGGAGAAGAAATACACCATCTAATCCAATCAACCCATTTCCTACCAAAGCCCATCATACCCATAACTTCAAACAAAAAGCCATGATCTACACTATCATAAGCTTTCTCAAAATCCAACTTCACTAAAAAACCACCTTGACCATTCTTTTTCCAAGAATGAATAATCTCACCAGCTATCACAAAACTATCCACTATCTGTCTACCTTTCACAAACGCCATCTGATTCGGACTTATGATTGAATTCATCACCCTCTTTATTCTATTAGCCAAAACCTTTGCTAATATTTTGTAGAACGCACCAACCAAACTTATGGGCCGATAATCCTTCATTGAAATCGGATTCCTAATCTTAGGAATAAGAGCAACAAACGTTCTATTTACATGCTTCACCACCGACCCATCCCTATAAAACTCTCCCATAAAATTCATAAAATCATCCTTTATTACTTCCCAATTTGATTTGACAAAATTCAAATTCAAACCATCCGGTCCCGGTGCTTTGTCACCATCACAATCACACAAGGCATCCCAAACCTCATCCATGGAAAACTGCTCTTCCAACATCACACTCTCCTCAGCCGAAATTTTAAGTAAAGGAAGATCAACTATCCTTGGTCTATTCCAAACCTTCTTCTTAAAATGATTACTAAAGTACTGAAAAACTCCTTCCTTTACTATATCCGGTCCCCTACACCTAATGCCTTCTACTGTAATTTCCTCAATACAATTAGTCTTCCTTCTCAAACTTGCCATAAGATGAAAAAATCTAGAATTCCTGTCGCCATCTTTTAACCATTTAACCCTCGAACATTGTCTCCATTTCTGCTCCTCCTGACGAATATTCTTCCAAATCTTAATTAAACAATTTTTCCTCTGTATCCTCAAATTTTCGGACCATCCCCCCACAACAGCTTTCTTCTCTATTTCCTCAAGCTTTGCCTCTAACTGCTTAGAATTATCGCCTGTCAAATTCCTCATTCTCGCCCAAGACTTCATGAGATATTTAACAGCTCTTGATTTCCTACCAATGATAACGCCAGAAGACCCCATGCCATAGCTTTTCTTCCAAGTTTGTTGAACCCTTTCCACCAATTCTCTGTTTTCCAGCCAGCCATTTTGAATTCGAAATGGCTTAGGACCCCAATCTTCTTTAGGCTCACCTAAAATTACCGGATTATGATCTGACACACTCCTGCAAAGGCCTCTCTGAAAAAGGCCAGGGAACCAAGATAGGAACAACGGAGCACAAAGAAACCTATCTAATCTAGCCCAAGAACCACATTCCCTATTATTAGTCCACGTAAAAGACATCCCATGAAGAGGAATATCCACCACCATGGCCGAATTCAAAAATGACTTGAAATTCTGTATAGAAACTGAACTACATGTGCTGCCAATTCTTTCACTTCGATCCAAAACCGTATTAAAATCCCCCCCAATCACCCAAGTCCCGGTTAAAGATGATTGAGCCTTGAGAATGTACCTCCATAACTCCATTCTACCAGATTCCTGATTATCAGCATATACATTACAAAAATTCACCTCCTTATTCATTCTTAATAACATACCCGAAACTATGATACACCTTTCATTTGAAATGCAAGCCTTAACCTCAAAAAAATTCTCATCCCAAAGTGTAAGCAATCCTCCCGCTGAACCAACAACTTCCACTCCAATACCCCTTGTTAACAATGAACCCCCTAATGCTTTAATAATTCTAGAATCAAAATAATTTAATTTTGTTTCTTGAATGAAAAGCAAAATAGGCTTGTGAAGATGAACTAATTTCTTAACTGCTCTTCTCTTCTCAACCATCCCCAATCCTCTAATATTCCAATTGAGAATAATCATTAAAAGATAAAGAATCCCCCAAACATACCTGAACAATAACCAAATTTATCTCTGCTGGGCTTTATACCTCTCTTCATCCTCCCTTTCTCTACACCCAATTTCCTCCTCCACCGACTTCCTATTGCCATTGAAATCAAACCCTAAAGCAATCCCCACTTCAATCACTTTGGCCACCTCTTTGCTAAGACTCCACTTCACCCACCTGTTATTCTGTTCATCTATGGGCACCTCAACACTTCCCTTGCTTGCCGCCTGCCCATTAATTACACCTAAGTCCAACCCCTTTTCTATGACTTTCGCCACTTCCTCCTCCAACTTCCACCTTCCCCTTCCTCTACTCCTAATTGAATCCGAACATCCCATACTTCCAAGGATATTCTCTTCATTAATCCTATCTTTACGAGTTATCATATCATGTCTTTTAATAGAATTTAGAGTCTTCCTACCATAAGCCGTGTTTCTTCTTTTCCCTATCTCCTGATTACAAACCTTAGAAGTCTCTTCTCCCACCAAATTCAAGTACTGAGTCGCCGATACGTGAGATACTTGATTGTCTGTTGATGAACAATTTTCCTCTTCCAATTCTTTAGAATCTCCAACCGAAGCTGCTTCATTGTGAGGTCTTTTAAGAATCCTAACATCAGTTTTATTTGGGCCCTTCATAGCTTCCAAAAACTGTGCATTAGATGGACCTTTACCACCCTCATCAATCAGCCCACATCCCAAATCAATAATAATATTACTAGCTACTTTCTGGCCCAAACCCATTTTAGATGTTTCCCCCCTAAACTTAGGAGAAATTACAATCGTTCCCCTATCAGTGTCTTCAGAAGAAGAATTCCAACATCCACCACCTGTTTTCCCACTCAACATTAATGCCTCCTTAAATGCTAAAGACCGCTTAACCTGCTGATTGGATTTCCTTTGAACTATCTCTTTTCCTTTGCAATTATTATTTTTGTGTTCTCCATTATTATTCTTCTCCTTTCTAAGACTAAACCTCTCAACTTCTACCATTCCCCTATCATCTGCAATTCTCTTAGATCGAAAATTACCCAACCTATCATCACCCCTCTGATGATTATTCTGATGTGTGATATCAAGTCCCAACTCTTCTCCTTCCACCTCTGCTACTCCGCCAACTTCCTCTTTAGATTTTGCAGACCCAGGACTTGAGAATCCACCATCATCGTCCCAATCCAATCCCAACCATTGCAAAATGTTGTTGTAGCTGATTTGAGCAGGATCTTCCCAAACTGACACTGAGAATGATCTTCTACCGTATTGAACTTTTATAAAATCAGGACACTTATGACTGAGAGGAACCAAAACCAGCACTCTTCCACGATAGAGGTTGTCTTTGTTTAAAGTTTCTTCCGCAATCAAAAGTGGCTCTCCCACAGCCCACCCTAATCTCTGAAAGAAATTCTCACACCAACAATCCAATGGGATACCCTGAAACTCAATCCATACAAGCTTTGCTTGAGGAGTAATGGCCTCCGACCATGCTGTCACAGAAGAGAAGTAGTCCCTCCATAAAATTTTGTTTTTAATAAAGGCATCTCTGTCCTTAAGTGACTGAAAATTCCAAATTACGTTCTTGTCACCTAGATAATAAAAGGTAAAAAATACCTGGCTATCAAGAAGAAACTTAACTATAAAGGACACATCTGTAAAGGTTTTAAGGACCCCCACCGCACAATAATCCAACCACCGATTATCTCTTCCTTCTCCATCCCAATTCATCTCTTCTACCCTCTGATTTATCTTCGGTTCACATGATTCTTTGGTACACTGTGAATCCTTTACCACCTCCGCAAATGAAAGACCCCTTTTTTCTCTGTATAATCCATATGAATGTTTTACCTCTGCATGACTCTCCCTCTGCAAATTGACAGAGCTCTTCTTTCTACTGTTCCAATCAAAATTGGCAACTTTGGATGTGATGGGCCATCCATATACATGCATGCCATTTGTAAGCTTAGCAACACGTTCCGCTTCCTCTAACGTAGCAAAGCGAACAAAAGCATAGCAGCTCCTTCTATTCCTAATCTTTGGAGATAGATGAAGATCTCTCACAAGACCAAAAGCCTTAAAAATGCCCCACAAACCTTTTTGATCTACCACCGGATTCAGATTATCCACAAAAATGGATACTAGATTTGCCCTAAAATCTTCTCTTCCACCTTGAATCCTCGTTACAAAGTTTCTGTCTCTACCTCTCTCTCTCATAACTCTCTGATGCTCCATAAAAAAAAAAAAAATTAAAAAAAAAAAAGTGCAAAAATGATAAGATTTTTAGGGACGAAACTTTTTTGTCCCAATAGGATGTGTAATGGGACGAAATAAATTGCTCGTCCCAATATGATGTCCATTGGGACGAAATAAATTATTCGTCCCTAAAAAGTTTGAGATATATATATATTTTTTTTTTTGAAAAGAAAAGAAAAAATTCTAAAATGCAAAACCACTATTTAGAAAAGTTGTTGTACATTTCTCCTTCTCTCATATGATAGGGATTCAAATATTACATTTGTCTATTAAATTGAAAAATGTAAAGAAAGTCTCTCTATTCCGAATACAATAAATGATAGACCATTTGATCTAACAATATATGATTTTTGAAAAAAAAAAAAAAAAGTTTAATTAAAAGCTACGATATACGTTCTTTTTATATCAATTTGTTTAATATCAATATATAAAATTTGATTCCTTCCCCAAACCCAAAATATTGTAAGCCCCCCTTATAAAATCATAAGAAATTAAAATCCTTAGAAATATGGAAGAAATTTATATTATTAATAACATGTAGGACAAGATTACAATTATCATCTACATATATATATATATATATATATATATATATATATATATATATATATATACACTATAATATCATGACATGCTACAACTAAAAATCTAAAATTTCTTGAAATTTGATTCCCTCCCCCCACACCCAAAATATTGTAATAGTTATTAAAAAAAAAAAAAAAAAAAAATTACTTCTGAAAATTCTGTAAAAAAAACCTCAAAGAATAAGTAATATTATTCTATGTAAATTAATTAGTTGTAAGTAAATAAATAACTTACTTCAAGTAAATTGTGAACAATGAAATGCTAAAATTAACATTGAAAAAATTATTTAAATCATGAGAAAATATAATCATTATCTACAATCTATATTTTCTCTTTTCTTTATTCTCTCTTGCCCGAAACTCTCCTCGGTCTTTCATTAATCCGTATTATTTTTTTTTAGTAAGATCTAATTAATCCGTACAGATTGAATAGGCAACTATATCAACTCCAAATTTATTTCATTTATACTAAATTTAATTATTTTTTCTAATATAACAATGTTATAAATAACCTTATATATATAATATTTATTTATTTATTTAAAGGGATTATAAACAAATTATATGGCTAGATTGTCTAATTCTCTAAACTTTTAGACTCAATAATTGATATATATATTTTTTTCCAAATATAAACGTTGCATTTGATATTTTCATTCCCAACTAATAATAATAATCTTAACCATAAAGAAAAAGGTTAACTTCATAATTATCAAAAATTACATATTAACTAGAGAAAAATCTCGGGTGTAGTGGGATGCACCATATATATATCCCCGTTCCGATTACATCACGTGGTAGGATCACAACAGAGATGTATGGTGCACTCCGCTGCACCCGAGTTTCTATCGTCTTCTAGATTATTATTATTTATTTATTTATTTATTTGTAAACGCCTTCTAGACATCATTGTGATAGCCTGGTAGGATTAGCAATTATAAACTAACTTGAACTCTACAAAAAGAAAATCCATATAAATATATTTGGGAACCACAAATTTAAAGTAGAGTTCATCAGGTGAAATATGAAAAACAATACACCTCCGATGGACTCCCTTTTTATTCCTAAAACAAAACCGCCTAAGCGGCAGCGGCTCTGCCGGTCCACAACAGCCGTTCCCCTGCCTAGTGCCGTCCCCCTTCCTAGTGCCAATGACACAAAAGATCAAGATTTGTCAATGCAATATCGTTGCATTGCAAGGCCAATGAATATGGCAGAGTACCACGACCACCAATATTCATACACCAATGAAAGTCAAACTTATTTCAACCAGAATCTTTGCTTCCACAACTCTAACGACTCTAACGTAGCTTCCTCCTCCACCATACCTCCACCTCTCCCCACCATGTCTCCACTGGCTGACATGGAAGATTTTCTTTTATTAAACGGCTATGACCAAAGTTCTAGTAGTAGCTGCCAGCATCATTACTTATTACCACCCACCATGCCTCCCCTCACCACCACCGTAGATTATCCGGCCAACAGAATCGGCCAAAATCTTCACTTCCCCACCGTACCTCTAGCATATGCTGAACCTCCACCGCTCAATGTACCTTCTATGGTGAACAACCAGGATGATGTTACACGAGGGTTGTCATCGGTTTCTTGTATGCCTCCTGGTTATAAGTTTTTCCCTCATGATGAAGAATTAATTCTTGCTTACTTGATGAAGAAGGTCTCCAACCAGTCCTTGCCTTGTAATGTCATCGTTGATGTTAATCTTTACAAGTTTAATCCTTGGGATCTTGCAGGTATGTAATCCATGAATTGCAAACCCTAGCCTTTTTTTTTTTTTTTTTTGAATGTCAGTTTTTTAAAAATAATTTACATAGTGAGTTTACCATGCAAATTAAATTTAGGGTTTTTAACTGATCACTGTTTTCTTTTAAGTTTTTTTTTTTTTTTTCTTTTTCTTTTTTTTTTGATGCATGCTTTCTTTTAAGTTGGCATATATAGTTGACTCAGAATTATCTGTTTCTTATATTAGTTTAGGGTTACAAATTTACTTATTAAGTTTTAATAAATTAAATATATGTATATATAGATATATATATATATATTTCTGAATGTTAGTTTTTTGAATTATCTTTTTTTTTTTTTTTTGAACGTCAGTTTTTTTTTAGGGTTGTTAACTGATCACTGTTTTCTTTTAAGTTTTATCTTTTTATCTTCTTTTTTTTTTATGCATGCTTTCTTTTAAGTTGGCATATATAGTTGACTTAGAATTATCCGTTTCTTATACAAACCAAGTTTCTTTTTCTTTTTTGTTATATAGAGATATTGAAGCAGCAAAGAGGACAAAAGGAAAAATGGTATATCTTTACTCCTAGGGATAGGAAGTACCCCAAGGGAAACCGGCCAAGTCGAAAAGCCGGAGATGGATTCTGGAGGGCGTCTGGAGCTGTACAAAACATCAAATACAATCACCGTAAACGGTATAATGACAAAGTTTATGGCAACATAGCTTATGGTGATATAATAGGGACGAAGAGAGCATTGGTTTTCTATATAGGAAAACCTCCTAACGGTGATCGCAAAACTAAATGGATTATGCATGAATATGATCTTTATAATAAAGATCTTTGTCCAAACGGAAAGGGCATGAGCAATGACATGAGGGTATGTAATAATTTACACTAATTTCTCCAATTCCTTAGTGTTGATTTTTGACATATATATAATTTATAATTAATTTTCTAATTTTTTGCAGTTGGATGATTGGGTTTTATGTACGATTTATCACAATGGTAAGTCTCTGAGAGGCTCGTCGTCTCATCAAAGTGACATTGAAAATGAGCTGATGACCATGTCCAATTTTACCAACAACAACAATGGTGATCATGTACAAGAGCCTGCATCATCTACGGATAATCAAGTTCCTAGTGAATTCACAACAAATAATATTGGTGGTTCTCATGAGCTGATGACCATGTCCAATTTTACCAACAACAACAATGGTGATCATGTACAAGAGCCTGCATCATCTACGGATAATCAAGTTCCTAGTGAATTCACAACAAATAATATTGGTGGTTCTCATGAGCTGATGACCATGTCCAATTTTACCAACAACAACAATGGTGATCATGTACAAGAGTCTGCATCATCTACGGATAATCAAGTTCCTAGTGAATTCACAACAAATAATATTGGTGGCTCTCATGAGCTGATGACCATGTCCAATTTTATCAACAACAACAATGGTGATCATGTACAAGAGCCTGCATCATCTACGGATAATCAAGTTCCCAGTGAATTCACAACAAATAATGGTGGCTCTCATGAAATCATCACTGGAGTTCCTGATGATCAATTCACTCATGTCCCTCCAGATAACTCATCTCACATCCATAATTATCAAATTTCAGATACATTTGAAGATAAACTTATGTACTTTGTAAATGGTCCACAGAATTTTAATTCTGATCCCCGATCCCCAACGAGCCCTCTTCCTCAGTTTCCTTCATCAGATAAAAGTAACCAGTGAAGATCATGATCAACTTTTTATGTTGATTTTTTATGATTTTTGGATGGTTGGAATTATTTTTTTCCTTTTTATTTTATGAACTAGACAGAGGTTTTTAAAGAGTGTGATTGTACGTTTATTGATTAATTGGTTCTAATAATGATTCTCTTAATTGCATTATGATAGTGTTGTCAGTTGTCATGGTATAATTGTCTTTTCATTTATTAGATTTTGCATGTTCATTGTTCTCAGTCAGCATAATTATATTGCCGCAGCAAAAACAATTTTTCTGAATTCCTTAATTTTCTGTATCTTTTTAATTTATAATTTTATACCCTATTACACTTCCTCAACAACTATATTTACGAGCCCAAACATTAGTATTTTAACTATTTATACTCTAAATTAAAGCACGACACATTTAGATACGTTCTCTCACGTGCAACATCAGACTGATTAATAACTATTAGATCCAGAAACTTTAAAGGTTTTTATTTATATTTATATTTTTTATATATATATCTTTTACATTGGAGGCGACTCGAATGTAAAATATTATCGGGGTGAATAGAAGCTCTTACCACCGAGTAACATTGGACGGTATAGGCCCCCAGCAGCGTAGCTCAATTGGTAAATTGACGAATTTGGGGTTTGGGGTAAATGACTCCCGAGTCAACGGTTCGAATCTTATCAATGATAAAAAACTTTAAAAAAATATTTGGTCTAGATAGATAGATAAATAACGTAAAAAAAAATAATTAAAAAATAAAATAAAATAAAATAAAATTGGATGGTATAGGACTATAGGTAAATATTCGAAGATGGTACAAATTTAGCATAATTGTATTTTAAACGTTTATTTATTTATTTTTTTTTTGTTTAATGAATTTAGAACCCATCTCTGTCTCTGACTCTCTGGTGAGTTAAGTCAACAACCAGATTTTCCCGCCACTAGCCGTTGCTCAAATATCCAGTCGCTGAAAAACAGTCAACATTTCTTTTGCTTCACAATCGATGTCCACGTCTCTCATTCTCTAACTCTTCATTTTCATTTATTTCTAAATTTTCTCACTATCTGAACCAAAATGATTCTTCATTTCAAAATAAACCTGAAAATTTCAAAATCCTCTGTTTTACGGTCTTCAATCTCCTCTCTTCTCAACATCAATCACTACTATTATCACTCACAGTCACAGTCTCAGATCACTCTAACCAACACTAATTCAAATCCCCAAAATGCTATTTTCTCTTCATCAGAATTACCCACCAATCCCACTCATCAAAAACCCTCATTTTATGGGGCTTTGTTACAATCTTGCATCACCCAGAAAGCCCTAAATCCTGGGAAACAACTCCATGCCCATATTTTTCAACTGGGTTTTGGTTTTAATCCTTATTTGGCTACTAAAATTGTTAATATTTACAGTGTTTGCGGCTCTCTACGCAATGCACACCTATTGTTTGATAGAATTCCTAAAGGAAATTTGTTTCTTTGGAATGTGCTGATTCGTGGGTACGCGTGGAGCGGGCCTTATGAGGTGGCGATTGGGCTTTATCATAGAATGAATGAGTATGGACTTGTGCCCGATAACTTTACGTTCCCGTTTGTGTTGAAAGCGTGTTCTGCGCTTTCTGCTATTGAAGAGGGGAGGAGGATTCATGAAGATGTGATAAGAACTAAGTGTGAGAAGGATGTGTTTGTTGGTGCTGCGCTTATTGACATGTATGCTAAGTGTAGCTGTGTGGAAAGTGCTAGACAAGTGTTTGATACAATATTAGTGAGGGACATTGTGATGTGGAACTCTATGATTGCTGCGTATGCACAAAATGGGCAAGCAGTCAGGTCGCTAGAGTTGTGTCGAGGAATGGTTATGATGGGTTTAAGGCCGAGTGAAGCAACCCTTGTTACTGCAATATCAGCTTCTGCTGATATTGCAGCACTTCCTCAGGGAAGGGAGCTTCATGGGTTAAGTTGGAGACATGGGTTTGCATCAAACGATAAGGTGAAAACTTCATTGATTGATATGTATGCAAAGTGTGGTTCAGTGAAGGTGGCGAGGAATTTGTTTGAGCAGCTAAAAGAGAAGAGCGTTGTTTCTTGGAATGCGATGATTACTGGGTATGCAATGCATGGTCATGCTACTGAAGCCCTCGACTTGTTTGAAAAGATGCGAAATGAGACTCAGCCCGATCATATAACATTTGTGGGTGTTCTGTCAGCTTGTAGCCATGGGGGTTTGTTAGATGAAGGGAGAATGTTTTTTGAATCTATGGTGAAGGATTATCGCATTGATCCAACAGTTCAACATTATACATGTATAGTTGATCTCCTTGGCCATTCTGGCCGATTATATGAAGCTTTCAATCTCATAACAAAAATGAGAGTGATGCCAGATTCTGGTGTGTGGGGAGCATTGATGAATTCATGCAAAATCCACAGAAATGTGGAGTTGGGAGAACTAGCGTTGGAGAAGCTAATTGAACTTGAACCAAATGATGCAGGAAACTATGTTATTTTATCGAACATGTATGCTCAAGCAGGAAAGTGGGAAGGAGTTGCCAGGCTGAGACAACTAATGATGGATAGAGGGATTAAGAAAAGCATTGCTTGTAGCTGGATTGAAGTGAAAACCAAAGTTCATACATTTCTTTCCGGAGATATTTCACATCCTAATCACGATGAGATATATGATAAATTAAAGTGGCTAGAAGGACAAATGAAAGAAGCAGGCTATGTCCCAGATACTGGATCAGTTTTTCATGATGTGGAGAATGATGAGAAAACAAACATGATTTGCTCCCACAGTGAAAGGTTGGCAATTGCATTTGGACTCATTAGCACACCAGACAGAACCAGGCTTCTAATAACCAAGAATCTCAAGATTTGTGAGGACTGTCATGTTGCAATCAAGTTCATCTCAAAAATCACAGAGAGGGAAATAATTGTAAGAGATGTCAATCGCTACCATAACTTTAGAGATGGAATATGTTCTTGTGGTGATTATTGGTGAGTGGAAACAGGAGAAGTCTTTTTGATGATTCAGAGTCAAAGATTTATATGCCTGTTTAAGCAGTTTACAATTTGATCAGTTAAGAACTAATTGTGAAGAAGAACTGAAGAATGAACCTATGCAGCAACAGATGATGATCTGAAGGAAGCATAGTTTTGTTGAATTACTACGTGGCTCCTAAAGTATTTGGGTCTGTGGAACTTTGTGAGTGATGATAGATTAATTTTTCTTGCATTATTAGTAGGGGTGTATATAAAGGTAGACGATCTCTGGCTGCTAGGGGGTAATGTGATTGCTTGTGGTATCAAAGACGAAGAAAGAACTCAGCAATGATTATATATGTGATGAAAGTGAATGAAAAATGTGCATGGGATGCTAAATAATTGCCACAAACTTCGATCTTAACTTTCTGTTGGCTTTATGTGAGGCAATTCCAGTTTCTGGCTCCGTCTTATTATGGAACCAGCTATTTGTGGACTTGGTAAATGATCTTGCCCTGTGGTTCAGACAATTTTAAGAAGATTTTAAGGCAAATAGACCGTTCAAGAGGGAAGACGAGCGATGTACGTTATTTCGCTTCTTCCAAAATAGGACAGCCACAAAAAGTTAAAAGATGCAGATATGCTACACACATGCATGTTTTTCTAAGTGTATCGAGTACCTATTGGTCTTTGTCATGGTGGAGCCAGTGGAAAGTTGAAGTGAGACAAGGTATTTCTATTCTGCTACTCTGATAACTTGTAAGCAAGATTTATGATGGAAATATATCTTAGGAAAAGATTTAAATTATAGAAAATTCTTTCAGGTCTTAATTTGTGCATATGATGAGTGATTGTTAGTTATTGATTTCTGTAGATTTTTAGGAAAAGCATGGTTTATGACAATCTGGCTCAGACGCATCTACCTAGAAGAAGCATTCTTGGTTAGTCGGAATATCTTATGTCAACTTGGTAACTGTATGTAAAATTTGGAAAGCATTCTTGGTTATGGTTGGTCATTGGTAGAAATTAGCAGATGGCTTGCGGTTACTAACTTACTATTGAATAAAATTTGGAACTTGAAGTTTGGAGTAATGCTCCATTTATTCTTTTTCTTTTTGGAATTAATAAATAGTAATATCTTCGTATTTTTAGCAATGCCTACCGATTTCTATTTGTTATTTTGACATTTTATTTCTATTTAACCAGCGGTCCAGCATTTGAATGATGAACATGCAAATAAACATCTAAGACCACAGTGAAGATAGACACAAGAAAAATAGAAAGAAATAACATACTGAAAATTATAAGCAGAAATGGGCATAGAAGAAAAATAAACTACATCCCTGTCGAAAAAGATTTCCATTTGGACTCATGCTAGTCTGTCATTGCACACATTGGATGCAGATTTTGTTACATTTGATCATAACTAAGAAATTGATTTTGTTACAGTTAACAAGATGTTAACTTTCAGGATTATTTTTTTTTTTAAGGATTATTGTGTCTTAAGAATACACATTAAGAAAGACTCTTACCAATTTAGATTTGGTGAAGTAATTTTTACTCTCTCAAATCAGATCATTTTACTGCATCTGATGTCATGAAGGAATAGAAATTGTCCTTTATTAAAATCTTACCAGTAAAAGTCTTTTCTAATGTGTGTCCTTACTCCTTAGGCAAATAGGCCCTTCTTGAAACTTTAACTGTTTGTCCTCAATGTCTTTGTGGTGCAACCGTGCACGTACCTTTTAGTTGATGATTACTATCTGCAGCAGTCATTTTTCAATGGAGATGATCTCTCTGTTAATCTGCATTTTGAGCTTTTAGGATATTGTTGTCACTCAAACTGCAGCTGCTTCCTGCTCATTCATGTTGTAAACTTGTAATACCAGCTTTTTCTATGGGATCGTCGACATGTTGATCTGCCATCACAATTCTAGTTGATGAATATCAATTTGCATTCACAATGAGAAAGATGAGAAAAATTATGAGATAAATATACTTGAGTTTAATTAGTGCGATTAAAGCAGAAGCCGAGATACCCAGCTATCTGATTTTCATGTCAGTGAAAGAATCCACCCTCTTTCCATCTAGGAAACCTATTTCTATGGAGTGCCATATAAATATATAACATTCCATCTATATTAGTTTAATAAAAATCTTCACTCAATTATGTTGTTTTTAATGTCAAAACTCACTCCCTTATGGAATGAATACCGAAAATTATTGCATTTAAATAAACTGATTCAATTAAATTATTGCAGACCTTGTGTGTTTCTATGTTCCAAACTAGTTGGTAGTAGTGTAGTAGTGATTCTGTAAGTATGAGGCGCCATAAGATCTTACCTTCCAAGTTTCCAAGTGCAATGAGATTTCTGAGATAATCTCTGAAACTTGCCAAGATGTGCCTTTCCTGCCCTGCATAATCATCTGCATTGCATACATGGTTCAGAATCTGGGTTGAGTTACTAGATCTCATGAATAACTTGTCTTTCTCATTATACGTAAGTGAAATTGTTCTGAGAAATGAAGCCTGGCCTTCGTTTATACCAATGTCCCCAGATAAGTAATTATCTGTATTAATTGTGTCTGGTCGATTCCCCCTCAAATGGTCATCAGGTGCCTTTTTCTGAACATGAGATTCTTCCTGCCAGTTTTCCTTTTTATGGACTTCAAAAATACCTGCAGTCAGGTTACCTTTCACTGCTTGAATGTCCGGCATGCCATTTTTTTCTGAAAATAGTGAAGGCAGAGTTGAAAATGAAATATTCATCTACATAATTTCCATCATCGTTATTGTGAGACATATTTTTCCTTTTCTGGGGTTTAAGCACAGTTCTTTCAGCTAATGTGCCAATATCCTTAAGTGATAACTAATTTTAGTTTGTGAATCATATAATTTTCAAGATACTTCTATTGATTTACTTTCTGTTACTCTTCTTGAAACATCCATCCATGTTCCATGTACAAACTCAATAGCCAGAATTTAGAAAGCCAGATATTCAGTTCAATATATATACCTGTAAGTATTTTAGTGGCTTCTGATACTGACACCAAGACTGAGCAAAGCTCTTTTGGGTCTTGAGAAAGAATGATGTCTGTGAACAACGACCTTTCACATCATCAACAACACTAGTTAGTTATTGAGAACAATAGAAAGAACCATCAAATTCAATTAATGAAGAATTATAAAGAATCATTAAGAAATATAACTATATACCCGCAAGTGGATTTTGAAGACCCCAGTTTAGCAGAACTAACATCCCCAATAGGATCGACAGATGAGGCAGGTGAGATAGGTAACGGACCTGAAAATGTAGGAGGATTTTCCTGCTAACCATATAGAAAACAGTCATTATAAGCAAAGAGAATATGGATGATTGAATCCATGAATCACATATATAGCCAAATATAGAGGAGAAACAGGTTATGCTATTCAAGCTCAACTAGCAATGTAAGCACAGAGCTGTTCTCAAGGATGGAAAGTTAAGTGCTGTTGTTCTTTTATAAAACTTATCCAAAATTAAAAACCAAGACCATGTAGCTTAATGTGAAGAAACTCAGCTATAGAAAATGACCATTTTATCCTTTCCTCATTAACCAAATAGTAAAGACAGTACTTTGAGTCAGGATGCAAAGAAATAAAAACCTGTTGATCAATTTTGAGCTCCTGTAATGATGTATCCTTGTCATTTAAATGAAGAAACTCCTGAAATTTTCTCTTCTTGTATGTTTGCGAGAAGCCAAGGCTTGACAACCCAAGAACAGTTGATATAGAAGTAATGGTCTGATGGATGCATATTTCTTTATGTTTTTTATCTCCTCCAGAAACAGCCATCTCCTCCTCACATTCTTCAAGATACAAGCATACGTTGGTATTCTTATTGTTTCCACAAGAAACAGCCATTGTCTCCTCACATTCTTCAAAACTCTCGCTGCTTTTGGTATGTTCATACTCCTTTCCACAAAGAGCCATCCTTTCCGCACATCCTTCATAATTTTTGCAGTCCAAACATTTGCAGTTTTCAGAGCAAAGCACCTTAGCTTGGAAGCATTCACAATACTTCTTGAGGCACTCAGTTTTCTTGCAATGGCATCCTCTGTTGTGTTTTCCCATCTTTGGAGCATCTTTTGAATGATCCTACACTTGTCAAAAGCCATTGAATATGCAGATAAAATCAGGAGAGAAAATTAAAAGGAATAGTCATAAAAGATGTAAATTGTTAAGGTGAATAATCTTCCTTTATATATATCATGACTATATCATGAATAATCTTCCAAAAATACAGTATATCTTTAATTTCCTTTCTTGCCTATCTTTGAAAGTGCAAGTAAATGATTATTAGAGTTTTCTCCAGTTAATCATGAATCACATTCTCTGATATATATAACTTTGTCATAAACCTTCATGTGGCTTAAGAATCTAGAAGAACCAAGAACTTCAGCAGCACATAGAAATAAACAAAAGCTGAGAATGAAGGCATACAAATCAAGTATTCAAAACAAAAAGGTCTATAAGGTCCTACTCACATACCCTGTTATCTTGATAACTACGCGAACTTCTATCAATCTTTGGCCTAAATGCATTCGGGTTTCGCTCTAGGATGATCTCTGTAGCTTCTTCCCTTAAATCCTCGTGCTCAATAGTATTACGACAACATTTGCAGTTGCACCCATCACAATATTCTCCGGCAGCAAAGCACTCACAATATCTGACCATTTGTGGATAAGCAATTTTCTAAATAATCAACTAATTAAATCAAAGCTAAAGCAAAATAAATGCAAATAGACTGTATTCTTAACACAATTCAGGTTCATTATCCGACATTCAATCAAGCAAATCCACTAGTTAATCGATATTTGTTCGTTCTTGAAATGCCTACAAAATAAGTAATTTTACTCACAACTTTAAGCATCTTGATTTCTTGCAACGGCATCGTTTTCGATCCTTCATAGCACCATTGTTTGCATTCATGTTTGGCTTTCGATGCGATCTTGAGGACTCCAATTTCCTGTTTGAAATGAAAAATAAAATAAAAAAGTACACGATATCACAAAAATTCAGAGCTAAGATCAATGAAGACTGAAGAGACACAAACACAAACAACCTAAAACACAAAAGTAAAAATCTCTCCTTTTCTTTTCCTTCCATTTCTCAGCAACCAAACACATTGTAAATACGAAATTTTTTTGTTGAAAGAAAGAACGAAAGCAAAAACTTAAAACTCACACTACTGAAACCGGACTGCGTGGAGGCAAACGCGGAGACGTAAATGGCTCGGCTAGAGAGAGCAAGAACTCCGTGGACGGAATCGCAGAGACGGGATATAAGCCGAACTCTGTGAAGACTAGCTGCTTAAGGAGCTTTTCTGGCGGGAAAATACCTGACCGCTCCGTAACCGAATTCAGTGGTTTTGGCGGGAAACCTGATCGTTCTCTAACCGAATCTGTTATCTTCACATACGGCTTTGGTCGATTTGGCGAGAGATATCCGAGACTCACATTTGGCGCCATCACTAGAGAAAGAGTTGAAGCAAGCAATGGAGAACGAAAATTTTGAATCCTTATGAGTTTAGACTGTTTGGCAGGCGAGAAAATGAATTTTTACAATGATTTTTGGTTTGATGAAATCGATAAAAATCTCAACCGAAAATCGTCAGGTCGAGGATTTTCTGTTGTTTTCTTTCACTTTCTGAGTTTCTCAGCTGGCAAACAGAGAGTTAAGTGAGAGAGTTTCGGATTGAGAAATCGTGAGGCTTATGATTTGGTTTCGTTTTCTTTCATTTTCTCTGTTTTTCTCGGGAAGCAAACAGAGTGTGAGAGACTTCTGGATTCAGAGATCGTGAAGTACTGGATTTTGTCTTTGGTTCCCTTCATTTTCTCGGTTTTTCTCAGCATCCAAACAGGAGGTGAGTGTTCGAATTCCAATTCGAATTCAAAAATATCTGCAAACAGATAAGAGTTTCTAGAGCTAAAGATTTTACTTTTGAGAAGAAAAAAATGAAATCCGAAGTGACGAGTATAGACTCTGGAGGGATGTAAAAATCGCAAGTTAAAGAAACAAATAATTAAATTCCTGAAAATGTAATTAGTTAAAGAAACAAATAATTAAATTCCAAATTTAAATTTAATTCACTACAGATTATTTAAAAAAAATCGCAAGTTATCTAAATCTAATATATCGTAGTTCAAAATATATATATATATATAATTTCAAATCATTGCATCCTGATATAACTTCGTGAGGATATTGAATGTGAGTCACTCGTTTTACATATTTTGACTCAAGTGTGTATACACTTGTCAAAACTAGTGGCTCACATTCAATATCCTGGTAAAGTTATATCAGGATATACTGACCAGGTTGGGACTGTATATATATATATATATATATGTATGTATGCAGAAATTCTATTATCAGTTCGAACTGATAAAAGTTATATCAGTTCCTTGTATGTGGACCACTGGATTTAAATACTTTAACTTGGCTGTATGCACTTGTCAGTCAAAGTATTTAAATCTAATGACCCACATACAAGGAACTGATATAACTTTTGTCAGTTCGAACTGATAATAGAAAGACTGTGTATGTATGTATTTAATTGATAAAAATAATAATTATATTGAGTGAGAAAAGAAAACATTAAATACACCTACACTCCTACAGTATTTTAGGAAGAATATATTGAACTAAATGAAAAAAGATACATCCCCTCTTTGATTGAATGTTGTACATCTTTCCCTTCAATTTTGTGGTGGGGTGGTGCCATGGTGGGGTTCAAATTTTACGATGCATAATAATAACATATTAACATGTGTGGTTATGCATACCATTATTAATCTTAGCAAGTTGGACAGACCTCTAACATGATTAGTGTCAATTTTTAAAAAAATATATAGTATGCTTGTTCATTAACGTGGTGACATATGATGCGACTTAGTAGAAAACCTTTGATGCATCATATGCACAATTCAACACTGCTAATCGATGCATCCATCCAATAAAGATTTGAGATATGCCGATATCAAGGGAAAAAGAGAAGAAAATGGTGGGAGATAAACTTTATGTGTGCTTTTGGTTCAACAAATTTGGAGAGATTGGATTATTTCCGATTACTCTCTTAGAGCATCTCCCATCCATCATCTAAATTCATGTTTCCAAGACAATTCATGTTTCCAAGACAATTTAGAGGATTTTGGAGGATTAGTTGCTCCCATCCACCTTCTAAATTGTTGTTTCCAAGAAAAAATTTAGGGGCCGTTTGGTAACGTTTTCGTTTTTCAGTTTTTGTTTTCTTTAATCTGAAGTTTTTGAAAAACTGATTTTTGGATTTTTTGCATTCGAAAACGCTTTTGGTAGCAATGGTTGAAAAAGATATTCGGAGAATCAAAACATAAAAAACGTGTTTAGTATAATATTTTTAAAATCATTTTTAAAAGATTAATATTATAAATAATGAAAAAGTGATATTAAAATAATTACACATTAAAACTAAAAAAAAATTAAAATTAAATAATAAATAAATTTAATTTTCATCATCAAACCTATCGAAATCATCATCATCTTTTTTATATAGATCCATGAAGATCCAAAAGATGGATTTGGTTTGAGTAAATTTTATTGCTAAAAAAAAGTTTTCAAGAATACTGAAAACAACAAATTGTTGTTCTCAGAGTTCTCAATTTTTTGTTCATTAAAACTGAAAACTGTTCTCAATGTTTTATAAAACAGTTTTTTAAAATCATCTAACAAATGCGTTTTTCCTGTTTTTGTGACTCATAAAACAAAAAATAGTTTCTGAAAACGTTAACAAACGCGCCCTTAGAGAACCTCCACTCCATTCTCTAAATTTAGAGAACCATTTTCCATCCTCTAAAACCACTTTTTAACTTTTTTTTTTTTTTTTTTTTTTTTAAATTCTAATTATATCCTTTTAACTTTTTTATTAAAATCAATTAATGTATAATAAAATTTAATTTATACATTTTATTAACATAAAAATTATACCATTAGAAATGTCTCATCTAGATCTTTAAAATAAGTCCAATATTGGATATTAATTAATTATTTTTTATTTACCATGCTTTATCATTTGGGCAATCTCTTATTACAAATTGATAATTATAAGTTAATAATAAAATAAAAACCGAAACATAGTATTAAAATAATAAATATTAATATTAAAAATTACAATAACATAAAAACATTAAAATAAGGATAGAAAAAAAAAAAAAAAAAAAAAAAAAAACCTTAAATAATAACAACATAACATATGATAATGTCGAGATACATTAAAATTTTGGAAAGCCATCCAAATAACTTTCATATCCACTCAAAAATGATCCACCTTGTATTTGGGGATTGTGAGTTTTTTTTTTTTTTTTTTCTAAAATTTACATCTTTTTTCTTCGAAAAAATTCACATTCGTTGGGATTTTTAATGGAATCCAAATCTATCATTATAATTTTATTCTCTTCATGTTCACGTCGAATCACTTCACGTTCACGTAAAATCTTTAATTTTGTTGCCTAATTTTGAGCATGTAACACTTGGAGTTGACCATACTTTTCCGACTCTTCTTTTTTCTCCCTTTTATGATTTTTAAATTCATGCATGTATAAAACATTATATTTTAAAAAAAAAAGTATAAAAAAAAATACAAATGTTATTATAAATAATATTTGTTAAACTATTATAATCTATTAAAAAAAAAATCAGTAATTGAGATTGAGTGTGAGATATAATGAATAAATAAATAATTATTTGGACAAGATAAGGTTGGTTTAGTAGTAAAACCCCTCACTTCTACACAGGGGTTGCGGGTTCGAGTGGTAATTATGTAATACTTCAAAAATAATAATTATTATTATTTGTCTTTTTTTAAAATAGAAAATAAATATTATTTGTAAAAAAATAAAAAATAAAAATAATTATCAGATGGACCTCACATCAAGACGCCGACGTTTAACTTGTCTCCAATTCCTTTCAAAATTTTACCCAACCAAATCCGATCGACCTCCTTTTCACTTCTTCATCGATCCACTCTCTCTCTCTCAATTCTCGTAGGTTTCATAGCTAATCAGCCATCACCAACTCCTCCAAAAACGACGCCGCTTTATAGAATGCCTTCTTCTCTCTAATCTGCAACTGTGTAAGAGCTTTCGACTTCAATTTAAAAAAAAAGAAAAAAGAAAAGAAAGAAGCTTTATTTTCAAAACGAAACAGCTCAAAACAGCTCAAATTGATAATTTATTTCTTCAATTTCAAATCGTATAGAACCTGGCATGTGTTTCTAAATTTTACATGTAATGATATAATTTTATTTAGATCTTTCAATTAATTATTATTTTTATTTGTTTGATCTTGATTAGCGTTATTTGAATTTAACATATTATATGTGTCTCATTCTGGATCCTGGATTGTGCTTTATTTGTTTGTTGATTTGCTTGTAAAGTTGTCGTTTTTTGCGTGTAAATGCAGAGTTTTTCTTTGGTTTGTATGATGCGTTTGGATCAGTGGATTTGAGCTGCGGATACAGTTAAGAGAGATGGCGTGGTTTAGTGGGAAGGTGTCGCTTGGGAACTTTCCGGATCTAGCTGGAGCAGTGACTAAGCTCAGCGAGAGTGTTAAGAACATCGAAAAGAATTTCGATAGTGCTCTTGGGTTCGAGGAGAAGCCCGAGTCTAGTAGTGAAGGTACTTTTAACTTACGTTGTGCATATTGTTAGTTTTTGTTATGCTGCCACATTATGTTTTGATAAGAATTTCGTTCCTTTGAAAATTATCATGCCGAAAAGCTTTAGAGTTAGGAGGATAGTTATTTGGTCAAGTGCATTGAATGAATAATTTATTGAAATATTGGTTTTGGCCCTTTTGGGCAATGAGTTTTGCTGTTTATAGATAATTTATGCTCAATTTTGTCCTTGATTGAGTTGGTTTATAATTTTCAAGATTCAAAAGCGTCTGTTATTTTTTTTTTGTTGTGGAAGACTGGACCTTCAAAAGGAAGGTTTTGGACTGGTTATATGTATAATATTTTTAGTATCTGTCTGGCAGCTTCAGGATTATGGCCTTCATCTACAGACAGGAAAGCGCTATTCGATCCTGTTATGGCTTTTATGGGGCAGAAAAGTGAGGAAGGTGACACTGAATCATTAGAAAAACCTGAATCTCTACCAGATTCACCGAAAGATGAAGAAAAAGGAGAGGTTGAAACTGAAAGGTCGTTGCAGTCTGCTACTGAGCAGAATGCTGCTAAAGAAGAAAAGGAATCACTCAAGACAGAAGCTGATGAAGATGACAAGCATCCAGAGACGGCTGAATCTGAGTCACAAATGATGCCTGTTGAGCCTCCTGAATCCACTATACAAAATGTTGAGGCATCTGATTCCATTGACAAACAGAAAGAGATCTCAGATGTGAGACCTTCTGAAGATAGAGAATTGGTGGAAGCAGAGTCAGAACCTGTTGAAGTAGACCAAGTTGAGATCGTTCCACTGGATGAATCACATAATGTTGTTGATATGCATGAAATTAGCGGTCAAGAGAAGACAGAAGAAAGCAAGGATGAAGAGAAGGCACAAGCAGAAGAGATTGCAGAGAAAATTCAGGCTGAGATATTAAGTATCATCCAAGCTGAGGTTGGGACCGAGCCTGCTGATTCCCATTCTGTTAGTTCTGAGGTGAATGAGGGTGCTCGTGAATTGTTTCTGCCTAGTACACTGCCTCCAAATGAAGCTTCTGAGACAGTTTCTACATCAGTTTCTCCTGAAAATGATGCAAAAGTGAAAGCAGTTGAAGTTGATCAGCAAGCCAATGATAGTGCGACTGACAACAAAGAGCAAAGGTTGAGCTCAGAAGCAATTGTGTCTGACTCACCTGCTTCTGTGCATGAACTGGAGAAGCTGAAAATTGAAATGAAAATGATGGAAACTGCATTACAAGGTGCTGCCAGGCAAGCTCAGGTACTTAATGTTGGCATGTTGCAACTATTTTTGTTTAAGGACAAACTTTCATTGTAGCTCCTGACAGATTTAGAACCAGAGTTTGTACTTGGAGGGGTAAAGAGTTTGTAAATAGAGTGGGGAAAAATCTAGAAAGGATATTTAGATAGGCAAATATACAAATAGCTGGACCATTTTATTGTATATTGAATTCCTAGGACCATCTTTGTTATATTGTCTATCAAAGACGATGCCACTGCCAATTTCACCCACTTGTGGAAGGCTTATACACCACGATCTTTAAAAAAATTTCCAATTGAAAACTTATCTAAATGTCATAGTATATGTGTTATATCTAAATTTATCTGAGAACACTTGTGTGTTCTGAGTTTGTATTTTCCTTTCAATGTATGCATCCTGTAGAAATGATAACATTATATCATGCATATATTTTCATTTAGTTTCAAAAGCTCACATAATTCCAATCATACTGATCCCTTTTCTAGGCGAAAGCAGATGAGATTGCTAAGATGATGAATGAAAATGAGCACCTAAAAGCTGTGATTGAGGATTTGAAGGTATGGAAGTGTTTTAATTGTTTTTCCTTAAAATTCATTTTGGTCCAAGTAACTATGTTGTACACTTGTGCTACTGATGTACTGGTGTTTTTCCTTAAAATTCATTCATAATTAATTTAAATTCCGTCAATGGATTCATTTTTTACTATTGTATAGCTGTGCATGTAACTTCTGCTTTATCTCACTTTGTCCGCAAAAAGGAACTGTTTGTCAACCAAGTAGCTTTCTTTTCTTCTGTTTGCTGCTTATTGAATCTATACATCTGTACCTAAATTTGTTTTCTCATCGTACAAGCAAGTATGGTATAAGCTTTAAAATCCCTCTTAAGGAGACGGCATTTAGGGTAGAAGAGAAGTGATATAAAAAATGATGAGTCTATGCATTTTGATTAAATGAGATAAGCTAATGTTACCTAATATATAATTCTGTCACAAAAGTTTGATGCATGCATTTCGTAGATCTATCAAAAATTTAGCTCTGAAGCCTGTGATTTTTTAAATTATTGTGCTGAATATTATAGATGATAAGAAAATTTCCGTCACCTTGTGGACACTGGATGCTTTCTAAAGATATTATAACGTTTGGTATCTTATTTGTGCAAATTGCTTAGAAATGCAACAAGATTGAATATGTTAGAGAAAATGAGTCATGTATATGAGAGATACTTATCTCCCCTCTCTTTCCCAACCAAAAAAAAGAAGACATTTTAACAGCTTGATGTTATGGAACAGAGAAAATCCAATGATGCAGAAATTGAGACTTTGCGAGAGGAATACCACCAAAGGGTTGCAAATCTTGAAAGAAAG
The DNA here is from genome assembly GCA_030490815.1 of Acer saccharum. Taxonomy (NCBI): domain Eukaryota; kingdom Viridiplantae; phylum Streptophyta; class Magnoliopsida; order Sapindales; family Sapindaceae; genus Acer; species Acer saccharum. The sequence continues at coordinate 17,332,372 of CM059866.1, read as the reverse complement.
GTATGCTCTTTGTTCCTAATAACTTTTTTTTTTTAATGTGTTTCTACTCATTACTCTATAAATTTCAATCTTTAGATAGCTCAGGATTGTTGACTAGAAGCCTGAAAATCGTTTTTACATTCAAGTCTTAACTTGTGTATTAGTTGATTGAGTTGAATTATTTACTATTATAGATATAGGCAGTAACCGATAGAAGAATCATGTCATGTCCTTGATATTTGTACTATATGTGCTTTCTGAAAATTAAAAGTTCTCTCCTATTATATAATACTAATGCTTCTCCTTTCACACAGTATGGATACCTCTCATTTCACAGCCAAAAGCAAAGTTTTTATTTATTTAAAGAATGAAAGAAAATATTTATATACTAAGACCAAGATTGAAGCTATTTTTGTCTTTTACTAAGCGCTGTTAATTGCAAAGCAGTCTTGGTCTCATATTTCTTCTGATTTTCCCTGATAAGAGTACATTTTTTCCGTTATACAGTCTAATAGTCTATGAAATATTTCAAACCATAGTTTTTAATATTGTTTATAATTTTAGTATTAGTTTCTGTGTTATTATTTTATATAATGTATTATGTATCATAGAGAATGGTTAAAAGAAATTGAACAGTGTACAAGAGGCAAAAAAAAACCATTACTTTGTGAATATTCTTCTATTTGAAACAAAACGAGAAACTATCATAAAACAAAAACCATGTACTTTGCGAATATTCTTCATTACCATGGTTATGTTACATTGTATTTCATTATTGGTTATAGTCATAGAATTCTGTTATGATTTAAGTTATGAGTTTCACAGTTATATCTGGAGTTGTAAAGTGGGTGGTGTGCATACATTTAGTATGAGTAGAAAATGGTGAATTTGATTAATGTAGCTGACCATATCGTTGGATTTTTGTCCGTTGAATTAAGTTGGTGTTAATGCAATTAAAATGGTTCTTAAAAGAATGTGATTTCTTTTTTAGTAGACCATAATTGTAGCACAGTTGATTTATGCTTGTTTCACTGAAAATTGTTTTATTGTTTAATTCATTCCAACTACTATTTTAATTGTATCTTTTACGATTGCAGGTTTATTCTCTTACTAGGGAAAGGGATACACTTCGGAGAGAGCAGAATAGAAAAAGTGATGCAGCTGCTCTTTTGAAGGAAAAAGATGAAATAATTAATCAAGTTATGGCTGAAGGTAGAGTTTTGAAAATTCTTACATACATATATGATGCAATGTTCTTAACAATCCGTTTCTTCGTAATTTTATAGTTTTATGAATTATGATGAATTTGCTTTTCTATGATGTGTATTGAGGTTATAAATTTTTTATTTACTTGAGAATCATTGACACTTGTCTGGAGCCCAGACAGAGGAAATGGGCAAGCGTGGGAAGGGAAAATGTTGTAAACCTCAAATATGCTTAAAACTTGAGTCGAAAGAAAATTTTTAGCCCTTAAAGTGTAAAAATTTGGATAGATTTAAGTTTTGTTGGAAATTTGAACATTTTCAAGGAAAATATTGGTATTATCAGAGCTATGGAAAATGATTCAACTATTCTTTTCCCTGCCTTTAGCTCTTTTTGCCTGAAATAAGTGTTGTGTCTGGGTATGACATATTTGATCGGACATTAGCCGTGCTGGTGCATATTAGGCCTGTGAATAGTTGAAAAGAAACTCTTATTCAAGTTAACATGTTAACGTGTGGAATTTCAATTACCATATTGTTCAGTTGTTTTTGGTCAAAAGTGTTGATATTCATTTCTAGTACAACTTTTATAGTACAATTTACATGCAAGAAATTTCTAAGTCAATAAATAGCTCATGATTAGGACTTAGTCTAATGTTTATCCATCATTTCAGGTGAAGAGCTTTCGAAAAAGCAGGCTGCTCAAGAAGCTACTATGAGGAAATTAAGGGCTCAGGTATGCAAGTGGTTTTACTTATTGTGGTTTTACTTCAATGTCTACAATTTCAGCTGCACCTGAACATTCTAACAGATGAATTTTTGTTGTTTGTTCCCCTTTTCACGGAGCTAGATTAGAGAGCTTGAGGAAGAGAAGAAAGGTTTGGCAACCAAGCTTCAGGTAATTGAATTAGCTTCAAATTCTCTTTTCAGTAGTGAGTCAGCTGGTTATTTTATTTGAAATGTACCATCATATAATCAAGGATAATATATACTTTTTGGCATGTAAATGGTCAACTTACCTTTCTTTCTCTATCAGCTGACTAGCTGCTGTATGAGAGTTTATTTTGTGTACATGGGGTCACAGAATATGCAGGAGGATCTAGTATTGGCTTTTTAATTATGTTTGTGCCTGTTGAGTTTCACTCGGTCCAATTGTTTTTCTTGCTTTTGAATTTGTCCTTTTTATAAGTTTTTCCTTTAGCATCATCCTGATGTCAAATATTTAAAGAACAATTTTGTAGCATCATCCTTGACTACTAGAGCGGAGAATTCATAAGTGCAGGCAGCAGAAAAGAATACTTCATATATGACTTGTAGATGTAATTCTGTTGAATATCTTTTTCTCTGGCCTTTGTTTTGGTTTTGAACCACTGTTTGACTGAAGGTTTTTCCTTTCTTTCTCCTGCTGTAGGTTGAAGAGAATAAAGTAGAGAGCATTAAGAGGGACAAGGCAGCAACAGAGAAGTTGCTACAAGAAACAATAGAGAATCACCAAGAAGAACTTGCAGTACAAAAAGATTACTACACAAATGCTTTGACTGCAGCCAGGGAGGCTGAAGCGTTAGCGGAGGCACGTGTCAACAATGAAGCAAGAACTGAATTAGAGAGCCGTCTAAGAGAGGCTGAGGAACGTGAAGCTATGCTAGTTCAAGCACTCGAAGAATTGAGGCAAACTTTAAGTAGGAGGGAGCAACAGGTTTTGATTTATACATTGATGTTAAGGGTTTGATTCAGATCACCTTCAAAATTATGCTTTAATTTGATGTATTATTGATTTATGATTCTGCAGGCAGTTTTCAAGGAAGACATGCTTCTCAGGGACATTGAAGATCTTCAAAAACGTTATCAAGTGTGTTGAATTTCATCTGGTGTTTTTATCATTTATTTATATGTTTTCAGTTGTCTTCAGTATTTTTTAAATTATATTTAGCTGTTCTTTGCCTAAGCAAAAATGTTTTCAGTTGTCTTCAATATTTTTTAAATTTTATATCTTGCTATTCTTTGCGTAGGCAAGTGAGCGCCGGTGTGAGGAGTTGATTACACAAGTTCCTGAATCAACAAGACCTCTTTTAAGGCAGATTGAAGCCATACAGGTGATAAAAATGCATTCCCCATGCATGAGTATTTCTGTGCACTTTTGATGATATTCTTTGATTTACTTTAGAGTTTCTAGTTGACTCTTTGTTAATTGGATATAGGAAACAACTTCTAGAAGAGCCGAAGCTTGGGCAGCTGTTGAGAGATCTCTTAACTTGCGACTGCAGGTGTCTATCTGGTTATACATAATGTAGTATCTTAGATTTTTACATTTGCTCCAAATCTCCAATATGTATTTATTCAAAATCAATCCACAGGAAGCAGAGGCAAAAGCTGCAGCCGCAGAAGAAAGAGAGCGTTCTGTGAATGAACGCTTATCACAAACCTTGTCTAGAATTAATGTTCTTGAAGCTCAGGTTTTTTTATGCTTTGTATAGATTTGTCTATGTTGGTAATGGAGCTATTTTATGATTATTAGCTTACACTACCAAATATTCCAGATCTCATGCCTCAGAGCGGAACAGACACAGCTAAGTAGGTCCCTTGAAAAGGAAAGACAAAGAGCAGCTGAAAGCAGGCAGGAATACCTTGCAGCTAAGGAGGAAGCGGACACACAGGAAGGTCGTGCAAACCAGCTTGAAGAAGAAATTAAGGAACTCAGGCGGAAAAATAAGCAGGAGTTACATGAAGCTCTTATGCATAGAGAACTTCTACAGCAGGTCTTGCTTCTGGTTATTATTTCTGATAGTCATAATTTGGAATTGATTTATGTTGCACATGCATTCTTTTCAAAAAAGCCTCGTTTTTACTTTAGTTTCCTTTTCTTTTTTTAAGTTAGAATTATGTCTTCTGGCATTACATCTAGGCCTTAGTGTTGTTAATGTTCTGATGCTATATGCTCAACTAAATATAACTGAAAGAAGCAATAAATTAATAAAAAGAGGAGATGTTGGATTGTCTTTTTAGATTTGAGAGATTTATTCGTGTCTTTTACTTTTTTCTAATTTAATTTTCTATCTTGGATATGATTGTTCGAATTTCATGGTAAAAAAGAAAACAATTCATTGATTATGAGAAAAGCTACTGTAATAGTGTAATGTTGATTCATTAAATTCATATTTGAAACCCTTAGAAAACGGGGTGGGTTAAAAAATGTTATATACATCTCAGTGTTTTGTCTAAATATTTCAATTAGTAAACCATAAACCCGTTTTGTTGTTTAAATTATTGGCTCGAGTCTTAATGCTGAATTCTATATTCAAGGTACTAAGTAGTCTCATGAATTCTACAGGATCTTGAAAGGGAGAAGGCTGCTAGGTTAGATTTGGAAAAGACAGCTTATGTTCATTCTAGTGCTGTATCTGATCAAACTTCCATAACAAAGCACAATTCTGGTTTTGAGAATGGTATGATGCCTTATGTTACGAAATCATCAGTTAATTTTTGGTATCTTTATACATGTATATATTTAAAAAAATAAAATTTCAGGTTTATTTCCGGGAAGCCTGTCGCGGAAACTTTCAAGTGCTAGCAGTCTAGGCAGCATGGAGGAAAGCCATTTTCTGCAAGCATCTTTGGACTCATCTGACAGTTTATCTGAAAGGAGAAACCTTGCAGAGGCAACCGTGAATCCGTATTATATGAAAAGCATGACACCAAGTGCTTTTGAGGCTACTCTTCGTCAGAAAGAGGGAGAGCTTGCATCATATATGTCTCGTTTGGTATGGATTATGTTTTGAACTTCTAAGTTCTGACCAATAATTATTTGGCTGTACATGTTTCCAAGCTACATTATATTGGAAAGTTTTAGATTATTGTTCCAGTGTCACCTTAATATTTATGGGAGTTTGAAAGTTTTGTTTGACCATTGTTCGTAATTCATGTCAGGCATCGTTGGAGTCTATTCGAGACTCTCTTGCTGAGGAGTTGGTGAAAATGACAGCTCAGGTGCGTTTTCTGTGATTCCATTTTAAGTTTCGTGTTTTGAGTTTCCATTTGTTATCATTCACTACTATATATTCTCAAATCAATGGCTTGGGAACTTTTTACATTCTTCAGTGTGAAAAGTTGCAAGCAGAGGCTGCCACGTTGCCTGGCATACGGGCAGAATTAGATGCACTAAGGCGGCGGCACTCAGCTGCGTTGGAGCTAATGGGTGAACGTGATGAGGAGGTAAATATGAATTTCACAGTTTTGAGGGATTTCTGGTTTTCTTTTTCTTTAATGAAGAACATAGAATAGAATCCCTATATTTTTTTTTATCGTGTCCTGAAATCCAATACGGTTGCTTATGTCTAGCTGGAGGAACTCCGTGCTGATATTGTTGACTTGAAGGAAATGTATAGAGAGCAAGTAAACATGCTAGTGAATAAGGTAAAATTTCCTGAACTGTTCATCACATAACTTGATATCTTGTTGCTTTTCGCCAACGTTATGCATTTACACGTTACACCTGCCTGTATTTGTTGACAGATCCAGATAATGAGTTCATCAATGGGTACCTGATAAATCGACCCAACTTTATGATAATTGTTCAACTAGATATGTGATTGATATTTGAAGTATAGTTTTTGTTCGATCAGTAAATGCAATTGGTGGTGGTTGCGAAAATTTTTCCTCCATGTTTTTGGCAACCGATATTTGAAGATCATGCCTTGTCAAAACTTTTATCAGTACTGTATTTTAGAGGAATTTGTTGTATAGCAGAAATGTTACAGTGACATTTATTTTTACATCTCAGAAATGATTCCAAGTTTTCTGATTGATTTAATCTTTATAAATAATGATGATATATCATTTTTTTTTTCTTTTGAATAAAATCTGTACTCCATTTTTGGCAGTATAACCTTTAGAAACTGATATACTTGTTTAGTTGTTCTATAGTTTTTATTTCGATTGACTATTAAAATCATTAACATGATTGATCTCATAATCTCGTACATTTACTCTTGGATGAGTGGTTTATGCCACCCCTTTCACACGTGGAGGATTTAAATTCCACCATGCATTTATTACTCGTATGTGTGGGGACATCTCAATGATATTGTAGGAGTAGATATTCGAGTAGCGTATATAGTGTTTGATTTTGATTGGTCTAGATAGAATGACAGATTTTAACTCGGTGTCGAATTTAAAAAAATGTTGAACAGCAGAAAATACATCAAAATTCTTATCTAAAGCATTCTCTCCGTACCTTTTCATCCCATCTTCATGAGATTCAAGTGATCTGAGCAATTCATCAATTGTTAATGTGCTCAAATCTTTTGATTCTTCGATTGTTGCCACCACATGAATTTAGAGATGCACATTTTTCCCTGGGGCCCTAATTCCCCGTATTCCCATCCCATTTAGGGATTTTTTTTTTTTTTTTTTTTTGTGGGGGGGGGGGGGGGGGGGGGGGAGATGGGGGGGAAGTCCCCCATCCCTATTTTCCCATTTCTCTCAAACATATATAATATAATTATAATATATATTTTTAATTTTTTTTGTTTATTCTTTGAAAACCTTAACTCCCTAAGTATATATACAAATTTTATATAAAATGCACTAATGAATTTTATTTTGTATTTGTTATAAAATGGTTTTTTTTATAGTTTAATTTGTAATTTTTAGTCAAATGGGGAAATGGATGAACGGGGGAAACGGGGAAATGGGAAAAAAACAGGGAATTGATATAGGCCCCCCCAAAATTCCCCATCCCCATTTTCCCTAAATTGTGTGTGTGTGTGTGTGTGTGTGTGTCCCTAAGTATATATACAAATTTTATATAAAATGCACTAATGAATTTTATTTTGTATTTGTTATAGAATGGTTTTTTTTAATAGTTTAATTTGTAATTTTTAGTCAAATGTGGAAATGGAGGAACGGGGGAAACGAGGAAATGGGAAAAAAATAGGGAATTGATATAGGCCCCCCCAAAATTCCTCATCCCCATTTTCCCTAAATTGTGTGTATGTGTGTGTTTTATATAAAATGCACTAATGAATTTTATTTTGTATTTATTATAGAATGTTTTTTTTTTTTTATAGTTTAATTTGTAATTTTTAGTTAAATGGGGAAATAGGGGAACGGGGGAAACGGGAAAATGGGAAAAAACAGGGACTTAATATAGGCCCCCCCAAAATTCCCCATCCCCGTTTTCCCTAAATTGTGTGTGTGTGTGTGTGTGTTTTATATAAAATGCACTAATGAATTTTATTTTGTATTTGTTATAGAATGGTTTTTTTTTATAGTTTAATTTGTAATTTTTAGTCAAATGGGGAAATGGGGGAACGGGGGAAACGGGGAAATGGGAAAAAACAGGGAATTGATATAGGCCCCCCAAAAATTTCCCATCCCCATTTTCCCTAAATTGGGTGCGAGTGCGAGTTGGTTTGAGTCAGTTTTCAGCTGAAACCGTCCATGATCGACTCACTTATACTCGGTTCTCATTTTTTTGAATCAGATTGACTCTCTCAATAGGGTGACTCAACTTGACTCGAACTTGCTTTTTCCGGTTCAAGTTGGTTCGGTTTAACATGGTTTTGGGCCTGATATGCCTTTCAGGCGTAATAAAATTTTTACATACATATTTAACTATATCGCCCTTGGTGTATTCGAATATAGTTCACAATAATAGATGACGCGAGCGGCAACTTGGCACAAGAAAGAGCTGTGAGAGGTGAGCATGTGATGATTCTAGGGTTTAAGGTGAGGTGAGAGTGTGAGACTTAAACAGGGTGAGTGAGTGACACGCCCGTAGCGATTCTAAAGAAAAATATGGGAATGAATACTAAAGGGGAATGTTAATGCTACACTACAACCGAAATGTAAATCGGCGTTCGAGTGTTTCACCCTTCGCAACAGGGCCGGCCTTAGGGGGCAGCAAACCCAGCATTTTGCTAGAGGTCCCCGACTGGCCCAATCTCCTTCTTTTAAAAAAAAAAAAAAAAAAAAAACCTCTGTGTGTTTTTTTTTTTTTTGGTGGTTTTGCTCAGGGCCCAATCTTTCTTATATCTTTGTTTTTGGCCCAGATTGAATTGAATTGTGATTTGTGAAAATGTGAAACTACCCACAATCATTTGGGCCCATTTTAGATTGAATTGAAAGTGTGAAATTACCCACAATCTTTTAGGCTCATTTTTATCTCAATAATAATAATTTTTTTAGCATTAATGCTAGACAACCCAAAAATTTAGTTTAAATTTCAACCCAAATAATGTGGCAAGTGGTTTTTTTCATTAACTACATCATCTCATGTTGTGTGTGGTGATGACAACTCACTTGCCACATCATTTGGGTTGAAATTTGGATTAATGTATAACATTACTCTTTTGTAGGGGCCCCGATTTTTGTTAATATCATTAGATCAATAGGGCCCCGAAATGTCTGGAGACGACCCTGCTTCGCAAGTGCACGGTTTTCATTCATCCAATACCATTTTTCAATTCCTTCAATCCAATGGTGAAAGAAGAAGAAGAAGAAGAAAAAATTAACAATAGATTAGAATAATTGAATGAGATCAAATTGATGAATGAATATTGAAATCACAAAATTAAATTAACATTTTAAGTTTGATATATTCTAACCCTACAATTTGTTAGCCAATATATATATAATGCATTGTATTAGGTATAATAAAACTCAAAAATGTTTTATATCGAAAAAAAAAAAAAAAATTCAAAATGTTTTACTTAAATAGTGAACTTCACATCTAGTGATTTATTTACTATTAATCCAAGAGTTGAAATAATTGATGAGTTTGCATCTATTTCATGTCTTCATTACATTTTTTTAAGTTGAACTGAAGTAAAAATAAATAAAAATAAGTTGGATATATATATATATAAATGACACCGAATGGATCAGGTCCACGTGATCATCTACCTTGATCAAGAATATTTACTCCCAAAATAAAAGATGTCTCTCCACAGTTAATAGTAAATGCACATGATAAGGACTTGAACTTTTGAACCCTCGTTAACATGAAATGGGAGAGGTGCATGCGCAAATTGAAATATTTAATTGTTATGGAATAAATATCAAATTACGGAGGTATGTATTATAATTTATTGAATATTGTTTTTTTTCCTAAGTTGTATATATTGTAATTTCTCATTTTAATTTGCAATTGATATAGGAGTTTCCATAATTTCCAAGTGATCGATGCATGTTTTGTAAATAACCTTTCAGTTTCAATCAAATCATTATCATATATATATATGTACAGACTTTCTATTATATCAGTCTTTCTATTATCAGTTCGAACTGACAAAAGTTATATCAATTCCTTGTATGTGGGTCACTGGATTTAAATACTTTGACTAACAAGTGTACACAGCCAAGTCAAAGTATTTAAATCCAATGGCTCACATGCAAGGAACTGATATAACTTTTGTCAATTCGAACTGATAATAGAATTTCTGTATATATGTATATGTTGTATATATATCCCGATCAATCAAATGTTGCTCAAAACAACAAGGTTTTACAAATGCATGTGTGTAACATGCATTTTTCTTTCAACCTACTTTGATATATAATAAGAGAACTTCCTAATAAATTTTATATAATACTTAATTTTTTGACTTCCACATCCCAATCACTCATTTGGTTATCTATTCTTAATCCAATGATTAAAATGTTGAAGTCACAAAAAAAAAAAAAATTAAGAATAATTTTTTTTTTTTTGACATTATTTAGGAAAGAAGATTTATATTAATTTTCTAGAAAATTTAGAACAAATTTAAAAATCAATGGAATTTGAATTATGTTAAACATTTCCACATTTGTATCTCAACCTCTGATACAAGATATAAAAATGAGATGTCTAGCTTTACTCGTGAATTTATATATTTTTTGTGAAACTTACCGGAAGAGGATGTTCAAATTTAGATCTTGAATTTCAACTATTAGATGGATAGGTGGGATGAGAAAATGAGATTTTTTTTTTTTTTTTTTTTTTTTGTCTTCAACGTATTTGTATTTAATAAAATCAGAACGCATCATTAGTTTGTCACGATCTATTGTTGAGATCAAGCTTTACACGAGACCTGAATATTTACTCTCATAATATCATAAAGAAAATTTCTACACGTTCTTGTAAAAAATATATACATGGTCGGTAGTTTCTACTAAGGGTGATTAATTATATGCCAACAGGGGCGTAGCTCAGCTGGTAAATGGACAAGCTTGGGGCTTGGAGAAATGACTTTCAGGTCAATGGCTTGAATCCTACTAATTGAGAAATCTTTTAAAAAAAATACCTAGTCCCGAATTAATGAATATTGTAAAAAAAAAAAAAAAAAAAAAAAAAAGAGGTGATTAATTATATTTTCTCATAATTAAAGAAACATAAATATCTTGAATTTTATGTATGGTCAATTATTTTGTACCAAACGTCCAAACCAAAAAGTGGAAATTAGGTGTTAGATTTTGTCTTTTATTCTTTTTATGTCCTTTTTACAGTTAGAAGTGAGGTAAGAATATACTCAATGTCTTGCCAATTGCTGAAGTAAGTCACTCAATAATTGTACACAAAATGGATGAAATAATATTTACTCAAAACTATGAAGAAAGTTGATAGAACTTACTTTTCTTACATGTATTTAGTTATACATAATTATAATCAAACAAAAATATTTCCTATTTATAATATTGTTATTTTAAATAGATGGAAGCACAACTATGGTAATATCCAACATCAGCCAATTTTAATAATTGTATTTATATAAAAGAGTTTTGTTCTCGATACGCACTGAGTTTTGAGTTTTCCGTTTTCTGACTATCAAGAGTTTGGTCATATGCTTTTTTTCTTAACCAATATTTTATTCTATTTAATTAGTGATTTACAAATCTCTCATGAACTTGTTAAATTCATGTAATAGTTATATATATATATATATATATATATATATATATATTAATGTATGTAAATCTAATTATCCACATTCTTCATTTTAATATATTTATTGTTAGGACGAATTGACGATAGAAAAAAAAAAAAAATATATATATATATAAAAGAAGTTAAAGTAGATTTACTTGTATGTTTTCAATCAAAATAGTAAATACTAATATTGATTTACTTAAAAACTTATCATCTATTTTGATTAAATCTAATAAATCTCAACAATCTTGGATAGTTATAGATCATTAAAACAAATTATCTGTTATCATCTATGTCGATATCTTTAAGCCTTTTCAATTGATTTTTTTTTTTAAAAAAAATTAATTTAATATTTCAAGAAGAAAAATAATTAATTTCTTTTTTATCATTAACACTCTCCGGTCTCCACTCTAGGGATGGGCGTTTCCCCATGGGGCCCCATCCCCCACGGGCCCCCATGGGGTTTTGGGGGCAAATTTTGCCCCCAAATGGATTTTGGGTTTGGGGGTGGGGGTGGGGGTGGGGGCAAACTTTGCCCCCAAACATATTTTGGGGGAGGTGGTGGGGGTACCTTCCCCCAAACCCAAAACCCCATTGGGGCCCCCAAAATAATATATATATATATATATTATTTTTATTTTTATTTTTATATAAAAATTTTAACAATTAAAACAAATTATAAATTATAATATTAAATTATTAAAATTAAATGTTATAGTTGTTCATTTATAAGATGTAATTAACCCCCAAAATAATATATATATGTATTATGCAATTATTTTGGATTTTGTATTGTATTTTTATTATGTTTTTATTACTTTTCGGGTTGAAGATTTAAAATTTAGAATTGAAAAGGAAATGAAATAGGGGAAATGGGTTTTGGGGGTGGGGGTGGGGGTGGGGGAACCTCCCCCCAAAACGTCCCCCCCATTGGTCCCCCCAAATGGATTTTGGGGGAGGTGGTGGGGGGAGGTTTGAGGAATGGGGGTGGGGGTGGGGGTACCCTCCCCCGCCCCATTGGGCCCCCACGCCCATCCCTACTCCACTCTCCACTCTCCACTCTCTGGCGGGTTAAAACCCAACCCGATCCCAAGCAATGGCCTTAAATTAAGCAATGAAAAGCTGACCACGTGTCGAAACACAATTGGACAGACAAACAAACATAGCGTACCTGACAAACCACAAGATCTGACTCCACGTGTTCGTCTCCTAGCTCCAACCGCCTCTCTCTCCTCTCTCCCTCTCTATTCATTGCTTCCTACTTTCCTAGTTCCTTCTCTTCTAAAAAGGAAAAACCAGTAAAATCCCACTCTCTGTACAAGTAAGTGCGCAACCCCCACACCCCCCGCGCGCACGTTAGCATCCACCTCCTCACACTCAACACATTCAAATTTCTCGTTTTCTAAAAGTAAAAATAAAAAATAAAAAATAATATTCATTTGTTTTAATGAAGTGTTCGATCATTTTCATTTGTTGTTCGAGACTTTTCATTTGTGAGCTTGACCCCCGAATGCGTTTGCGTAGCGTCACAAAATTAATTATCTAATGAAGTTGCATTGATAATATTATGATGGAACAATGGTAGACATCCAACACTGCCATCCAACTGTTGATGTGTCAATTGGTGAGTGAATACACATTAATAATGATTTATCCATGTATCCACTCACCAATTGACACGTCAACAGTTGGATGTAAGTGTTGGACAAAAGTGTTGGATGTCTAACATTATCCATTATGATGTTCAACCTTCATTTGAGGTCTGTTAGAGAGGAAGGTGAAAGAATAAAATATCAGAAAACTTTAAAGTAAGAAAGAGAATATGTAAAGTAAGAGCATTTTTGTTCGTTCACCATAATAGGTGTCTTTTAAACTTAAGTTATTAAAGTGGTAACTTTCTTACAAAAACCGGTCAAAAAAGTGACATTTCCCACCATTTCCACAATATTTAATTGTTATGGAATAAATATAAAATATCAAAGGAGGTATGTATAATTTATTGAATATTGTTTTTTTTTCTCAGTTTGTATTGTAATTTCTCATTTTAATTTGCAATTGATATATATAGGTGTTTCCATCATTTCCAAGTGATCGATGCATGTTTTGTAAATAACCTTACAAATCATTATCATATATGTTGTATATATATGAAATATCCCGATCAATCAAATGTTGCTCAAAACAAACAAGGTTTTACAAATGCATGTGTGTACGTAACATGCATGTTTCTTTCAACTAGAGAAATCCTTGGGCTCTATTAATTAGTCGCCTATGATATCTACTTTGATATAATAAATTTTATATAATACTTAATTTTTTTTTACTTCAACATCCCAACCATTAATCATTTGGTTATGTATTCTTAATCCAATGATTAAGATGTTGAAGTCAAAAAAATTAAGAATATATATATATATATATTTTACATTATTTAGGAAAGAAGATTTATAATAATTTTCTAGAAAATTTAGGACAAATTTAAAAATCAATGGAATTTGAATTACGTTAAACATTCCACATTTGTACTCAACCTCTAATACAAGATGTAAAAGTGAGATGTATAGCTTTATTCTTGAAATTTATATTTTTTTTTGATAAAATTGGACTGACCTAGAGGGAAAAAGCATCACAGGCGGTCATATGCTGAAAAACCCCTAGGCAGTATCCATCCATAAAATAATAAAAAAATGAAAAAAAGAAGTAACAAAAACCCGAAAAGCACAAAAGCCAAGGGAAACAAACCCAACAAAAACAGTGACGCGCAGGCCACAAAAACAGAAACAAAAACATCAAGAAAAACGAAAGGACTCCCGACCCATGCAATCATTGCCAACTAACAAAGAGCAAAAAGACGGGGTGTTAGACCACCAGGAATCGACCTCCAACCCCAAAGCATGCTTAGAAAGAGCATCCGCAACCTGATTCCCCTCCCTAAAGATATGAGAAACCTGAAACTCCATTTTCGAAATCTGATAGATACAGCGCTGCCAAACTTGCCTAATCCGCCAAGGAACTTGCTCAGAGAGAGAAGAGAGCAGCTGAACCACATAAGAAGAATCACTCTCAAGCCAAAGCCGATGCCACCCATTTTGCCAGGCAAAATTAATGGCCATTGAAGCTGCAATAAGTTCGGCCTCAAACGCAAACACTTGACCAAGAGGAACAGCAAAACAACCCTTCACAAAAGCTCTACAATTATGGAAGACACCCCCACAACCCCCAACACCTGGAGAACTCAAGGCAGCACCATCAGTATTAACTTTTATCCAACCAGGAGCCGAAGGCGACCAAATCACACTCTTAATAACCGGGGCACGAGCAGGACGACCTCGAAGATCAAAACAACGAAGAATCAAAAGATCATCAACACAATTACGCATACACCCAATCTCCAACCGATTAGCGTTAGACACCGCACGCCAAACCAGAGACAAAGCAGATCTGAAATCCACAGCCTTACTCTCAAAAATCAACTGGTTACGGGAAAACCACACACTCCAAACCACAGCATGAATAGCTGTCTTCCATAAAACCCGCACCTGATCACTAAAAGAAACTGACATGGCCTGAGAGAAGAACGAACTCCAAGAATCGAAGGAAATACGCCACTGAAAAGCTGAAAAAACCGCCTCCCAAAGAGCAACCGCAAGGGGGCACCTGAGGAAAAGATGATCAGACGACTCACTGCTAACCCCGCAAAGACTGCACCGAGAAGCTAAGTGAAACCCAACCTTACACAAGCGATCCTCAGTGGGGAGACGATTCAACAAAAGATGCCAAGTCAAAGCTGAACGAGAAGGAGGGATAAAACGGCACCAAACATCCCTCCACCAAGGAACCTGAGGAGAACCATGAATCATTTGGGAATAAGCTGACCTGCAAGAAACCTGCCCATCACGAGAATGAGCCCACACCAAAGAATCTGCAACAGGAGAGATAGTAATCCTATCGATTCGAAAACAGAGATCCGGAAAACGGGCTTGAAATTTATATATTTTTGTGAAACTTACTAGAAGAGGATGTTCAAATTTAGATCTTGAATTTCAACTATTAGCTAGATGGATAGGTGGGATAAAAAAATAAGAAATTGTTTTGTTTTTTTTGGTCTTCAACATATTTGTATTTAATAAAACCAAAACGCGTCATGAGTTTGTCACGATCTATTGTTGAGATCAAGCTTTACACGAGACCTGAATATTTACTCTCATAATATCAGAAAGAAAATTTCTACACGTTCCTGTAAAATATATATACATGGTAGGTAGTTTCTACTAAGGGTGATTAATTATATGCCAACATGGGCGTAACTCAGTTGGTAAATCGATAAGTTTGGAGTTTGGACAAATGACTCTCAGGTCAACGGTTCGAATCCTACTAATGACGAAAGCTTTTAAAAAAAAATATATGGTCCCGAATTAATAAATATTGTAAAAAAAAAAGGGTGATTAATTATATTTTCTCATAATTAAAGAAAAATAAATATCTTGAATTTTATGTATGCTCAATTATTTTGTACCAAACGTCCAAACCAAAAAGTGGAAATTAGGTGTTAGATTTTGTCTTTTATTCTTTTTATGTCCTTTTTACTTTTAGAAGTGAGGTAGGAATTGAATATGCAAACAGATGGAAATGATATCTGCATTTGCTAAGAATATACTCAATGTCTTGCCAATTGCAGAAGTAAGTCACTCAATAAATGTACACAAAATGGATGAAATAATATTTTACTCAAAACTATGAAGAAAGTTGATAGAACTTACTTTTCTTACATGTATTAGTTATACATAATTATAATCAATCAAAAATATTTCCTATTTCTAATTTTGTTATTTTAAATGGATGGAAGCACAACTATAGTAATATCCAACATTTGCCAATTTTAATAATTGTATGTATATAAAAGAGTTTTGTTCTCGATACGCACTGAGTTTTCCGACTATCAAGAGTTTGGTAGTATGCTTTTTTTTAGTCAACATTTTATTCTATTTAATTAGTGATTTATAAATCTCTTATGAACTTGTTAAATTCATGTAATAGTTATATATATATATACAGTCTTTCTATTGTCAGTTCGTTCTTACAATAAAGATATCAGAATGAAGAATGTAGACCACAGATTATGGAGAAGTTTTGACAAGTACATACACTTTGAGTTAAAGTATGTAAATCTAGTGATTCACATTCTTTCTCCTGATATATTTATTGTCAGAACGAACTGATAATAGAAAATCTATCTATATATATATATAAAGAAGTTACTAATATTGATTTACTTAAAAACTTATCATCTATTTTGATTAAATCTAATAAATCTCAACAATCTTGGATAATTATGGATCATTAAAACAAATTATCTGTTATCATCTATTTCGATATTTTTAAGCTTTTTCAAATGAATTTTTTTTTAAAAAAATAATTTAATATTTCAAGAAGAAAAATAATTAATATTCTTTTTTTATCATTAACTCTCTCCGGTCTCCATTCTTCACTCTCCGGTGGGTTAAAACCCGACCCAAATCCCAAGCAATGGCCTTAAATTAAGCCATGAAGCTGACCACGTGTCGAAACACAATTGGACAGACAAACAAACATAGCGTACCACCCGACAAACCCCAAGATCTGACTCCACGTGTTCGTCTCCTAGCTCCAACCGCCTCTCTCTCTCTCTCCCTCTCTATTCATTGCTTACTTCTCTTCTAAAAAAGAAAAACCAGTAAAATCCCACTCTCTGTGCAAGTAAGTGCGCACCCCCACACCCCCCGCGCACGTTAGCATCCACCTCCTCACACTCAACACATTCAAATTTCTCGTTTTCTAAAAGTAAAAATAATCTTTCAAAAAAAAAAAAAAAAAAGTAAAAAATAAAAATAAAATAAAAACAGTTATCGAAAACCACGCTTAGATTTCCTCGTCTTCAGTTTAATAAGCTTGACACTGACGACACGTCGACACCTGTTCCCCAACCGACGAGTGACACTGACACTTACACCACCGGCGCATTTTAGTCTTCGCATCTCATTCTCTGCTTTGTCTCTCTGCATCAGATCACTATCTGCTTGTACGTTTTCACTCACCTAGTCACCTGAAAAACACATGTTCAATATATCTTTTTCGTCATTATTGATTTATTATTTATTATTATATAAAAATGTTGTGTGTGTTTTTTGTTTTCTGTGATTTTTCATGTATTAAATTGCGTTTTATTTCGAGTAGTACAAAGAAGGTTGCATTTTATTGCTCTGAAACGGAATGGTGAGTGTCTCTGTTTCTCTCTGATCCAGTAAAACGGTGCCGCTTTTGAATTTCAGTTCAGTTCAATCTTTCTATTTGATGTTATTCCAAATAGATGGATCATTTCAGCAGAAATTTATATTTCTGTTTGTTCGAGATCTGAATATTGAAGTGCGTTGTGTGAAGTCAACATTGTTGATGAAATGTTTATGAGATTGATTGAAGTGTTATCGATCTGGTTGTGTTATCGCAGTTGGCTGCTGAATTTTTTTACTTGGTGAATTCGAGAGGGAAGTTGAATCAAGTAGGCATGCGTGGACGGCACTTGGATGCATATTCAACCTACAAGCGTGTCTCTTCCAGAGACTACTACCTCGGCGCTGATAATGACAAAGACGACAAAGATGATACATCAAGTAATCGATTTTATTGTTCAATTATGTTTCGGATTTTAAATATTTATTAAATTAGGGCTTTCTGGAGTTTATTTATTTATTTATTTTTTGATGGATTATTTATTTATTTTTTAAAGCTTAATTGAGCTTATGTCATGCATTTCAATCAGTTGGAGATTCATTTGACTGTGAAGAGTGTGTTTTACATGACGCATGAAAACCAATATTTAGTTTTGTGGGTTTTTTTTTCTTTCCTTTAATGTGTCAGTGCATGTTTTTCATTTGACTTCAATAAGATAATGTGTTAATATTGGGTATTTGAACAAGTTGTTGATAATAAAAATGCAAGTTGCATGATCAGGGATTTTGTTCTGCTTTATTTATGCTTTTTTATTGTAGGTCTATTGTCTCTATGTTGATAAAGCACTGTGCACAATTCACTTCCATTTTTATAATATTTAAGGCATAAATTTTAAGAATTCTTTTGCTCCTACACTATGGACGGGGAATGCACACAATTCAGAGGAAGAAGATACAGCATTTTTTTTTTTTTTTTTTTTTTTGATCTTTGGAATCCTTTTCTTTGTACCTTTATGTTAAGCGAATTATTGGAAGTTTTTAGTTTGCAAGTCTATTTCTTAGATGCAAATAGTTGCTATTATTATGAATGATACTTACAGTTTATATGGCCTGTAGTTCGGATGCCAAATGGATTGAGCAAAGATATTGGAAACCCGTCCTGGAAGCGATCTTTGCCACATGTACTTGTGGCAACCATTTCTTCATTCTTATTTGGCTACCATCTTGGGTTTGTCCCTGTGGATACTCATTATCCTTTTTGGCTCTTTAAAATTTTTGCGCGTGGAAAGACTAGGAAATAATATATTCTTTCTGTTGTTTTGCTTTTGTTATTGCAGAGTAGTTAATGAGACATTAGAAAGCATGTCTTTGGAGCTTGGTTTTAGCGGAAATACCATGGCTGAAGGTACTCTGCCTCATTAAGCTTTCATGCTGTTTTGCTTTTATCTTTGGAAAACTATTTTGACACATTGCTTTGTGTCAAATGAAGGCCTAGTAGTGAGTACATGTTTAGGGGGTGCCTTCATTGGATCTATGTTCAGTGGCTCGATCACAGATGGGATTGGACGGCGCAGGGCATTTCAGCTATGTGCTTTACCAATGATAATTGGGGCTTCAATGAGGTAACTACAGCATATAGCTAATACTAGTTTTAGTATCTTCTAGCACTCATCAGGTTTGTGAAGAAACTAATTGGAACTTTTTTTTAGTTTAGAAGATGAACATTTGTACGAAAACTGGTCTTATAACAAACTTAGGGATGCTTACCATTTTTCATATGCCACTCGTTTATTTATGTCAGCAAAAAACTGGTGTTACTGTGATTGCTTTTAGTACAATTTTTCTCTTTAATTAAGGCAGTTTGTCTATTCTCAATGCATTTTGGTTTGTCTTTGATGAAGTCAGTGCACTCAATATGCATCTACTTCTGGATTCAGGACCTTAAATCTCTCTTATTGACTCCCATTAGTTTTTTTAATATTCATAGAGAGAATCAAGATGCAAAGGAGAATCAGGGTTGGTTTTTCCTCAGCATCTTGCTTGAAGTCTTTTAAATTGTTATCCTCAAAATGTTCTGGGAATGAATATCTAAGCAAGTGATCAATATGTATTATTTGTTCTCTAAGCCTCTAATCTGAAACTTAATGAAGCTTACAGAAGTATTCAACTATCATTTTGCAGTGCTATAACGAAAAATCTCTGGGGTATGCTTCTGGGGAGGTTTTTTGTTGGAACTGGAATGGGTATTGGCCCACCTGTTGCAGCTCTATATGTAGCAGAGGTATAAGATACAATGATTTTCTTAGTTTTTCATTATTATCAGTTCACATTCCTTACCCTACTGTTGGTGCCTTTTCTTTCATGGAACTTGATTTTGTCTCATCTTCAAATAGGTTTCACCAGCTTATGTAAGGGGTGCCTATGGGAGCTCCACTCAAATTGCGACGTGTTTTGGAATTTTGGCATCGCTATGTATTGGACTTCCGGCCAAGGACGTTGTGGGTTGGTAAGAAAAATGTTATAACTTATAAATGAATCCATTTCAGAAATAGATGACCGAGAAAAAATTTGTTTATAGACTTATTTGTAGCTATTTCTGTTTATAGTCTGAGTATTACATGTATTCGTTTAATCAATTAAGTGCACAGATAGTGCAGTTGTGAATTGTGTAATGTATTAACTTGATGATGTGCTCAGGTGGCGCATTTGTTTTTGGGTATCTACTGTTCCTGCTGTACTACTGGCAGTTCTTATGGAGTTCTGTGCAGAAAGTCCTCATTGGCTTTTCAAGGTCATCAATTCCCTTGCATATCATTCATGTTCTTAACAATAAATCTTTTTTTTTTTTTTTTTTTTTTTCCTGTTTGGAGTTTGCATTTCTTTTTGGTAATATGTGAGGCATTGATTGAGCTTAATGCTGTTATAGTTTATTCTGAGTTGAAGTCTGAAAATACAGTTGTATCTTTTAAAGAAAGAGATCAATTTTTATTTTATTTTTTATTTTATTTTATTTTATTTTAAAGGAAGAGAGAGATTAAATTTAATTTTTGAATATGTATCTTTGAAGTTGCTAACAGATAATCTATTATAAACTCATTTGATACTAATGAAGGTAGACTCATGTGAGATCTGAATAATAATCAGACCTCATTGTTTAATTTAGAAGTTAAATTGGATATAAAGTTGACCTTCTTTATAGTGGGATAATATACACTTAATTAGGAATCATATTTCTCTGGTTGGACTTTGATCTGAGTTGGAATGTGATGTGAATTCTTAGGAGCTTCTACGTTGGTGCAATGGGGGTTGAGGATTATAATGAAATTCATAACCCAACTCTTGGTAATGCTTTGAACAAATAAGTCCTTTTCTTTTCTTTCTTCTTTTTCCTGTTTTTGGTTTACTTTTTGATGCATAAGCCATTCCATAAAGGGCTTCCTATTAAAAAAAAAAATTGCTTCCTTAAAGGGCCAGAGTTTTCAGCGTCTCTCTGTACTCACAATCCAAGGAAAACCTTATGCCAAAGGATCTGGGGCTGGATATATGGATACAGTAATTATGGGTGAAGTGGTTGATCAGAATGCTTTGTAGCATTATATTTCTTCTCCCTTTTTTTCCTTTTTATTTTTGTCAGTTAATCCTCCTATACATTCAGGAATTGTCACTCTTAAGCTTCTATTGTTGAATGTTTGTTCTGAGTCCAATTGTTATCTTGAGTATGCTGTGGTGTTTCTGGAAAGCGGCCTAGTTATTATGTGGTTGACATTTTCTTGTCTTCTCCTATGGTTTATCGAATCTCTTCTCTTTATGTTTGACACTTTGACCTGCTTAATGTCATTGTTCTTACCTTTCTGAGAATGCAAATTTTCTTCTCTTCAACATTTACCAAGTTTGGTAGTCTGTGTACACTTTGGGATTTCTAATTTATTAGTGCTTTATATATTTCATAAATCTAAATGTGGTTCACTTAATTATTGACTTATCGAAGGTAATTTGATAGAGTAGACACTCACCAATTTTTCCGACTTGCTTCAGAGAGGTAGAGGGGCTGAAGCTGAAGCTGAATTTGAGAAACTTCTAGGAGGATTACATGTAAAGTACTCAATGGCTGAACTGTCAAAGTCAGACAGAGGGGATGAGGCAGAAACAGTGAAGTTCTCAGAGTTGTTCTATGGTCGCCATTCTCGAGGTAAGCACGTTAATTTGTTGCAAGTTACATATCAAGTCATTTTACCTGTATGTTTCCTTCTAAAATATTGCTCTTTTAACTTCTCTATTTGCAGTTGTTTTCATTGGATCTACCCTTTTTGCTTTACAACAGCTATCTGGCATAAATGCTGTATTCTATTTCTCATCGTCTGTATTTAAAAACGCTGGTGTACCTTCAGACTCTGCAAATATGTGTGTGGGAATTGCAAACTTATCAGGTGCAGATTGCTCTACTCTGAAGATTTAACATGTGAATATTTTTTGATGTTTCTTGTAATGATGTTGTTTATGCTTTGTTAGGGGCAATTATTGCAACACTCTTGATGGACAAACTAGGAAGAAAGGTTCTTCTTCTTGGAAGTTTTTCAGGCATGGTAAGAAAAGTATTAAAAATAGAAAAAAAAAAAAAAAAATTGTCTGAAAATTCTATTACTGACAATATTTTGAGCTACAACAATTGTGCTGAAACAATGTGGTAATTCCCTGAACATACATGTATTGTAAGGATCCAGTATCCAATTGGTCCAACATGGAAAATTTCCATTGGAAATATACTGAACCATATCTACTGGATTGTCATATGTTGAAATAAATGGCCACATTATAATAATTGAAATAGAAGTCAGTCAGGTCTAGAGGTAATAAAGATCTAACTATTCAAATAAATTTGGGGTTGATTCTTTCAGAAATTAGAACTAGCCTCCTTTACGGTGATTTATTTGAGACTAAATGTTTCAATCTGAGTGACTTGTAACTGCAAGAATTACATATTGCTGATGGTATAGCGTAATATGATGGTATAGTATTTTTCCTGATTAGGCTCTATCAATTTGTTGTTTTTGCAAGTTTGCATAGCAATACATTAAATTCGCAATTTAGTGGATTTGCACCTAAGATTTTCATCATGATGATTACTATGACAATTCATCTGATATTTACTTTATGTATTTTGTTGGTTCAGGTAGTAGCTATAGGCCTTCAAGCAATTGCCGCTACTTCTTTTGTGTCAAGCTCTGGAGCATTGTATCTATCTCTTGGAGGCATGTTGCTGTAAGTTGCCAGTTTTCCAGCAACCTGGAGAATTAAGAAAAAAAAATGTAGATAAACTGTTAAAATTAAAATCAGTAAATTTTCTAAGCTGATAACAGCATGTCATCACTTGTGGATCTTTGATACACATCATGTCTAAGAATTGATGCTCTGGACTTAGCCAGAAAGTAAATACCGTGACATGAAGGCATATGTAGCATGAAATGCTCAAGTGAATAATAATTGAAAGTGATCACAAACTAAAGTGATTTGATTTTGTGCAATTCAGGAGTCAAAATCTATCACCATTTATGTTGAATGGTGTAAAACTGTTTCTATATGACATAAATGTATGAAGGTTGTCAACGGGAAACATGTAATTTTAGAATCTTATTGATATGTAAAGTAATGGCATGTTTTTCTAAATTTAAAGTTGATATTGCAGGTGTGTCTTCACATTTTCTCTAGGTGCTGGTCCAGTTCCTGGTCTCCTCCTATCAGAAATATTTCCCAATCGAATTAGAGCGAAGGCAATGGCAGTTTGCATGGCTGTGCATTGGGTAATTGTCTCTTGCAGTTCTTCATAAGATTTGGATCACACTAATTTCTATTAGTTTTCTTTCCTTTAGTTAGCTCTTTGTCAATCGAATTTGGTTTGGTTGGTAGACTAACTAGTTTCAAGATCTAAGTTGAAATTTAGAATCGCCCTTTTGAGAAGGAGAATCAACTCTGTTTTTCGTTCACTCATGGTTGATTATGAATTTAATGAGTTTCAGTTTGTGTGTGGAGAAGATCCAACAGTTTATTGACATTATTAGGTTCTTGCGTTGGTTGTTTTAAAGAACATAATTAATCCGACACTAATAGGTTCTTGCATTAATTAATCTGACGTTATTAGGTTCTAGCGTTGGTTCTTGAATAAATGCATAATATCATTTTGTTCATTCATTTGAGTCGTTTTGCAGGTAATAAATTTCTTTGTTGGTCTCTTGTTTTTGCGTTTGATGGAGCAACTTGGGGCGGTAGTCCTCTATACAATCTTTGGTACCTTTAGTTTTTTGGCGGTAATTTTTGTTAAGAGGAATGTGATGGAAACTAAAGGAAAATCACTCCAAGAAATTGAGATTGCCCTTCTTCCTCAAGAGTAGAGGTAAGCTTCATTTCCCAAAAAAAATAATAAAAAAATTTGATGTTTGGTGATACAAATTCAATTCTTTTATCAAGACTATCTATCCCCTATGATCATCGAACCTTAAATTTGGAATTGTAAAAAATATTTCCAAAAACTTTTATGATTTATAGGTGAATGTTTCGATATACAGGTCGATACCAGATGATTAAAGTAGTTGGAAGTGATGATAAAGACTTTTGAGACTAAACAATTCTGAGGAATTTGGGAAGTATACATTCCATCAGGTGCTCACCCTGGAAGGCCTATGTATATATTATTTTTAGAGCTTTTTTATTTTTCTTTTCATGATATCACTTTGTGAGCACTTTGGTGTTGATTTATTTATTTTATTGAAATTGTTAGTTTAGTATATATATAAACACATGATAAAAATACCTACATTCTCTGTCTTCCAATTACATGTTCAACTTCAGCATAAATATTTGTTTTTTTTCTTGAAATAATGAATATGATGTTTTTTTATTTATTTATTAATCTTTGTATCTTTAACAGTGTTTACAAGTCACAGGCTGAAGAATATTTTGCCCATTATTAGGATTATATTCAACCCCGGCCACTACAAGACTAAAGAGCACATAATGTTGCACACATAATGAAATTAATAAAAGCACAAGATAACCAAAGTGGTTTTGTTATGTGTCTAGTGGGACATGAAAGTAAATATTAGTTTCGGTAAAAATATTGGGGTCTAGATTTTTTTGAAAATTTCGTTGGAAATTAAACATATGAACTATTATCAACATCCTAAGGATATTTTTTAGAGTGATGCTACTAGCAATTCACTAAATATCTTTTTACACTACATTTTAATTTTTTTATTTATTAAATGTCAATTTTAACCTAATTAAAATTACTAAAGAAGACTAAAAATTCTAAACACATTACAAACCAATTTTTATAAACTCCAACATTACTTTTATTTAATATATTTTTTTGCATTTCACAAACCCTAAAAAAACGTTGTGTTCATAAACCAATTCTGTGACCACATAAGGAATTAGCTATTTTGTGTTCATTTTACTGGTTAAATTTTGTTAATTATCCGAGTTCAATGGAGTGAGTATGGATGGCAATGGATCGGACTGGGTATGGATATCCCAGTATTCATCCCCGTATCCGTTTGAGATGTATAGCTCCATCCTCGCATCCATCCCCATTTCTAAGTGAGCGGGGCGGATTCAGATAATCCGCTAATTAAGATAAAGATATCCATCCTCACTCCGTTTATATCCGTATCCGATGAAAAAACTTTAAATTTTTATAGTTTATAAGAGAAAAATGTAACTAACATATGTAATAATACATTTTATCCAATTTAAAGAGAAACAAATACATCCAATAAAATTCAAATATAAAAATTAATAATAACTTATATAATTAGAATTAATAATTATATAATAAATTTTTATATTCTTAAAATATTAAAATCTATAATGGATCCGGATGGGGGTGGATATCCATAGACGATATCCATCCCCATCCCCAAAAATAAAATGGATATTAGAATGACATCCATCCCCACTCCATCCCCGAAATAATAATATCCATCCCCATTTAAATGGAGCAGATTCTTACGGATATCCGTATCCGTGGATAATTTTGCCATCCCTAGGAGTGAGTGTTTGATTTGATCATATAATAATAATGAATTTATTCTTTTTTAATTGATAGCAGTAATCTGAAACGAAGGAATAAATATATAATTTTGAAGCATCTCTAGCATTTTTTTTTATTTTTTTTTTAATTAGGGTTTTAGGATGAAGTGTTTAAAAATAAATGAGTCAAAAGATAAAAGGATAATTTTGGAATAAAATGGATTGTCTTTAGAATGTTTTAAAATTTAAATTTTTAGATGAAGTGTCTTTAGAAAAGGAGTGAAAATATAAAATTGGAATGTAAGAAGAAAATATTTATTTTTTAATATTGATACCCTTAAAATATGATAAACATTGAAGATATATAAAAAAACACAGTTTGTTTATTATTATGAGACAGTTTGTTTTTTTATTTGTATTAAAATATTAAACACAACAATCAACTTCTAAGACATTATAAACTTGTAATATTATTATGAGACAGTTTGATATTACTTTTGAAAAGTTAAAATCAGCTTATTTTATAATTTTGACTGAAAATGATGTTTGGTAAAATTTCCAAAAGTGATTAATTGATAATCTGGTAAATTTTGATAGTGATTTTGAGAAATATGTAGGGGGTTACTTTTTAAAAGTGATTATGGAATAATCTATTTCAGCATTTAATGAATCTTTTAAAATATCATTATTATCCTTATGAAATCAAGTTAAAATCATTTATATACTTTATTTCATCTTAAAATTAAATATTCTACATAAATATTTGATTTGATTTGATTTACAAAATCTTTTAAAATATTTTTATTGTTCTTATGGAATTTTTTTTTACTAATTTAAATATTAATTTAATATATAATTAATGAAAAAAGAATAAAATAGAGTTCTAAAATCATATATATTTTAATCATTGTAATTAATCTCAGCACTTCTGTAATAAAATTACCAAACATATGTATATTGTTTTTGAGCTATACAATAGTTTTAATAGTACAATTAATCAAACATCTGTTGCTTAACTTCACAAATGATTATTCATACAGCACAACCAACAATAATTATAAGAAAAGTTACAGTAATACCAAACTAGCCCTATCTATCATAGATTTTGAATTATGAGGAGGAAGAAAAAAAAAAGCACCTAAGAATTCTCAACAGCTACAGTGAAACACCAATCTAGATGAAACAGAACAGTCCCCATTGGAATTTTAATTTTTGGCAGTACATCGATCAAATTATCTATATGAAAACATTTTTGACCTCCACTTGGTACGAAGCCTCCGATCTTGAAATCCTTCAAGTAATGCCGCCAACACTTGACTTTACGAGAATTACAACAGTTGACATCTGTATTCATCATTTTCTCGTGCAGCCACTACAATTCGAGCAATAGTCAGTTGGAAGTTAAAGCAAGATTGTCTACTTAACAACAATCACAAATAAATACTAATCCAACACAATTATTATCAATATAGCAACAATTACTAATGATTCTTTAGTGTGGACATCCTGCAAAATACAAAATAAAACTAAACGTTTGTTTTGTAATGTTATAAAATTGATTCTCTAATCTCAATGAGTGTTCAATATAAAAAGGAAGAATAGAGAAAACAGCACCTAAAAGAAAATTTTACTCTTTTATCATCTATTTATATTAAGAGTAAAAGTTAAAAACTCCCACAACATTCAATTAATTGCACTAAATTGAAAAACTTTACAATTTTCATTCAAAT
Source organism: Acer saccharum (assembly GCA_030490815.1). Taxonomy (NCBI): domain Eukaryota; kingdom Viridiplantae; phylum Streptophyta; class Magnoliopsida; order Sapindales; family Sapindaceae; genus Acer; species Acer saccharum. Next base: position 17,305,326 of record CM059866.1, on the reverse strand, counting down.
CTAACCCATTTGAGAGAATCTTTTACTAGAGTAACCAGACAAAGTCAACTATTAATTTGTATGGTAATTAATTGCACGAACTACAATGAGGATATGTTATTATGACAAATTAAAAGAAGAATTTATGAAAGAAGGAACTTACCTCAACAAAGTTAATATGGTTTTCTTGAGTTTTTAGCACAGACAAAGTCCTTGGATAACATACATTGAGAATGCCATCTAGGAATGCTTCATAATCTGATGTTGGTGCATTCATTTCCAAGCACAAATTTGCAACTTCACAAGGGGCAGAAGGTGAACTGATTCTGAATTCGTCTAAATTAAATGAAACCTGAATAAATCACAATTTGAAAGGAAAATGAAAGATAGATTACAAACATTGTGACAAAAACTAAGTAAAACTAATGGATAGTTTGGAAATTGTAGATATACGTACCCTCTCTGATGTGACATGCAAGGTTAAATCTTCGATCTGATTAGACACTCCTATAAATTCCTTAATATTAAGATACCATTGAGTGTCAGGATCATCTTTATTTTTCAAATCAACTTTCCACGGACATGGAGCTTTCATTGTTGAAGAAATGGGTACCGGATTACTCGCGTAAACAAAAGAAACTAAATTTGGAGTATCGATGGTAATTGCCTTCAAATCAGAACATGTAACAATGCTTAAGTTCTTGAGTCGATCACTAGAAATCGCAAGCCTTTCCAGGGACTGACACCAAACAACTTTAAGATTCTCAAGTGCAGAAAATTTCGACATAAGATGATGAAATTCTCGATCAACAATAGTGAAACCCTCTAACTCTAACGTGTTCATGTTTGTACATCCATCAACATCAATTTTCCTACTTTGCGGATTAGAAGATTTGAGAAAAAGCTCTTGAAGACTTGGAACGACAATCTTGATGCTTTCAAGCTCATTTGAGGATACACTAATGCTAATGATCTTGAGTTTATAAGCTTCAAAGACATGAACACATTTTGAACCCCAACAATCAGACATAGACAACTCTTCAAGCAATACACATTCACTAGTGAGCTTCTGGAGCATCAGTTCACTTATGCAGACAGAGTTAAGAGTTAAACTTTTGAGAGAACGGAGCCTTATAGTATCCGAGGGCTGCTCCAACTTAAAACCAGCTAGCTTTAAGGTAGTGAGCGATTTAGCAGAAAAAATTATTCCAGGCAAAGGGTACACTGGGTCTCTTAACATTCGGATGTGAAAATCTAACTCTTTAACTCCATTCTCTATTGCCAATCCTATCCATTTATCAAGAACACATGACGATTCTTTAATATCAAGAAGACTTATCAATAGCCTGAATTTCTGCATAGAAAACTTAAGCTCACAAAATCTAAGCAAGGAAGCATCGACGTATTCTATGAATCTCTCTATGCTTGTACGAAATCTCCCTCTTCTCCTCCTAAAAAAAATAGGACAACCAATGTCCATAAAATACGTATAAGCTTCATCAAAATCTAAGATGGGAAACGATCTTTGCAAATATTGCCATCTCTTCGACAAGATACTAGTATGAGCTACCTCTTTAGCTGAGAGGTGAGACATAATCTGATGAACAATAAACGGAGGCAACTCCGAGATTCGATCTATCTCATTATCCTCAACCGTGTCACCCATAATCTAAAAATCTGCAACATTCATATTCATACATTGCCATCATATATCCATTTATATATATATACAAAGCTCAAAAACACAATTTACAATTCAAGCCAGGTAATATAACTTGGAAAAACACAATCAAAAAAATCAAAATTATAATAAGTGATAATATCAATCAAACATATACAAAATTGAAAATTGTATATATATAACCAAAAAAAAAAGGATCTTTTAAAGAAAATTAGAAGGAAAATGAATTTCTGCAAAGTTTATGAAGAATAATGGCAGAAAAAAGAAGCAAAAATTCATTACAGATAATACCCATCAAGAATACTAAAAGAAACTATAAAATAATTGGAGTTTCGAGGAAAAAGACAAAAGATTGAAAATTTCTGCAAAGTTTTAGATTTAGAGCAGAGAAAGTAAGTGATATCATCATCATTCATCAATACACTATAGAACAGAGTCTCAAAACAGATCCACATCAACTGACAAACAAAGCAAAAAATGAAGTCAAAATATTGTAGAAATGTTACCTGTAAATCGATGATCTGACGACGCAAAACGAGAAAGCTGTTGAGCTGTTACTTGCTATTCTTTTCTACTGGACGAAAACTAACGAGTTTGACTCTTTATTTCTTTATTCTATTACATTTTTTTTAAAATTAATTTTTTTTTTGAGTAATGCTACTTTGTCCAAATTTTGAATCCAAATCTGGTGCCCAAATGACGTGGCAACATTCACATCCATTCATTTAAATCAAGCAAATCTAATACAATCTAAATGAATGGATGAGAGTATCGCCACGTCATTTGGGTACCAGATTTGGACAACAAATTTAGATAAAGTAGCATTACTCATTTTTATTTTATTTTATTACGATGCAAGTTGTATTTAAAAATTCGTTAATTAACTGATTACTCTACTTCATACAACCTAATTTTTACTGAAATTTTAGGAATGTATTTATTTATTTATTTTGAATCGGAGTGTAAAAGTCCACGTATGCTTGAGCGTGTACAGTGTACACACACCACGCCACAAGTTTCGAATGATAATGAAGTAAATGTCCTGCAATGGATGGGTGGTCCTCCTGTCTTTAATGTGCTCTGATATTTATATTGTGATTTCAATTTTCATTAGCAAATACGCCCGAGGGTATTGAAGTAAATGCCCACCTAGAATGGATTTCATATTTCAATGGGGTGCACTTAGAAGCACAAGATAGGGTTTCTCAAAAGGCCCACAGAAGAGTGATAATAATGGACCAGCCCATGTATAAGTAATAAGTAACATTTGAAGGCCACCAAATTTCCATTCTATTTGCAGTTTGTTTTCATTTTTTGGATGCAAATGCTGTAATAAAATTTAAGGCTTTTTTTTTTTTTTTTTCATGAAATAAACACATTTCCACCGGTAATTGTGGTAGTAAAAAATAGCCTTTAGGCCCAATGCTCAGGCCCATAAATTTTACTGATGGATCCGGGTCGAATATGTGGTATGGGTCAGCATTTAGACCTCGATCTCAAGGATTTGATATCAATTGGATCACGAAGCCATATAGAGGCAATGGCCTATAAATAAGACCATCCTCTCACAAGAGAAGGATGCGAATCTTGTTGGGTTCTCCAAAGCTTTTGCGTGTTGAAACCCTGCTTGAACAAAGACCCAAACCTCATCTTGAACACTCCAATGATTTACTCTTTTTATGAAAATCTCCATTATCTCTAAAATCCCATTCATCCAAAATCATGCACAGCCCAAGCGAACCTAAGGCTAAATAACAATCACCACCACCTCTCTTTTTCTCTCGAATTCCAGCTTCCGTTTATTTTCATCTCTTTTTTGCAGGTTAAGGAGTAGTCGACACTCGCGGTTCGACTAAGGTTAGTCCAAATTGCTTGGGCCTAACTCGTATCTGACCCGATCCACATCAATTGTAGATCGATCATTTACAGTAATCACTGTTCATGATTTTATACTTCCGACTAAAATTTTCATATCTTCAATTATTAAAAATTGTTCAATCGAAAAAAGCCCATCGGGTAAACCCTACACACCCACACGTTAACGTTATATATATATTTATAAAAAATAAATGCTTTGACAACAAAAGAGGGGAATAAGAGTTTTGACATATTTTTTCTAAAGAATAAAACCAAAGTAGAGGTGACCAATTGGTAAAATTCTTATACCCACATAAATAAGATTGTAGAGAGTCCTCGATTCACGGTAAAAAATAAATAAATAAATAAATAAATAAATAAAATTGCTTTTATTAACCACTATCTATTTATTGGTATGCGAGGTAAATTGTAATGCATTGTTTTTGTTCTTTCGGAGGAGTGAAACATTTCATTTGAATTTTATTGTTTCAACAATAAGGAGAGTATCAATAATATTATAAGTATATATCACTGGTAATAAAATTTGGACGACCGATATTTTCACTGAAACCGATATTTACTTCCTTAATGGAAAAATATACATTCAAAAGTACCCCACCTTAGAAGGCCTTTGTATAAACAGAAGTACAAAAAAATAGCAAAACAATAAAGAAAACATAAAATCAATTTTTGGAGAAGCATTTAAAGGGCACTTAAAGTACATTTCTATCCAACCAGTAATTTATTAACAATGTCATATAAGGACAAAGTTTCTAATGAATTTCAAAACAGATTTTTGATTAATCTTAGACCACCTGTATTTAACCCAAAACATAAAGATCAATCAATACAAACAGAATTTCATGTTGATGCTCATTTTTTTTTTTTTTTTTTTTCATGAAATAAACACAATTCCACAAGACTTAGCTGTTAAATACTCTGTTCTCACAACAAAAAAATAACAGCAACACTTGAAATCCTGAAATCCTTATATAACAGGAATTGTTAAGAAGTTATCAATCTTGAAATCCTTCAAGTAATGCCGCCAACACTTGATATGATGAGAATGACAGCAACTGACGTCTCTATTCGACAATTCCTTATATAGCAACTGTAAATCAAGTAAAACTGCTTAATATAAACAATTATCATCCAAGGATGAAAATTTGTAAATTCTACATCTTGCTTCCCTCCTCGTAATAATTTATATAGGCAAACTATTAACTTAATAGTAATTACACAAGAAAACATCAATGCTAATATTCAGACACATTCAAGGAAAAATCATAAAAAAAATTCATCAAAAATTGAAAATACCTAGATGAAGAAGTTGTCGTTTTCATTCCATGCCTCCATAGACAAAGTCCCTGGATAACAAATCCAAAATATACCATCCAAGAAAGATGCTAAACTTGATGGTGGTTCAATTTTATGCAAACACAAATTTCCAACTTCACAAGGGACCAAAGTTGAACTTTTTTGGAATTCCTCTACATTGAATGACATCTTTATAGATCAAAACAAACCAAGCAAAACAAAGAAAGAAATTCATAAAGAGATAAGATTGTAACTAAGATAAGTGAATGTTAATAACCAATTATGTAGAAATTAATAGACATACCCATTTTGACATGAATCATAAAGTTAAATCTTCAATCTGATTGGACACTCCAACAAGAAATTCTTTTACGACAAGGTACCAACGACTGTCAGGATCACTCTTCCCCAACTCAACTTTCCTTAAACGTGGAGCATCCATTGAAGAAGCGGGAATCGGATTATTCACAAAAGAGAAGTAAAGTAAATTCGGAGTATGAACATCAATTGCCTTCAAATTAAAGCATTTCTCAATGCTTAACTTCTCGAGTCGATCGCTTGAAATCGTAACACTTTCAAGGCAAGGACAGCACAGCACATTCAGATTCTCAAGCAGGGGAAGTTTAGAAAAGATACGATGAAACTCTTGATCATTTAAAGTTAAACCAGATAATTGTAGCATGTTCAAATTTAGACACCCATCAATAACAATCGGCCCTCGTAGTGTAGTAGAACCAAGTTTAAGCTGTTGAAGACTCGGAACATCGATTTCGATGCTTTCAAAAATATACGGGGATACGTTAATATTAATAATCTTGAGTTTGAAAGCTTTAGAGATATAAATGCATTTCATATCATAACAGTCTACCATGGACAACTCTTCAAGCAATAGGCATTCACTAGCAAGCTTCTGTATCATCTCTCTATTGACATGAACTTCTACCAGAGCTAGACTTCTAAGTGAATGTAACTTCAAAGTATCAGAGGGCAGTTTCAATTTACAACCACTTAGCTTCAAAGTAGTAACCCATTTAGCAGAGAAGAGTACACGAGGCAAAGTGTATATTGTTTCTATATCAGTTTGAACATCAAAATCTAACTCTTTAACTTCATTCCCTACGACAAATTCTATCCATTCATCAAGAAAAGGAAAATAATATCCAACATTAACAAGACCTATCAATAGCCTAAATTTCTGCATAGACAACTTAAGCTTGCAAAACCGACGCAATGAATCATCAACAAATTCCATGAAATTATATATGCGTCTACGAAATTTTTTTTCCTGCCTTCTGCTAAGTAATGAAGGATTAAAAGTTGCTAAATGCCGTCCTACAAAGTACGGATAAGATTCAAGAAAATCCAATATGGGGAATGATATCCGTAAATAATTCCATCTTTTCGACAAGATACTAGTCAGAGCTACCTCTTTTGCAGAGAGAAACGACATAATGTGATGAACAATAAAATCCGGCAACTTTGAGATTCTATCTCTAGGATGAATTGTGTCATTGTCACCCATATTCTTCACACCTGTAAAATTCATATTCAAACATTGCATTCAATATTCTTACTTTATGAATCAAATACCCTAAAATAAACGAAATCATAATCATATCATCAATAAAATTAGGTTTATGTTACTAATATGCGAGAATGAAGAGTTAGTAGATAAAATGTTATTGATTGTCAGAGACTTACCAGTAGATCGATCAAAAACATTTGCTCAAGTGTAGAAAAAGAAAAACTGACTGAAATTTGACTAGGGTTTTAAATATTTGGGGGAATTGCATTTTAGTCCTTGTAGTTTGCCTTATTCTGGGTTTAGTCCACGGTTATTTTTTTTTGTAACTTTTAGTCCTTCTGTGACAGAATCCGTCAAAAGACAGATTCTGCCATGTCAGTCGGACTAAAAGACTATATTGCCCCACTAACTGTCTGATAGTCGCTGAATGACCGTTTTACCCTTAAATTTGTCTTATATGTAACTTTAACTGAAATTACCGTTTTACCCTTTTTTGTCTTATATGCAAAAATTGATTTTACACATTTTGCTACCGTTTTTCAACGGCTATTTTTTCCCTTTTAAATATGAATGCACCTGCACATAAAAAATAGCTCCCATACACATTGAAAAATTCCATACATATTCATTTCATCATCTATCAACAATTCTCACATACACATTCCTCTATCAATCCATTCATAAACCATACACTGAGAGAATTCTTCATCAATCCATACACAAACAACTTTGGTTACATAAAGCTCACAAGTTTACATCAATCCTTACACAATTCTGACAACGGTGGCATACACACAATGGAGGCTACATCAAGCTCATCAACCAACATCAATGGAGTGTTTATCAAATTCAAAAACAGAAGATGCTTATCTGGTGTTAAAGCTGCTGTGAAGATTTCTGAATCCCAAAACAACCCTCACAAGTTGTATTTCGTATGTGAGAAAGGGAGATGCAAATTCTACAATTTTTGGGAACCAGATAATGAAGAATTCAACCTAGGACAATACAGTGATAGTATATCACAAAGGAATGATGGTAGAGGTAATTTTATGGTTCAACAGGAAATGGCAATGCTAAATGGAAGGTTGCAAAGGCTGGAGATGTTGTGGGAAAGGGTGCAGTACCTAGAAAGCTTGCATGGAAGAATTCAACACCTAGAGTCTATCCAAGGAGGGTCAAAGCTAATTGTGGGAGTTAACCTAGTTTTACTTGGTATAATAATGGCAATGCTTCTACTTAAGTAGTTATAAAAGTAGTAGTGGTATGAGTTAACCTAGTTTATGTTAGTGTATTCATGGCAGTGTTTCTATTTATATGAGTAAACCTAGTTATGAAATTCTACTAGAAGCAGAGATTGAATGTAATAGAAGAACCATAATGATAAGTATTCATATTTCAATTGTTTAGCATCATGAAACAACTACTTATATATTCATCAGTCCAGTTCAAACACAACAACTAATTCCTAACACTAAGCATGTTAACATGCAACAAGAAAACATGCTAACAAGCAAACAAAAAATAAGTAGCTACAATAAGTCCTACATTTCATCATTCTAGTTCACAGAAATGTAATTTCTAATACTGAGCATGTTAACATGCAAGAAAACATGCTAGTTAGGAAACAAAAAATAAGTCCCTACAATAAATAAGTAGCTACTACAATAAGTCCTACTTCAAACTAGAATACCAGATATAGCTGCTGCAAAAGTCCTACTTCAAGCCATATTCTTCAATCAGTGAGCTGTGATTGTGGTTGAGATTGGGATGGATTTTGGGAACCTCCTCCTGGTGTTTGATGTTGTTTCTGTGAACAGAAATACAAAGTTATTGTGAAACAATTTCCAAAACATAATTTCCCAATACAATGAACTTAAATAGTTATAAAAGTATATTACCTTGGTTTTCTTCTTTCTTGTTGGCTGTGAACTTGAAGCTTCAGCTGTTGATGGTGGATGTTGACTGTGAACTTGACTTTGAACTGTGGATGTTGGCTGTGAACTTGAAGCTTCAGGTGTTATCTGTTGAAGAGATTTGATATTACATAACAAATTGAATTAAATTACATTACAAGGACAGTTTTTGAGAGGGAGAAGGAGTACCTTTGATTTTTTCCTTCGTGGTTGAGTTGATGAACCTCCAGATGTCTGACAAGTACAAAAAACAATATTACACTCATGTTAAGAAAAAAAATATTTTGTAAATATTTTGTGAAAAAATCTACCTTTCTTGCCTCTTTTTTTTCCTTGCATGTCCTTGTGTTATGGCCGGCCTTCTTACAGTAGGTGCAGACAACAGTCCCTGTCCTGCCTCTTTTGCTCTTCTCACCAGATTCTCTCTTCCTTTGTAGCTTTGGTCTACCAGGTTGGACATGAATTGGTGGTGGAAGCACCTCATCAGCTTCAATTTCTGGCCACATCTTCTGGTCTGGCACTGGATGGATCATGCCCCTGTAGGTCTGCATGTATGCACTCTTGGTGAGAGATTGGTGGACATATCTTGGTACCATATCCCTCAATGCTTCTTTCCCACAGTTGTGGCTTATGGCAGCCATGGCATGAGGGCAAGGAATGCCACTGATCTGCCAGCTGCCACATCCACAATTGTACTGCCTCAACTTCACTGCAAAAGTCCCATCTTGACCCAAAATCTCATATTCTTGGTCCCCTACTGATATTATTGTCATTTGCCTACTTGCTTTACTATGCTTCAGTATCTTTGCATGTACTCTTGGGGGTAGTACTGTCCTCCATGCATCACACTCCTCTTTCCTCTCCTGAAACTTCCTCATGAGCATTCTCCTAATAAACTCCAGCAGCTGCAGGTAAGTCTGTGATCTGTGGGTACCTAATAGACTGTTGAACGCCTCTGTCATGTTGTTAGTAACATGATCACATCTAATCACTGTGTCAAATGCAAACCTAGACCATAAATGTGGCTCTATCTTAGCTAACCACTCCTTGGCACCAGGTTGAATCTGACCAATATCATTCAATGCAGCCTTGAAGTCAAACACATTACTACTCCTACTAGCCTTCCAAAACAGCTTCTTGAAACTGTCACCACAATAACTTCCTCTGAAGTTAGCATATATGTGTCTTGCACAATACCTAAGCCAAATAAAATAAAAAATAAAAAAAATTAGAAGTTAACAGATGATTAGGAAAGAAAAAAAAAATGAGAAGTTGACAGATGATTAGGAAAGAAAAGAAAGTTAAAAAAAAAAAATGAGAAGTTGACAGATGATTAGGAAAGAAAAGAAAGTTAAAAAAAAAAAAATGAGAAGTTGACAGATGATTAGGAAAGAAATTAAAATAATAAAAAAAATTAGAAGTTGACAGATGATTAGGAAAGAAATTAGAAAGAAATTAAAATAACAAAAATGAGAAGTTGACAGATGATTAGGAAAGAAAAAAAAAATATGAGAAGTTGACAGATGATTAGGAAAGAAATTAGAAAGAAATTAAAATAAATAAAAAATTAGAATTTGATAGATGATTAGGAAAGAAATTGAAGTTGACACATGAAACAATAGTAGAAATATACCTTTTGCTAGCAGTAGGGAAATGTTTTGACAAAGCCTTTGTCAATCCTTTCTGTCTATCAGACATAAAACATAAATGTCTGTCAGAAGGAAACTGCAGGTACGTCTTCAAGTGGTTGAGAAACCACATCCAACTATACTTTGTCTCCTTCTCACATATACACACAGCAAGTGGGAACAAGCCACTGTTAGCATCTAATGCAACTGCAGACAGGAGGACTCCTCCACAAGGACCTTTCAAGTGACATCCATCAAGACCAATAAAAGGTCTACACCCCTCAAGGAACCCTAACTTCTGTGCTTCAAAGCTTAAAAACAATCTGTGGAATATTGACACTGGCTTTTGGACCCTCATATGTATGGCTGCCCCAGGGTTGGTTTGGTTCAAAATGTAGGCATATTGCCTAAGGTACTTAAAACTGTGTTCATGTTCACTCCTTATTTGCCTCAAGACTCTATGTTTTACACCATAAAGCCTTTTCAAATCAACTGATACATTGAACTTCTCTAGCAATAAATCAGCTAAGACTTTCACATTGAGTGAAGGATTACTCTTCACTATGGAATCAAACTTAGGGGCTATCCACTTAACTTTTGCCTCTTTGTTGTTACACACCCTATGACATTCATGTTGGTCAACTAAGGTTTTTAAAATGAAAGTGGTTTTGTCTATCATCCATGAAGCATGAGTCCTCCAAGGACAACCTGCAGCATTGCACTGGTAGGTCTATCTCTGCTTGTCATTCTTAATTCTATATAGAACTACACCTTCCTGCACTGCATACTCCCTAAAAATGTCTCTCATTACCTCTTTGTTGGCGAAGGTTTGACCTATAAAAAATTTAATTTGATTCCTATCTTTCTTGAAAGGTACACCTCTCAACAACTTATCCACCTTCACATGGGATTGGTCAGTGTCTGAGTCAGAAGAGAACTCATCATCTGACTTGGACTCATACCCCTCAAATAAATCCATACATTCCTTGGTAATATCCCCATAATCACCATCTAAACCTACACCATCTCCATTATCACCATCTACACCTACACCATCTCCATTATCACCATTTACACCTACACCATCTCCATTATCACCATCTAAACCTAAACCATCTCCATGATCACCATCTACACCTACACCATCTCCATTATCACCATCTAAACCTAAACCATCTCCATGATCACCATCTACACCTACACCATCTCCATGATCACCATCTACACCTGCCCCATAGTCATTATTCTCTTCATCCCTATTATCACCATCTAAACCTACAGAATTGCCATTATCACCAGCTTCCTCATCAAAACCAGAGTCTGTACCCTCCCCATCACTAAAAACTACATAATCAAACATACCAGCCTCCGCATCACACCAACCTATTTGTTCAACAACCTCAGGCTCTTCTACAGGTTGGTTAGGACTTCCCTGTGAAAAAGGACATGGTTTATAACAAGCCTGTTCTACTCGGAAAGTAATACTGTCAAACCCATGAACCCCAAACTCTCTAAATACTTCTAGTAAATCTGTATCAGTTAAAACCTCAACTACATCACTACACGATGGTAACTGTACCCAGACCGAGTATTCTTCTTCAGGTACTTTTGAGCTTCCATTGAGTTGCTCAGTCATTGCATGGACCAAAGTAATTAAACTTATGTGATCACCATCACACTCACCTATGTCAATTACATTGGTCCCATGCAAAACAGTGATTTTGAAGATGTTATCCATCTACAACTGCAAGAACAATAAAACAGGTTAGATGCAAGCAACAAGCAACAAGCAACAGTATTGCATGTAAGCAACAGTAAAGCATGCAAGCAACAAGCAACAGTATTGCATGCAAGCAACAGTATTGCATGCAAGCAACAACCAACAAACTGTCATTTGATTATTAATGTCCTTTTAGAAAAAAAAAAAACCCCAATTTCCAAACACTAACACCCTAGTATGACAAAGTACACAAATGATAAACAACTAAACATAATCCATGCAACTTATTAATGAACCAAACATCAAAAAGTTAAAAAAATATAGATATAAAGCAAGTTACCAGCAATTCCAAATCAATGCTTCGAACACCAACAATTACATTAAGACATTGAATGAGACAGAGAGATATATATAACAACACAGCCAAGACCCAAGAGTGGAAAAGTTGCAGTGAAATTGAATACCTCACACAACTAAACACTCACAAAAATTTACCAAAGTCGATTTTTTATTTTTTTATTTTTTTTTGTTAAGGGCAATTTACGAAAGTCGATTTACCTAGCTGACCAGCTAATTAGCTGACAAAACAACACCATTAAAACAATTTCAATAAAAAAGAAAAAGAAAATGATCACACACTTGTCTTCATTGCTTGAATGCTACAATCATTATCTGAAAGTTCATGGGTCAGATTATCAATAGAGGCAAATGAGTCAAGTAAAGGAACAAGGGAGCATATGAACCCATCCCAGATGATGACAGAAAACATTAGGGGAAAAAACAGACAACATTGACAAATCATGGATAAGTGTACACTTCAAAATTTTGATTTCAAAATTGAAATTGGCATTGAAAATTCAACCAGTGTTTTCTTTTAAGTGGTTGTTGCATAGAAGAGTTGAAATCCTTGTGTAAAACTGTGAAGGTATGTAATTATCGAAGACCACGGATACATGCAAATAAACCGAACTATACGCTACAGACATAGCATAAAAACACAAAAAAATAATTCTCAATCATAATAGGAACCCGTTTGGCTGCCAAGAAAATGCAGGAAAACTAAAATAAAAAAACATTTGTAAACCTCATAGTTCCTAACTTTTCCTGTTTGCATCACGTGAAAAAACTCTATCCTAGATTATGTATTCATCATACTTGTGTCAATATAACTTTTTCTTTTTTTTTTGAACAGCATAAAAAGAAAATATATAAAGGCTAAAAGCCAAACAGGTACAACCCATAAGCAGAGAGGCCAAAACACCAAGGCACCACCAAACAAAGCAAAAACTAAAACAACAACAGAGGAGCCACAAACGGTAGCCCAGAATAGAGACAAGCACAGCCATCAAAACAGCAACAACAAAAAACAGTTAGTCGACAATCTCCCATGTCTCAAAGAGTGGAAAAATTATCACAACACAGCTTTGATTTCTAACTTCTTTTTCTCTATTAATGAACATATCTAATGTAACGAATTACATGTTTCAAACACAAATAATCCGACTCCATGCAACTTCTTTATGAATTAGACACTAATACTTGATTGAATAACCTATAAATTACACTCAAATGCATTTAAATCAAAAACCCCCAATTTTTTTTGTCTGAAACCCTAGAAAACCAGTTTCAAATCATTACAAAACCCTTGAATACACACAATGCAACACAATACAAACAATAATCAACACAAACCGTGTGAATAGAAAGAAAACATACCTTTGACACACTTTGCTTCCAAAAACTCTAACAACAACTCCTCTGCAACACTATCTTCACACCGACTTCAACAGAGAAGGGGTGGGACGGTTTGGGTTCAGATCAAGTAACAAAAGAAGAGGAAAAAGAATGAAATGAAGGGTTATGGGAAGATTTCGCGCCAAAGAAGCTTGATTGCAGTTCAAGCCTTCTTCAAACCACACTAAACAATTCGAACGTGGTTTGTACTCTGTAAGGGTCCACCACTCCACCCCTTTCGTTTTCTTTGTATTTGTTCTGAAGTGACGTGGCTGAATACAAGCCACATGTGTTCATCTTTTTTATTTTTAAATATTTTAATTTATTAATTGACGAATATACCCTTCGTGAGATAAAGCTTCTAGAAGCTGGTAGGTCAGTTTACCAAATTACCCTCGTTGACCTAACAGAAATCAGTGAAACCCTAACAGAATTGGACGGTAGGGACTGTAATTCGTATTGTCAGAATACAGATGGACTGAAAGTTACAATACCAAAAAACCATGGACTAAACCCAGAATAAGGCAAACTACAGGGACTAAAATACGATTTTCCCTAAATATTTTGTTAGAACGAGTTTTTAAACATTTAATAAATGGCTCAATCATGGCCCAATTACACGTTTGAAGCCTTTACAAACCTTTTAATACACTGTAAATTTATATATTTTTAAAAGGAAGTACTGACCCCACAAATAAGGTGTTGCCACGTGACTGTTTTCTTTTAACTTTTTATATTTATCTTCTTATATTTTTCACAAATAGGCCACGTGGTAAAACCTCATTGATTGGTCAGTACCTTGGGTACTGACTGGTGAGTACCCAAGCATTGTCCTTTTTTAAAATTCTAACGTTACCCTCAAATTAAATTATTAATATTTTAATCAAAATATTTTGAACTACTTTTTTTTTTTTTTTGATTTTTTTTTTAAAAAAACTAAACTAAATTAAAAAGAATAAACATAAAAAATAGAAATACAATAACAAAAATCAAATTGAAAAGTGGGAGAAGATTAAGGCCCGTCCGGTACCCAATTTTTGTTTTCAATGTTCCTTCCACTTTAAGGCTATTTCTGAACACCGCGTAATATCATTTTAAATTCGTATTTGTTAACCGTTTTTCATTTTGTTTTTAACAAACAAAAACAAAATGGAAAACAAAACTAGTGTTAAAATTGAAAAACACAAAACTTTTTTTTTTTTTTTTTTCATTCTTCTTCTTCTTCTTCTTCTTCTTCTTCTTCCTAACCTCTCCATGATCTTCTTCTTCTTCTTCTTCCATATTTTTTTATAAAAAAATTATGGATCTTCTTCTTCTTCTTCCTAACCTCTCCATGATCTTCTTCTTCTTCTTCCATATTTTTTTATAAAAAAATTACGGACCATGAAATAAAGTATCTATTCTTCAAACACAGACTTGGAGGAAATTCTTATTTCAATTGTTCTTCTTCTTCTACCAATTAAGGAAAAAAAAAAAAAAAACAGAGGAAAACAATTTTGTTCTTCTTTTTCTTCAAATGCAAAAAAGAAAAAAAAAATTCCTCTTCTTCCTCCCACTAAAAAAACCTAGACAAAAAAAAATTAAATCCTTGTGTCTGTTCTTCTTCATCTTCGACAGACGCAGACCAGAAAATAATTTTATATTATTAAAAGTAAATTATCTTTTGTCTTTCTTACAAATTTAATCTTGTATGTTATATAATCTTAAAAATCTTATCTTTAACATGGGTATGACTACTTGTTGGGAGATTAAATCTCTCAATAACATTATCAGAATTTTATTACAAGATCTTCGAATACTTGGTTGACATACCAAGGGATTTTGCTAACCATCTACAATGTAATAACGTAATTCCGAAATGTATTTATAAAAAGGACTTTGTTGACCATCTACAATGCAATAACGTAGTCCAAAATACATTTCTTTGCTATCTACGTCTAGGCTTTCCTTTTTTTCGTTCTAACACTTTTCATACTTCTTTTTTTCTTTTGAGTAGATATATATATATATATATATATATATATATATATATATATATTTTCATTTCTTTTGAATGACAATTACAAATATTTTCTATTTTGAACCCTTACATTTAAGCATATGCAATCACATTTTACAATTTATCTCAAGAAACTCATTGGTTTCTTCCCAACTAATAATATAGTAATTACAAAACACCCCAATACTCACTACCTTCATCACCATATGGTCCTAAGCTAATTAGTACGGTTTCATTATAAAAGCTTGGTTCTTTGGAAGTGTGGGTAATAAAAGAAAAGGCTCATGTGTTTGGGCGTTTGGCTTCAAATTGGCTTAGGGAGCACACAAATAGGGCATGAGTTAGTGTTTAGGCCATTTAGTAGTTTAAGTACACATTTTCTAACATCACTTCTCAGGGATCAACCAACACAAAAGCAAAGCAAACACACATGTGATATCTTAAAGGGATTGTTTTTTAATATCAAATGCAAAAACTTATAGAGATCAATCTATACATTGAAGAACAAGAAAAGTGTTTAAGAGTAAAAATGACTTAAACCCTCTCAAATAAAATGTTTAAAAGGAACAATATTCTCACAAGGCTAGTCTCCACTATTCTCTTAGGTTAAACAAGTATAGATGTCTCATCTACCTCAACATCAAAATATTGGCACTATATATGCAAATTTATAGGGATGCAAAAATTATAGATGACATAATGCTAGTCAAAACACAAAGCTAAAAGCATACATGATATGTCTCTCCTGGCACACAATAGAAGACAACTCAACATGTAGGCCAAAGATTCCAAAAATTGCCGAAATTCAAATTCGTCTAATGTCCGCTTTTTAGTGCATATCTTTAAAAGCACTCAAACTCATTTGACAAACGTTTTACACCGAACGTTAGACATATAAATACACACTTTTCATTTATAAAATATTTCAAAATTCGAATCAGAAAGTGTCGATGAAAACAGTGTAAGCGCAATTTTGAAAAACAGGGCATCACTCTTGACCTTTGGTCGAAGAAATGCTCATAACATTTGAACCACCGCCCAGAATTTTATGTTTTGTATATCGTTGGAATTGTAACAAAAAAAAAAATGATGAACGCATCATGGACAGAATAATTTATTTCCTCACTGATTAGTACAGTTTTAATGAAACATTTACCTAAAAAATGTTCAAAACAGGGCAATTATTGCAGAGATTCGAAAAAGTTCTAACTAAAACAAACAAAAACAAAAACAAACACTACAAAACAACAAAAAACGAAAATAACACAATGGGGATTGTCTATACCCCCAAACCTAAACTCAACATTGTCCTCAATTTGCTCCGTGGAACCTTCTCCACTCATAAAATTGGACAATGCAAGCTAGATTTTGAAAATAATTAATTAAGGACAACAACATAAATGACAAAAACTAAGAACAACAAAAACACAA
This sequence comes from Acer saccharum, assembly GCA_030490815.1. Classification (NCBI taxonomy): domain Eukaryota; kingdom Viridiplantae; phylum Streptophyta; class Magnoliopsida; order Sapindales; family Sapindaceae; genus Acer; species Acer saccharum. The sequence goes on along the minus strand of CM059866.1, from coordinate 17,288,542 downwards.
TATGTCCTAAGATTTAAGCACAATACATATCCACTCTTAGATCTAAACATAATAGGAAAACAAAAATATAAAACACAAACAAATAAGCAAAGCATTTCATCATGGAGCACTAGGTGGTTTCTGCCATATTCAACAACTATATCCACAAGCATTTTACCTCTTGTGGCTACGCATCAGCTTCTTTTATTCTCTATGCTCACTCGCGGTTCATCCCTTGTCCTTGGTTTTTAAACCAACTAAGCCATCGTGACACAGCTGTATCACTTGGTGGAGTTGTTGCGTGTTGAATCAACACTCAACCGTTTTCATAAGTTGTGTGGTCCATCCGACCTCAAAATTTTCTTTTCCTAGCAGAAGACAACTCAAACAACATCAAATGCATATGCTTTAAGCAAAAAAAAAAAATAATAACACAAACAAACAAACACATAAACTAAATCTGCAAAAAAAGTAAATCTAAGCTATTTACAGAACCTAAGCTAAAACTAGATATGACTAACGAATAGGCTACCTCCCTGGCAACAACGCTACTTTGACAACGTCATTTTGAAGTCAAAAGATTGTTCTTTGTATCTTCTACCTGGAAAATGTACGAGTCAAAAGACAAGTATAGCAACAAGCAAGGGTATCGTCCCGCAGGGAGGTGTCATCTGTCAACCGTTTCAAGTTTTAGAGTTTATTGAAAGCATGTAAATAAAAACATGGAACGGGTGAGAATGGTGTGTGTGAATTGTAAGCATATTGCGGATGTATGTGAGAATATGGAAATGAGAATAACCTAAAACTAAAGATAGAAAAGTAACCGAGTGATTGCCTTTCTAAATTACACTACTCCTAAGCTAAATCAATCTACTCCTAAAGGCAAGACATCCTAAGTTATGAAAACAAATGTGGCTTAGAGAGATGCAAGATAATGGACATACAAGGAAAATGAGTTCACCAAACACAAATGCACATCAAGTTGATTGTTAAATATTAAGCACATTCAACACATGCATTTTGAATCATTCCACACAAGGCATTTTGAACCATCCACACAAGGAATTTTGAATCATCCTCAAATCATTCCACACAAAACATGTTGAAGTGTAGAAATATAATCAAAGTATATCTTTATGATTAGAGGTTGAATCGATCATTAGAAGAAGAATTAGGCCAAATATTAGATACATTCTAGGAAAATAAAACTTTCATCTAAGAGAGAAAATATTTTTTGAGAATGATTTTGTCGCTGATCGATCTAATCATTGTAGGTTATTTCTCTCAATGAAATATTTTTTGAGAATGATTTGTTCTTAACAACTTTTAACAATAGAAACCTATGGTTTCATAATAGATATGAAACTACATGGAACCACAAAGAACACCATCAGATAGCACTCTCAATTCATGGTAGACTTTCAAATAAAATATGTTAGGTTTTGACTTGTATTCCTAAGCGAATCAAATGTGAACTAAACAAGACTCAATTGATGTGGAGCTTCCTGGAGACATGAGATACGTTTGGAACATGGAATGGTGTAGTTTGAAGGAGGTTGAAGATCATGAAGTGGTTCGTTTCATCGTATGGATTGTGGTTTTCTAAGCGATGTAATTTCAGGCGACTTGCAACGGTTTAGGAAGTGGGTGCGCAACCGTGACCCGAATCGTAGTCAATCATAAGCATGCGTAGAACGAGAAATCTTCAATAGAAAAGGAAAGTGTTCTTTTTGGAAGTTCTTATGCTTGAAGGAAAATGAATACTTTTTACAAAAAGATTTGTCATAAAAGGAAATAGTATTTATGTGAAATAAGTAAATCTTGTATGTTTAGGAGTAGGATTTCCTTTTATCTTAAACTCCTTGTAACTAGTATAAATAGACTTAATATCTATGTTATTAGATTTAAGGTTGTGGAGCAAAAAGAACACCATGTAACATCAGAGAGAGTGTGGTGAGATCCGGGGGAGACCCAAGCGAATATCTGGGGAGGGATCCAAGAGAATATCAGTGGATCAAGTTAGAGATCCGTGGGTGATATTCAAGGGAGACCTAGGGTATATTATGGGGGTACTCAGTGAGGATCTTGTGAGTGGGGTTTGGGGTTGAGGTGAGAGAGTTAATCTTAGAGTATATGGTTGTAATAGTTTATCATATAGTGGAACTTTTTCTGTCATCCTGACGGCCTGTGGTTTTTTACCTGATTTGGGTTTTCCTCGTATATCTTGTGTTATGATTATTTATTCTTTCTCATCTATTTTTCTGCTTATTGACGTCATTAATTGCTATGAGTTATGGGTATATATTGGGCAAGACGTTTCCGTGTTCATTGGTTAGGAATTATCCCCAACAAAATAAGCTTTGGTCTTTGTGAAAATCTTTGAGAAATTTTCAGTTCAAATTCATAGTGAAGAAATTCTCGCTGGACCTAAATTGCTTTAGTTTGAAAGCCAACTAAATAGTGTTGTTACATAAGCCTCAGAGATTTTATTTTATTTTTTTGTCACGTGTTTTTGTTTTTGTGTACCCAATTTGAATCCAGGCTATAATCTTCTTTTCTCTTCGGTGATTTGGTGAAAAATTAACACTCTGTTTATGTAATGTATTTTTAAGTCAAGATTTGAGTCACATTTATTCTGCTGTAAGTATAGAGGATCTATACTTGTCAGCTTGGATTTTATTATTTAAGTTTTTTACTTATTTTACAATCTTTCATTTGGTATATGACAGATTTCAAGCCTATTTTAAGTAAAAATGATTTTGAATTTGAACCATTTTAATTTATCAATATTTTCCATATGGTATAAAATTCTTGATTTTTTTTCATTAATTTTTTTAAAAAAACTAGCCTAGATTATGGTTCTTGACTTTTTTTTTTTATCTCAAGACAATGTTTTTTTTTTTTTTTTGTTGAAAAATTGAAGAACATAAGTTCGGGGTTTTATTGGGGAGTGAGAGGACTCAAACCCACAACCTGATGGTGCAGATGTGAGAGTTATACAACCGAACCAGCCCCATCTCTTCTCATCACAAGGTATTAGAAATATATAATATTATAGTGTTGATTTTTGGACGGAATAATCACATCTACTCTATTGAGATCTTCGACAAAAAAATTTGGTCAAGCAAATTATATAAATGGGTTTTGTTTTTTTGTTGGGCTATTTTATTTTTTAAATTAATGAGTTTGAATTTGAATGAAACTCTTTTGAAACTCTAAAGTAAGTTTTACTCCCTTCCAAGCTTCTTCAAGTGTCACATATGTAGAATTCTGATGTAGAACAGGTGGCGGAGTCCTTCATGGCTTTGATGGACCGACGGAAATTCAAACATAAACGATTTCTGACAACGGAGTCGGAATGGTGTGAAACTTTCACGGTTGAAGCGAATCGATGAAGTCTACAATAGTCAATGCCCATGGTGGTGAGGCACAACCTTTTTTCAGTCAAATTCCATCGTTTAAGCCCCATAATTACCGTTTTTGCTATTTTAGGAAACTTTTGTTTTGGTAATAAGTTGAGTTTTACAAGTCAATTCTGCCTTGATTTAGGACGTTAGTATTATTTGTTTCCTCTATTATCTCAATTTTGCTATTTTTGGTAATTTTCCCTAAATTTGGCTTGTTTCCTTGCTCAACAAAGATTAGGGTTCATTTATTTTAAATAGGTTTGTAAGCTGAAAGACAAATCAACTTTTATCTAATAAAATTCATATTTTCTCTAAAGAGTTTTTCTCTTTTCTAGTGGATTCCAGTATATTTTGGAGTATAGACGTTGGTCTTATTCCTTGATCACTGTTTCATGCTACATCAAATTCAGTCAAGTTTTACTCCAAATTTTGGAACGTCAAAGGATTTTAGAGGTCCGATCAATCCTAACCTGGAGTCAACTCTTAACGTGCCTAGGCACGTCCAAGGTTAACTTGAAGCTTCTTCAATCAAAGCATTTCAGAGGATAAATCTATCCCAACTCGAGTCAAACTTGTGACATGCCCATGCACGTCACGGGTCGACTTGAGGTGTATATGGGCGAGCACTGAGTCAATTCGTGATGTGCTCAACACATCACATGTAAACTTAGGATGTGCCACAGTCACGTCCAGGGTTTTCTCTAAGCTTCTTAAATCAAAGGATTTTAGAGGTTCAATCAATATATCCTAGCCAGGAATCATATTCAGGGGCGGAGGTATTAACAAGTTAGCATGTGCTTCAACCCAGGCTAGCTTTTCAAAAAAAAAAAAAAAAAGAAGTATATATTAATTAAGTTTAATTTGTTATTTTCATTGTATTTTAAGAAGTAAAAATATAAATATAAAACAATGGCAAAATTAATATTATTTGATAGTTGATAAGTCATAAAAATAGTCTAGTTTATAATTTGATTTAATTGAGATAATCTTAATAGATTCATTACGGTGATATACTCAATATTTTTATTAACATTCAAACAAATTAAAGTTTTCATTACCTCTCAATTCTCCATTCATTCCATAAATAAAATAAACAAATTTTGAACCTTACTTCATTTGCTAATGTCTCAAGTTACGTTCATTCAGTATAACAATGTTCCAAGTTTGAATCATTTGCACCGCATGTGATTTACCCAAAAAAAAAAAAAAAATTATACATTTAGCCCACCTAGACAATAAGTCCTGGCTTTGCCCCTAATCATATTCGTGTATTATCAAGTACTTCTCTGTATGTAAAAAGGGCGAGGTGAATGGCAGCATACGCAACGATTTTCATTCGATTTTGTGAGTGAAATTTAATCCAATGTAAGTTTCCAATTTTTTTAAGGGTCAAACTAGACTTGGTTCAGTCTACCCAGTTTCGTTCGATGGGGCATGTGAGTGAACCCGATTTGAGCAAAGCTCAAGCTGAAGGTTTGTCAAGAATCCAGCTAAAAAGGACTGTGGTCTAGCCAAGTTGTTGAACAACAAGAGTCTGCTATAGTGTGTGACAGCACATTGCTAGCTACAATGGTACAACAATATCTAGCTCAGCCATGTGTTACAAATGTATCAAGATTCAAGGATCACCTGAAGTGAAGAAATAAAGGCAGATGCTAAGTAGACGTATGTAATAATTACCCTTATCTGATAGTATACGGTATACCTAGCGAATTTAGCTTAGGAGGCATTTTTATTGGCTCGCATTTCCAGGAAAGGTAGTTAATTTTCTATATTAAGGTTCTGTATTTTCGTTGCAGTATATTTTTGATTTCTTGTCATTCATTCTCAAGTCAATTAATGAAAACAACATTTCTAGAATTTCATAGTTGTTCTCTCAAGCATGAAAGTTAATTCAAGCATTTTCTCAAGGGTAGTGTTAGCAAAGGCACAGGTTAACACCTAGAAAAATACTATAAAAAAAGGAAAACATTTAATGTCTTGTTTCTACCTTTTCCTTTTGTAAAATTTTTCTACGTGTTAACCTGTGTCTTAGCTTGTAAAGTGTTAATTTTAGTATCAAACACCTTGCTCATGTTAAGCTTTACAATGCAAATCCCAAGAACCTACTCACTAACATACAAATTATGTTGAACTAATCCTTCAATTGAGCATTCTCCAACCTCAGCCATTCAACTCAAAGTTGATCCCACCACCACCACCACTAGTCATCGCCTCCAGACAACCACAGGTAGTGCACAACGGATTCCTCATAGCCTCCTTCAACATTTTATTCTCTGCTCTAATCCCGTTTTGCTCTTGTTTCAGCAACACATTCTCATGACGTTTCAATTGTGTCTGATTCAACAAAAACATTATTCTCATTAATTCATCATTAAACAAAACAAAAAACACCATATAGAAATTCAAATAATAAAACTTTTTTTTTGAATCAATTTACCTTTATTTGGGTCCTCCTGTTCTGGAACCAAAACTTGATTTGTTTACTCTCCATGCCAAGCTGCGCGCTGAGGTCGTTCCTTTGTTTGTCGTTGGGATGAGGAAATTCCTTGCAGAAACTACAAAAACAACACATAAACTTCATATGCAAATCAACCACAGAATATAGTAAAATAATGAGAAGTGTGCAAATGATGATACAAATAATAACTGTTGACCAGACCCACAAAACTCATTTACAGTGGAATGTACAAAAATTAGATCTACTTCTTATTCTTCTCTGGCTGTGTGAAGTGATCTCACCATCACTTACGCTTTAAAAATAAAAAATATATCATATTTGGAGCCTCAAGGACAAGGTTAGAACCCTAGTTTTGAGCTTGATCAATAATTTTCGTGGACGACTCTAGGAAGATCATCCTTATCAATTTCAATTGTCGAAATACGGAGGCACATCAACTTTATCCTTAGCATTTGCTACCTTCCCTTACCACCTTCCTTTATGAGTTTTCCAATTGTTCCTTAAAATTCATCCTGTATAAAAAGCTCAGGGATTTCCTTGCTAATGTGATCATGAGGGCTACTATAATAATATTAATAACATAACCAGTAAATCTAATTCTCTCTCCCTGGTATTTTTTTTCAATAAATTCATCGATTACTTTTTTTTTTTTTTTTTTTGAACGGCTAAAGATTACTCTAATGAACGGCTAAATTCATCAATTACTCTATGAAACGTAAAAACACACCCACATCAACTATGAAAATGTATAAAATACATATTTACTAACATCCATACAATTTTTATAAAAATTGAAGGACAAAAACCATAAAATAGATAACCCACAAACCACATACCTCATGCTTGCATCGCCCTTGATCACAGTTGGCGTCAAGAACACAAACCTTGGAATCTCCATCCCACCATGTGGAAAACTCAGGGGCAAAACCAACAGATCTGGTAGGTTGCTAATCTGATCATGGTAGGTTATTTCACTCAATGAAATATTTTTGAAAATGATTTGTTCTCAACAACTCTTAACAATATAATACCATATGGTTTCATCATAGATAGGAAACTCCATGGAACCACAAAGAACACCATCGGATAGCACTCTCAATTCATGGTAGACTTTCAAATAAAATAAGCTTTGGTCTTTGTGAAAAATCTTTGAGAAATTTATAATGAAGAAATTCTAGCCGGCCCTAAATTATTGTACTTTGAAAGCCAACTAACTAAATAGTGTTGTTATTACTTAAGCATCATAGATTTTTTTTTTTTCTCTATCACGTGTTTTTTGTTTTTGTTTACTCAATTTGAATCCAGGCTGTTCTCTTCTGTTATTTGGTGAAAAATTAACATTCTGTTTGTGTAATTTCTTTTTAAGTTGAAAAGTGTTTTTTTTTTTTTTTTCTCAAAATAAAATAAATAATTGTTTTGGCTGTGAATGATTATATTTGTATTAATATTCTTATAATAGTTTACAAATTCCACCAAATTTCTTTTTATTGAATTTCAAACTCTTGTGTGTGCTTTATTTGTATGGTTATTTTTTAAAAATTCGTTATCAACCGTTATTCTTTATTTATAATATTTCATTTTAAACTGATTGGTTTAGTAATTTAGGTTACATGTGCGGTTTATAGATTCAACGAGAACTCCCGCGTATGTTTCTATTTGATATTATTGTTTTTTTTTTTTAACATTTTTAAAAATCCGTTATCGACTGTTATTATTTACGTAGAACATTTCGTATTAACCTAGTTGATTTAGTAATTTAGGTAACGTGCATGGTTTCTTACCTTGGAATAGCGAGAACTCTTGTTATACATATAGTTGAACATAGTAAAATAAGAAATTGAAAGATTTCGTTGAAATATTTTCGTTTGGAAATTTCCAAAAAACCTAATCATATGTTCTTCTCTCCATCGAACAATAAGGCCGTTACTCTCATTACTAAACTTGTTGAGGAGAAGAAATATAACCAAGGTATATCTTTTTGATTAGGGTTGAATCGATCATAAGAATAAGAATTATGCCAAAAATTAGGATACATTCTGGGAAAATAAAAGAGAAGAAATATTTTTTGTGAATGATTTAGGTGCTGATCTGATCATGGTAGGTTAATTATCTCAATGAAATAATTTTTTAGAATGATTTGTTCTTAACAACTCTTAACAATAGAATACCACATGGTTTCATAATAGATATGAAACTCCATGGATTCACAAGGAACACCATCGGATGGCACTCTCAATTCATGGTAGACTTCCAAATAAAATAAGCTTTGGTCTCTGTGAAAAATCTTTGAGAAATTTTCAATTCAAATATATAGTGAAGAAATTCTAGCCGGCCGTAAATTGTTGTAATTTGAAAGCCAACTAAATAGTGTTGTTACATAAGCCTTAGAGATTTTTTTTTATCACGTGTTTTTGTTTTTTTGTACCCAATTTGAATCCAGGCTATAATCTTCTTTTCTCTTCTGTGATTTGGTGAAAAATTAACACTCTGCTTTTTTAATGTATTTTTCATTCAAAATTTGAATCACATTTATTCTGCTGTAAGTACAGAGGATCTATACTTGTCAGCTTGGATTTTATTATTTAATTTTTTACTTATTTTACAATGTTTTATTTGGTATATGACAGATTTCAAGCCTATTTTAAGTAAAAATAATTTTGAATCTGAACCATTAAAATTTATCAATATTTTCCATATGGTATAAAATTTATGATTTTTTTCAATAATTTTTTTTGAAAAAAAAACTAGTCTACATTATGGTTTTTGACTTTTTTCATTCTCAAGAAAATGTATTTTTTTTTTTTTTGGGTTGATAAATTAAAGTTCATAAGTTCGGGGTTTTATTGGGGAGTGGGATAACTTGGACCCATAACCTGATGGTTCTGATGTGAGAGCTATATAACCGAACCAATCTCATCTCTTCTCAAGACAAGGTATTAGAAATATGTAATATTCTAGTGTTGATTTTTAGACCAAATAATCAAGTCTACTCTAATGAGATCTCCGACAAAAAAAATTTGGTCAAGCATACTATATAAATGGGTTTTGTTTTTTTTGTTGGGCTATTTTATTTTTTAAATTAGTTAGTTTGAATTTGAATGAAGCCCTTTTAAAACTCTAAAGTTTGTGACATCGAGTAAAGTGTTACTCTCTTCCAAGCTTCTTCAAGTGTCACATATGTAGAATTCAGTCAAGTTTTACTCCAAATTTTGGAACGTCAAAGGATTTCAGAGGTTCAATCAATCCTAACCTTGAGTCAACTCTTAACATGCCTAGGCACATCCAAGGTCAACTCGAAGCTTCTTCAATCAATGGATTTCAGAGGATAAATCTATCCCAACCCGAGTCAAACTTATGACATGCCCATGCAAGTCAAGGGTCGACTTGAGGTGTATATGGGCGAGCACTGAGTCAATTCGTGATGTGCCCGACACGTCATGAGTAAACTCAAGATGTGCCATAGTCACGTCCAGGCTTGCCTCTAAGCTTCTTAAATCAAAGGGTTTTGGATGTTAAATCAATATATGCTAGCCAGGAATATAATATATCAGGTAGGGAGTTTGGCTTATGTGAATTTGGTATATGGTATTCGGGATTATCTAAGGAATTATGATGTTTTGTTGGTTCGTTTTAGCTCTAGAACGTCGAATTCTTATGCCAACAGTTTGGCGAAGAAGGGATCTAACAATGAAGGTGATTTAATCCAATGGGGTAGCTTTTGAGTAGTTTTGGCTAAGTTCAATTATGGTCTTGGTTCTATTGCCCCTAGTGCTCTACTGGTTCTCGTGGTGTTTGTGGTGTTGTATGTTAGTTTCCTTTTCTGATGGTTCTCGTGGTGTTTGTGGTGGTGTCATGGATTAAGGGAGAAGGTGTGGGAATTTTAAAGCATGTCAAGGGGATATATGTCATTAGATAGTGCATTCTGTCTTCATCAAATTTATGCTCAAGTGGTGAAGGCTGGAATGGGGAATCTGATGCATTTTTGGCTCAGCTGATCAGATTTTCTGCTGTTTTGGGGGGTCTGATGTGCTTATTGCATGATTTCTCGAATTAGCTCTGTCTTGCGGCATCTGTTTATGTGTGCTCTTTTGTTTTGATTTTGTTTTGGCTTGTATGTTGTTGTGCAAAGCCTTTGTTTCTATTTGACTTGTTTTTATGGTTTGGGTGCTGTCGACTTCCACCTGGTTTGGGCGCTGTCGACTTCCACCCGGTTTGTTTTTGATTGTTGACTTTCATTTGCCTTTAGTGGCTTCTCTAATAAAATTGCCTTTTAAAAAAAAAAGGAATATAATATCTAAAAAAAATATGCAAAATTAGGACGATTACGAACATAACAAGCATAAATGCATTGAGCCATGTTAATTACAGTTCACATTAATTTGTAGCAAACTAGAAACATGTTTAAACTAGGAACAGCAATTTTGACTAGTTCAAGATTCATACATGAATAGTAAAACATTTGAGTTTATAAGGTTCAACTACAAAAATACATTTTAAATCCCAACAATTGCGTAAAACCAGATCTTCAAGAGAAACTTGGGTGCATGCATCCCTTGTTGCGATCGTAGTGGGAGATGCATGGTACATCCTGCTTCAACCAAAGTTTTTCTCAAATCTTCAAGCAACAGACGAGTGAGCTAACGGACTACATCTTGTAAAATTAGACTTATAAAAGAACGAAACCTTATAGAATTAGAGGAATGATCCCACTTAAGAACTGATCTTATATATATTGATTTGGCTGAAAAGATTATCTAAAGTAGAGTATATGTTAAACAGTAATGCTACACATCCCACCATTTTCATCCCAATACACGTGGCAGTTGGAGTGTTACTTGGTGAGTGGATAAACATTAATTGGCGAGTGAATACATGGGTAAGAGAGATAAGTATCAATTAATATGTGTCTACTCACCAAGTGACACCTTAGCTGCCACGTGTGTTAGGATGAAAATGGTGGGATTGTAGGTGGGATGTTTAGCATTATTGTATATTAAATAGCCTAAATTTCTGCATAGAAAACTTAAGAACTAAAGAAGAGAAGCATTACAATTTCTATGAATTTATCCATAAGTTTCTTCCTTCAACATCAAGACATATAAATAGCCTAAATTTCTGCACATAAAACTTAAGCTTGCAGAACCAAAGAAGAGAAGCATCTACAAATTCAATGAATTTATCCGTACATTTATAACATTTTGCTAAAATGAGACAGAACTGCTAATCATGAAATGCAAACTTTGCTAGTTTGCTTAAATATACAATTTTGGGCCTTGATAGTGATATGCACAGAATTTACCTGATAATTTAACATTTGATGCTAAAGATATAATTACATGATTAAACGACTACAATCTAATGAGGCAATTCTGGGATGATGCAACCATTAAAATCCATCGAAATGACATTCAAGTGAGAAAAGCTCCTCCAAATTTAGATAAGTACATTAAATATATATATCCTTCACATAAAAACCCAATAGCACCCACCTTTACAATTCAAGATATCATTCTTCCAATTAAGTATATAGTCATACAAAATATGATTTAAAGCATTGCACTTGATAATCAAAAAAGAATCTTAAACTTACTCAAGAGATTCAGGAAAAAACCAATCCAGACGACATTGAAGGATTCCATTTGGAAGTTTTGGCCACAAATCCATCACTGCATTTACGTCAAGAGGCTTCTTAAGTGATGGGCTATCAATAGAGGAAGGAAAGTGAAAGCCCCTAATCTTGAAATCTTTCAAGTAATGCCTCCAACACTTAATATTTCGAGAATTGCAACAATTGTTATCTCTATTCGTCATTTCCTTGTATAGCCACTGCAATCAATTTTAATATGTTGATTACAACACAATTCTGAGGAAAAAGAAAAGAAGAATATACGAAAATTTAAATGAACGTAACCTCAACGAAGTTGTGGTGGACTTCATGGTTTATTAACACACAAAATTCCCTTGAATAACAAATCCCGAGCAAGCCATCCAGCAATGCTGCAAAACTTGATGGTGGTGCATCCAGTAACAGCCATAACTTGTCAACTTCACATGGGAGTGAAGACAAACTATTTCTAAATTCTTCTAAATTGAATGAATCCTTGAAAAATCACAACATAAAAACAAAAGAAAAAGGAAGAATCAATTAAGAATGATAATGTGATTGCAAAAAAAGTAAGTAAATTCTCAATAATTTATATATGTACCCTATTTGACTTCACATTAATGGATAGAAGTTTAATTTGATTCGAAGCTCCAAGAAATCGCTTCATATTAAGGAACCATTGCACGTCAGGATCAACTTTATTCCCCAACTCATCAACTATATTTATGAAGTAGAGTTTCCATGGACATGGAACATTTACTTTAGAAGTGAGAATTGGATGATTCCAATAGTGAAGGGAAAGTAAATTAGGGGTATCAATTTCAATTTCCTTCAATTTAATGCAATAAGAAATTCTTAGCTTCTTGAGTCGATCACTTGAAATAATAATCTGTTCAAGGAGAGCACATAAAGTTACTTCTAGGTCCTCGAGCATGGAAAATTTCGACATAAGGCGATGAAACTCTTGATCTATTAAATTGACAGCCTTTAATTTTAACACCTTCAAATTTGAACACTCGGCCATGTCAATTACGATTGACCTACGTACCCCACCAATAATTACCAGCTGTTGAAGACTTGGGGCAGCAACTTAGACACTTTTAAGCTCGTCAACCGGTTCAACAATGGAACATAGTTTGAGCTTATAAGGTTGAATGATAGAAATATGACTTAAACCCCAAAAGTAGTCTAAAGAAAAATCTTCAAGCAATGGACATTGATTGGTGAGCTTCTGGACTATCTCTTCCTTTATGAAAACTTTTTTCAAAATTAGACTTTTGAGACAATATAACCTTTTTGTCTCTGGGATCTGCTCCAACTTACAACCCTCTAACTTTAAAGCATTCACAGATGCAGCTGAAAAGATTATCCAAGGTAGAGTGTACATTGCATTTTTATCTGTTTGGACATTCAAATCTAATTCTTTAACTTCATTCTTTACGGCCAATCCTATCCACTTATCAAGAAGAGAAGATGCTTCTACATCAAGAAGACCTATCAATAATCTAAACTTCTGCATACACAATTTCAGGTTGCTAAACCGAACAAGGAAATTATCAACAAATTCAGTGAACCTATGTAAACGTTTACAAAATCTTATAGTTTCATTCTTGCAAAATCTTTCAGGATTTTTGTTGGCAAGATCTCCTACAAACCATTTATAAGGTTCATGAAAATAGAAGATGGGGAAGGACACATAAAAGTTATACCAATTATGTGACAAAACACTTGTTTGAGCTACCTCTTTTGCAAAGAGGTAACTCATAATGTGATGAATAGTAAAATTAGGCAATTCAGAGATTCGATCCATGGAATAAAATATCGCTTTTCTAAATCTTCAAACCTGTAATAAATAGGTTATAATCAATGATAATTGAAACAATCATCCTAAAACAAGACAAAGATAATTGACTTGATATGAGTAATCAACCTATGAAACAATCTAAGCAAAGTATTGAATTTTGGATCCTGAAAATATCATGCTTATCCATATATATCATCCAAATATCCAATGCTTAACAATGCAAGTATTCAGAGATTAAAAGCATAAATGAAAAAATAAAAATAAAAATTATAAGTAACAATAACTCTTAAAAAGATAACAGTAACATACAAATATATCTTAAAAAAAACATAAAATTCAGCATATAAAATTTGGACCGTTGGTCGTTTTTGACTGTTGGGGGTCAATGGTTGAATTCATATAAAATTTAAAGGCAGTGTGGCATGGCTTTCACATATGAAGGATTGAAGAAGTTTTAATTTTTAATTTTTAATTTTTTTTTTGTTTTTTTAAATAACAAAATATATATTTGCATGGAGGATTGATAAAATTCGAAAATCGAAGATGCAAAAACTGTGGAAGAGCAGCTTTGAGGATCTCAGAGTCAAAAGCAAATCAGACGAAATTGTATTTCTACAAATTTCCAGCAATGAAGATAAATAATATCACATAAATTAACATTACATAATAAATACTCATTATATCTAGGGTAAAATTCATTTTAGTCCCTCTAGTTTGACCTAATTAACGAACTGCTCCCCTGGTTTTGAGTATTATCCCGTTAAGTCCTTCTGTTAAGATTTCCGTTAAAAAAGTGAATCTGACAGGGTCAGAGGGTCAAATGACCCTGCTGCCCCTGATTAAAAAAATAAAACTAACAGAAATGATTAAACAAATAAAATTAAAAATTAAAAAATATATAAAACTAATTAAAACAAAATAATAAAATTTTTCTCTCTCTCTCAAACAAAACCCATTGAATACTGCAGCTGAAAACCCTCGTTTGTTTGACCTAATACATATTTAATACATCCTAAAAAAAACCAAAAACAAAAGAAACAAAAAGGTTAAAAATAGAAATAAAAAATTGAATTTGCCGAGTGTTTGAGTTTGAATTTGCCGAGTGTTTGAGTTTACTTGATTTTGCTATTTGCTAGTATTTGTGGTGATTCCGTGATTGTTTTGCTTCTCGTATTCTCAAGAATCAACGGATTCTAAATAGTTTTCTCTTTCTACTTATCGATTTTTGTTTGCGTTCATTATTCCACGTATCAATCGGCATCGATGATCATTTTTATCACTTATCTATTTTCTTTTTCTTTTTTTTTAAAGTACCCATGAACACCCAAACCGAATTTGCTGCACCTACACCAAATTACATAGCTCAAATTGAAGAAGGTCCAGGAGACTACTACTATATCGAAGCCAATGTAGAATTTGTTTGGTTGATGAGTCAAACAAATGGAGTTCCATTAAGAACTTATACGGGGTTTTGGGAGTTGAGTGGGTGTTGTACGGCGTTGGTTGCGCTATCATAGCGATGAACCCTCCGATGATAGCATTCGTGCAGCAAAACTCTCTCAGATTCAAATGCATTTATTTGGTCGCCTGCTTGTGTATGCAAAAATCTTTAACTTGATTGTTTCTTCAAGTCAGTTTTTGTTTAGCATCACCAAATATTTTTGCCTGCCTTGTATGTTAAGTCTCTGATATGCTTGTTAGATGAATATTTTTGCCTGCCTTGCCTGCCTTGATGATGAATCATCGCTCATTCATCATCAACACCAAACCCATTGAATCCTGTAGAAAATTGAACAAGTACCCAGGTTTGAACCCCACAAAAGATACATAACCCAGATTCAAATACATCCCCAACAAAAAGAAAAAAATCGAAGAACAGAGACACAAATGTCAAAAATGCAAGTCTCACAATCACCATCATAAACAATCATCACTTCCAACCAAACCGGCGACCATCACCACGCCGTCAATGAACCGACGACCGTCGCCGTCGCCATTGACGAACCCAGAAATCTCCTCCCACCACTAAAATCCAACCCAAAACCCATACCACCACTAAATCAACCAACCACCACACCCAGTGAATCGCAAATTACCCAACCACCATCACCAAACCAAGAACCTATTGAATCTGTGATGAGATCGGGATTGTGAGAGAGAAATGAGATCGATTGAGAGAGAGAGAGAGAGAGATGAGATCTTCAAACACCCAACCTAGATGAGATCTTCAGGTTTGATTGATGGGTTTCTATGTTTGGGTGTGTTGGGGATGGGGTTTGGGCGTTCGGTGGTTTTGATTTGGGGGTGGTGGTTGTGGTTGCTCCGGTTAGTGTGGTGGCGGGTGATTCGGGGTTGGGTGTGAATCCCAGCGGCGAGAGATAGAGAGAGAGTTTGAAAGAAGAAGAAGATGAAGATGAAGATGAAGAGAGGAGATCGTGAGAGAGGAGGGAATCCCAACGGCGAAGAGAGAGAGAGAGAGAGAGAGAGAGAGAGAGAGTTTGAAAGAAGAAGAAGATGAAGATGAAGAGAGAGATCGTGAGAGAGGAGAGAGAGGAGGGAGGTGTGATAAGATTTTTTTTTATATTTTTAATGTTTATTTTTAATTAAATTAATTAATAATTATTTTAATCAGATTTTTATATTTGTTACGTAAGTTACGATTTTACCCTCAGCCCTTTGACGGAATCTTTGTAAACCCTAACGGATTTTGACGGCAGGGACTGACTTTCGGATTTTTTTTAACTATAGGGACCTGTCAAGATAAAGCTCAAAACCGGGGGACCAGTTCGTTAATTAGGTCAAACTAGAGGGACTAAAATGAATTTCACCCTTATATCTAATTTTTCTCTCAAAAAAAAAAAAATCAAGAAAATATATAAGACAGTTATTATTATTATTTTTTTCAACAGCAGATCTGTGACAATTAAACAGAGAGAATAAACTAAACAAAAAAAAATAAAAAAAAAAAAAAAAACTTATAATGGAAAATTCCAAGCAACAATAACTCTTAAAAAGATCAGAAGCAGAACTCTAAAACACTACAGTGTAACAGATTTATGGAGAAATCAAGAAAAACTACATTTTTTTGCAGAAAAAAAAAAAAAAGAGGAGAGTGAAGAAACAAAAGAGTACCTGATGTTTTTGTCTTTGAAGAAAACCTAAGAAATGAAATTGAAAGCGGAGGAAATGCATTTGTTCTTATATCTCTGTACTTTTCTGATCAACGATCCACTTGTCGATATGGGATTGCTTTTTCAGTCTGCTAGCTGGTGCAGTCTGTACAGTTTTATTTAATAAAAATGGAGATTATCATTTTCATCCTTAATATTAAAGGAAAACACATTAGTTTACCTATCTTTTTATTTTTGGCTCACGTAGTCCCTAACTTATCACAAATACATTAATTTGTTCTCTAACCAAAATTTTAACGTCAAAAATAAATGGACTCTTTTGCCCTCCAATCATTTATAATTTGATAAATTTACCTATTTGATTAGTCCAATATAATTTGACACGTGTCCCCGAAATTTAAATTCTTAATTTAAAAATAATAATAATAAATTAAAGAGAAAATTATAATCAACCTCCTTGAGGATTGCCCTTTCACAACCATAAACAACTTTATAATTAACAGGGATAACCTCTTAAGCTATTAGTCAAAGTTTGTTAACCTTAATCGTTGACTTAGTTTGACTATCAAAAATACCACTAAAATTTTGAATTAAAAACAATAAATGGTTTTATACTATATATCTCTAAGATAGATGGTGAAGCTGAAACAAAAAATGAATGAATTTTTTATAATGGATTTTCACCATCCATCTAGATCCATTAAAAAATAAAGTAATTATTATTATTATTATTATTATTTAAGATACACGAATCTCCTCCATGATCCAGATCTCTATTAAGGGAGATTAGAGATTGTTGATCTCCAATTCTCCATTGAGGAAGATTTGACTCTTCACCATCCATCTAGTTTGCTTGTACTGTTTATACATGTTATATATATATATATACGGTCCCGATCCTATCAGGATGCACTGATATAACTTTATCAGGATATTGAATGTGAGCCACTCATTTATAACAGTGATTTGACAAGTGCATACATACCAAGTCAAAGTTTGTAAAACGAGTGGCTCACATTCAATATTCTTATATAATTCTATCAGGATGCACTGATAGGATAATTTCCGTATATATATATATATATATATATATATATATATATATATGGATTATCATTTTAGTCACTAATATTTTGAGAAAAGATATTTTTTTATATTCTAAGTTCTTGAAATCCTTAACTTATCACAAATACATTAAATTGTTCACTAACCAAAATTTTAACCATCAAACATGACTGAAAACATAAATGGACTCTTATGCCCTCCAATCATTTATAATTGGGATATTATCATTTCCCCCCTAATCTTTACCCTATTAGAAAGATGAGGACAAAGTTTGCCCATAATGGCCAGTCTTCCCCCTAAAATAAAATTATTGTAAATCTCCCCCTTTCAGTTAGAATTTCCATCCAAAAAATACATTGACCATCAGTCTCACAGTCAAATGACCGTTTTATCCTTAATATAATCAGGAAATGACCATTTAACCCCCAAAATATTTATTAAATAAAAAAATATATTAAAAATAGAAAACAAAAAAATTATTAAAAAAAAAACATAATTTAAAAAAAAAAATGGAACTCCACCGTTCATCTTTGAGTTGGATGGTGGAGATATCTCTTTTTTTTATTATTATTTAATTTAAAAGACATAAATTAAAAATAAAAAATAAAAATCAAATTTGTAATCAATTTAAATTCAAACCAAAATCCATCTCATATCTTTATAAAATAATAATAATAATAAATAAATAAATAAATAATCAAACCTAGACCACCACCAAAACTTGACCAACATCATCAATCGAACCACATCACCACCACAAACCCCATCATCATCAAACCCAAAACCAACACCACCATAAAACCCAGAATCAAACAATCATCATTATCACCACAACCACCAAACCACCATCTCTCTCAATCACTCTCTCTCATGCACACATAGATGGGTTCCTTTTGGTTCAAACCAATTCCAACAAATCAAAAACAAAACAATTATAGATATGGATCTCTTTATAAAATAAATAAATAAATAAATAAATTTGTGGATACGGAGAAAACACCATTAGAGGCGGTTGAGCAAGCACATGAAGTGACCAGAGATGGGTAAACACGAAATTATCTCCACTTAAACTAATTTATGTCATGTATTTATTTTCACTTTTGGTAATTTCTGAGATTTTCTAGGTAAACATGAAAATTTCTAAGACTTTCTGGGCAAAAATGAAAATTTCCAAAAAAATTTCATCTTCTTCCTTGAAACCCCAATTGGAGGCCGAATCCAATCAAGTATATTGGTATTCAATCTAAATTTGGAAGGATTCTAATCGAATCCAATGAAATCCAGGTGTATTCAATTCATGCTTCTAAGAAATCCAAACAAATTTGGATGTATTCAAAAGTTCATTTATTAAGACAGTCATCTAACTGATGGATTTGGATGGATTTTAAAATGAAAAATATAAATAGAAGAGACTTTCACAAATCTTACCACCACCCCCCCCAACCACCACCCTCTCTCTCTCTCTCTCTCTCTCTCTCTCTCTCTCTCTCTCTCTTTAGGTTTTTATCTTAGGATTCACTTCTCATACACACGTACCCTCTCTTGACTATGAGCCATACCACATGCTATATCTCTCTCCACGGGGAAATATGGGGTTTTGTCACTCTTTTAAGTTGGTGTTTCAAAAGTGTCACCATTTTAATAACTTAAGTTTTAAAGGCACCAAAGTAAGTGAACTTCTTAAAATGCTCTTACTTTACATATATTTTTTATTTACTTTTCAGTTTTTCAATTTTTTATATTATTTTTTCATCATATTCATTGGCTTCCATTGGTTGAATAGACCTCTATTGGGGGTCAAAATCGACCTCCAATGGAGGTCAAAGTCATTCGACCTCTATAGGAGGTCTGCTCGACCTCCATGGAGGTTGAAATCGACTTTTAATGGAGGTCGATGAAGAAGAAGACGAAAAAAAATTGGAAAATTTTATTTTCGTCCAATAAGTCTTAGAAAGTTTTGAAACTTTTCAAGTATTTACAAGACTTTTTAGGTAATTTTGATACTTTTCATGTAATTTTTGAGACTTTTCATTAGTTTTCGAGACTTTTCAGGTAGTTTCTAAAATGTTTTGGTAATTTCCGAGACTTTTAGTAATTTCTAAAACTTTTTGATAAATTTCGACACTTTCTAGGCAAAAATGAAAATTTTCATTTTTTTTTTTTTTTTTTTTCATCTTCTTCCTTGAAACCTCCATTGACAGTCTTTCACTTCCATTGATGGAGGATTTTGAAAAGAAAAAAAAAAATCAAAATCAAAATAGTGAATAAGATTACCGTGGGAGGCATTTTTTGAATGAACTCATTTTAGATACTATTTAAACACAGCTTATTAAAGGAGTGACACCTCAAAAAGGTGCTGTATAATTTTCGAACCCCTCCCTCTACAACCTTCCCAAAAGCTTTTAATATAAAACCAAACCTAATCTTTTATATAAGGGTTAATATTAAAAAAACCCCTCATCACTTTTGAACTATTATTGGATGTATAGTTATAAATGCTTTTATTTTAAAAACCTCCCCTATAAATTGATACCATTAACATTCTATTTGTGTTGACTAAGTTTGACTATTAAAAAGTCTAAAATGTCCCTATTTAAGCTTCAACTGTATGAATTGACCACTATACCCTCATACTTTTACTAAATAAATTAATAAAATGATACAAAAGGCGAGAATTTTAACTTACAAAGGAGAAGTCATTTTGTGGACAATCTTACCATAAAAATAACAAAATTACAAATGAACCAAAAACATTGAAAATTAACCAGAATATGTATGTATTTATTTGTCTTATATATATATATATATATATATATATATATATAAGACAAATAAATAAATACATATTCTGGTTAATTTTCAATGCTTTTGGTTCATTTGTAATTTTATTATTTTTAGGGATAAAATTGTTCACAAAATAATTTCTCATTTGTAAGTTAACATTCCCACATTTTGTTTCAGTTTATTAATTTATTTGGTAAAATTATAAGGGTGTAATGGTCAATTCATACAATTAGAGCTTAAATAAAAACATTTTAAACTTTTTAATGGTCAAACTCGGTCAATACAAACGAAATGCTAACGGTGTTAGTGTATATGGGAGATTTCTAAAATAAAAGCATTTATAACTATACGTCTAATAATAGGAGTGCAACTTTGCTCACCCATTTAACTAGAGGTAAGCATTACCCCCCACCTCAGGTGTTGCCACGTGTCCCAAACCTTGGGTTAACTTTGGACTTTGTGTTAAGTTTGAGACACGTGGCAACACCTAAGATGAGGGGTAATGCTTACCTCTAGTTAATGTAGGTGAGCAAAATTGCACTCTAATAATAGTTTAAAGGTGAGAGACGGTTTTTAATATTAACTCTTTATATAATAATAAAATGTTTAAGGTTAAAATTGTATTCTCAGACTACATTATTATTGACCTTTCCCGCTCAAAATTTACGGTCCATTAAGTCCACTATTTGGTCAACGGTTTTTTAGTGATATTTGTGCAATAAAATGATAATATATTATCTTTTGCAATTTCACTTGAATACATAAATATTTACGCAAAATAAAAGCAGACCGACTTTTCAACTTTCTCACTTTGGTCAGTCTGCTCTGCTTTTGCTCTGGTGTTTACTTTCTCTTCGGATTTACTGGTAAAATTTCTCGCTTTATTTTCTTTGATTGTTTTACTGGTGTTTTATTTATTTATTATTTTACTGTTATTCATTCTACTTTTTCTTATTGATATCTACATTTTTCCGTTCAATTGCTAGGGTTTGTTTAGGACCCTGATAGCCTAGATAAATTAGTTGATCTTTTTTGTGTGATTTATTGTTGAAAAATGTTGCCATCCAAAATTTCCAGTTATTGTTGATTATAATAATTTTACCCTTTTATATTCCATTTAAATAAACATGAATTTGTATACTTTGTTGTGGAATCCTAATTTTGATGAATATGATTTGAATGTTATAGATTTAAAGATTATGGGGGACAGGATTGGTGCCATGGATCGATTCTCAGAGTTGCCAGATTATATTATTCATCATATTATGTCTTACCTCTCTACGGAGGAGGCAGCTCAAACTTGTGTCTTGTCAAAGAGATGGAATCATTTACGTGCATCGTTTCCAATCTTGGATTTTGATCAAATTTACTTTGTAGGAAAAGCTTTGGCAACCAAAAAACCTGATTTTCTTAGCATCAGGGAGAAAAGAAGATTTTGTAAACTTATAAATCAATTCATACAGTTTGTTGATGCCTCCCTGCTACGGTTTTGTGAGCTGAAGGTTTCTATGCAGAAATTTAGGCTATCCATGACACTTGTTGATGTTGAAGGAGATTCCTCTCTTCTTGATAACTGGATAGAACTGGCTGTTGCTAATGAGGTAAAAGAGTTTGATTTTAATGTCCAAACTGATGATATGTTGTATAGTCTGCCTGAAACAATATTTTCAGCAAAATTTTTGACAACTTTGAAGCTAAGTGGTTGTAACTTAGAGCAGTCCTCTAATACTATAAGGTTCCATTCTCTCAAAAAGCTAGCACTAGACAATGTTGGTATGGATGAACAAATGGTTCAGAAGTTTATTAGTGAATGCCCTTTGCTAGAAGATTTTTTATATTCCCAGCTTGGAATTTTAAACGTGTTTGTGTTTCTCATGCACCCAAACTGAAGATTGTGACAATTGATGGATCTTTTTATACAGTTGAAAGTATTGAGATTGTTGCACCAAGTCTTCAACAATGCATCCTTATACATCTTGGAAATACATGTGTGATTAACATGTCTGGCTGTCCTCATTTAAACTCTTTGGAATTAAAGAGTGTAAATGTGGACGTTGTTCTTGACCTTATCTCAAAAATACCCTTACTTGAGAAACTAATTATACATAAGTGTCACAATATTGGAAGATTTGCATTTTCAAGTAATCAACTCAAGGATTTACAGTTTCTTTACTGTAATCAATTGGATGCTATTGATGTTGATGCTCCAGCCTTACATGCCTTTTCCTATCAGTGTTCTCATCCGCGTATCAGTTCAATAAATGTCCCATGTCCATGCCCATGGAAACTCAGATTTCTTATAGATCATGAAGGTAGTGACTTTTACCTTCATACTCTTACTTGGTTCGAATGTATAAAAGAAGAATTTATTAGAGTTGCTCATCAAGTAAAAGAGCTAAGCATGTCTATCAAAGTCAAGGTATGTCTATCAAAGTCAAGGTATAATTTCACTTCTAATTTATAATTGATTCCTATCTTATACTAATTGGTTCTTTTTTTTTTTCTTCTTGTTATGTTTTATCAAGGATTCATTTACTTTAGATGAATTCAGAAAACGTTCACCTTCACTCCCTCGTGATGTTGAGAATTTGATTATAGATGTACAAAAAGTACCACCTTCGAAATATGCAGCTTACTTGGACTGCTTACTCTGGATCTGTTTTCCTAGGATTTTGTGTATAGAAGCAAAACAGCGGAAAACATCGATAAAATTCATTGAGGTACGACTTGTGTTCATTAACCATTCTTATATTATCAACGGACCACATAGCGATTGAGTCCTTGTTTGGCCGTTTAATTTTGTAATTGTTCGTATCTTGTGTTATTTACAGATGGTTTACGAGAAGCTGATCAATAGGGATACAAAATGTTGCAATTCTAACATCATAAAGTGTTGGCGGCATTATTTAAAAGATTTCAAGGTTGAAAGTTTCGTACCATATAAGGATCCGAAACCTCTTCGTGTAGATAATTTGATGGTTGAGTTGCCTAGACTTCCAGAAGGAACTATACGGTTTTGTCTAGATTGGTGTTTCTTTTTTACATATTCATGAAGCATAAGACTGTCGTTTATGAAGTTCAATTCTAGCTCGTATAATCTTGTGTGTAACTCATATTTAGTTGGAGAATGAAGTTATGAACATAAGATATTTGGTACATGTTTATTACATGGAGGACAATGTAAAAAGATGATTATGATTCATAATATTGTCTCTCTCTTCATATTTTTTGAATCCTAAATATGTTGTATGATCAACATATTTCATTTATTTAGCCATGTTTTAGTTTTTGATTTGAAATTTAAGAGAGACTAATAGTCTCTTATAATAGTCTCTTATTAGACCAACAGTCTTCGTAAAGTAATAAGAGACTGTTAGACTAATTACCTTGCCACATCACCTTGCTAGTTACTGTTGTCTAGTTGCAGTTGATCATCAGCATCATGGAGTCTGCAATCACCTGATATTACAGCTCTATTTACATTGTTTTAGCTCAGTGAAAAAACAATACACTTTGATCATATTCTAAATTAGTCATTCATTTTTCAATTGGACAAATTTAGACCATGTGAATGTACATAAATAAATCATCCAAAATGCATAAAATAACATTAACCACACAACGATTCAAAGAGGGTGTGTGTGTATATATATTATGATGTCCACGGATTGGCATGGAAGGCCTATCCTTCTTCTAACGGAAGAAAGAAATCTCTTACCCCGTTTGGCCAGAGTTACACTTTTGAGAGCATTCAACCTTATATTATCAGAGGGCGGATCCAACTTACAACATATAGTATTCACTGATTTAGCGCAAAATAATATCCGAGGCAGAGTATAAATCACGTATTCATCGGATAGGAAATCGAAATCTACCTCCTTCACTTCACTTTTTATCATCAGTTCAATCCATTTATCAAGAACAGAGGCCATTTGATCAAAATCAAGAAGACCTATACATAGCCTAAATCTAAGCATAGAAAACTTGAGCTCGCAGAACCGAAGCAAGGAAGCATTCACGTATTATATGAACTTAATTATACCCTTACGAAACCCAGTATTATCATTCTTGCTAAATCCTCTGGGCTCCTCAAATGCAAAATCTTCTCCTATAAAATGTACATAGGATTCATGAAAATCCAACATGGGGTACGACGTTCGTAAGTAATTCCATCGCTTTGACAATATACTAGTCTGAGCTACCTCTTTTACTGAGAGGTTATGCATAATTTGATGAATAATAAAATCAGGCAACCTTGAAATTCGATCCATGATAAACAAAAAAAATCAGCAAACCTGTAAAAATTAAATTACAATCAATGATAATTTGAATATAATATGCTAGATCATACAAGATTATGTAATAAAAAAACCAGAATTTTATCCAAGAAAAAGATTGAATCTGTGCCCAAGATTTCATGTTATATTCAAATACAACAACATAGTAGATAAATCCGAAACATAAAAAGACGTGAAGAGTGATAATCGACCCTTACCAATAAAATTTGACAGTGATAAGAGGACCACCTACTGTGAAATGTGAATTATGTCTGCAAAATCCTAGATAGGGTTTTACGGTGTTGAGATTTGAACAGAGGACCTTATAGTAATTTCAATTTTCACTTTTTACCTAAAATAGTTCTTGTGGGTGATTTTGAAGGCCTATACGTTTTCCCAAATCTAGGCGTTTAAGCAATTTTGTTTTTTGCATTATGTAACGTTTAAGCAATATCAACATAGAAATGAAATGATAAATTTGATTTACTTTGTTTATCATCCCAAAATAGTTCTTGTAGCTGCTTTTTCGTTTTCTAACCGTGTCAAGAAACTATCAATGAAGATTTTCTTGACCGGAAGATTGCCGATAATCATGTCAAGAACTGTTAATGAAGATTTTCTTGTTTAGAAGATTGCCGATCAAACAGATTAGGAAGAGATTGTGATTTGTGTTGTTGGTGGAACTGTGAACTGTTAAAGGCATTAAGATTTTATTTAATTTTTTTTTTTTTAATTTGAATTTCTTTTAAATTAGATTGGACTGTCCGTTTTTTTTAATGAAAAAATTTGTTCTTTTTTTAATTCTTAATTTTCAATTAATCTTAATTTTCTTTCCAAAAAAAATCTTAATTTTAAAAATAGTTTTCTTTTTGTTCACCTAATCTTCATTTTGAAATACCTTAAAAAAAAATCTTCATTTAAAAATATTTATTCAATTTTTTAAATATATATATATATTTAAAATGCTTCAAATGACTAAACTATCCTTAGTTTTGATAGTTAAAATTGGTCTACGGTTTAATTTGACCAACTTTGACTAACAGTAAGGAGGTAAGTGTCAATTAACGGTAAAGTTGTTTCCGCGTGTAAAACATCAAATCTCAGGGGAGTTTGGTGTAATTTGTTCTTTATATAATAATAAAATTTGTAAGTGTAAAATTGTATTGTCACATTTAGGGATGGGCGTTTCCCCATGGGGCTCCATCCCCTACGGGCCTCCATGGGCTTTTGGGGGTAAATTTTGCTCCCAAATGGATTTTGAGGGTAAGGGTGGGGGTGGGGGTGGGGGTGGGGGTGGGGGTAGGGGCGGGGGCAAACTTTGCCTCCAAATAGATTTGGCAGGGAGATGGTGGGGGTACCACCCCTAAACCCAAAACCCCATTTCCCCAAACAAATATATATATATATATATATATATATATATATATATATATATTATTTTTATTTATGTATAAAATTTTTAACAATTATATAGATTTTGGATTTTATATTGTATTTTGTATTATATTTTTATTACTTTTTGAATTGAATATTTTAACAATGTCAAATTAAAGATTAGAATGTCCGGATTACAAATTTCGAATTCCCATTTTCAAATTGAAAGTTAGAAATTAAAAATTGAAATTGAAAATTTTTTGGAGGAAATGGGTTTTGGGTGCGGGGGAGGGGGGACCTGCCCCCAAAACGCCCCCACCACCAGTCCCCCCAAATGGGTTTTTAAAAACAGTTTTCTTTTTGTTCACTTAATCTTCATTTTAAAATACCTTAAAAAAAAAATCTTCATTTAAAAATATTTATTCAATTTTTAAAAAATATATATATTTAAAATGCTTCAAATGACTAAACTATTCTTAGTTTTGATAGTCAAAATTGGTCTACGGTTTAATTTGACCAACTTTGACTAATAGCAAGGAGGTAAATGTCAATTAACAGTAAAGTTGTTTCCGTGTTAAAAGAGTAAACCTCAGGAGAGATTGGTGTAATTTGTTTTTTATATAATAATAAAATTTGTAAGTGTAAAATTGTATTGTCACATCACATGATTATTGAACTTTCCCGCTCAACCATTTGGTCAATGATTGTTAGGGAGGTTTGTGCAATTTAATACTAATATATCGGGAAGTGCAATTTCACCAAATTAAAGGATATTATTGAGATATTCCCATTTCCACAATATAAAAGCAGACCGACTTTCCAACTTTCACACTATGTCAGTCCACTCTGCTTTTTTATACTTTGGTGTGCTTTTTTTCTATGCTTTATTTTATTTGATTATCACTTGTTTTTTCTATTAGTTTACTGTTATTCTTACACCTTTCACCGCATCATATCTAAAATTTTGTCTTTATTTTTCTTGATAACATTTTTGGTTCAATTACTAGGGTTTGTTTATGACCCTGTTATCCGAGATATATTATTTTATCTATTTTTGTGCGATTTATTGTTGAAAAATTTTGCCATCCAAAATTTCCAGTCATTGTTGATTATAATAATTTTATCTTTTTACATTCCATTTAAATAAACATGAATTGTTTACTTACTGTGTTGTGTAGTCCTAATTATATATGAATATGAACTGACTGTTACAGATTTAAAGATTATGGGGGACCAGATTGGTGCTGTGGATCGAATCTCAGAGTTGCCGGATTTTATTAGTCATCATATTAATATATTATGTCTTACCTCTCTATGAAAGAGGCAGCTCAAACATGTCTCTTATCAAAGAGATGGAATCATTTACGGACATCGTTTCCCATCTTCGATTTTGATCAAATTTACTTCGTAGGAGAATATTTGGCAACCCAAGAACCTGAATATTTTAGCAGGAGGGAGAAAAGAAGATTTCCTGGAGATATAAATAAATTCATTCGATTTGCTGATGCTTTCCTGCTACGGTTTTGTGAGCATAAGGTTTCTATGCAGAAATTTAGGTTATCCATGACACTTATTGATGTTGAAGAAGACACCTCTTTTCTTGACAAGTGGATGGAACTGGCTGTGGCAAATGAGGTAAAAGAGTTTGATTTTAATGTTCAAATGAATAGAGATAAGATATACAGTCTGCCTGGAACGATTCTTTCAGCTAAATTTACGACGACTTTGAAGCTAGGTGGTTGTAACATGGAGCTGTCCTCTAAAACTATAAGGTTATATTTTCTCAGAAAGCTATCACTAGACAATGTCCTTATAGATGAACAATTGGTTCAGAAGTTTATTAGTGAATGCCCTTTGCTTGAAGATCTGTTTTTATCCCCTAGTTGGCATTCTAAACGTTTTTGTATTTCTCATGCACCCAAATTGAAGATTTTGACAATTGATGCATCCTCAAACTTCTGTTATGTTCAAAATATTGAGATTGTTGTCCCAAGTCTCCAACAATGCACCATTGTATTCATTAAAGCGGCATGTGTGATTGACATGGCTGTGTGTTCTGATTTAAAGTATCTCAATTTAACCGATGTTTATATCTTAGACCAAGATTTTCATATCCTGATCTCGAAATTTCCCTTGCTTGAGTAACTGATTGTGCGTAAATGTGCATTTCTTGAAAGACTTACGCTTTCAAGTAATCGACTAAAGGAGTTGCAGGTTTTTTTTTTCTAGTCTAAGGGTCATTGATATTGATGCTCCAAGTTTACTTATCTTTTCCTAGGGGTGTCATGGTAATCCTGCTCCTTCAATAAATGTCCAACATCCATGCTCATGGAAAGTCAGCTTTTTATTTGATGGTCAAAGTGACACTCTTATTTGGTTCGATAGTATAAAAAAATTTCTGGAAGTGCCCTTTGAAATTGAAGAGCTAAGCATATCTATGTGGGCGATGGTATGTCTATAAATTGTGTATTATAAACATTTTAGTTATGTTTGTTAATTGTTCCTTTCTTCTGTCATTTATCTTTTCTTTTTTTTCTTTTTCCTTTGGTTATGACTTATAAGGATTCATTTACTTTAGACGAATTCAGAAAACGTTTGCCCTTACTAGAAAAAGAGAAGCAAAATGTTGAAAAAACAGATCAAGAATGAAAAGAGAAGCAAAATGTTGCAGTTGTTACGGAATCAAGTAACATGCGGAAATGACACTTCAGCTAACTCAACATTGCCATCAAGTAACATGCATCATGCGGAAATGACATACTTTTTATGATCTCAAATGCTAGCTTCACTCAAACGACCAACACGACCATACAAATCTACCATGAATGAATAACACTCCAACGAGCTGACATCCCGTATTCATCGGTCATGCAACGTAAGTAGGGAATTCCATAATCAACTTGGCCAGCATGCATAGCCACAGGCAGAGATTATAGCAAGAAAGGTGACATGATGCTGGACTGCAGTTTCCAACATTTTATGAAAAAAGAAAAAGAAAAAAGCAAGAGAGTCCTTAAGGCAACTCTGGCTTTCCATAAGCAGCAATGATGCTATTCCATGAAACCCCAATTCTTACACAAACAAAATCTATTGGGCCACTCTTTGCAAAAATGTCGGAGATGCAACCACCTTTGATCATGTAACAGTGAATCTCTTTCCCATAACTGAGTACAGGTAAGCTTGCACAAGCAGAGAGTGCATTTGATATACTCACACAGCCATGTTTTATTCCTTCCATTGCCATTTGCCATTTGTCATTGCCATTTGATCCAATCTTTCCCACTTTGAATACATGTCTGTAATTGCAGTTCCAACATGACATTTTTGAGGATGTTTCCATGCAATTCCTTGCACAATTTCAGAGCATCCAAACTAGCTGGTAATACACTTGCCGGGGACAGGGTCACAGCATTTGGACTGATTTTCTCATGAAGTAACCACCAATACAATTCTAAAGAATCATTGTTCATCCCGTTAAGTATCACATTCCACCAAACACAATCTCTATGGGACAATTTATCAAACAGACAACGCGCATTGCCAATACAACCACTCTCCACATGGAACTTAACCAAAGAACTCCCAACAGACACATCAAACTTGAAGCCCAACAACCAAATTGTATCATGAAAATGCCTACCTAATCTTACATTGTTCAAAGAACCACAAGCGTTAATCACACAAGGAAAACTAGATTTATCGGGCAATAAATCCAAAACTCAACATCTTAAAATTAAATATAACAGCAAAGCATATTGAAACCAACCCAGTTTAGCAAACACTTTAATAATCCTATTCCAAGGCATAGTTGTGTTCAATTAAAAAGCGAAAAAACATGTTCATGACATCTTTGAAGCACCCACCAAACACAAAAGATTAAAAAAAAAAAATTGATATGCGCATGGACTTATCTACCTTGTCGGCTTGTTGAATCAAAGACTGATCAGAGATGGATTTCGACGAATAAACATATGAGAAAATTTTGTGGTATGGAGTTACAATACTCCTTTGATACATTACATGAGTAGTGCAGAGCATGTAAAAATGAGTAAAAATATTTAATTTATAAAAAAAAAAAATATATGGGTATAAAAAATTATTGATGACCCATCTTTTTTTTATTTAATTTATATATAAAAAAAACATAAATAATTTTTTTTAGGTATTGATGAGACATAGGACTTATGAAGTTCAATGCACGTATAAATGTATAATATGAAAGAAATAAATTCAATAATAAACAAAACGAATTAGGATAACCGTTCACCATCGGAATCCGAATTTCTACGGCAAAAGCGAATCGAACACCGGATTGTATCACCGGGCCGAAGACGATCACAAAATCAGAAAGTCCCCTCTGATCACAATGCATAAACCCACACTCTAATCATAGATGGAGTTCTATAATGATTTCCTCCACATCTCTCTGTTTTGTGTGTCTTACACCAGGACATACTCTTTATTTTGTTTTTGCACACTCCATCTTACACTTGTATTGCACAGAATGCACACACAAAGTTGCACTCACTCTATTGCATACCCAGAAGCACACTCTATGTGCAATAATACATAAAACACATATTAGAATTGTATGTGTAATTAACTACCCATTAAGTTACCAAATATGAACTGCTCATGGGCTTATGCTTGGGCCATGTTTACATAGACTTAGACTTGGCCCTGCTTGGGTGTACGAACCCAAATATACCAACATAATCTTACGTATAATTTATGTGAATTGTGATACATGTTAATTTATTACATGAAGGACAATGTAAAAAGATGATGGTTCATATACTTTTTACTAAATGTCAAATTATTCATGTCTTAAACAATATTATAATTTGCCAACAAGGGCATAACTCAACTGTTAGATGGAAGAGCTTAGGGCTTGGGCAAATGACTTATAGGTCAACAGTTCGAGTCCCACCAATGGCAAAAGCTTTAAAAAAAATATATCCGGTCCCAGAATAATAAATATTATAAAAAAGAAAAAACAAAAAAAACAAAAAAAAAAAACAAAAAAACAAAACTATATAAGTAATTTTGTTTTTATTATCGGTGGTTGTGATGGAATTTAAGATGATCTACTGATAATATATGTGTGTATATATATATATATATATATATATATTTGAAAACGCAATTATTATTGATTTAAGTATGCGCAAACAAACAAACGAAAGAAGAGTTGAATACCGTAAACCCACACCCAATGGTTGACACTCAGTAGAGTCACCCAATCCAATTACGAGATAATTCCAGGGCTTAGAGAAAGCCACAAAAACCACACCAACATGTCTTAGAGCTATGACACATCTAACAACTATCTCAATGAGGCCAACATTTCTTGCATCTCCCACTTTTCTTCTTTAATTTATTTCCCTTTCCTTTATTTTCAAGGACTATTATTGTGAGAAAATAGTTGTTAAATTGATAGAGGTATGAAATATATAGCTGCTTTTTCGTTTCCTAAACCATGTCCTCCGAAATATGTTCAAGTTTATGGTAATAATGAAATCGAAGAAACTTTTTTTTTTTTGAACTGCACTTGTATTCAAAAGGGGCACCAAAAGGCCAAGCAGAAGCAAACACAAAAGGCAAACAAGCCAAAGGCAAACACAAAAACAGGGCACAGCCCACCCAAGGCAAGAAAAAACAGAGCAAGAAGGGCAAAAAAAACACCAAAACACAACAAAGACCAACCAAACCACACCAAACTGTGAAACAACAAGCAGAGCAAGGCTTCCACCACCAGAGCCGCGAGACAAATTAATGAAGATTTTCTTGTCCGGAAGAAACTGTTATAATGAAAATTTTAGAAGGCCTTGGTGCAGAATACTTTGCAAGAAGTTCAGTTTTTATTGTCGAGTTTTGAAAGTAGGCTAGCACAGCACAATGTATTATCAGCTTCCACTGAAATAGGCAAGGCCATAACTTTGGTAATTCTGGTGGAATGCAAGGAAATGGCTTTAGAGGACGATCTAGAGGAAGGGACGGCAGTCAAGGGGATGCAGAGGCAGAGGTGGTGGCCGGCAGGTTTGACTCAAGAATTGTGTCAACTAGAAGTACAAAGTGTCAAAAATAAATTGTAGCTTAATTGATAAAAAAGTAATGAATGCAATCATCTGTGATATGACAGCATTTTTCTAAATGAAAGGCCGGCCTGCTGATTCAAATATCTTACATACATGAATTTAAATATAGTTCAAACTAAACAAACCAAAGTTGAAAGTAGTTCAAGAGAATTTAAAGGTAGTCAAAACTAAAAATTATCTTAAACACCAAATTTGAAGCTAGTTCAAAGCAAGTATTACACAGTTACATTGTAGAGGAGAGCTAAGGAGAGCTACTAGTGTCTGAGGATGAACTTCTGGGAGACTGCCTAGAGGATGAACTTCTAGCGGAGACCGCCTTTCCATGGTTCCAGATGATCCTACCCGGTCAAAATCCCCTAAAATAATAATAATAACAACAACAAAAAAAAAAAAAAAGCAACTATTACACTTCAACTAAACCAAGAATTCTATCAATTTATCCATATCCATGTTTATAGATTCTTTTAGTCTGATTTCAGTTTTGATCCTAGCTTCTACATCAAGACATATAAATAGCCTAAATTTCTGCACAAAAACTTAAGCTTGTAGAATCCAAGAATAGAAGCATCTAAAAATTATTTGAATTTATCCTTACGTTTACGGAATCTTACTAGATTTCAGTTTCAAAACAGTTTGCTAAAATGACATAGAGTTGCTAACTGTGAAATGCAGTCTTCGCTTAGATATACAATTCCGGGCGTTGTTAGTAATATGCACAAAATTTACCTCAATAATTTAACACTCGGTGCTAAAAATAACAATCTAACCACTAGCAATTCTGGGATGATGCAACCATTAAAATTCATCAATATGCCATTCCAGTGAGAAAAGGTCCTTAAAAATTAGATAAGTAAATCAATACGCAAAATATCCACCATGTGAAAAACCCACTAGCACCCGCTCTTTACCATTCATGACTTCATTCTTCCAATTAAGTAAATTATATAAGATGATTTAAAGCATTGCACTTGATAATCAAAACAGAATCTTAAACTTACTTGATAGATTTAGGAAAACACCAATCCAGACGACATTCAAGGATTCCATTTGGAAGTTTTGGCCACAAATGCATCACTGCATTTACGCCAAGAGGCCTCCTATTCAGTGATGGCCCATAAAAGTGAAGGCCCTTAATCTTGAAATCTTTCAAGTAATGCCTCCAACACTTAATATTTCGAGAATTGCAGCAGTTGTCATCTATATTCACCATTTCATTGCATAGCCACTGCAATCAATTTTTAATATGTTGATTAAGACACAATTTTGGGAAAAAATTAATTAAGAAGAATATATAAAAGAAAAAAAAACATAACCTCATAGTAGTTGTGGTGGAGTTCTTGTTGTATATACACATAAAATTTCCTTGAATAACAAATCCCAAGCAATCCATCCAGCAATGCTGCAAAACTTGATGGTTGTGCATCCAGGCACACCCGTAACTTTTCAACTTCAGTTGGGAGTGAAGACAAATTATTTCTAAATTCTTCGAAATTGAATGAATCCTTGGAAAATCACAACATAAAAAGAAAAGAAAAAGGAAGAATCAATTAAGAATGATAAATGTCATTGAAAAAAAAAAAAAAAGTAAATTGTCAATAAATAATTATATGTAGTTTATATATGTACCCTCTTTGACCTGACATCGATGACTAAAGATCTAATTTGATTTGATACTCCAAGAAAATCCTTCATATTAAGGAACCATTGTGCGTCAGGATCAACTCTATTCCCCAACTCATCAATTGCATTTTTGAAGTAGAGTTCCCATGGACATGGAGCATTTACTATAGAAGTGAGAACCGGATGATTACAATAATAAAAGGAGAGTAAATTTGGGGTATCAATTTCAATTTCCTTCAATTTAAAGCAATAAGAAACGCTTAGCTTCTTAAGTCGATAACTTGAAATTGTTATCCGTTCAATGAGAGCACAAGAAAGTACTTTCAGGTCCTCAAGCATGGGAACTTTTGACATAAGGCGATGGAACTCTTGATCTATTAAATTGATACCCTTTAATTTTAACACCTTCAAATTCGAACAATCAGCCACGTCAATTATGATTGACCCACGTACCCCACAAGTAATTGCAAGCTGCTGGAGACTTGGAGCAGCAAGTTCGATTCTTTTAAGCTCATTTATTGGTCCACAAATGGAACATATTTTGAGTTTTTGAGGTTTAACAACAGAAATATGTTTTAAACCCCAAAAGTGATCTAAAGAAAAATCTTCAAGCAATGGACATTGACTAGTGAGTTTTTTGACTATCTCTTCATTTATAGCAACTTTTTTCAGAATTAGACTTTTGAGAGAAAATAACCTTATAATCTCAGGGATATGCTCCAACTTACAACCCTCTAACTTTAAAGCATTCAAGGATGCAGCTGAAAAGATTATCCAAGGTAGAGTGTACATTGCATTTTTATATGTTTGGACATTCAAATCTAAGTCTTTAACTTCATTCTTTATGGCCAATCCTATCCACTTATCAAGAAGAGAAGATGCTTCAACATCAAGAAGACCTATCAATAACCTAAACTTCTGCATACACAATTTCAGGTTGCCAAACCGAACAAGGAAAGCATCAACAAATTCAGTGAACCTATGTAAACGTTTACGAAATATTATAGTTTCATTCTTGCAAAATCTTTCAGGATTTTTGTTGGCAAGATCTCCTACAAACCATTTATAAGGTTCATGAAAATCGAAGATGGGGAAGGACACATAAAAGTTATACCATTTATGTGACAAAACACTTGTTTGAGCTACCTTTTTTGCAGAGAGGTAACTCATAATGTGATGAATAGTATAATCAGGCAATTCAGAGATTCGATCCATGAAATAAAGTATCGCTTTTCTAAATCTTCAAACCTGTAACAAATAGTTTATAATCAATGATAATTGAAATGAACATCGTAAAACAAGACAAACATAATTGACTTGATATGAGTAATCAACCTACAAAAACGAAACAATCTAAGCAAAGTATTGAATTTTGGATCCTGAAAATATCATGCTAATCCATATATATCATCCAATGCTTAACAATGTAAGTATACAGAGATTAAAATCATAAATGAAAAAATAAAAATAAAAATTATAAGTAACAATAACTCTTAAAAAGATAATACAGTAGTAACATACAAATATAACTAAAAATAAATAAATAAATAAATAAAATTCGGCATGCCAATTTTACCCCT
The DNA here is from genome assembly GCA_030490815.1 of Acer saccharum. Lineage (NCBI taxonomy): Eukaryota > Viridiplantae > Streptophyta > Magnoliopsida > Sapindales > Sapindaceae > Acer > Acer saccharum. The sequence continues at coordinate 17,253,357 of CM059866.1, read as the reverse complement.
AAATGTTTTCTCCCTAATCTGAAGGATTGAAGAAGTTATAATTTTTAATTTTTATTTTTATGGTTTTCAGAGTCAAAAGCAAATCAGACGAAATTGTATTTCGACAAATTCCAGTAATGAAGATCAATAATATACATAAATTGACATTACATAATAAATACACATTATAGCTAATTTTCACTCAAAAAAAAAAAAAAAAATTCAACAAAATATGCTGCATATAAGAGAGTTTTTTTTTGTTTTTTTTCAACAGCAGATCTGCTACAATAATGCACCTATTATTAAGCAAAAATCCAGTTTCCAAGCAAAGAAAAATTATACAGAGAGAATAACAAAGAAAAAAAAAAATATAATGGAAAAATTCCAAGCAGCAATAACTCTTAAAAAGATCATGATAACATATAAATATATCTGGAAAAAATATATATACGCAAACAGAACAGATCAGAAGCAGAACTCTAAAACACTACAGTGTAACAGATTTATGGAGAAACCAAGAAAAACTGCATTTTTTTTGCAGGAAAAAAAAAAAAGGAAAGTGAAGAAACAAAAGAGTAAGGAGAGGAGTGTCACCTGATGTCTTTGTCTTTGAAGAAAACCGAAGAAATGAAATTGAAAGCAGAGGAATTGTTTTTGTTCTGGTTTCTCTGTACTTTTCTGATCAACGAGCCACGTGTCGATATGGGATTGCTCAAAAAAAGTACTTTATGGGTAAGGCTACATAGTTGAGAGATTACAGGATTCGTCCGATACATGGTTGACATGTGGCAGTTAAAAGCTTTAAAAATATGAAGTGACCGGTTATAACCGTTAAGCAGGTTATTTTTAAATTATTTTATTTTATATATTTTTAAAATTTATTATAAAAATGTAATAATTTAATTTAATTTAATTTAAATAATTGTGTTAAATACTTTTAAATGATAATTAGATAAGGAATATGCATAGGTTGGCTGTCAGTTGCTCTATTTACATCCATAAAATATATTCCTACAATCCTACACCCATATTATAATGAAACTTTTTTAATGCCCTTACATTTAATTACTTAAAGTATATGACTTTATAATTAAAATTATATTTACTTCCTACACCCATAAGTTGAACACCCGATCAATCATAAACTCTAATAATATATACTTAATCAAACCCAACATCAATCGGGATTTTTTTTTTTTTTTTTTTCACATATAGTCAAGGAATAGATGGACAAATAATTGATTTCATGGATTCCGAATGCATTCAGGTATATTTGCTTTCAATTGTATTATTGTTTTATGATTGATTAAAAAATTGTTGCAATTGTAGTAGAACTTTTTTACTTTTTTTTAAGCAGTTATAGAACTCAATCAAGTTTACATGGTTCTCAAACATAATTCACTCACTCGCTCTACTTTAATTTGACTACACATTCTTATTAATTTAATTAGTTTGTAAACTGAAAAACTTGTGGATGGATTTTTTTTTTTTAAGAAAAAACCTAATTTTTAAATAAAAAAAATTGATTTGTTTAGTGATTGAAAAAATAAGGGTACTATTGGCATTAAGATGGGTGTTTATAGTAATGTTTTAATTTTAAATTTTAGACATGTGTGTACTTATAAATAGGGGTGCGCTTATCATATTTATGGGTGTCAATATCCGTACCCTTTCAAGTTTGCTCCACATTTTAGTCGTGATTTCAAGTTTGTTTCTAGGTTAAAAAAATAAAAAATAAAAAAATTTAGGGGTACTTTTTTAATTTATGGACATACACTGATTTTTTTTTTTTTAAAAAGTGGTTATTAACAATTAAATTTTCAAAAGTAGTTGCATAATTATTTTTGGTTGCGATTTAGTCTCTGAAAATTGAAAGAGAGGATGAAGTAGATTTTTTTATTTATTAATATTATATTTAATTAATCCCTCAAAAAAAAATTATATTTAATTAATAAATTGTTAGGGCTGATGTGACGATATGTTATTGGACTCATTTTTATAAATCTCATTTTAAAAACTGCTCATGCTCGGGCTTGTTTATAGACTTGGGCTTATCCATGTACAGCTTGTGCTGTTGGCCCACTTGAGTGTCTAAATGAGTTTCCTAACCCAAACCCAATTATGCCTACAATCATTGTGCACAATAAGAAACATAACTTCCATTTATTTCATAAAAGATACAATGCATAAGGGAAGGATCCCAGCAAGGTTATTACAAATTCATCCAAAAAGGACGGCAGATGCACTTGTCATGCACAAACAGAAAAAAAACAACAATAATCTCCATATACGTCCAAACAAACATCAGAACAATTATTTTATTAAATACTATGTGATTTCCATTAGACACCAGAGAGCGCACAGAAGAACCTATCAATCAATAACATTTTTAATTAAAATGTTAATTAACTGGCTTATGAAATTGTGAATGAAAACTAAAATAACATGACCATTCAGTGTCGTAATTTTAATTACCTTGTTTATTTAGCACTTAGCAGGTATTACATAGATACCCAATTTATCAATGGAAGCACCGGCACGTCCAAAGAAACCAACAATTTCTCCATTTTCCATGGGAATTTCAAAGCGAGAGTCAACACTTTCAGTACCGAAAGGTCCGTATGTATTCAAATTAGTAACGAAAGTAAGAGATCCAATGACGTTATTCCCACTATAAATACGTGTGGTCCCATGTATCAACTTCAAATATTCTATTGATCGGTCAATCGAAATCTACATATATACATATATACATTATAATTATTATTTTAAAAAAATAATAATTAAATAAACAACAAAAGCTTCTTAAGACATAAAAAAAGTATGTACCTACCGTACGACTCGCACCGCCAGTACCACCATGTTTACCAGAAAGAACAGTTTTTCCAGTTGCACTAATGATGCTTTTGAAAGCGAGTGAATTAACGACATCTCCATGACCGATTTCTATCTCTATAATGGAACTACCACTACCTGGATCATAGTCCCAAGCGGAACCTCCTGGACCACCCCATGGGCCTAGCTTAATGGTTCCCTGATCAAGCAAAAATTAAAAATAAATAATTGAAGAATATGCTATAAATATAATGCAATTTACTAGTGTAACACAAACAAATACTAGCCTGGTTTGCCATTTGTTGAATATCAAAGAGTTTTCTTTGATAAAGAATATCAAAGAGTTTTGTAGAGCTAGCTGCTGATATTTTTTCCAAAAAGGTGTGAATTAAGTAGCTGATTTGAATGAGTAAAGTTGGCCTTTCTTGTATGGTATTTATAGCCACCAAGCCACCATTCATGTGCATTGCATGGCTAGTCCTTGACTATGTCAGTTAGTGTGCGTTTGGCATGGAGATAGGACAGGACAAGACAAGATGAGACGGGATAGGAGACGGGACATGACAGGACATGTTATTTTGTATTGTGTTTAGAAGGTCTGGGATAGAACTGTTAACTATAGTACTGTTATGCGTTTTGTATGGTTGGGGCAATATATGCAAGTGTGAAAATGGTGTAATGCACACTAAAATGACATTAAAAACACAAGTGAATGAATCATGTGTGTGTGTGTGTGCACCTAAGTCTCTTCAAGAGTACAAGTCAATTGATATATTTTTGAAGCTTTGAGATGCCGAGAAGATTGTTGAACACAAGAAGATCCTATTCTACTCATTATAAAACATCTCAATATGGTTTGTCACAAAAATAAGTCAATCACTAAATGAAAAACCTTACAACCATTTCATGAATTTTTTTTTTTTTAAAAAAATCGACTTGTAACTACTTTTATGGCATTGATAACCATTTTTACTATTTTGGTAACTATATTTATGGCATTGGTAACCATTTCACATCTTTAATTAATTTTTATCTTTCTCATATTTTTAATAAATAAAATCAATTCAAATTAATTTATTTCTTTTCATATTTTTTTTTATAAAAAAATTATGATAAAATATATATTTGTTATTAATAAAAAAAGAATAAATATAATTCATTTAATAGGTTTTATATGTAACTTACCCAATTGTTAAAAATTGAAAACAAAAGTATAAAATAGTGAAAACATCAAACTCATTTACTTATTTTAAAATTTATATTTGAATAATATTATATTGTTAATATTTAACCTATTTTATATGATTATAATTAGTATTCAGAAACTAATAAAATTAAACAATTTTAATAAATTAGTATCATCCATGCACTCACTTTAACCGGTCACCGGTTTTAAGTTTATAGAATAAAAACACTGTTTGGTAACTTATCTTTTAAACAGTTGGAGGAATTTTTTTTCATCAGACAGGGAATTTTTTTCTCTGTGTAATAGTCATTCCCATTTTATTCAAAGTATGGGCCCATTAGTCTTATTCAATGCACTGAGCGTTACTTTTCTTTCGGCCATTAAAATGCTGAAAATGACTAAATTTTTTATTACCAATCACCATTTTGTTACTTTTTAAATTAAATAATAATTTACATGTTTTTACCTTTTTTTTTTTTTTTTTTTTTTTTTTTTGGGAACAATAAATGTGATCGAGTATCAAAAGAAAAACTTGGAATTCTGTCGCATACATTACAAATCAGTTCTATGGAGGATACGACAGACTACACAGTAAGGATGAATTAAAAATTGTCCTATTGGGACTCATGAATCATGATGAATTAAAAATTGTCCTACTGGGACTCGTGCATCACGATGAATTTTATATCAAAAAAAAAAAAAGAATCAGAATGAATTTAATTCAAAATGTCCTGTCCGGGCGTTACTTTTTTTTTTTTTTTTTTTGGTGCACCTGGGTGTTATCTTTCGGCTATTAAAAATTGAAAATGAAGGAGAGGGCGGAGAAGAAAGAAGCATAATTACCAGCTAACCTGAAAAAAAAACCATCTCAGATATTGAAGAACAAAATGATAGAACAGAACTATTTTGAACTTTGCTTGTCTAAAGCACAAATTTCAATTGTTTTGTGTCCCTCCAAATTTACTTTGATTAAGAATATCAAAGTTCACGGGCAACAAGGTGTTACTAATTGGATTACATTATTAACATATTTGAAAAGCATAACTTTGGTTGAATGGATCAACTGTGAGCAACTACCTCAAGTAGGAAAAGTGTCATCTCTTGAATTTTATTTATTTATTTATTTTTGTTGATGAAATTGGACTGACCTAAGAGGGAAAAACATCACAAGAGATCATATGCTGAAAAACCGTAGGCAGTATCCGTAAATATATAAATAAAGGAAAAAGGAAACAAAAGAATCTGAAAAACAAAACAAAACAGAGCACACAACCCAAAAAAAAACCCAAAAAAAACCCAAAGGCACACATGCCAAACAAGAAAAAACAAAACTAGGAAAACCTGAAGGATTCTCTCCCCATACAATCATTACCAACTAACCGAGAACAGAATGAAGGAGTGGAGGACCATCATGTATCAGAAGGAACACCCAAAGTGTGCTTAGAGAGAGCATTCGCCACTTGGTTACCTTCCCTGAAGATGTGGGAAACCTGGAACTCCATATGAGAGATCTAATAAATACAACGCTGCTAAGCTTGACGAACATGCCAGGTAACCTTATCAGACCTTTCAGAAAGAAGTTGAACCACATAAGAAAAGTCACTCTCGGGCCAGATCCTGTGCCAACCCAACTTCAACGCATAATTGATAGCTAAAGAAGCAACAAGGAGCTCAGCCTCAAAAGCAAAAACCCGACCAAGGGGGCTGCAAAACAGGCTTTAATAAAAGATCTGCAAGTCTGAAAAACACCCTCACAACCCCCCACACAAGGAGAACCTACAGTAGTGTCATCTCTTGAATTAATTCTTATAAGCAAAATGAAGTGAGTGAAAAGAAAGTGATGACATTACTCGGTTGTCATCATCTTTATCTTTTTTTACTGCTTTCCCCTAATTGAATCTCTCTACTTTATTGACATGGATAAATGGGAAGAGTGGGATTTTGATATAAGAACCATGTCATCTCTTCATTTCTTGGAAATTGCAAAATGCCCCAAATTAAAGGTATTGCCAAGGCGGCTTCTTTAGATGGCATCGTCGGAAGTTTTGAGAATAGATGAGTGTCCTATTTGTGGAAATGGAAGAAAATGTCCACTTTCAAGTTTGAAAGAGCAAAAATGTTTCCACATTATTTTTCTTGCATTTTTGTCCCCTTGGGCACATGAAATTCCAGAAATACCCTTAAGTGGGATTTTAAATATCAAAACCTTTTGCAGTGGACATTACCAAATTACCCTAAACCCGTAACTCCATTAAGCATGATTACCAATTTGCCCTAACCCATTGAAATTCAAAATCACCGAGTGAGATTCTGAGAAACCCCAATCAAAATCAAATGAGCGCAACATACCAGAGTAAAAGAATAATCGTTGAAGAAGAAGCGACCCCATAGACCAGAGTGGAAGAAGAAGTGATGCGATACCAGAGTAGAAGAAGAAGCGAACGAGAGAGAAGAAGAAGCGAACGATTGTTTGGTGTGTCATGGTTTCTCGCAAACTAAGAGGTAGGCATAGTTTGAGCAAGTAGACTACTTTTGATATGAAATTTGTTCAGCATTGATTTGTGGTTGTGCATGTTTTATTTCCTTTATGTTTACCTTTTGTTTGCCTGAGGTTTTTTATGTGTACTATATTTCCTGCGGCTTTTGATGGCAAATTTGTTCAGCATTGATTTTGGTTGAGCACGTTTTGTTTCGTTTATGTTTAAAGTCGAGGTCTGACGAAATTTGTTCATCATTGATTTGTGGTTGTACATGTTTTGTTTCATTTATGTTTACCTTTTGTTTGCCTGAGGTTTTTTGTGTGTACTGTATTTCCTAGGGCTTTTGATATGAAATTTGTTCAGCATTGATTTTAGTTGTGCACATTTTGTTTCGTTTATGTTTAAAGTCAGGGTCTGAGGATTTCCATGTATGTTTGTCTAAGGTTTGTTTGGTGGATGTTCCGTGTAAATTTTATGGGGTGGGGCTACTGCATTTTCATGTTATGGGGGTCGTTTTTTATGTGGATTGTATTTACATTGCTTTTTATTGTCGTACAGTGCTTGAAATAATTTTCCAGTGCTTGATATTAATGTTGTCCCTTTACAGTGCATTTTATTGTTGTACAATGCTTGAAATCGTTGTGTCCAGGGCTTGTTATTAATGTTGTCCCTTTACAATGCTTTTTATTGCCGTACTACAATGCTTAAAATCTCTTTCTAGGGCTTGATATTAATGTACATGGTTTGAAAACAATTTTCAGGGCTTGATATTGCTGTACAAGGAAATACCTCCGCCCCTGATAATAAGTGAATATTTTATCAAATAGAGACACCGATTGATGGTGCAAGAGGTCTATATAATAAAAAATATAGGTAAAATTTCATTAGGCCCAAATGGCCCAAAACTGTATTAAATCAAATTGAAAACTGATAAATTCGAGTAAGATCAAGTCAAACTATTTTGCAAGTCAATCCAATTAAAAAAAAATGAACACTGAGTGTATACAAGTTATACTCGCCCTTCAAACTCTTTGCCCATTCATTTATTGGACGAAAGATCAATAGTCGTCAAAAATCCAACTATATGACAAATATTATCCGGAATTGTTCCAAAGAGCTTGTTGTGCGAAAGATCTAAGCCAGTCATGCTGGAGCAATTCACAAGGCCAGCAGGAAATTTACCCTCGAGTCCCATATCCGAAAGGCTAGGGATGGCAACAGGTTGGGTTCAGGCGGGTTTTGTAAAATCCAAACCTGCACCTGCGAAATTTTTTCATCACCCATGCCCGCCCGCAAACCCATGAAAATAAACGGGTTCGGGTTTCACCCGCGGGTTTTATATGGGTTTGTGGGTTCACGGGTCACACCTACCAACCCGTAAAATATATTAATTTATAAATATTTAATATTTAATATTTAATTTTATTTATTTATACAATACAAAACTCCCCTTTATTTATAATATATCATGAAGAATTACAAATACAAGTGTTTTTCTTAGTAGAGACAAGAGGCAAAGCACATTATATATATAGCTAATGGTAGAACCTTGTACTTTTGTTTTTTCAATGTGGGACTTTTGAAAGTCCCACATTGAAAAAACAAGAGTGCATGGTTCTACCATTAGCTATATATAAATGAAAGTTGAGAATTGTAATTCTCAAACTTAGAATAAATGGAGTTTTTATATAGGGTTCAAAAATTAAATAGCACTTTTTAGGGGAGGGTTTATGCAAATAGCACCACTTTAATAAGTGTTGTTTTAATAGCACAAAAATAAGTGATGAGACCAAAATACCCCCACTTACTCTTTTCCTTTTTATTTTTTTTTTCTCGAAAATTCAAGACTTATTTGCAGTTTCGAGACTTATTCATGATTTTTTTCGAGACTTATTCATGCGTTTCAAGACTTACTTCAAGTTTGTTTGAGACTTATTTTGTTCGACCTCCATCAATGGTGACAGTGATGATTCGACGATGGCGTCGGTTGACTCTGGAAATAGTTGGATCTGGAAGATTGAACGATGCCGAGTTCGTTGGCGCCATCAGTTTTGTCAGATTCGCGACGGATCATCATTGATCGGACGATGAAGATTCGCGACGATTTGGGTTTTGCTTCATTTCTCTCTCTACACAACTCGAAAATGAAAAGGAACACTTCGGTTACAATTATTGGCACTCAACGAACGTTTTCCCAGTGGTTTTGCCAGTCAACTCGCCGGTCGGTGGTGGCACCTCCATTGAAGCTCCATCATGGAGGTTTTGGAAAAAGGAAGAAGAAGGTGAAGGACACACAAGAGAAAAGAAAAGAAGCTGGGGGGGTATTTTTGTCCAAATTCCATTTTTGGTGCTATTAAAACAAGAGTTATTAAAGTTTGATAGTTGTACAATTCAAAATTTAAAAAATGCTATATACCCCTATTTCCTCTTTTTATTCTTTATATGATAAAAAAGTTTCCATTGGAGTTTAAGTTTATAATATTTTAAATACTAAATATTATATAATTTTTATTTATGCGGGTTCGCGGGTTCACCCGTGGGTTCGTTTTCCAAATCCACACCCACATCTGAACCCGCTGGATTTTTCTTTATACGGGTTCGCGGGTTCACGGGTAGTAAATTCACCACCCAAACCCGACCCTACAGGGTCGAGTTCGGGCGGGTGCCTGCTGGTGCGGGTCAAATTGCTATCCCTACGTTCTACGAAAGGCAGAGATTCAATACTTTATTTTCATCTGGGTGCAAACACTCAACCCTAGTAAATTTACAAATGAATCCTTCGGTGTCATTGTTAAAGTTCCAAGAAGAGTTCAAGTAACCATAAGGGTCCTTAAGAGAATTTTTTACACTTTCCAAACAAGCAATATCTTGCACAGTACCATAGCTCAAACTACAACTAAGAAGTAACCAGAGAGAAATTCCGATAAGAGACTGGCTGTTTAGCTCCATGTTTATGAACAAAAACAACCCACCAAAATCTCCAATCAACAGTGAATTGAAAAAAAAAAATTCCACTTTGATTGCTAGTTAGAGCTTAAATTACTTTACCCACAAAACCACTGTCCTCATAAGAATGAAGTCCTGATGCAAAATTTCAACAGAAATACAAAAATATCATCAAATCACAACTTTTTATAGAAATTCAAATACAAACACATCAAACAATAACTATTTTATAAACAAAAGACTGAAAGAGAGTTCAAAATGCAACAATTCTACCACTAAAGCCACAATTTTGCATAGTACACAGAGCCGGTGCCGGGCCGGTGCACCACCGCCTATGGCACCCATTTTTACAAAAAAGTTAAAAGCTTATTGCGTTGTGTACAATTTTTATTTTTATTATTATTAAATGAACATGTGATTATGGAAATGAAAGATGAAAGGCCTGATTCGTTTTAATAAAAGATCAAATGACCCAATTAAAGTTAAAGAGCCCAATCAATAAAAACAAAATTAATGGCTCTAAAAGATAGAAAGGAACCAATCCATTTTTAAATTTTAAAAAATATATAGTTTATATATATATATATATATATATATATATATATAGTAGATCTCTTATGAGAGATCCCTTATTTTAATTTCGGTAAGGACCATGATAAAAACACATCAATTTTAATGAATTTTAATCTAAATTTTTTTGTGGATGATGAGTTTATTAAAATCTACCTATGAACAAAATTTGAGAATTTTTTGAATTTTAGAATTATTTTTCTTGAATTTTCCTATATTTCGTCTATTTTCCGATGCCTTCATATTTAACGAAATTTGGATAAATAGTTCTAGTGTTCAGAAAATTCTCAAATTTTGTTCATATGTAGATTTCAATGAACTCATCATCCACAAAAAAAATTCAGATTAAAATTCATTAAAATCAATGTGTTTTCGTCATAGTCCTTACTGAAATTAAAATAAGAGATCCCTCATGAGAAACTCACTAATATATAGTAGATCTCTCATGAGAGATCCCTTATGGAAACTCCAAAGTAATTTTTTTTTTTTTTGGTGAAAACCAAATCATTTTTTTTATCCACTAGAAACCAAATCTTTCTGATAAAAAAATTATTTGAGAACAATAGTGTTAGTATTTGATTAAAAAAAAAAAAATCAACCTTTTGTCTTTCTTACTGTTAAAGTATCATTTTCCCAATTATAAACTAAATCTTGCTGATAAAAAATTCTTGATAGCAATGCAAATACTGTTAGTTTTGATAAAAGTAAAAATAAAAAATAAAATAAAACTCAAGCTTTTGTTTTTTAACTGTCAAAGTATCGATTTTCTAGTTAGAAACCAAATCTTGTTGAGAGAAAAAAAAGAAAAAAATCTTGGGAGCAGATACTTTTAAAGTTTGATAAAAAAAAAAAAAAAAAGTTATTTATTTTTATGTTTTTTCTTCAAAAAATTCTTGAGAGTAGATAAGTAGATACCGTTAGTATTTGAAAAAAAAAAAAAAAAAAAAAAAAAAAAGCTTTCATCTGCAGCAACAAATATATGGGTGGTCTTACGAATCTCAATCCAGCTATATCCAGGTACCTTTTGAACCCCTCGTTCTTTCATCATTTTCCGAATCTTAAGCGCATTTCCCCAGTCCCCTGTATCAGCTCGTATGCTTCAAAGCAACGCATGGTAGTCAGAATTTTATGTTTTCAAATGACATAGATGTCTTGAAGCCACTTCAGCTAGCTCAACATTGCCATGGGCCCTACACGCTCCGAGCAATGTTTCCCCAACACCTGCATCATGTGGAAATGGCATACTATTTATGATCTCAAATGCTTCATTCAAATGACCAACTTGAAAACGTGATTGAGGCAAGTTTGAACACCAGAAGATGTCATCATATGAAACAAAGCCAGTAGTGTGTTTACCACCGGAGAGTCAAACTCCAATCCAAAATGTACAACAGAGCCATGAAGTTGGGTTCCCAAATCAATCAAGTTTCCGTGGCACACACAGACAATATACCAGAAAATGTCAAAGAATTGTGTTTTCTTTCACTATATTCTGATACCCCACATATCACATAACCATTAAGCATCAAATTCCACGAAACACGATCTCTATGAGACAATTTATCAAACAGACGATGTGCATTTCCAATACAACCACTCTCCGCATGGAACTTAACCAAAGAACTCCCAACGAACACATCAAACTCGAAGCTCAACAACCAAATTGTATCATGAAAATGCCTACCTAATCTTACATTGTTAAAAGCACCACAAGCTAGCCTTAATCAAACAAGGAAAACTATTCTATATTTATCAGGCAATTATCCAAAACTCGACATCTTAAAATAAAAAAACAAAGCATATTGAAACCAACCCAGTTTAGCAAACACTCAAATAATGCTATTCCAAGGCATAGTTTGTGTTCAATTAAAAAGCCAAAAAACATGTTCAGAAAACAAGGTATGGCTATATATTGTGTATTAATAATTTCACTTCTAATTTATAATTGATTCTTATCTTATATTAATTGCTTATTTTTTTTCCTTCTTGTTATGTTTTATCAAGGATTCATTTACTTTAGATGAATTCAGAAAACTTTCACCTTCACTTCCTCGTGATGTTGAGAATTTGATTATAGATGTACAAAAAGCACCACCTTTGAAATATGCAGCTTACTTGGATTGCTTACTCTGGATCTGTTTTCCAAGGATTTTGTTTATTGAAACAAAACAGCGCAAAACATTGATAAAATTCATTGAGGTACGCCATTTGTTCATTAATCTATTATCAACGGACCACATAGCGATTGAGTCCCTATTTGGCTGTTTAATTTTGTAGTTGTTCGTATCTTGTGTTATTTACAGATGGTTTACGAGAAGCTGATCAATAGGGATACAAAATGTTGCAATTCTAACATCATAAAGTGTTGGCGGCATTATTTAAAAGATTTCAAGATTGAAAGTTTCGTACCATATAAGGATCCAAAACAACCTATTTGTGTAGATAATTTGATGGTTGAGTTGCCTAGACTTCTAGAAGGAACTATTCGGTTTCATCTAGATTGGTGTTTCTTTTTTACATATTGATGAAGTATAAGACTATCGTTTATGAAGTTCAATTCTAGCTCGCATAATCTTGTGTGTAACTTCATATTTAGTTGGAGAATGAAGTTATGAACGGAAGATAATTGGAACATGTTTATTACATGAAGGACAATGTAAAAAGATGATTATGTTTCATGTTTGGTTTTTTCCTTTGGTTATGGTTTTATCAAGGATTCATAATTTTGTCATTCATTCTTCTTCATATTTTTTGAATCCTAAATATGTTGTATGATCAACATATTTCATTTATTTAGCTGTGTTTTAGTTTTTGATTTGAAATTTAAGAGTCTAGGATTACATTTGTTTGTGTTGGATCCGATGTTGCCAAAGTGAATAGTATTAACGATTCAACTCCCCGTACAGCGCTTGGTTCCTTTATTTATTAAGGAAGAACAAGCTGCAAGAGTCTCTTTAAAGTAAAAAGAGACTATTAGCTTATCATTGCTAACTAATTATCTTGCCAATAATCAAGATTTTCAATTTTTCCAGTCGACTTAAATAATCATCATGAGTGAGAAAGCAAGAGAGAGGAACTCTGGCCGGTGGAGACAAGAGGTGAAGAAGGATTTCAGGGACAGTTTGTTTTCCATTTTTGTTGACACTCAAAAACCTGTTGTGGATTCCGAATGCTTATGGGGTGTTTTCAAGACTTTTGGCAAAGTCAGAGATGTGTTCCTGTCATCGAAATCCAATGGCCGCAGAAGTTGCTATGCCTTTATTATAGATTTGAAACCATTGAGGAGGCTACGAAGGTTGCAAGACAAACTAATGGAATGCACATCTACCGCTGGCCTATATCTGTGAAGGTGGCAGAGCATGATTGGAACAATAGGAGGAAAGTGTTCAAGAGGCTGGTGATCAACAAAGAAGCTCAAGAAGATATGAGAGGTGGCTATGATCATGTATCCTCTGGCAATCGTTCTTTCGCTGACGTTGTAGAAGGAAGAAAGCAGGGGATGGAGGTGAATAGGGGTTCAGAAGGTGGGAATATTTGTTACATGAACTGGAAAGGTAAGCGAGAAGGTTTCGATTGGCTCGATAGATGTGCAGTGGGTGTTCTTAAGAACTTTTCAAGTATGTCTAGTGTCAATAGGAAGTTAACTAACAGGGGTTTTTGCTTTTATTCGGCTTATCTTGGAGACAAATGTGTTGTGTTGGAGTTTGAATCTAGGATTGACTGTGATGATTTTATTAGGATCCACTTCTTTTGGAAAGAATGTTTTTCCACATTGGTTTACTTGACGGATTCGGTGATACCCAAATCAAGGTTGGTCTGGTTAAACTGTGTTGGAATTCCTTTACGGTGCTGGTCAGAATCGTTTTTCAGGAAGATTGGCTGGACTCTTGGTGAACCTTTGGTAGTGGACAATGAAACAGTTCTGAGAAGCAAACTAGATAGAGGGCGTTTGTTGGCTCTCATCCCAGTAGGTGCTACCATTCCGAGCAAGATTAGAGTCATGGAAGATAGCCAGTCTTTTGAGTTTTGGATCTCTGAAGACCCCATTTCGGGTAATCAATCATGGTTGATGAATCATTTGGACTTGAAGAGGAAGAGTGGTATTGACAGTTCAAATTTGAGTTGCAATCCGGTTTTGAACAAACCAGCTGGTGTGGAAGTGACAGATCCTGATGTGGCAAGGGAGGGTGGAAAGTTCTGTGCTGATCATGAGAAAATCTTCCATGGGTCTATCTCATATGTGATGTGTGTGAGACGGACCCAATTAAAACACGCCAAGTGGCATAACATTAAAATTAAATCTTATTTTTTCCTTTCTCCAATGATGTATAGACACATGGCAAATTAATTAAAAATCTTTTAATCTCCTCCGATCCTCTTCTTCTTCCTCACATTGTTTCTCTTTTCTTTCTCTCACTCAATCAATCTTACCACCAAAAATCCTTAGCCAAAACCATAAACCCTCAGTAGTCAGCCACCAAAAATCCAACCCAGAAACCCCTTAATCAAACCAAAACAAAAAACCTCTCCCACCACCAGAAATCTCTCACACACCAAACTCTCATCTCTCTCACTATCTCACACAGTCAAAATCAAAATAAACCGAAATCAAAATCAAAATCAAAACAAAATAAAACCCAAACCTAGGAACCAACATCATCAACTCTGTAAAATATCCAAAAGATTTACACTTGGATTACTTTAATTTTGCACAACAAACCATTCCACATCAAATCAACAACTCTGCCCTTCTTCTTTTTTTAAAAAAAAAGTCAAGGAAAAAACTATGCTTAAATAAATTAAACTGTGGCGATTATAATTTAAAATAAAATATAAAACAATAATATCCCGTTGAAAGCTTTATCTGGTACCGCGGCGCACCACCATAGTCTCCCATGACGTTCCAAATGCGGACTCGGTTCCGACTTCCGACATGGGAGATGTGTGAGATAGTGAGAGGGATGGGAGTTTGGTGTGTGAGAGACTTACAGGTATGGTGGTAGGAGAGGTTTTTTGTTTTGGTTTGATTAAGGGATTTCTGGGTTGAGTTTTTGGTGGTGAGATTGATTGAGTGAGAGAGAGAGAAGAGAAGCAACGTGGGGAAGAAGAAGAGGAACATAAGAGATTAAAAGATTTTTAATTAATTTGCCATGTGTCAGTACATGATTGGAGAAGGAAAAAAATAAGATTTAATTTTAGTTGTGTGCCACTTGGCGTATTTTAATTGGGTCCGTCTCACACACGTCACATATGAGACGAACCCATGGAAGATTTTCTCGCTGATCAGAACCATTTGTTTGACAATAGAGTGGACAGACAGTTCGAAGACATGGGTAATTGCAATCAAGGTAGGGTCAGACTTAGAAAGGAAAATAGCTCCTATATCAAAGGCAAAGACAAAATGGTGCTTTATAGGAAAAGCAAAAGTAGACTGCAGCTTCAAGGCATCGGTTTTGGATCCATAATTTTGGAAAAGAGGAACTTAGGGGGGTGTATTCAATTAGGATTCTTAAGAATATTTAAAGACATTTTATAAGTGACAGATTTTCATGGATTTCTACAGACTTTTATAAATCCACATAGACTTTTATGGATTTGTTTAGATATCCATGGACTTGTTATCTCTGACTTTTATTATAGATGGAGAATTATATCACTATATGGCCCAATAACACAATCTATACACTCAACCAATATGATCCATTAATACAATTTGCAGTACTAACAACAATCTCTGCTTTCTTCCTTTTCTCTTATATTACTTTTCACCTCTTTAATCAGCTATTTCCCTTTTCACTTCTCCATTTGGACTTTGCTTATGGCTTATAGTTTATTTTTTTTATTTTTTATTTTTTTTTTATTTTTTTTGTCATGTTTATATTTCAATACTATATAATAATTTAATAACATACATATATGCATCTATTTATGAATTTAATTAAAAACCATCATTTTTAAGTAAATAAATGTTGATTGATTATTAGGCAATTTTTTCAAAAATGTTTAAATATACAGGACGAGCTTATCATGTATATGATTAGAAATCGTTTGAACAAAAAAAATGAGGAGTAAGTATTATTAATTCGACAGAGATAAATTGAATATATTGTTTTTTTTTTTTTTTTTTTTTTTTTGAAGGTAATGTGCTGTGTGCTGTGTGCTTTGTTTTAGATTGAATATATTGTTGAGACACGAAAAATATTTGAGCAGGAAGTATTCTCCATCACTTTCATTCTATTTTCAACTTGATCTTTCAATTTCTTTTTACCATTTGTGGTTGCTTAGTAACCAGTGAATGATCTAGCTAGGGCCCATTATAGGGTATCCATTGTCAAAAAATGCAGGAGCTAATTTGCTCTCTGCCTCTAGGTTGTACCTTATTCGCTCTGTCTTTCTCGTCTTTTGGTGCTGCAAGTCTGAAACTATTTTTGAAAAAAAAAAATGACCCCATTTGACAGATTCCACAAACGTAACAAGAAAAGCTTTTAGATTATAGCAATGCAAAATGAAGGAAATATCATATGTGCATGATTTGATAATAATCGATCATGATTATTTGAGTAGAGAAGAAGTGAAAAGAAGCAACACGTTTTGTTTTGAGAGAGAGAGAGAGAGAGAGCAAAGTCCACCAAAATCTTTGGAGAAAAGGCCGGACATTTTATGGAATTTGATATTTATATCTCTTACCATCAAGTCCACCAAAATCCACCAAAATCCATGACCTAAGAAAATCCTTTAAAATCTAGTCTTAATTGAATACACCTTGATTCTTGTAGACATTTTTAAAGTCCCAATTCAATACACTCAGATTTGGAAGGATTCTTTAAAAGTCCATAGAAATCCTAATTGAATACCACTGGATTCATATAGACTCTTTTAAAGTCTTTAAATGTCCGAATTGAATACACCAGGATTTATAATGTCTTTAAATGTCTTCAACAATCATAATTGAATACACCCCCCTTAGGTGAAAAGGTGTCTGACACTTCAAACTCTGACAGTCTGTCTTCATTAGATCAAGGGACCTTGAGGGGTGAGTGTTCAACAAGAAACAGAGATAGGCAAGGTGATTTGGGCCGTATATCTCACTCTACAATTGGGCTAAAACCTGGTAAATTATCTGTGGTCTTAGGCCTACTTCAGAATGTCTCTAGATCTCTTGTGTTGGACTAGGAACCCAACCCATTGGTAACTTCTTATAAGGATAATTCAGTGGATGGGAATATGGACCTTTTAACAGGTTCTAAGGAGTGTGTGGAGGTGTTAGCTGAAAAGGAAATATCGGGGCAGTCCATGGAAGGAGGTGAAGAAGGAGAGATCATTGCTAGTCAATTGTCAGACATGGGCATGGATGAGCTTCAATATATCAACAAGAAAGGTAGAGGTAGGCCGAGAATGTCTGTTGTTAAAACTCATGGTATGAGGACAAGATTGAATAGAAGTAAAGAACCGAAACAGTCTAACCAGGAAGAGCCAAGTATAGAGATAGTTGATATTGTTGGAAAACATTTGTTGTGGAGCCTTGAGGAAGAAATCACGAAAGTGATTGAAACTGGGGTGGCGATTGGAGCCATTAAGAATAGGCAGACATGGAAGAAGAATGATCAGGCAGAGAAGGCTACTACGGTTGTGGATTTTGAAGGCAATAATTTGATGTGGTGTCTAGACGAGGAGATTTCGAAAGTTATTGAGACCGGGGTGGCCCTTGGTCTTGACTTTGGGAGAAATGTGAGGGAAATAAGAAATGAAGTCGCGCGTAAAGAAGTGGAGGATGCAGGCAGAATTTCCGGAATTCTGGCTGTTCTATTTTTGTTGTTGCTTTGCTGTTTTGTTTGCTCGGTTCCTCTCTCTATTTTGGGGTTTTGTTTGGTTGTGCTGGGTTGTGGTTTGGGAGTGTGCTGTGTTTGTTTTTTTGGTTGGTTGCTGCTGTGCTGTGGCTTTTGCCTTTCAATAAAGTCTCGGCTGTTCAAAAAAAAAAAAAAAAATTATCTTGCCACATCAGCTTGCTCGATACTGTTGTCGAGTTTGTTATTGCATGTTTCAACTCCAGAAATTCATTAGCAGCAGTTGATCATCAACATCATGGAGTCTGCAATCACCTGATATTACAGTTCTATGAGCTGACAATCACAACCTCTTGTATATATGTACATTGTTTTAGCTTGGTGAGATAACAATAAACTTTGATCATCTTCATTAGTCTCTGATTTTTCAACCAGACAAACTTAGATAATGTGAATATACATAAATAAGGGTGGTTCTCTAGTAAAGACGTCCTGAAATTATAAGTTAAGGACGTCTAACCACAACCACAACCACACATTCATATTGGCTGTAGGTATTTGTTAATATAGGGTTGTGGGCCCACCGTGAATGGGTGTCTATAGTTGGACGTCCTGAAATTATAAAATCAAAACGGTCCTGATTAGAGAAGTATTAACATAAATAAATCATCCAAGTCGAAACATCAATTATAGTAGCCAAAATGATGTCTAGGTATAATCTCCGTCATGTAATGCTTGTCAACATTACATGACGGAGAGGGTATATATGAGATCTATTATTAAAACTCCTTCCCCATTGTTACATAGGAGCAGAGACAGATGCAAAGGGGTTGGCACTTGGCAGGGCCAAGGCAAACAAAAAACCATTTAAGATTATTATATAAAAATAAAATATACATATAAGATTTTAAAATTTTAATTTTATTTTGTTCCCTCTAAATATTGTATAATGGTCTCCCAAAATAAAAGGTTTTTGCTCCCCTACATAGGAACTTGAAGTCATGGAAGGGAAAGCTATGCCCACAACTAAGGAAGAGATGTGAGCAACCACTTTCCTGTCTCCCAGATGAGGGATTCCACGCAATGGAACCCTAAGGTAGTTCCAAGATACGTCCTTCAGAATCTTGAAGTGGTCCCCTACATAGGAACTTGAAGTCATTGAAGGGAAAGCTATGCCCACAACTAAGCAAGAGAGATATGAGCAAACAATAGTTAACCACTAATTATTTCACTTTAGAATTATTTACTCAAACAATAGTTAACCAAACCACTAATTAACTTCACAAAAGATTTTTTTCTTAACACCACTAACAATAATTATTTTCAAAGGTACAAGAATTCCGAACTGACCCCTAATCATATATGCAAATTTGGTTTTACATGTATAATTCTCCAGAGAATTGAATCATGCAACCCTTGAAAATGTATTGGTGTATAATTCATGTAAGAAAAGCGATCTGAAACATACATGATTCTATTGTTATACAATAAATAATCCATGACACGATAAACAGAAAAATCTTAATCCTTATCAACAAATGCCGGAAAACATCAATCTAGATGCAAGCAAAAAGCTCCGTCCAGATTTTCAAGCCCCTCGTCAAACGAATCATCAAGAGACTTTCTATCTTTAGTTGGTATGGAGTTCCCAATCTCAAAATCTTTCTAGTAATGACGCCAACACTTGATATCATGAGAATTGCAACAAGTGTTATCTCTTTTCATTGGTTGCTTAGATAGCCACCGTAAATGTAGATCAAGAAAAAAAAATGATAAACAATTCGTTCAAAGTTACGTACGAGCATCGTCTAAATAGCCATTAAAAACTTAATAAGCAATATAACCATTAATCTAATTGTGAAAGGACCAGCACTGTCCATATCAATAAAGAAACTATATTCCCCTATCACAATGATAGTCTCATATAAAGAATGGTGGAAGATTGGAGAAAAGAGCATGAAAATAATTTTTACTCACTTTTTCATCTTCTACTACATAAAGAATAAAAGTTAAAAATTCTCAAAAACTTTAAATTAACTGCTCATTATATTGTTTTGAGATGCTGCACTTTTTAAAAAAAAAACAGAAAGTCAGAAACTTAAGGTGATGCACTAGTACATAGAAAACTTGTTTGTGAACAAATTTTATTCAAATCTATCCATTTTCAGATAGTCCTTCTTCTACAGAACTAAGTAAGAGAAATTTACAAAATTTCAATTCTACTTCTTTTATTCTCACTCATAATAGTTTTTTTTTTTTTTGAAAGGCAAACTTTATTCAATGTTGATACGCTAATAATGACTCATAATAGTTATAGGCAAACTACTACTTCCGATAGTACTTGCACCAAAAAGAATCAATGTTGATATGCTAATAATGACTCATTTTGCAGTAAAATTGAAAGAATCTCGATGAAATGAACAAACCTTAATGAAGTCATTGGTTTCATGAGATTTCGGTGGACAGATATCCCTTGGACAGCATATCCCGAGAAGGCGGTCCAACAATGCTGCATAAGTTGATAGTGGTATTTTTTTCATTTGATAGCAAATACAAATCTCCAGCTTCACAGGGCAGAGAATGTGAACTTTTTCGGAATTCGTCGAAATTAAATGAATTCTTTATAAATCACAACCAACCAACCAAAAAGAAAGTATAGGTGAGGTTAGAAAAAACATATATAACAATATATATATATATATATATATATATATAATGAATTACTATGATTTTATATACATACCCTATCTGAGGAGATCAAGAAGACTATCTTTTAATTTGATTGGATACTTCAAGAAATTTCCTTACATTAAGGTACCATTGAGTGTCAGGATCAACTACATTCTCAGGGCTAACTTCATTTATAAAGCCAACCTTCCATGGACATGGCACATTTAATGAATATATTAGAATTGGACGATTGACAAAAGAAAACCACTGTAAATTTGGGGTATCAACATTAATTTCCTTCAAGTTAGAGTAAAACCTAATGTTTAAAATTGTAATCTGTTCGAGGAGATCACAAGTATTTATATCCAAAACTTCGAGCAAGGGAAACTTCGAGATAAGCCAATGAAACTCATGAGCCTTAAAAGTGAAGCCCGAAAATTTTAACACCTTCAAATTTGGACACCCAACCGTGTCAATTACAACCGGTCCTTGTACAAGTACAAAAATAAGTATGAACTATTGGAGAATTGAAACAGCAATTTCAACTCTTTCTAGCTCATTTGGGGATTCATAAATACTGATAATTGTGAGTTTGTAAGCTTCAGTGACACAAATACGTTTGAATCCCCATCATTGCGATAGATGCAATACTTCAAGTGATGGGGATTGACTAGTGAGCTTCTGGATCATCTCCCCATTGATGCAAACTATGGCCAGAGTTACACATTTGAGAGAATGAAGCCTTATACTATCAGAGGGCAGATCCAACTTACAACCACCTAGATATATAGTATTCACTGATTTAGGCATTTAGCAAAAAAGAATATCTGAGGCAGAGTATACATCACATTTTCATTGGATAGGAAATCGAAATCTATCTCTTTCACTTCACTCTTTACCATTAGTTCAATCCATTTATCAAGAACTGGGGCCATTTGATCAACATCAAGAAGACCTATACATAGTCACCGGAGCAAGGAAGCATTCGCATATTCTATGAACTTAATTATACCCATACGAAACCTAGTCTTATCATTCCTGCTAAATCCTCTAGGCTCTTCAAATGCTAAATCTTCTCCTACAGAGTGTATATAGGATTCACAAAAATCCAACACGGGATACGACGTTCGTAAATAATTCCATCTATTTGACAAGACACTTGTCTGAACCACCTCTTTTACAGAAAGGTTTTACATAATCTCATGAATAATAAAATCAAGCAACCTTGAAATTCGATCCATGGATAAAAAAAATTCAGCAAACCTGTAAAAATTAAATTACAATCTATGAAAATTTGAATCTAATATCATAGAACATACAAGATGATGTAAACAAAGTGACTTGATAAAAAAAAATCCCACAATTTTAACCAAGAAATAGATTGACTCTGTGCCCAAGATTTCAGGTCATATTCATATACAAAGAAAGACAGTAGAAAAATCCAAATGTAAAAAGATGAGAAGAGTTATAATCGACCTTTACCAGTAAATCCAATGCTAACAAGAGGACGATCTCTCCTATGAAATGTGAATTGTGTCTGAGAAATCCTAGATAGGGTTTTACAATGTTGAGATTTGAACAGAGGACCTTATAGTAATTTCAATTTTAACTTTTTACCTTAAATAGTTCACTTTGGTTGTGGGCAATTTTGAAGGCCTAAACGTTTTCTCCCAAATCTAGGAGTTTATGCAATTTTGTTTTTTACATCATGTAACATTAAATAGTAGCTTGACCTTAGGGCGACCCTTTATATTTTTAATTGGAATAAAAATATACAAATTATAAGGTTAAACTTGGGAAATATAAATTTTACGGATTTGAGTGGTTGGATAGAATCATCTACTTAATTTAATTATGTGATTTTTTCATAATAAAATATCATGAAAAATGGGAATTGATTGTAGATCCAATATAAGCTTGAGAGTGATACTCTCTTTCCAATATCATGAGTACTAAATGATAATTTTATGATTGATATCATCATAAAGATGGAAAGGAAAAGATAAAATGGATTTACTTTGTTTATCATCCCAAAACAGAAAATTATATATTATAAATTTAGTTTGTTCCATGAAATTAGTTCCAACACATACCTGATGCATAATTCCTACTATGACGATGATCATCACGAGTCACGACATGTGAGACAGCAAGTCCAATCAGCAAAAAGAACTTGATTGTGTATGATGCAGCACCCACCAACTCACCAAGTTTTCAATCTGAAATTTCTCCCAACAGAGTGTAATTAGAAAAGCAGAAAGTTTAAAAAAAAAAAACAAAAAAAAAAAAAAAAACAATAAGACCCATGCAAAACCTTACTGCTAGCTTGAAAAATATCACACATTGATGTGTTGATGTGAAGTTGGTAAAAATCACTTATGTAAAGTTGAGATATTTTTTATATATAAGTATATATGAATTTCATTCATTTAAGTTTTTTATTCAAGTATATCATTGTTGTTCCATCAAACATATCGGTCCATAAAAAATGAGCATTGTCGCTTTCTATGCATATTAATAAATAGAATTAATGGCACGTTTACTAATCGGGAATCCTAATGAGAGCCATGTTCTAAAAAACGCATTGAGGCTCGCCTCGAGGCGCGCCTCTGAGGCTAAATGGGAAAAATCGCACTGAGGCTTACGCCTTAATGCCTGGTTGTGAGGCTTACGCCTCAATACGCCTCGCCTCTACGCCTCGAGGCTTAATGAGGCTATACGCCTCAAAGACAGGCTATTTTCAATTGGGTTTTAATAGTTTTGAAGGCCCAATAGTTAATAACTTAATATATATGGTAATATTATGCACAATGCACGAATATGGACTGAGGACTGTTAATATATATATGGACTGCTATGGACTCTTTTTTTTTTTTTTTTAATAGTTAATATTTGTATGCAGTAAGCCAGTAATCAATAATGCAGTATGTATGTATGTATGTATGTTAAATTATTATGCTTATGCTCTAATGAGTGATGAATGATGATATTTGGTCACTTTGACAGTTTGACTATTGCTTTGGACTTTGGTGCAGAACATATTGAATATAATTTATATAAATCATATTATATATGGACTGTTTTTGAATATTGTTTGTTATTAATTATGAATTTGACTATTTCTGGTAATATTATGCACTTTCACTATTGCTTTTATGAATTATGAATTTTATGTGCTTTATTTCTTTACATATATATATTTTTACGTATTTTTTACTCTCCCTAGTGAGGCTTACGCCTCGTTACGCCTTGAGGCTTACGCCTCGCCTCAGTAGAGGAAAACGCCTCAATGCTAAAAACGCCTTTTAGAACCTTGAATGAGAGAAATAAAACTTAATTATTGTTTTGTGATTATTGTGTACAAAAACTTTTACGAATTAAGTTATATAGACCCCACAAAAAAAAAATCATGAATTAAATTTCTACTGGAAATAGAACTTACTATCCCCTCCACCTAAGGATTTAAGTTCTCTTTTCTGGTTCCCTTTCCATTGAAACTTGATTCCTTTTCATTTTCATTATTAATTAGTAAATGCGCTCTAATTGTGTTGAAGTAAATAAGAAATTTTGTTAGATGTTAATGTTGCAAAGTGGAGAGCTGTAATGTCAACCAAATACATCAATAAAAATATTTAAAAAAATGGTAAACAAAAAAACTATCACAAATACAAAAAACACATTTTACAAATATTTTATCAAATACTTTGTATTCACACCCTACCGATCACATAGGATAACTATTCAGCTACAATCAAATTGTTTCATTTATTCAATTTTTTACAGAAAAACACACGAAGTTATCTCATTAAACGGATATAATCTCAAATAAGAGCAAAAATTAAGACCTAAAAAAACATTAGTAATTGATAAATGATAAAGTTTGAAGGGCTGAAACCTTGTGTGTGTTTTGGGATGGTACTGTGCGTGATCTCGTTACTGATTTCTGGGGGTTTGGTAGGTGGTTGCTATAGCAGCATGGTGTGAGAGCCTGAGAAAGTTGAGAGAGACCGGAGAAAAAAGAACATTAGGAAAAAATTTAATACTTTTTTTTTAGTTGCAAGAAAATATAAGCTGATTGTCATTTTTTCAGGAATTTTAAGTGAAATATAAACAAACACACCTGAAAATTTCTTTGATCACATCTGCAAGGTCTGTCAGTGCATTGGAATTTGGAAGGTAAGGTTGAGGCCAGTAACCCTCTTTTCGCATTTGAACTCCCCAGCGATTGCAACTCTCCAAGAGCTAATCCAGCCTGTTAAAAAACGAGGTGTCAGTCAGTGATCGAGTCCTCATATATGATATGATACAAAAATATATGATATTTTCTATGTAGTATTCATCCCTTATCTTCTTCTCCTACTACCTAATCATTCAAATCAATGCAGTGTGGATTCGGATCCTAACCACTTATATCGTGGTCACTTCAAGGGCACCCCAGTAGAACAAAAACTTTAGACGTCCATTTATAATCCATAAAAACAAATTTTTCAACGAGCAATAATGCTGCAAGTTACCCACAGTCTAGCTCATCTCAATCTATTTAAAGTTCCTTGAATGATATGGCAACTCTGAAATTACAATAATCTATACTTCCATTATATGAATTCGTTGTAATGGTTATACAAGTCAATCCAGAATTTTCTTTACTTGAAGGCCGCAAGACTTTGCAAACTAGTTTATAATTAACCCACATGTTAAGAAATTAAGTAGAAAAGTTCTAGAAGTACAATACCCTAACAGTTACTTAAGCAGCAGGAATGAGCCCGATAACAGTTGCCAGGAAAAATATATGATAAGGAACATCAACTATTGGTGAAGCAACAAAAATAAACGTATTTGGGAAGGTTGGGGTCAGTCTCAGAAAAAGCATGTAGTTAAACAGCTTATCTCTTCTACTTCTACTAGCCACCTGAGAGTAAAAACGAAAAATTTATTCCACTTTGCTGGTCAATAAAAGAAAATTTTACTTTATAGAGGAGTTGAGATTCACCTGGGCTTGGAAGAAACTCAGCTTGGGCCAAAGTGAGAAGACAAGTGGTCATCCAATTAATTTTGACAGGAAATAACAAGAAGCACCAGCAGTGGCAGTGAAAACAACCAGAGCTACACCTTTGAAGACGCCGAAAAGTGCTCCAGCAAGAAGTGACATAAATACCGTCCCAGGAATCATGAATGTTTGCATGAAAATGTAGACCATACAATAGCCCAGCAAGACCTGTGCAGTATAGTCACTTGTGTAAAAAGCATCCCACAATATACAATCAACATATATAGCAGGACAAAAGTGCTTCATATAAGAGCAAGAGAAGTCTGGCAATCTGAAAAAAAAAATGTAAAGAATAGAAAGTTAAGGATAAATCACATTAAGATGCAACAAAGTGGAATTGGCTGTGCCACTAGGAAGCACCAAAGATAGGTTCAGTTGCGTATTTATCCCATATACATCTTTTGAGTCAAATGTTCATTCTTCTCATCGTGAAAGAGGACAGAACGAATTGAAATATATATACATATAGCAGTTCATCCCTTTCACTGTAGTGTTTAACAAAAGTGTGAGGTGAGTATGAAAGTCACTAAAAGTTGAGTTCCAAATATTAGAATAAAAGCGAATTTAGAAACCAAAAAGTGGTGCAGCAGTTTTCAATCAGCACCTCTGCCACCCTCCCAGATGGAATTGACAAAAAAAATATATAAAAGGGAAATCCAATCAACGATGAATAGTTCTCCATTATGCTTCCATGAAGTAACCACCTAAACATTTCGAAAGCATCATTGATCATCCCGTTAAGAACTTATTTTGAAATCATTGACGTGCACATTACAAGATCAATTGTGTTACTCTGATTAAAAATCTTGTAAGCCATCTCCACATTACTACAATTAAAGTATAAATCACTAAGTGCACTCTTCAGGAATGCATCCAAAGGCACACCATTTCGTACTATATAACCATGAATTTCCTTACCTCCTCCGAGACTTGTTAATTCAGTAACCAAAGAAAGAAAACATGAAAATGTGATTGAGTCAAGTTTTAACAACAGAAAGATGTCATCATATGAAACCAATCTGAAGCCTCATCCATAAACCCATTTTGAAAACATAGCCAATAGTGTGTTTACCACTGGAGAGTCAAACTCCAACCTGAAATATACAACAGAGCCATGAAGTTGGATACCCAAATCAATCATGGCTTCTGTGGCACACAAAGACAAAATACCAGCAAATGTCAAAGAATTTGGTTTTCTTTCACTACTTCTCATCTCTTTAAACACCCCTATAGCATTTTCTGATTCCCCACTTATCACGTAACCATTAAGCATTACATTACATAAAACACAATCTCTTTGGGACAATTTATCAAACAGACAACGCGCATTGTCAATACAACGACTCTCCTCATAGAACTTAACCAAAAAACTCCCAGCAAAGACATCAAACTCGAAACCCAACAACCGAATTGTATCATGAACCAACCTACCTAATCTTACATTGTTCAAAGCACCACAAGCCTTAATCACACAAGGAAAACTATATTTATCAGGCAATGATCCAAAACTCAACATCTTAAAATAAAACAACAAAGCATATTGAAACCAACCCAATTTAGAAAACACTCTAATAATCCTATTCCAAGGAATAGCTGTGTTCAATTAAAAAGCGAAAAAACATGTTCATAGCATCTTTGAAGCTCCAACAAAACAAATACATACCCAGAATCCTTGCATTAAATGTGGCATTGATTTTGTTGCTGAGTCCATTTAAAATGAAATGCGCATGGACTTTTCAACCTTGTTGAATCAAAGACCCATCTGAATCAATCCCAGATTACTCATAACAGAAGTTTCAGTGTTCTGGGGCAGTGAGATTTGTCTTGTCAAGTTTTTGCAATTTGTGTGGAAATACTTGGATTTCGACGAAGAAACATACGAAAATATTTTGTGGGATGTAATGAGTAAATATATTTAATTTAGGGTTAATAGCACCAGTATCCCCTGAACTTATAGCGAAATCGCATAGTGCCCCCTGAATTTTTTTTTCCTGGCATTAAACCTCTCAAACTCCAATAAATTGGCAAAAATGGACGGAAGAGTGACGGACGTCAAAAGAAATTACATTTACATACCCTGATTTTATGTATAATTGCATTAAAACTGGAAAAATATAATAATATCACACAAATACCCTTTGACTTGTTTGACTAATGTCTAAAAATAATAATAATAATAATAATGTTAATATTTTTTTAAAATAATAATAATAACAATTAAACTACCCATATTTCCAATTAAACAAAATTAGTTTAACAAAATATTAAATCAATAATACATTAAATTATTAATACATCACATTTTTTATAATGTGAAAAAAAAATTGTACTTTAAAAAACAGAAATAAAAAAATAAAAATAATAATATATATATTAAATGCATTTAAATTAATAAATTTAATTTAATTAAATAATAAAAAATTAAAAAATCAATCAACATATTCCGTTTTCAATGTTAATAATAAAAAAAATTATAAATAAAAGAATTTAAAAAATTATATATATATATATATATATATATATATATATATATATATATAAAGATCTCCATAGATTTCGTTTTTTCTCCGGTTTCAATTTTTTTAAATTTTCCATGAGCAAAGAACCCATAAAAACCCAAGTTCAAACCCAGATTTTAAAAATTTTTCTTCTCCAATTTCAGATTTGCAAGAACCATCACAAACCCAGTTGAATTCTTTATTGCTCACAAACCCAGTTTCAATTTCAAACCCATCACAAACCCAGCAACATTACCACCACCACCACCATCATCATCATATCACAACCACACCATTCATCCAAACCGAGCACAAACTCATACATATTTTCCCAAATCACTTTCAAGCTTCATCTCTGATCTAAGATCTCTCTCTCTCTCTCTCTCTCTCACACACACACACACACACAAAGCAACCCCAAATCACAAATTACCCACCATTGGTCCACCATCACGGCATCACCATCTTCACCATCTTCTTCTTTCGGCCATCATCATTGTTTCCCTTGGATCGATCATCTTCTTCCTCTTTCTTTTTCTTCTTTCTTCCTCTTTCTTCTTCGTCTTTCTTCTTCTTCTTTCTTCTTCTTCGTCTTTCTTCTTCATCTTGCTCCATGCTTGGATCGATCACCAATGGGCAGTGGACAGTGGTGTGTGTGACTCAGTGACTATGTGTTTGACTGGTGAAAGCTTGCGAGGGTTTCAATTTAGGGCTTCATTTTGAAATTGAGAGGGTTTCAATTTAGGGTTTGGTTTCGAAATTGGGGATCTTGAATTCTGGAAATAGTGAAGAATAGGGAATTTTGTATACTCTTATTGCTAATTTTGTAAACAACCCAGATCAAATTCGAACCCATTTTTGCTTCAATTTCTTTTCTAGGTTGAACCAAGCTGTGTGTTTGTGTGTGAGAGTGATGATGATGGTGGAGTGTTAGTCCGATTCTGGCTTTTAGGTTTGGTAGGTTGGGTGTTTAGGTTGGAGTTCTTGAGTGTTCTGGAAAAAATATTTCCAATTCTTAGTTCTATGGTTTTTTTTTTTTTTTTGGGAGATGATTGGATCTCCACTTTCTTTAATTTTTTTTTTTTGTTTTTTAAATTTAAAAAATGAAGATGATTATTTTTTTGTTTGTTTAAATTTAGTTTAAATTTATAATTATTTTAATATTACTTTTTTAGTGGGTGTTTCGCTAGTGTTAATTCACTGGTGAGATTCGGTTCACTAATTATAATCATAATTAGTTTTATTTTTAATTTTAATTAATTATAATTTTAATTAGTTTTATTTATTATTTTCATTTGATGATGAATTTCTGGATTTGGTGTGGTGGTATTAATGATAGAAAGAATTAGGAGATTAAGTGAGAAAATGATAGAAAATTTTGTATTCTTAAATTTTTTTAAGTAATTTTTTAAATAAATTTAAATTTTGGGTTTGAAGGTAATGTATTAATAATTTAATGTATTATTATTTAATATTTTGTTAAACTAATTTTGTTTAATTGGAAATATGGGTAGTTTAATTCTTATTATTATTATTATTTAAAAAAAATATTAACATTATTATTATTTTTTTATTTTTTTAGACATTAGTCAAACAAGTCAAAGGGTATTTGTGTGATATTATTATATTTTTCCAATTTTAATGCAATTATACATAAAATCAGGGTGTGTAAATGTAATTTGTTTTGACGTCCGTCCCACTTCCGTCCATTTTTGCCAATTTATTAGAGTTCGAGGGGTTTAATGCCAGGAAAAAAAATTCAGGGGGCACTATGCGATTTTGCTATAAATTTAGGGGGTACTGGTGCTATTAACCCTTTAATTTAATTTATTTTGTGGAATCCTTTGAATCTTTGATACATTATAATATTATATTAGTAGTTGCAGAGCATGTAACGTGTAAATAAAGTTAGGGATATTATTAAATATGTCCCTCTAGTTTGACATATTTATAAACAAAAACATCTTCTCCTTTTATTTATGGCCAAAAAAACACACGGTTTATTCCTTTCAAGATTTTGAGAAAAATATTGTTTTATCCCTCAATATAAAAATTAAAAAAAAATTAAAAACAACATTCAAATATTTAAAAAAATAATTAAAAAATATTTTCTTTAAAAAAGAGAGTAATATCTCCACCCACCATCTATTCTTCTTTTTTATTATTTAATTTTAAAAACATACATTAAATTTTTTTTTAAAAAGATGGATCTTCACCGTCCATCTCAAAACTAGCTTGACGGTGGAGATCAAAAACATTAATAACATAATTATTAAATAAAATAAAAAACCTGAAAAATTGTGGACCACTACAAAATTCACAGCTAGTTGAGTGATTTCGCAAATCCTGTCGGCTCTAATACCAATTGATAGAAACCTATCGGATAAAACTCATCCTTAAAAACTTGCTTGTAAGTTGTAAGTAGAGGATGCCCTATAAGTTATATACTCACGACTAATCTCATATTTAGCCAATGTGAGACTCAATTAGGTAAGTATTATATTATTACAAAAAAAATAGTTCAGATTAAAATTGCTTTCTTAAAAAATACACAGAAGTTTATCTAGATTAGCAACTTATTTGAGTACAATTTTTTTTTTTTTCCAAAAAAAAAAATAAGTTTTTTTATTAAGAAAAAAAGAGCACAATATGATTTAGTGTTAATTAGTCTAGGTCGGTAATTTTATTCATTTTATTTTGTTAATGAGGAGTACAATTTGGCTGTTAATTTAATTTGGAAAGCATTTTACCCAAAAGCCAACGGTTAAATATAACAGTCAACACTAACGGCAGGGGAGGTGCATATCAATCATTGATAAAGTTGTTTTTGAGTGTCATTTGGCAAACCTCAAGTAGGTTTCCAGTAATTACTTCAATTTAATTTGTATCGACTGACCCTGCATGATGCAAGAAAAAAAATTTGAAGCTTTCATGTTTGGCTGCCATGTGACAGCCGGCAGCTAAACATGAAAGCTTCATCAGGAACATCCAATATTTTTCTTAATTTTTAATAAAATAATAATTTTTATATATAATTACTTTATTAATTAATAAAATAAAGAAAAGTATGTTCAAATAATAGTAAAAAACAATATAAAAAATAAAGTTTAATTAGAATAAATTAACCTTCAAGATTTTGCTTGTAACTGTTGTTGACAGTAATTTTTCGTCAAGGTGAAACATCAACTATCCAACAGTTAAGTTCGTGGTTTATTAATGGCAAAAGATGAAATAAAGTGACATAGAGACACTATTTTACATGGAAAATTCAAAAAGGGAAAAAACCACAATTGCCGGTGACGGCGTTGAATGAGCTTCACTATGAGGAAATAGATTACACACTCAACTCACTTTTCTCTCTAAAGCACCTGTAAAATGCCTTTTTCTATATATGTGTCGTTTACAATAAAAATGATACTCTCATTTGTAACCGTAAATGGAGCCAAGATTATGTTCTATGGGATGCCATGAAATAATGAGTCAAATCTACATATATCTTAGAGGTTATGTTAAAGAAAATATTAATTAAAAAGTATTGTTTATATTTTAAACATTTATTTTTTTCGGTAATTGTTGAAAAAATAATACTTTTTATTGAGATTAATTATCTTAATTTGTGCATTTGTGAAAAATATTTAAGATGATACTTGAATAATGATGAAAACACAATAAAAATAAAAAGAAGAACAATGCTAGATATTCAAACTCATATCTCAACTTGTAACTTAGACAATTTAATCCAAATAAATGTGACAAGTGAAATGAATTGAATCATAATTAATATGTATACATTTGTCAAAAAAAATTATAAAAAATTATAAAATTTTATTTGATAAAATTTATTAATAATTAAACATAAATATATGCCTATGTTTACCAAGTTATAATTATATAAATCAACACATTTTTATATATTTTAAAAATAAATAAGCAAAAACTATATAAATAAATAAAATTAGTTAAGATGGAAGTAAGATTTGGAGAGATATATTTTTTTAAGTATATAATAAAATTAGTTAAGATAGAAGTACATATCATGATTTTATTATATATATACAATAATAGTAATTCAAAAATTAGCATGACACTGCAAACGTTAATCCATAATTCAAAAAGCTGTAACTACAATTCATACAAATATGTTTACAGAACGTTCTAACAAATTCATCGAGCATTAAGTGTTGTAATTGTCACCTTATTAGCAGAACAATTTGTACCTTTGGTAGATGACTCTGGGGCATTCCTCCGCCTGAAAGTAAATGTAGATTGCTTTGGACAAGGAAGTGTTGCATCATTGCATAACATAAAAATAACAGTTGACATGGTTGGCCTATCTCTTGCATCGTCTTGCACGCATAGGAGCCCGACTTGGATGAACCTCAAAACTTCATGAACCGGACAAGAATGAGCAATGCAGGAGTCAACTATCTCCAGGGCCTTATTGTCTCTCCAGAGCTCCCATATCTTATTTCAATATATTACATCAAAATAAATCATGTCAAGTTTTGGCCATTGTTGAAGGATGGAACACAAGATCGAAGAAAACAGAAATGTGTCAACAACGTACATATTTTAACAAATTTGATGATGAACTCTCATGGTAAAACCTCCAATTCTTTTTCCCACTTACGATCTCTAATAGAATGACTCCG
Organism: Acer saccharum; assembly: GCA_030490815.1. Taxonomy (NCBI): domain Eukaryota; kingdom Viridiplantae; phylum Streptophyta; class Magnoliopsida; order Sapindales; family Sapindaceae; genus Acer; species Acer saccharum. The sequence continues at coordinate 17,220,710 of CM059866.1, read as the reverse complement.
AAGCTAAAGACGTCTGATTTCACTGAGAAGAGGCCGCCTAATGCATACTCTGGTGACATGTAACCACTGCATTTCATAGACATTAAATAATTTAGCTACAACATATACTCCTAATTTAAATGCTTGTTTTCAACATTCATATCTTAAGTGACTTACAATGTTCCAACCACTCTCTTTGTATTTTCTTGAATTTCATCTCCTCCAACTATCCTTGCAGTACCAAAATCCGAGATTTTGGGTTTCATTTCTCCATCTAGAAGAATATTGCTCGCCTTCAGGTCTCTATGGACGATTCTTAACCTAGAATCTTGATGAAGATAAAGGATTCCTCGAGCAATTCCCAAAATTATTTCAAAGCGCTTTGTCCAATCCAACACCAATTTTCTTGATTGATCTGCTTCATTAGAATGGTACATCACATATAAAAGAAACAATAAACACACAACACAAGCTAATACATATACATATCAAGTACATAATTATTAATTAAGGAATCAATCCATACCAAAGATAAAGTAGTCCAAGCTTTTGTTAGGCATAAATTCATAGATTAACATCTTTTCATCTTTCTCTATGCAACAACCCAATAGCCTTACAAGATTTCTATGTTGAAGTTTACCAATTAACAAGACTTCATTCTTGAATTCTTCGATACCTTGTCCCGAATTATTCAATAATCTTTTAACAGCTATCTCCTGTCCATTAGCTAACCGACCCTGAAAAATGTTAAAAATATAGACCATTAAACATTCATCCATACTATCAATAAACATAGAAACCATACTCTTGGTCATTGCTCTGATACCACTGTTAGAAATCTAGGCCATCAGCACATCAATGCATTTTAACATAACTAGTTTCACACATATAAAATCTAGCTTAACTAGTTTCATACGTATGAAACTAGAAGAAGAGACTTACCTTACCTACTTTCATACACATGAAATTAGAAGAAATTCACTTAACATAAACATACAAAAACAATAACTTTCATTAACCATCCATATGTTAACCATACATTAGACTCAATTTTCCAAATCTTTTACAATGACATATAGGGGGGGGGGGGGTGTGTTTAAATACAAAATACATGAGTGTAGAACAGCTAAGAAGAGCTGTCATAACAAATGAGTACATCAACCCATACTTGACAGTGTATAAATACACTGCTACAAGAAACTGGTGGCTGTGCCACCAGAAAAACATCATTACAAACTAAAGTAAAACTAACACATTACAAGCAACTTAAAAACATAGAACTAAATAGTACAACTAATCCTAATGAAACTAAATTTCCATAACCATAAGCTAGAGAGTTTCTAGAAAAGTTTCAATAGTTCAAACACTCCTCCTTGAAACTTTTCTTAAGGACTCCAAGCTTTGCTTCTTAAACACTGAACTTGGCACAGGGAGCCTTTGTGAATATGCCTGCCAATTACTCTTCAGAGGTGCAATGCATCAATTGACATCACCATTTTTCTCAGCTTCTCTGATTGTATAGAACTTAACATTGATATGCTTTGTTCTCCCATGCTGGGCGTGATTTTTTGCCATAGAAATTGCTGACATATTATCGCACCATAACCCAGTAGGTTTCTCTTGCACATAATTCAAGTTTGTTAAGACCTTCCTAAACCATATAGCTTGATTTGGAGTAGCTGTTGCAGCAATGTACTCAGCTTCTACTATGGATTGAGTTTGGTTCTTAGTGATCATCATCAGCTCCTCCTACATGGCAAGCTTCCATTCATCCATTTGAGTAGCTTCTTCATAGCAAGAAGGCTCATTGACCATCATGTTGCATTTATCATAAGCATCAGCAAGTGACCTTATCTTCACAATTTGAGAATATGTTATGGATAAGGGTACAGTGGCTAAGTCTGATTCTTAAATTGTGAAGACAAGGTCACTTGCTGATGTTTATGATAAATGTAACATGATGGTCAATGAGCCTTTTTGCTATGAAGAAGCTACTCAAATGGATGAATGGAAGCTTGCCATGAAGGATGAGCTGCTGATGATCAATAAGAACCAAACTCAATCCTCAGTAGAAGCTGAGTACATTGCTACAACAGCTGCTCCAAATCAAGCTATATGGTTTAGAAAGGTCTTAACATACCTGAATTATGTGCAAGAGAAACCTACTGGGTTATGGTGCGATAATATGTTAGCAATTTCTATGGCAAAAAATCATGTCCAGCATGGGAGAACAAAGCATATCAATGTTAAGTTCCATGCAATCAGAGAAGCTGAGAAAAATGGTGATGTCAATTGATGCATTGCAGGTCTGAAGAGCAATTGGCAGGCATATTCACAAAGGCTTCCCTAAGTTCAGTGTTTAAGAAGCAAAGCTTAGAGTCTTTAAGAAAAGTTTCAAGGAGGAGTGTTGAACTATTAAAACTTATCTAGAAACTCTCTAGCTTATGGTTATAGTATGGTTATGGTAATTTAGTTTCATTAGGATTAGTTATACTATTTAGTTATATGTTTTTAGGTTGCTTGTAATGTGTTAGTTTTACTTTAGTTTGTAATGATGTTTTTCTGATGGGTGTGCCAGTTTCTTGTAGCAGTGTATTATACACTGTCAAGTATGGGTTAATGTACTCATTTGTTATGACAGCTCTTCTTAGCTGTTCTGCACCATTGTATCCGATGTATATATCGTCTCAATGAAATCTGAGAGCAAAGCAAGCTAGTTGCTTCAAATGGTTTTTATGTTATGGATGGTTATTAATGGTATGGATGGCTGTTTCAAATGGTTTTATGTTTGTGTAATGCTTATGTTTATGGTATGTTGAGTGTATGAAACTAGAAAAGCGATTCTCTTCCACTAGTGGAATCACGTGTATGAAACTAGTAGAGTGAATCTCTTTCTCTTGTTTCTGAAACTAGTTAAGCAAGAGTGAAAATTTAACAAAAAATCAATGTAAATAACACTCATATCAATTCTCACCTCTCAAGCTTATCAAAAATCTCTTTGATTGCCAAAATATTTCCTACCCATCACTCAAATATATGAAAGTAATTACCTTGAAAACTGGACCAAACCCTCCTTGTCCAAGCTTGTTGGCAGAGGAAAAATTCTCTGTTGCAGCAATTACTGTATCGAGTTCAAAGAATGTTATTTCTATATTCCCACTTTCGCTAGCACTGTTATTTGCATTGGAAGAGTCTCTGTAATTAGACAAACTTCTCTCTGAATCAAAAAGTAACCTTTGATGGTGCTGTTGTTTCTTCTTCCCTGTGAAGTAACCGATTTATTATTGAAAAATACATAATCAAAACGTAAAACAAATAAATTTGTAGAAGAAAAGGAAGTGAAGCTGTGAAACCCACAATTTTAAAAAGAGAAGAATTTGATAATAAAAATAGAAGCTTTAACACAGAGCAGAAATGGGTTTCCACCATTGAAACAAAACTTGTGAGAGAAACTAAATTTGGGGATGACAATTATTTAGTTTCCCCATCCCCACCCATTCCCCATTTTCCCCCAAAAGTTTCCCCCCAAATGGGGATGGGGAAGTGGGAATTTGGGTATCCAAGGATAAATACCCATCTTTACTCACAATAACGTTTTTCCTTTGAATTACCTTTAATCCTCTTCGCATTCCTTCTCCACAAGTAGTAAAAACACAGGGCTGCCAGAATTGTTTCAACAAGGGGAACAATAATAAATACAAGTGTACTTTTTGTTGCTATAACGTCTACTTTTGCGTTTTTATGGGCATCCGCAGCTGCAAATTTAAAATTTCTTTCAGGCTCAATAAATTTGAAACTGATGATCTTAATTTATAAGAACCATTTGCTGCTGGCAGATGACAAAATTGGTGGTGTCAACCTACTGCTGTAATGAAACCTATTGAACAATATATCATACAACATTGAATTTAGGCCACTATTATGGAAAAAGAGACAGTACATACCTAGCTCCACAGCATCTACTCTTAGGTAAAAATCCTGTCCATTTTTATAGTGTCTCATGTCTCGTAACTCACCATACCATGCTATGCAATCTCGTCCCATTTCATCGACATATACATTAGCATACCCTGTACAGTTGCAACTCTTCAAGCACTCTCTCTCACACTCCTCTAAGCTCATGTTACTATAAAGAGTAGAATTTCTGGCATCTGGAAACTTCACATCTTTCAGTCTCACAAAACCCTCCCCGTCTCCTTTGCCACAGGCTACCTTCCTTGTTTCCTGACATTTTAGGTACCAGTCCTGAGGATTCAACCTATCAAACCCAGGCAGGCATGCACAATGTTCCAACGTATCCTCATTGCAAATTGTGTTTGCACCACATCGCATGTACTCATCACACATGTCCTGGGGCAGGACCAGGACTTTTACCCATCTCTTGCTCTCATACCAAATTAGTCTATTCATAAATCCCATCGAGTCCAGAACAAATATGGAGAAAACAGAACCATTTTTCGGTGAAAATTTAAGATAGTTTTCTTTGTCATTACTCACATATGTGAGATTGATAAAATCAATCTGGTCAGAGAAATAACCTTTGCGGCTTCCAGCGTCTACCAAGCCATTCAGGATGCGACCATTCCAAGGGCCACTACGCAAGTGTGGAACTGAATTCTTGTACACAAAGGCCTGGGGTATGTTGTGAGGGTCTAAACATGAAGAGAATTCCCCAGGCGTGGGATCATCAATGGACTTCCATGAAGTTAGAATACGGTTGAGGCCAGTTTTCCGATTCCATCCAAATTTCATACCAGGAAGAATCGTGTCTGTAGGATAATCAAAGCTCTGCCATATAATAGTCTCTTTCGCTACCAGAACCAGATTTCCTGAATCTAAGAGCTTGGCAACGGAGGTTTGTGCAGGCACCCAAACATTGGTAGACCAAAGAGGACTGCTCTGATTACAACAAAAAACTGCAAGATTTCCATCTCCACCAATCTTGAAAATACCTGCAGAGTTCCTAATTGGAATTTCTCTGTTGGCCACCCAAACAACCGTTTGTTCTGAGATTTTGTTGAACCATATTCCAACATAACGAGCTTGAGACTTGCCAGGGCTGAAGAACCCCAGTTTGAAGTTTCCATCAGACGATACAAGGCTTCCGTTTTCATCATCTGCTATGAACTGGGTTCCAGTTATTGTCTCTAATGCATAAAGTGAACCGAAGAGATCGAATATCACAAACAGTAACAAGATACAGAGAGCTCTATAACTCCCCATGAAGATAAGTGTTTGGGCTGTGTTTCTCGAATATTACAAAGAGTACCAAGATACAGAGAGACATTATTTGGAATGTGTTTGGAATGTGTTTCTTGGATGTGCCATTGTTTGTGACACAACTTCTATGAGCATCCAGCAATAGTATCCAATTGTTTCATGTGATTTCGAGATTTTTTTCCAATTAGAAAGAGTCAACAAACTAATGTAATTCAATGATTGCTAGCAGAAATTTTCAGCCATACACGGAATCATCCAAGTATACGATTGGTTCACGTGTTAATTATGGAGGCATGGAATTGACTTAGAAAATATTTGACTATGACCCGAAACAAACCATATGTCAATATCAATACTTAGAAAACAAAAACAAGAGTGTGAAAAGTCAATTTGATACTATGATTTATTAGACTAATTTCTAATAGGTATCACTTCTTTTCTTTTTTAAACGCAGCGAGAGACGAGAGTGTTGCGGATGGATAAGTATCACTTTTTTTGGTAGTGAAATATTAAATTTTCGAAGTGTAAGCATGACTTTTAATTATGTTGTTGAAGTGTAAGCATGACTTTTCGTTTGGAAATGGAAGAACAAATAAAACATCAATTTGGACTTTCGTTTAACATCAATTAAGTTTAATATATATTTTTAATTTGGAATTGTTGAACTATATATAAACATGTTATAGTAAGTGAATATTTTATCAAATAGAGACACCAATTTATGGTCCAAGAGGCCTGCCTATATAATAAAAAATATAGGTAAAATTTCTTCTGGCCCAAATGGCCCAAAACCATATTAAATCGAACTGAAAACCGATAAATTCGAATCAGATCAAGTCAAACTATTTTGCAAGTCAATCCAATTAAAAAAAAAAAATTAAAACCGAGTATATACAAGTTATGGACGATTTTGGCTGAAAACCGAACCAATTCGACTCGCGCCCATCCCTAACTATAAGCACAATTTATTTTCCAATAATCCGACACCACCAGTTGGTTTAGGGATTTGCCTTGACCTAGTTAAATCCACTGCTACAGGAACAATCATGACACATACCAAATAGGAACTCCTAGTAAGCGACATTCGACCTCTTTCTTCCTCAATATTTAGTATCAAAATTTTAAATTGTTTTGAAGTTTTCTCCTTATATTTTCCTGTTCCAAAGACATGTACACAATTGAAACAAAAACTATATAAGACCAAAAAAATACAGAAAAAAAAATACCTCCACTTCTAAAACTATCTACAACCGACATTTTGTTTCAAAAAAAAAAATTATAACTCAAAAAGTGGAGCAGCAGTTTTCAATCACCACCTCTGCCACCCTCCCAGATGGAATAGACAATATATATATATATATATATATAATGGAAATCCAATCAACCATGAATAGTTCTCCATTACGCTTCCATGAAGTAACCACCTCTGCCACCCTCCCACATGTTGCCTTTGTCGCTGCTCTTTGATTTTCCTCCCTGTTGCTGCTCTGTTATAGGCCTTTGGCCTCTTTAATAAATCTTGCTTTCTCAAAAAAAAAAAATGAAGTAACCACCTAATCATTTCGAAAGCATCATTGTTCATCCCATTAAGCACTTATCCAGAAATCATTGCCGTGCACATAACAAGATCAATTGTGATACTCTGATTAAAAATCTTGTATGCCATCTCCACATTACTACAATTAAAGTATAAATCACCAAGTGCACTCTTCAGGAGTGCATCCAAAGGCACACCATTTCGTACTATATAACCATGAATTTCCTTAGATTTGTTAATTCAGTAACCGAAGAAAGAAAACATGAAAACGTGATTGAGTCAAGTTTTAACAACAGAAAGATGTCATCATATGAAACAAACATAATTAAACCCATTTTGAATACAAAGCCAATAGTGTGTTTACCACCGGAGAGTCAAACTCCAATCCAAAATGTACAACAGAGCCATGAAGTTGGGTTCCCAAATCAATCATGGTTTCCGTGGCACACACAGACAATATACCAGAAAATGTCAAAGAATTGTGTTTTCTTTCACTGTATTCTGATTCCCCACATATCACATAACCATTAAGCATCACATTCCACCAAACACAATCTCTATGGGACAATTTATCAAACAGACAATGCGCATTGCCAATACAACCACTCTCCACATGGAACTTAACCAAAGAACTCCCAACAAACACATCAAACTCGAAGCCCAACAACCAAATTGTATCATGAAAATGCCTACCTAATCTTACATTGTTCAAAGAACCACAAGCGTTAATCACACAAGGAAAACTAGATTTATCGGGCAATAAATCCAAAACTCAACATCTTAAAATTAAATAAAACAGCAAAGCATATTGAAACCAACCCAGTTTAGCAAACACTTTAATAATCCTATTCCAACGCATAGTTGTGTTCAATTAAAAAGCGAAAAAACATGTTCATGACATCTTTGAAGCACCCACCAAACACACACAAAAAAATGATCTGGGTTGTCTACCTTGTTGAATCAAAGACCGATCAGAGAAGGATTTTGACGAAGAAACATATGAGAAAATTTTGTGGGATGGAGTTACATTAGTAGTGCAGAGCAAGTAAAAATGAGTAAATATATTATTAAACATGCGGTTAATTTCTAATTTTATTTTTAGCCAAAAAATACGGGTAATTTCATTAAGGCAGAATTTCACATAAGTTCTATTTTTTTGGTGATTTGTCACCTTTATAAATGTCTTTCCAAATTCATCACTTTAGTCTTTACATTTTCCAAAACTCATCACTTTAGTCCATTTGACCAAATATGTGAAAGTCAACTATTTTAAAACCCATGAAAGTACACTTTTACCCTTATTACTGTTGAATTTAGCTAAAATGGTTATATTAGCTTTAAATTAAAATTCTCAATAATAAAATCTTAAATAAATATATTACAAAAAAAAAAAAAAATCTTAAATAAATAATAATAATAAAATCCATAAAAAAAATTTTGTTGGTATTTTTGTCATAAGGGATATTAATTTAGCTAAAATGGTTATGTTAGCTTTAAATGATTTTTTTTCATAATTTTTTTTTTTGTAATCTATTTATTTAAGATTTTATTATTGAGAATTTTATTGTTTTTCAATTTAATTTAAAGCTAAGATAATCATTTTAGCTAAATAAAAATCCATTTTGAAAAAAATACAAAATAAGAAAAAATTAATGGATTTTTTAATTATTTATTTAAGCTTTTTTTTATGTAATATATTTATTTAAGATTTTATTATTGAGAATTTTATTGTTTTTCATTTTAATTTAGCTAAGTTAAATAGTAATAGGGTAAAAATGTACTTTCACATGTTTTAAAATAGTTGACTTTCACATATTTGGTCAAATAGACTAAAGTGATGAGTTTTGGAAAAAAATAAGGACTAAAGTAATGAATTTGGAAAGACATTTATAAAAGTGACAAATCACAAAAAATGTAGGACTTATGTGAAATTTTGCCTTTCATTAAAGATTTTGAATAAAAAGACTGTTTTACCCTTCCTTATAAAAATAAAAATAAAATTCTAAACAATATTGAAAAAAAAAAAAGAGAGAGAGAGAGTAAGATCTCTACTCTCGCTCTACCCATCTTATTTATTTATTTATTATTTTTAAAAAAATCATAAATATTTTTTTTTTTCAGGTATTGATAGGGCATATGACTATCGTTTATGAAGTTCAACGCACGTATAATCTTATGTATAACTTTATATTTAGTTGAAGAATGAAGTTATGAATAGAAGCTATGTGAAATGTGATACATGTTAATTTATTATATGAATGACAGTGTAAAAAGATGATAATGGTTCATATACTTTTTAAATATAATTTTGTTTGTAAATATCAAATTAGTTATTTATTATTATTATTTTTTGACAGGAAACACAACCAAAACACAAAACAAAATTAGACCGGACGATCTTTCTGGATAAACCTCTCCACACACGGAGGGTAAGACTCCATCCAGAACTGGTCCTCACCAAAAGACAAGCCATATTTCGCAAGGTTATGAGCAACCTCATTTACGATCCTTGAAGCATAGGCCACCTTGATTCCAGGCACCCTACTGAGGATGTCTCTGATATCAGGCCTAGCTTGTCTTTACAAAATCTATCAATTAAAACAAGAATTCTATCAATTTATCCATATGTTTACAAAATCTTTTAGTCCGAGAATCCAGTTTTGATCCTTCTATGTCAAGACATCTAAATAGCCTAAATTTCTGCACAAAAAACATAAGCTTGTAGAATCCAAGAAGAGAAGCATCTAAAAATTATATGATTTTATCCATTCGTTTACGGAATCTTACTAGATTTTAGTTTCCAAACAGTTTGCTAAAATGACACTATCCATGAAACGCAGTCTTTGCTTAGATATACAATTCTGGGCGTTGATAGTGATCATATACACAAAATTTACCTCAATAATTTAAAACTTGGTGCTAAAAATAACAATCTAACCACTAGCATTAAAATTCATCAATATGCCATTCCAGTGAGAAAAGGGTCCTTAAAAAAATTAGATAAGTAATAAATCAATACACAAAATATATATCCTCCACGTAAAAAACCCACTAGCACCCTGCTCTTCACCTTTCATGACTTCATTCTTCCAATTAAGTAAATTATATAAGATGATTTAAAGCATTGCACTTGATAATCAAAACAGAATCTTAAACTTACTCGATAGATTCAGGAAAACACCAATCCAAACGACATTGACGTATTTCATTTGGAAGTTTTGGCCACAAATATCCATCACTGCATTTACGTCAAGAGGCGTCTTATCAAGTGATGGGCTATCAAAAGAGGGATAAGAGAGAAAGCCCATAATCTTGAAATCTTTCAAATAATGCCTCCAACACTTAATATTTCGAGAATTGCAGCAGTTGGCATCTCTATTCACCATTTCATTGTATAGCCACTGCAATCAATTTTTAATATGTTGATTATGACACAATTTTGGGAAAAAAAATAAGAAAGAAGAATATATGACTGAAAAAAAAGGGAAAAAAAAAAAAAAAAACATAACCCCAACGAAGTTGTGGTGGAGTTCTTGTCGTATATACACATAAAATTTCCTTGAATAACAAATCCCAAGCAATCCATCCAGCAATGCTGCAAAACTAGATGGTGGTGCATCCAGGCGCACCCATAACCTTTCAACTTCACATGGGAGTGAAGACAAATTATTTCTAAATTCTTCGAAATTGAATGAATCCTTGAAAAATCACAACGTAAAAAGAAAAGAAAAGGGAAGAATCAATTAAGAATGATAAATGTCATTGGAACAAAAATAAGTATATTGTCAATAAATAACTATATGCAATTTATATATGTACCCTCTCTGACCTGACATCGATGACTATAGATCTAATTTGATTCAATACTCCAAGAAAATCCTTCATATTAAGGAACCATTGTGTGTTAGGATCAACTCTATTACCCAATTCATCAATTGCATTTATGAAGTGGAGTTCCCATGGACATGGAGCATTTACTATAGAAGTGATAACTGGATGATTACGATAGTAAAAGGAGAGTAAATTTGGGGTATCAATTTCAATTTCCTTCAATTTAAAGCAAGAAGAAATTGTGTATTACAACTTGAAGTCGAATTTCGACTTGAAGTCAGCTGGAACGAGATGAAGGGGTATATATAATGCCCTAAGTGAAGCTACGTCGTTTTGAATATTATTTATCATCATTCGAACATATAACAATCTAGACATTGTATATTACAACTCATCTAACATATGATATTTTTAATGAATAGTTAAAATTAAGTGATACATCATCCTAACCTTAAACCATGATTAGATTGTAGGGCTTGGTTTATTTTCATATAGTAATTTAAACACGATATCTTCATAGTAATAAGTTTTCTTTTCAAGTAAAGAATTGGAATATTTAGAGCATCTCCAATGCAAGCATGGCTTGTGAAAAAAAGAAATGCTATATATGATAAATAGACGTTATGTTAAGAATTGTGTCTCCAATGCAACCGTGCATATTCAACCTCAAGCTGACGTGGCAAAAAAATTATTAGATATTGTCAACATGACCGTCCACTTTCAGACGGTCTATTGCACAACTATTTTTTAGGTTAACTCAGCAAACATTTAAAGCTGACATTAATTTTTCATATATTTTTGGTAAGGAAATAAAATATAAAATAAAATAGGAAAAAAAGATGGACACGTCATTAAAAAAAAAAAGTGTTTTAAACGGAAGCATTAGAGACCAAATTTTGAGTTGATTGTCTATCAAGTCTATTTTTATGCCACATAGGAAGCAAGTCTGTTGACATTGTTGCCATGCTAACAATTATTGGTATGCAAGCCACTTTTGCATTGGAGATGCTCTTAGGGTATTGTTAATAAATTAAAACGCAATGTCATTTGAATTAGTACTTGACATTGTATATAGTCTAATGGGTATACTTCCTGATAGAGAAATCAAAAGCTTATGAAAAAGTATATATTTGTATGTCATTGACAATCTAGGTAAATAGTTTAGAGAAAAATTCGATCACATATAATTGTTTGATCCCGTTAGCCCAATTGTACAATACACACAGTACAGATTAATTTGATAGTTCTTATATGTGACTCTGCCTCATGACACTAAATTGGCTCAGTTTGAACAGTATTTTGAAAAAAATTGTATATATTTCTTGGCAGTTCATCATGCTCTCGGAGTTTGAAAAGTATCCCCATCACCTTAAGGAAACAAAAAAAATAATAATAAATAAATAAATAAATAAATAAATAAATAAATAAATTGGGAATAGATATTATGTGAGATAAACAAATTGAGTTTGGGAGTATCGTTAAACAAGTTTGCTAATTTCGTTATTCGATTTAAACGTGTTTAAAATGAAAGAAATAACGTAACAAGACTCGACTCTGATGGGGAAATTTTTCCTAACACATTTAATTTGTTATAACAACTTGCCATAAATCATTTAAACGGTAGACTTATACGCGCCTCAATTTTAGTTTGACCTTCTATGTTAAGATATGTCTCTACAATTTTAGCCTTAAATTAAAATGAAAACCAGTAATCAATTATTAAATCTTAAATAAATAATAATGATAAGAAAACAACAAACCCATTAACAACTTAAACAGAAATAAAAAATGAAAAGTAAAAAAAAAAAAAAAATCAATTGTTGGAGAACCCAAAATCTTCTCCAACAACTAAACATAACCCCATGCAAACTCTCCATTCACAAAGGTACTTAGATGCGTAATGAACCTAGCCAGGCCAAAATCAGATATTTTGGGCTCAAAATCCGCATCCAGTAATATGCATTTCGAGCTGATATTTCTGTGGATAATACAGGGATTGCAATTATGATGTAGCCAAGCAAATCCTCTGGCCGCCCCTATAGCAATTTTGAGCCTGAGGTACCATTCCATATCCTTGCCACTGTCATCTGCAGGATGTAATTGATCATTGAGGGTACCATTTGGCATGTCCCTGTAAACCAAAAGCCTCTTTGTCTTAGCCACACAAAAGCCTAAAAGCGGAACTAAGTTTCGATGTTTCACACTCCCCAGAGTAGCCATCTCAGACACAAATTCTTTCTCAGAATGTTGAGAATCCTGCAATTTTTTAACCATAAGTGGAGTGCCATCTTCAAGCACCGCTTTGTACATTGTCCCAGTCCTTCCTGACCCGATAATATTGTTTTTGCTGAAGGCGTCAGTAGCCTTCATGAGATCACTTAATCTCATTTTAGTCATTGACTCCTCAAACATGGAAACCTGGAAATCAAAAGCTATCTTAGTATACAACACAGGTAGTTATAGACATATAAACATGAAAATAATAATAATAAGAATAATGTTAAGTAAAAAAAATGAATTACTTGCATTTTTCCAGAAAGAAACATGAATTGATTATTGGGTGTTAAGAGAACTAGAGAAGTATATTAAATAAGAACATACCAATACCCACAACTATTGCTGCACAGGTCATCCCGCTAACTACGGCCCCAACAATAACTCCAGTGTGAGGAGCCTTTGAATTTGCCTTGCAAGGACTCAAAGGCCTCCCACAGAGTCCTTGATTATTTTCAAAATCTTCCACTAAAAGTGTAACATTGACAAACATCGGAATCGGCCCAGACAGATGATTATTAGAAGCACTAAATGATTTTAGCCGATAAAGCTGGACTAGTTCCACAGGAATCTGACCCGTCAACTGGTTGTGGTCGAGTTTAAGGCTATTCAAATAGGTCACATTTGTGAGATCCTTCGGGATATTTCCAGAGAAATTATTGGACGAAAGATCAATAGTCGTCAAAAATCCAACTATATAAGAAATATTATCCGGAATTGTTCCAAAGAGCTTGTTGCGTGAAAGATCTAAGCCAGTCATGGTGGAGCAATTCGCAAGGCCAGCAGGAAATTTACCCTCGAGTCCCATATCCGAAAGGCGGAGATTCAATACTCTATTTTCATACGGGTGCCAACACTCAACCCCAGTAAATTTACAAATGAATCCTTCGGTGTCATTGTTAAAGTTCCAAGAAGAGTTCAAGTAACCATAAGGGTCCTTAAGAGAATTTTTTACACTTTCCAAACAAGCAATATCTTGCACAGTACCATAGCTCAAACTACAACTAAGTAATAACCAGAGAGAAATTCCAATAAGAGGCTGGCTGTTTAGCTCCATGTTTATGAACAAAAAAAAAAAAAAAAATCCACTTTGATTGCTAGTTAGAGCTTAAATTACTTTACCCACAAACCACTGTCCTCATAAGAATGAAGTCCTGATGCAAAATTTCAACAGAAATACAAAAATATCATCAAATCACAACTTTTTATAGAAATTCAAATACAAACACATCAAACAATAACTATTTTATAAACAAAAGACTGAAAGAGAGTTCAAAATGCAACAATTCCACCACTAAAGCCAAATCATTTTTTTTTGGTGAAAACCAAATCATTTTTTTTATCCACTAGAAACCAAATCTTTCCGATAAAAAAATTATTTGAGAACAATAGTGTTAGTATTTGATTAAAAAAAAAAAAATCAACCTTTTGTCTTTCTTACTGTTAAAGTATCATTTTCCCAATTATAAACTAAATCTTGCTGATAAAAAATTCTTGATAGCAATACAAATACTGTTAGTTTTGATAAAAGTAAAAATAAAAAATAAAATAAAACTCAAGCTTTTGTTTTTTAACTGTCAAAGTATCGATTTTCTAGTTAGAAACCAAATCTTGTTGAGAGAAAAAAAGAAAAAAATCTTGAGAGCAGATACTTTTAAAGTTTGATAAAATAAAATAAAAAAGTTATTTATTTTTATGTTTTTTTCTTCAAAAAATTCTTGAGAGTAGATAAGTATATACCGTTAGCATTTGAAAAAAAAAAAAAAAAAAAAAAAAAAGCTTAAATGGATGGAGGGGCCCATTTCAGAGTTTTCATCCCAAGCCTCTAAAAAGTCGGAATCGGCCCTGATAGTACATAGCAAAAGTAACACCAACTGACCCAGTTGACTTGATGAACCCAAGCCATATTTACACAGAGCCCATAATTAAAATCAAAACACAGGTAAATTTAGAGAGAAAAAAAGTAAACACCCACCTGAGGCTCGATGCGACTAGCTGATCGAGATCGAAGAACCCACAAAAGGGTTTCTAAAGCAAAGAGCAAGCATCGGTCTTTCGTTGTGGGAAGACAGAAACGTCATCAAAGACGACTTTAACATGCTTTCTACGATTCAAAATATAATAATAACTTTAACAGCAAACGAAAAAAAAGCAATCAGCAGGAGTTGCCGAGAACAGAGAAAAAAATTTAAAAATAAAAAAGGAGCAATGACGAAGAAGAAGAAGAAGAGGGTTAGAGACTTAGAGTGTCTGGTAGCGAAGGGGGTTATCGGGTCAAACAAGGGGAGGCCAATTTTTTCCAAGCTCAAGCGACGACTGGGACTGCCATTTACGCGTAGACTTTGTGGGTCTTCCTTGACTTGCTTTTGCTTCTTTTTTTCATTTTTTAAAATTAGTGTTTTATATATTATCATAATATATAACTCAAAGAAAAGTTTATTTTGTATCATAAGATAAAGATTTCCGGTTGAAATAATTTTTTTTAAGTATATGGAAAATTCTTACGAAGAAAAATCGGGACAAGGATTTATTTGGACTAGACGTACTGAAATTAAATAGTTAGATATCTGTATTTGTAGCTCGAATGAACCATCACTCATGTAATACTATATGTTTTTTTTTGACAATATCCATCTATCTACCTATCTAGATCAAGTATTTTTTTTAAAAACCTTTTACTATTGGTAGAATTCGAATCGCTGATTTCAAAGTCATTTACCGAAACCCTAATCTCGTTCATCTACCAGCTGAGCTATACCACTAGAGCTCATGTACACAATACTACTATATATGTTTATTTTATTTTATTTTTTATTATTTTTTTTTTTTGGTGAAAACTACTATATATGTTAGGAGTTTATGAGCAGTTGAAATAATTTTTGTTGACATTTTAAAATAATAATCATAATAATAATAATAATATAGGAATATACCAAGTGGAAACATATTCAATAACTTAGTTGCTTTTTTAGAAATGTTATATTTTAAAAAATTTTATAACGTTTATTAATTTTTTTAAAAATTTATAGAGCACCGTTATCATGATCCCAATTGTTATCTTCATAACACAGAAGAGATTTTGTAGTATAGTTTTTTTTCTTTTTTTTTTTTTATAAACGGCTCTTCTTACGATATAACAAACTCACGCTTGTTTTTATTATGAAGTAAAGCAGAACTCAAACCCTAATTATAAATTCAGAAGGGGAGAATACAACCATTTGACCAAAGCAAAATATACTAAAGATTTTATAAATTGAAATTTCAAAAAAATAATAAAAACAAGTGTGTATGCATCTTGAACCCTCGATAATTTCAAGATAGATATGTTAAATAGGTGTGGAGTCATTTGGGATGACCTAAATTAAAGTCTACTAGAGTTACCTTACATGATTTAAAATTTATCTGTTTATATAGACTTCAATTTCCACCAACCAGTAACATGTCGTCAACATTTTTTTTTTTTTTTTTTTTTTTTCATTTTTTTAAGGGTTAATTACACTGGTGACCATCAACTTATGCCATCACTATCAAAATGGCTACCGGATGGGGAATTGGTTTCAAAATGACTATTTTTGGCAAACACTGTTATACTAATGGTCATTCCATCCATTTCCATCTAATTTCATCCAATGAGTGGCATTTTAGTAAATAAGGGGATGACTTAATTTATTTTAAATATTTTTAAAAATCAATTTTTTCTTTTGTTTTTTGAAACAAATAATTATATTTAATGTGTGTATATAAATATAGCCTATCTCAAACATATATATATATATATATATATATATATATATGATAACTCTCTCCAATAAATCTCTTATGTAAAGTTGAGATATTTTTTTCTATACAAGTTTATATGAATTTCATTCATTTAAGTTTATTTTTCAAGCATATCATCATTGTTCCATCAAACATCTCAATCCATAAACAATGAGCATTATTGCTTTCTATACATAGTAATAAATAGAATTAATAACGCGTTTATTAATCGGGAATCCTAATTAGAGAAATAGAACTTAATTCTTGATTTATGATTATTGTGTTTACAAAAACTTTTGAAAATTAAGTTATATATATAGACCCCACAAAAAATCATGAATTAAATTTCTGCTAGAAATAGAACTTACTACCCCCTCCACCTAAAGATTTAAGTTCTCTTTTCATTAAAACTTGATTCATTTTCATTTTTATTATTAATTAGTAAATGCGCCCTAATTGTGATGAAGTAAATGAAATTTTTTGTTAGATATTAACGTTACATAGCAATGTTTGACAACTTTAATGTCAATCAAACACATCAATAAAAAGATTTTTAAAAAATGGTAAACAGAAAAACTATCACAAATTCACAAAACACATTTTACAAATATTTATCAAACAATTTGCATTCACATTCAACTGATCACATGGGATAATGATTCAGCTACCATAAAACACACGATGACATCTCATTAAACAGATATAATCTCAAATAAGAGCACAAATTAGAGCCCAACAAAACAATAGTAACTGATAACTGATAAGGTTTAAGGACTGAAACCTAACCTTGTGCGTGATCTAGTTACTGATTTCTGGGGGCTTGGTAGGTGCTGCTATGGCAGCATGGTGTGAGAGCCTGAGAAAGTTGAGAGAGGCTGGAGAAAAAAGAACATTAGGAAAATTTTAATACTTTGTTTTTAGTTATTACAAGAAAATATTAAGCTGATTGTAATTTTTTCTAGAAACTTTTAAGTGATTACAAAGAAAATTCTTTGATCTCATCTACGAGGTCTGTGGGTGGGTGCATTGGAATTTCAAAGGTTGAGGCCTGGAATTTCCTTTTCACATTTATGAAAGAAGACTTTTCAGTAATGAGTATATATGAACAGACTCACGGTGACTTTCATCTGCAGCAACAAACATATGGGTGGTCTTACGAATCTCAATCCAGCTATATCCAGGTACCTTTTGAACCCCTCTTTCTTTCATCAATTTCCGAATCTTAAGCGCATTTCCCCAGTCCCCTGTATCAGCTCGTATGCTTCAAAGCAACGCATGGTAGTCTGAATTTTATGTTTTCAAATGACATACATGTCTTGAAGCCACTTCAGCTAGCTCAACATTGCCATGGGCCCTACACGCTCCGAGCAATGTTTCCCCAACACCTGCATCGTGTAGAAATGGCATACTATTTATGATCTCAAATGCTTCATTCAAACGACCAACACTACAATACAAATCTACCCTGCATCAATGATGCTAAATTTTATGGAAAAAAAAAAAAAAGCTAGAGAGTCGTTAAGGCAACCATGGCTTCCATAAGCAGCAATGATGTTATTCCATGCAACCTCATTCTTCCCCAAACACAATCTGAGCAAGTTCCAAGCTTCCACATTTAGAGTAAATGTCTATCAGGCCACTCTTCGGTTGGAGATGCAACCACCTTTGATCATGCAACAGTGAATCTCTTTCCCATAACTGAGTGCAGGTAAGCTTGCACAAGCAAAAAGTGCATTTGATATACTCACACAATCATGTTTTATTCCTTCCATCACAATTTGACGAAAAAATATTAATGGCCTCCTCTGGTTTGCCATTCTGGGAACAACTTATAATCACTTGTTCCAACAAACAACATCCTTTTCAGACACCCTTCCAAAAGT
The DNA here is from genome assembly GCA_030490815.1 of Acer saccharum. Taxonomy (NCBI): domain Eukaryota; kingdom Viridiplantae; phylum Streptophyta; class Magnoliopsida; order Sapindales; family Sapindaceae; genus Acer; species Acer saccharum. The sequence goes on along the minus strand of CM059866.1, from coordinate 17,202,227 downwards.
TTTATGAGCAAGATCCAATCTTTCGCACTTTGAATACATGTCCTGTAACTGCAGTTCCAACATAACATTTTTTGTCTAGCCCATTCTTGAGGATGTTACCATGCAATTCCTTACCCAATTTCAGAGCAGCCAAACTAGAACAAGCTGGTAATACACTTGCCAGGGTCACAGCATTTGGACTGATTTTCTTAGTTTTATGTGATATTACTCACATATCACATAACAATTAAGCATCACATTCCACGAAACACAATCTCTATGGGACAATTTATCAAACAGACAATGCGCATTGCCTATACAACCACTCTCCACATGGAACTTAACCAAAGAACTCTCAACAAACACATCAAACTCGAAGCCCAACAACCGAATTGTATCATGAAAATGCCTACCTAATCTTTCATTGTTAAAGCACCACAAGCTAGCCTTAATCAAACAAGGAAAACTGTTCTATATTAATCAGGCAATTATCCAAAACTAACCCAGTTTAGCAAACACTATAATAATGCTATGCCTATTCCAAGGCATAGTTTGTGTTCAATTAAAAAGCCAAAAAACATGTTCATGACATCTTTGAAGCTCGCACAAAACACAAAAAAATGATCTGCGCACGGACTTGTCTACCTTGCTGAATCAAAGACCCATCAGAACAGGATTTCAACGAAGAAACATATGAGAAATTTTGTGGGATGGAGTTACAATACTCCTTTGATACATTACAGGAGTAGTGCAGAGCATGTAAAAATGAGTAAATATATTATTAAACATGCGGTTAATTTCTAATTTTATTTCTAGCCAAAAAAATACGGTTGATTAACTTAATTTCATTAAAGATTTTGAATAAAAAGACTGTTTTACCCTTCAATATTGAAAAAAATAAAATATTATAAACAATATATATTTTTTGAAGAAATATAAACGATATTTAATTTAAAAAATAAATTAAACAATATTGAAAAAATAAATAAATAAAGAGTAAGATCTCAGCCCTCCGTCTACCTATCTTCTTTTTTATTTAATTTAAAAATATATATAAATATTATTATTTTTTAGGTATTTATGAGGCATTTGACTATTGTTTATAAAGTTCAATGCACTTATAATCTATGTGAAATGTGATACATGTTAATTTATTACATGAAGAGCAATGCAAAAAGAGGATGATGGTTCATATACTTTTTACTAACATCTTAATGGTGTCTTAAACTATATAAGTAATTTTGTTCTTATTATCACTTGTTGTGATGGAATTTAAGATGATCTAGTGATAATATATATATATATATATATATATATATATATATATTTCTCAAAAAGCAATTATTATTGATTTAAGTAAGGCCTCATTTGATTTTTTGTCTGAAGACTGAACAGTGCTGAATGTTACTGAAGACTGAATAGTGACTGAAAACTGAAAACTGAAAAACATGTTTGTTTTTTTTTCACTGAAAACTGAATATAAGTGATAAGTTGTTTGTTTTTTTAAGTTATAAATATCTGAAAATAAATACTTTTACATATATATCCTTCTAACTATTATTTGTTATATATTTACATTTTAATATATTAAGGACAACTCTAACATGCAAATTAATTATAAAATAAATTTATTTAGTTATTAATAATATTTCAAATTTATATTATTCTGGATTGGTTGGTTTGTGGACAAGTTGGTTTTTTTTTTTTTTTTTTTTGGTTCTATATCAATGAATAACAACATGATTAATTTCTCATTGTAATTGTTACTTTTGTTGATTTACATCCACCAATAATGTTCAATGAGACAAACCATAATATATATATATATATATATATATATATACATATACAAAATATATCAGAATTTATTAATAGAAAAAGGCCCAATTGAAGTTGGCCAGGATACAAACTTCAGCACACAGCGCCACAACAAACAAAAACACCCAAGCCAAAAGCAGTACCGAAATAGAGCAACAAACGTAATACATCAATTGATGGTTATATATATATATAACTTTTTTTTTTTTCTTACGAAAATTAACATCTCAAAACCCAAAAAAATAAAAAACTCATAACGAAATTTGTCTAAAATAAAATTAATAAAACTAATTATGAAATTATAGAAAAAGAAAGAAAGAGTACTGACCGGAATATGCTAGGAAAATTTGTCTTCAGTTGTTTGTGTTTTGAAGCAGCTAGGTTTTCTAATGTTAAAGTTCTTTACGGTGAGAAGAAAAAAAAAATATAAATACAATTAGGGTTTTAACAGAAGACAAAATTGGAAATATATTAAATTAGTGAGGATAGTTTTGGAAGTAAAACTTTGCATTAAATTCTCCTAGATTTGTGTTAAGTGAAAAGTGAAAAAATTTCACTTTTCAAAACAAGTGGTTTTAGGTGCTCATTAAGTGATTTTACCACTTAAAAAATCAAACAAAATAACTGAATGGAACACATTAAGTGCCATTCAGTGTTAAGTGGAAAAATCAAACAGGGCCTAAGTCACAAAAACCGCACCTTCATGTCTTAGGGGTCATTTGTTTTTTTGTCTGAAGACTGAATAGTCCTGAATGTTTCTAAAGACTGAATAGGGACTGAAATCTAAACTTGAATGACAAGTTTTTTTTTTTTTTTTTTTTTTTTTTTCCCTCACATCTGAGTGTATTGTCAATACGTTTGTTTTTTTAAAAGTAAAATTGTTTGAAAATAAGTAATTTTATATTTATACACATGTTAAACAATTATACATATAATATGGATAAAAACAATCCAAATATAATAATTATATATGAACACATATGATCATGATCTTCCTCTTCCATTACAAACAAACTTCATTTTTACTAAGAAAAGAAAAACTTTTTTTTTTTTTTCAAAAAATAAAAGAGACAATAGGAAAACTCACACAAAACACTCTAAAAAAATAATATATAAATACATCACCTTAATATCATAATAAAGTATTGATATTAAACACCAATAAAAGAAGTGATTAGGGTTCTTTTTTATTTTTAAGGCTATTTAAAATAAGGATTTCTATACCATATACAATTACGATGAAATTGAAAATATGATATATATGGAGGATAGTATCGAAAGAAAATATTTTGAATTGCATTTAATGCAATTAAGTGATTTACAATTAAGTGAAAAGTCATGATTTTATACTTTTTATTTTAAGTTGTTTGACCACTTAAAAAACAAACAAAACAACTTAATAATTATGACCCCTTAGTTATGACACATCTAACAACAACTATCTCAATGAGGCCAATATTTCTTGCATCTCCCACTTTTCCTCTTTAATTTATTTCCCTTTGATTTATTTTCAAAGACTATTATTGTGAGAAAATAGTTGTTACCATTGATAGAGGTGTGTATATATATATATATATATATATATATATATATATATATGGCTGCCTTTTCGTTTCCTAAACCGTGTCCTCCCTCCGATATATGTTTAAGTTTATGGTAGTAATGAAATTGAAGAAACTGTTAATGAAGACTCTCTTGTTCGGAAGAAAATGTTAATGAGAATTTTAGGAGGTCTTGATGAGTTCAGTTTTTATTGTCGAATTTTGAAAGTAGGCTAGCACAGCACAATGTATCAGGTTCCATGGAAATAGGCAATGCCTGTGCAAAATTTTGTTATCATAACTTTGGTAATTCTGGTGGAATGCAAGGAAATGGATTTAGAGGTCGGTCAAGAGGTGGATTATCAAATATCTTACATACATGAATTCAAACTAAACAAACCAAAGTTGAAGGTAGTTTAAGAGCATTTAAAGGTAGTCAAAACTAAAAATTATCTTACACACCAAATTTGAAGCAAGTATTACACAGTTACATTGTGGAGGATGAACTTCTGGGACACTACCTAGAGGAAGAACTTCTGGCAAAGTCCGCCTTTCCATGGTGCCAGATGATCCTACCCGGTCAAACTCCCCTAAAATAACAATAAAAACAAAAAAGAAAAAAAGAAAAAGAAACTATTACACTGCAACTAAAACAAGAATTCTATCAATTTATCCATATGTTTACAAAATCTTTTGGTCCGAGATTCCAGTTTTGATCCTTCTATGTCAAGACATCTAAATAGCCTAAATTTCTGCACAAAAAAACTTAAGCTTGTAGAATCCAAGAAGAGAAGCATCTAAAAATTATATGATTTTATCCATTCGTTTACGGAATCTTACTAGATTTTAGTTTCCAAACAGTTTGCTAAAATGACACTATCCATGAAACGCAGTCTTTGCTTAGATATACAATTCTGGGCGTTGATAGTGATCATATACACAAAATTTACCTCAATAATTTAAAACTTGGTGCTAAAAATAACAATCTAACCACTAGCATTAAAATTCATCAATATGCCATTCCAGTGAGAAAAGGGTCCTTAAAAAAATTAGATAAGTAAATCAATACACAAAATATATATCCTCCATGTAAGAAACACACTAGCACCCGCTCTTCACCTTTGATGACTTCATTCTTCCAATTAATTAAGTAAATTATATAAGATTTAAAGCATTGCACTTGATAATCAAAACAAAACAGAATCTTAAACTTACTCGATAGATTCAGGAAAACACCAATCTAGACGACATTCAAGGATTCCATGTGGAAGTTTTGGCCACAAATCCATCACTGCATTTACGTCAAGAGGCTTCCTATTCAGTGATGGGCTATCAATAGAGTGAAGAAAGAGAAAGCCCTTAATCTTGAAATCTTTCAAGTAATGCCTCCAACACTTGATATTGAGAATTGCAGCAGCTGTCATCTCTATTCACCATTTCATTGCATAGCCACTGCAATCAATATTTAATATGTTGATTATGACACAATTTTGGGGAAAAAAATAATTAAGAAGAATATATAACCGAAAAAAAAAAAAAAAAAAAACATAACCTCAACGAAGTTGTGGTGGAGTTCTTGTCGTATATACACATAAAATTTCCTTGAATAACAAATCCCGAGCAATCCATCCAGCAATGCTGCAAAACTTGACGGTGGTGCATCCAGGCGCACCCATAACCTTTCAACTTCATAGGGGAGTGAAGACAAATTATTTCTAAATTCTTCGAAATTGAATGAATCCTTGAAAAATCACAACATAAAAAGAAAAGCAAAAGGAAGAATCAATTAAGAATGATAAATGTCATTGGAACAAAAATAAGTAAATTGTCAATAAATAATTATATGCAATTTACATATGTACCCTTTTTGACCTGACATCTATGACTATAAATCTAATTTGATTTGATACTCCAAGAAAATCCTTCATATTAAGGAACCATTGTGCATCAGGATCAACTTTATTCATCGACTCATCAATTGCATTTTTGAAGTGGAGTTCCCATGGACATGGAGCATATACTATAGAAGTGAGAATTGGATGATTACGATAGTAAAAGAAGAGTAAATTTGGGGTATCAATTTCAATTTTCTTCAATTTAAAGCAATAAGAAATGCTTAGCCTCTTAAGTCGATAACTTGAAATTCTTATCCGTTCAATGAGAACACAAGAACTTACTTTTAGGTCCTCAAGCAATGGACATTGACTAGTGAACTTTTGGACTATCTCTTCATTTATGGCAACTTTTTTCAGAATTAGACTTTTGGGAGAATATAACCTTATAATCTCAGGGATATGCTCCAACTTACAACCCTCTAACTTTAAAGCATTCACGGATGCAGCTGAAAAGATTATCCTAGGCAGAGTGTACATTGCATTTTTATATGTTTGGACATTCAAATCTATTTCTTTAACTTCATTCCTTACAGCTAATCCTATCCACTTATCAAGAAGAAAAGGTGAAGCTTCAACCTCAAGAAAACATATCAATAACCTAAACTTTTGCATACACAGTTTCAGGTTGCTAAACCGAACAAGGAAAGCATCAACAAATTCAGTGAACCTATTTAAATGCTTATGAAATCTTATAGTTTCATTCTTGCAAAATGTTTCAGGATTTTTATTGCCAAGATCTCCTATAAATAAAGTTAATGAAAATCGAAGATGGGGAATGACACATATAAGTTAAACCATTTTTTGACAAAACACTTGTTTGAGCAACTTCTTTTGCAGAGAGGTAACTCATAATGTGATGAATAATAAAATTAGGCAACTCAGAGATTCGATCCATGGAATAAAATATAGCTTTTCCAAATCTTCAAACCTGTAATAAATATATTTTAATCAATGATTATGTGAAACAAACATCCTTAAACATACAGGAGACAACAAAAATTGACTTGATATGAGTAATCAAACTACAAATTAACAAAACTCTTACAAAGATGATAGAACTCTTACATATAATAATTATAAAGTTGATTTTCAAAAAAAATAATAATTATATCTGAAAGAAAAAAAATATATGAAAACAGAACGGATCCTAATTAAGTAGAACCCTAAAACACTACACATACATTTAAAGGGTTAGTGTTAAAGTGGGTCTCGGTTGTGTGTACAAATTACAACGACAACATCGGGTCAGAAGAAAATCAAAGAAATGAAATTGTGCTTGTCGCAATGGAATGATTTTTTTTTGCAGTCTGCACACGGCTGAAATGCAACATATATTCATATTCCTATATGTAAATTCTCAGAAGCATAGTATACAATTCATATATGCTTATCGAGAAAACAACTTCATTACTCGAGAAAAAATTAAATATAATATGAAAATTTTCAAATAAGAAAACAACTTACTCGAGAGAAAAAGAGCTCAGAAGTCAGAATTACTTTCTCTGGACATGCAACTGCTTAGTATCCAATCCAACGATAAAGAACTCTGTTTGGTTAAACACATTATTTTCGTGTTTGCAGTAGGTGAAAAAGCCAATCAGCATGACATGATGATAATTACATTTAAACCCCTCATATTTAACTTCATTACAAGCACATGAACTTTCAATGCTTTCCTAAAAATAAAAAAAAATTAAAAAAATAAAAAATAAAATAAATAAATAATAATAATAAAAAAAAACTTTCAATTAATGTGTTCTGTCAAAGATACCCCTTGCCTTGGTTTTCTTGATTAAGTGTTGAAGCTGAGTATTGCTCCATGGTTCAGGTGACCACAAAAGGTCATGAGATCAAGTCCCCAATGTGAATTATGAAATTGTTAGTTGAATTTGTTCTGCATCAAAATATATACTTCTATATTGGAGCTTGGTCTAGGTGACAAATCTGTTAGTCTACTCTTGTATATAACACTGTTTGTTGGAGAACTTAATACTCTATTTGTATACTTACCTTCAACATTAAGCTTTCGGGTTTTGTAGTCACTTAACACGACATCAATGTCATTTTTATTATGAGTGCAAAAAATTGAGTCTTTAATGTGATTGAATTTGTATTTGTTATTTCTGCTGTTTTGCATATGGATATGTTTGAATTCGGGCTTGGATCACATGAAAACTCGCCAATCTTGCATGTGAATGGGTGAGTTATAATGTTTAAATACTATTTCTTTTTAAAACTTTTACCTTCTTACTTAAGCTTTTGGATTTAACAATTATAATTGCAAGAAACAAGGGTAGAGGTATGTTGAAGTTTCAGCCCAGGCTAGCTTTTTCTAAAAAAATATATAAAAATACAAATTAAAGAGTATACCGTAAAACAAACAAACGAATGAAGTGTTGAATATTATAAACCCACACCCAATGGCCGATACTCAACAGAGTCACCGAATCCAATTACAAGAGAATTTGAGGGTTTAGAGAAAGCCATAAAAACCACACCAACATGTCTTAGAGCTATGACCCGTCTAACAACAACTATCTCAATGAAACCAACATTTCTTGCATCTCCCACTTTTCCTCTTTAATTTATTTTCAAGGACTATTATTGTGGGAAGGGGAAATTACACTGACCCCCTTGAGGTTTTACCCAAAGACACTCAAATGAAAATGTTTCACTATTCTACACTTAGACCCTCCTATTTAATGGTAGTTTATGGTTATTTTTAATTAATTGACCAAGTTTGACTAAAAAAAATGTTAAGAATATCCTTGAATAAACAAAACAAAATCAATTTATTAAAAAAAAAAATCAATTAACTGAAATTGAATAAAATTTGGATATAATAATTATATAATTTTAAAAGAAATCAAATAAAAATACATATAATTAAATGAAAATGAATAAATAAATAAAATACCTTTAAAAGCAGAACGGAAGGAAAATTAAAAAGAAATTAATCAATAAAGTAAATAATATTAATTAATGACGTAAAGAAATGTAAAAAAAAAAAAAAAAAAAAAAAAATTAGTGGAAGCACTACAAGAAATTTTACCTTTTTATAACATTCATTTTACGGCATTTTATAAAAAGTGTTGTAATTGAAGCCAATTACATTGTTTATTATGAATAATGCTGTGAAATGCACGTGTACATACTTTTTTTTACAGAATTAAAAAAAAAGGACGATGCTTGGATAAGGTACTGACCCCACCAATGGGGTGTTGGCATGTGGCATATTTTGGAAGAATACAAGGAGATAAATGTAAAAAGTGAAAGAAAAAATGCCACGTGCCAACACCCCATTGATGGGTCAGTACCTAAGCATTTTTCTTAAAGAAATGTTGTTATTAATATATTTTGCAGGAGTTTTAAAATGTCTTAAAATTAACTTGAATGAAAAAAAAAAAGAATATGTTTACCCTTCTCTGTTTTTTTTTATTTTTAAATTTTTTATTACAGCATAAATACAGCCAAAGCATTAAACCTTTTCCAATTTATTTAGGTCAAAGCCCACTATCACTGTACGATATTTTCCCTATTTTTTTTTTCTTTCAAATTGCTATAATTTCAGAGGTTGGATTCTCTCATGATTCTCTTGTCTACGATTGATTTGTTACTCAATCTTATCAATCTCAAATCTCTTATTTCCGGTTTGTTTCTCAATCTTAGATTTGTCGTCAATGTCTTGTTGTCGCCTAGAGCTGTGACAGTCTCCGTCTTTGTTGACGTCGTCGTCACCTCCAACTATAGTCGATGTCGTCGTCGCCTCCAACTGTGGCCGTCTCCGTCGTCGCTACCGTTTTCTCTCTGCCTCATCGCAAGAATTTATTGCCTCATTGAGGAGGTTGACTCAGTAAAATTTACATTCAATTTAAATTAAGTTCATTCACTAGGATCGGTGATTCAATCGGTTAAAACTACTTAGTCTAGGAAAAATCTACCATAAGTGCATGAAAAATAAATTGCATAATGCTTTGGTTGGGAAAAATGATTTGGTTTCTTGAAAATGATTAAAGATGCAAACAGGTAACATAAAAATGCAAACTTGTAACTAAAAATTAAACTAAGCACAACAAATACACAAGTAGAGAATATATGGGAGAAAACATTAGGGAATCGATGCAACCCTCTTAGACCACTCAATGCACTCACTTAGTCTCATTAAGCACTTCAATCCAATTTTAGGGTTTGTTTTAAGATAAATCCATTAAGTTCTAGGTCTTTCCCATTACTTGCACAAGGTCATGTAACAAGCAATGGTCAATCCCCTTATTTAACATAAAACTCTAAGCCAAGTTGACCTAGCATTGCCATGCATAAACCAACCTTCCCAATTACTAAGCTTGTGGTGAGATTTAGATGGAATGGCAACCCACATCTAAACTCAACCTCTTGCATAAACTAAACTCACAAAATCCATGTCTCCTGTGATCACAACAAAACATGAATAGAGAGGTTAGAGCAATTAATTCAATAATTGAGACTAAAATCGAATTGAATTAGAGAATAGACTAATTAATTACATAAAGTAGTCCAATATGGTTATATCAATTCCCTAGATGAAGTTTAGTTACACATCAATGCAAAATAAACAAAGAAGGGAAAAGTGTAGAGAAAACCCATAAAGCCCATGTGAGCTTTTCCTTGATCTTTAAGTTCTTTCCTCTCCTTCCTTGAATAAACTTCCAAAAATGGTGGTTGATGATGTAGAGAAAAGTGGTGTGTTGAAGAGATGGTAAAGAGAGATGTGGGAAAAGGGTTTTTGGGTTATGGTGAGGTGATTTCTAGATCTAGGGTTTAGAATTGTGATGTGTGTGTGTTTTAAGAACAAAGAAAACAAGGTATGTATAGTGGGTGCTAAACAATAGGTCTGAAATCCATCACTTAGCTAAGCTGACACGAAAGGTCGCCCCCAACTTCATTGTTGAAGAGGGCGACCACAATGGGGGCGAACATCACTGCTATTTTGATACTAAGGAGGTCGCCCCCAAGTTCATTGTTGGCGGGTGCGACCACCATGGGGGCAAACATCACTGTTCTTGTAAATAGAAAAGGTCGCTACCATATTCACTTCCGAAGGGGGCGACCACCTTGAGCTTGGTTGGCCATGGACAATTGGAGATTTGGTGGTTTGGAGAACCGTTGCATAGAGGCCTGAAAATGGTGTCAAACGGACCAGGGAGAGGTGCATAGTCATTCTAGGTGCAAAACCGTTGAAAAATAGGCCAGAAAATGGCTGGACGATGTCGGGTTGAAGTCGGGTCGAGTCGGGTCATGGGTCTGCAATCCGGGTTAGCTTCATGTTGAATATAACGTGATGTCACGCTGATGTCAGCACCCAAGCCCAAAATGCACCGTTTCATTAATGACGTAGCATGCTACTTGTTGGCTGGAAAGTTACAATAAGTACCCCTCACTTTGGCTGGAAAGAATATTCAATATATTCTCCATATTTTCACTTTGACCCCTAATTCTTTAAAATTACGCCAATGCCCCTGAACTCCCTAAATACCTGAAACACTTATTTTATCATATTAAATACCCGGTTTTACCTAAGGAACAAGCACAAGAAGTAGGAATTGGGGACCTAAAAATAGGAACAAAAATAGTACAATCAAAGGTAAGCAATCTCTTATAAATTTTATTCGTTTTTTTGTTTGACTTCAAATTAACAGGAAGAGTAGCTAACATTTGGACTATTGTAGAAGAATATTACACAGCTCCTGATTTATTTATTTAGAAATAGGATGTTAGATCTCATGTTGCTTTCTTCGAAATAACGTACTATTCTGTTTTCATTCTTCTCTAAAGCATGTTGTGCATTTAGATTGATTGATCTTTGTGCTGTTAGCTTCTTAGTTGTTTGCTAAAATCATCCATCATTTATAAGATACTTGAATTGGTTGATCTGGTTTCTTTCTTCAATTTGAGTGGTTGAATTGATGGCTTCCTTTTGTTTTGGTCAGTGATTGATTCAATTTAATGATTTATCTCTTATATTCACTTCAATTGCTTAGACATTTAAATCTTCTTATTTTACTGCATTTCAACTTGTGTTATGTCCTTTTTGGACTTAATTATGCTTGATTTCTTTTTAGTTTTCTATTTAAGTTTTATTGAGCATAATCCTTCCTCCAATTTAGGTTCAAGAGTACTTCACATACATCAACTGGTTTTTCTTCAGTTAGGGCATCTCTAACCTGAATAGTTCTTTTAGTACAACTTTTACACTATTTCACTATTCCATCTCCATCCACTACACCAAATTTTACTCTAAAAAGAAAATTCCCTTTATTTCCCTTTTTTTTTCTTTTTTTTTTTTTAAATATTTCTCCACAATTAACATTTCACCAAAAAAAAAAAAAAATTGCAATAAAATAAGAAATTATGAAATTAATACATTAAAAGAAATTAAATTTAATTAGGTAAAATATTTCATTTATTATTAAAATAACTTAAACATTACATTTCATTTGATAAAAAAAAAAAGGATAAAAAAAAAAGTACATATTGATCATCATCTAATTATCTAAATTAGTATATTCATCCCACAAATGATCTATTAAGGCATTTTAGAGTGCAATATGAGCCTCTTTATCCTTGATTTCTCTATGTTGAGCTAGGAATTCTTGAAATCGGGTATTTTCATCTAACACCATCTCAACTTTGGAGTTGGTGCTTCCATATGATCCTCAATTGCTGCATCAACATCATGCTCATCCTCAATTATTATATTGTGCATTATTATGCACGTAGTCATTATATCATGTAAAACATGTTTATGCCAAAAATGCACCGGTGCTGCCACAATTGCAAACCGTGATTGGAGAACTCCAAATGCACGTTCTACTTCTTTTCTACATCCTTCTTGTTTCATTGCAAATAATTTGTTTTTCTGATCACGTGGATCGTGAATAGTTTGTACAAGCATAGACCATTTTGGGTATATACCATCAACTAAATAATAACCCATATTATATTCTTTTCCTTGAATGACATAATGAGCTGGAGGAGCAATACCTTGAGCGAGGTTAGCAAAAAGATGGGATGCCTCCAACACATTAATATCATTGTTCTTACTCGGCAAACCAAAATAGGCAAGTCATATCCATAGATTATAATCAGCTACAGCCTCTAGAATAATAGTTGGGGATCCATTACGACCTGCATGTTGTCCTGTCGAAGCTGTTGGACAATTTTTCCACTTCTAGTGCATACAATCTAGACTACCCAGCATTCCTTGAAAACCACAATCTTTACCAATATGGAGTAGTCTAGCAACGTCGGTAGCATTAAGTGATCTTAGATACTCATCTGTAAATTCCTCCACAACAACACGACAATATCTCTTCAAACTTTCAAAGGATGTAGACTCTCCTATTTTAATATATTCGTCAGTATCATCCACTGGTAGACTATATGCCAATATCCGAAATATTGCTGTTATTTTTTGAAGAGCAGACAAACCTAGTCTACCCACACTATCTCATTGTTGCACAAAGTAGTTGTCACGAGCTTCCACTATTTCAACAATACAAAGGAATAAACTTCTACCCATTTGAAAGCGTCGTCGGAATATTTGATCATTATACCATGGGTTCTCGACAAAATAGTTGTGGAACAAACGACGATCAGCATTTTCCCAATATCGATTGATCATTATATGACCAGGAATTAAGCCTCCAAGGGTCATTGAGTTGTTTTGTTGATTGAGATACTGAGCGATGGCCCGTTGGATGTTACCATGTTGGGTATTTATTACATCAATTGCTTCAAGATTTGCCAGAAGTTATGCTTCCTCATCGTTGAAAGATGAAGATGAGAAATTAGAAAGACCTTCGATATTGAAATTCATTTTTGCTTGGAGTTGAATTGAATGAGTTTAAGCAGACTTTGGTGTAGGTTATTTATCATTGTGAAATATACTATTCTAGATAAGTTTTTTTTTAGCAAGGCTAATTGCCAACCATTGGATGGATTGTATCACCATCTGAACCGTAGGCCACCTCTCGATTATAATATATTGTCTTTTTCATGTGGACCGATTGGCAAGTTTTGGCCTAGGTCGCGTATTTACCAAAGCAGGGCTGAAAGAATCCCTAATTTGATTGAAGAACATAAGCAGTGATAGATATAAACAAGTTCAAAATTAAAATTCAAAAAAGGTAATTACACAAAATTTAACCAATGAATCGTCTAATTCGCATGCTCAATTGCATATTTCAACACTTAACTCAATCGAGTAGCTCCATTTGAAAGAATCCCCAATTCTCTCGAAGAACATGAGCAGTCACAAATATAAACAAGTTCAAAATTAAGATTAACAAGAGTTGATTACACAAAATTGACCAATTGATTGTCTAATTCACATGCTCAATTGCATATTCCAACACTTAACACGATTGAGAAGCTCAATCTTATACAAATCCCTAATTCGATCGAACAAGATGAGCAGTAAATCATAATATCCAGAATATAATTTTCAATTTGAAATAACGATTGTGATACACGTGCTTCTAGAAGGGCAAGTGGATGACAACTGTATCTAGCTGGTTACAGCTCAGGACATGGCCGACAATAGCTGCAAGCCCACATGGAAAAAGTAGATACGGACAAAAACACTTTAATTCCAAAAATCCAATGTGTGAACCAGATTCATTGAACCTAAACATCCAGTACGCATTATAGGGCCCACTCACTCATTGGAAAATCATTTGATGGATTTTCAGAGCATCTGAACCGTAGGACACCTCTCTGCAATAATATCTCAACTTTTCCACAAATCTGATCTTCACTTTTCCCAAAATATTAAGATAAGATATCTGAGCTATTAAATGCCAACCATTGGATGGATTGCATCACCATCTGAACCGTATGATTAAATCTTGAAAATAATATCTAGACTTGTCCAGAATTCTTATCTTCACCTTTCCCAAAATCTGAAGATAAGAAATTTGATTTCAAATGCCAACCAATGGATGGATTTCCTCACCATCTGAACCGTAGGATTAAATATGAAAAAAGTACCTCCTAGTTTCTATAAATATCAACCCACTCTAAATTAAACCTATCCCTTCAAATCTCTTATCCTTTCGAATAACTTATCTCTTCAAATCACTTTTTCCAAAAAATGTCTTCAAGCTAAAGTTCTTCATACAGACATGCAGAAGACACACACCATTGTCACGTATATCTTGATGTTTCGCAAAACACAATCATAGTATTTACCAATCGAAGGATATGTTATGGTCTCATGTTGAGAGTGATTACAATAACAACAAACCAGATTTTATCACTGAACTTCATGGCAAGAGAAGTTTGCAGTGTCATATATCGAATATCCTTACTGCAGTTGGGAAATTGTGAGGATGCCTACAACAGATTGAAATTCTTAATCCTAGTGGTGCCTTCGAAGCTGATATATATTATGAGTATTTATTAAAATTAAAGTTGTAGAAAAATTATATTTAATATTAAATTTTAACAATATATATTTGTATCATTTTGCAGATGAACCGGACAAAAATCTTATTAGCACAAGATAAAAAATTCAAAAATGGATTCAAGTTTGACCATGTGTGGCCCATCCTCAAAGATATGCAAAATTTGCAAATAATGATACTGCAACGTCAACCTTTTGAAGGCCACGTGGTCATATTGTATCATCACAAGAAGACTCTCCAACTCCAGAGTCTCCCATAACGGCATCTCTTGGACTATCTTCATTTTCTCTGAATATAACTAGTGATGACGTCGGGGGTAGTTCATCTCAACGACCTATTGGGGTGAAGAAAGCAAAACTGAAAAGGAGGGCTATGGAAGAAAATTCAACAATTGTTGACACTTTTAAAGAAGGACAAGAAAAACTCATGGAAGTTTTTGAAAAAAACAATCAAGAGAAGCAAAGAACTAACGATATTTTGGAGAAAATTGGAGTTGCAGGAAACCAAAATTGTAATGATGGATTTGAATACCATAACTGATCCAATAAAGCGCGAGTTTGTGAATCAACAACAATTAAAAATTATGGCAAAACATGCTCGGCAACAAGGCCAGGGATCCCAAAATACATATGGGTCTTTTGGTGATTTTTTCAATAATCTCGGAGGATCTAGAAATGGTCTTCTAGACTACTAAATCGTTGTAATTTATGTTGTATTTTTCCTTAATTTTAGTGTATTCCAATTAGTGGTAATTTATTTTGTCACTATGAAGTTTGTATTTCGTTTTTAAGGTTTTTATTAATTAATGTATTTTGCTTTAATTTCCCCTATTTTGAATTAAGTGATTTACTTTAAAAAAAAGTTGCATTTAAAATTTTTAATTATACACTTCATTTTAGTTTATTATAAATGTTAATATCAATAATAATTAAATCAAAACAAAATCATTAAATAATAAAAAAACACCAAATTGGAATAAATTTAATTGATTAAGGGTAAAACTATGAATAAACAAAACCTTTAAATAAAGGATATGATCCGAATAGATTTTAATAAATAGGGTTAAAACGTGATTTTATAAAAGTTGAGGGATAAAAAAAATAGCAACAGTGTCTGTGCAAGATGAATAGTGTCACGCAATATATTGTGCGACCCTGTTCATCTGCAGATGGTTGCTGCAAAGAATGGCGCTGCGTTGGAGGGATTTTCTGCTGCAAATTGGAGATGCCGCAAGGAATGGCGCGGGGTTGGACATGGTCTTAGGACAGGCTGAAAATGCATGGCTTTCTCTGTTTCCCTTGACAACAGCCAAATGCCATTGAGTTGCAGAAGTTTTATATGCAAATTATTTCATAAAGCTTAGATGATTAAGATCACAGAAAAAGATTAATAAGAATTGGGTTTGGCAACACGTCAGTAGAGTATTCTAGGTAGGGGAGAAAATGATCAAAAGATATGATCAAGAAACTTATAGATTTTATGGTAGAAATTTGTCAAACATGTTAATTTCTATAATTTTAGAGATAGAAAACACTCCTGTCATTGTCAATTTTTGTTCAAATTCTCTTACGCAAGATATCACAAAACTGACATTTACTTGTAAATACTTTAAGTTCCTATTTGTATACTAGCTGAAAATTTTAATTAAGTTCATGTAAGTACTTTAATTGCCTTGATTTTACAATTCTTTCTCTAGTGTTCTAATGTAGTTGACCTTTCTGAAATATTTGTATGAACCAGGGGTATATTGCAGTTTAATTGCTAATAAGGGTCCACCTGTCTTGTCCATGGAGGAGAGGTATATTCATCATTCATGCTCCCTTATTCTTTATATAGCCTTTTATTTTGGTTGACATGTTAAAGTTCATATATATATATATATATATATATATATGTATGTATGGATGTATATGTATGTATGCTCTATGGTCCTCCTGCCACTCAACTCACTCCAATGTTTTATGTTTGGCCTTCAATGCTTCTCTGCCTCCCAAATGTTATTTCTTAAATGGGACATGGTATAAATTGATAGTGAAAACTAAGAAAATCTACTGCAGATAGGGTGTTGTCCTGTTCTCTCCAATTTTGATTCAATATGTTCAATTTTATCATGTAAAAGGAACATATTGACCTTGTAATCAGTAGCTTCTAATTGTCTCTTCTAGCTTTCTTACTCATCTTATATCCAATCTTGAGATCTTTTTTCTGCTTCTAAAAGGAAACTTGAATTGTTTAGTTCAAGTTGTCTTTTAATGATTTTATTCTCATTGAATTTTTTGACTGAAATGCAATATTTATTTTTCTTCTTGGACGGTTCTTTAGTTTCTTTTTTATTGAAGAAATGTATCAAAGCTTCTAGGAGGATAACTATGCTATCCGGAAAGTTGAGGCCTTGAAGTTGAAGTCCCTCTCAGATTTGGGAATGAAATGGATGATGTTGCAAGAAGTCATGCCACTCTTATAAACTGTGAATGCTAGGGTACTAGGTTCAAATTAATTTATGTAATATTTACACATTTTGCTTCATCTAGAATTTGATGACAGTTATAACAAATAATGTTTATGTTAAAATAGGTATTTATGATCAGAATAAATCATGCTTGACATTCTTTTAATTAAGTTCTTCTCAAACTTGTAGATAAATTGTTTTTAAATGTACTAAATAGGATTTCCGGTGTTTGATTGTATAGAAAATTAAGAACCGTGAACCATTTAGTTTATGTATTTACAGCATTTTTTTGGCCTCAAAACTTTTTTTATGCGGCATTTTTTGGCTGTCCCAAAGCAAATCTTATGCGGCATTTTATGGCTGCTCCAAAACATGTCTTATACATCATTTTTTGGCTACTCCAAAACAATTATAGTCCGGCATTTTTAATTGCCCTAAAACATCTTTTATGCGGCATTTTCTTACTGCCTCAAAACATCTTTTATGCGGCATTGGTGACAAGCTGTAATAAATTGGCAATCTTTTACGATGTCCTTCGTAATGACATTTTGTTAAATGCCGTAAAAAGGTTTTTACAATATTTTTAAAAGCTTATAAAAGTTAGATTTTCTTGTAGTGAGGAGGCTTGCTCTTCCATTGATTTTCAATGGTATAGGCTTGCGCTGCCTCCATTTTTATTACAATGGAGGAGTCAAGCTTCTGTTAGTCTGTTAGGGATCAATGTTAAATATTATTTATATATTTTATTGAATTCTTTTTGTATCAAAATAAAATTATTTTTAAAAGATCAAAATATACTTATGCCGTTAGAGGCTAACTGAGAATTGTAAAGTATATGGGTCTGGATGTAGAATAACTAAACTTGTCCATGTGAGTGTCTATGGGCCAAACCTTAAGGGTGCGAGTGTAATTTCCCCTTGTGAGAAAATAGTTGTTATATTGATAGAGGGATTATATATATGGCTGCCTTTTCGTTTCCTAAACCGTGTCCTCCGAAATAGGGTTAATTGCACTAAAATATCCTGAATTTTTCCCTTAAGACAAAATATCACTAAGTTTCATAAATTAAACACAAACATACCCTGGTTTTAAAGTCAAACCGTTAAAGTTAATGGTTGACCAACCAAATCTACAAAAAGACAAATTTACCCCTACCATATCTTCCAAAAAAGATTATTATTTATTATTTATATTTATTTATTAAAAATAAAAAATAAAAAATCCATACCCAGCTCAACTTCTTCTTCAACCTTAAATAAAAATTCTTTCTACCAATTTATCACCAAATCTCCAAATTTCATCATTTCAACAGATTTCAATAATCATCTTCTTTCACTTCATCTTCGTCCTCCAAAATCTCACACCTTTTCATCTTTATCAAACACAATCATCAAGCCGCAAACAAAATATTTATCCTCAACAACCAATATTTTTTTCCTTCCTTTTCTTACATTTTCTCACTCCCCAAACACAATCCAAATTTCTTCAATCAAATTCCACAAACAAAAACCAAAAATCAATTACACAAACAAAAGCCAAAATCAATTCTATAAACCCAAATCAATTCTAATAATATTCAAGAGTACTGCTATTGGACCCAAAAAACCAACCCAAATTCCAACCCAAATGCCATGTGGCAACATCACACACAACATGGGCCCATGTCACTCTTTCCAAGATCCCATGTGATGTTGCCACATGGGTTTGGGTTGGAAATTTGGGTTGGTTTTTTGGGTCCAATAGCTTTATTCATAATTCAAACCACATCAATTTCAAAAACAAACAAACAAACAAACAAACAAACAAACTAGATACTCAATCTAGTAAAAAATGGAGCAGAATCGCAAAACACTTCATCTTCGACAATGAAGCCACTCATCATCTAACCATCTGCATTCCATCGCTCCTCCATCATCTTCCCACCCCTCCATCGCACCTCCATCATGTTCGACAATGGAGCTCCATCAGATGGTGATCGAGTTCCATTAGAGATGGATCTAATGGAACTCATCCTTCATCTGGGACTGGGAGCACTCTCTAGCAAGCTCCATCTCTTATGGAATTCGATCTGGAGATTTTGATCTTTTTTTTTTGTGATGTAAGATTTTGATATATATATATATATATATAAGATTTTGATTTTTTTTTTCTTTTTAATTAAAGGGTGTGGAGAAGATTAGATCTCCTCCATCTATTTTATTGACGAATTAAAAAAGTAATGAATGCAATCATACATTTTTTTTTTAAAAGCAACAAACTATATTGTCGAAGGCACCAAACCAGGGAAAACAGCCCACAAGCCAACAGAACAAACCACCCACAACCAACACACCCAAAGCAACGAGAAAAAGGAGCCTAACAACAACAAAAAGCACCCTCTGTCCAGACAAGAACAGGGCACCAGACAGCAAGCCAAAATAGCCAAAACATAAAAGCACCCTCTGTTATTTCATGAATACAATCATACATGAAATTACAGCTTTTTTCTAAATGAAAGGCCGGCCTGCTGAGTAAAATATCTTACATACATGAATTTAAATATAGTTCAAACTAAACAAACCAAAGTTGAAGGTAGTTCAAGAGCATTTAAAGGTAGTCAAAACTAAAAATTATCTTAAACACCAAATTTGAAGCTAGTTCAAAGCAAGTATTACACAGTTACATTGTGGAGGAGGGCTAACT
This sequence comes from Acer saccharum, assembly GCA_030490815.1. Lineage (NCBI taxonomy): Eukaryota > Viridiplantae > Streptophyta > Magnoliopsida > Sapindales > Sapindaceae > Acer > Acer saccharum. The sequence goes on along the minus strand of CM059866.1, from coordinate 17,182,420 downwards.
TCTGGGAGACTGCCTAGAGGATGAACTTAGGGAGAAGTCTGCCTTTCCATGGTGCCAGATGATCCTACTCGGTCAAACTCCCCTAAATAAATAAATAAATAAATAAATAAACTATTACACTGCAACTAAAACAAGAATTCTATCAATTTATCCATATGTTTACAAAATCTTTTAGTCCGAGATTCCAGTTTTGATCCTTCCACATCAAGACATCTAAATAGTCTAAATTTCTGCACAAAAAACTTAACCTTGTAGAATCCAAGAAGAGAAGCATCTAAAAATTATATGAATTTATCCATACGTTTACGGAATCTTACTAGCTAGATTTCAGTTTCAAAGCAGTTTGCTAAAATGACACTAATCATGAAACGCATAAAATTTAAGTGATATGCACAAAATTTACCTCAATAATTTAACAGTCGGTGCTAAAAATAACAATCCAACCACTAACAATTCTGGGATGATGCAACCATTAAAATTCATCAATATGCCATTCCAGTGAGAAAAGCTCCTTGAAATAATAGATAAGTAAATCAATACACAAAATATATATCCTCCATGTAAAAAATCAACTAGCACCAGCTCTTTACCATTCATGACTTCATTCTTCCAATTAAGTAAATTATATAAGATGATTTAAAGCATTCCACTTGATAATCAAAACAGAATCTTAAACTTACTCGATAGATTCAGGAAAACACCAATCCAGACGACATTGAAGGATTCCATCTGGAAGTTTTGGCCACAAATCCATCACTTCATTTACATCAAGAGGCTTCCTATTAAGTGATGGGCTATCAGTAGAGGGATAAAAGAGAAAGCCCTTAATCTTGAAATCTTTCAAGTAATGCCTCCAACACTTAATATTTCGAGAATTGCAGGAGTTGTCATCTCTATTCACCATTTCATTGTATAGCCACTGCAATCGATTTTTAATATGTTGATTATGACACCATTTTGGGGAAAATAATAATTAAGAAGAATATATGACCCAAAAAAAAAAAAAACAACATAACCTCAATGAAGTTGCGGTGGAGTTCTTGTCCTATATATACATAAAATTTCCTTGAATAACGAACCCCGAACAATCCATCCAGCAATGCTGCAAAACTTGATGGTGGTGCGTCCAGGCGCACCCTCAACCTTTCAACTTCACATGGGAGTGAAGACAAATTATTTCTAAATTCTTCGAAATTGAATGAATCCTTGAAAAATCACAACATAAAAAGAAAAGAAAAGGGAAGAATCAATAAAGAATGTTAAATATGTCATTGGAACAAAAATAAGTATATTGTCAATAAATAATTATATGCAATTTATATATGTACCCTCTTTGATCTGACAGCGATGGCTATAGATCTAATTTGATTTGATACTCTAAGAAAATCCTTCATATTAAGGAACCACTGTGCGTCAGGATCAACTTTATTCCCCAACTCATCAATTGCATTTTTGAAGTGGAGTTCCCATGGACATGGTGCATTTACTATAGAAGTGAGAATTGGATGATTACGATAGTAAAAGGAGAGTAAATTTGGGGTATCAATTTCAAATTTCTTCAATTTAAAGCAATAAGAAATGCTTAGCTTCTTAAGTCGATCACTTGAAATTGTTATCCGTTCAATGAGAGCACAAGAACTTACTGTTAGGTCCTCAAGCATGGACACTTTTGACATAAGGCGATGAAACTCTTGATCTATTAAATTGATACCCTTTAATTTTAACACCTTCAAATTCGAACACTCAACCACGTCAATTATGATCGACTCATGTATCCCACAAGTAATTTCAAGCTGCTGAAGACTTGGAGCAGCAATTTCGACGCTTTTAAGCTCATTAACTGGTCCACAAATGGAACATATTTTGAGTTTTTGAGGTTTAACAGAAATATGTTTTAAACCCCAAAAGTAGTCTAAAGAAAAATCTTCAAGCAATGGACATTGACTAGTGAACTTTTGGACTATCTCTTCATTTATGGCAACTTTTTTCAGAATTAGACTTTTGGGAGAATATAACCTTATAATCTCAGGGATATGCTCCAACTTACAACCCTCTAACTTTAAAGCATTCACGGATGCAGCTGAAAAGATTATCCTAGGCAGAGTGTACATTGCATTTTTTTATGTTTGGACATTCAAATCTATTTCTTTAACTTCATTCCTTACAGCTAATCCTATCCACTTGTTGAGAAGAAAAGATGACACTTCAACCTCAAGAAAACATATCAATAACCTAAACTTTTGCATACACAGTTTCAGGTTGCTAAACCGAACAAGGAAAGCATCAACAAATTCAGTGAACCTATTTAAATGCTTATGAAATCTTATAGTTTCATTCTTGCAAAATGTTTCAGGATTTTTATTGCCAAGATCTCCTATAAACCATTTATAAAGTTAATGAAAATCGAAGATGGGGAATGACACATATAAGTTAAACCATTTTTTTGACAAGACATATAAGTTACTTCTTTTGCAGAGAGGTAACTCATAATGTGATGAATAATAAAATCAGGCAACTCAGATATTCGATCCATGGAATAAAATATAGCTTTTCCAAATCTTCAAACCTGTAATAAATATATTTTAATCAATGATTATGTGAAACAAACATCCTTAAACATACAGGAGACAACAAAAATTGACTTGATATGAGTAATCAAACTACAAATTAACAAAACTCTCACAAAGATGATAGTAACATATAATAATTATATCTGAAAGAAAAAACATATATGAAAACAGAACGGATCCTAATTAAGTAGAACCCTAAAACACGTTCTACATATACATTTAAAGGGTTAGAATTAAAGTGGGTCTCTGTTGTGTGTACAAATTACAACGAGAACATCGGGTCAGAAGAAAACCAAAGAAATGAAATTGTGCTTGTTGCAATGGAATGATTTATTTTATTTTATTTTATTTTTTTTGCAGTCTGCACACGGCTCAAATGCAACATATATTCGTATTCCTATATGTAAATTCTCAGAAGCATAGTATACAATTCATATATGCTTATCGAGAAAACAACTTCATTACTCGAGAGAAAATTAAATATAATATGAAAATTTTCAAATAAGAAAACAACTTACTCGAGAGAAAAAGAGCTCAGAAGTCAGAATTACTTTCTCTGGACATGCAACTGCTTAGTATCCAATCCAACGATAAAGAACTCTGTTTGGTTAAACACATTGTTTTCGTGTTTGCAGTAGGTGAAAAAGCCAATCAGCATGACATGATGATAATTACATTTAAACCCCTCATATTTAACTTCATTACAAGCACATGAACTTTCAATGCTTTCCTTATAAAAAAAATAATAATAATAAAAAAAACTTTCAATGCTTTCTGTCAAAGATACCCCTTGTCTTGTTTTCCTTGATTAAGTGTTGAAGCCGAGTATCGCTCCATGGTTCCGGTGACCACAAAAGGTCATGAGATCAAGTCCCCAATGTGAATTATGAAATTGTTAGTTTAATTTGTTCTGCATCAAAATATATACTTCTATATTGGAGCTTGGTCTAGGTGACAAATCTGTTAGTCTACTCTTGTATATAACACTGTTTGTTACTCTATTAGTATAATTACCTACAACATTAAGCTTTCAGGTTTTGTAGTTACTTAACACGACATCAATGTCGTTTTTATTATGAGTGCCAAAATTTGAGCATCTTAATATGATTGAATTCGTATTTGTTATTTTTGTTGTTCTGCATATGGATGTGTTTAAATTTGTGCTTGGATCACATGAAAACTCGTTAGTCTTGAATGTGAGTGGGTGTGTTATAATGTTTAAATACTATTTTTTTTTTTTTTTGAACCTTTAACTACAGATCGACTTAAGCTTTTGGATTTAACAATTATAATTGCAAGAAACATGAAGACTATTACATATAATAATGCATTAACAATGGGTTTATAACTTCCCGCATCACTGCTAACCTTTCATTAATTGGACAACACCCAATACATCCCAATTGATCTATCATCAATATTCGTATAATCCATCGTACGGTCCTAAAATAGAAACTATAATTATTACATGTGAACTCAAATGTACTTATTTTCCCTTAATGAGCTCACTTGATAGCAGGCAAAGATGAAAATGATCCAGGTGTATAGTACAGCCCAAAAACGTACAAAAAATGATTTTTAGAAATTAAAAAAAAAATGATTTTTTTTTTCGAAAACGAAAAGGCCACCTCTTCTTTACTAGAGGTTGGAGTGGCCTTTGGCTGTCGATCTCCACATAGATCGATGACCAAACTGCTCATCATCTTTGGTCAGAGGCCAGAGGGGATCCATGGTGGAGGCCATCTCCACTGGCAATGGAGATTGCCTCCACCTTCTCTTTTATATATATATATATATATATATATATATATATATATATATATATAATGGCAAATATTTTTCCATTATTTTTAAAGTTTATAATTCTTAAACAATTAAATATTTTATTTTGAAATTGAAATTATGTAAATAAATATTCCAATATTTTATTTTTGAATAATATTGTCATAGAAATATAATTTTATATGTTAATTAAGAAGTTCTAAATAAAATATTTTAGATTTGTTTTCCTAAATATGAATGAATGAATTTTTCAATCTCTTAAATATTTTGTAATTTTTTATTTTTCTTTCATTGGCTTATGAAAATTATATATGGGTAAAATTGGAATAACAAAATATTTACATGGCCTTAGCAACATTTTTCAATTTTTCTTATTTTTCAACAACCAAATTGTCAATTATACATAATACCTCTCATTGTGAGGGTTCCTCGTATTATATAGAAATCACAAGGCTGAATCTCAGCAATTACATAAATTAAGGAGAGACTAAATTAAGGAGCTGAATCTCAGCTATTACATAAATTAAGGAAACTATAATTGTCCTATTAACTACAAGATATATACAATTGTAATACAAAATCATGCCATAACTAGAGTGACTAATTATGGATAAATATATATATATTGTATTGGACTGACATCCCTCCTCAAATTGATGCTGGTCAATCAAGAAGCATCAATTTGCCCACAAGAAACTGATGACGTTGACTTGTCATGGCCTTCGTAAACACATCAGCTACCTGGAGATCAGTGGAAACATGAGGAAGAGATATAACATGAGTGTCCAAGGCTTCTTGAATAGAATGACAGTCCACGACAATATGCTTCGTAAGCTCATGGTAAACGAGATTAGCAACTATTTGAATGGCACTAGTGTTATCAACATGAAGATGAGTAGAATCAGATTGAGAAAAACCAAGCTCAACTAGAAGCCCATGAAGCCAGACAATCTCAGAACAAGTAGTAGACATTGCATGGTATTCAGATTCAGTAGAGGATTTAGAAACGCGAGCTTGTTTCTTACTCTTCCAAGAGATCAAAGAATCACCAAGAAACATGAACCAACATGTGACAGACCACCGAGTATCAGGACATTCGGCCCAATCTGCATCACTATAAGCAACAAGGCGAAGAGGAGAACCGGTTGGGAAGAACAACCCACGGCCAGGTGTCCCCCGAAGATATCGAATGATACGGCGAACAGCAGCTAAATGGAGATTGTGTGGAGTTTGCATAAACTGGCTAACCTGTTGGACAGCGAAGGAAATATCAAGCCGAGTAAAAGTCAAATAGTTCAAGTTGCCACCAACTGTCGGAACACAGTAGGATCAGAAAGCAGATCACCCTCTTCACTACGATATTTCACATTGACTTTCATAGGAGTATCCATTGAAGAAGAATCCTGAAGACTAGCCAGGTTAATCAAATCTTGGGTATATTTGTGTTGATTCAAGAATATACCTGAAGAATCAGTGTGCACCTCCAACACCAAAAAATACGTATGAAGACCATGGTCTTTCATATGAAAAGAAGCCTGAAGATGCTGCTGAAGGTGGGCAATCTAGTTGGAGTCAGTGCCAGTAATGCCAATATCATCCACATATACAAGTTAAAGAACGAGGTCAGTCGGAGTCTTGCAAAGAAACAAAGAGGAGTCATATTAGCTTTGGACAAAGGAGAAACGAAGCAGAGTAGACCTAAACTTTTCAAACCATGCATGTGGAGCCTGTTTTAAGCCATAGAGAGACCACTTTAACTTACATACAGCGGAAGACGAAGAAGAAAGCAAACTCGGAGGAAGAGTCATGTAAATATCCTTTTTGAGATCCCCATGAAGAAAAGCATTTTTGACGTCTATCTAGTGAAGTGGCCAGCCTTGAGAGGCGGCAATAGAGATAACCGTACGCACTGTAGTCATCTTCGCCACCGAAGCAAATGTCTCCTCATAGTCCACCCCATATTCTTGCCTATTCCCAAGGGCAACTAATCGTGCCTTATATCGGTCCAGAGTCCCATTAGAGCGAAGCTTAATCGAGTAAACCCATTTACAACCGATGGCTTTAACATTAGAGGGGCAAGAAACCACATCCCATGTATGATTGTCCTAGAGAGCCCAAAGTTCCTCATCCATTGCTTTTCGCCAACATTCATGTTTAACGGCCCTTGAAAAGCATGTAGGGATGGAAATAGAAGACAAAGTAGCATTAAAAGCATACCGAGCAGGAGGACGTGTCGGGCTGATCGTCGAGGACTAGGCTCAAGAGGCATGGGAGAACTGATCGGAACTGTCTCATATGGCAGATTAATCTCAGGAGAAGTTATTGGAACAGGTTCAGATGAAAGGTCAGTTTCTGTAAGGGGCAAAGTCGATAGACGTCGAGTATACACAATTCCAGGTTTGAACCGTTCAGGGAGAGGAGTCAATTCATCAAAACAAGGTAGAATACTAATCTTAGGCAATGACTTAACATGTGTAGAAAAGAAATATTGATTTTCAAAGAAAACAACATTACGAGATATACGAAATTTGTCAGAACAATGATCATAGCAAACATAACCTTTATGGGAAGTACTATAACCCATAAAAGCACATTTAACAGACTAAGCAGAAAGTTAGTGACTTTCATGAGGAGGTAAATGAACAAAACAAACACATCCAAAAGTATGCAGATTTAGATAGCTAGGGTGCTGATGATACAAACGATAATAAGGAGAATCAAAATTCAAGACCTGAGAGGGTAGTCTATTAATTAAGTAAACTGCAGTAGATAATGCCTCTACCCAGAATTTAGAAGGAACAGAGGACTCAAGCAATAAGATGCGAACAACGTCCAAGAGATGTCGGTTCTTTCGTTCTGCCACCCCATTTTGCTGAGGGGTATAAGGATAAGAGCGTTGAGAGACAATCCCTTTGTGGTGCAAGAAATCATGAAACTCACGTGACATGTATTCTCCATCAGAATCAAACCTCAAAATCTTAATACCTGTAGAAAATTGGGTCTCAATATATTCTACAAAGGTTTGAAAAACAGACAAGACCTTAGATTTGGACTGAAGAAAATAGACTCAAGTATACCGACTGAAATCATCGATGAATGTCACAAAATATTTATATCGAGCATGAGAGATTACAGGAGAAATGCCCCATACATCACTATGCACAATATCAAAACAATTTGCAGCACGACTGCCATGAGGAGAGAATGAAAGAGTTTTACTCTTACCAAGTTTGCATACAGAACAATCAAAAGACAAATTTTTAGAAACTTGTTTTGTATTGCCTAATAAACCAGAATTTAACATATGAGATAGAACAACAGAGTTTGGATGACCCAAACATTTGTGCCATACTTCATTCTAAGAGTTAATTGTCATACAAGCCAAAGATAAACAACTAGGAATTGAAAAATGCAGTGGAAATAGTCTGCCAACTTTAGGCCCCTTCGCAAGTATCTTCCCCGACACTTGATCCTACACAAGACAACCATCAAGAGAGAATGGACATCACAATTGTTATCAACTAACTGGCCAACTGAAATAAGACTAGTAGAAAGTCCAAGAGATACATAAACATCTCTGAAAGAAGGATTAATATCTCCTACTTCATTAATAGCTAAATGACTCCCATTAGCTATTTGAATCTGGGATGAACCATGATATCGACGAACATTACGAAGAGTATTAGATGATCTGGTCATATGATTGGATGCGGCAGAATCAATAAGCCAAGATTTAAACGAAGTAGTACCATTACCTTGGAGCCCTAAGGCAGAAAAAGCTTACATAATCATCTACTGGACCATTTCAGGAGTAAGAGCAGATAGTCTGGCCGTAGAAGAAGAAGTTGCGGACATCTCTGGAATAGAAGAGGTGTTCACTATAGCCTAATAGGTAGTAGCTTGACGATTCTGAGGCCGAATGGGACATTCTTTGATAAAGTGGCCATGTTTCTTACAGTAGTCGCAAGATTTCTTTGCACAGTTCGCAGCAATATGACTATAGTCCTTGCAGCTGAAACACTGGACCTCACGCATATCCTTACCCTTCCCTTTCCCGTAGGCTGCATAGGCTATTGGATTCGGGTTGGAATCTTGCTGGAACATAGCCTGTGTGAGAAGACGCTGCTCCTCGCGAAGTAATTCTCCAAAACAAACATCCAATGATGGAGAAGGATCCCGGTTCATTAAATTCGAGCGAGTAATCTCAAATTCAGGGCGTAATTTCATAAGGAATTGATCTCTCTTGCTCTGCTCATGAACAGCCTGAACATCAGAGAGATATGCAGCAGGTACCTTAGCATAAACCATGTCAGAAAATTCTCCCCACAAATTCTGAAAACTAGAAAAATAATCCTGAATGGAGAGATTGCCTTAAGTGTAATTAGCAATCTCATATTCCAACTGAAAACGGCATGCAGTATTATCTTGATGATAAACCTTCAGCAAATACTCCCACATGGTCTTCACAGTCTTATATGGCCTTAGATTGAGTACAATAAGAGGATCGACAAACCCTAAGATCCATGACATCACACGTGCATCCTTGACCTTCCAGTTAGCCAACTCCATAGGCTCCGTAGGGGCTGGATCACTACCGTCAATACGACCCCACAACTCTGTTCCCGTAACAAAAAATTGAAACTAGAATTCCCAAGCAGAATAATTTTTTCCAGTAAAACGGACCCCAAAAGACTCTTTAGAACAAGAAGACATGATGAAACCAAAATAAACACCCGAAACCACTAGGATCAAAAATTGTAAAACCTGACAAGGAAGTAACAGGCTCAAGCTCACCAGATATGTTGGACAACAATCCCAAACAGCACCAAACGACCACGCCGACAGCCCCAAATCCTCCAAAAATCGCCAGGAACACTCCAAGACTGCTCTGTCAACAGCCACTAATCACCACAAAAGAGTAGTTTCCAACAAGAAAGAAATTCCCTACCCTCAACAAATAACTGAAACCTAGAACAACCCTAATTTAGATGATTTTGGCTCTGATACCATGTAAATTGTACTGAATACCTCTCATTGTGAGGGTTCCTCGTATTATATAGAAATTACAAGGCTGAATCTCAGTGATCGAGCCATTTCTATACTAGATTTTGGCCCCCATTTCCGTCGCTTTTGTTCGGTTCTCGGGTAAAATCGAGTGTCTAATGGCTCGAAATTAGTTAATTCGCAGGTTTACAGTTTTTCAGAGACAAGTGTGCATGTTGAGCAAGATGGGGAAGCCGAGGGCGTATCTTGGTTGGTTCATGTTCCGAGTCAAAGTGAAGAGGAGTCGTTGCTCATATTTTCCAAGTGGAGGTCGCCGTGACATTGGCCGGCGGCCAACTTGATAGCCATTTTTTTGCGCTCATAGATCAGTGAAGTTGGCTCCTAAAGTGGTCGCTCCCACCACGGCCAACTTGACAGCCACTTTTATTTTTTTCGTCACAGATCAGTGAAGTTGGCTCCCAAAGTGGTCGCCCCCACCACAGCCAACTTGGGAGCGACCTCCCATTTCCAACTCAGCAAAGTTGCGAAGTCAGCATCAGTTTTTTGGCTCCCCACTATATATATATCATATTCTCTTAGCTGAAAACAGACCACACACTCTCTCAACCCTAGATCCAAAATAACCACTCACCCAAAAGAAAACCTCTCATATTCCACCATCTTCAACCTCACAAAAATCATCCAAGTTCCCACCTTTCTTCACCATTTTCATCATCTTTTCACATTTTCTCCTTCCCAACCACCATTCCATCCATCTTCGGAGGTTTTGCAAGGAAAAGGAAGCTCTCAAGAAAATGGGTTTTCTCTACTCTTTTGCTTTCTCTTTCATTTCTCCATTGATGTGTAACTAATCATTTAGCTAGGGGATTAATGTAATCGTATTTGACCACTTTATGAACTAATTAGTCTATTTCTTAATTCAATTCAATTTTAGTCTCTTTTACTTGATTAATTTGAGTTTGTCTACTACTCATATTATTTTGTAACCACAATTGATGTGGGTGTGTAGTGTAAACTATCTATGAAATTGGGTTTTGGTGTGAAAGACCTTTCCACCTTAATTCTAATTATGAGTTTGGTAATTGAGAAAGATAATATGTGCATGACCATGCTATGTTGTTTTGGCTTAGAGTTTATACAATTAATGGGTGATGACCATTGCTTGGCACATGACCTTGTGGAGGCAATGGTAAGAACCTAGCTCTTAATGATAAACAAGCCCTAAAATTGGATTTGAAGTGCTTAATGAGACTAAGTAAGGACATTGAGTGGTCTAAGAAGGTTATATTAATTCCCTAGTGTTTCTCTCCCATATATCCATACGTTGTGTGTTGCTTGTGTTTAACTTAGTTTATTTTGTTGCAAGATAGCATTTTTATTGTTCAAGTTTGCATCTTTAGTGTCAAGTTTACATTTTTAGCTTACAAGTTTGTATCTTTAAGCATTTTCAAGAACCAAAATCACTTTTCCAACTCAAAAGCATTATGCAATTTAATTTTACGCACTTAGATTATTTTTAATTTTTCCCTAGACTAAGTAGTTTTAGCTAATTGAATCACCGATCCCAGTGAACGAACTTAATTTAAATTGAAAGTAATTTTTACTACATCAATTTTGGCGCCGCTGCCGGGGATCGGCGTAGATTCATTAGTTGCATCTATTTAGTTCTTTTTAGAGTAGTGTGTGTCATTTTACCTTTTAGTTTTATTTTAGTTTTTGTATCATTTTACTCCGCTGGTAGTTTTGTTTCTAGTGTTTCAGGTTTTTCAGGTGCATGCACGGACGCCGTTCGCAAGGAGGATTTCTGTTCCCTGCTGACGACAACATCAACCGTGTGGGCCAGCTTGCTAGACAGTTTGAGGGGTTAGACATCGTTGTTGATTTAGGCAACCTCGACATCTCTACTACAGAAATGGATAGAGATGGTGAGCAAGGCGCTCCGGGTGACAGAGATGAACGAGGTGTTCATGGTGGACAAGGGGTTAGAGATGGCCGAGATGTTCATGGGAGTCCACCGGGTTCCCCTACACGGGACTTTGATGATGATATCCGGGCAATGAAGGAGTCCGGTCAACCAATGCTTGGAGACCAACCCTCACCTATCGTGCTCGATGCGGCGGCAAGGAGCTATGAATTGAGGAGTATGCACATGGGCATGCTCCCAACCTATAATGGCACAGATAGTGAAGACCCTCTTCAGTTCATGAAAGATTATCTATCCGTTGTGGAGAGCTTCCCAATAGGCCGACTCACAGAGGAGCAATTGAAGATGAGGTGCTTCCGCTATTGCTTGAAGGGCGCAGCCAAGACATGGTTCGGGTCATTGAGATCCGGGACTTTCGCTACATGGAACGATGTGTGCCAAGGGTTCTTTGGTCGATTCTTTCCTGCCCCAAAGGCAAAGGATATCCGGATCCAGATTGCAAGTTTCAGTGAGGAAGACGATGAGCCCTTCCATCAAGCATGGAGAAGGTACAAAGAACTTTTAGAGCAATGTCCTCCCCAAATGATATCCGAGGAGTACAAGGTTCGCACATTCTATGATGGATTGACACCCTTCACCCAAGCACTTGTTGACAACGCTTGTGGAGGTGTGCTCACAAAGAAGTCTGCAGCAGAGATCACCGAAATCTATGAGACATTGGCCCTCAACTCCTACCATAGAGGCACAACGGCTAGAAAGGGAGGAAAATATGATGTTGATCGAAATACCGAAATGGCCATTCAACTCTCCACCATGACCAAGCAAATGGAGGCTCTAGCTAAGAATGTGAGTAAACTACAAGCCGGAGCAAGTCATGTGCGCGATAGTGGTCATCATTATAGGAGTGAGAACCAAGAGGAGCTCGAGGAAGTACAAGCCTTGAATTATCAAAGGGGAAGAAATGACCCGTATTCAAATACCTATAATCCCGGATTGCGAAACCACCCAAATTTCTCCTATTCCGACCCAAACACCGCTTTGAATAGCCATCAAATCATTCCACCAAGCAACCAAGGAGAGTACAACCGAGGAAATTACCGGGGAAGTTACCAAGGCCAAAGTTCAAGCAATCCACCTCAACAATGACACAATTCCACAAACCGAGACAACGTTCCCTATCAACCAAGGAAGCCATCGTTGGAGGATATGGTGACTTCCCTTGCTCAAAGTTCTCAAACCACTGATCAAAGTCTCAACAACTTCATACAAGCGACCGACCGGAAGTTTACCAACATGGAGGCCTCCATGAAGAAGCTAGAAACACAAATGGGGCAAATATCCGACACGGTACACCGAAATGAGCCGGGAAGATTCCCTAGCCAATCAGAGCAAGCCAAGTCTATGACCGTGTTGAGGAGTGGCCGTGTGCTAGATACCGAAGATGTTGGTGAACCCAAGAGGAAAAAGCCCAAGGAGTTCGAAGTTGATACTAGGGAAGACACTCGAGTTGAAGACACTAGGGTCAATGAGACTAGAGAGGAGGAAGAAGTAGTAGTTGAACCAACCCTTAAAAAGACCTCCACTCTACACAAATCACGAAACCCCTACATACCACCAATACCGTATCCGGGGAGGGTAGCAAGGGACAAGTTAACCAAGTCCTTTAAGGATATATTTGACATCCTCTCCAAAGTGAATGTAAACATCCCCCTACTTGACATGATCGAAAAAATGCCGGCATATGCAAAATTTTTCAAGAGCCTCCACACAAACCGGCAGAAGTTTAGGCCAAACCACCAAGAGTGCATCACGGGAAATGCTAGTGCCGTTCTACAGAAGGAGCTCCCGCCCAAGCTCAAGGATCCGGGTAGTTTTTGTATTAACATCACGGTCGGAGGTGCCAAGCTTGAGAGAGCCATGTTGGATTTAGGGGCTAGCATCAATTTGATGCCCTTCTCCATCTACAAGCAGTTGGAGTTAAATGAGCTAAAGCCGACCACCATGTCACTACTTCTAGCCGACGGGTCCGTGAGACATCTAAGAGGGATCGTGGAAGACGTGTTGGTGCAAGCGGACAAGTTGATCATCCCGGCGGATTTCGTGGTACTAGATATGGACGATGTGAGCGGAGAGACAAATATGAGACCTATCCTCTTGGGTAGACCGTTCATGAAGACGGCAAGGACAATCATTGATATACATAAAGGAAAGCTTTCCATGACCGTCTTGGATGAGACAGTAGAATTTCAGGTTTTCAAGTCAGACCCGTAAGACATTGGCTCAGTTGATTGTTTTGCCGTGGATACACTTCCGTCACAGGACTACTCAAGGAACACAAATGAGTATTTAGATGAAATCTTTGCACTTTTTGAGGACAAAAGTGAGGAAGATGTTCACAAAGAAGATACATGTGACAAACAACCATCCTCGGAAATCAATGAGCTTAAAAGCGAAAATGCCAACTTGAAGATGGAATTGGAAGCCCTTAGAAAAGAAAGGGATGAGGCAAACAAGAGGGCGGAAGATCTTGCAAGGCTAGTAGAAGAGCAAGAGGAAGACTTTGCCCGTAAGACAAGGAAATTGCAAATGCAAGTGGAATTGAAAGACAAGACGATTGATGCTATCAAGGAGGATTTGAGTTGGAAGGAGAACGCCTTAAAGGTGGCAAAGGTGAAGGAATGCGATTGCGTGGTAGAGCTTGAAGGAGCCGAAAGCACAATCAAAATGTTGACGAAGGAAGCAAGCAAGAAGGAAGAGACTTTGAAGGTCAACACCATCAAGGGTAATACAAGCCATCCGAATGCAAGAGTTAACAAGACCAAAGGTAGTCCTTCTTACTTTCCTTACAATTGTTATTTTTGCCACACTAGGGGTCATAAAATAGCCCATTGTGCTAAATTCATTGAAGTTTGCAAAAAGAAACAAAGCATACCTATAGGGAAGCCAAAGAGGATTTGGCAAGTTTGGGTCCGAAAGGACAAACTTGACCAAGTAAAAGAAGCTATTTTTGATGAAAAGAGAACTCTTAATATGAAAGAATGCCCTAAACTTCTTGATATGAATTGTGGTAGTACTAGTGAAGTAAATCCACCCTTGATTGTCTGAACGTGCTAATGTGTTTTGTGCTTGTGAAGGTTGCTATGTCTTCTAAAGGAAGCGTGTTTGGAGTAATGACTACATGTGCATACATTTCGGAACATGGCTTGTGGAGCCAATTTTAATTTTTGCATAATTTGGACAATTTGGGGTTGTAAATAATTTGAACATTTTGCATAGTTTATTGGTTCTAAGCTAGTTTTTGTAGCTCGTGTTGATGAAGCTAGGTTCTTATTCTCTCGGATTGAAACGCCGACAACTTGCGAGTCTTGGAGGGACAAGCAAGCCGAGAGAGCTCATAAAAAGAGCGAGAGCTGTGCATAATTGACAAAGGCTTTAAATCAAGTGGAGAACGAAGTTTTGGCGCTTAAAGAGCTGTAGTGCTCTCACTACGTTTTGCCTAGACGTTAAATCGTGCACTTGGTGGGAGGCAACCCACCTAGGTACATTTCTTTCTTAGTTTATAATTGTTTTTATTTTGTTTTTACATTTTTGCTTAGAATAAGTGTGCGGATTTTTTGTGTTGTGTTTAGTGCCTAGGATGTTTATGTTTCTTGCCTCCCTTGCTTCGTTTATTCATTGTCCATGCATCTCATGTCATGTAAAAATTGAAGACAATGTTTAGATTAGGTTTGGGGGTGTAGATTCATTATTTGAGTCATTTTTCATTTTACTTTTTCAAGTTTTTCTTTGACTTTGCGAAAGTGCCCTGTTTTGGAAATTTTGAGGCTAAATGTTTCAATTAAACTGTACCGTTTGGTGAGGAAATAAATTATTTCGTCCACATTATGTTCTTTGATTTTTCGATACAGTTCCAACGATATAAAGAACGAAAAATTCTGGGCAGGGGTTAAAAAGATATGAACGTTTCTTCGACCAAAGGTCATGGGCGATGCCCTGTTTTGAAAAAACTGCACGTGAACCATCTTTGACGTCCGTTTACACTTTTTTCCAATGTGAATTTTGAAATGTTTTATAAATGAAAAATGTGTATTTGCATGTCTATTTTCATGTGCCAAAATTTGAGAAATTTTTATTGAGTGGTTTTGAAAAGATGCACTAGAGAATAGACATAGGTCGATTTTAAAAGTCACCAGTTTTTTGGAATTTAATCCTCCATGTTGAGATGGTCTTTCGCATTGTGTTTTTTGTGTTTTGCGTCGTGATAGATGCGCGCCGTTAGGCCGAACTCTCTTGTTTCCGACATTGGGGACAATGTTGGATTTAGGTTTGGGGGTGTGGCGACGCCGCGTCTTTTCATTAAAATTTTTAATTTTTGCATGCAGTTTTTGTTTGATTTTTGGCATGTTTTTTAGGTGTTAGGTGTCGTTTTGAGTCGTTTTGTGTCAATTTTTGCGAAAAGGCCATGTTGATCATATATTGTTCGGTGAGATGCTCTTAAGTGTGTGCCGATGAGGAGTGTTGTATGCATTTTGTGCTGAGTTATTTTTGGGTGCGCTGTGCAAGTGCGGTTAGTCCCTTTCTCTTAGTGCCCGTGTGGATGGGGCACCATGCTTGAAAATGAGGGATTAATAGTGGAGACTACCCGTGAGTATTTGAGCCTATTAGCTTTTATTTTGAGGGTAATTTCATTCCACTCTTCACACACACCTCTAAACACATCTATGTTAAATAAAAAGTCTCATTGCACTTAAATCGTCGTTTGTCATAGAACACTAAACCATTTGTGGACTGCTTGCTGAATTGTTATTCCCTTGATAGATGGACCTCTAGAAAGGATTGTAGGCAATGTGTGCTTAACCACTCAAATATGGCCTAAACACTTTTCCATTCCATATGTGTGTGCTCCCAAGCCAATTTTGAAGCCAAACACATTAAACCTTTCATTTCATCACCCACATCATCCATAACCTCACAACATAAACACTAACCGTCCCTTTAACTAATTGATGAAGTTAAGGCGTAGGATTATTGTAAATAGGGCTCTTGTTATGATGGCGTGTACCTAGGTTGAGTAAAGAATTGTGCAGAATTTTGATTAAAAAAAAAAAAAAAAAAAAAATCAAGGCTTAAAAGCCATATGTTATTGTGTAAATAGTGCTTGAATCATTAAAAGTAGTTTTTGAAGCACAAAGTGAGCAAATTGTTGCCTAGACGCCAAATGTATAGTTAAGAGTTGTAAAAGAGCCAATCATCGGATTTAGAATGTAATGCCTTAATTGATTCAATTGGTTTTCGTATCTCCCATTTTCTATTCATTCATTACCTAACCACCCAAGGCCCCGTTACAACCAAGGAAAAGTCCTACTTGATCTTAGGGAAAGTCTAGATAGGGAATTTTAGTTGAAGCATGTTCTTTCCACGTTCATGACATTCGGTTCCTTCCATGAGACTTAATCACGAAAATGGCGTTCTTTCATGATCACATGCAATTAAAATTGATTCCATTACATGAACTCATATTGCATGTTTTGAGGTGTGTTGCCTAGGATTCGGAGTGCATTGAGAGAAATCCATGAGGATAGAGTCGAGGCGAATTACATCCCTTGTTGGAAAGTGGGTTGTTTTTGAAGCATGGGCATTTTGAGTGTGGGATTGCATGCGCGCGGTGTATTCACATCATTACCATATTTTTAAAATCCGCTTAGCTATTCTTGCAGGCATTCTCTCCTTAGCTGCATGCCTTGGGTTGCATCTCATTTCGGTGGCTTCGCTTTTATCGAGTTAGTGTCGTCGTTGTTGTCCGCAACGAGAGTCCTTGAGTCGTGTGTCTTGAGTCTTGCTTATTTGTTTGTTTTATTTCGGTTTGCTCGAGGACGAGCAAAGGCTAGGTTTGGGGGTGTTTGATCGAGCCATTTCTATACTAGATTTTGGCCCCCATTTCCGTCGCTTTTGTTCGGTTCTCGGGTAAAATCGAGTGTCTAATGGCTCGAAATTAGTTAATTCGCAGGTTTACAGTTTTTCAGAGGCAAGTGTGCATGTTGAGCAAGATGGGGAAGCCGAGGGCGTATCTTGGTTGGTTCATGTTCCGAGTCGAAGTGAAGAGGAGTCGTTGCTCATATTTTCCAAGTGGAGGTCGCATGACATTGGCCGGCGGCCAACTTGACAGCCACCTTTTTGCGCTCATAGATCAGTGAAGTTGGCTCCCAAAGTGGTCGCTCCCACCACGGCCAACTTGACAGCCACTTTTATTTTTTTCGTCATAGATCAGAGAAGTTGGCTCCCAAAGTGGTCGCCCCCACCACAGCCAACTTGGGAGCGACCTCCCATTTCCAGCTCAGCAAAGCTACGAATTCAGCATCAGTTTTTTTGGCTCCCCACTATATATATATATATATTCTCTTAGCTGAAAATAGACCACACACTCTCTCAACCCTAGATCCAAAATAACCACTCACCCAAAAGAAAACCTCTCATATTCCACCATCTTCAACCTCACAAAAATCATCCAAGTTCCCACCTTTCTTCACCATTTTCATCATCTTTTCACATTTTCTCCTTCCCAACCACCATTCCATCCATCTTCGGAGGTTTTGCAAGGAAAAGGAAGCTCTCAAGAAAATGGGTTTTCTCTACTCTTTTGCTTTCTCTTTCATTTCTCCATTGATGTGTAACTAATCATTTAGCTAGGGGATTAATGTAATCGTATTTGACCACTTTATGAACTAATTAGTCTATTTCTTAATTCAATTCAATTTTAGTCTCTTTTACTTGATTAATTTGAGTTTGTCTACTACTCATATTATTTTGTGACCACAATTGATGTGGGTGTGTAGTGTAAACTATCTATGAAATTGGGTTTTGGTGTGAAAGACCTTTCCACCTTAATTCTAATTATGAGTTTGGTAATTGAGAAAGATAATATGTGCATGACCATGCCATGTTGTTTTGGCTTAGAGTTTATACAATTAATGGGTGATGACCATTGCTTGGCACATGACCTTGTGGAGGCAATGGTAAGAACCTAGCTCTTAATGATAAACAAGCCCTAAAATTGGATTTGAAGTGCTTAATGAGACTAAGTAAGGACATTGAGTGGTCTAAGAAGGTTATATTAATTCCCTAGTGTTTCTCTCCCATATATCCATACGTTGTGTGTTGCTTGTGTTTAACTTAGTTTATTTTGTTGCAAGATAGCATTTTTATTGTTCAAGTTTGCATCTTTAGTGTCAAGTTTACATTTTTAGCTTACAAGTTTGTATCTTTAAGCATTTTCAAGAACCAAAATCACTTTTCCAACTCAAAAGCATTATGCAATTTAATTTTACGCACTTAGATTAGTTTTAATTTTTCCCTAGACTAAGTAGTTTTAGCTAATTGAATCACCGATCCCAGTGAACGAACTTAATTTAAATTGAAAGTAATTTTTACTACATCACTCAGCAATTACATAAATTAAGGAGAGACTAAATTAAGGAGCTGAATCTCAGCTATTACATAAATTAAGGAAACTATAATTGTCCTATTAACTACAAGCTATATACAATTGTAATACAAAATCATGCCATAACTAGAGTGACTAATTATGGCTAAATATATATATTGTATTTGACTGACACGAATTGTATCATGAAAATGCCTACCTAAGCTTACATTGTTAAAAGCACCACAAGATAGCCACAATAATCGGGATATTAATAAATGCTAGGTGATTTTATTTCTGAACCCTTCTTTCTTTCATCATTTTCCGAATCTTAAGCGCATTTCCCCAGTCTCCCGCATCAGCACATATGCTTGAAAGCAACACATGGTATCCAGAATTTTATGTTTTCAAATGAAATAGATGTCTTTAAGCCACTTCAGCTAACTCAACATTGCCATGGACCCTGCACGCTCCAAGCAATGTTTCCCCAACACTTGCATCATGCGGAAATGACAATACTTTTTATGATCTCAAATGCTTCACTCAAACGAATAACACTACCGTGAATGAATAACACTCCAAACGAGCTGACATCCCGTATTCGTCGGTCATGAAACGTAAGTAGGGAATCCCATAATCAACTTGGCCAGCATGCATAGCAACAGGCAGAGATTATAGCAAGAAAGGTGACACGATGCTGGACTGCAGTTTCCAACATTTTATGAAGAAAGAAAAAGAAAAAAGCAAGAGAGTCCTTAAGGCAACTCTGGCTTTCCATAAGCAGCAATGATGCTATTCCATGAAACCTCAATTCTTACACAAACAAAATCTATTGGGCCACTCTTTGCAAAAATGTCGGAGATGCAACCACCTTTGATCATGTAACAGTGAATCTCTTTCCCATAACTAAGTGCAGGTAAGCTTGCACAAGCATAGAGTGCATTTGATATACTCACACGGCCATGTTTTATTCCTTCCATTGTCATTTGCCATTTGATCCAATCTTTCCCACTTTGAATACATGTCTGTAATTGCAGTTCCAACATGACATTTTTGACGATGTTACCATGCAATTCCTTACACAATTTCAGAGCATCCAAACTAGCTGGTAATACACTTACCGGGGACAGGGTCACAGCATTTGGACTGATTTTCTCACCAATACATTTCTAAATAATCATTGTTCATCCCGTTAAGCATGTATCCCGAAATCACTGCTGTGCACATTACAAGATCAATGGTGATGCTCTGGTTAAAAATCTTGCATGCCATCTTCACATTCCTACACTTGAAGTATAAGTCAATAACTGCACTCTTCAGGAATGCATCCAAAGGAATGCCATTTCGTACTATATAACCATGAATTTCCTTACCTCGTCCGTGACTTGTTAATTCAGTAACCAAAGGAAGAAAACTTGAAAACATGAATGAGTCAAGTTTGAACACCAGAAGATGTCATCATATGAAACAAATCTGAAGCCTCATCCATACAACCATTTTGAATACAAAGCCAATAGTGTGTTTACCACCGGTGAGTCAAACTCCAATCCAAAATGTACAACAGAGCCATGAAGTTGGGTTCCCAAATCAATCATGGTTTCCGTGGGACACACAGACAATATACCAGAAAATGTCAAAGAATTGTGTTTTCTTTCACTATATTCTGATTCCCCACATATCACATAACCATTAAGCATCACATTCCACAAAACACAATCTCTATGGGACAATTTATCAAACAGACAACGCGCATTGCCAATACAATGACTCTCTGCAGAGATCTTAACCAAAGAACTCCCAACAAACACATCAAACTCGAAACCCAACAACCGAATTGTATCATGAACCAACCTACATAATCTTACATTATTCAAAGCACCACAAGCGTTAATCACACAAGGAAAACTAGATTTATTGAGCAATAAATCCAAAACTCAACATCTTAAAATTAAATATAACAGCAAAGCATATTGAAACCAACCCAGTTTAGCAAAATCTTTAATAATCCTATTCCTAGGCATAGTTGTGTTCAATTAAAAAGCGAAAAAACATGTTCATGACATCTTTGAAGCACCCACCAAGCACAAAAAATAAATAAATAAATAAATAAATAAATAATTAAAAAAAAATTAAAAAAAAAAAATTGATATGCGCATGGACTTATCTACCTTGTTGAATCAAAGACCGATCAGAGAAGGATTTGACGAATAAACATATGAGAAATTTTTGTGGAATGGAGTTACAATACTCCTTTGATACATTACATGAGTAGTGCAGAGCATGTAAAAATGAGTAAATATATTTAATTTATATATATATAAAAAATAGGTATAAAAAATTATTGATGACCCATCTTTTTTTTATTTAATTTATACATAAAAAAAAAACATAAATAATTTTTTTTAGGTATTGTTGAGACATAGGACTATCGGTTATGAAGTTCAATGCACGTATAAATGTATAATATGAAAGAAATAAATTCAATAATAAACAAAAAGAATTAGGATTATCGTTCACCATCGAAATCCAAATTTCTACGGGGGAAGCAGATCAAACACCGGATTGTATCACTGGGCTGAGGACGATCACAAAATCAGAAAGTCCCCTCTTGTATATCACAATGCATAAACCCACACTCTAATCATAGATGGAGGAAATTATATTCTATAATGATTTTCTCCGCATCTCTCTGTTTTGTGTGTCTTACACTAGGACATACTCTCTGTTTTTTTTTTTTTTTTTTGCACACTCTATCTTACACTTATATTGCACAGAATGCACACACAAAGTTGCACTCACTTTGTTGCATACCCTGAAGCACACTCTATGTGCAATAATACTTAAAAACACATATTAGCATTTTATGTGTAATTAACTACCCATTCAGTTACCAAATATGAATTGCTCATGGGCTTATGCTTGGGCCATGTTTACATGGACTTAGACTTGGCCCTACTTGGGTGTACGAACCCAAATATACCAACATAATCTTACGTATAATTGTGAATTGTGATACATGTTAATTTATTACATGAAGGACAATGTAAAATGATGATGATGGTTCATATACTTTTCACTAAATGTCAAATTATAACTTCTTATTCATGTCTTAACTATATAAGTAATTTGCCAACAAAGGCGTAGCTCAGTTGTCGTAGCTCAGTTGTTAGATGGACGAGTTTGGAGCTTGGGCAAATGACTCAACGAGTCAGTAATTCGAATTGTACCAATGGCAAAAGCTTTAAAATATATATATATATATTGTCCCAAATTAATAGATATTGTAAAAATAAAAAATAAAAAATTTTAAAAATTAAAAAAAAAAAAAAAAAACCAAACTATATAAGTAATATCGGTCATTGTGATGGAATTTAAGATGATCTACTGATAATATATATATATATATATATATATATATATATATATATATATACACACTTGAAAACACAATTATTATCAATTTAAGTATGCGAAAACAAACAAACGAATAAAGAGTTGAATACCGTAAACCCACACCCGATGGCTGACACTCAGCAGAGTCATCCAATCCAATTACGAGATAATTCCAGGGCTTAGAGAAAGCCACAAAAACCACACCAACATGTCTTAGAGCTATGACACATCTAACAACAACTATCTCAATGAGGGCAACATTTCTTGCATCTCCCACTTTTCCTTTTTAATTTATTTCCCTTTCCTTTATTTTCAAGGACTATAATTTTGAGAAAATAGTTATTATATTGATAGAGGTATTATACATATGGTTGCTTTTTCGTATCCTAAACCATGTCCTCCGAAATATGTTCAAGTTTATGGTAGAAATGAAATTGAAGAAACTTTTTTTTGTTTTGAACAGCACTTTTATTCAAAAGAGGCACCAGAAGGCCAAGCGGAAGCAAACACAAAAGGCAAACAAGCCAAAGGCAAACAAAAAAACAGGGCAGAGCCCACCCAAGGCAAGAAAAAACGGAGCAAGAAGGGCAAAAAAAAACACCGAAACACAACAAAGACCAACAAAACCACACCAAACTGCGAAACAACAAGTAGAGCAAGGCTTCCACCACCAAGGCCGAGAGACAAATTAATGAAGGTTTTCTTGTCCGGAAGAAACTATTATAATGAAAATTTTAGAAGGCCTTGTTGCAGAATACTTTGCAAGAAGTTCAGTTTTTATCAGTGTTCTAGTAATCGGCCTAGGCGGCCGATTAGTCGACCCAAAACAGCTAGGCGACCGGAAAACGCACCGAAAAGGTGATAATCGGACCATTTCTACGGTGGACGCGTAATCGGACACGTGGCCGCATAATCGGGCAAGGCGGGTCGAAGCCGTTGACTCTGCCGTTCTTCTGCACCGAAAACCAGCTGGAATAAGGCATGGGATCGCCATTTTCGGTGACTAAACCAGCTAGGGTTCGGTCGGCAATGGAGGCAGCGTGAGGTTGAAGATGAAGTTGAGAAGGTGGGGTGCGTTTAGCAGTGGGCTAGGGTGCACGCAAGCTTCACTTGAGTCAGGTTGGGCAATGTTTGGGCTTCTGTTTGGGCTCCTGTTTGGGCTCGTGCGTGAGCTCTGATTTGCATGGCAAATAACGAAACGCTCCCTGATCTCTTAATAAATCACAATAGCTGCAATCTTCCTTCAATAATTACACTTATATCCCTAGCGTGATTTTGATGCCTTAGCGTGATTTTGATGCCTTAGCATGGGTTTTATTGGGTCAAGTGATGCTTATTGAGCCATTTGAGGCTTATTGGGTTAGATGCAACATTGGGCCTATGCTTAGTGGGTTTTCTTTGGATTTGATATGTGGAATTTGTTTGTAATTGTGTTTTCCGATTAATCCCCGATTAATCGGCCTAGGCGCTAGGCCCTAGGTCTCCGCCCGACTAGCGCCTAGCACTTACTAGAACCTTGGTTTTTATTGTCGAGTTTTGAAAGTAGGTTAGCACAGCTCAGTATATCAACTTCCATTGAAATAGGCAATGCCTATTTCAATAACTTCGGTAATTCTGGTGGGATGCAAGGAAATGGTTTTAGAGGTCAATCTAGAGGAAGGGGCGACAGTCAAGGGGATGCAGAGGCAGAGGTGGTGGCCGGCAGGTTTCACTCAAGAATTGTGTCAACTAGAAGTACAAAGTGTCAAAAATAAATTGTAGCTTAATTGATAAAAAAAGTAATGAATGCAATCATCTGTGATATGACAGCATTTTTCTAAATGAAAGGCCGGCCTGCTGATTCAAATATCTTACATATATGAATTTAAATATAGTTCAAACTAAACAAACCAAAGTTGAAAGTAGTTCAAGAGAATTTAAAGGTAGTCAAAACTAAAAATTATCTTAAACACCAAATTTGAAGCTAGTTCAAAGCAAGTATTACACAGTTACATTGTGGAGGAGAGCTAAGGAGAGCTACTAGTGTCTGAGGATGAACTTCTGGGAGACTGCCTAGAGGATGAACTTCTGGCGGAGACCGCCTTTCCATGGTGCCAGATGATCCTACCCGGTCAAAATCCCCTATAATAATAATAATAACAAAAAAAAAAAAAAAGAAGCAACTATTACACTTCAACTAAACCAAGAATTCTATCAATTAATCCATATCCATGTTTATAGATTCTTTTAGTCTGATTTCAGTTTTAATCCTACCTTCTACGTCAAGACATATAAATAGCCTAAATATCTGCACAAAAAACTTAAGCTTGTAGAATCCAAGAATAGAAGCATCTAAAAATTATTTGAATTTATCCATACGTTTACGGAATCTTACTAGATTTCAGTTTCAAAACAATTTGCTAAAATGACACAGAATTGCTAACTGTGAAATGTAGTCTTCGCTTAGATATACAATTCCGGGCATTGTTATTAATATGCACAAAATTTACCTCAATTATTTAACACTCAGTGCTAAAAATAACAATCTAACCACTAGCAATTCTGGGATGATGCAACCATTAAAATTCATCAATATGCCATTCCATTGAGAAAAGGTCCTTAAAATTAGATAAGTAAATCAATACACAAAATATCCTCCATGAGAAAAACCCACTAGCACCTGCTCTTTACCATTCATGACTTCATTCTTCCAATTTAGTAAATTATATAAGATGATTTAAAGCATTGCACTTGATAATCAAAACAGAATCTTAAACTTACTTGATAGATTTAGGAAAACACCAATCCAGACGACATTTAAGGATTCCATTTGGAAGTTTTGGCCACAAATGCATCACTGCATTTATGCCAAGAGGCTTCCTATTCAGTGATGGCCCATAAAAGTGAAGGCCGTTAATCTTGAAATCTTTCAAGTAATGCCTCCAACACTTAATATTTCGAGAATTGCAGCAGTTGTCATCTATATTCACCATTTCATTGCATAGCCACTGCAATCAATTTTTAATATGTTGATTATGACACAATTTTGGGAAAAAATTAATTAAGAAGAATATATATAAGAAAAAAAAAACATAACCTCATAGAAGCTGTGGAGGAGTTCTTGTCGTATATACACATAAAATTTCCTTGAATAACAAATCCCAAGCAATCCATCCAGCAATGCTGAAAAACTTGATGGTGGTGCATCTAGGCACACCCATAAATCTTCAACTTCAGTGGGAGTGAAGACAAATTATTTCTAAATTCTTTGAAATTGAATGAATCCTTGGAAAATCACAACATAAAAAGAAAAGAAAAAGGAAGAATCAATTAAGAATGATAAATGTCATTGGAAAAAAAAAAAGTAAATTGTCAATAAATAATTATATGCAATTTATATATGTACCCTCTTTGACCTGACATCGATGACTATAGATCTAATTTGATTTGATACTCCTAGGAAATCCTTCATATTAAGGAACCATTGTGCGTTAGGATCAACTCTATCCCCAACTCATCAATTGCATTTTTGAAGTGGAGTTCCCATGGACATGGAGCATTTACTATAGAAGTGAGAACTGGATGATTACGATAGTAAAAGGAGAGTAAATTTGGGGTATCAATTTCAATTTCCTTCAATTTAAAGCAATAAGAAATGCTTAGCTTCTTAAGTCGATAACTTGAAATTGTTATCCGTTAAATGAGAGCACAAGAACGTACTTTCAGGTCCTCAAGCATGGGAACTTTTGACATAAGGCGATGGAACTCTTGATCTATTAAATTGATACCCTTTAATTTTAACACCTTCAAATTCGAACAATCAGCCACGTCAATTATGATTGACCCACGTACCCCACAAGTAATTGCAAGCTGCTGGAGACTTGGAGCAGCAAGTTCGACTCTTTTAAGCTCATTTATTGGTCCACAAATGGAACATATTTTGAGTTTTTGAGGTTTAACAACAGAAATATGTTTTAAACCCCCAAAAGTGATCTAAAGAAAAATCTTCAAGCAATGGACATTGACTAGTGAGCATTTGGACTATCTCTTCATTTATGACAACTTTTTTCAGAATTAGACTTTTGAGAGAATATAACCTTATAATCTCAGGGATATGCTCCAACTTACAACCCTCTAACCTTAAAGCCTTCAAGGATGCAGCTGAAAAGATTATCCAAGGTAGAGTGTACATTGCATTTTTATATGTTTGGACAATCAAATCTAATTCCTTAACTTCATTCTTTACGGCCAATCCTATCCACTTATCAAGAAGAGAAGATGCTTCAACATCAAGAAGACCTATCAATAACCTAAACTTCTGCATACACAATTTCAGGTTGCCAAACCGAACAAGGAAAGCATCAACAAATTCAGTGAACCTATGTAAACGTTTACGAAATATTATAGTTTCATTCTTGCAAAATCTTTCAGGATTTTTGTTGGCAAGATCTCCTACAAACCATTTATAGGGTTCATGAAAATCGAAGATGGGGTAGGACACATAAAAGTTATACCATTTATGTGACAAAACACTTGTTTGAGCTACCTTTTTTGCAGAGAGGTAACTCATAATGTGATGAATAGTATAATCAGGCAATTCAGAGATTCGATCCATGGAATAAAATATCGCTTTTCTAAATCTTCAAACCTGTAACAAATAGGTTATAATCAATGATAATTGAAACAAACATCCTAAAACAAGACAAACATAATTGACTTGGATATGAGTAATCAACCTACGAAAACGAAACAATCTAAGCAAAGTATTGAATTTTGGATCCCGAAAATATCATGCTAATCCATATATATCATCCAATGCTTAACGATGTAAGTATACAGAGATTAAAATCATAAATGAAAAAATAAAAATAAAAATTATAAGTAATATTAACTCTTTAAAAGATAATACAGTAGTAACATACAAATATACCTAAAAATAAATATATAAATAAAATTCGGCATGCCAGTTGTACCCCTAAATGTTTTCTCCCTAATCCGAAGGATTGAAGAAGTTATAATTTTTTTATTTTTTTATTTTTATGGTTTTCATAGTCAAAAGCAAATCAGACGAAATTGTATTTCGAAAAATTTCCAGTAATGAAGATGAATAATATCACATAAATTGACATTACATAATAAATACACATTATAGCTAATTTTTCTCTCAAAAAAAAAAAATCAACAAAATATGCTGCATATCGGAGAATTTATTTTATTTTATTTTCAACAGCAGATCTGTGACAATAATGCACATATTATTAAGCAAAAATCCATTTTCCAATGCTTAACAATTATACAGAGAGAATAAACGAAGGAAAGTGAAGAAACAAAAGAGTAACTAAGTCTTTGTCTTTGAAGAAAACCGAAGAAATGAAATTGAAAGCAGAGGAAATGTTTTTGTTCTTGTATCTCTGTACTTTTCTGATTAACGAGCCACGTGTCGATATGGGATTGCTTTTGCAGTCTGCTGGCAATCCCATATTGACGACGTTGTAAAAATTTACCTATTTACAATGACGCCGTTTCAGCAACTTGATATTCAAAATCAAAAGAGAAACCAGAAATCAATTGTCAGCTTGTCCCAAAACAAAAACCAAAAAAACCCTAAATTGCGAACCTCTTCCAATGTCATCCTCTATATTACTCCAATCAATGTTATTGTCGAAGCCGAGAGTAGAGAACTTCAATTGCAGCTGCTTCAAATCTCCTGAATCAATGTTGTTGTCGAAGCTGAGAGTAGAGAACTTCCATGGCAGCCGCATCAAATCTGCTGAATTTATAGTAAGTCCCAGATTTTCTGGCGTTAAATTTAGTGCATCTGCGTGCTCCAACCTTAAAGTTAAAAGCTTTATGCAATGTAGCGTTAAAAACTTTGTGAAATCGACTGCATGTTCATCGACTAGCAAAATTGCTACCGTAGCCAATTTTGGGGAAGCAAAAGAGAATTATTTTGAAAAAGTTTTGATTGACCGTATTTTAAAAGTCGTGAAGTGGATGAAAATTCCCACAGTGCTGGTTTTGTTGCTGATGATGACGATGTCCAGTCTTCGCGGCGATTCGGCATTGGCTGCTTCGAGTGGTTTAATGGGTAATCACCATTCGATTTCATCATCATCTGATGGGAGCAGTAGTGCTTTGATTAATGGGCAACATGAGTCGTCTTCACAGTTTCTAGATTTTCTAGATAGAATACTATTACTCTCGGTGCTTTTGTATTTAAAGAATCGTTCACGGGAGGACTATGTTAAATCAAAAATGACTCAAACAAAAATTATCAAGCGTTTGATGATGATGATGAAGAAATTATTAAGCCGTATGCATTGCGCGGTAAAACTTTTTAATATGCTTGTGTAAGGTGCTATTTGTTTTTGATATGTTCTATTGTGTATGCTTGGTAAATCTTAGTTAGTTTATTTCATTTATTTTGCAGAGACGGCAGGAGCTTTGCGTGATAATTACATGTTTTTCATCAATAACGGCTATTTATCTGTATGTCAAATATCTTTTTTTCTTACATTTTAATTTTCTGAAGTATTTGAGTTTATGAATTAAATTCACTTAATTCTATTGATGAAGTTGTCGTTATATTGCTAGAAATAATGATGATAAAGACATTTACATTAGATTACTAATCCTTTTTCGTTCTTGTGTCGGACCATGTTACTATCGCATTGCATGGTAAATTTTTCAGGTGAAAGGTTACGAGAGTAGAGAAGATGCAGTGGCATACTATTTGAAACTTTCGGAGGAAGAACAGAAGAAATTTAATTAATTAAATATGTGAAGAAAACTTAACAGTGAAAAAACTAACACAAATAGGCGGGAACTCTTTGATAACTCACAATGGACACATATAGTGGTAAGATCATATTTTAAATTGCTTAACAAGATCTCCTTTCATCTAATTTCTAGAAAAAATAACACTTTTCTTTATTAAGGTGACAATCTTGGTGGCTGCAAAAGGTCAAGGACTAATTGGATTTCTGAACAGCATTCGCTTCAGGAGCGAATTAGATAGTGCCTTGTGGTCATTTGAAAGAATGTCCTCACTTGAGTTTGCCGAAATTGAGGTAATAAAAATTTCTATCTTTTCTCAATCTTAAATTGTATATTCTATTGATTTTATGCGGAATTGAAGTTGTTGGTTTTCATTGAAATGCAGGCACTTAATGTCTTTTGGACCCCTATGATTGAAAATTATGGTTTGACAGATATGGAAGTTCGTAAAGCATACCCACAGTTACGTTATAGTGAAATATGGGAAGGATAATCCCTCAATTGTCTCGGCCAAACTTTGGTTTCTTTGGAAAAAAAAAAAAAACAAAACAAAATGCATATATATATATATATATATATATATATATATTAGAGTTTATTCTTAGAATGAACTGTTTTTTTCGAATCAACGGTTGCATAATTATATCAAATGCGATGAGTTTGTCAGGAATGTGTTAATCGAGACAATTGTTTGATGAAATGCATGTGAGCAATTTTGACATGGAATACAGAGTTTTGTGGGATTTTTCACTGTGGTTGTCACTAAGTCAAGTTTCTACATGTATATATAAAATAAAATAAAAATAAAAACAGACGAATGTTGTTAGATAATGTGTGTTTAGATAGTGTAAAGCTTAATGATTACATTCATGCTTGTTTCCATATAGATGACGCTGAGTTTGGTAGGCCGTTGTACATTGAGCTTTGATTTGAATTGTTTTCTTCATAGTGCTCGTGTTGATTTATATGGAAATTGTGGTTTAGTTGAAAACACAGGGCAGGTTTTTGATGCAGTGCTTTATAGAATGTTATGGTGTCTTGCTATGCGTTGAATGGTGTGATAGATGAGGCTTTCGGGGTGTTTAACTTGGTGTGGTTGGAATGTGAGGATGGAGATGATTTTGTACGTCGTCTTGAATGTGGTGATTAGGGTAAGCAGATTCAGAGAGTAGATGCTTTTGGATTAGATGTTTTACGATCTAGTAATTATATATGTGAGGGTGGATGGAGATGATTTTATAAGCTGTTTTGAATGTGGTGATTAGGGTAATCAGATTCAGTGGGTAGATGTTTTTGGATTAGATATTTAATGAGCTATTAATTATATATGTGGGGTGGTTGTTTTGGTGGTGGTTGAGGATAAGATAGTGAGAGTGGTGTTCTACGAGTGATGAGGTTGTGTTGCTGCCATAAGCTTGCCAGAATGACAAAGCAGAGTAAAAAAATGTGAGAATGAGTTGAGAGTGATGTTTAGGTTTAGGGTTAATAATTATTCTGTTTTTTAAACTTTCTTGTACGATCCACAATTGCACAAGGTCTGATCCTTAACCAGAATTTGCATCAAGCACTAAACTTTTAGTAAAAGCAAACTAGAAATTTAAAATTATTTTGAAGCTAGCTTTGCTGAGTGTATTCTTTTTTTGAACAGCAAATTTTAATAGAAACAAAGCACAGAGGCCAGCAAAAACAGCCCACAGCTGGGCAGACAACACAACAAAACACAAGAAACAACACACCCCCAACCCCACCCAAAAAAGGGGGGCACCAAAGCACAACAGAGCAACAAAACACAACCCACACTGAGAACTCACGATCAACCCCAAGGAAAGGGGCACCACATATTGCTGAGTTTATTCTTGAACAAGGTCTGCCCGTTGCTCTAGTGCTATGTAGCAAGGATATGGATATGGATACGGATACGGATACGGCACGATAAGGGAATACAGTAAATCTTCAAAAACTAAGATACGGATACGGATACGGATACGGTACGATACTGGAATACGGTAAATCTTCAAAAACTAGGATACGGATATGGTAGGATATGTCAATTAAAATAATATATATTTATATTTAAATAATAATAATAATATATAAAAACATATTTGATAATTCATTCAAAATCAAAATATATTCAGAATCCAAATAAAACATGTCACATAACTATATAAGTCATAACAATGTAAAATACTACAGGATCCAAATAAAATATATCACATAAGTCGAACATATTACAAAATCCAAATAAAACATACGTCATATAAGCAATAACATATTACAAAATCCAAATAATACAAGAAAAATAAAACCCATAAAACATATTTTAAATTCCTAATTAACTTCATTATCATCATTCACATTGTTAAATGATCTAAATAATTTGGCATCTAACTCTGGTTCATCAAGAGAAAGGTTTGCAAACTCAAGTATCCTGGTATTCTCCATGTCAATGGAATCAAAGCCAAAATTTCCTTACAATTTCATTTTGACCCCTAATATTTTGAAATTATAATTTGACACATTTTATACTAAAATAATTATAATATTGCCCCAAGTATCCTCAGCTCCAAGTATACCCCAAGTATCCTCCAGTCAAACTTGTGAAAAAGTCAACGGATACGCCTTTTGGCATATCAGATACGTATTCTGAAGTATCCGAGGAGTATCCAAACCGAATACGAGTTCGATACGATTTTCCTCCACCAAATGGAGTATCAATGCTTCCTAACTCTAGTGTGCAGATATGTAGTATTTATTGAGATAATCATTGCTACCCAACCCAATTGAATATTGGGCTCAAAAAAAATTTGTCACTATTTGGACCGGTTTTATAAGAAAGTCACCACTTTAATAACTTAAGTTTAAAATCAACTATTATGGTGAACAGACAAAAATGCCCCCCACAATAACCTTCTTCACCATTTTGGTTTCTTTTTTTTTTCTTTCAAACTCCTCCATCAATGGACGACGGTGGACCATGAACACGCGTACATCGCCTTTGACTACCATGACCAAACACAATAGCGACTTTTTTTATGTCCGAGCCTTTGTTAGTTGCTTTTTTGTTTCAATATAAAACCCTCTTTTGTAAACCTTAAGCTAGCTGATTGTGTGTAAAAAAAATTATAGTTAAAAATGCTCGGAAAAGTCTCGGACAGAGCTTAGAAAGGCTCAGGCAGTTCATTAAAAGGTTTGGAGAACAAATGAAAAGGCTCGAAGGTTCAAGATTAACCAAAAAAAAAAAAAAAAAATTTGTTGAAAAGGCTCAAAAACTATTTACAAAGTCTCGAAGACTAATTGAAAAGGCTCGGGGATTAAATGAAAATGCTCGGAGAACAAATGAAAAGTCCTAGAGACTAATTGAAAAGACTCGGAGACTAAATGAAAAGGCTCAAGCCTTTTCAATTGTTATTGGCCAGAATCAATGTGGAACATAATATGTATCTTGTCGTCTTCTTCTTCATTTTTTTGTCAAGCACTAATTGCACAAACAGTCCCTTATTTTGACCATATTGCACTCTTATCCGTTAATTACATAAACAACACCTCAAAATCGTTGCCCACCACTAATTTTATTCGTTAACCAGATGGAAATCTGCAAGGCATAGCTAGAAAAAAAATTGTAGGAGGGTTAATTTAAAATTGATATAGATATTTACTAAAATTACTATTTTTTTTAAGTAAAATAAAATAAAATTATATTGGGAGGGTCACCGATGGTCACCGTCCAATACAATTGGGCTATGTGGCAATTTTAAATTATTATTATTATTTTACATTGGACGGTCTAACTAAGCAGCGATAAGACTGTGTAATGCATGTTTTTCTCTAAAAAAAAAAAATTTAGTTTACTGGTGCAGTTTGTACAGTTTTATTTAAAAAAAATGGAGATTATTATTTTCGTCCTTAATATTAAAGGAAAACACATTTGTTTACCTATCTTTTTATTTTTGGCTCATGGAGTCTCTAACTTATCACAAATACATTAATTTGTTCTCTAACCAAAATTTTAACCATTAAACATGACTGAAAACATAAATGGACTCTTATGCACTCCAATCATTTATAATTTGATTGGAGGGCAAATCCCATTTATGTTTGTGCAATTTTTGCTAAACTTGCTGTTGTGTTTAATATATATCGAATAAAATTCAAGGAAGTTTGTGCAACTTTCCCTTTTTTAAAAGATATAAAAAAATTAAAAAAAATCTAAGAGTTGAAAAAGATACATGAGTCAAATTTACCATTTAACCCAAACCTCATCTTATCAAAAATAGTAAAGTTTAATTTTGATGGGTATATATAAAATCAAAATAATATCTTCTAAAATTAATTACCGTATTAATTAAAGTCTAGAATTCTTTTTTCTCTCTCCTCTGATTAATACCGATCTTCTCTCTCAACTTTCAACATTCGTTCTCTCTCTCTCTCTCAACTCTCAGGCAACTGCTCTATTCTCTAGCAACCTCCGACTTGGGAAAAAAAAAAAAAAAAGTATTTTTTTTAGTTTTTTTTCTGTCAATTACTTTGTTATTAAGGTATCACTTTTCTTTTCTTCTAAAACAGAAATTACTAAACTAGAATTCTCAAATTAGTATAGATATTTGTTTTCTTGATAGCTGTACTGTGTTTTTCTTGATATCTGGTATTTTTTTTTTTTTTTTTCTAAAGTTTGTTTGGATTTTTCAATTTCTACTCGGAATCGTGAGTTCTACTCGGAAATTCTTAATTCTTCCAAACAATTCCTCAGTCATTAATTTCATGTTATATTAAATTAATCGAGAATTAATTTCAAGACACAAATCGGTAAAACTAGAATTCTAAAATAGTGTGGATTTTTGTTTTCTTAATAGTACTGTGTTTTTGTTTATAGCTGTTATTATTTTTTTTTTTTCATAATACCTTGGATTTTTCATTAAAGATTATGGATCTATTGTCAAAGTTGCCGGATTATATTATTCATCATATTATGTCTTACCTCTCTACAAAGGAGGCAGCTCAGACTTGTGTCTTGTCAAAGAGATGGAATCATTTACGTACCTTGGATTTTGATCAGTTTTACTTTGTACTAAGAAATTTAGCAACCAAATATCCTGGTTTTTTTAGCACCATGGAGGAAAGAAGATTTTGTGAAACAATAAAAAAATTCATACAGTTTGTTGATGCTTCCCTGCTACGGTTTTGTGAGCTTAAGGTACCTGTGCAGAAATTTAGGCTATTTATGAGACCTCTTTTCTTGACAAGTGGATAGAACTGGCTTTGGCAAATAAGGTAAAAGAGATAGATTTATTTGTCCGAAGTACAACTGAAGATATGTTGTATAGTCTGCCTGAAACAATATTTTCAGCTAAATTTTTGACAACTTTGAAGCTAAGTGGTTGTAGCTTTGATAAGTCCTCTAATAATATAAGGCTCCTTTCTCTCAAAAAGCTAGCACTAGACAATGTTGGTGTGGATGCACAAATGTTTCAGAAGTTTATTAGTGAATGCCCTTTGCTTGAAGATTTTTTTATATTCCCAGCTTGGAATTTTAAACGTGTTTGTGTTTCTCATGCACCCAAACTGAAGATTTTGACAATTGATGGATCTTTCTATACAGTTGAAAGTATTGAGATTTTTGCACCAAGTCTTCAAGAATGCAACCTTATTGGTCTCAGAGGCACATGCGCGATTAACTTGTCTGGGTGTCCTCATTTAAACTATTTGAAATTAAAGTATGTAACTGTAGACATTCTTGACCTTATCTCTAAAATACTCTTACTTGAGAAACTAATTTTACATAATTGTCACGATCTTGGAAGATTTGCATTTTCAAGTAATCAACTCAAGGATTTACAGTTTCTTTACTGTAATGGATTGGATGCTATTGATGTTGATGCTCCAAATTTACTTTCCTTTTCCTATGAGTGTTCTCATCCCATGTCCTATGAGCGATCTCATCTACATATTCGTTCAATAAATGCCCCATGGAAACTCAGATTTCATATAAGTCATGAACGTGGTAAGCTTCCCTCTGTTACCTGGTTCAAATGTATGAAAGAAGAATTCATTGGAGTTGCTCATCAAGTAAAAGAACTAAGCATGTCTATCATAGACAAGGTATGGCTATATATTGCGTATTAATAATTTCACTACTAATTTATAATTGATTCTTATCTTATATTAATTGCTTATTTTTTCTTCTTGTTATGTTTTATCAAGGATTCATTTACTTTAGATGAATTCAGAAAACTTTCACCTTCACTCCCTCGT
The DNA here is from genome assembly GCA_030490815.1 of Acer saccharum. Classification (NCBI taxonomy): domain Eukaryota; kingdom Viridiplantae; phylum Streptophyta; class Magnoliopsida; order Sapindales; family Sapindaceae; genus Acer; species Acer saccharum. The sequence goes on along the minus strand of CM059866.1, from coordinate 17,147,319 downwards.
GATGTTGAGAATTTGATTATAGATGTACAAAAAGTACCACCTTTGAAATATGCAGCTTACTTGGATTGCTTACTCTGGATCTGTTTTCCAAGGATTTTGTGTATTGAAACAAAACAGCGGAAAACATCGATAAAATTCATTGAGGTACGCCATTTGTTCATTAACTATTCTTAAATTATCAACGGACCACATAGCGATTGAGTCCCTGTTTGGCCGTTTAATTTTGTAATTGTTCGTATCTTGTGTTATTTACAGATGGTTTACAAGAAGCTGATCAATAGGGATATGAAATGTTGCAATTCTAACATCATAAAGTGTTGGCGGCATTATTTAAAAGATTTCAAGATTGAAAGTTTCGTACCATATAAGGATCCAAAACAACCTCTTCGCATAGATAATTTGATGGTTGAGTTGCCTAGACTTCCAAAAGGAACTATTCGGTTTCATCTAGATTGGTGTTTCCATTTTACATATTGATGAAGCATAAGACTATCGTTTATGAAGTTCAATTCTAGCTCACATAATCTTGTGTGTAACTTCATATTTAGTTGGAGAATGAAGTTATGAACGGAAGATAATTGGAACATGTTTATTACATGAAAGACAATGTAAAAAGATGATTATGGTTCATGTTTGGTTTTTTTTCCTTTGGTTATGATTTTATCAAGGCCGGATTCATAATATTGTCATTCATTCGTCTTCATATTTTTTGAATCCTAAATATGTTGTATGATCAACATATTTCATTTATTTAGCTGTGTTTTAGTTTTTGATTTGAAATTTAAGAGTATGGGATTACAGGAGTTTGTGTTGGATCCGATGCTGCCAGAGTGAATAGTATTAACAATTCAACTCCTCGTACAGCGCTTGGTGCCTTGATTCTATTAAGGAAGAACAAGCTGCAAGAGTCTCTGTAAAGTAAAAAGAGACTATTAGGTTATATTTGCTAACTAAAAATTGAAATGAATTACCATACGCAATACCACACTTAGATCTAACAAGGTACACGTGTGGGAAGTGAAGAACACATACATATAAGAATTTGAAACACAAATGCAAGAGAATAAATCATGCATGAAAAGTGTGTGTGCAGCGAATCTCTTCAATTTAGGGTCAAGTCAAGTTAGCTACCTTCCTTGAAGCACTTGAAGTTACAATGTGGTCCAATAGCATTTGAAGAGAATTTTTTGAACCTAAGTTACCCTTACAATTTTTAACCCCATTGTGATTTTGTCAACGAAATAAACCAATCAAAAAATGAGGCATTTATAATATGAGTAATACTAGATATCACAACTAAAATCATAACTATTCCAACACAATACATGTGGCACATGGTGTGTCAATTGGTGAGTGGATAAATAGATAGGTGAGATAAATCATTATTAATGTGTATCCACTCACCAATTGACACCTCATGTACCACATGTGTTGTGTTGGAATCATTGTGATTTTAGTTGTGATATCTAGCATTACTCTTATAATATATATCAAGCCACGTCTGCAATAAGCCAATTTACAATAGTTCACAATTTTATTTTATTTTTTTTAGCAATTCTGATTTTTTTTTATTCCAAACCTTTTTATTTTCCTAATAAAATCGTTTTTATATATACATACCAAATTCAAGACATTCATGATTCGTTTTTATTCCATATATATATATATATATACAACATAATTTCATATGAGATATTAATGAAAAAATATATATAGGGTTGTTTTTTTTTTTTGTTTTTTTTTTTTTTTGTTTATTTATTTATTTATTTTTTATGTGGGAATATTTTAGTAAAAATACATGGATTCTCATTGTAATTAGGAAATGGAACTTGATTCCTAGGTGAGTGAGGGGAATCAAGTTCCCTTTCTTTCAGGAACTTAATATTCCTGATTTGTGTATGGGGTCCACGGAACTTAATTCCTTAGAACACTAGTAAACACTTGAATTCAAAATTAATAATTCCTTAGAACACTAGTAAACACTTGAATTCAAAATTAATTAGTAAAGATGCCTTAAAATTTAGTAAACAGTGAAAATCATAAATTAGGAACTAAATTCTCTTTCCTAAGTAGGATTTCTGATTAGTAAACACAGCATAAATACAGACATATTATCACTTTGGTCAAATTTCCACAAAATAAAAGCAGACCGATTGCCGGCTATTGAGCAAAGCAACCAAAGCATCAAAAATTTAGGGCCTCATTTATTATAAATTTTGATAATATTATTAAAAACAAAAATCGCCGAACAAAAGATATTGAAGAGCCTCTTTTTCTTTTTTTGTTTTGTTATTATTACTACCTAGAAAATAGGAATTTTTTTTAAGCCTAGAAAATAGGATAATATTAATAATATTATAAATTATTTATTAAATAGATAACCATATATTGGAAATCATTATTGAATATCAGAGTATCTATAATCCACCTTCCAAGCATTTTTATTATCCCATTAAAAAAATATTTTTATTATTAAAAAAACCCTTAAACTTCTCCCCATTTATTTTTTTACCGTTTAAAAATTATCTATATAGATTAAAAAAAAATCATTTCCATTTATCTACAACAATCAAGTACATCACTGCAACTATAACTCTTTTTTACTAAAAGTTTTTGTTCTTACGGCTTACAAGTTAAATCTCTGCAATCATTCTTTAAATATATTATTTATATTATCTATTTATCTTTAAGAAGATCTGAAGAGATTCCATCAGGTAAAATTCAAATTTAAAAATTTAGTTTATGTTTTAATTTTTTCTAATTGTCTGATAAATCAAGTGGTTAATTTTTATTTGGTTATTAATTTTTTTTTTGAAAGGCAAAGTTTATTCATAGCAGCAAAGCCGAAGAGCTACACACAAAACATGTTAAGTAGTGTGAAGCCTGGAAATTTTGCACCACAATGAATGCACCGCCCACCACCACCATCAATTAGCAACTAACCAACCTTTGACAAAGCTTGCATAAATTTATTGTTGGGTTGATGGCAGGTTGGCTTCATTGATGATTTTGGTGAATTTGAGTACTATAAATACTCTTATAATTTCATTGTAAAATGTAGAGTGTGTGCAAGTAGAGAAGAAAGAAAATAGTGAGAGTTGAGAGAGATATTGCTTCACTATTGTAATTATTGATTTCATAGTGGAAGTTGAGTGCGGGTGCGCTCCGTGGATGTAGGCTTTTGCTGAACCACGTAAAATCTTGTGTCTCTTATTTTTCTTTTGTTTGTGTGCATATCCCCTAAGCAGGATTTATTCCCTAACAAAACACGCCCACAACCCATCAAAACATGCACCCGTACAAGCCCCCAAAACAAACAAAAGCAACAACTAGTCTACAAAGCACTACACTAAAAGCCACCAGCCAACTGCTCGAACCAACAACCTGGGGAGCGGAAAGGACCGTCGGCCAAAAACACCAGAAAAAAGACCCCCCAACCGAGCTGCAAAACCGCAAACGCTAATTGTTCTTGAACGGTAGAATCCCCTCCAACTTACCATAGGATCCAACTTTGATCCTACTAATAATCTCCTCAACCATATCATTTTCTCTTCCCTTAAAATCAAAGCCCAAGTCCATTCCGGCTTTGATGACCTTAGCTAACTCTTCTTTTATGTTCCAATAAGCCTTCTTCACCTTTCCCACTTCTCCCTCTTTGAGACGATAAGCTTCTTCGAGACCTTCCCCTGCATCAACACTTCTTCTAGCTTTGCCAATTTCAGGAATTTGATTTGGGCTAACTGGACCCTTGCCACTGTGTCCTTCATTTTAAGGGCTTGAGTGGGACATTCAAACTCAGAGCTAGCCCGCTCCACCAAGGCCCGACCAAGCCCCGTTAACCTTTAAGCCACTTTCTTTGCCTTCCAGACCACAACCCGAATCCCACTTAAAAGATCCCACTCTGCAATTTCTACCAGCCTGGATCATACTTTCACCCTTCCCAAAACGAGAACACAAAACTAAGCTGGAAACAGATCCAGCATTAGAAGATGTAGAGCTGACAGCTCTGAACTTGGCCATTTTTTCCTTCACATCCCTACTAAAGCTGACCTTCCTATTAACTTTATCTTTCCTAAGATGAAAATAGGTACTCTTGTCAGACAACCTTTCATCCTTCCCACAGCCTTTGCCTTTCTTATTTGAATTTTGAAACTCATTAATCTGATTTCTGTCATACACACCAGTCAAAATGAGCTGTCCATCCCCATAGATTCCTCTCTTGTCCATGTTATCTCGAACCATGGAAAGTGACGGGCCTGGTTCACCATCAAGTTCTGAAACGCAAGCTAGACTTTCCTTAACCGGAAAAGAATTCGAAATTGCTTGAATTGTCTTCATCTTCAACCCCATAAAATTTTCCAGCCAAGAAAATTCCAGAAGAGTCCCTTCTTCCTCAACCATCACTTCAAACGAGCTCGTCCCTTCCTCTATTCTAATCTTGCGAGGACAAACATGTCTATTTGGAATAAGCACCAGCATTCAACCATGATCAATCCTTCTTCTAGACTTTTAGTCTCCTCAGCTAAAAGCATCGGTTCTCCAAACAACCATCCCACTTTTTTGAAGAACATTTCAGACCAACATCTCAAAGGGAAACCTGAACAATTCACCCACACCAATCTAGACTTAGGAATATCAGAATCTGTCAATCTCCCCAAAGAAGAGAAGCAATCATCCCATAAAGAGTTATTTTTAATGAATCCATCTCTTTCATTCTCTGTATCCAATTCCCACACAATACTTTTATCACATAAATACATAGATGAAAAGGACAAATCTCTATTGCACAGCCTCTTGGAAACACTTTGAACACTAGAAAAATTATGTAGAATCCCCACTGCACATCTCTCAATCCACCCATCCTCTAACTTCGAACCATCCCAAGACAGCACCACATCATTGTTGTCCCTCGCTGCATTTTTGTCCCTAAAAAATCTAGCCTGAACTTCCTTCTTTTGACCTTCAACTACCTCTACATAGGACGGTTTCTCCAGATGACTTAACCGAGGACTAATTACTAATTGTGTTGTTTATCTATTACAGAGAAGAAAATTTTCAATTGCAATTTAGTTGGAGTAATCAGGTTCTATCGTTTTTTTTTTTATTATTAATGGGATAATAAAAATTATACATCTCAAAAAGCATGAAAAGTTAATTTGTATTAATTTTATAAAATTTTTTCATTATATATATATATAATTGGGGCTTTTTTTCCCTCCCTTAGGGCCTCAAAATTTGTTGAGCCGCCCCTGGACCGACTTTCCAACTTTCTCACTTTGGTCGGTCTACTCTGCTTTGCTATAGTGTTTACTTTCTCTTCGGATTTAATAGTAAAATTTCGTGCTTTATTTTCTTCTTTTATTATTTTATTGGTATTTTTTCTATTATTTTACTGTTATTCATACAACTTTCTCTAATGATATCTATAATTTTCGTTCAATCACTAGGGTTTGTTTAGGACCCTAATAGGCTACATATATTAGTTGATCTTTTTTTGTGTGATTTATTGCTGACAAATTTGCCATCCAAATTTTCGAGTTACGGTTGATTATAATAATTTACCCCTTTATATTCCATTTAAATAAACATGAATTTGTATACTTTGTTGTGGAGTCCTAATTTTGATGGGTATATATATATATATATAGTTTTTCTTCTCAGGACTGAATTGAACTTTTAAAATTAAAATTAGGATCAGACTTGTGGATCATTAATTAAGTTTAAGAAGATTTTAACAAAGTTGGAGTATGTGAATCTAATGGTTGATAGTTGTGGAACTTGTATAAATAAAATCATCCTAACTTTTGAATTATTACAAAGAATATTGTTTTTTTGAATTAAAATATAAAATCAAAATAATATCTTCTAAAAAATAATTACCGTATTAATTAAAGTCTAGAATTCTTTTTTCTCTCTCCTCCGATTAATGATCTTCTCTCTCAACTCTCAACATTCATTCTCTCTCTCTCTCTCTCTCAACTCTCAGGCAACCGCTCTATTCTCTAGCAATCTCCGACCTGGAAAAAAAAAGGGATTTTTTTGAGTTTTTTTTCGAGTTTTTTTTAGGCTTTGATTTTTTTCTGTCAATTACTTTGTTATTAAGGTATCACTTTTCTTTTCTTCCAAAACACAAATTACTAAAATAGAATTCTCAAATTTGTGTGAATTCTCAATTACTTTGTTAGTATTTTCTTTCTCTCTCTTTTTTTTTTTTTTTTTTTTAAGTTTGTTTGGATTTTTCAATTTCTACTCGGAATTCTTAATTCTTCCAAACAATTCCTCTGTTATTAATTTCATGTTTTATTAAATTAAACAAGAACTAATTTCAAGACACAAATCGGTAAAACTAGAATTCTCAAAATAGTGGGGATTTTTGTTTACTTAATAGTACTGTGTTTTTGTTTATAGCTGTTATTATTTTTTTTCTTAATACCTTGGATATTTAATTAAAGATTATGGGGGACAGGATTGGTGCCATGGATCGATTCTCAAAGTTGCCGGATTATATTATTCATCATATTATGTCTTACCTCTCTATAGAGGAGGTAGCTCAGACTTGTGTCTTGTCAAAGACATGGAATCATTTACGTACATCGTTTCCAATCTTGGATTTTGATCAAATTTACTTTGTAGGAAAAAATTTGGCAACCAAAAATCCTGAATTTTTAGCACCATGGAGGAAAGAAGATTTTGTGAACTGAAAAAAAAAAATCATACAGTTTGTTGATGCTTCCCTGCTACGGTTTTGTGAGCTTAAGGTATCTATGCAGAAATTTAGGCTATCCATGACACTTCTTGATGTTAAAGGAGACCTCTTTTCTTGACAACTGGATAGAACTGGCTGTGGCGAATAAGGTTAAAGAGATAGATTTTAATGTCATAACAACTAAAGATATGTTTTATATTCTGCCTGAAACAATATTTTCAGCTAAATTTTTGACAACTTTGAAGCTAAGTGGTTGTAGCTTTGATAAGTCCTCTAATGATATAAGGCTCCTTTCTCTCAAAAAGCTAGCACTAGGCAATGTTGGTATGGATGAACAAATGGTTCAGAAGTTTATCGGTGAATGCCCTTTGCTTGAAGATTGAGTTTATCCCTAGGTCGTGTTTGTGTTTCTCATGCACCCAAACTGAAGATTGTGACAATTGGTGAATCCTTTTATAGAGTGAAAATTAAAAGTATTGAGATTGTTGCACCAAGTCTTCAACAATGCAACCTTATTGGTCTCAGACACACATGCGTGATTAACTTGTCTGGGTGTCCCCATTTAAACTATTTGAAATTAAAGTATGTAAATGTAGACATTCTTGACCTTACCTCTAAAATACCCTTACTTGAGAAACTAGTTTTACATAAATGTCACGGTCTTGGAAGATTTACATTTTCAAGTAATCAACTCAAGGATTTACAGTTTCTTTACTGTAATGGATTATATGCTGTTGATGTTGAAGCTCCAAATTTACTTTCCTTTTCCTATGAGTGTTCTCATCTCTTGTCCTGTGAGTCATGTCATCCGCATATTCGTTCAATAAATGCCCCATGGAAACTCAGATTTCTTATAAATCATGATTATCATGAACGTCATAAGGTTCCCACTGTTACCTGTTTCAAATGTATGAAAGAAGAATTCATTGGAGTTGCTCATCAAGTAAAAGAACTAAGCATTTCTATCATAAACGAGGTATGGCTATATATTGCGTATTAATAATTTCACTTCTAATTTATAATTGATTCTTATCTTATATTAATTGCTTATTTTTTTTCTTCTTGTTATGTTTTATCAAGGATTCATTTACTTTAGATGAATTCAGAAAACTTTCACCTTCACTCCCTCGTGATGTTGAGAATTTGATTATAGATGTACAAAAAGTACCACCTTCGAAATATGCAGCTTACTTGGATTGCTTACTCTGGATCTGTTTTCCAAGGATTTTGTGTATTGAAACAAAACAGCAGAAAACATCAATAAATTTCATTGAGGTATGCCATTTGTTCATTAACTATTCTTATATTATCAACGGACCACATAGAGATTGAGTCCTTGTTTGGCCGTTTAATTTTGTAATTGTTCGTATCTTATGTTATTTACAGATGGTTTACGAGATGCTGATCAATAGGGATACAAAATGTTGCAATTCTGACATCATAAAGTGTTGGCGGCATTATTTAAAAGATTTCAAAATTGAAAGCTTCGTACCATATACGGATCCAAAACAACCTCTTCATGTAGATAATTTGATGGTTGAGTTGCCTAGACTTCCAGAAGGAACTATTCGGTTTCATCTAGATTGGTGTTTCTTTTTTACATATTGATGAAGCATAAGACTATCGTTTATGAAGTTCAATTCTAGCTCGCATAATCTTGTGTGTAACTTCATATTTAGTTGGAGAATGAAGTTATGAACAGAAGATAATTGGAACATGTTTATTACATGAAGGACAATGTAAAAAGATGATTATGCTTCATGTTCGGTTTTTTTCCTTTGGTTATGATTTTATCAAGGCCGGATTCATAATATTGTCATTCATTCTTCTTCATATTTTTTGAATCCTAAATATGTTGCATTATCAACATATTTCATTTATTTAGCTGTGTTTTAGTTTTTGATTTGAAATTTAAGAGTCTAGGATTACATTTGTTTGTGTTGGATCCGATGTTGCCAGAGTGAATAGTATTAACGATTCACATAGGATAAATAGACGTTATGTTAATAATCGTGTCTCCAATGCAGCCGTGCATATTCAACCTCAAGCTGACGTGGTAAAAAAAATATTAGATATTGTCAACATGACCGTCCATCACTTTCAGACGGTCTGTTGTACAACTATTTTTTAGGTTGATTCAGCATACATTTAAAACTGACATTAATTTTTCATATATTTTTTGTAAGGAAATAAAATAGAAAATAAAACAGAAAAAAAAAAAATGGACACGTCATTAAAAAAATTGTGTTTTAAACGGAAGCATTGGAAACTAAATTTTGAATTGATTGTCTATCAAGTCTATTTTTATACCACAATACCACATAGGAATCAAGTCTCTTGACATTGTTATCATATCAACAATTATTGGTATGCAAGCCATTTTTACATTAGAGATGCTCTAAGTGAATCACCACCATTTATCTTTTAAAAAAAATTATTGAAAAAATACTTCTGTAATTTTTTTTTTTTTTAATCTCCCACCAACCAACATGAATAAGTGAATCACGATGAATTTAATTTGGACCCCCTGCATGATGCGAGAAAAATAATTAAAGCTTTCATTTTTGGTTGCCATGTGGCAGCTAAACATGAAAGTTTCATTGGAAAATAATAAAATAATAATTTATATATATAATTACTTTATTAATTAATAAAATAAAGAAAAATATGTTAAAATAATAGTAAAAAACATATTTAACCTACAAAACAATATAAAAAATAAAGTTTAATCAGAATAAATTAACCTTCAACATTTTACTCTATTGTTGACAGTAATTTTTCGTCAAGGTGAAACATCAACTAACCAACAGTTAAGTTTGTGGTTTGTTAATGGCAAAAGATGACATAAAGTGACAAAGAGACACTATTTTACGTGGAAAAATCCAAAATGGGAAAAAAACCACAATTGCTGGTGACGGCATTGAATGAGTTTCACTATGAGGAAATAGATTACACACTCAACTCACTTTTCTCTTTGAAGCACCTGTAAAATGCCTTTTTCTATACATGTGTCATTTACAATAAAAATGGGGTTATATTTATACTCTCATTTGTAACCGTAAATGGAGCTAAGATTATGTTCTATGGGGCACCACGAAATAATGAGTCAAATCTACATATATCTTAGAGATTATGTTAAAGAAAATATTAATTAAAAAGTATTGTTTATATTATTTAACATTTGTTTTTTTGGTAATTGTTGAAAAAATAATACTTTTTGTTGAGATTAATTATCTTAATTTGTGCATTTGTGAAAATATTTAAGATGATACTTGAATAATGATGAAAACACAATAAAAATAAAAATAAGAACAATGCTAGATATTCAAACTCATATCTCAACTTGTAACTTAGACAATTTAATCCAAATAAACGTGACAAGTGAAATGAATTGAATCATAATTAATATGTATACATTTGTCATTTTTAAAATAAAAAAAAAATTATAAAATTTTATTTGATAAAATTTATTAATAATTAAACATAAATATATGCCTATGTACCAAGTTTTAATTATATAAATCAACACATTTTTATATATTTTAAAAATAAATAAGCAAAAACTATATAAATAAATAAAATTAGTTAAGATGGAAGTAAGATTTGGAGAGATATTTTTTTGCTTAAGTATATAATAAAATTAGTTAAGATAGAAGTACATATCATGATTTTATTATATATATACAATAATAGTAATTCAAAAATTAGCCTGACACTGCAAACGTTAATCCATAATTCAAAAAGCTGTAACTACAATTCATACAAATATGTTTACAGAACCTAACAAATTCATCGACCATTAAGTGTTGTAATTGTCACCTCATTAGCGGAACAATTTGTACCTTTGGTAGATGACTCTGGGGCATTCCTCCGCCTGAAAGTAAATGTAGATTGCTTTGGACAAGGAAGTGTTGCATCATTGCATAACATAAAAATAACAGTTGACATGGTTGGCCTATCTCTTGCATCGTCTTGCACGCATATGAGCCCGACTTGGATGAACCTCAAAACTTCATGAACCGAACAAGAATGAGCAATGCAGGAGTCAACTATCTCCAGGGCCTTATTGTCTCTCCAGAGCTCCCATATCTTATTTCAACATGTTACATCAGAATAAATCATGTCAAGTTTTGGCCAATGTTGAAGAATGGAACACAAAATCGAAGAAAATAGAAATGTGTCAACAACGTACATATTTTAACAAATTTGACGATGAACTCTCATGGTAAAACCTCCAATTCTTTTTGCCACTTACAATCTCTAATAGAATGACTCCGAAGCTAAAGACGTCTGATTTCACTGAGAAGAGGCCGCCTAATGCATACTCTGGTGGCATGTAACCACTGCATTTCATAGACATTAAATAATTTAGCTACAACATATACTCTGAATTTAAATGCTTGTTTTCATCATTCATGTCTTATGTGACTTACAATGTTCCAATCACTCTCTTTGTATTTTCTTGAATTTCATCTCCTCCAACTATCCTTGCAGTACCAAAATCCGAGATTTTGGGATTCATTTCTCCATCTAGAAGAATATTGCTCGCCTTTAGGTCTCTATGGACGATTCTTAACCTGGAATCTTGATGAAGATAAAGGATTCCTCGAGCAATTCCCAAAATTATTTCAAAGCGCTTTGTCCAATCCAACAACAATTTTCTTGATTGATCTACTTCATTAGAATGGTACATCACATATAAAAGAAACAATAAACACACAACACAAGCTAATACATATACATATCAAGTGCATAGTTATTAATTAAGGAATCAATTAATTCATACCAAAGATAAAGTAGTCCAAGCTTTTGTTAGGCATAAATTCATAGATTAACATCTTTTCATCTTTCTCTATGCAACAACCCAATAGCCTTACAAGATTTCTGTGTTGAAGTTTAGCAATTAACAAGACTTCATTCTTGAATTCTTCGATACCTTGTCTCGAATTATTCAATAATCTTTTAACAGCTATCTCCTGACCATTAGCTAACCGACCCTGAAAAATCAATGTAAATAACACTCATATCAATTCTCACCTCTCAAGCTTATCAAAAATCTCTCTGATTGCCAAAATATTTCCTACCCATCACTCAAATATATGAAAGTAATTACCTTGAAAACTGGACCAAACCCTCCTTGTCCAAGCTTGTTGGCAGAGGAAAAATTCTCAGTTGCAGCAATCACTGTATTGAGTTCGAAGAATGTTATTTCTATATTCCCACTTTCGCTAGCACTGCTGTTTGCATTGGAAGAGTCTCTGTAATTAGACAAACTTCTCTCTGAATCAAAAAGTAACCTTTGACGGTGCTGTTGTTTCTTCTTCCCTGTGAAGTAACCGATTTATTATTGAAAAATACATAATCAAAATGTAAAACAAATAAATTTGTAGAAGAAAAGGAAGTGAAGCTGTGAAACCCACAATTTAAAAAAGAGAAGAATTTGATAATAAAAATAGAAGCTTTAACACAGAGCAGAAATGGGTTTCCACCATTGAAACAAAACTTGTGAGAGAAACTAAATTTGGGGATGACAATCATTTAGTTTCCCCATCCCCACCCATTTTCCTATTTTTCCCCAAGAGTTTCCCCCCAAACGGGGATGGGGAAGTGGGAATTTGGGTATCCAAGGATAAATACCCATCTTTATTCACAATAACGTTTGTCCTTTGAATTATTACCTTTATTCCTCTTCTCATTCCTTCTCCACAAGTAGTAAAAACACAGGGCTGCCAGAACTGTTTCAACAACAAGGGGAACAATAAAAAATACAAGCGTACTTTTTGTTGCTATAACGTCTACTTTTGCGTTTTTATGGGCATCTGCAGCTGCAAATTTAAAATATATTTCGGGCTCAATAAATTTGAAACTGATGATCTTAATTAATAAGAACCATTTGCTGCTGGCAGTTGACAAAATGGGTGGTGTCGACCTACTGTTGTAATGAAACCTATTGAATAATATATCATACAACATAGAATTTAGGCTACTATTATGGATAAAGAGAGTACATACCTAGCTCCACAGCATCTACTCTTAGGTAAAAATCCTGTCCACTTTTATAGTATCTCATGTCTCGTAACTCACCATACCATGCTATGCAATCTCGTCCCATTTCATCGACATATAAATTAGCATACCCTGTACAGTTGCAACTCTTCAAGCACTCTCTCTCACACTCCTCTAAGCTCATGTTACTATAAAGAGTAGCATTTCTGGCATCTGGAAACTTCACACCTTTCAGTCTAACAAAACCCTCCCCGTCTCCTCTGCCACAGGCTTCCTTCCTTGTTTCCTGACATTTTAGGTACCAGTCCTGAGGATACAACCTATCAAAACCGGGCAGGCATGCACAATGTGCCACCGTATCCTCATTGCAAATTGCGTTTGCACCACATCGCATGTACTCATCACAGATGCCCTGGGGCATGGTGTGGACTTTTACCCATCTCTGGCTCTCATACCAGATTAGTCTACTCGTAAATCCCATCGACTCCATAACACTTATAGAGAAAACAGAACCATTTGTCGGTGAATATTTAATATAGGTTTCATTGTCATTACTCACATATGTGATATTGATAAAATCAATCTGGTCAGAGAAATAATCTTTGCGGCTTCCAACGTCTAGCAAGCCATTCAGGATGCGACCATTCCAAGGGCCACTACGCCAGCGTGGAACTGAATTCTTGTACAAAAAGACCTGAGGTATGCTGTGAGGGTCAAAACATGTAGAGAATTCCCCAGGCGTGGGATCATCAATGGACTTCCATGAAGTTAGAATACGGTTGAGGCCAGTTTTCCGGTTCCAACCAAATTTCATATCAGGAAGAATCATGTTTGTAGGATAATCAAAGCTCTGCCATATAACAGTCTCTTTCGCTACAAGAACCAGATTTCCTGAATCTAAGAGCTCGGCAGTGGAGGTTTGTGTAGGCACCGAAACATTGGTAGACCAAAGAGGACTGCTCTGATTACAACAAAAAACTGCAAGATTTCCATCTCCACTAATCTTGAAAATACCTGCAGAGTTCCTAATTGGAATTTCTCTGTTGGCCACCCAAACAACCGTTTGTTCTGAGATTTTGTTTAACCATATTCCAACATAACGAGCTTGAGACTTGCCAGGGCTGAAGAACCCCAGTTTGAAGTTTCCATTGGATGATACAAGGCTTCCGTTTTCATCATCAGCTAGGAACTGGGTTCCAGTTATTGTCTCTAATGCATGAAGTGAACCGAAGAGATCGAATATCACAAACAGTACCAAGATACAGAGAGCTCTATAACTCCCCATGAAGATAAGTGTTTGGGCTGTGTTTCTCGAATATTTGGAATGTGTTTCTTGGATGTGCCATTGTTTGTGACAACTTCTATGAGCAGCCAGCCAGCCAGCAATGATATCCACTTGTTTCATGTGATTTCGAGATTTTTTTCGAATTAGAAAGAGTCAACAAGCTAATGTGATATCCACTTGTTTCATGTGATTTCGAGATTTTTTTCGAATTAGAAAGAGTCAACAAGATAATGTGATATCCACTTGTTTCATGTGATTTCGAAATTTTTTTCGAATTAGAAAGAGTCAACAAGCTAATGTAATTCGTTGATTGCTAGCAGAGATTTTCAGCCATACACTGAATCATCCAAGTTCCAAGTATACAATTGTTTCACGTAATTGACTATGACCTGAAACAGACAATATGTCAATATCAATACTTAGAAAACAAAAACAAGATTATATAGATGAGCAGGCTTTTCTGAAAAGTGAATTTGACTAGTAATAATGATAAATTAATTATGATTTTGGATTTCTGAAAAGTCATTTAATACTATGATTTATTGGCGATAAATATTAAATTAGGCGAGACTAATTTTTAAAATGAACTACATGGATAATGAATTTGTGTGTGCAATAGGTATCATTTTTTTTTTTTTTTTTAAATGCAGCGAGAGTGTTGCGGATGGATAAGTGTCACTTTTTGTTAAAGGTTTGTCGTGAGCTAGCAATATCAACCATTGTTTTTGGTTTAAGGGCATGCCTGGAATAAGCAAGACCAACAACTATAAGTAGGGGTTTTATGATATGAGATAAATTGAATCAAACCGAACCGAACCTAAAATATGTGTTCAAGTCGAGTCACCATGTTAATTAAGATGAATAATTTCGATTAAAAAAAAAAAAAAAAAAAAAAAACCAAGTTTACGTGAGTCATGGACGATTTTACCTTCCCAAAAACCGAATGTAACTAAATAAACTGAGTAAATATTATATTTCTATATTATCAAACAAAATACAAATAAATATATGGTTAAGTTAACTATTCAAAAATGAACTTCAATTTGGACTTTGTATTTTTCCTCCAGTTTTATGTTGTCGAAGTGTACGCATGACTTTTTGTTAGGAAATGAAAGAACAAATAAAACATCACTTTGGACTTTCGTTTATATTATTAAGTTAAATATATATTTTAAATTTGGAATTGTTGAACGATATATAAATATGTTATAATAAGTGAATATTTTATCAAATAGAGACACCAATTTATAGTCCAAGAGGCCTGCCTATAAAATAAAAAACATAGGTAAAATTTCATCCGGCCCAAATGGCCCAAAACCCCAAAACCGTATTAAATCAAACTGAAAACCGATAAATTCAAATCAGATCAAGTCAAACTATTTTGCAAGTCAATCCAATTAAAAAAAAGCAAAACCGCGTATATACAAGTTATGGACGATTTTGGCTGCAAACCGAACCAATTCGACTCACTCCCACCCCTAACTATAAGCACAATTTACTTTCCAATAATCCGACACCACCAGTTGGTTTAGGGATTTGCCTTGACCTAGTTAAATCAGGACACGTACCAAATAGGAACTCCTAGTAAGCGACATTCAACCTCTTTCTTCCTTATATTTTCCTGTTCCAAAGACATGTACACAATTGAAACAAAAACTATATAAGACCAAAAAAATACAGAAAAAAAAAAAAATACCTCCACTTCTTAAATTATCTACAACCGACATTTTGTTTCAAAAAAAAAAAAAAAAAAAAATAGAACTCAAAAAGTGGAGCAGCAGTTTTCAATCACCACCTCTGCCACCCTCCCAGATGGAATAGACAAATATATATATATATATATATATAATGGAAATCCAATCAACCATGAATAGTTCTCCATTACGCTTCCATGAAGTAACCACCTAAACATTTCGAAAGCATCATTGTTCATCCCGTTAAGCACTTATTCGGAAATCATTGCCATGCACATAACAAGATCAATTGTGATACTCTGATTAAAAATCTTGTATGCCATCTCCACATTACTACAATTAAAGTATAAACCACCAAGTGCACTCTTCAGGAATACATCCAAAGGCACACCATTTCATACTATATAACCATGAATTTCCTTAGACTTGTTAATTCAGTAACCAAAGAAAGAAAACATGAAAACGTGATTGAGTCAAGTTTTAACAACAGAAAGATGTCATCATATGAAACAAACCTAATTAAACCCATTTTGAATACAAAGCCAATAGTGTGTTTACCACCGGAGAGTCAAACTCCAATCCAAAATGTACAACAGAGCCATGAAGTTGGGTTCCCAAATCAATCATGGTTTCCGTGGCACACACAGACAATATACCAGAAAATGTCAAAGAATTGTGTTTTCTTTCACTATATTCTGATTCTCCACATATCACATAACCATTAAGCGTCACATTCCACCAAACACAATCTCTGTGGGACAATTTATCAAACAGACAACGCGCATTGCCAATACAACCACTCTCCACATGGAACTTAACCAAAGAACTCCCAACAAACACATCAAACTCGAAGCCCAACAACCAAATTGTATCATGAAAATGCCTACCTAATCTTACATTGTTCAAAGAACCACAAGCGTTAATCATACAAGGAAAACTAGATTTATCGGGCAATAAATCCAAAACTCAACATCTTAAAATTAAATAAAACAGCAAAGCATGTTGAAACCAACCCAGTTTAGCAAACACTTTAATAATCCTATTCCAAGGCATAGTTGTGTTCAATTAAAAAGCGAAAAAAACATGTTCATGGCATCTTTGAAGCTCCAACAAAACAATTACATACCCAGAATCCTTCCATTAAAAATGAACTGCGCATGGACTTGTCAACCTTGTTGAATCAAAGACCCATCTGAATCAATCCCAGATGACTCACAACAGCAGCTTCAGTGTTCTGGGGCAGTGAGATTTGTCTTGTCAAGTTTTTGCAATTTGTGTGGAAATACTTGGATTTCGACGAAGAAACATATGAGAATATTTTGTGGGATGCAATGAGTAAATATATTATTGATTATGCCCCTCTAGTTTTACATATTTATAAACAAAACATCTTCTCCTTTTATTTAGAGAGCTTCTTTTGACAATCCAATTTTTTCTTTTTACACTTCTTTTCTAAAAATACTCCATTATCAAAATTTAAATTTTGAAAATTTCTAAAGAAACTTCATTTTGTTACAAGATTATCCTTTTTTTTTTATTTTTTTTGAATTAAATTATTAAAAAAAGAAATTATCTTTCATAAATCATTAGATTAATTATTACATATTAAATACTATTTTATAAATTTTTAATTACCATATTAAACTCTCTCTTCTCCAATACATATTTCTAATTTTCTATCTCCATTCTTTCAAGCAAGACTAACAGTTAAGAAAAAAAAAAACCTTACTAATAAGCTTCTTTCTTTTTTTTTTTTTTCTTTTTTTTAAATCAAAATATGAAAATAACTTTTTGCTACTCTTGTAGGTATGTGATTGCCTAGACAGTTTTAGTTCTTTTATTAGTCTTAGAAATTCTATGTTTAATCAAATCTAATTGAAACAATTCAAACTTTCATATATCTTTTTTTTTTTTTTTTTTAAATTTGAATTTTTAATATATATATATATATATATATATATATATATATATATATATATTACTGTTAGTAAAAAACTATTAATTTTTTTTTCTTTAACTATTAATCAGAAATTGATCGAAAAAGTATGAAAATATGATTTATTTATTTTTATTTATTTTTAAATGGAGAGAGATTAATTAGGAGAGGGTATTTAATATGGTAATAACAAATTTAGGAGACTTTTGTTAATACGTAATATTTAATCTAATAATTTAGGGGAGAGAATTTTTTTTTAATAATTTAATTAGTTTGGAGTTTCTTTAAATTTTTTTTTTCTTGTTTTGTAATTTTAATTTAGGTTAAAATTGTCATTAATAAAAAAAAAAAATGAAATTGGAGTGTGAATAGATAATTTGTGAATTGTAAGGAGAAGCTCTCTTTTATTTATGTCCAGAAAAACACACGGTTTATTCCTTTCAAGATTTTGAGGAAAAGACTATTTTATCCCTCAATATAAAAATAAACAAATTTAAAAACAATATTCAAATATAAGAAAATAATTATAAAAAAAAATATTTTCTTTAAAAAAAGAGAGTAAGATCTCCACCCCCCATCTATTCATCTTTTTTATTATTTAATTTTAAAAACATACATTAAAAAAAAAAGATGGATCTTCACCGTCCATCTCAAAGCTAACTTGACGGTGGAGATCAAATACATTAATAACATAATTATATAAAAAGATAAAATAAATAAAAAACTGAAAAATTGTGGATCACGACAAAATTCACAGCTAGTTGAGTGATAGATCCTGTCAGCTCTAATACTAATTGATACAAACCTAATAAATAAAGCTCATCCTTAAAAACTTGCTTGTAAGTTGTAAGAAGAGGATGCCCAATAAATTATATACTCGTGACTAATCTCATATTTATCCATTGTGAGACTCAATTAGGTAAGTAATATATTATTACAAAAAAAGTAGTTCAGATTAGAATTGCTTTCTTAAAAAATACACATAAGTTTATCTAGATAAACAACTTATTTGAGTACAATTTTTTTTTTCCATAATAAAAAATGTTTTTTAATTAAAAAATAATAATAATAATAATAATAATAATAATAATAATAATAATAAAAGCATGTTTGCATGTTCGTAGGTCTTGAATGGTAGCTTTACCCATATCATTAGTCACATGCCAATATTGTATGTTCTTCTAACTTGGAGTTGATATTGAAGATTTTTTATGAAGAAATTAATGTACGTTTATATCCTATATTTTCCTCCAATAATAAACTTTTTTTTTTTTTTTTTTTCTCTTTGTGCGTATGTTTAAAACAAATTAACACAACTACACACCTTTTATGGTAAGCATTAATTCGATCTCATACTTATTTATGCGAGATTCCAACCTTTTTTTGCACAATTTTTTTAGGGTGAAATTCATTTTCGTCTCTCTAGTTTGACCTAATAGCCAAACTGACTCCATAGTTTTCAGTATTATGTTGACAGATCCTCCAGTTTCCAAAAATTTGTATTTTGGTCTCTGCTGTCCAATTCCGTTAGGGTTTTCAAAGATTCCGTCATTGTTGCGAGGATAAAATGGTAACTTACAAAACAAATATAAAAATTTGATTAAAAAATAATTATTAATTAATTTAATTAAAAAATAAAACAAACATTTAAATCCATATCTCATCTCAATCAGATTCCACCAAACCCTAGCCACTACACCACCACCAGATCTCATCTCTCTTTCTCTCTCCCTCATTCTCGATCGACCACCACCACCACCATCAGAAGAAAATAAATGAAACCAGCATCGAAAATGGCAAGTCAAGGTGTTCAATCTAAGTCATGAGTAATGTGTTATGGTGACCATGTTCTTGGTAGGAGCCACGACTCAGTCATCAAGTTGTACCAATGTGTTAATCAACTTGTCTCGTGCCTCAATTACATTCAAGGGAACTCCTTAACCCCATCTTCAAAATGCTGCTCACAGCTTGCTAATGTTTACTAGTCGTCACCACAGTGCTTGTGTGAGGTTATGAATGGTAGTGGCTCTTCACTGGGAATTCCTGTCAACTAAACTCAGGCTATGGCCTTACCAGCTGCCTACAATGTTCAGATTCCACCTATTAACGACTGTAACATATTCCTAAACCTTAGCCGCACAAACACACCAAACCAGTGAACCACTATCATCATCAAATTCTAGTGACAACCCAACCCAGAATTCAACCAGACTAGCAACACCAAAACCTATCAAAACCTAAATCGGAATCAACTAGTCACCATCCCCAATCGAAATCAAACCTCCCAACACCCAAACCTAGAAACCAAACATCCAAACCCATCAATCAAGCCACCCTACCTCCAAATACCCACCCATCTATATGGCAAACGGAGATGCGAACGACGAACCATTCAGGAAAGAGAAAGTGAGGGATCGAGAGAGAGACAGAGTGAGAGGTCGATCTGATGAAGAGAGTGAGGGATAGAGAGAGAGAGAGAGAGAGAGAGAGAGAGAGAGAGAGAGAAAGATTCAGATGAGATGATGAGTGAGAAGATTTTTTTTGGAATGGTTTTAATTGAACCAAATTTGATTTTGGATCAGTTGGTGATTCGGGTGTTTGGATCAGCGCCTTAAATTTTTTTTAATTTTTTTCAGTTATTTTTTTTTTTTATAAAGAGATGAATTTGGTGGAGGTGGAATTGTGTAAGAGATTGTTGGGTCTGGAAATTAGAAGAGAAGCTCAAGAACATATTGAAGGAAGAGAGATAAAAAAAGAATTGAGAGAAAGTATATATTAGATTAAAATGTAATTCAATTCGTAGGATATATATTTTTTTTTCAAATAACCAAGGGCAGTAGGGTCATTTGACCCTCTGACCTGTCAGATTTAACTTTTTTTTATCGAAAATCGTGACAGAAGGACCAAACAAGACAATTCTATTTGGCTATTAGGTCAAACTAGAGGGACAAAAATGAATTTCACCCATTTTTTTACGGTTTTTTTATGGCACTCTTTCCAAAGCCATTTATGGAAAAGTCACATATTTATTAAGTTTTATAGAAATAGCACCAACTAATGGGATCTGCCAAAATTACCCCTAATCTCTCTCTCTCTCTCTCTCTCCTCTCTCTCTCTCTCTCTCTCTTTTTCAACAACCTCAATTGATTCATCAATGGAGATCAAACAAACCTCCAATAAAGGCCAAAATGACTTCCAATAGAGGTCGTCAAAATGGTCGACTCCATCAGAGGTCGTCGAAACGACCTCCCTTATGATTTTTATTTTGGAAATAAGTCTCGGGTAGCTGGAAATAAGTCTCGAGTAGTTGGAAATAAGTCTTGGGGTAGCAATAAGTCTCGGGTATCTGGAAATAAGTCTCGGGTATCTATAATTAACAAAACTATTAAAATGATAGAGTTAAAGTGGGTTAGAGTTAAAGTGGGTGTCTGTTGTGTGTAAAAATCACAATGAGAGAGATAGAGAGACATCGAGTCAGAAGAAAACCAAAGAAATAAATGCAACATATATTCATATTCCTATATGTAAATTCTCAGAAGCATAGTATACAATTCATATATGCTTATCTATGTAATTTTACAAAACATTAAATATAATATGAAAATTTTCAAATAAGAAAACAACTTACTCGAGAGAAAAAGAGCTCAGAAGTCAGAATTATTTTCTTTGGATCATATTGAAATGCAATATGAAGCTTAGGGGGGTGTATTCAATTAGGATTAATTAGGATTCTTGAAGACATTTAAAGACATTTTTTAAATTACAGATTTTCATGGATTTCTACAGACTTTTATAAATCCACATGGACTTTCATTGATTTGTTTAGACATCCATCTCAGACTTTTATGGATTTGTTTAGAAAACTATCTCAGACTTTTGTGGATTTGTTTAGACATCCAAGGATTTTCATGGATTTTCATGGATTTGTTATCTCTAAACTTATCAATAGTAAGCTAATTATAGCTAATTATCAAAAAAAACCTTTGAAGTTGGAATGAGCAAAATTTGATACACCAGTCAATCTATATTTGCGTATATATATATTATGAGGTTGTTGCTGATGCAAACAAAGAGATTGAATCGAATCCAAAATTGGCTAAGGCTTTTATGAATTTGTTATCTCTGACTTATCAATAGTAAGCTAATTATAGCTAATTATCAAAAAAAAACCTTTGAAATTGGAATGAGCAAAATTTGATACACCAATCAATCTATATTTGCATATATATATAGTCTGAGGTTGTTGCTGATGCAAACAAAACGATTGAATTGAACCCAAAATTGGCTAAGGCTTATCTGCGTAAAGGCACTGCTTGCATGAAGTGCAGATGAATTATTTTTCTTTAAAATAAAATGCTAATAAAGAGTTTTTCAAAAAAAAAAAAAAAAAAAAAAAAAGTGAGTATTTTGGTGTTTGATTGAAGGCTCTACAGATTAATTTGGTGTTGTTTTGTGCAGTTTTGGCACGTAGTGAGTTTTGTACTTGTTATATATAATTATGTGACTGCAACATATTCTCACATATATAATTATGTGCAGTTTTTTTTTTTTTTTTTCCTTTTTAATTCACAGAACATGTTGGGGATGGAAGCTTATTATTCTCACATGCATCGGTTTTTTTTAATTTTTACATATTAGTGCTTTTCGTTTCTATTTTGAGAGAGAGAGGGAAAGCAAAATCCACCAAAATCTTTGGGGAGAAGGCCGGACATGTTATGACATTTGATATTTATATCTCTTACCATCAAGTCCATCAAAATCCATCAAAATCCATGACTTAAGAAAATCCTTTAAAATCCAGTCCTAATTGAATACACCTTGATTCTTGTAGACATTTTTAAAGTCCTAATTCAATACACCTGGATTTGAAATGATTCTTTAAAAGTCCATAGAAATCCTAATTGAATACCACTGGATTCATATAGACTCTTTTCAAGTCTTTAAATGTCCAAATTGAATATACCAGGATTTATAATGTCTTTAAATGTCTTTAAGAATCCTAATTGAATACACCCCCCTTAGTATCCAATCCAACGATAATGAACTCTGTTTGGTTAAACACATTATTTTCGTGTTTTCAGTAGGTGAAAGCCAATCAGCATGACATGATGATAATTACATTTAAACCCCTCATATTTAACTTCATTACAGGCACATGAACTTTCAATGCTTTCCTTAAAAAAAATAAAAATAATAATAATAATAATAAAATTTCAATGCTTTCTATCAAAGATACCCCTTGCCTTGTTTCCCTTGAGATTAAGTGCTGAAGTAGAGTATCGCTCCATGGCTCAGGTGACCACAGAAAGTCATAAGTTCAAGTCCTCGATGTGAATTATGAAATTGTTAGTTGAATTTGTTCTCCATCAAAATATATACTTCTATATTGGAGCTTGGTCTAGGTGACAAATCTGTTACTCTTATATATAACAGTGTTTGTTAAAGAACTTAATACTCTATTTGTATACTTTTTTTTTTGAAAATTAACTATATTACCAGGGCCAGAGGCCACAACAACAAAAAACAGCCAGCCAAAGCAACAGCAGAGCACCCTCAAAAAGCCACGACAGAGGCATCACAAGCAGACCCCTGTCGCAGGACTTTGAAGGCCACGCCAAACAACAAAGAAAGAAGGGAGCAAGAGCAGGAAACACAACCCGAGCCAAGAAAAGACACAAACGAAACAGACAGCCCACCCCAAAAAACACACAGCAAAGGCAAACAACAGAAACCAAACAGCACGACAACAGCACCAGCAGAAAGACAGCACAGCAGCAGGAAAGACACAACGCAAACCCCCCACAGCCCAACCACAACACCTCACAAACTCCACTTCAGCTCGTCAGTCCCCCCAGCAGCCCCTTGTTTAGCCAACAGATCAGCAAAAGAATTTGAAACTCTTGTACAGAACTCGACCTGAGTTTTGCTCAACCTCCCAAGCAAATTTCGAATTTCCAAAATCAGATTCAAATGAGGCCAGCTGCCTACACCACTCCCATTAATCCACGACACAGCTGTCTTGGAATCACTGACCACCACAATACAACTATCCTTCAAGACCGAATTCGAAACACAGAGATTGCATGCTCTAGCAATCGCCAGCAGCTCTGCACCAATAATGTCTTGGACCCCTGCATTTTCCGCAAAAGTGCACAGAATATTTCCTTTGCTGTCCCGTAACAACCCCCCAATACCAGCTTGACCTCTAAGACCACGAACCGAGCCATCAACATTGAATTTCAGATAGTCAGGGGCAGGAGGGATCCAATCACAAAACTTCGGAATCTTGACCTTTTTCCGAACAACACATCTCTCAGCAATATCCAAGAGAATCAAGGAAATAGGATCATCAACCCCCTTACCTAAATTCTTAAACCACCAGGCCACACGAAACCTCACCATATCCAACGCTTGAGCCCTCGAAACCTCGGCATCTTTGAACACTCTCTCATTTCTTGACTCCCAAATGGTCCACACCGTAGCGAAAAACAGAGAGCACCAAGCTCTTTCAGACTTACTACTAGGACATAACCCAAGCCACTCCTTCCACCAACCTAACAGAGAAACCTGGCTGCAGCAATTCACATTCCACAGACCCATCCCGCCTGCCCATAAATTCCAAGCCCACTTGCATTGGATGAAAAGATGATCAATGGACTCAACATTCTCACCACACAAAGGACAGTCCAAATTATCATCCACATTCAACCCAAAACGGTTCAAAACCTCCCTCACCAACACTCTACCGTGTAAGAGCTGCCAAACGAAAATCTCAATCTTCGGAGGAATAAAATTTTTCCAAATGCTATTAAAGACAGCCGAGACCCCAAAATTCCTAGCTTCAAGATTTTTCCAAACCGACTTCACCGAAAAATTACCATCAGGGTTCCATGACCAGCCAATAGAATCTTTGATGGATTCCTTAACATTAATACTCTGTAAAAAAATGACAAAACACTCCCATTGTTCTAATTCCCAATTGAAGCACGGCCTCCTTAAAGAAACCTCCCAACTCCAAACACTGTCCTTCCAGCCACCAAACTCCTTCACAACACCAACCTTATTCAAAGCAAGAGAGAAAATCCTAGGAAAAACCTCCTTCAACCTCACACCTTCTATCCTAATATCATCCCAAAGGCGGACTCTATCCCCCATCCCCACAACCACCTTAAAACCATCCTCAATAACCTTAGCTACCGGAGTGCCCTGCTCCAACAACTTACCTGCAACATTAAGCTTTCGGGTTTTGCAGTTTACTTAACACGATATCAATGTCGTTTTTATTATGAGTGCAAAAAATTGAGTCTCTTAATGTGATTGAATTCATATTTGTCATTTTTGCTGTTTTGCATATGGATATGTTTGAATTCGGGCTTGGATCACATGAAATGATGAAAACTCGTTAATCTTTCATGTGAGTGGGTGTGTTATAACGTGTAAATACTATTTTTTTTATAACCTTTATCTAAGTACTTAAGCTTTTGGATTTAAAATGAAGATTTTTATAATTGCAAGAAGCATGAAGATTATTTGGTAGGCCAAACACAAGTTCAATGAAAAGCACTGGGCTGACATTCCATTCATAATAATGGCATTAACAACGGGCTGACCTTTCATTAATTGGACAACACCCAAATCATCCCAATTGATCTATCATCCATATTCATAGGGTCCATAGAAACTATAATTATTACATGTGAACTCCCAATTGATTTTCCCTTAATGAGCTCACTTGACAGCAGGCAAAGATGAAACCATCCAGGTGCACAGTACTACCCCAAACGAAAAAAAAAAAAAAAAGATTTTTAGAAATAAATTTTTTTTTTTTTTTTTGATTTTTTTAGGGAAAAACAAAAAGGAAAAGGCCACCTCCTCTTCACTAGTGGTTGGAGTGGCGTTGGGCCGTCGATCTTTGTGCCACTCATTTCTTTGGGCCGAGGAGATCCATAGTGGAGGCAATGGAGATGGCCTCCACCGTTTTTTTTTTTAAAAAAAATTGGCAAATATTTTTCCATTATTTTTAAAGTTTTATAATTCTTAAAAAAATATTGTATTTTAAAATTGAAAATATGTAAATATAATATTCCAATATTTTATTTTTGAATAATATTGTGAATTTATGATAGAACTATAATTTTATATATTTTAGAAGTTCTTAATAAAATATTTTAGATTTTTTTTTCCTAAATATGAATGAATTTTTCAATCTCTTACATATTTTGTAATTTTTATTTTTTTCATTGGCTTATGAAAATTATATATGGGTAAAATTGGAATAACAAAATATTTACATGGCCTTAGCAACATTTTTCAATTTTTTCTTATTTCATAAATTAAATAATTAGGGTAAAGACCCCAATATTGAATTATTTATAAGGGAATATAATTCTTTTTGGTCACGATACATTTGTAGGTATAAGAAAAAGTAATCAGTCAAAGTAGTCTTTTTAGTTAACTATTTTAAGCGGGGGGAAACATTATTTTAAGCGAATCAATCTGTTAGGTTGTACCATAAATTTTTTGTCATAAGGACCCTTTTGATAAATGTTTGAAAAGTGAAGACCAAAGAAACTAATGCACATGTCATGCAAACAAGTAACCTTTTCTAAAAATTCAGTAGGGGTGTGCAGGATCCAATCCAATCCAATACGATCCATTGGATTGGATCGGATCCAGAGAGGTGATTGGATCGGATTGGATCTTAAATCTGCCGAAACGTTTGAATAATTTATTCGATTTTATTTATTTTATATTATAACTTTTATATATTAATTCGGATTGCAATTTATTCGTTCCAATCAGATCGGATCGAACTGATTGGATATTGGATCATAGTAAATCCATTGGATCTGATCCGCATCACACCTCTAAAATTTAGATACCAAAATGTAATTACCCCAAATAAAAATCAATAACTTCTGATATCTGCCTCTAGGATTTAGCTACTATCATACTAGATTTGCTACTCTAAAAGTTGGCCAATAAAGCACAATGAAATAAAAATGTAATCTACATAAATTGATTCCCTTCCATAAATTACTTATAATTTTCTTTTAAGCAACTCTCATGTTCAACACTATAAATACCTGCCTTACTTAAACCATCACAATTCACAATACAAGAAATTCTCAAGTTCCTAATTAAGCCTTCCTCTCAAGTACCAAACAACCTCTAATATGGCTAAGACTTCACTCATGATGTCAACTTTCTTGCTTCTTATTCTTAATTCATCATCTTGTTAGTTTCTCTTCCCTTCTTACCATCATCATTATCATATTTAAAGACTCTTACCGTATTGCTAACTATTTTTTTCAAAGTATATGAAATTCATTTTTGATCACTTAAATCAAACAAGTGTTATTAAAAAAAATAAAAAAAAAGATATATTTTTATAATTAACGTGTGTTTCTTAGGAAATCCTCGGATCAAATTAGTGTTTTTTAAAAAATATTTTTATTAACTTGTGTTTCTTAGGAAGTCCTCGCTCTCACGTCAGGTTACTAATAGATTACTAATTACTGTTCACAGGTTTGCCTTCATCAAGGGTGCCAGCAAAATAAATGTCCTATATGTGTTGCTGGAATTTGCAGATGTGGGGGTGAGTCAGCAGCCGAACATGGTGCTGTGAATCCAGTGTGGTTCTGCAACAGATGAATTCCTCCTTGTGCCTGTCGACCTAATCAAGGATGTCGTGATTTCCAAGGAAACCCTTGTTGAAGAATATCATGTTAATTCTTTTGTAAGAAGATTTCCTATTAAATAAATTCACCTTTCGAAGGTTTTCTCCTTGTTTGTGTCCTGTGCAAACTTTACATTCAGTTTACTTAAGTGTACGTAAATCTATAATGTTGTATGCTAAATTTGTGTTAGTTTGGACACTATATTGTGTGAATTATCGGCTTTTAATATTAATTATGTGAGGCTCTAATTTTTTAAAATGAAGGGTAGGGATTGTGTTAGTTTGAACACCGGCCTCCAGCCATATCCTATGATTTATTGGCTTTTAATATTAAATTACGTGGGACTAATTTTTAAAATGAACTACATAGATAATGAATTTGTGTGTGTAATAGGTATCACTTTTTTTAAATGCAGCAATAGTGTTGCGGATGGATAATTATCACTTTTTTTTTATAGTGAAATATTAAATTTTCAATTTTGGTCAATGGTTTGTCATTTGGACCTAGACCTAGCAATTCGTGTTCACAGGTTAGACCAAACCTGACACAACTTGTTTATTAAACGGGTCGTGTCGGGTGGAACTACTTATTAAACGGTTAGACCCGTTTATTAAATGGGTTGAACTTTTAAAACCCAAACCAACCCAACCGATTTAATAAACATATAATAATCCGACATGACCCATTAAATAAACGGGTCAGGTCTAGATCCACATAACCCGTTTATAACTTTTTTTTTCTTTTAAAAATTATTAAAAATATACTCTAAACAAGCCACAAAAGTTCATATCATCCGCTATTTAAACAAGCTACAAAAAGTCCATAAAGTTCATCATACAATCCATAAACAATTAAAGCTAAGAAAAAGAGTAACCAAAGATTGTTCAATTGTTGAGGTCTTCACTGCCATACATAGACCATAGTTCAATTAAATGATCCAAAATTCGGTATTCTCTGTTTGTTAATACTTAATACACATAAATCTATACATGATTTTGATATCAGGTGAAACTTTACAACTGTTTAAATCAGTCAAAGTTTCTGGCCATAGGCAATGTTGGTATGGATGAACAAATGGTTCAGAAGTTTATTAGTTAATGCCCTTTGCTTGAAGATTTGAGTTTATCCCTAGGTCGTGTTTGTGTTTCTCATGCACCCAAACTGAAGATTGTGACAATTGGTGAATCCTTTTATAGAGTGAAAATTAAAAGTATTGAGATTGTTGCACCAAGTCTTCAACAATGCAACCTTATTGGTCTCAGACACACATGCGTGATTAACTTGTCTGGGTGTCCTCCTTTAAACTATTTGAAATTAAAGCATGTAAATGTAGACATTCTTGACCTTATCTCTAAAATACCCTTACTTGAGAAACTAGTTTTAAATAATTGTCACGATCTTGGAAGATTTACATTTTCAATTAATCAACTCAAGGATTTACAGTTTCTTTACTGTAATGGATTGGATACTATTGAATATTGATGTTGATGCTCCAAATTTACTTTCCTATTCCTATGAGTGTTCTCATCCGCATATTCGTTCAATAAATGTCCCCATGGAAACTCAGATTTCTTATAAATCATGATTATCATGAACGTCATAAGCTTCCCACTCTTGCCTGGTTCAAATGTATAAAAGAAGAATTCATTGGAGTTGTTCATCAAGTAAAAGAACTAAGCTATCACAGACAAGGTATGGCTATATATTGTGTATTAATAATTTCACTTCTAATTTATAATTGATTCTTATCTTATATTAATTGCTTTTGTTTTTCTTCTTGTTATGTTTTATCAAGGATTCATTTACTTTAGATGAATTTAGAAAATTTTCACCTTTACTCCCTCGTGATGTTGAGAATTTGATTATAGATGTACAAAAAGCACCACCTTTGAAATATGCAGCATACTTGGATTGCTTACTCTGGATCTGTTTTCCAAGGATTTTGTGTATTGAAACAAAACAGCGGAAAACATTGATAAAATTCATTGAGGTACGCCATTTGTTCATTAATCTATTATCAACGGACCACATAGCGATTGAGTCCCTATTTGGCCGTTTAATTTTGTAGTTGTTCGTATCTTGTGTTATTTACAGATGGTTTACGAGAAGCTGATCAATAGGGATACGAAATGTTGCAATTCTAACATCATAAAGTGTTGGTGGCATTATTTAAAAGATTTCAAGATTGAAAGTTTCGTACCATATAAGGATCCAAAACAACCTATTTGTGTAGATAATTTGATGGTTGAGTTGCCTAGACTTCCAGAAGGAAATATTCGGTTTCATCTAAATTGGTGTTTCTTTTTTACATATTGATGAAGTATAAGACTATCGTTTATGAAGTTCAATTCTAGCTCGCATAATCTTGTGTGTAACTTCATATTTAGTTGGAGAATGAAGTTATGAACGGAAGATAATTGGAACATGTTTATTACATGAAGGACAATGTAAAAAGATGATTATGTTTCATGTTCGGTTTTTTCCTTTGGTTATGGTTTTATCAAGGATTCATAATTTTGTCATTCATTCTTCTTCATATTTTTTGAATCCTAAATATGTTGTATGATCAACATATTTCATTTATTTAGCTGTGTTTTAGTTTTTGATTTGAAATTTAAGAGTCTAGGATTACTTACAACCACCTAGATATATAGTACTATTCACTGATTTAGGTATTTAGCAAAAAAGAATATCTGAGGCCATTTGATATATACATCACATTTTCATTGGATAAGAAATCGAAATCTATCTCCTTCACTTCACTCTTTACCATTAGTTCAATCCATTTATCAAGAACTGGGGCCATTTGATCAACATCAAGACCTATACATAGTCTAAATCTGAGGATAGAAAACTTAAGCTTGTAGAACTGGAGCAAGGACGCATTCGCATATTCTATGAACTTAATTATACCCATACAAAACCTAGTATTATCATTCCTGCTAAATCCTCTAGGCTCTTCAAATACTAAATCTTCTCCTACAAAGTGTATATAGGATTCACGAAAATCCAACACGGGGTACGACATTCGTAAATAATTCCATCTCTTTGACAAGACACTTGTCTGAACCACATCTTTTACAGAAAGGTTATACATAATCTCATGAATAATAAAATTAGGCAACCTTGAAATTCAATCCATGGATAAAAAAAATTCAGCAAACCTATAAAAATTAAATTACAATCTTTGAAAATTTGAATCTAATATCCTAGAACATACAAGATGATGTAAATAAAGTGACGTGATAAAAAAAAAATTAAAAAAAAATAACAAATTCCAACAATTTTATCCGAGAAATAGATTGAATCTGTGCCCAAGATTTCAGGTTATATTCATATACAAAGAAATACAGTAGAAAAATCCAAACGTAAAATGATGAGAAGAGTTATAATCGACCTTTACCGGTAAATCCAATGGTGATAAGAGGACGATCTCCTATGAAATGTGAATTGTCTAAGAAATCCTAGATAGGGTTTTACAATGTTGAGATTTGAACAGAGGACCTTATAGTAATTTCACTTTTAACTTTTTATCTTAAATAGTTCACTTTGGTGGTGGGCAATTTTGAAGGCCTAAATGTTTTCTCCCAAATCTGAGAGTTTATGCGATTTTGTTTTTTACATCATGTAACATTAAAAAGTTGCTTGACGTGTGACCATAGGGCGACCCTTTATATTTTTATTTGGAATAAAAAGATACAAATTATAAGGTTAAAATTGGGAAATATAAATTTTACGGATTTGAGTGGTTGGATAGAATCAACTTAATTCAATTGTGATTTTTTCATAATAAAATATCAAGAAAAATGGGAATTGATTGTTGATCCAATATAAGCTTGAGAGTGATACTCTCCTTCCAATATCATGAGTACTAAATGATAATTTTATGATTGATATCATCAAAAAGATGGAAATGAAAAGATTAAATGGATTTATTTTGTTTATCATCCCAATACAGAAAAGTATATATTATAAATTTATTTGTTCCATGAAATTAGTTCCAACGCATACCTGATGCATAATTCCTACTATGACGATGATCGTCACAAGTCACGACATGTGAGACAGCAAGTCCAATCAGCAACAAGAACTTGATTGTGTATGATGCAGCACCCACCAACTCACCAAGTTTTCAATCTGAAATTTCTCCCAACAGAGTGTAATTAGAAAAGCAGAAAGTTTAAAAAAAAAAAAAAAAAAAAAAAAAAAAACAATAAGGCCCATACAAAACCTTACTGCTAGCTTGAAAAATATCACACATTGATGTGTTGATGTGAAGTTGGTAAAAATCACTTATGTAAAGTTGAGATATTTTTTATATATAAGTATATATGAATTTCATTCATTTAAGTTTTTTATTCAAGTATATCATTGTTGTTCCATCAAACATATCGGTCCATAAACAATGAGCATTGTCGCTTTCTATGCATATTAATAAATAGAATTAATGGCACGTTTACTAATCGGGAATCCTAATAAGAGAAATAAAACTTAATTATTGTTTTGTGATTATTGTGTACAAAAACTTTTAAGAATTAAGTTATATAGACCCCACAAAAAAAAATCATGAATTAAATTTCTACTGGAAATAGAACTTACTATCCCCTCCACCTAAGGATTTATATTCTCTTTTCTGGTTCCCTTTCCATTGAAACTTGATTTCTTTTCATTTTCATTATTAATTAGTAAATGCACTCTAATTGTGTTGAAGTAAATAAGAAATTTTGTTAGATGTTAATGTTGCAAAGTGGAGAGCTGTATTGTCAACCAAATACATCAATAAAAATATTTAAAAAAATGGTAAATAGAAAAACTATCACAAATACAAAAAACACATTTTACAAATATTTTATCAAATACTTTGTATTCACACCCTACCGATCACATAGGATAACTATTTAGCTACAATCAAATTGTTTCATTTATTCAATTTTTTACAGAAAACACACGAAGTTATCTCATTAAACGGATATAATCTCAAATAAGAGCAAAATTTAAGACCTAACAAAACAATAGTAATTGATAAATGATAAAGTTTGAAGGGCTGAAACCTTGTGTGTGTTTTGGGGTGGTACTGTGCGTGATCTCGTTACTGATTTCTGGGGGTTTGGTAGGTGGTTGCTATAGCAGCATGGTGTGAGAGCCTGAGAAAGTTGAGAGAGACCGGAGAAAAAAGAACATTAGGAAAAAATTTAATACTTTTTTTTTAGTTGCAAGAAAATATAAGCTGATTGTCATTTTTTCAGGAATTTTAAGTGAAATATAAACAAACACACCTGAAAATTTCTTTGATCACATCTGCAAGGTCTGTCAGTGCATTGGAATTTGGAAGGTAAGGTTGAGGCCAGTAACCCTCTTTTCGCATTTGAACTCCCCAGCGATTGCAACTCTCCAAGAGCTAATCCAGCCTGTTAAAAAACGAGGTGTCAGTCAATGATCGAGTCCTCATATATGATATGATACAAAAATATATGATATTTTCTATGTAGTATTCATCCCTTATCTTCTTCTCCTACTACCTAATCATTCAAATCAATGCAGTGTGGATTCGGATCCTAACCACTTATATCGTGGTCACTTCAAGGGCACCCCAGTAGAACAAAAACATTAGACGTCCATTTATAATCCATAAAAACAAATTTTTCAACGAGCAATAATGCTGCAAATTACCCACAGTCTAGCTCATCTCAATCTATTTAAAGTTCCTTGAATGATATAGCAACTCTGAAATTACAATAATCTATGGTTCCCTTTAACTATATAATACTACTACTTCCATTATATGAATTCATTGTAATGGTTATACAAGTCAATCCAGAATTTTCTTTACTTGAAGGCCGCAAGACTTTAGCAAACTAGTTTATAATTAACCCACATGTTAAGAAATTAAGTAGAAAAGTTCTAGAAGTACAATACCCTGACAGTTACTTAAGCAGCAGGAATGAGCCCGATAACAGTTGCCAGGAAAAATATATGATAAGGAACATCAACTATTGGTGAGGCAACAAAAATAAACGTATTTGGGAAGGTTGGGGTCAGTCTCAGAAAAAGCATCTAGTTAAACAGCTTATCTCTTCTACTAGCCACCTGAGAGTAAAAACGAAAAATTTATTCCACTTTGCTGGTCAATAAAAGAAAATTTTACTTTATAGAGGAGTTGAGATTCACCTGGGCTTGCAAGAAACTCAGCTTGGGCCAAAGTGAGAAGACAAGTGGTCATCCAATTAATTTTGACAGTAAATAACAAGAAGCACCAGCAGTGGCAGTGAAAACAACCAGAGCTACACCTTTGAAGACGCCGAAAAGTGCTCCAGCAAGAAGTGACATAAATACCGTCCCAGGAATCATGAATGTTTGCATGAAAATGTAGACCATACAATAGCCCAGCAAGACCTGTGCAGTATAGTCACTTGTGTAAAAAGAATCCCACAATATACAATCAACATATATAGCAGGACAAAAGTGCTTCATACAAGAGCAAGAGAAGTCTGGCAATCTGAAAAAAAAAAAATGTAAAGAATAGAAAGTTAAGGAGAAATCACATTAAGATGCAACAAAGTGGAATTGGCTGTGCCACTAGGAAGCACCAAAGATAGGTTCAGTTGCATATTTATCCCATATACATCTTTTGAGTCAAATGTTCATTCTTCTCATCGTGAAAGAGGACAGAACGAATTGAAATATATATACATATAGCAGTTCATCCCTTTCACTGTAGTGTTTAACAAAAGTGTGAGGTGAGTATGAAAGTCACTAAAAGTTGAGTTCCTAATATTAGAATAAAAGCGAATTTAGAAACCAAAAAGTGGTGCAGCAGTTTTCAATCAGCACCTCTGCCACCCTCCCAGATGGAATTGACAAAAAAAATATATAAAAGGGAAATCCAATCAACCATGAATAGTTCTCCATTATGCTTCCATGAAGTAACCACCTAAACATTTCGAAAGCATCATTGATCATCCCGTTAAGAACTTATCTTGAAATCATTGACGTGCACATTACAAGATCAATTGTGTTACTCTGATTAAAAATCTTGTAAGCCATCTCCACATTACTACAATTAAAGTATAAATCACTAAGTGCACTCGTCAGGAATGCATCCAAAGGCACACCATTTCGTACTATATAGCCATGAATTTCCTTACCTCCTCCGAGACTTGTTAATTCAGTAACCAAAGAAAGAAAACATGAAAATGTGATTGAGTCAAGTTTTAACAACAGAAAGATGTCATCATATGAAACAAATCTGAAGCCTCATCCATAAACCCATTTTGAAAACATAGCCAATAGTGTGTTTACCACCGGAGAGTCAAACTCCAACCTGAAATATACAACAGAGCCATGAAGTTGGATACCCAAATCAATCATGGCTTCTGTGGCACACAAAGACAAAATACCAGCAAATGTCAAAGAATTTGGTTTTCTTTCACTACTTCTCATCTCTTTAAACACCCTTATAGCATTTTCTGATTCCCCACGTATCACGTAACCATTAAGCATTACATTACATAAAACACAATCTCTTTGGGACAATTTATCAAACAGACAACGCGCATTGTCAATACAACGACTCTCCTCATAGAACATAACCAAAAAACTCCCAGCAAAGACATCAAACTTGAAACCCAGCAACCGAATTGTATCATGAACCAACCTACCTAATCTTACATTGTTCAAAGCACCACAAGCCTTAATCACACAAGGAAAACTATATTTATCAGGCAATGATCCAAAACTCAACATCTTAAAATAAAACAACAAAGTATATTGAAACCAACCCAATTTAGAAAACACTCTAATAATCCTATTCCAAGGAATAGCTGTGTTCAATTAAAAAGCGAAAAAACATGTTCATAGCATCTTTGAAGCTCCAACAAAACAAATACATACCCAGAATCCTTGCATTAAATGTGGCATTGATTTTGTTGCTGAGTCCATTTAAAATGAAATGCGCATGGACTTTTCAACCTTGTTGAATCAAAGACCCATCTGAATCAATCCCAGATTACTCATAACAGAAGTTTCAGTGTTCTGGGGCAGTGAGATTTGTCTTGTCAAGTTTTTGCAATTTGTGTGGAAATACTTGGATTTCGACGAAGAAACATACGAAAATATTTTGTGGTATGTAATGAGTAAATATATTTAATTTAATTTATTTTGTGGAATGCTTTGAATCTTTGATACATTATAATATTATCTTAGTAGTTGCTGAGCATGTAACGTGTAAATAAAGTTAGGGATATTATTAAATTTGTCCCTCTAGTTTGACATATTTATAAACAAAAACATCTTCTCCTTTTATTTATGGCCAAAAAAACACACGGTTTATTCCTTTCAAGATTTTGAGAAAAATATTGTTTTATCCCTCAATATAAAAATTAAAAAAAAATAAAAACAACATTCAAATATTTAAAAAAATAATTAAAAAATATTTTCTTTAAAAAAAGAGAGTAATAAAAAAAAAACAATAAGAACCATACAAAACCTTACTGCTAACTTGAAAAATATCAAACATTGATGTGTCGATGTGAAGTTGGCAAAAATCACTTATGTAAAGTTAAGATATTTTTTATATACAGGTACATATGAATTTCATTCATTTAAGTTTTTTATTCAAGTATATCATTGCTGTTCCATCAAACATCTCGGTCCATAAACAATGACCATTTTTGCTTTCTATGCAAATTAATAAATAGAATTAATGGCACGTTTACTAATCGGGAATCCTAATGAGAGAAATAAAACTTAATTATTGATTTGTGATTATTGTGCACAAAAACTTTTAAGAATTAAGTTATATAGACCTCGCAAAAAAAATCATGAATTAAATTTCTACTGGAAATAGAACTTACTATCCCCTCCACCTAAGGATTTAAGTTCTCTTTTCTGGTTCCCTTTCCATTGAAACTTGATTCCTTTTCATTTTCATTATTAATTAGTAAATGCGCCCTAATTGTGTTGAAGTAAATAAGAAATTATGTTAGATGTTAATGTTGCATAGTGGACAGCTGTAATGTCAACCAAATACATCAATAAAAATATTTTAAGAAATGGTAAACAGAAAAACTATCACAAATTCAAATTACACATTTTATAAATATTTTATCAAATACTTTGCATTCACACCCAACCAATCACATAGCATAACTATTTAGCTACAATCAAATTGTTTCATTTATTCAATTTTTTATAGAAAACACACGAAGTTATCTCATTAAACAGATATAATCTCAAATAAGAGCAAAAATTAGGACCTAACAAAACAATAGTAATTGATAACTGATAAAGTTTGAAGGACTGAAACCTTATGTGTGTTTTGGGGTGGTGCTGTGCGTGATCTCGTTATTGATTTCTGGGGGTTTGGTAGGTGGTTGCTATGGCAGCATGGTGTGAGAGCCTGAGAAAGTTGTGAGTGACTGGAGAAAAAAGAACATTAGGAAAAAATTTAATACTTTGTTTTTAGTTGCAAGAAAATATAAGCTGATTGTCATTTTTTCAGGAATTTTAAGTGAAATATAAACAAACACATCTGAAAAATTCTTTGATCACATCTGCAAGGTCTGTCAGTGCATTGGAATTTGGAAGGTAAGGTTGAGGCCAGTAACCCTCTTTTCGCATTTGAACTCCCCAGCGATTGCAACTCTCCAAGAGCTAATCCAGCCTGTTAAAAAACGAGGTGTCAGTCAGTGATCGAGTCCTTATATATGATATGATACAAAAATACATGATATTTTCTATGTAGTATTCATTCAAATCAATGCAGTGTGGATTCAGTTCCTAACCACTTATATTGTGGTCACTTTAAGGGCACCCCAGTAGAACAAAAACATTAGACGTCCATTTATAATCCATAAAAACAAATTTTTCAACAAGCAATAATGCTGCAAATTACCCACAGTCTAGCTCATCTCAATCTATTTAAAGTTCCTTGAATGATATGGCAACTTTGAATTCGTTGTAATGGTTACACAAGTCAATCCAGAATTTTCTTCACTTGAAGGCCGCAAGACTTTAGCAAACTAGTTTATAATTAACCCACATGTTAAGAAATTAGGTAGAAAAGTTCTGAAGTACAATACCCTGACAGTTACTTAAGCAGCAGAAATGAGCCCGATAACAGTTGCCAGGAAAAATATATGATAAGGAATATCAACTATTGGTGAAGCAACATAAATAAACGTATTTGGGAAGGTTGGGGTCAGTCTCAGGAAAAGCATGTAGTTAAACAGCTTATCTATTCTACTAGCCACCAGAGAGTAAAAACGAAAAATTTATTCCTCTTTGCTGGTCAATAAAAGAAAATTTTACTTTATAGAGGAGTTGAGATTAACCTGGGCTTGGAAGAAACTCAGCTTGGGCCAAAGTGAGAAGACAAGTGGTCATCCAATTAATTTTGACAGGAAATAACAAGAACCACCAGCAGTGGCACTGAAAACAACCAGAGCTACACCTTTGAAGACGCTGAAAAGTGCTCCAGCAAGAAGTGACATAAATACCGTCCAAGGAATCATGAATGTTTGCATGAAAATGTAGACCATACAATAGCCCAGCAAGACCTGTGCAGTATAGTCACTTGTGTAAAAAGCATCCCACAATATACAATCAACATATATAGCAGGACAAAAGTGCTTCATATAAGAGCAAGAGAAGTCTGGCAATCTGAAAAAAAAAAATGCAAAGAATAGAAAGTTAAGGAGAAATCACATTAAGATGCAACAAAGTGGAATTGGCTGTGCCACTAGGAAGCACCAAAGATAGGTTCAGTTGCATATTTATCCCATATACATCTTTTGAGTCAAATGTTCATTCTTCTCATTGTGAAAGAGGACAGAACGAATTGAAATATATATACATATAGCAGTTCATCCCTTTCACTGTAGTTTTAACAAAAGTGTGAGGTGAATATGAAAGTCACTAAAAGTTGAGTTCCTAATACTAGAATAAAAGCGAATTTAGAACCCAAAAAGTGGAGCAGCAGTTTTCAATCAGCACCTCTGCCACCCTCCCAGATGGAATTGACCAAAAAAAAAATATAAAAGGGAAATCCAATCAACCATGAATAGTTCTCCATTATGCTTCCATGAAGTAACCACCTAAACATTTCTAAAGCATCATTGATCATCCCGTTAAGAACTTATCCTGAAATCATTGACGTGCACATTACAAGATCAATTGTGATACTCTGATTAAAAATCTTGTAAGCCATCTCCACATTATTACAATTAAAGTATAAATCACTAAGTGCACTCTTCAGGAATGCATCCAAAGGCACACCATTTCATACTATATAACCATGAATTTCCTTACCTCCTCCGAGACTTGTTAATTCAGTAACCAAAGAAAGAAAACATGAAAATGTGATTGAGTCAAGTTTTAACAACAGAAAGATGTCATCATATGGAACAAATCTAAAGCCTCATCCATCAACCCATTTTGAATACATAGCCAATAGTGTGTTTACCACTGGAGAGTCAAACTCCAACCTGAAATATACAACAGAGCCATGAAGTTGGATACCCAAATCAATCATGGCTTCCGTGGCACACAAAGACAACATACCAGCAAATGTCAAAGAATTTGGTTTTCTTTCACTACTTCTCATCTCTTTAAACACCCTTATAGCATTTTCTGATTCCCCACGTATCACGTAACCATTAAGCATCACATTACATAAAACACAATCTCTATGGGACAATTTATCAAACAGACAACGCGCATTGTCAATACAATGACTCTCCGCATAGAACTTAACCAAAAAAACTCCCAGCAAAGACATCAAACTCGAAACCCAACAACCGAATTGTATCATGAACCAACCTACCTAATCTTACATTGTTCAAAGCACCACAAGCCTTAATCACACAAGGAAAACTATATTTATCAGGTAATGATCCAAAACTCAACATCTTAAATAAAACAACAAAGCATATTGAAACCAACCCAATTTAGAAAACACTCTAATAATCCTATTCCAAGGAATAGCTGTGTTCAATTAAAAAGCGAAAAAACATGTTCATAGCATCTTTGAAGCTGCAACAAAACAAATACATACCCAGAATCCTTGCATTAAATGTGGCATTGATTTTGTTGCTGAGTCCATTTAAAATGAAATGCGCATGGACTTTTCAACCTTGTTGAATTAAAGACCCATCTGAATCAATCCCAGATTACTCATAACAGCAGTTTCAGTGTTCTGGGGCAGTGAGATTTGTCTTGTCAAGTTTTTGCAATTTGTGTGGAAATACTTGGATTTCGACGAAGAAACATATGAAAATATTTTGTGGGATGTAATGAGTAAATATATTTTATTTTATTTTATTTATTTATTTATTTATTTTTATTTTTTTTATGGAATGCTTTGAATCTTTAATACATTATAATATTATATTAGTAGTTGCAGATAGGGTTGCACATTTTCCCCCGGATCCCCGTTTCCCCGCTTCCCCATCCCCATTTGGGGGAAATTTTTTTGGGGAAAATGGGGAAATGGGGAGGGATGGGGATGAAAATCATCCCCAAATTGAAATGGGGATGGGGATGGGGAGACCCCACCCCATCCCCATTTCCCCATTTTCCCCACTAATATAGTGAAATGGGGATGGGGATGGGGATGGGGATGGGGATGGGGGGAGGTACCCCCATCCCCATTTCCCCATTTCCCCTAAAATATTATAAAAATAATTATATATATATATATATGTATTTTGTAATGTATTTTCTTTGACATTATTTTGTAATGTATATATATTTGACATTATTTTATAATGTATTTTCTTTTGCATTTGTAATGGAATGTTTTTTTTTAGTTTAATTTATAATTTTCAACCAAATGGAGAAATGGGGGAATGGGGTAAATGGGGAAACGGGGAAGATGGGGAAATGGGGATGGGGATGGGGGGACCTCCCCCCAAAACTCCCCTATCCCCATTTTCCCCAAATGGGGAAATGGGGAGGGATGGGGAAGGGTTTGAGAAGTGGGGATGGGGATGGGAGGACCTATATCCATCCCCATTTCCCCAATGTGCAACCCTAGTTGCAGAGCATGTAATGTGCAAATATAGATAGGGATATTATTAAATATGTCCCTCTAGTTTGACATATTTATAAACAAAAACATCTTCTCCTTTTATTTATGGCCTAAAAAACACACGGTTTATTCCTTTCAAGATTTTGAGAAAAATGCTGTTTTATCCCTCAATATAAAAGTAAAAAAAAAAATTAAAAACAATATTCAAATATTAAAAAAAAATTAAAAAATATTTTCTTTAAAAAAAAGAGAGTAAGATCTCCGGCCACCATCTATTCATCTTTTTTATTATTTAATTTTAAAAACATACATTAAAAAATTTAAAAAGAGATGGATCTTCACCATCCATCTCAAAGCTTAGCTTGACGGTGGAGATCAAAAACATTAATAACATAATTATAAAATAAAATAAAATAAAATAAAAAACTGAAAAATTGTGGACCACTACAAAATTCACAGCTAGTTGAGTGATTTTGCAGATCTTGTCAGCTCTAATACCAATTGGTAAGAACGTATTGGATAAAACTCATCCTTAAAAACTTGCTTGTAAGTTGTAAGTAGAAGATGCCCTATAAGTTATATACTCATGACTAATCTCATATTTAGCCAATGTGAGACTCAATTAGGTAAGTATTATATTATTACAAAAAAGGTGGTTCAGAATAAAATTGCTTTCTTAAAAAATACACAGAAGTTTATCTAGATAAACAACTTATTTGAGTACAATTTTTTTTTTTTCCAAAATAAAACAAGTTTTTTTATTAAGAAAAAAAGAGCACAATATGATTTAGTGTTAATTAGTCTAGGTCGGTAATTTTATTCATTTTATTTTGTTTATGAGGAGAACATTTTGGCTATCAATTTAATTTGGAAAGCATTTTACCTAAAAGTCAACGGTTAAATATAACGATCAACACCAACGATAGGAGAGGTGAGTGTCAATCGTTGATAAAGTTGTTTTTGAGTGTCATTTGACAAATCTCAAGTAGGTTTCTAGTAATTACTTCAATTTAATTTGTACTGACTGACCTTGCATGATGCGAGAAAAAAATTTGAAGCTTTCATGTTTGGCTGCCATGTGACAGCTGGCAACTAAGCTAAACATGAAAGCTTCATCGGGAACATCCAATATTTTCTCAATTTTTAATAAAATAATAATTTTTATATATAATTACTTTATTAATTAATAAAGTAAAGAAAAATATGTTAAAATAATAGTAAAAAAATATTTAACCTACAAAAACAATATAAAAAATAAAGTTTAATTAGAATAAATTAACCTTCAAGATTTTGCTTGTAACTATTGTTGACGGTGCTTTTTCGTCAAGGTGAAATATCAGTTGGTCAACAGTTAAGTTCGTGGTTTGTTAATGGCAAAAGGTGAAATAAAGTGACAAAAAGACATGATTTTACATGGAAAACTCAAAAAGGACCAAAAAAAAAAACCAAGATTGCCGGTGATAGCGTTGAATGAGTTTCACTATGAGGAAATAGATTACACACTCATAGTGACACCACTATTGATATATATATTATTTTATTTACTCATTAATTAATGTTAAACTTTTATAAAAAATATTGGGAGAATATTCTTTAAAGATACTCTTTTGATGTAAAATTTGGTGTAAGAATATTCCCCTATTAGTGTAAAGTTTGGTGTTGTACAACGGAGATGGCCTAAGAGGTGAGTTCAACTATGTTGACTATCTTTTAATGAGTTATAGATTTAGAGTGGTGCTATTAACACCCCTTTATTGACACAACAATACCCCTATTTTAAATTTATTTAATATTTTAATCATATCTCTTATCAAAATGACGTAAAAAGACATATAATTCCATAAAAACTCTTCTACCAACTAAATTCTAATAAAACACCCCACATCCACAAACAATTTGTTTACTTGATTTTTTTTTTTTTTTTTTTTTTTTTTTACTCTAAAATAAATTGATCCATGAAACGCCCACCCCTACTTGGAAGAAATGAAAACCGCATCATGTTATTTAAAAGTAAATTTAAAGTTAATTTTGTATTTTTTTTTTTAAACAATAACAATCTCACACTTGGAGGAAAATCCTCCACCCAAACCAATTCAGAAGAGCACGGCAAGGCAAATTCAGCCAGACCATGAGTTACCCGATTACAAGATCTAAGAGGCAAAAGAAACACCTAAAAAAAAACAATATCATTATTTTCGTATTTTTTTTTTCATTGTCACAACTCACAATATTAAATTTTTTATTTGGTTATGTTGAAGGGTTTGACGGAGATTATAAGTAGAAGAAGAAACTATGAAGAGTTTGATGGAGCAATAGAGGTTATATCGTAAAACGTACAAAGAAAAACAAAACAAAAGTAATGGCCTAAGGAGTATTGTTGGACTGTTGGAAATTCAATTGGAGTTATTGATCAATTTGTGCAAGTTGATCAATTTATGTAGACCACACGGTTTCGAAATTCTAATCATTTTGTGGGGGCCACACGGTTGGAAAATTCAATTGGAGTTGGAGTTATTGATCAATTTGTAGAAGTTGATCAGCAGTTTATGTAGACCACACGGTTTGGAAATTTTGATCAATTTGTGGGGACCACACGGTTGGAAAATTCTATTGAAGTTGAAACTTGAAACCAGTCAAACCAGTCTATTATTGATCAATTTGGAGACACACGGTTTGAAAATTCAATTGCAGCTAAATTTGTTCTTGAATACTCTACTGATTTTTTTTTTAATCTAAAATACTTTAAAAAATAAATAAATAAATATTACTCATTGACTACACATATCAATATCATCAAATCTATTTAAATCAAGAAAAAAAATCGGTTTAATAGAGGTTCTAAATTCCAAACGTTATTCATATAATGTCAAAATAGTAGAATTTAATAACTCACATGCAATACATTCATATATTTATATGAGTACAAATTTATATGAACATCACCTAAATATACATCCATTAACAACTTTCTTTTTTCAAAGGTAGTTCCTCTTGGTAGACTTATTATTATTATTATTATTTTTAAGAAATGGGTGGATAAGAGCATCTTCAATGCAAGCGTGGCTTGTGAAAAAAAAAAGATGTCACGTAGGATAAATAGACGTTATGTTAATAATCGTGTCTCCAATGCAGCCGTGCATATTCAACCT
The DNA here is from genome assembly GCA_030490815.1 of Acer saccharum. Classification (NCBI taxonomy): domain Eukaryota; kingdom Viridiplantae; phylum Streptophyta; class Magnoliopsida; order Sapindales; family Sapindaceae; genus Acer; species Acer saccharum. Next base: position 17,103,836 of record CM059866.1, on the reverse strand, counting down.
CAAACTGACGCGGTAAAAAAAAATTAGACATTGTCAACATGACCGTCCACTTTCAGACGGTCTGTTGCACAACTATTTTTTAGGTTGACTCAGCAAACATTTAAAACTGACATTAATTTTTCATATATTTTTGGTAAGGAAATAAACTAGAAAATAAAATAGGAAAAAAAGATGGACACATCATTAAAAAAATTGTGTTTTAGACGGAAGCATTGGAGACCAAATTTTGAGTTGATTGTTTATCAAGTCTATTTTTATACCACATAGGAAGCAAGTCTCTTAACATCGTTGCCATGTCAACAATATTGGTATGCAAGCCACTTTTGCATTGGAGATGCTCTAAGTGAATCACCACCATTTATCTTTTAAAAAAAAATTATTTAAAAAATACTTCTGTAATTTTATTTTTTTTAATCTCCCACCAACCGACATGAATAAGTGAATCACGATGAATTTAATTTGGACCCCTGCATGATGCGAGAAAAATAATTAAAGCTTTCATTTTTGGTTGTCATGTGGCAGTTAAACATGAAAGTTTCATTGGAAAATAATAAAACAATAATATATATATATATATATAATTACTTTATTAATTAATAAAATAAATAAAAATATGTTAAAATAATAGTAAAAAACATATTTAACCTACAAAACAATATAAAAAATAAAGTTTAATTAGAATCGATTAACCTTCAACATTTTACTTGTAACTATTGTCGACAGTAATTTTTTGTTAAGGTGAAACACCAACTAGCCAACAGTTAAGTTCGTGGTTTGTTAATGGTAAAAGATGACATGATAAAGTGACAAAGAGACACTATTTTACGTGGAAAATCCAAAAAGGGAAAAAACTACAATTGCCGGTGACGGCGTTGAATGAGTTTCACTATAAGGAAATATATTACACACTCAACTCACTTTTGTCCCTGAAGCACCTATAAAATGCCTTTTTCTATATATGTGTCGTTTACAATAAAAATGGGGTTATATTTATACTCTCATTTGTAACCGTAAATGGAGCCAAGATTATGTTCTATGGGGCGCTACGAAATAATGAGTCAAATCTACATATATCTTAGAGGTTATGTTAAAGAAAATATTAATTAAAAAAATATTGTTTATATTATTTAATGTTTTTTTTTTCTGTAATTGTTGAAAAAATAATACTTTTTGTTGAGATTAATTATCTTAATTTGTGCATTTGTGAAAATATTTAAGATGATACTTAAATAATGATGAAAACACAATAAAAATAAAAAGAAGAACAATGCTAGATATTCAAAATCATATCTCAACTTGTAACTTAGACAATTTAATCCAAATAAATGTGACAAGTGAAATGAATTGAATCATAATTAATATGTATACATTTGTCATTTTTTTTTAAAAAAAAAATTATAAAATTTTATTTGATAAAATTTATTAATAATTAAACATAAATATATTCCTATGTTTACCAAGTTTTAATTATATAAATCAACACATTTTTATATATTTTAAAAGTAAATAAGCAAAAACTATATAAGTAAATAAAATTAGTTAAGATGGAAGTAAGATTTGGAGAGATATTTTTTTTAAGTATATAATAAAATTAGTTAAGATAGAAGTACATATCATGATTTTATTATATATATACAATAATAGTAATTCAAAAATTAGCATGACACTGCAAACGTTAATACATAATTCAAAAAGTTGTAACTACAATTCATACAAACATGTTTACAGAACGTTCTAACAAATTCATCGAGCATTAAGTGTTGTAATTGTCACCTCATTAGCGGAACAATTTGTACCTTTGGTAGATGACTCTGGGGCATTCCTCTGCCTGAAAGTAAATGTAGATTGCTTTGGACAAGGAAGTGTTGCATCATTGCATAACATAAAAATAACAGTTGACATGGTTGGCCTATCTCTTGCATCGTCTTGCACGCACATGAGCCCGACTTGGATGAACCTCAAAACTTCATGAACTGAACAAGAATGAGCAATGCAGGAGTCAACTATCTCCAGGGCCTTATTGTCTCTCCAGAGCTCCCATATCTTATTTCAACATGTTACATCAGAATAATTCATGTCATCAAGTTTTGGCCAATGTTGAAGAATGGAACACAAGATTGAAAAAAACAGAAATGTGTCAACAACGTACATATTTTGACAAATTTGACGATGAACTCTCATGGTAAAACCTCCAATTCTTTTTCCCACTTACGATCTCTAATAGAATGACTCCGAAGCTAAAGACGTCTGATTTCACTGAGAAGAGGCCGCCTAATGCATACTCAGGTGACATGTAACCACTGCATTTCATAGACATTAAATAATTTAGCTACAACATATACTCCTAATTTAAATGCTTGTTTTCAACATTCATGTCTTATGTGACTTACAATGTTCCAACCACTCTCTTTGTATTTTCTTGAATTTCATCTCCTCCAACTATCCTTGCAGTGCCAAAATCCGAGATTTTGGGTTTCATTTCTTCATCTAGAAGAATATTGCTCACTTTTAGGTCTCTATGGACGATTCTTAACCTGGAATCTTGATGAAGATAAAGGATTCCTCGAGCAATTCCCAAAATTATTTCAAAGCGCTTTGTCCAATCCAACAACAATTTTCTTGATTGATCTGCTTCATTAGAATGGTACATCACATATAAAAGAAACAATAAACACACAACACAAGCTAATACATATACATATCAAGTGCATAATTATTAATTAAGGAATCAATTAATTCATACCAAAGATAAAGTAGTCCAAGCTTTTGTTAGGCATAAATTCATAGATTAACATCTTTTCATCTTTCTCTATGCAACAACCCAATAGCCTTACAAGATTTCTGTGTTGAAGTTTAGCAATTAACAAGACTTCATTCTTGAATTCTTCGATACCTTGTCCCGAATTATTCAATAACCTTTTAATAGCTATCTCCTGTCCGTTAGCTAACCGACCCTGAAAAATCAATGTAAATAACACTCATATCAATTCTCACCTCTCAAGCTTATCAAAAGTCTCTCTGATTGCCAAAATATTTCCTACCCATCACTCAAATATATGAAAGTAATTACCTTGAAAACTGGACCAAACCCTCCTCGTCCAAGCTTGTTGGCAGAGGAAAAATTCTCTGTTGCAGCAATTACTGTATCGAGTTCAAAGAATGTTATTTCTATATTCCCACTTTCACTAGCACTGTTATTTGCATCGGAAGAGTCTCTGTAATTAGACAAACTTCTCTCTGAATCAAAAAGTAACCTTTGACGATGCTGTTGTTTCTTCTTCCCTGTGAAGTAGCCGATTTATTATTGAAAAATACATAATCAAAACGTAAAACAAATAAATTTGTAGAAGAAAAGGAAGTGAAGCTGTGAAACCCACAATTTTAAAAAGAGAAGAATTTGATAATAAAAATAGAAGCTTTAACACAGAGCAGAAATGGGTTTCCACCATTGAAACAAAACTTGTGAGAGAAACTAAATTTGGGGATGACAATCATTTAGTTTCCCCATCCCCACCCATTCCCCATTTTTCCCCAAAAGTTTCTCCCCAAATGGGGATGGGGAAGTGGGAATTTGGGTATCCAAGGATAAATACCCATCTTTACTCACAATAACGTTTGTTCTTTGAATTACCTTTAATCCTCTTCGCATTCCTTCTCCACAAGTAGTAAAAACACAGGGCTGCCAGAATTGTTTCAACAAGGGGAACAATAATAAATACAAGCGTACTTTTTGTTGCTATAACATCTACTTTTGCGTTTTTATGGGCATCTGCAGCTGCAAATTTAAAATTTCTTTCAGCCTCAATAAATTTGAAACTGATGATCTTAATTTATAAAAACCATTTGCTGCTGGCAGATAACAAAATTGGTGGTGTCAACCTACTGTTGTAATGAAACCTATTGAATAATTTATCATACAACATAGAATTTAGGCCACTATTATGGAAAAAGAGAGTACATACCTAGCTCCACAGCATCTACTCTTAGGTAAAAATCCTGTCCACTTTTATAGTATCTCATGTCTCGTAACTCACCATACCATGCTATGCAATCTCGTCCCATTTCATCGACATATACATTAGCATACCCTGTACAGTTGCAACTCTTCAGGCACTCTCTCTCACACTCCTCTAAGCTCGTGTTACTATAAAGAGTTGAATTTCTGGCATCCGGAAACTTCACACCTTTCAGTCTCACAAAACCCTCCCCGTCTCCTTTGCCACAGGCTTCCTTCCTTGTTTCCAGACATTTTAGGTACCAGTCCTGAGGATACAACCTATCAAACCCGGGCAGGCATGCACAGTGTGCCAATGTATCCTCATTGCAAATTGCATTTGCACCACATCGCATGTACTCATCACACATGTCTTGGGGTACGACCTGAACTTTTACCCATCTCTGGCTCTCGTGCCAGACTAGTCTATTTAGAAATCCCATCGACTCCAGAACAACTATGGAGAAAACATAACCATTTTTCGGTGAAAATTTAAGATAGATTTCATTGTCATTACTCACAAATATGATATTGATAAAATATATCTGGTCAGAGAAATAATCTCTGTGGCTCCCAAATTCTACCACGCCATTCATCATGCGACCATTCCAAGGGCCAGTACGCCAGTGTGGAACTGAATTCTTGTACAAAAAGACCTGAGGTATGTTGTGAGGGTCAAAACCTGAAGAGAATTCCCCAGGCGTGGGATCATCAATGGACTTCCATGAAGTTAAAATACGGTTGAGGCCAGTTTTCCGGCTCCATCCCAGTTTCATACCAGGAAGAAATGTGTCTGTAGGATAATCAAAGCTCTGCCATATAATAGTCTCTTTTGCTACCAGAATCAGATTTCCTGAATCTAAGAGCTTGGCAGCGGAGGTTTGTGCAGGCACCGAAACATTGGTAGACCAAAGAGGACTGCTCTGATTACAACAAAAAACTGCAAGATTTCCATCTCCACTAATCTTGAAAATACCTGCAGAGTTCCTAATTGGAATTTCTCTGTTGGCCACCCAAACAACCGTTCGTTCTGAGATTTTGTTGAACCATATTCCAACATAACGAGCTTGAGACTTGCCAGGGCTGAAGAACCCCAGTTTGAAGTTTCCATCAGATGATACAAGGCTTCCGTTTTCATCATCAGCTAGGAACTGGGTTCCAGTTATTGTCTCTAATGCATGAAGTGAACCGAAGAGATCGAATATCACAAACAGTACCAAGATACAGAGAGCTCTATAACTCCCCATGAAGATAAGTGTTTGGGCTGTGTTTCTGGAATATTATAAACAGTACCGAGATACAGAGAGCCATTATTTGGAATGTGTTTAGAGTCAACAAGCTAATGTAATTCGTTGATTGCTATCAGAGATTTTCAGCCATACACTGAATCATCCAAGTATACGAAAAGCAGCCATACTCGGAATCTTCCAAGTATACAATTGTTTCACGTAACTATGGAGGCACGGAATTGACTTAGAAAAAAAACCAATTTGAATATGACCTGAAACAGATAATATGTCAATATCAATACTTTGAAAACAAAAACAAGATTATATACGATGAGCAGGCTTTTCTGAAAAGTCAATTTGACTAGTACTAATGATAAAATTAATAAAGATTCTAGATTTCTGAAAAGTTATTTAATACTATGATTTATTGGCCATAAATATTAAATTAGGCGAGACTAATTTTTAAAATGAACTACATGGATATGCAGCCAGAGTGTCGCGGAGGGTTAATTTGTTGCTTGAGACCTAATGAGATCAACCTAATGAGAATTGAGATCAACCATTGCTTTTTTGTTAAAGGTTTGTCGTGAGCTAGCAATATTAACCATTGTTTTTGGTTTAGGGGCATGCCGACAATAAGCAAGACCAACAACTATAAGTAGGGGTTTTACAATATGAGACAAATCGAACCGAACCGAGTCGAGTCACCATGTTAATTAAGACGAATCATTCCAATTCAGAAAAGAAAAAAAAAAAATGTAACCAAGTTTACACGGACGATTTTACCTTAACAAAAACCGAATGGAACTAAATAAACTTAGTAAATATTATATTTCTATATTATCAAACAAAATACAAATAAATATATGGTTTAGTTAACTATTCAAAAATGAACTTTGTATTTTTGTTAAATAAATAAAATAAACAAATTTGGACTTTGTATTTTTCCTCCAGTTTTATGTTGTCGAAGTGTATGCATGACTTTACGTTTGGTAATGAAAGAACAAATAAAACATCACTTTGGACTTTCGTTTATATTACTAAGTTACATATATATAAACAAGTTATATATATATATATTAAATTTGGAATTGTTGAACTATATATAAACATGTTATAATAAGTGAATATTTTATCAAATAGTGCCACCGATTTAGAGTCCAAGAGGCCTATACAATAAAAAATATAGGTAAAATTTCATCTGACCCAAACGGCCCAAAGCCGTATTAAATCGAATTGAAAACCGATAAATTCGAGTCAGATCCGGTCAAATGAAAAAGAAAATGAAAATGAAAACCAAGTATATACAAGTTATGGACAATTTTGGCTGAAAACCGAGTATATACAAGTTATGGAAGATTTTGGCTGAAAACCGAACCAATTTGACTCACGCCCACCCCTATAAGCACAATTTATTGTTCCTAGTTAAATCCACAACTACAGGAACAATCATGACACATACCAAATAGGAACTCCTAGACAGCGACATTCGACCTCTTTCTTCCTCAATATTTAGTATCAAAATTTTAAATTGTTTTGAAGTTTTCCCCTTATATTTTCCTGTTCCAAAGACATGTACACAATTGAAACAAAAACTATATAAGACCAAAAAAATACAGAAAAAAATACCTCCACTTCTAAAACTATCTACAACCGACATTTTGTTTCAAAAAAAAATTAGAACTCAAAAAGTGGAGCAGCAGTTTTCAATCAGCACCTCTGCCACCCTCCCAGATGGAATAGACAAAATATATATATATATATAAGGGAAATCCAATCAACCATGAATAGTTCTCCATTACGCTTCCATTAAGTAACCACCTAAACATTTTGAAAGCATCATTGTTCATCCCGTTAAGCACTTAACCGGAAATCATTGCCGTGCACATAACAAGATCAATTGTGATACTCAAATTAAAAATCTTGTATGCCATCTCCACAATACTACAATTAAAGTGTAAATCACCAAATGCACTCTTCAGGAATGCATCCAAAGGCACACCATTTCGTACTATATAACCATGAATTTCCTTAGACTTGTTAATTCAGTAACCAAAGAAAGAAAACATGAAAACGTGATTGAGTCAAGTTTAAACAACAGAAAGATGTCATCATATGAAACAAACATAATTAAACCCATTTTGAATACAAAGCCAATAGTGTGTTTACCACCGGAGAGTCAAACTCCAATCCAAATGTACAACAGAGCCATGAAGTTGGGTTTCCAAATCAATCATGGTTTCCATGGCACACACAGACAATATACCAGAAAACGTCAAAGAATTGTGTTTTCTTTCACTGTATTCTGATTCCCCACATATCATGTTAGGATCTTGTACCTATACAAGACCCTTAACACCTTCCTGTTAACAACTCAATAACACTGTAACAACAGGCAAGAATAATATTCACCAACAGCAGATTAATTTGCAGCATACAAATATAACTGTCAATTCGTGACAGTATTTGAATCACTCAAATCTTCCAATATCTCTTCAAGAACTAGTAAAGACTAAATCAAGATAATTTCTGAACCTAATAACAGATCACATTACAAGTATCAGATTATCTATCTATTCTGCAGAGTAAAAGATAATCAAGAAAGAATGGCATATATTAGCAAGATATAACAAGATGCTATAACACTTTCAGATCTATCAAAGTTATTTCACAGAAATAAACAAGAAGAAAGATCTTAACCTAGCGATAGCACATATATAAACCAACTCAAGAATCTGTAAATGATGCCTTATTAATACGAGCAGAATAATAGCAATACGTCAAAGCACAACCTAGCAATATCTAAACTAAACAGATATGCAATAAACGAAGTAGAGAAGTAGAGAAAGGGAAGAAGAAGGACACCAAGGTTTTATCGTGGTTCAGCCAGGAATGGCCTACATCCACGTTGAGCCAACCAGAGAGGCTCACTTCACTGTATGATTGTTGATTACAAGCCAAGAACAACCACAACAAACCCAGAAATCCCTAAAGAACCCTAATCAGAAATTCTGGACTAAACAAGGTCAAAACCCTCACATTCAGTGAGTACTACAAATCAACAAATAAAACCTCTCAATCGAGACTACAATCAAGTACACTGATATCACTCACAAATCCACAAGGATTTAACAAGAAAAATCAACTGGATCACTTTCAAAATACACAAGCGAGAGAGAGAGAGCTATTTTGACGAGAGAGAATCTAGAAAACCCTAGATTTACAACAAATGAATCTGATAACCTTAGATTCTCGCTTCATCCTTTCATTTAGATACCCTTATCATCCAGGTGTAGATGTAATCTGCCGAGACCAATAAGAGCAAGCCACATCAGATTTCCAATCCATGACTCAGCTCTGATCTTCATATTTTCTGATGACATCCAATACGCACCGTATTCATCTGATGACCTTGTTTAACTGCAGCAATTTGATCAGGTTAGTCCTTTGGGCTTCATTCTGGGCTTCAATATGGTTAAGTGTTGACTTATAAATTGGGCTGCACCTTTGGGCCTCCTAATGAACTAAAGATGGACTAAAAATTTCCGCATATCACATAACCATTAAGCGTCACATTCCACCAAACACAATCTCTGTGGGACAATTTATCAAACAGACAACGTGCATTGCCAATACAACCACTCTCCACATGGAACTTAACCAAAGAACTCCCAACAAACACATCAACTCGAAGCCCAACAACCAAATTGTATCATGAAAATGCCTACCTAATCTTACATTGTTCAAAGAACCACAAGCGTTAATCATACAAGGAAAACTAGATTTATCGGGCAATAAATCCAAAACTCAACATCTTAAAATTAAATAAAACAGCAAAGCATATTGAAACCAACCCAGTTTAGCAAACACTTTAATAATCCTATTCCAAGGCATAGTTGTGTTCAATTAAAAAGCGAAAAAACATGTTCATAGCATCTTTGAAGCTCCAACAAAACAAATACATACCCAGAATCCTTCCATTAAAAATGAACTGCTCATGGACTTGTCAACCTTGTTGAATCAAAGACCCATCTGAATCAATCCCAGATGACTCACAACAGCAGCTTCAGTGTTCTGGGGCAGTGAGATTTGTCTTGTCATGTTTTTGCAATTTGTGTGGATATACTTGGATTTCGACGGAGAAACATATGACAATATTTTGTGGGATGTAATGAGTAAATATATTATTGATTATGCCCCTCTAGTATTACATATTTATAAGCAAAAACATGTTCTCCTTATATTTAGAGAGCTTCTTTTGACAATCCAATTTTTTCTTTTTACACTTCTTTTCTAAAAATACTCCATTATCAAAATTTAAATTTTGAAAATTTCTAAAGAAACTTCATTTTGTTACAAGATTATCCTTTTTTATCTTTTTTGAATTAAATTATTAAAAAAAGAAATTATCTTTCATAAATCATTAGATTAATTATTACATATTAAATACTCTTTCCAAAATTTTTAATTATCATATTAAACTCTCTCTTCTCCAATAAATATTTCTAATTTTCTATCTCCATTCTTTCAAGCAAGACTAACGGTTAAAAAAAAAAAAAAACCTTACTAATAAGCTTCTTTCTTTTTTTTTTTTTTTCATTTTTTTAAAATCAAAATATGAAAATAACTTTTTGCTACTCTTGTAGGTATGTGATTGCCTAGATAGCTTTAATTCTTTTATTAGTCTTAGAAATTCTATGTTTAATCAAATCTAATTGAAACAATTCAAACTTTCATATATCTTTTTTTTTTAATTTGAATTTTTAATATATATATATATATATATATATATATATATTACTGTTAGTAAAAAACTATTCATATTTTTTTTTCTTTAACTATTAATCAGAAATTGATCGAAAAAGTATGAAAATATGATTTATTTATTTTTATTTATTTTTAAATGGAGAGAGATTAATTAGGAGAGGGTATTTAATATGGTAATAACAAATTTAGGAGACTTTTGTTAATACGTAATATTTAATCTAATAATTTAGGGGAGAGAATTTTTTTTTTTTACTAATTTAATTAGTTTGGAGTTTCTTAAAATTTTTTTTTTCTTGTTTTGTAATTTTAATTTAGGTTAAAATTGTCATTAATAAAAAAAAAAATGAAATTAGAGTGTGAATAGATAATTTGTGAATTGTAAGGAGAAGCTCTCTTTTATTTATGTCCAGAAAAACACACAGTTTATTCCTTTCAAGATTTTGAGGAAAAGACTATTTTATCCCTCAATATAAAAATAAACAAATTTAAAAACAATATTCAAATATAAGAAAATAATTATAAAAAAAAATATTTTCTTTAAAAAAGAGAGTAAGATCTCCACCCCCCATCTATTCATCTTTTTTATTATTTAATTTTAAAAACATACATTAAAAAAAAAAGATAGATCTTCACCGTCCATCTCAAAGCTAACTTGACGGTGGAGATCAAATACATTAATAACATAATTATATAAAAAGATAAAATAAATAAAAAACTGAAAAATTGTGGATCACTACAAAATTCACAGCTAGTTGAGTGATAGATCCTGTCAGCTCTAATACTAATTGATACAAACCTAATAAATAAAGCTCATCCTTAAAAACTTGCTTGTAAGTTGTAAGAAGAGGATGCCCAATAAATTATATACTCGTGACTAATCTCATATTTATCCATTGTGAGACTCAATTAGGTAAGTAATATATTATTACAAAAAAAGTAGTTCAGATTAGAATTGCTTTCTTAAAAAATACACATAAGTTTATCTAGATAAACAACTTATTTGAGTACAATTTTTTTTTTTCCATAATAAAAAATGTTTTTTTATTAAATAATAATAATAATAATAAAAGCATGTTTGCATGTTCGTAGGTCTTGAATGGTAGCTTTACCCATATCATTAGTCACATGCCAATATTGTATGTTCTTCGAACTTGGAGTTGATATTGAAGATTTTTTATGAAGAAATTAATGTACGTTTATATCCTATATTTTCCTCCAATAATAAACATTTTTTTTTTTTTTTTTTCTCTTTGTGCGTATGTTTAAAATTAACACAACTACACACCTTTTATGGTAAGCATTAATTCGATCTCATACTTATTTATGCGAGATTCCAACCTTTTTTTGCACAATTTTTTTAGGGTGAAATTCATTTTCGTCTCTCTAGTTTGACCTAATAGCCAAACTGACTCCATAGTTTTCAGTATTATATTGACAGATCCTCCAGTTTCCAAAAATTTGTATTTTGATCTCTGCTGTCCAATTCCATTAGGGTTTTCAAAGATTCCGTCAGTGTTGCGAGGATAAAATGGTAACTTACAAAACAGATATAAAAATTTGATTAAAAAATAATTATTAATTAATTTAATTAAAAAATAAAACAAACATTTAAATCCATATCTCATCTCAATCAAATTCCACCAAACCCTAGCCACCACACCACCACCAGATCTCATATCTCTTTCTCTCTCCCTCATTCTCGATCGACCACCACCACCACCATCAGAAGAAAATAAATGAAACCAGCATCGAAAATGGCAAGTCAAGGTGTTCAATCTAAGTCATGAGTGATGTGTTATGGTGACCATGTTCTTGGTAGGAGCCACGACTCAGTCATCAAGTTGTACCAATGTGTTAATCAACTTGTCTCGTGCCTCAATTACATTCAAGGGAACTCCTTAACCCCATCTTCAAAATGCTGCTCACAGCTTGCTAATGTTTACTAGTTGTCACCACATTGCTTGTGTGAGGTTATGAATGGTAGTGGCTCTTCACTGGGAATTCCTGTCAACTAAACTCAGGCTATGGCCTTACCAGCTGCCTACAATGTTTAGATTCCACCTATCAACGACTGTAACATATTCCTAAACCTTAGCCGCACAAACACACCAAACCAATGAACCACTATCATCATCAAATTCTAGTGACAACCCAACCCAGAATTCAACCAGACTAGCAACACCAAAACCTATCAAAACCTAAATCGGAATCAACTAGTCACCATCCCCAATCGAAATCAAACCTCCCAACACCCAAACCTAGAAACCAAACATCCAAACCCATCAATCAAGCCACCCTACCTCCAATTACCCACCCATCTATATGGCAAACGGAGATGCGAATGACGAACCGTTCAGGAAAGAGAAAGTGAGGGATCAAGAGAGAGACAGAGTGAGAGGTCGATCTGATGAAGAGAGTGAGGGATAGAGAGAGAGAGAGAGAGAGAGAGAGAGAGAGAGAGAGAGAGAGAGAGAGAGAGAGAGAGAGAGAGAGATTCAGATGAGATGATGAGTGAGAAGATTTTTTTTGGAATGGTTTTAATCGAACCAAATTTGATTTTGGATCAGTTGGTGATTCGGGTGTTTGGATCAATTTGGTGTTTGGATCAGCGCCTTAAATTTTTTTTAATTTTTTTCAGTTATTTTTATTTTATAAAGAGACGAATTTGGTGGTGGTGGAATTGTGTAAGAGATTGTTGGGTCTGGAAATTAGAAGAGAAGCTCAAGAACATATTGAAGGAAGAGAGATAAAAAAAGAATTGAGAGAAAGTATAAATTAGATTAAAATGTAATTCAATTCGTAGGATATATATTTTTTTTTCAAATAACCAAGGGCAGTAGGGTCATTTGACCTTCTGACCTGTCAGATTTAACTTTTTTTTATCGAAAATCGTGACAGAAGAACCAAACAAGACAATTCTATTTGGCTATTAGGTCAAACTAGAGGGACAAAAATGAATTTCACCCATATTTTTACGGTTTTTTTATGGCACCCTTTTCAAAGCCATTTATGGAAAAGTCACATATTTATTAAGTTTTATAGAAATAGCACCAACTAATGAGATTTGCCAAAATTACCCCTAATCTCTCTCTCTCTCTCTCTCTCTCTCTCTCTCTCTCTTTCTTTTCAACAACCTCAATTGATTCATCAATGGAGATCAAACAAACCTCCAATAAAGGCCAAAATGACTTCCAATAGAGGTCGTCGAAACAGTCGACTCCATCAGAGGTCGTCGAAAATGGTCGACTCTATTAGAGGTCGTCGAAACGACCTCCGTTATGATTTTTTTTTTGGAAATAAGTCTTGGGTAGCTGGAAATAAGTCTCGAGTAGTTGAAAATAAGTCTTGGGGTAGCAATAAGTCTCGGGTATCTGGAAATAAGTCTCGGGTATCTATAATTAACAAAACTATTAAAATGATAGAGTTAAAGTGGGTTAGAGTTAAAGTGGGTCTCTGTTGTGTGTAAAAATCACAATGAGAGAGATAGAGAGACATCGAGTCAGAAGAAAACCAAAGAAATAAATGCAACATATATTCATATTCCTATATGTAAATTCTCAGAAGCATAGTATACAATTCATATGTGCTTATCCATGTAATTTTACAAAACATTAAATATAATATGAAAATTTTCAAATAAGAAAACAACTTACTCGAGAGAAAAAGAGCTCAGAAGTCAGAATTATTTTCTTTGGATCATATTGAAATGCAATATGAAGCTTAGTATCCAATACAACGATAATGAACTCTGTTTGGTTAAACACATTATTTTCGTGTTTTCAGTAGGTGAAAGCCAATCAGCATGACATGATGATAATTACATTTAAACCCCTCATATTTAACTTCATTACAGGCACATGAACTTTCAATGCTTTCCTTAAAAAAAAAATAAAAAAAATAATAATAATAAAATTTCAATGCTTTCTATCAAAGATACCCCTTGCCTTGTTTCCCTTGAGATTAAGTGCTGAAGTAGAGTATCGCTCCATGGCTCAGGTGACCACAGAAAGTCATAAGTTCAAGTCCTCGATGTGAATTATGAAATTGTTAGTTGAATTTGTGAGCTTGGTCTAGGTGACAAATATGTTACTCTTATATATAACAGTGTTTGTTAAGGAACTTAATACTCTATTTGCAACATTAAGCTTTCGGGTTTTGCAGTTTACTTAACACGAGTGCAAAAAATTGAGTCTCTTAATGTGATTGAATTCATATTTGTCATTTTTGCTGTTTTGCATATGGATATGTTTGAATTCGGGCTTGGATCACATGAAATGATGAAAACTCGTTAATCTTTCATGTGAGTGGGTGTGTTATAACGTGTAAATACTATTTTTTTATAACCTTTATCTAAGTACTTAAGCTTTTGGATTTAAAATGAAGATTTTTATAATTGCAAGAAGCATGAAGATTATTTGGTAGGCCAAACACAAGTTCAATGAAAAGCACTGGGCTGACATTCCATTGATAACAATGGCATTAACAACGGACAACACCCAAATCATCCCAATTGATCTGTCATCCATATTCATAGGGTCCATAGAAACTATAATTATTACATGTGAACTCCCAATTGATTTTCCCTTAATGAGCTCACTTGACAGCGGGCAAAGATGAAACCATCCAGGTGCACAGTACTACCCCAAACGAAAAAAAAAAAAAAAAGATTTTTAGAAATAAAATTTTTATTTTTTTATTTTTTTTTTTTAGGGAAAAACAAAAAGGAAAAGGCCACCTCCTCTTCACTAGTGGTTGGAGTGGCGTTGGGCCGTCGATCTTTGTGCCACTCATTTCTTTGGGCCGAGGAGATCCATAGTGGAGGCAATGGAGATGGCCTCCACCGTTTTTTTTTTTTTTTTTTTTAAATTGGCAAATATTTTTCCATTATTTTTAAAGTTTTATAATTCTTAAAAAAATATTTTATTTTAAAATTGAAAATATGTAAATATAATATTCCAATATTTTATTTTTGAATAATATTGTGAATTTATGATAGAACTATAATTTTATATATTTTAGAAGTTCTTAATAAAATATTTTAGATTTTTTTTTCCTAAATATGAATGGATTTTTCAATCTCTTACATATTTTGTAATTTTTATTTTTTCATTGGCTTATGAAAATTATATATGGGTAAAATTGGAATAACAAAATATTTACATGGCCTTAGCAACATTTTTCAATTTTTTCTTATTTCATAAATTAAATAATTAGGGTAAAGACCCCAATATTGAATTATTTATAAGGGAATATAATTCTTTTTGGTCACGATACATTTGTAGGTATAAGAAAAAGTAATCAGTCAAAGTAGTCTTTTTAGTTAACTATTTTAAGCGGGGGGAAACATTATTTTAAGCGAATCAATCTGTTAGGTTGTACCATAAATTTTTTTGTCATAAGGACCCTTTTGATAAATGTTTGAAAAGTGAAGACCAAAGAAACTAATGCACATGTCATGCAAACAAGTAACCTTTTCTAAAAATTCAGTAGGGGTGTGCAGGATCCAATCCAATCCAATACGATCCATTGGATTGGATCGGATCCAGAGAGGTGATTGGATCGGATTGGATCTTAAATCCGCCGAAACGTTTGAATAATTTATTTGATTTTATTTATTTTATATTATAAGTTTTATATATTAATTCGGATTGCAATTTATTCGTTCCAATCAGATTGGATCGAACTGATTGGATATTGGATCATGCTAAATCCATTGGATCTGATCCGCCTCACACCTCTAAAATTTAGATACCAAAATGTAATTACCCCAAATAAAAATCAATAACTTCTGATATCTGCCTCTAGGATTTAGCTACTATCATACTAGATTTGCTACTCTAAAAGTTGGCCAATAAAGCACAATGAAATAAAAATGTAATCTACGTAAATTGATTCCCTTCCATAAATTACTTATAATTTTCTTTTAAGCAACTCTCATGTTCAACACTATAAATACCTGCCTTACTTAAACCATCACAATTCACAATACAAGAAATTCTCAAGTTCCTAATTAAGCCTTCCTCTCAAGTACCAAACAACCTCTAATATGGCTAAGACTTCACTCATGATGTCAACTTTCTTGCTTCTTATTCTTAATTCATCATCTTGTTAGTTTCTCTTCCCTTCTTACCATCATCATTATCATATTTAAAGACTCTTACCGTATTGCTAACTATTTTTTTCAAAGTATATGAAATTCATTTTTGATCACTTAAATCAAACAAGTGTTATTAAAAAAATAAAAAAAAAAGATATATTTTTATAATTAACGTGTGTTTCTTAGGAAATCCTCGGATCAAATTAGTGTTTTTTAAAAAATATTTTTATTAACTTGTGTTTCTTAGGAAGTCCTCGCTCTCACGTCAGGTTACTAATAGATTACTAATTACTGTTCACAGGTTTGCCTTCATCAAGGGTGCCAGCAAAATAAATGTCCTATATGTGTTGCTGGAATTTGCAGATGTGGGGGTGAGTCAGCAGCCGAACATGGTGCTGTGAATCCAGTGTGGTTCTGCAACAGATGAATTCCTCCTTGTGCCTGTCGACCTAACCAAGGATGTCGTGATTTCCAAGGAAACCCTTATTGAAGAATATCATGTTAATTCTTTTGTAAGAAGATTTCCTATTAAATAAATTCACCTTTCGAAGGTTTTCTCCTTGTTTGTGTCCTGTGCAAACTTTACATTCAGTTTACTTAAGTGTACGTAAATCTATAATGTTGTATGCTAAATTTGTGTTAGTTTGGACACTATATTGTGTGAATTATCGGCATTTAATATTAATTATGTGAGGCTCTAATTTTTTAAAATGAAGGGTAGGGATTGTGTTAGTTTGAACACCGGCCTCCAGCCATATCCTATGATTTATTGGCTTTTAATATTAAATTACGTGGGACTAATTTTTAAAATGAACTACATAGATAATGAATTTGTGTGTGTAATAGGTATCACTTTTTTTAAATGCAGCAATAGTGTTGCGGATGGATAATTATCACTTTTTTTTATAGTGAAATATTAAATTTTCAATTTTGGTCAATGGTTTGTCATTTGGACCTAGACCTAGCAATTCGTGTTCACAGGTTAGACCAAACCTGACACAACTTGTTTATTAAACGGGTCGTGTCTGGTGGAACTGCTTATTAAACGGTTAGACCCGTTTATTAAATGGGTTGAACTTTTAAAACCCAAACCAACCCAACCGATTTAATAAACATATAATAATCCGATATGACCTGTTAAATAAACGGGTCAGGTCTAGACCCACATAACCCGTTTATAACTTTTTTTTTTCTTTTAAAAATTATTAAAAATATACTCTAAACAAGCCACAAAAGTTCATATCATCCGCTATTTAAACAAGCTACAAAAAGTCTATAAAGTTCATCATACAATCCATAAACAATTAAAGCTAAGAAAAAGAGTAACCAAAGATAGTTCAATTGTTGAGGTCTTCAAACTTCATATTCATCTTCATGGCACTGCCATACATAGACCATAGTTCAATTAAATGATCCAAAATTCGGTATTCTCTGTTTGTTAATACTTAATACACATAAATCTATACATGATTTTGATATCAGGTGAAACTTTACAACTGTTTAAATCGGTCAAAGTTTCTGGCCATAGGTAATGTTGGTATGGATGAACAAATGGTTCAGAAGTTTATTAGTGAATGCCCTTTGCTTGAAGATTTGAGTTTATCCCTAGGTCGTGTTTGTGTTTCTCATGCACCCAAACTGAAGATTGTGACAATTGGTGAATCCTTTTATAGAGTGAAAATTAAAAGTATTGAGATTGTAGCACCAAGTCTTCAACAATGCAACCTTATTGGTCTCAGACACACATGCGTGATTAACTTGTCTGGGTGTCCTCATTTAAACTATTTGAAATTAAACCACGTAAATGTAGACATTCTTGACCTTATCTCTAAAATACCCTTACTTGAGAAACTAGTTTTAAATAATTGTCACGATCTTGGAAGATTTACATTTTCAAGTAATCAACTCAAGGATTTACAGTTTCTTTACTGTAATGGATTGGATACTATTGATGTTGATGCTCCAAATTTACTTTCCTTTTCCTATGAGTGTTCTCATCCGCATATTTCGTTCAATAAATGCCCCATGGAAACTCAGATTTCTTATAAATCATGATTATCATGAACGTCATAAGCTTCCCACTCTTGCCTGGTTCAAATGTATAAAAGAAGAATTCACTGGAGTTGCTCATCAAGTAAAAGAACTAAGCATGTCTATCACAGACAAGGTATGTATGGCTATATATTGTGTATTAATAATTTCACTTCTAATTTATAATTGATTCTTATCTTATATTAATTGCTTTTTTTTTTTTCTTCTTGTTATGTTTTATCAAGGATTCATTTACTTTAGATGAATTCAGAAAACTTTCACCTTCACTCCCTCGTGATGTTGAGAATTTGATTATGGATGTACAAAAAGCACCACCTTTGAAATATGCAGCTTACTTGGATTGCTTACTCTGGATCTGTTCTTCCAAGGATTTTGTCACTACAAGAAAATTGACCTACAGTGACAAAAAATATTTGTCACTATAAGTGAAGAAATTGTCACAAATTCAATATTGTGACAAAAAAAGTGTCACTAACAATTCGTCACTTTTGCCCCCGTCACTAAAAGTATTTGTGACAGTTTTTTGGCACTCGTCACAAATTATAACTTTTAGTGACACATTATCACTTGACCTTAATTAGTGACAAAATAAAAATTGTGTCATTATATTAGTATTTAATGACAATTAACCTTTTGAAGATTTTGTCACTATATATATTCTTAGTGACAATTTATTGTTTAAAAAGTGTCACTATTCACAAATCTAGTGACAAATAATTATCTTAAAATTATGTCAGTATAGACAAATTTAGTGACAATTAAGTTAAACATATAATAATTGTCACTACAACGCAGACTTAGTGACAATTAACAATATGAATATTAAGTCACTGTATAGATACATAGTAATAATTTAATCAATTGTCAAAATTTAATATAAATTTAAATTGTATAAAAACATAAAATATATAAAAATATAACCAAATAAAACATGTCACTCATTGAATGACATTGAGTTCCATAAATAATCATTCCATTAAAAAATATCCAAAAATTAACATAATATCAAATTGACAAAAGTAATCCAACATCTTTCAAAGTCTACTACTAAATAACATATGTATGTTGGCTAGTCTAAGTTAGTATAAGTGTTAGGTCACACACAATAACTTCCAACTGCATAATCAAAAACTTGAAATTTTTGAGGTCTTGATTGTGAAATATTAGAAGCCAATGATCCACTGTCAGTTGCCAGGTAGCTAAAGAATCTTTAGGTTTTGCAAGATAAACCTAAGGTGTGGATGAGGTGTGCTGGAGTGATTTCTGATTGTCTTCTGTGGGCTGGTCTGTGTTGCTATTGGTTGGCTGTTGTTTTTAGATGTCTTTGTTTTTTCTTGCTCCCGTGTGAAGGGTTTTTGTTGGTTGTTTGCGGCTGTTGCTGCTCTTGGTTTTTCTATGTTTTGTTGCCTTGCTGCTGGTTTGTTTTGTGGCTGGCTGGCCTCTTTTGGCTCCCCTGATTTTCCTGGCTTGGTGTCGTTGCTATTGATGCCTTTTAAAAAAAAAAAAGATAAACCTATATACATGAAGACATGAAGAAAAAAAAACAGTACTGGAACTGTTAATGCAACAATACTAACAAAATTTAGTACAAGTATAAAATAAATTCTATAAGTTTGATATCCAAATATAAAACTTATTGGAACTGTTAATCTATTCATCTTCATATAAAGTTCTCCATAATGTCAATCTATTCATCCAGCCAAATATCAAATATCTTATTGAGTGTTTGAACTCTTTTATCAAACAATTGGTATGCATATAAAAATTTGTTGTTCTATAAGAATCATTTTATCAAACAGTCAGTATGCATATAAACTAAATTGACATATATTGTGAAAATTTAAGAACAAAAAACTATAAATCATGAAATAATAATAATGATTCCTTAAAAAATTTGAAAACAAATTAAGTTAAAAAAACATCCCTAAACGTATATATAACCCTACATACAAAAAAATAAATAAATAAATAAATAAATCATACCTTATTCGAAGACACTTTCAATATATGAAACTCGAATATGAGATTCTGACATTGAAAAAACAATTACCAAAAAAACAAACCCTAAAAAAATGAAATCAAGAAAAAGAGAAGCTTACGAGTTTTCTTTCAATGCTGCATCAAACAATTGATTGTTCCATAAGAATCATTTTATCAAACAGTTAGTAAGCACATAAACTGATATCGACATATACTGTGGGAAATCTAAGAATAAACAACTATAAATCATGAAATAATAATAATGGGTTCCTTAAAAAAAAATTGAAAACAAATTAAAGTTGAAAAAAAACATCTCTAAATAGCTATATACAATTCTACATTCAAAAAAAAAAAATCATACCTTATTCAATGACACTTTCAATATATGAAACTTGAATTTGAGATTTCGACCCTGAAAACAAGTATAAGAAAACAAACCCTAAAAAAAATCAAGATAAGCTTACATTTTTATCCGGGCAAAAGTTTCTCTATAATCTCGGTACTTCTTCTGATGAAACATTGTTTCAAACCTAAAAAGTGTTTTTAAGGTAAAGAAAAAAAAAAAAAAAGAAGGGAAAAAAAAAACACAACATGATTGTGGCATTTTTTTTTTTTTTTTTTTTTGTGGCTTTTTTTTTTAAATTTTAAAAGGAAATATTAATCGATTTTTTTTAATGTAAATATTAATTGATTCTGATGCCTTTTAAAAACCTAATTATTTATAAAATAAATCTTTCCTTTTAAAAAAGGTAATTTTGTGACTAATTATATTATTTGTCACAAATTATCAAGTTTTATAACTAATTGTGACAAATATTTTTAAAAAGTTTCAATTGAACAAAACATAATGACAAATAGTAAAATTTGTCACAAAATAATGCAAACAGTGATACAATCAAAATTTGTCACAAAGGAATATGTCACTATAGGTCACTTTTTTTGTAGTGTGTGTATTGAAACAAAACAGCGGAAAACATTGATAAAATTCATTGAGGTACGCCATTTGTTCATTAACTATTTTTATATTTTCAACGGACCACATAGCGATTGAGTCCCTATTTGGCTGTTTAATTTTGTAGTTGTTCATATCTTGTGTTATTTACAGATGGTTTATGAGAAGCTAATCAATAGGGATACGAAATGTTGTAATTCTAACATCATAAAGTGTTGGCAGCAATATTTAAAAGATTTCAAGATTGAAAGTTTCGTACCATATAAGGATCCAAAACAACCTCTTTGTGTAGATAATTTGATGGTTGAGTTGCCTAGACTTCCAGAAGGAACTATTCGGTTTCATCTAGATTGGTGTTTCTTTTTTACATATTGATGAAGCATAAGACTATCGTCTATGAAGTTCAATTCTAGCTCGCATAATCTTGTGTGCAACTTCATATTTAGTTGGAGTATGAAGTTATAAACGGAAGATAATTGGAACATGTTTATTACATGAAGGACAATGTAAAAAGATGATTATGTTTCATGTTTGGTTTTTTCCTTTGGTTATGGTTTTATCAAGGATTCATAATTTTGTCATTCATTCTTCTTCATATTTTTGAATCCTAAATATGTTGTATGATCAACATATTTCATTTATTTAGATTCAACTCCCTATACAGCGCTTGGTTCCTTGATTTATTAAGGAAGAACAAGCTGCAAGTAAGGATGAGCATTTATCCCCAAGGCCCCAAATCCCCGCATCCCCATTCCCATTTGGGGAAATTTGGGGAAATGGGGGACCCCCCCATTTCCCCAATTCTCCCAAATATTATATATAATATAATATATATATATATATATATATATATATAATTATTAATATTTTTATTCTTCTATTTTACTTAGTATATATACATCTTTCAAAGCTGTTGGTGTTATATTTCAAATGCTTCAAAGTTGTTGAATCCATTCAATTTAAGGACTTTTGTTTAATTAGTGTTATGAATTCTAAAGTTGAACTTATGAATTATTATGATGAAAGAACAAAATTAACTTTCATTTGAATTTGTAATGGATATTATTTTATAATTTAATTTATGATGGATTTTGTGTTTTTACTTTTTATAGTATGTAAATTTTAGTTAAACAGGTGAAATGGGAAAAACGGGAAAACCGAGAGAAATGGGGAAAACCGGAAAAGCGGGAGAAATGGGGAAAATGGGGAAATGAGGATGGTGATGGGGGGATATCCCCCCAAAACTCATCCATCCCCATTTTCCCTAAATGGGGGAAGGTTTTGAAAGTGGGGATGGGGATGGGGATGGGGGACCTATATCCATCCCCATTCCCCAAATGCTTATCCCAAGCTGCAAGAGTCTCTTTAAAGTAAAAATAGACTATTAGCTTATCGTTGCTAACTAATTATCTTGCCAAGAATCAAGATTTTCAATTTTTCCAGTCGACTTAAATAATCATCATGAGTGAGAAAGCAAGAGAGAGGAACTCTGGCCGATGGAGACAAGAGGTGAAGAAGGATTTCAGGGACAGTTTGTTTTCCATTTTCGTTGACAATCTAAATCCTGTTGTGGATTCCGAATGCTTATGGGGTGTTTTCAAGACTTTTGGCAAAGTCAGAGATGTTTTCCTGTCATTGAAATCCAATGGCCGCAGAAGTTGCTATGCCTTTATTTGATTTGAAACCATTGAGGAGGCTACGAAGGTTGCAAGACAAACTAATGGAATGCACATCTACTGTTGGCCTATATCTGTGAAGGTGGCAGAGCATGATTGGAACAATCGGAGGAAAGTGTTCAAGAGGCCGGTGGTCAACAAAGAAGCTCAAGAAGATATGAGAGGTGGCTATGATCATTTATCCTCTGGCAATAGTTCTTTCGCTAACGTTGTAGAAGGAAGAAAGCAGGGGATGGAGGTGAATAGGGGTTCAGAAGGTGGGAATATTGGTTACATGAACTAGAAAGGTAAGCGAGAAGGTTTCGATTGGCTCGGTAGATGTGCAGTGGGTGTTCTTCGGAACTTTTCAATTATGTATAGTTTCAATAGGAAGTTAACTAACAGGGGTTTTTGCTTTTCTTCGGCTTATCTTGGAGACAAATGTGTTGTGTTGGAGTTTGAATCTAGGATTGACTGTGATGATTTTATTAGGATCCACTTCTTTTGGAAAGAATGTTTTTCCACAATGGTTCACTTGACGGATTCGGTGATACCCAAATCAAGGTTGGTCTGGTTAAACTGTGTTGGAATTCCTTTACGGTGCTGGTTGGAATCGTTTTTCAGGAAGATTGGCCGGACTCTTGGTGAACCTTTGGTAGTGGACAATGAAACAGTTCTGAGAAGCAGACTAGATAGAGGGCGTTTGTTGGCTCTCATCCCAGTAAGTACTACCATTCCGAGAAAGATTAGAGTCATGGAAGAAGTGGAGGATGCAGGCAGAATTTGGAAATTCTGCCTGTTCTGTTTTTGTTGTTGCTTTGCTGTTTTGTTTGCTCGGTTCCTCTCTCTGTTTTGGGGTTTTGTTTGGTTGTGCTGGGTTGTGGTTTGGGAGTGTGCTGTGTTTGTTTTTCTGGTTGGTTTCTGCTGTGTTATGGCTTTTGCCTTTCAATAAAGTCTCGGCTGTTCAAAAAAAAAAAAAATTATCTTGCCATGTCACCTTGCCACATCAGCTTGCTCGTTACTGTTGTCGAGTTTGTTATTGCAGGTTTCAGCTCCAGAAATTCATTAGCAGCAATTGATCATCAATGTCATGGAGTCTGCAATCACCTGATATTACAGTTCTATGAGCTGACAATCACAACCTCTTGTATATATGTACATTGTTTTAGCTCGGTGAAATAACAATAAACTTTTGATCATCTTCATTAGTCTCTCTGATTTTTCAACTGGACAAACTTAGATCATGTGAATATACATAAATAATGGTGGTTCTCTAGTAAAGGCATCCTGAAATTATAAGTTAGGGACGTCTAATCACAGTCACACATTCATATTGGCTGTAGGTATTTGTTAATATGGGGTTATGGGCTCACCGGGAATGTGTGGTTGTGGTTGGATGTCCTGAAATTATAAAGTCAGAACGGTCCTGATTAGAAAAGTATTAACATAAATAAATCATCTAAGTCGAAACATCAATTATAGTAGCCAAAATGCATAAATTAATACTAGGTAGGCACGATATAATAGCAAAATGAATCTTCAAATTAGCATGAAGTGTGAATGATATAACGTTAAAAGAATGATGTCCAGGTATAATCTCCGTCATGTAATGGTTGTCAACATTACATGACGGAGAGGGTATATATGAGATCTATTATTAAAACTCTTTCCCCATTACTTTCAAAACCATGTAGCTGTTTGGAGCAAGCTACATAGGAGCAGAGACAGATGCAAAGGGGTTGGCACTTGGCAGAGCCAAGGCAAACAAAAAACCATTTAAGATTATTATATAAAAATAAAATATACATATAAGATTTTAAAATTTTTATTTTGTTCTCTCTAAATATTGTATAACTTAACGGTTTCCCCAAATAAAAGGTTTTTGCTCACCTACATAGGAACTTGAAGTCATTGAAGGGAAAACTATGCCACAACTAAGGGAGAGATGTGAGCAACCACTTTCTACAATCTATGTTTAGCCATCAGTTATGCAAAATTAACCAACATAAACCATATTGATGTCAAACAACCTATAAAATTAAAGCTACAAGGACAAAGCACGTGTAGTCATAATAATAATAATAATAATAAATATTAAAATTACTAAGACAAGTACTTATAACCAAACGGTTGTCCGATCAGTTTCACTTTAGAATTATTTCCTCAAACAATAGTTAACCAAACCACTAATTAACTTCACAAAAGATTTTTTTTCTTAACACTATTGACAGTAATTATTTTCAAATATACAAGAATTCCGAACCGACCCCTAATCATATATGCAAATTTGGTTTTACATGTATAATTCTACAGAGACTTGAATCATGCAACCCTTGAAAATGTATTGGTGTATAATTCATGTAAGAAAAGCAATTTGAAACATACATGATTCTATTGTTATACAATAAATAATCCATGACTTGACAAACAGAAAAATCTTAATCCTTATCAATAGATACCGGAAAACATCAATCTAGATGCAAGCAAAAAGCTCCTTCCAGATTTTCAAGCCCCTCGTCAAACGGATCATCAAGAGATTTTCCATCTTTAGTTGGTATGGAGTTCCCAATCTCAAAATCTTTCAAGTAATGACACCAACACTTGATATCATGAGAATTGCAACAAGTGGTATCTCTTTTCATCGATTGCTCAAATAGCCACTGTAAATGTAGATCAAGAAAAAAAAATGATAAACAATTCGTTCAAAGTTACATACGATCATCGTCTAAATAGCCATTAAAAACATAATAAGCAATATAACCATTAATCTAATTGTGAAAGGACCAGCACTGTCCATATCAATAAAGAAACTATATTCCCCTATCACAATGATAGTCTCATCTAAAGAATGGTGGAAGATTGGAGAAAAGAGCATGAAAATAATTTTTACTCACTTTTTCATCTTCTACTACATAAAGAATAAAAGTTAAAAATTCTCAAAAACTTTAAATTAACTGCTCATTATATTGTTTTGAGATGCTGCACTTTTTAAAAAAAAAAACAGAAAGTCAGAAACTTAAGGTGATGCACTAGTACATAGAAAACTTGTTTGTGAACAAATTTTATTCAAATCTATCCATTTTTAGATAGTCCTTCTTCTACAGAACTAAGTAAGAGAAATTTACAAAATTTCAATTCTACTTCTTTTATTCTCACTCATAATAGTTTTTTTTTTTTTTTTTTTTTGAAAGGCAAACTTTATTCAATGTTGATATGCTAATAATGACTCACAATAGTTATAGGCAAACTACTACTTCCGATAGTACTTGCACCAAAAAGAATCAATGTTGATATGCTAATAATGACTCATTTTGCAGTAAAATTGAAAGAATCTCGATGAAATGAACAAACCTTAATGAAGTCATTGGTTTCATGAGATTTCGGTGGACAGATATCCCTTGGACAGCATATCCCGAGAAGGTGGTTCAACAATGCTGCATAAGTTGATAGTGGTATTTTTTCATTTGATAGCAAATACAAATCTCCAGCTTCACAGGGCAGAGAATGTGAACTTTTTCGGAATTTGTCGAAATTAAATGAATTCTTTATAAATCACAACCAACCAACCAAAAAGAAAGTATAGGTGAGGTTAGAAAAAACATATATAACAATATATATATATATATTGTTGAATTCCGAAATTAATTCCTAAAGTTTAGGGATTAGTTTCTATTAGAATATAATCAATTAATTATTGTACAATTGACTAATTGATTGCTTGACAATTAGCCTAATTAATTGCTTGATTAGTGTAGTTGACAATTAGCTTAATTTTAGGGATTGTAGATTGATTTCCTTGATTGATTTCTTTCCTAATTGTATTTCCTCTATATAATCCCTCCTATGTGGAGAAGAATAAAGATAAGAAAAATTAGAGTTTTCCTCTCTAAAATTCATTATAGAGTTTTCCTCTTTATAATTCTTTATGGTATCAGAGCGGTAAAACCGAAACCTGGATATATTTGATGAAAGAAAAATCAGAGGCGGGTGCTATCTTCAAAAATTTCAATAGCATGATCCAAACACAATTCCAGACAAAAATAAAGGTGTTTAGGACGGATAACGCCAAAGATTACTTTAATTCTTTACTTGGCAAATATTTGATGGATCAGGGAATAATTCATCAAAGTTCATGTGTCGACACACCTCAACAAAACGGGGTGGCAGAAAGGAAAAACAGACACCTCCTCGAAGTAGCCAGATCCATTATGTTCACTACAAACGTTCCCAAGCATTTTTGGGGAGAGGCAGTCCTCACGGCCACATATCTCATTAACCGGATGCCATCAAGAGTTCTCAAATTCCAAACACCTTGCCAAGCCATTCTCTGCTCCTACCCAGATACTCAAATCATCTCATCCTTACCATTAAAAGTATTTGGGTGTACAGCATTTGTTCATATACATCAACATCATAGAAGTAAGCTTGATCCAAAGGCCATCAAATGTCTCTTTCTTGGTTACTCTCCCACTAAAAAAGGTTACAAGTGTTACTCGCCTATCACTAGGAAATTCTACACTTCTATGGATGTCAACTTCTTTGAGAATCAACCATACTACCCAAAAACTTCCATTCAGGGGGAGAACTCAGCCATACAAGAATGTAGTTTTTGGCTTGACACTCTTGACACTCCAATTCTTCCATATGAAACTGAGTTAACCACTTCCATTCCACTTGAACCTGAGTCAACCGTCCTTCCACCTGAACCCGAGTCAACCATCCCTCCAGAAATCGAGCCAAACACTAATAGCTCCACTCCTGCCCGCACACAACCTTTAGTTGTCAAAGAGCTTATTGTTTATTCAAGGAGGAAACAGCCACAAGAGGAGATAGAGGATCGCACACTTCCTGAGCAGAACCATGAATCCGATCCAAGTCCAGATATTCCAGGTAACACATCTCAAACTGATATTTATGCTAATGATGATCTTGATATTCCTATTGTTTTAAGGAAAGGTGTGAGATCTTGTACACAGCATCCAATCTCCAATTTTGTTTCCTATGATGGTCTATCATCAGAATATCGGGCATTTGCTACTAATCTATCCAACATAGAAATTCCACGAGGTATTCATGATGCTTTAAAAAAATCAGAATGGAGGGCTGCCATACAAGAAGAGATGAATGCTCTAAAAAAGAATGGTACTTGGGAACTCTCAGATTTGCCAGAAGGGAAACGACCAGTAGGATGTAAGTGGATTTTTACTGTCAAGTATAATCCAGATGGGAGTGTAAGTCGCCTCAAAGCAAGGCTTGTTGCTAAAGGATTCACACAGACCTACGGCATCGACTACCAAGAAACTTTTGCTCCTGTTGCCAAGCTAAATACTGTTCGGGTTTTGTTGTCCTTAACAGCCAATCTAGACTGGCCTCTTCATCAACTGGACGTGAAAAATGCCTTTCTCAATGGTGACTTGGAAGAGGAAGTGTACATGGAAATTCCACCGGGTTTTGAGACAGGAAGCAATGTTAACAAGGTCTGTAAGCTTCGAAAGTCTCTGTATGGTCTCAAGCAATCTCCTAGAGCGTGGTTTGACAGATTCACAAAGGCAATCAAGAAGCATGGGTACTCTCAGGGACAAGCCGATCATACCCTGTTCACAAAGTTTTCTCCTACTGGGCAAGTTGCTATTCTCATCGTTTATGTTGACGATATTATTGTGACAGGTGATTACACTGAAGAAATGGGCTATTTAAAGGAAGTTTTGGTAAAGGAATTTGAGATAAAAGATCTAGGATCATTGAAATATTTCCTAGGCATGGAGGTCGCTCGTTCGAAGAAAGGTATTGTGGTCTCTCAACGCAAGTACATCTTGGACTTGCTAAAAGAAACTGGGATGTTAGGATGTAAGCCTGCGGACACTCCAATGGAATCAAGTTATAAAATCAGTTTCAAAGAAGACAGTCCTCCGGTTGACACTGGGAGATATCAACGACTTGTAGGAAAGCTCATTTATCTATCCCATACAAGGCCGGACATAGCCTTTCCTGTTAGTGTCATAAGTCAATTTATGAACAAGCCCAATGAAGAACATTTTGAAGCAGTTTACCGGATTCTTAGATACTTGAAGATGAATCCTGGTAAAGGAATATTCTTTCGAAAAGGAACAAGCAAAGAAGTTGAAATCTACTCAGATGCGGATTGGGCAGGATCCGTTACAGATCGAAGATCAACTACCGGTTATTGTACCTATGTATGGGGAAACTTGGTGACTTGGCGTAGCAAGAAACAGTCTGTTGTGGCTAGGAGCAGTGCCGAAGCTGAGTATAGAGCTTTAGCTCAGAGTATATGTGAAGGATTATGGCTGAAAAGGTTACTTAATGAGCTAAGGATTTCAACAAGAGAAACAATGAAGGTGTTTTGTGACAACTTGGCTGCAATAAGTATTGCTAAAAATCCTGTCCATCATGACAGAACTAAGCATGTAGAAATCGATCGTCATTTCATCAAAGAAAAGGCTGAAGCTGGAATACTGAGCTTGATTTACACACCTACACACCTTCAAGTGGCAGATGTTCTAACGAAAGCTCTTCCAAGAATAAAGTTTGAAGAATTGACTTCCAAGCTGGGAATGATTGACATCTATTCCCCAGCTTGAGGGGGGGTGTTGAATTCCGAAATTAATTCCTAAAGTTTAGGGATTAGTTTCTATTAGAATATAATCAATTAATTATTGTACAATTGACTAATTGATTGCTTGACAATTAGCCTAATTAATTGCTTGATTAGTGTAGTTGACAATTAGCTTAATTTTAGGGATTGTAGATTGATTTCCTTGATTGATTTCTTTCCTAATTGTATTTCCTCTATATAATCCCTCCTATGTGGAGAAGAATAAAGATAAGAAAAATTAGAGTTTTCCTCTCTAAAATTCATTATAGAGTTTTCCTCTCTATAATTCTTTATATATATATATATATATATAATGAATTACTATGATTTTATATACATACCCTATCTGAGGAGATCAAGAAGACTATCTTTTAATTTGATTGGATACTTCAAGAAATTTCCTTACATTAAGGTACCATTGAGTGTTAGGATCAACTACATTCTCAGGGCTAACTTCATTTATAAAGCCAACCTTCCATGGACATGGCACATTTAATGAATATATGAGAATTGGATGATTGACAAAAGAAAACCACTGTAAATTTGGGGTATCAACATTAATTTCCTTCAAGTTAGAGTAAAACCTAATGTTTAATTGTCTGAGTAGGTTACTTGAAATTGTAATTTGTTCGAGGAGATCACAAGTATTTATATCCAAAACTTCGAGCAAGGGAAACTTCGAGATAAGCCAATGAAACTCATGAGCCTTAAAAGTGAAACCCGAAAATTTTAACACCTTCAAATTTGGACACCCAACCGTGTCAATTACAACCGGTCCTTGTACAAGTACAAAAATAAGTACGAACTACTAGAGACTTGAAACAACAATTTCAACTCTTTCTAGCTCATTTGGGGATTCATAAATACTAATAATTGTGAGTTTGTAAGCTTCAGTGACACAAATACGTTTGAATACCCATCCTTGCGATAGATGCAATACTTCAAGTGATGGGGATTGACTAGTGTGCTTCTGGATCATCTCCCCATTGATGCAAACTTTGGCCAGAGTTACACATTTGAGAGAATGAGGCCTTATACTATCAGAGGGCAGATCCAACTTACAACCACCTAGATATATAGTATTCACTGATTTAGGCATTTAGCAAAAATGAATATCTGAGGCAGAGTATACATCACATTTTCATTGGATAGGAAATCGAAATCTATCTCTTTCACTTCACTCTTTACCATTAGTTCAATCCATTTATCAAGAACTGGGGCCATTTGATCAACATCAAGAAGACCTATACATAGTCACCGGAGCAAGGAAGCATTATATTCTATGAACTTAATTATACCCATACGAAACCTAGTCTTATCATTCCTGCTAAATCCTCTAGGCTCTTCAAATGCTAAATCTTCTCCTACAGAGTGTATATAGGATTCACGAAAATCCAACACGGGATACAACGTTCATAAATAATTCCATCTATTTGACAAGACACTTGTCTGAACCACCACTTTTACATAAAGGTTTTACATAATCTCATGAATAATAAAATCAAGCAACCTTGAAATTCGATCCATGGATAAAAAAATTCAGCAAACCTGTAAAAATTAAATTACAATCTATGAAAATTTGAATCTAACATCCTAGAACATACAAGATGATGTAAACAAAGTGACTTGATAAAAAAAAATCCCACAATTTTAACCAAGAAATAGATTGACTCTGTGCCCAAGATTTCAGGTCATATTCATATACAAAGAAAGACAGTAGAAAAATCTAAATGTAAAAGGATGAGAAGAGTTATAATCGACCTTTACCAGTAAATCCAATGCTAACAAGAGGACGATCTCTCCTATGAAATGTGAATTGTGTCTGAGAAATCCTAGATAGGGTTTTACAATGTTGAGATTTGAACAGAGGACCTTATAGTAATTTCAATTTTAACTTTTTACCGTAAATAGTTCACTTTGGTTGTAGGCGATTTTGAAGGCCTAAACGTTTTCTCCCAAATCTGGGAGTTTATGCAATTTTGTTTTTTACATCATGTAACATTAAATTGTAGCTTGACCTTAGGGCGACCCTTTATATTTTTAATTGGAATAAAAATATACAAATTATAAGGTTAAACTTGGGAAATATAAATTTTACGGATTTGAGTGGTTGGATAGAATCATCTACTTAATTTAATTATGTGATTTTTTCATAATAAAATATCATGAAAAATGGGAATTGATTGTAGATCCAATATAAGCTTGAGAGTGATACTCTCTTTCCAATATCATGAGTACTAAATGATAATTTTATGATTGATATCATCATAAAGATGGAAAGGAAAAGATAAAATGGATTTACTATGTTTATCATCCCAAAACAGAAAATTATATATTATAAATTTAGTTTGTTCCATGAAATTAGTTCCAACACATACCTTATGCATAATTCCTACTATGACGATGATCATCACGAGTCACGACATGTGAGACAGCAAGTCCAATCAGCAAAAAGAACTTGATTGTGTCTGATGCAGCACCCACCAACTCACCAAGTTTTCAATCTGAAATTTCTCCCAACAGAGTGTAATTAGAAAAGCAGAAAGTTTAAAAAAAAAAAACAAAAAAACAAAAAAACAATAAGGCCCATACAAAACCTTACTGCTAGCTTGAAAAATATCACACATTGATGTGTTGATGTGAAGTTGGTAAAAATCACTTATGTAAAGTTGAGATATTTTTATATATAAGTATATATGAATTTCATTCATTTAAGTTTTTTATTCAAGTATATCATTGTTGTTTCATCAAACATATCGGTCCATAAAAAATGAGCATTGTCGCTTTCTATGCATATTAATAAATAGAATTAATGGCATGTTTACTAATCGGGAATCCTAATGAGAGAAATAAAACTTAATTATTGTTTTGTGATTATTGTGTACAAAAACTTTTACGAATTAAGTTATATAGACCCCACAAAAAAACAATCATGAATTAAATTTCTACCGGAAATAGAACTTACTATCCCCTCCACCTAAGGATTTAAGTTCTCTTTTTTGGTTCCCTTTCCATTGAAACTTGATTCCTTTTCATTTTCATTATGCGCTCTAATTGTGTTGAAGTAAATAAGAAATTTTGTTAGATGTTAATGTTGCAAAGTGGAGAGCTGTATTGTCAACCAAATACATCAATAAAAATATTTAAAAAAATGGTAAATAGAAAAACTATCACAAATACAAAAAACACATTTTACAAATATTTTATCAAATACTTTGTATTCACACCCTACCGATCACATAGGATAACTATTTAGCTACAATCAAATTGTTTCATTTATTCAATTTTTTACAGAAAACACACGAAGTTATCTCATTAAACGGATATAATCTCAAATAAGAGCAAAATTTAAGACCTAACAAAACAATAGTAATTGATAAATGATAAAGTTTGAAGGGCTGAAACCTTGTGTGTGTTTTGGGGTGGTACTGTGCGTGATCTCGTTACTGATTTCTGGGGGTTTGGTAGGTGGTTGCTATAGCAGCATGGTGTGAGAGCCTGAGAAAGTTGAGAGAGACCGGAGAAAAAAGAACATTAGGAAAAAATTTAATACTTTTTTTTTAGTTGCAAGAAAATATAAGCTGATTGTCATTTTTTCAGGAATTTTAAGTGAAATATAAACAAACACACCTGAAAATTTCTTTGATCACATCTGCAAGGTCTGTCAGTGCATTGGAATTTGGAAGGTAAGGTTGAGGCCAGTAACCCTCTTTTCGCATTTGAACTCCCCAGCGATTGCAACTCTCCAAGAGCTAATCCAGCCTGTTAAAAAACGAGGTGTCAGTCAATGATCGAGTCCTCATATATGATATGATACAAAAATATATGATATTTTCTATGTAGTATTCATCCCTTATCTTCTTCTCCTACTACCTAATCATTCAAATCAATGCAGTGTGGATTCGGATCCTAACCACTTATATCGTGGTCACTTCAAGGGCACCCCAGTAGAACAAAAACATTAGACGTCCATTTATAATCCATAAAAACAAATTTTTCAACGAGCAATAATGCTGCAAATTACCCACAGTCTAGCTCATCTCAATCTATTTAAAGTTCCTTGAATGATATGGCAACTCTGAAATTACAATAATCTATGGTTCCCTTTAACTATATAATACTACTACTTCCATTATATGAATTCATTGTAATGGTTATACAAGTCAATCCAGAATTTTCTTTACTTGAAGGCCGCAAGACTTTAGCAAACTAGTTTATAATTAACCCACATGTTAAGAAATTAAGTAGAAAAGTTCTAGAAGTACAATACCCTGACAGTTACTTAAGCAGCAGGAATGAGCCCGATAACAGTTGCCAGGAAAAATATATGATAAGGAACATCAACTATTGGTGAAGCAACAAAAATAAACGTATTTGGGAAGGTTGGGGTCAGTCTCAGAAAAAGCATGTAGTTAAACAGCTTATCTCTTCTACTAGCCACCTGAGAGTAAAAACGAAAAATTTATTCCACTTTGCTGGTCAATAAAAGAAAATTTTACTTTATAGAGGAGTTGAGATTCACCTGGGCTTGCAAGAAACTCAGCTTGGGCCAAAGTGAGAAGACAAGTGGTCATCCAATTAATTTTGACAGGAAATAACAAGAAGCACCAGCAGTGGCAGTGAAAACAACCAGAGCTACACCTTTGAAGACGCCGAAAAGTGCTCCAGCAAGAAGTGACATAAATACCGTCCCAGGAATCATGAATGCCTGCATGAAAATGTAGACCATACAATAGCCCAGCAAGACCTGTGCAGTATAGTCACTTGTGTAAAAAGCATCCCACAATATACAATCAACATATATAGCAGGACAAAAGTGCTTCATACAAGAGCAAGAGAAGTCTGGCAATCTGAAAAAAAAAATGTAAAGAATAGAAAGTTAAGGATAAATCACATTAAGATGCAACAAAGTGGAATTGGCTGTGCCACTAGGAAGCACCAAAGATAGGTTCAGTTGCATATTTATCCCATATACATCTTTTGAGTCAAATGTTCATTCTTCTCATCGTGAAAGAGGACAGAACGAATTGAAATATATATACATATAGCAGTTCATCCCTTTCACTGTAGTGTTTAACAAAAGTGTGAGGTGAGTATGAAAGTCACTAAAAGTTGAGTTCCTAATATTAGAATAAAAGCGAATTTAGAAACCAAAAAGTGGTGCAGCAGTTTTCAATCAGCACCTCTGCCACCCTCCTAGATGGAATTGACAAAAAAAATATATAAAAGGGAAATCCAATCAACGATGAATAGTTCTCCATTATGCTTCCATGAAGTAACCACCTAAACATTTCGAAAGCATCATTGATCATCCCATTAAGAACTTATCTTGAAATCATTGACGTGCACATTACAACATCAATTGTGTTACTCTGATTAAAAATCTTGTAAGCCATCTCCACATTACTACAATTAAAGTATAAATCACTAAGTGCACTCGTCAGGAATGCATCCAAAGGCACACCATTTCGTACTATATAACCATGAATTTCCTTACCTCCTCCGAGACTTGTTAATTCAGTAACCAAAGAAAGAAAACATGAAAATGTGATTGAGTCAAGTTTTAACAACAGAAAGATGTCATCATATGAAACAAATCTGAAGCCTCATCCATAAACCCATTTTGAAAACATAGCCAATAGTGTGTTTACCACCGGAGAGTCAAACTCCAACCTGAAATATACAACAGAGCCATGAAGTTGGATACCCAAATCAATCATGGCTTCTGTGGCACACAAAGACAAAATACCAGCAAATGTCAAAGAATTTGGTTTTCTTTCACTACTTCTCATCTCTTTAAACACCCTTATAGCATTTTCTGATTCCCCACGTATCACGTAACCATTAAGCATTACATTACATAAAACACAATCTCTTTGGGACAATTTATCAAACAGACAACGCGCATTGTCAATACAACGACTCTCCTCATAGAACATAACCAAAAAACTCCCAGCAAAGACATCAAACTCGAAACCCAGCAACCGAATTGTATCATGAACCAACCTACCTAATCTTACATTGTTCAAAGCACCACAAGCCTTAATCACACAAGGAAAACTATATTTATCAGGCAATGATCCAAAACTCAACATCTTAAAATAAAACAACAAAGTATATTGAAACCAACCCAATTTAGAAAACACTCTAATAATCCTATTCCAAGGAATAGCTGTGTTCAATTAAAAAGCGAAAAAAACATGTTCATAGCATCTTTGAAGCTCCAACAAAACAAATACATACCCAGAATCCTTGCATTAAATGTGGCATTGATTTTGTTGCTGAGTCCATTTAAAATGAAATGCGCATGGACTTTTCAACCTTGTTGAATCAAAGACCCATCTGAATCAATCCCAGATT
This sequence comes from Acer saccharum, assembly GCA_030490815.1. Taxonomy (NCBI): domain Eukaryota; kingdom Viridiplantae; phylum Streptophyta; class Magnoliopsida; order Sapindales; family Sapindaceae; genus Acer; species Acer saccharum. The sequence goes on along the minus strand of CM059866.1, from coordinate 17,068,137 downwards.
ACTCATAACAGAAGTTTCAGTGTTCTGGGGCAGTGAGATTTGTCTTGTCAAGTTTTTGCAATTTGTGTGGAAATACTTGGATTTCGACGAAGAAACATACGAAAATATTTTGTGGTATGTAATGAGTAAATATATTTAATTTAATTTATTTTGTGGAATGCTTTGAATCTTTGATACATTATAATATTATCTTAGTAGTTGCTGAGCATGTAACGTGTAAATAAAGTTAGGGATATTATTAAATTTGTCCCTCTAGTTTGACATATTTATAAACAAAAACATCTTCTCCTTTTATTTATGGCCAAAAAAACACACGGTTTATTCCTTTCAAGATTTTGAGAAAAATATTGTTTTATCCCTCAATATAAAAATTAAAAAAAAATAAAAACAACATTCAAATATTTAAAAAAATAATTAAAAAATATTTTCTTTAAAAAAAGAGAGTAATATCTCCACCCACCATCTATTCTTCTTTTTTATTATTTAATTTTAAAAACACACATTAATTTTTTTTTTTTAAAGATGGATCTTCACCGTCCATCTCAAAGCTAGCTTGACGGTGGAGATCAAAAACATTAATAACATAATTATTAAATAAAATTAAAAAAACCTGAAAAATTGTGGACCACTACAAAATTCACAGCTAGTTGAGTGATTTCGCAAATCCTGTCGGCTCTAATACCAATTGATACGAACCTATCGGATAAAACTCATCCTTAAAAACTTGCTTGTAAGTTGTAAGTAGAGGATGCCCTATAAGTTATATACTCACGACTAATCTCATATTTAGCCAATGTGAGACTCAATTAGGTAAGTATTATATGATTACAAAAAAAGTAGTTCAGATTAAAATTGCTTTCTTAAAAAATACACAGAAGTTTATCTAGATTAGGAACTTATTTGAGTACAATTTTTTTTTCCAAATAAAAATAAGTTTTTTTATTAAGAAAAAAAGAGCACAATATGATTTAGTGTTAATTAGTCTAGGTCGGTAATTTTATTCATTTTATTTTGTTAACGAGGAGTACAATTTGGCTGTTAATTTAATTTGGAAAGCATTTTACCCAAAAGCCAACGGTTAAATATAACAGTCAACACTAACAGCAGGGGAGGTGCATATCGATCATTGATAAAATTGTTTTTGAGTGTCATTTGGCAAACCTCAAGTAGGTTTCTAGTAATTACTTCAATTTAATTTGTATCGATTGACCCTGCATGATGCGAGAAAAAAAAAAATTGAAGCTTTCATGTTTGGCTGCCATGTGACAGTCGGCAGCTAAACATGAAAGCTTCATCAAGAACATCCAATATTTTTCTCAATTTTTAATAAAATAATAATTTTTATATATAATTACTTTATTAATTAATAAAATAAAGAAAAATATGTTAAAATAATAATAAAAAACAATATAAAAAATAAAGTTTAATTAGAATAAATTAACCTTCAAGATTTTGCTTGTGACTGTTGTTGACAGTAATTTTTCGTTAAGGTGAAACATCAACTAGCCAACAATTAAGTTCGTGGTTTATTAATGGCAAAAGATGAAATAAAGTGACATAGAGACACTATTTTACATGGAAAATTCAAAAAGGGAAAAAACCACAATTGCCGGTGACGGCATTGAATGAGTTTCACTTTGAGGAAATAGATTACACACTCAACTCACTTTTCTCTCTAAAGCACCAGTAAAATGCCTTTTTCTATATATGTGTCGTTTACAATAAAAATGATACTCTCATTTGTAACCGTAAATGGAGCCAAGATTATGTTCTATGGGACGCTATGAAATAATGAGTCAAATCTACATATATCTTAGAGGTTATGTTAAAGAAAATATTAATTAAAAAGTATTGTTTATATTTTAAACATTTATTTTTTTCAGTAATTGTTGAAAAAAATAATACTTTTTATTGAGATTAATTATCTTAATTTGTGCATTTGTGAAAAATATTTAAGATGATACTTGAATAATGATGAAAACACAATAAAAATAAAAAGAAGAACAATGCTAGATATTCAAACTCATATCTCAACTTGTAACTTTGACAATTTAATCCAAATAAATGTGACAAGTGAAATGAATTGAATCATAATTAATATGTATACATTTGTCAAAAAAAATTATAAAAAATTATAAAATTTTATTTGATAAAATTTATTAATAATTAAACATAAATATATGCCTATGTTTACCAAGTTATAATTATATAAATCAACACATTTTTATATATTTTAAAAATAAATAAGCAAAAACTATATAAATAAATAAAATTAGTTTAGATTGAAGTAAGATTTGGAGAGATATATTTTTTAAGTATATGATAAAATTAGTTAAGATAGAAGTACATATCATGATTTTATTATATATATACAATAATAGTAATTCAAAAATTAGCATGACACTGCAAACGTTAATCCATAATTCAAAAAGCTGTAACTACAATTCATACAAATATGTTTACAGAACGTTCTAACAAATTCATCGAGCATTAAGTGTTGTAATTGTCACCTCATTAGCGGAACAATTTGTACCTTTGGCAGATGACTCTAGGGCATTCCTCCGCCTGAAAGTAAATGTAGATTGCTTTGGACAAGGAAGTGTTGCATCATTGCATAACATAAAAATAACAGTTGACATGGTTGGCCTATCTCTTGCATCGTCTTGCACGCACAGGAGCCCGACTTGGATGAACCTCAAAACTTCATGAACCGAACAAGAATGAGCAATGCAGGAGTCAACTATCTCTAGGGCCTTATTGTCTCTCCAGAGCTCCCATATCTTATTTCAATATATTGCATCAAAATAAATCATGTCAAGTTTTGGCCATTGTTGAAGAATGGAACACAAGATCGAAGAAAACAGAAATGTGTCAACAACGTACATATTTTAACAAATTTGATGATGAACTCTCATGGTAAAACCCCCAATTCTTTTTCCCACTTACGATCTCTAATAGAATGACTCCGAAGCTAAAGACGTCTGATTTCACTGAGAAGAGGCCGCCTAATGCATACTCTGGTGACATGTAACCACTGCATTTCATAGACATTAAATAATTTAGCTACAACATATACTCCTAATTTAAATTCTTGTTTTCAACATTCATATCTTAAGTGACTTACAATGTTCCAACCACTCTCTTTGTATTTTCTTGAATTTCATCTCCTCCAACTATCCTTGCAGTACCAAAATCCGAGATTTTGGGTTTCATTTCTCCATCTAGAAGAATATTGCTCACCTTCAGGTCTCTATGGATGATTCTTAACCTAGAATCTTGATGAAGATAAAGGATTCCTCGAGCAATTCCCAAAATTATTTCAAAGCGCTTTGTCCAATCCAACAACAATTTTCTTGATTGATCTGCTTCATTAGAATGGTACATCACATATAAAAGAAACAATAAACACACAACACAAGCTAATACATATACATATCAAGTACATAATTAAGGAATCAATCCATACCAAAGATAAAGTAGTCCAAGCTTTTGTTAGGCATAAATTCATAGATTAACATCTTTTCATCTTTCTCTATGCAACAACCCAATAGCCTTACAAGATTTCTGTGTTGAAGTTTAGCAATTAACAAGACTTCATTCTTGAATTCTTCGATACCTTGTCCCGAATTATTCAATAATCTTTTAACAGCTATCTCCTGTCCATTAGCTAACCGACCCTGAAAAATGTTAAAAATATAGACCATTAAACATTCATCCATACTATCAATAAACATAGAAACCATACTCTTGGTCATTGCTCTGATACCATTGTTAGAAATCTAGACCATTAGCACATCAATGCATTTTAACATAACTAGTTTCATACATATGAAATCTAACTTAACTAGTTTCATACGTATGAAACTAGAAGAAGAGACTTACCTTGCCTACTTTCATACACATGAAATTAGAAGAAATTCACTTAACATAAACATACAAAAACAATAAGTTTCATTAACCATCCATATGTTAACCATACATCAGACTCCATTTTCCAAATCTTTTACAATGACATGGGGGGGGTGGTTAAATACAAAACACATGAGTGTAGAACAGCTAAGAAGAGCTGTCATAACAAATGAGTACATCAACCCATACTTGACAGTGTATAAAATACACTGCTACAAGAAACCAGTGGCTGTGCCACCATAAAAACATCATTACAAACTAAAGTAAAACTAACACATTACAAGCAACCTAAAAACATAGAACTAAATAGTACAACTAATCCTAATGAAACTAAATTTCCATAACCATAAGCTAGAGAGTTTTTAGAAAAGTTTCAATAGTTCAACACTCCTCCTTGAAACTTTTCTTAAAGACTCCAAGCTTTGCTTCTTAAACACTGAACTTGCCACAGGGAGCCTTTGTGAATATGCCTGCCAATTACTCTTTAGAGGTGCAATGCATCAATTGACATCACCATTTTTCTCTAATTGCATGGAACTTAACATTGATATACTTTGTTCTCCCATGCTGGGCGTGATTTTTTGCCATAGAAATTGCTGACATATTATCGCACCATAACCCAGTAGGTTTCTCTTGCACATAATTCAAGTCTGTTAAGGCCTTCCTAAACCATATAGCTTGATTTGGAGTAGCTGTTGCAACAATGTACTCAGCTTCTGCTATGGATTGAGTTTGGTTCTTATTGATCATCATTAGCTCCTCCTTCATGGCAAGCTTCCATTCATCCATTTGAGTAGCTTCTTCATAGCAAGAAGGCTCATTGACCATCATGTTGCATTTATCATAAACATCAGCAGGTGACCTTGTCTTCACAATTTGAGAATATGTTATGGATAATGGTACAGTGGCTAAGTCTGATTCTCAAATTGTGAAGACAAGGTCACTTGCTCATGTTTATGATAAATGTAACATGATGGTCAATGAGCCTTCATGCTATGAAGAAGCTACTCAAATGGATGAATGGAAGCTTGCCATGAAGGATGAGTTGATGATGATCAATAAGAACCAAACTCAATCCATAGCAGAAGCTGAGTACATTGCTGCAACAGCTACTCCAAATCAAGCTATATGGTTTAGGAAGGCCTTAACATACTTGAATTATGTGCAAGAGAAACCTACGGGGTTATGGTGCGATAATATGTCAGCAATTTCTATGGCAAAAAATCACGCCCAGCATGGGAGAACAAAGCATATCAATGTTAAGTTCCATGCAATCAGAGCAGCTAAGAAAAATGGTGATGTAAATTGATGCATTGCAGGTCTGAAGAGCAATTGGCAGGCATATTCACAAAGGCTTCCCTAAGTTCAGTGTTTAAGAAGCAAAGTTTAGAGTCTTTAAGAAAAGTTTCAAGGAGGAGTGTTGAACTATTAAAACTTATCTAGAAACTCTCTAGCTTATGGTTATAGTATGGTTATGGTAATTTAGTTTCATTAGGATTAGTTATACTATTTAGTTATATGTTTTTAGGTTGCTTGTAATGTGTTAGTTTTACTTTAGTTTGTAATGATGTTTTTCTGATGACTGTGCCAGTTTCTTGTAGCAGTGTATTATACACTGTCAAGTATGGGTTGATGTGCTCATTTGTTATGACAGCTCTTCTTAGCTGTTCTGCACCATTGTATTCGATGTATATATTGTCTCAATGAAATCTGAGAGCCAAGCAAGCTAGTTGCTTCAAATGGTTTTTATGTTATGGATGGTTATTGATGGTATGGATGGCTGTTTCAAATGGTTTTATGTTTGTGTAATACTTATGCGTATGGTATGTTGAGTGTATGAAACTAGCAAAGTGATTCTCTTCAACCGGTTTCACGTGTATGAAACTAATAGAGTGAATTTCTTTCTCTTGTTTCTGAAACTAGTTAAGCAAGAGTGAAAATTTAACAAAATATCAATGTAAATAACACTCATATCAATTCTCACCTCTCAAGCTTATCAAAATCTCTTTGATTGCCAAAATATTGCCTACCCATCACTCAAATATATGAAAGTAATTACCTTGAAAACTGGACCAAACCCTCCTCGTCCAAGCTTGTTGGCAGAGGAAAAATTCTCTGTCGCAGCAATTACTGTAACGAGTTCAAAGAATGTTATTTCTATATTCCCACTTCCGCTTGCACTGTTATTTGCATTGGAAGAGTCTCTGTAATTTGACAAACTTCTCTCTGAATCAAAAAGTAACCTTTGACGGTGCTGTTGTTTCTTCTTCCCTGTGAAGTAACCGATTCATTATTGAAAAATACATAATCAAAACGTAAAACATATAAATTTGTAGAAGAAAAGGAAGTGAAGCTGTGAAACCCACAATTTTAAAAAGAGAAGAATTTGATAATAAAAATAGAAGCTTTAACACAGAGCAGAAATGGGTTTCCACCATTGAAACAAAACTTGTGAGAGAAACTAAATTTGGGGATGACAATCATTTAGTTTCCCCATCCCCACCCATTCCCCATTTTTCCCCAAAAGTTTCCCCCAAATGGGGATGGGGAAGTGGGAATTTGGGTATCCAAGGATAAATACCCATCTTTACTCACAATAACGTTTGTCCTTTGAATTACCTTTAATCCTCTTCGCATTCCTTCTCCACAAGTAGTAAAAACACAGGGCTGCCAGAATTGTTTCAACAAGGGGAACAATAATAAATACAAGCGTACTTTTTGTTGCTATAACGTCTACTTTTGCGTTTTTATGGGCATCTGCAGCTGCAAATTTAAAATTTCTTTCAGGCTCAATAAATTTGAAACTGATGATCTTAATTTATAAGAACCATTTGCTGCTGGCAGATGACAAAATTGGTGGTGTCAACCTACTGCTGTAATGAAATCTATTGAACAATATATCATACAACATTGAATTTAGGCCACTATTATGGAAAAAGAGACAGTACATACCTAGCTCCACAGCATCTACTCTTAGGTAAAAATCCTGTCCATTTTTATAGCGTCTGATGTCTCGTAACTCACCATACCATGCTATGCAATCTCGTCCCATTTCATCGACATATACATTAGCATACCCTGTACAGTTGCAACTCTTCAAGCACTCTGTCTCACACTCCTCTAAGCTCATGTTACTATAAAGAGTAGAGTTTCTGGCATCTGGAAACTTCACATCTTTCAGTCTCACAAAACCCTCCCCGTCTCCTTTGCCACAGGCTACCTTCCTTGTTTCCTGACATTTTAGGTACCAGTCCTGAGGATACAACCTATCAAACCCAGGCAGGCATGCACAATGTTCCAACGTATCCTCATTGCAAATTGTGTTTGCACCACATCGCATGTACTCATCACACATGTCCTGGGGTATGACCAGGACTTTTACCCATCTCTTGCTCTCATACCAAATTAGTCTATTCATAAATCCCATCGACTCCAGAACAAACATGGAGAAAACAGAACCATTTTTCGGTGAAAATTTAAGATAGATTTCATTGTCATTACTCACACATGTGAGATTGATAAAATCAATCTGGTCAGAGAAATAATCTTTGCGGCTTCCAGCGTCTAGCAAGCCATTCAGGACGTGACCATTCCAAGGGCCACTACGCCAGCGTGGAACTGAATTCTTGTACACAAAGGCCTGGGGTATGTTGTGAGGGTCTAAACATGAAGAGAATTCCCCAGGCGTGGGATCATCAATGGACTTCCATGAAGTTAGAATACGGTTGAGGCCAGTTTTCCGATTCCATCCAAATTTCATACCAGGAAGAACCGTGTCTGTAGGATAATCAAAGCTCTGCCATATAATAGTCTCTTTCGCTACCAGAACCAGATTTCCTGAATCTAAGAGCTTGGCAGCGGTGGTTTGTGCAGGCACTGAAACATTGGTAGACCAAAGAGGACTGCTCTGATTACAACAAAAAACTGCAAGATTTCCATCTCCACTAATCTTGAAAATACCAGCAGAGTTTCTAATTGGAATTTCTCTGTTGGCCACCCAAACAACCGTTTGTTCTGAGATTTTGTTGAACCATATTCCAACATAACGAGCTTGAGACTTGCCAGGGCTGAAGAATCCCAGTTTGAAGTTTCCATCAGACGATACAAGGCTTCCGTTTTCATCATCTGCTATGAACTGGGTTCCAGTTATTGTCTCTAATGCATGAAGTGAACCGAAGAGATCGAATATCACAAACAGTACCAAGATATAGAGAGCTCTATAACTCCCCATGAAGATAAGTGTTTGGGCTGTGTTTCTTGAATATTACAAACAGTACCGAGATACAGAGAGCCATTATTTGGAATGTGTTTGGAATGTGTTTCTTGGATGTGCCATTGTTTTGTGACAACTTCTATTAGCAGCCAGCCAGCCAGCAATAATATCCACTTGGTTCATGTGATTTCGAGATTTTTTTTGGAATTAGAAAGAGTCAACAAGCTAATGTAATTCGATGATTGCTAGCAGAGACTTTCTGCCATACACTGAATCATCCCAGTATACGATAAGCAGCCATACTCGGAATCTTCAAAGTATACAATTATGGAGGCATGGAATTGACCTAGAAAACAAAAACAAGAATATATAGATGAGAGCAGTCTTTTCTGAAATGTGAATTTGACACATGTTAAATTAATTATGATTCTGGATTTCTGAAAAGTCATTTAATACTATGATTTATTGGCCATAAATATTAAATTAGGCGAGACTACATGGACAATGAATTTGTGTGTGTAATATGTATCATTTTTTTTTTTTTTTAAAAATGCAGCGAGAGTGTTGCAGATGGATAAGTGTCACTTTTTTTTAGTAGGGGTTAATTTGTTGGTTGGGACCTAATGAGATCAACCATCGCTTTTTGTTAAAGGTTTGTCGTGAGCTAGCAATATCAACCATTGCTTTTGGTTTAAGGGCACGTCGGGAATAAGCAAGACCAACAACTATAAGTAGGGGTTTTATGATATGAGATAAATCGAACCAAACCGAACTGAACCTAAAATATGTGTTCAAGTCGAGTCACCATGTTAATTAAGACGAATAATTTCGATTCAAAAATAAAAATAAAATAAACCAAGTTTACACGAGTCATGGACGATTTACCTTACCAAAAACCGAATGGAACTAAATAAACCGAGTAAATATTATATTTCTATATTATCAAACAAAATACAAATAAATATATGGTTTAGTTAACTATTCAAAAATGAACTTCAATTTGGACTTCGTATTTTTCCTCCAGTTTTATGTTGTTGAAGTGTATGCACGACTTTTCGTTAGGAAATGAAAGAACAAATAAAACATCACTTTGGACTTTCGTTTATATTATTAAGTTAAATATAATAAGTGAATATTTTACCAAATAGAGACACCAATTTATGGTCCAAGAGGCCTGCCTATAAAATAAAAAACATAGATAAAATTTCATCTGGCCCAAATGGCCAAAAACCCCCAAACCGTATTAATCGAACTGACAACCGATAAATTCGAATCAGATCAAGTCAATCTATTTTGCAAGTCAATCCAATTGAAAAAAAAAAAAAAAAAAAAAAAAAAAAAAGGAAAACCGCGCATATACAAGTTATGGACGATTTTGGCTGCAAATTGAACCAATTCGACTCGCGCCCACCCCTAACTATAAGCACAATTTATTTTCCAATAATCCCCTAACTATAAGCACAATTTACTTTCCAATAATCCGACACCACCAGTTGGTTTAGGGATTTGCCTTGACCTAGTTAAATCCACTGCTACAGGAACAATCAGGACACATACCAAATAGGAACTCATAGTAAGCGACATTCGACCTCTTTCTTCCTCGATATTTAGTAGCAAAATTTTAAATTGTTTTGAAGTTTTCTCCTTATATTTTCCTGTTCCAAAGACATGTACACAATTGAAACAAAAACTATATGAGACCAAAAAAATACAGAAAAATAAATACCTCCACTTCTAAAAATATCTACAACCGACATTTGTTTCGAAAAAAATTAGAACTCAAAAAGTGGAGCAGCAGTTTTCAATCAGCACCTCTGCCACCCTCCCAGATGGAATAGACAAAAAAATATATACAAAAGGGAAATCCAATCAGCCATGAATAGTTCTCCATTACGCTTCCATGAAGTAACCACCTAAACATTTTGAAAGCATCATTGTTCATCCCGTTAAGCACTTAACCAGAAATCATTGCCGTGCACATAACAAGATCAATTGTGATACTCAGATTAAAAATCTTGTATGCCATCTCCACAATACTACAATTAAAGTATAAATCCCCAAATGCACTCTTCAGAATGCATCCAAAGGCACACCATTTCGTTCTATATAACCATGAATTTCCTTAGACTTGTTAATTCAGTAACCAAAGAAAGAAAGCATGAAAACGTGATTGAGTCAAGTTTAAACAACAGAAAGATGTCATCATATGAAACAAACATAATTAAACCCATTTTGAATACAAAGCCAATAGTGTGTTTACCACCGGAGAGTCAAACTCCAATCCAAAATGTACAACAGAGCCATGAAGTTGGGTTTCCAAATCAATCATGGATTCCATGGCACACACAGACAATATACCAGAAAATGTCAAAGAATTGTGTTTTCTTTCACTGTATTCTGATTCCCCACATATCATGTTAGGATCTTGTACCTATACAAGACCCTTAACACCTTCCTGTTAACAACTCAATAACACTGTAACAACAGGCAAGAATAATATTCACCAACAGCAGATTAATTTGCAGCATACAAATATAACTGTCAATTCGTGACAGTATTTGAATCACTCAAATCTTCCAATATCTCTTCAAGAACTAGTAAAGATTAACTCAAGATAATTTCTGAACCTAATAACAGATCAGATTACAAGTATCAGATTATCTATCTATTCTGCAGAATAAAAGATAATCAAGAAAGAATGGCATATATTAGCAAGATATAACAAGATGCTATAACACTTTCAGATCTATCAAAGTTATTTCACAGAAATAAACAAGAAGAAAGATCTTAACCTAGCGATAGCACATATATAAACCAACTCAAGAATCTGTAAATGATGCCTTATTAATACGAGCAGAATAATAGCAATACGTCAAAGCACAACCTAGCAATATCTAAACTAAACAGATATGCAATAAACGAAGTAGAGAAGTAGAGAAAGGGAAGAAGAAGGACACCAAGGTTTTATCGTGGTTCAGCCAGGAATGGCCTACATCCACGTTGAGCCAACCAGAGAGGCTCACTTCACTGTATGATTGTTGATTACAAGCCAAGAACAACCACAACAAACCCAGAAATCCCTAAAGAACCCTAATCAGAAATTCTGGACTAAACAAGCTCAAAACCCTCACATTCAGTGAGTACTACAAATCAACAAATAAAACCTCTCGATCAAGACTACAATCAAGTAAAGATGGACTAAAAATATCCACATATCACAAAACCATTAAGCATCACATTCCACGAAACACAATCTCTATGGGACAATTATCAAACAGACAACGCGCATTGCCAATACAACCACTCTCCACATGGAACTTAACCAAAGAATTCCCAACAAACACATCAAACTCGAAGCCCAACAACCAAATTGTATCATGAAAATGCCTACCTAATCTTACATTGTTCAAAGAACTACAAGCGTTAATCACACAAGGAAAACTAGATTTATCGGGCAATAAATCCAAAACTCAACATCTTAAATTAAATAAAACAGCAAAGCATATTGAAACCAACCCAGTTTAGCAAACACTTCAATAATCCTATTCCAAGGCATAGTTGTGTTCAATTAAAAAGCCAAAAAACATGTTCATGGCATCTTTGAAGCTCCAACAAAACAAATACATACCCAGAATCCTTCCATTAAAAATGAACTGCGCATGGACTTGTCAACCTTGTTGAATCAAAGACCCATCTGAATCAATCCCAGATGACTCACAACAGCAGCTTAAGTGTTCTGGGGCAGTGAGATTTGGCTTGTCAAGTTTTTGCAATTTGTGTGGAAATACTTGGATTTCGGCGAAGAAACATATGAGAATATTTTGTGGGATGTAATGAGTAAATATATTTAATTTAAATTTTTTTGTGGAATGCTTTAAATCTTTGGTACATGATATATTATAGGGGTAATTGCACAAACACCCCTGAGATTTGATAATATTACACTGATATGGCAGTTTTGGGTATATCAACAGAAAACCTACCTGACATTTCATAAATGTTGAACGAACATCCCCTACCATTAGTTGGGATCCGTTAATTTCTAACGGTCAATGGTCAAATATTCAAAAAGTCTAAAATACCCTCATTTTTTTTTTAAGAATTTTTTAACTGTTATTTAATTTTAAAAATTAAAAAACATTAAATAAATAAAAATAATATATTAAAAATATCTTTTAAAAAATGAATGCAGGAGAATCTTCCCAAACGTTTGTAATCCAGAATAAAAAAACATTCTAACATCTTCATCTTCATGTTCATTCTTACCAAAATTCTTCATCCTATCTTATGATCTTCATCCAAATTCTTACCAAAAAAATTCATTCAACAAATTTCATCCACAATTACACAACAAAAATCCTTCTAACACTGGACAAACAATAAATACAACAAAATCCTACAAAAAAATATCCCAAAAAAAAAAATCCTCCGGCACCTGAACGGACTCCATCACGAGAGATCCGAGTCACAAAAACAATCCCACACAATCTCCATTGAAAAATTTCGAACAATCCCATACAATCTTCATTCAAAATTTCCTATGGAAAATCTCAATCAAAAACTCAATATTTCCATAGTAGATCTCCACCAACTGAACCAACCAAAAATCTGAAAAAACTCAAATCTCCAACAAAAAAAATCTCAAATCTCTATTGGAGATCTCCACCCACCAAACCCCTCACCATCGCCACCCCCTCCCTTCACGCGTCTCTGCCGTCGACACCATTGCTCTCTCCATCTTTCCCTACCTTCCCATCGTCGTTCTCCCCATAGCCACCGGCAGTTAGCAACTCAACCAGAAGAGAAGCTCGCACAGCCCACACCGTCGAAACCGCCAGCCTCCTTACATCATCGAACAGGGAGGAGGCTTGAGCCAGCCTCCTCAAACCACTGCAATAGGGAGGCGCATGTGCCTTCCCACCGTCGTTCTCTCCGCCGCCAGCCTCTTCAACACTCAACAGGGACCAAATCTAGGGATTTGGTCTTTAATTTTTTTTTATATATATTTTATTATTTAAAAACTAAATTCACCTTTTTCAGTGCATTTTTTTTTTTTAAATCACTACATATCCTTCTAGATGACAGATGGGGAAATATGGGGAATGTACCATTTTTTTTATTTTTATTTTTCTTGAAAATTTTAAATTATATTTATTTTACATTTTTTATATTTGGTCAAAAAGACTATATTGCCCTTAACAGTTAAGAGTTAACGGTATAAATGTAACAGAAGGGGATGTTTGTGCAACATTTATGAAATGTTGGGTAGGTTTTCTATTAGGGCAAATTGCACTGAAGCCCTTGAGGTTTGGGCAAGTTACACTAGCTGGAAATGTTTTGTTATTTACACTAACACCCCCAAGAATTAAATTTGACTTTAAAAATACTAAATTGCCCCTAGTTATATTATTTTATACTTTGTTTTTTTTACCTTTTAACCAAAAACTTTATAAACTTTAATAAAAAAAAATTAAATAAAAGATATAATTCATTAAATAAATTAATAGTTTACAAAAATTAAAGAAATAAATATTTTTTTGAAAATAAATAAATAAATAATAAATATTTTAAATAAATAAATAAATAATTTTTAAAAAAATAAATAGTTTTAAAAAATCAAATAAATAAATAGTTAAAAAAAAATTAAATAAATAAATGAAAAAAATTAAAAACATAATTTTTTTTTTTAAGGATTTCCATTAATAGGGATTAAAAAGCTCTAAATATCCAAACTTTTACAGTAAAGATGATGGTGAGTTAAGCTTCAGGTTCCCAACACTGGAGTCTTCTTGCCTTCTTCAACCACTTCCTTCGGTGTTAGGAACCTTGAAGCTTTTCTCACCATCATCCTTACCGTAAAAGTTTGGATATTTAGAGTTTTTCTTGTCTCTATCAATGAATATCCTTAAAAAAATATATTTTTATTTTTTCATTTATTTATTTAAACTATTTATTTATTTGACTTTATTTATTTATTTAATTTTTAAAACTATTATTTATTTAATTTTTTAAACTATTTATTTATTTTTTTTAAACTATTTATTTATTTAATTTTTTTAACTATTTATTTAATTAATCATATCTTTTATTTAAATTTTTTATTTTATTAAAGTTTATAAAGTTTTGGTTAAAAGGTAAAAAAAAAAAATAAAGTATAAAATAATATAACTAGGGGCATTTTGGCATTTTTAAAGTTAAATTTAAGTCTTGGGGGTGTTAGTGTATAATAACAAAACGTTTCCAACTAAATATAAATTACCCAAACCTCAAGGAGTTCAGTACAATTTTCCCTTATATAATATGACCAAAACTGCCATATTTGTAAAATAATAACAAACCTCAGGGGAAGTTTGTGCAATTACCCTCTATTTATTAGTAGTTGCAGAGCTGTAATGTGTAAATATAGTTAGGGATATTATTAAATATTCCCTCTAGTTTGACATATTTATAAACAAAAACATCTTTTCCTTTTATTATGGCCAAAAAAAACACGGTTTATTCCTTTCAAGATTTTGAGAAAAAGACTGTTTTATCCCTCAATGTATTTAAAAACAATATTAAAATATAAAAAAATATATATAAAAATTTTCTTTAAAAAAAGAGAGTAAGATCTCCACCCACCATCTTTTCATCTTTTTATTATTTAATTTTAAAAACATACATTAAAAAAAAAAAAAAAAAAGATGGATCTTCACGCCCATCTCAAAGCTAGCTTGACGGTGGCGATCAAAAACATTAATGAGGAGTACAATTTGGCTGTCAATTTAATTTGGAAAGCATTTTATCCAAAAGCAAGAAGATTTAATTTATTATTTTCATGATCCTGATAAGTCATTGATATTTTTTAATTGAGTGTAAATGAAATTGTAAATATTAGAGAGTGATGTTTATAATCATCATGGAAATATCTCTATTGGAACTTGAAATTATCTATAAGGTAATTTTTTTTTATAACTCTACAAAAGGAAGTAATTTATGATATCACTATGCTTGATCTAATTTAATTGAGAGATATAATAACAACAACAACAACAACAAAAAGCCCGGGTTTAAAATTGTCAATTTTTTTAATATTTATTTATTTTTCAATCCTCTGAATTATTTTTGCATTCACGTTGCTTTAAATCCACTCAATATCTATTTACCGAGAGCTAATGTTCTTAGGAGATGTGATTGCCTTCGAGGATCCTGGATTTTTCTGTTGTGCTCCAAAACATGTGTTGTGACAATTTTTGTATTACCCATAAACATGTTATTAAGTGGCATTTTCTACTGGTAATTTCTTGCATAATTGTTTTGAACATTGCTGACATGCTAAGATTGATTGATACTCTTTTGCGCCACACTTTGTAATGGCATCTTACTAAAATTAAAGTTCCAATTAAAGGGTTCAAAGCTGATAAATTTCAGATTTTCTTCCAATTAAGGAGAATAGAATTGTTAGAATTGGACTGGATAAATTTTTTGAATCATTTGAGGTCTACCATCAGCGATAAACTGAATTAATTATTCCCTGTTCTATTAGACTTTCTACAATTGTAATGGATTTCTTTACATGAAAGATTGATATGAAGATTAAAATATAATAATAAGAATTATGTACTGAATTCTGTTTATTCCTATCACTTTTTCTTATAACATTTCACTTCATAAAACAAAAGAGTTAGAAAATAACTTTAGATCGACAGACACGATCAAAATCTCTCGTATAATATAACTTCTATAAGGGATCACGCACTTGAGATCCAGCTAGTGTTGAAGAATCGACGTCCCATCTCATATAGTCATATATATTCTCGTTCATGTTCCACATCATGATCATCGTGAACGTGAACAAATCATAACGTATGGTCTATCGAATTGTTACTAAACCTATAATATATTACAGATTGAAAAGGCATGCAGATCTCTATACAGAAGGTGTGGAGAAGATGATCATGACTAGCTACCTGGTGATGGAATAAACAGCAAAAATAATTCCAGGGATGAAGCCAAAGAGTGTGAGAACCAAACAGATCCAGAAGTCAACTTTGATACCAATCTGAGATACACACCAAGAGGAGGCAAGAAAATGGCTGTGAGGATGTCTATACAAGTTGCTATTCTTTGATCTTTTCCCATTTTTCTTTTGATCTTCTTCTTCTTCTTCTTCTTCTAAAAATAGAGAATTGAAAGGTGTGCTTTGATTTTTCACTTATATTGCTGTTGGTAGAATGGCAGATATATATGCATATACTACTCATACGCTGACTTTGCTAGCTGTTCAACTAATATTGTTGGTTCTGCACAATACTAGGGAAAGCAAATATTGTACATCAGGAAACTGAAATTGCTTTCATGTAGTATATATGTTGTTTTATTATTATTAGTTTAATTTTGCACATTCTAAAATCTAATTAACAATGAACAGCTAGGAAAGCAAGGAAAAAAAAAATTACACGAAACTGAATCTGAAACTGCTTTCATGTATATATACACATTATACAGCTAGGAATTAAAACTAAAATTATCAATTTGTACGGGAGAGGAATTTCTATTTATTTATTTATTTATTTGTGACAATATCTATTAATTCGGGATCAGGTTTTTTTGAAAGTTTTTGCCATTAATAGGATTCTAGGATTCGAGCCATTGACCTGGAAGTCATTTGTCCAAACTCCAAGCTTGTCCATCTAACTGTTGAGCTGTATATGCCCCTATATGCAGGAATCTCTATTTATTTTATAAAGCACGTATTGATGTAAGATTTAATTTTAACGTATTAATTATACCTAAAAAAGGTGATAAAATTATTTACCAGCTAGAATGAGTCCAAACTGTTATCTCGTCAACGTTTAACAACTCTATAGACCATTATAAGATTGATTCAGTTATAAATTAAGTCTTGCATTCTTATATGCATGTATCATTTTTGTTAGATTTAAAGTTTAATTAAGAATTCTTAAAGAAAACAAGTTCTCATTTCTAGCTTGCTTTGATGATCTATCTCTCATCTCTGTGTGTGATTTCTTTTGAGTCATTCTTTCGAGTTTCGAAGAATAAATCTGAAACCATGGTTGTGTGAGAAGTTTAATTAATTACTATTTTGCTTTAATCAACACAAATGTGAAAACCTGAAATGTATCCATCCCAAAGGCCTGCACACTCTTAGCAGTCTTCGTAAAATGAGAGATATGGATTGTCGAGTCTTGTTTCCTTCCCTGAAAAAGGGCTTCCACCAGCAGTTTTAAGTGTCTGGAATATATCGAAGGATGTCAGAAGCTAAAAGCCCTGCCTAGCTAGCTTTCCTGAAGAAGGTTTTCCCTCCAACCTTTCAATGCTTTCAATTGAAGGTGACAATATATATCTGTAAACCATTGTCATAGTGGGGTCCACAAGTTCACCTCCCTAATTCAATTGTTGTCCGTGGGTGCCCGGATATAGTGTCTTTCCCGGAGGAGGAGATTGACATTGCCTCCCCGCTGTAGAATTTTCATTTCACAATAAGCGAAAAAAAAAAAGAAAAAAATATATTAATTATAAAAGACTAATAGGAAATTTTCCAAGAGGCCAGAGAGGCCATGACTACATTTGATCTAAGAGTTTCCGGAGCCTCACCTCTATTGCATCATTGAAGATTGAGGATTGCCCAAATCTCACGTCTCTTCCTCGACTGCCATCCTCACTGTTGAAATTACGCATATATAATTGTAAGCTAAACAAATATTGTAAAAAATCAAGAAAAATAGTGGTTCAAGACCACCGATATCCCACGTGCAAAGATAGATTGCAAATTCTAATACTCTGATACATTTTCATCTTGCATTTTTTTAAGCCAGGTTCCAAAAAAGTTAATTGAAATTCAATCCAATGTTCCCAAAAAAAAAAAAAAATTGATATCTAAAATACAAATTAGAAAAACACTATATATATATATATATTGAATTCTATTATATACATGCTTAATAACTAAAAACTTATATAGGATTATCATATGTTTGTAGCTATCGATACCATTGAGTCTTGACATAAATCTATTTTGAGATAATTACCCCGGTAATCACCGGACATTATAAATAATTTTTAGATAAAAAATTTGGTTTAAAATGATTATTATAAGCATACAATATGACATAATGAATATTCATATGGAAAAATCCTAGTGCCACTCATTCAAGGAAAATAAGAGCAAAAATTTTAAAAAAGGTTTTTTTTTTTTTTTTATTAAAAAAAATCTTCATTATTTATATATATATATATATATATATATATATAAAGTGAAAGGCCATTAATATAATTCCACAAGGAAAAGAAACTGCCACGTCACTAAAAATTTGGTAAAAGCGTAAAATTCGCTTGCTTGCTTGCACAACAAACCCATTTCATTTTCAGTCTTCTGAGACAACCAACACCAGCCAAACCAAAACCAAAATTTGAAATCACAATCCATCTTCTCCGTCTGATTTCGCGCGAAACAAGAGTTGGCTCGCTGATTCAACTCCATAACTCGTTACGACTCACTCATTTTCTTCCACATTCTTGCTTTGAACCAGAGGTTAGTTCAAGGACTCACTCTTTTTCTGCCATGGAAGGTATTTTGCATATGAATTCATCTGCGACAACATAACAAGTAACAACGAAAAAATTTGATTAATCTTGTAGTTGTTGTATGTACTATGCATAAAGACACCAACTTGAAAATATCATTCAAGAGTCAATACAGAATCCATAAAAATTAGGGCTTTTTCACTAAAACGTTAAATATGTGTTCAATAATTTATTAAATGTATGCCTGCTCGCTCATTTTATTGTGTAAATTTTTCATTTGCTCAGTTTAGGGTTTTAACATTCTAATTTATGTATAATCAATGATTGGTTCAACTAATGCATCCATGCCCTCTGTTATGATGTTCATTTGCTCTGTTCTTTTTTCTTGTTCTTTTTTAAGGCATTATAAATTTTTCAAGGGTCAGATTTATCCAACTAAGTAGTTATGCTAATGTTGACGGTCTCAAACAGTAGGGGTGTCTTCAATTAGAGTTCAGATTCTCTCTTGGTTTAGATTTTTGTTAGGCTTTTCCTGTCCAAGTGACCCCTAATCAAAAAAAAACATTATATGGTATGGATTATTACTTTTTCTTTTTTTTTTTTTTTCACTTTTATTCGGACAAATATTTTATTCAAATTCAAGAACTCTTACAAAACAACCCAACAAAAGCAATTTGACCATGAGTGGATCCAAACGCCTTGATAATGTACTACTAGCAATTTTATGTGCATATGAAAAAGGGACACATTTAAGTCTTGTTTTCGCCAGGACCAAATGTGACTAAATTATAACTTGTATGATGTGAAGGTATTGACAGTCTAGTTAAGATATTATGCACTTAGACATCTATATCCCCCACTTGATAGTACCAACTTGATTAGGTATTGTTATGAGCTTTAGTTAAACCCCAGTTATTTTTCAAACCGTCACCTCTTCATCACCTTGCCTCTAGAAACTTATAATGAGCCTTACCACAACAAAATAACGTAGAGTATGTGAAAGAAATAACACATCTATATATATGTAGTACACCAGAATTGTTTAGTCATGGCTGTTGAATGTATATTTGGTTGTTATTGCAATGAAATAAGATATTATCTGACAAGTTTGTAAATAACAGATAATATATATAGTCATTATTGATTATACTAGTATAAAAGATGGTTTTGTTTGTGAGTTATCAAAGAATATGGACCACTTAATATGACATCTTGGTTATTTTTCTGGCAGAACATAAATCTTGTTTAAAAACTAAACTTCACCCGCGACATGTTAAGAAAATACTTTGGCAATCACTATTCTGCTTGCCCATCATATGTAGTTAGATGTGCTTGAACAAAATAGACTTTTTTTCTTTTTGGTTTTTATAGTGCACAGAATTGTTTTCTCTTTGTTTTGTTTTTAGATATGTAATGATGAAAGTAGACTAGTAGAGATTAAAGATCTTCTACCTTTTTTTAGTACTTTTGGTAAAGGAAAACATTGTGATCGTACGAAGTAGACAATGGGGTGATGATAGCACCACTCAACTAGTCACATGTTCAAGCTTGACTGAAATAGGCAATAAAGGCACATTTTGCACGCCTGCAGGCTACATGTCATGTAACGTGCTATGTAATGTTTTATTATTCATTTGTTACTCATAGTATCCTTTGTTGGTTTCTTATCTGGTTCATTGATAGTAGTCTGGTTTATGTTCTTTTTTATAAATCGATATGCATGGAATCTTCAATTTTATGCTGTAATTTTTTATGGTAGAACATTCCCTTTAACCACTAGAGGATTTATATTTTGGTTTTTGTTTTAATTTGGTCACCAAATTATTTATGTTTGTTCTTATAGGATTGAGTTAGGATTCTTGATTGGTATAATCGGTGATAAGATATTTTCCCCTTCTTGATCTATTATCTTTATTTAATGTACATGACCAATTATGTTAATTTGAAGCTTATAGGGCTAGTACTTGCTTGGCAGTAATAAGATTGCTATGCAAGAGATTTAAGTGTATGCAAAGAAATGTACACAATTGAAACAAAAACTATGAAAGACATGTTTTCTCCTTATATTTTCCTATTCCAAAGACATGTACACAATTGAAACAAAAACTATGAAATATCAAAAAACCCTTCCATGTGAGCCATTAAATTTAAAAGATGCTTTGATAAGTGTATGCAGTCAAGTCAAAGCATTTAAATCCAATGGCCCACATGCAATGAACTATATATTTATATCAATTCGAACCGACAATAGAAAAATTGTATATATTGAAATAGAAAAATAATTTTATTAAAATAAAAAAAAATATAAAAACCAGATTTGTTTTTGAAAGGAAAAAAAAAGAAATGAAATAACAAATGGATTGAATTAAAAACATAAGAAAATATAAAATATAAAATAAAAAACGAATTAAAGTTTCTTTTTTTTAATAACTCAATCTGAAAATCAAGGAGGCATCTCAAGTCTCAACATTGACTCTATTATTGCCTTAATGGAGGTGGCTTCTTCTTCCAGATTGTCGGCGCATAAATCTGGAGGAAGCCGAAGAAGTGGTAGATGCCTCGCTTCGCTGGTAGATCTGGAGTTGTTCCTCCATCTGGCTCACCACCTTCCTCCCCCTTACTCTCTTTAAGCTTTGCAACCCAAATGATGAAAATGTTCTTCGCTAGCAATTTGATTGGTGGGTTTCATAGGGTTTTTGTTTCAATTTATTTTGTGTTTGGTTGCTGGAATTTTTTGATTTCAAATATATTTTGATTCTTTGAGGAGTTAGAGATGCATTGGAATACAGAGAAGTTGTAGATGATATTTTCATTTTTTTTTTTGTGTCTGTAATTTTTTATTGCAGATGATAGTAAAACGACCATGATACCATCCAATTTTACCCTTGTTAAAAAAATTAAATTTTTTAAAAAATAACAATAAATGGATTTGTGGAGATCCAATTTGGATCTCTACAAATCCAAAGACCTCAATCACCATCCCAACCACCAATATATCAACCTCTAGTCCTTCATCATCACCAACAGACCACCATCACCAACTCCTTCACCATTACCAAAACACCACTACTACAACCAACCAAAACCAGATCAAAAGCAAACCCAAATCAACCCAAACCACCACTACCACCAACTGAAATCCAGATCGAAACCAAACCCGTCGGTTGAATTGTACCCACACCAAATGAGGATGATGATGAGAGAGAGAGAGAGAGAGAGAGAGAGAAACATGATCGAACCTAGATTGACAACCAAACCTAGATTAAACCCGTCGGCGCCGGGCTTCTGGTCATCGTCGTTGCTGCTTCTGGTTTTAACTTGTTCGAGTTCGAGCGCCAATCGAGGGTGGGAGTGGCAACTGTGATTGATTTTGTGGAGAGATTTTGGGTGGTTTTGGTTGTTAGGTGTTTGGAGAGGATGACTTGATTGATGGGTTTGGATGTTTGGGTGATTTGTGCGGTGGTGTGTTGTTGTTTTGTTTTTGCATTTAATTTTTTTTAACAAGAAGGATAAATTTTTAATTTCTATAAATATTTATTATTTAATATTTTAATTTTTTAATGGGTGAGATCAGTGGTGGGAGAGGATCAGGGATTTTTATTATTTTAATAATAAAGATTATTTGTTAAATTAAATAATTAATATTGTTTTTTTAATTAATTTTAAAATTTCCATTATGTCCTTTCATCAGACAGGCTTCTAGAAACTCTGACATTGAATTACCGTCTTGCCCACGTTGACCTAGCGGAATTCTGAAAAACCCTAATGAAATTGGACGGTAAGGACCAAAAAACGTATTCTGTGAACTAGTGGACTAAAAAAATAGTACTCCAAACTAGTGGAATAAAATAGAATTACATCAAACTAGAGGGACTAAAATAGGAAGATCTCTATATTTTTTTTTTGCTCGCATCATGCAGGGTCATTGCATAGCAGTCGGTCCAAATTAAATTTATCGTGATTCATGTTTGTTTGTGGGAGATTAAACAATTTTTTTTAAAGGATTTATATATATATATATATATATATATACATAAAGAAATTTAAAAATAATATATGGTGGTCATCCATTGATCCACCCATTTCTTGAAAAAAAAAAAAAAGTCTGGCAAGAGGAATTGCCTTTGAAAAAAGAAAGCGATCAAAAAATAACCAAATCTAAACATTGAATAAAACCAACGCTTAGGTTTAGATTTAAAAGTCCCAAAACAATGCCAGCTGGAAGGAGATTTCTTAATTATTGGAGTCTGTCATTGTGTCTTCATCATCCCACGTAGGATATCTTGCCATCATCCACTTTTAGCATCAGGAAAGAGATTTCTTCCGGACCGAAATCTCAAAGTTATTTAAATACACCCATAAAGAAGTTATAACCTAAGAGCTCGTTTTGTATGCGGGATAAGATATAATTATTTTTTGTGTGATTGGATTGGATTTGATTGAATGAGATATGATTGGACTAATAAAATTAATATTGTGATATGTTGTTTGATTTTGTATGGGATTGAATAAAATAGTCATATATCTTGTTTGGTGTGGAGTGTGGTATGAATAAATGTATTTAATCTATTTAATCTCCATCGTCCATCTCAAGGATGGATGATGGAATTCATTTTGTTTCTTTTTAAAAATTTATTCTTTTAAGAAAAAAATTAATTTGTATATTTAACATTTTTGTTTAATTTCTAATTCTCTCTTTTTTTTTTTTAAATGTTTGAAAGGTCAAAAATACTCTTATATTTTCAGTCAAAGTTGATCAATAGTTAAGTTTGACCAAGTTTGACTAACATGAGGGGGTATGGGTGCCAATTTATGATAAAGTTGTTTCTGTTTATTAAATGAGGGGGATTGTGTGGTTCACTGTTTATTAAATCATTAATCTTATTCTTCCAATTTACTTTAACCAAAGGGCCGAAGAAAGTGTGTAAGAAATTGTATAAAGAGTAGGGGCCATAGATCATGCCCTATATTTATATATATAATAAGAGTAATATTATATAATCCAAAAAATTAACCCAAATGATTTGTAAATGATTTATCTTTTGACTTTTATTCACCATATCTCATGATTTGAACGATTACGACAAGTCACTTATAATATCATTCGATTGATTTTTGGATTAATTTTTTTAGATTGTATACTTTCTGCGCTAATTTCTTGAATGAAATAAGTATTTAATTTATATATTATTAAAATAAAAATAACCATAAACATTTTAAAATAAAATTATAGTTTCATATTTTAAAATAAAATTTATTTATCAATAATACTACTCCACCCAAATTACAACCTAAATGTGAGGTGTCATCACTACACACAACATGGCCCCACCATTTGGGTTGGAATTTGGATGGAGTTTTTGGATTGAGTAGCATTACTCTTCAATTATTTATTGTAGAATTTAAAAAAAAAATAAAAAATGTAAATTTAGTCTATCCTAGACAGGATGACATAAACCCACCAAAATGGTAGGTTCCGAATTGAATGAGATTACGGTGATTCCAATCCTATTGGACTCTAAAGTCTAAACATAAGATAACTTGATAAGAGCAAGGACAAATTAAAAATAGTCTAATCTTCCTTTGTCGGTTCACCAAACCACCCTTTTTTTTTTTGAACGGTAAGTTTTATAGAAAAAGTGGCAAAAACTGCAATTGGAAACAAGAGGCCCAAGGAGCAAACGCACAAGCGAAACAAGTAACAAAAGAAAACCCAAACCAAACAAAAACAGAACCATCAACAACCCAAGACCAAAAACACCACAAACAAAGCAACTAGAAATTAGCTATTGACAACATCAATCCCACTAACACATTGGTTCACCACCACATCATCAAAGGCATTGAAATTGATACCACAAGCCCCACTTCTAGTCTTCATTCGGTGAGATCTTAGAGATCTTAAAGGGAAACCACCCTGTTGTGACTCACCGAACCACCCTGTTGCGACTCATAAATCACTATGAATTTAATATTTTAATTCAATGTACTATTTCACCAAACTTGCCACTCATGAATCACTGTGAATTTAATATTTTAATCGAATGTACTATTTCACCAAACTTGCCACTCATAAATCACGATGAATTTAAAAAAAAAATAGACCCATCAGTCTTATTAAAATCTTTTGTCCAAAGGACAAAATTTTCTATCCACCAATCACCATGTTGCTACTTTTCAAATTAAATAATAATTTAATTCAAAGTAATATTAGACATGATTACGTGTTTTACCAACGACCTCGTCAAAGTAATAATTTAAGTTTTCATTTTTTTTTTTTGGTATAAAAACCTGAAGTATATGGCAGCA
This sequence comes from Acer saccharum, assembly GCA_030490815.1. Classification (NCBI taxonomy): domain Eukaryota; kingdom Viridiplantae; phylum Streptophyta; class Magnoliopsida; order Sapindales; family Sapindaceae; genus Acer; species Acer saccharum. The sequence continues at coordinate 17,043,179 of CM059866.1, read as the reverse complement.
TTTTCACGTCCAAAAACTAAATTTCTCCTATTGTAATTGTCATTCAAGTTTCCATCTTTCAAAATTATGGCTGATGCAACTGCTTCCGTTGTCTTGAAGCAATTGTCTTCAATAGTTCGTGAACAGATTGAACAAGAAGTGACACTAGTATTGTTAGTGAACAAACCTTTCACTATTACGTGCGGAAGCGTTGCCGGATAGAACACAAAACAAATAATCACAAAGAAAAGATAAGATGAAGAGAAATTTAAATCCAAACACACACAACACAAGAATTTACGTGGAAACCCAAATCAGGGAAAAAACCACGGCTGTCAGGACGACAAGAGAAAGTTCTAATATGTAGTAAATTGTTACAACCACACACTCAGGTTCTCTCTCTAAATAATACCACAAACCTAATTACACCCAATGCTCACTTTGAGATCTCTCTAGTATTTGCTATTTTGCTCCACCACTCTCAGGTGTTTTTCACACACTAATAACCTAGTTATTATGGTCTATTTATAAGAATTACAGGGAGTTTAAACTAACAAGAAAATCTATCTCCTAGACATACAAGAATATTTATTCCACATAAATACTATTTCCTATTTAAGATAAGTCTTCTTTCAAGGAGAAATCCTTTTCCCATTAGAACTTCCAGAAGCAACATATTTCCTCTTCCAAGAATATTTCTTGATTCAACGCATGTTTGTGATTAACTACGATTCAAGTTGCAGTTGGCCACTCGCTTCCTAAATCGTGTTGAACTTGACCACTCAGAAAACCGTGATCCATACGCCATGTCACTAAGATCCATCACCCGCTGTCGGTACCGCTGCCATGACCACAGCGGTCACGCAGCGGTACAAACTGGAATGACACCGCTGCCGTAGCGCTGCCAAACAATTGGCAGCGGTGTCCTACCACTGCCATGACCGCTGCCATAGCCACAACGGCTTGGCAATGGTTTCGGTTGGTGTCCGCTTCTTCAGTTCGTTTCGCCTTCCAAGCCTCCCTCAAACATAACTTCATACTCCCAAACGTTCTCACGTCTCCAGGAAGTCTCCGCATTGGGTAAATTATTGTTTGGTATCCATTTGGTAATTCAAGCCATATCCAACAAGTATGGGGTGTCAGCAAAGCAGTAAAAAGACTTACTAGCAATTTCCAAGCCATTCAAGTGTTAGGTTTTGGCTCGCATTCTCGAATGAACCTGACGTGAACCAAACAAGACTAAACTGATGTGTTACTTCCTGGAGACGTGGGATACATTTAGAAGTTGAATGGCGGTATTTAAAGGAGGTTGAAGATTGAAGAAGAACTAAAGAAATGTAATCTGGCAAGTACCGCGGCACAGGACCGCAGAATAGGCAAGTGCCTGGGCCACGGCACATAGAGCGGTAAAGTCCAGAGAATCAGGCGCATCATAGGAACGCCAGGTAGGCAAGTGCCTAGGTCGCGGCACATGGAGGTAAAGGAGCATAATTGTTTCATGATGTTGGAAGGGGTGCACACCGCGACCCATATGGCAGAGACGATGTATTGCTGAGATCGGGAATGTTGTGCAGAATAGGAAAATGTATTCTTCTGGAAGTTCTTGTGCTTGTAGGAAAAGGATTTACTCTTGACTAAAAGATTTGTTATAAAAGGAAATAGTATTTATATGGAACAAGTAAATTTTGTACGTTTACGAGAAGAATTTTTTTATCTTAAACTCTCTGTAACTAGTATAAATAGAACCTTGTAATTAGGTTGAAAATGTGAGTTGAACACCATGTAACATCAAAGAGTGTGAGTGAGATCCGGGGAGACCCATGGGAATATCCGAGGAGGGATCCAAGGGAATATCAGTGCATCAAGTATGAGATTCGTGGGTGATATTTAGGGGAGACCCAAGGGATATTGGGAGGTTCTCGGTGAGGATCTTGTGAGTGTGGTTTGGGGTTAGGTGTGAGAGAGAATCTTGGAACATATGGTTGTAACATTTTATCATATAGTGGAACTTTCTTTGTCATCCTGACGGCCCGTGGTTTTTTTATCTGTTTTGGGTTTTCCGCGTATATCTTGTGTTGTGATTGTTTTATTCTCTCTCATTTATTTTTCTGCTTATTGACGTTATTAATTGCTATAAGTTATGGGCAAGTATTAGGCACGGCGTTTTCATCAGTAGGAATTATCCCCAACATCAAGCTGTGCTAGTTGATACAGAGAAAAGGCAAGTGAAGGAGACAAGTGTGAGAGTCTAGTTAGATAAGCTCAAAGATGTATCCTACGATGTCGAAGACATGTTGGATGAATGGAACACCTCAGAGCTCAAATTGCAAATTCAGAGAGTTGAAAATGCTCTTACTCTTAAGAAGAAGGTATGTTCCTTCTTCCTCTCTCCTTGCTTTTCTTTTAAAAAAGTCATTTTGCACCATGACATAACTCTCAGGATAAAAGAATTAAATGAGAGTCTAGATGATATTGCCGTAGATAAAGAGAGGTATAACTTTAATACAACTATGAGTGTCAAACAACTTCGAGGAGTATAAAGCACGTCCTTTATTGATGAGAATAAAATATGTGGTCGAGATAAGGAAAAACATGCATTAATGAGCAAGTTGTTGTGTGAGAGTAGCGATGAGCATGAAGGCCTCCATATCATCTCAGTTGTAGGGATGGGAGGAATAGGAAAAACAACTCTCGCTCAACTTGCCTTCATAATAATGAGGTGAAAAACAATTTTAAAAAAAGAATATGGGCTTGTGTCTCAGACCCTTTTGATAAGTTACGGGTTGCCGATGCAATAATTCAAGGTCTAGAAGGTCAAGGCTGCTCTAGTTCTAACACATCACATTGGAGTCTGTTCTATAAAGAATTCATCAATCTATTGCAGGAAAAAAAAAAATCTTCTTGTATTAGATGATGTGTGGATTGAAGACTACATTAATGAATGGGAACCATTGTACAATTGCCTCAAGAGCTGTCTCAGTGAAAGTAAAATTGTAGTCACCACACGCAAGGAGACAGTTACCCTTATGATGAATTCAATTGTAATCCCCATTAAGGAAATGTCTGAAAGTGAGTATTGGTTGTTGTTTAAGCACTTTTCATTTAAAGTGAATGTTGGTCGTTGTTTAAGCACGCCGGCGGTGACTTTGAGGGGGAGAGAGAGGAGAGGAAAGAAAAAGAGAAAAAAGAGAGAGAGTGTTTTGGGGATTGTTTTTATGTGGGAGCATTCCAGTAATTTCATAAAAACATTGTTATTAACAATTAAAATTTTGTTTGTGGTTAAAAATGAATATCTCATAATATACGTGGTCATTTTTAGCAATTTCCACTAAAGATAATCACATTTATGCATATGTATAATGTATGTGACTGAAAATAATATTTACTATTTCTTGAGGGATACTTATGAAATTGTCCAAACAAAGGAAAGCTTGCTTAAAAAGCGTCGCATAGTCTCACCAAAACACAGTTCGCCGCGTGAACCGAAGTGAAGTCATCGAACTCATCTTCTCCATTCGATTTGGCGGAAAAACAAGATTGAACTCTGTTACTACTAACTCTTGTTGCTTTCAAGGTATGTTTGCTTCTTTTTTCTTTTTTCTTTTTAAATTACTTGTGTGCAGATGAAAATGAGTGATTTTGATTTTGAGTCATGTACAAATGACTAAAAGGAACAAACTTGAAAGACGATAAATAAATAAAAATTGGGGCTTTTTTTTTACTAAAACGTTAAATATGTTTTCCATGCGTGATAATGATGACATTATCGATGAGTAAGTAGTGATTTTAATTGGGAAAAAATGAGGTTATTTTTGCTCCTTTTAGGGTTTTAACTATGAGCTAGGATTTCATGTCTCTGGGTTTAATTAAACTGTCCACGCTCTTTTTTGTTGTGATTTTCATGATCTGCTATATGATATGGTTTAATTTGTGGAACAATAGAAGAAGGAGAAAGAGGGAGAGAATAGAGTCAGAAGATAGAAGATAGGAGATAATTGGGTTTAATATTCATTGCCATCCTTATTTGAATCCAAACTTGGCCATTTAAAGGCTACATTGAAAGCACGTTAAACAACCACATTGCTTGAAAATAGGAACCTATCTAAGCACTAACTAATCACTTATCTAAGAAGTAGCAACAACTAACACAACTGAAAGTGGTGCTTAACAAAGCATGAAATCATGCATTACCCTTTTCGTAACAAATGGCCCAAGAATCCAGGCACGTTATTTACCAAATAATAACACTATCTAACTTATTTTTGACTCAATCTGATAACAATACTAACAAACCAAACCAGACTTGGTCCTTCTTGGAAGGTCTCACGTGCACACATGTCTTCCCTTGCTTGCATGAATGCCTTGCATTACTCAACACTACTTGGTTCGTATCAATATATTGGGATTTTTTATGATTGAATGTCAATTTCTTTATTTGCTGAATTTAAGGGTTTTCACTGTGATTGTGATGTGATATGAGTAATTGCTCATGCATTTAGGGTTTTCACAAACTTTGTTTAGAATAGCTGGCTTAATTCTGTCCAAATAATCAGCTTTTCTCTCTTTTAAGGTCATAATCAAAGGGTCAATACAAGATGTAAATTGTAAGATGTAAAGAAGTTGACAATTTAGTTAGAGTAGTGTCAATCTATATCTCTCACTCGATAGCACTAAACTAATTAGGCATTATTAACTATTATGTTACTATTCTATAGATAATTGTCAAATTTCTCATGTTAGACCATCTCCAATGCATATTCTAATGTCAATGTCAAATTTAGCACAAAAAAGAGTAAAATAATATATTTGGCACATCAATTTAACATTGTGTTCCAATGCACAATTCTATTTACAATGCAATTTTTTAATTTTATTAATTAAAATTATAAAAGTAAACACTTATCATTAATGCATTCATTATTTATTTTAATGCTCCAATGCAAAGTTTCATTTATGCATTCATTATTTCTTTTAAAAATATGTATAATAGTATTTTTGTAATTAAAAAATGAGCATTTATTGTTATGTCAAATTTGGTATGCTATATTGTGAGAGGAATTGCACAAACATCCCCCGAGATTTGATAAAATTGCACGGATATGTCAGTTTTGGCCATATACGCACCAACTTCCCTCAACATTTGAAAAATGTTACACAAACATCCCTTACTGTTAGATGGATCCGTTTGTCAATGGTCAAATGTGTAAAAAAGTCTAAAATAACCTATATTTTTATTTTAAATAACCTAAAAAATTTAAAAATAAGATCAAAAATATTAAAAAAAATCTTTTAGAAAATATGAATGTGTGTTAAATCTGAAACCTATAAAAAAATTCATCTTCAAAAAAAAAAAAAATAGTTTGTGCAATCCCCCATAATTTTAAATAAATTTAAAATTTAAAATGTAATTATTATTAAATTGTTTAAAAAAATAATTTTTTATTTGTAAAAATGATTTTTTTTTTCAAGATTTAGATTTAAGATACATTCATGTTTTCTAAAATATTTTTTAATATTTTTTATCTTATTTTTTTAATTTATTTAAAATTAAAAAAAAAATGGTATTTTAGACTTTTTACACTTTTGATCATTGACTAACGGATCCAACTCATGGTAGGGAATGTTTGTGCAACAATTGTCAAATGTCGAGGGAAATTTGTGTGTATATAGCAAAAATTGTCATATTTGTGTAATTTTATCAAACCTTAAGGGATGTTTATGCGTCCAAAAGAAGAATGAAACAAGAAGATAGCAAATCAATAATTTCAATTTGATGTGACCGGAAGAGGAAGAGGTTCAATGGGTATGTTTCCATTAAATCAAACGTGAGAGCCCAAAAGAGACTTTGCCTGTTCATGCCTACCTATAGACTTTGCCTCAACAGACGCTGGCTTGGTGTTGATCTGTACTTCTGAGTTTCTTTGATGAAGACTTACCTGGTAAGGTTATAATATAACAGTGGAAGTATAGTAGTAATTATCTTTAATTTTTTAATGCAGAATATATGTAGACCATGTTCCTATTACTTTATTTGCTTTCAGATTTTCATTTAAGAGTATGTCAAAGCTAATTGATTTTCATTTGAATGTCCATGGTTCACCACATTTTAACATTGGCAGACCATTGTATTTTACAAGGGTAAGTAATGCATTAGCTGTTATATTTTCAGATTAATTCCAAGCTAAAGATTCTGACAACAACATTTTGGTGGACCAAAATGTCTTGCATTACCTTGAAAAATATATATTTAGTGATGGCATGTCCTTTATTGACATGTCATGTGATGATCTTATTACTTTCATTATTCATTACTATAGCATCCTTCTTCCACATTCTACTGGGGGATTCTGCCATTGAAGAATGAGCTGTCAAAACTTGTGATATTATTTTCTTATATGGCTTGAAGAATCAATGATATATGATAGTGTGTGACTTTGACGTTAAACTATACAAGTAGCTAGCTTTGAATATGATATTGAATTTCTGTCATCAAGGTATTCTTGATTACTTAATTTTTAACAAGCTATGTTTCGTCTTGAATGTTTAGATAAAATCTGATTTGATTTTATACCATACAGTTGATCCGTGCTATTTCATGCCAAAGATGTAATCATGTGTAATGGAGCAAACAAGTTACACAAGCTTCACAATTGGCCTTGTTAATGGTAGACATGATAACATACAATTCCCTGTAAGTTCCTCCCTGACCATAAATTATTTAGTGCTAGCTGATAAAATGAAGATTTTGCAATAACATCTCTCTCATGATCACAATGTTTGACATCACTAAAGTTAATAGATTGTCTTTGTTTTTTCTATGTTTTATCTCCATGTTTTGTAGTTAATTTATTTTTTATCAAAAATATTTTATTTTTAAAGCAGTGTAAGTGGTCAAAATCTTTTGAAAAGCAGGACAACATTTGTCTAGGTTAGTCCTTTTAATAGAAGAGTCTATGTCTTAACCTGAATACATTTTCATATATGACATGTGATAATATTTATTACCTCAATTTGGTAGCTAATCTATTCTATGTCTTGACCTTAATACATTGGTATCCTTCTTCTCAGGCATTCTTGGCGGATTTTGTCATTGAAGATGCATGGTCATGTGATCGATGCCTATCAAAATTGTAGACATTGTAATGTACGTCCTGAAGAATGAAGAAGGTAAAAGAGTGGGCAATGAACTTTTGCGATTAGAAACTCATGGCATTACTACTGCTTTGCCCAAATTGAAATCTCTCTACTTTATTGAGATGGAGGAATGGGAAGAGTGGGATTTTGGGATTGAAGATGATATATAACAATCATGTCATCTCTTCATTTATTGCGGATTAGAGGTTGTCCCAAATTAAAGGTATTGTCAAAGCAGATTCTTCAGATGGCACCGCTGGAAATTTTGAGCATAAAGGAGTGCCCTATTTTAAGGGATCGTTATAGAAAGGAGACAGGAGAGAACTGGTCCAACATCTCCCACATCCGTAATATCCAATTTAATGACAAGTATGTGCAAAGAGATAGCCGGTGAACTCTCTGGAAGGGATATCCAACTTTAGGTATTTTCTTTCTTACTTTTGTTTTTGTTTTCAAGAGTTTGTAATATGTATATGTATCCCCACTTATTGGAAACTAGTCAATTACTTGACTAATGTTCAATTTGACGAATATGATCAATATACTCATTTTTATCCACTTGTTCCATTACTTGCAGGCTTCTATAGAGACACCTGATATCAATTGTTAGAATTTAGAAATTGTTAAAAAGCTTCCGTATTCGTGGGGAATTAAATTATCATGCCAGGATGCAATGAGAAGAATGGTTAGGAACAATGCTCATTCAATTTATTTCTTAATGTTTGAAATTCTGCATGTTTGTAAGTTATCACAAGGAGAGGTAGTAAATTTCACTGCATAGGAAAGAGGCAAGAAGAAGATGCTCAAGGCACTCAAATTTCAAAGCTTGATAGGATGCGTCCAAAAGAAGAGGCAGAGGGGTTCAATAGGTATGCTTCCATGAAATCAAATGTGAGAGCCCAGAAGAGGCTTTGCCCACCTGTAGCACTCCAAGTCTCCGCCCTCAACCAACGCTGGCTCGGTGTTGATCCGTTAATTCTGAGTTGCTTTGATGAAGACTTCCCCGATAGTAGTAATTATCTTTAATTTTTTTTAATGCAGATATTACTCATTTTAAGTACAATAGTAATTATTTGATGTTGATATACGAATTATGAACCAGCTGGTAATTGGCCATAGAATCATATCCAATTTTTCTGTACATATTTTGCATCATTTCATGCTTAATCATGCATGATTTAATGTGCATCATGATGTCTGGATTTGGGATGCACGTAAATCTCTTGCCTTTTCATCAAGGATACAAGCAATAAGGCTCTGCAGGCGTAGGCCCTTCTGCATATCTTTGCTCTTTGCAGCTACTGTGCTTGATCTGAATGTAGTTTAGTGCTCTTTGATCTTTGCTCTTTGATAGAGTGTCTTATTTTTAGTGCAGGGTAAGTGTGCAAAATCCTTTGGTTGGAATGTGATTCTGCATCTCTCAAAAGGAAGGGCAAAATTGTTGAAATGGATAAAATAAGATAAGTAAGTCTTTTTAGACAAGTGATAGCTAAAATTTTATCACTTTAATTCTTTTAAAATTTATCTCTGAATATGTGATAGTTAATTGAGTATATGTCTTCACAATTGGCCCTCTGCAAATTCCTCCCTGACCAGAAACAGAGGCTTCATGCTGTCTAAAATTTTAATAGATTGTCATTGTTTTTGTCTCCATATTTTATAGTTTTTTTTTTTTTTTTTTTTTTATTTTTATTTTTATTTTTTTTATTTTTTATCAAATAGGTTATTTTAATGCAGGGTAAGTGGGCAAATCTTTTAGGAATGCAATTCTGCGTCTTTTGAAAAGCAAGACACAATTTGACTAGGTTAGTCCTTTTAATAGAAGTTACTATATTTTTAATACATTAAATAAAAAGAATCTATGTTTTTACCTTAATACATTTTCATATATAGCATGTGTACAGCCTGAAGAATCAAGATTGTAGACACAATTATCGTGTACGGCCCAAAGAATCAATGTCAAATCAAATGTTAGTCGTGTGTCATTAAAATAGGCAAGTGGCTTTGAATATATCATCTTTTGATTTTTTATCATAAGGTACAATCTTAATATATGTAATTTTGACAAGTTCGGTTCTGTTGCTTGTACAGAAGGAATAGGAAGAGGCAACGATGAGAAGACCAGGTTGTGTCCAGAGGAAAAATGAAACAAGAAAATAGCAAAATCAACAATTTTATTCTGATAATGTGACCAGAAGAGGCAGAGTATCTTGTTAAATTTTTTGTTATAAGGTATGGCTTGGTTACTCAAATCTTTGACAATCTTGTCATTCTATTTCCTTTTTCTTTTTCTTCCCTTTTTTTCATAACTTCTCTATACAAATTAGCTTTTTAATTCTGATCATTTTCAGGCATAGCATAGCAAACTTATTGTTAATTCATTCAAGTTCCGAATGATGGCAACAAACATCAGCTGTATTTATTTTCTTCTCTTTCTTTTAGTTCATTGTTTTGTCTACTTTGGACTAAATCTTTTCTTATTTTTTGACCATCTCAGGGAGAAAAATTTGATCCAATAATTTGCTACAAACGTAACATCTTGGTGGAGAGCCGGGAACTTCAAGAAGTTGCTGCTTTTTCTTCTGCGGAGCACTACTGCTCGAAGAAGTGCCCTCAGCCGATCTCTTCCCTCGTTTGGCCGCCACCTTTGCACCGTCCTTGCACGTACCACCCAATCCAAAGCTACACCAATCACAATGCTCAACCAAAAGCTGATCTCTTCATGTACAAATGACAATAACTACGCCCCCTCCTTGATGGGTCCGACTCGCCATCCACCGAGACTCTTGGTTGCCAATTTTAGTTGATATTCATTCCAATCAACTCTTGATCGGTACTGGATCTGAAAATGATGATTGAGAAGGTAGACATCTATTCCCCAAAAGGACATAAGAAGATGCTTTGTCAATTGGTGATAGTTCTAGCTCCGCTCCACAAGCAACAAGCCAGAAAATTGTAATTTCTTGCGTCGATTACTTGAAATTGTAATCTTTAATTTTCAAGGAAATTACACCGCTAGCTGCACAACTACCGTGCCACCCATTTATATATAGAAACGAGCTATGTCAAATAAACTTGACCTTATTTCAAATTTTAAACTATAGCTCTTCAGCATTCTCATATATAAATTCATCATGATTTTTTTTGTGGTTTTGGAAAGTCGAGTGGATTGAATTTATGAAAGATTGGAATATTTAAACTAGATAATGCATAAAACTGTAGAAACTATTTTTTGAGTGAGAATAGGCATATAATACAACATTTAGATATTTTTATTAATATTTACTAAATTTCCATTATAAGGCAACAAAATCTAACATTACTATTACAAAGGATTCTCATAGTTACTCCAAAATTGGACATGTATGCCAAGCTTTTTACTATAACATACTTATCTGAATACCTTCCTTTACTTATCTGAATACCTTCCTTTAGTGAGAGGAATGACATAACACGATGCAATTCAGATATATCTTGTCTACCGATCCGTCCTCCTAATTATGATCTTGTAGTTTTCCTGATTCATGAACCAGAAAAATAAAAACCTTTCTCAGATATTGAAGAACAAAAAGATAGAACAGAACAATTTTGTAGATTGGGCCGTTTGTTGTTCTTGTTTGGCTGTTGGGTGTTTGGGTTTGGTTTGGGCCTAGTGTGGGCTGCCTGCATCTGCTTGCTTTGGCTGCTTTTATTTTTGTGTTTGTTTGGCTCGTTTTTGTCTTTTTCCTGGTGGTTGTTGTTTTGGCTTTTTTGGGCTTGTTTAAGCTTCTTCGTTTTCGTTTTGGGCTTTTGTTCGTTCCTTTGTTTTTCGTGCCTTCTTTGGGATTCCTAAATAAATTTTGCAGTTCAAAAAAAAGAAAAAAAAGTCAATTCGTCCGGAAGAAAAAGAATTGCAAATTTCACATGTGTGTATAGATTGAAATTGCGGTCTTACTTGGACAAGTAAATTTTCGTGCATAAAGCATGATTATGGAAATAAAGTTTGAGCAAACCATACAAGAATATGATTACTTAAAAGAGGAAATAAAAGGTGTGTTGGAAAATTTAAAATCCTTCGTCTTTAAAAAAAAAAAAAATCAATTATTTTAATTTTTCCCTTCTATCAAATTTAACAATGGAATACATTATTGCAGTACTTTTGATCAAAATATAAGAGAGAGAGAGAACAAGTTTGATAACAACAAATTAAGAAATGTATTTCTACCTCAAGCCATGACGATCCTGAAAAAAAAATCAGTAAAATGTTGAGCTTTGTTACGTTACAAAGCTAAACAACTGGTTTTATAAGGTTATAAAACAAAAGCCTTGATATTATTTTATGACCGTTATGATTAAAGAATTATTAATAGTTTTTTGTCTAAAGCATAAGGCTAGAGCAATTCATTCCAACCCTTGACAATAGTAAAATTCAAATCAAAATAATGTACTTTAAATTCAAACATTTGACACTAAACAATGGCAATGTGAAGGAAATTAATTATAGAAGTTAGATCGTAGAATAATGAAATAAATGATCAAAGATAATTTCTTCATAAGTACAAACATAATTCAAGTATTCAACCCTAACATTTATAATTGGATGGAGTTTAGATGTGTTGATCAACGTGTTTTTTGGATTGAAAATTAGTGTATATATAATTATATTAAAGAGTTCTTTAGTTTCGTCAACTAATATCTCATCATATAACGTAAGCAATTAGTCACATACTCGTGAAATATTTGTGTCACATGTCGTAACACTAACCAATAGCTTGGGCATAGCAGAGTTTTTAAAAATTGCAATAACAATTTTATCACCTCTTTTCTCTCTCTCTGGCTCTATTCTCTGTGTTATTTCTTATATTTCAATACTAATGCATCTCTCTTCTCTTTTCATTTATTTCCTTTGAATTTTCCAAACAAAGGAAAGTCATTGTCTCCATGTGTAAATATTTTTTTTATGTATTTATTTTTACATTTTGATGTACTACATGAAATTATATTTGGGCCTATCACTTAAATGATGAGTGTTTGGGTCATTTACTTATCATTTGGTTAAAAATAAGAGAGAACCAAAACTAACCTTTCAAATATTAAACTTTCATTTTTAACCACATACGAAAGTTTAATTGTTAATACCACATTTTTGAGAAATTACTTGAATGTCCTCGTATAAAAACCATCCCCAACACACACACTCTCTCCTCTCCTCTTTCTCTCTTTTCTCTTCTCTATCCAGTCAATCTTCACCGGTCGTCGTCGCATGGGTGTGCACCGCCTGGTAAAGGTGTCGCCGCTGAGCTGCCTGGACTGTGCCGAACTAGGGGGTACACAGCTTGGCTTCGCGAACCAAGCGAAGTCACCTGGCTTTGCGAACCAAGTGAGGCGACACCGAGCTTCACGAACCATGCGAGTTAGCGACGACTCAGCTTGCAACAGAGTCGCCGAAGCGTGCAACAGTGCCATCAGAGCTTTCCCTTCACTGGCGTTGTGATTTGCAGAAAAAAGAAAGAAAAAACCTAATATGAGGAAGAAGGGAAATTTTAAGTTTTTAGTCAAGATTTCAAGTTTCAAAATTTCAAGTTTTTTGTCTACATTTCAAGTTTTTCATCCACATTTCAGTTCTTAAAAAATAAAACTAAGTTCATGGGTACTTTTGTAATTTATAGATATACATTGAAATTTTATTAAAAATGTGGTTATTAACAATTAAACTTTCGTATGTGGTTAAAACAAAATTTCCATGTTGTATATGGTAATTTTTAGCAAGTTCCAATAAATAGTAAAAACAAGTGAAAATTGTCAAAACTGACCACATATATTATAGAAAATTTGTTTTTAACCACAAACGAAATTTTATTTATTAATAACCACTTTTTTGAGAAATTACTGGAAAGCTCTCATATAAAAAGGGTCCCCAAACACACTCTCCTTTTTTCTCTTTTTTCTTTCTCTCTCTCTCTCTCTCCACGATCACTCTCTTCTCTCTCTCTTCTATCTCTCTCACCGGCGTGCGTTGTGGGTCGCCGAGCGTTGGCGACCTTCTGGTCCGTCGCTGGTTTGGCTCGTCGCTGATGGGCGCTGGTTCGTCGCTGAACGTGGGCGTGGGCATGGGCAACGGCCAGGCTGGGCGTGGGCGTGGGCGTGGGCGTGGGCGATGGGCGATAGGCGACGGTCGTGCACTGCCTCCTCGCCATCCGCTGCTGCTTCGCCAGCGGCGAAATCGATCCCCCTTCGCCGGTGGGTGATCTGCAGGAAAAGGGAAACAAAAAAAAAAAAAACAACAAAAAAAAAAAAACCCTAATGTTTGAGGAAGAAAAGAAAGGGAAAATTGCAATTTAGTCTAGATTTCAAGTTTGGACATTTCAATTTTAGGCATGATTTCAAGTTTGCTTCGAGATTTAAAATAAAACTATTTTCAGGGGTACTCTGGTAATTTACGAACATACACTGAAAGTTTTTTAAAAAGTGGTTATTAACAATTAAAATTTCAAAAGTGGTTATTAAGGAAAGTTTAATGTTTCAAGTGGTTACTATTGAATTTCTCTCTAAAAAATAATCACATTGATGCATATGTATAATGTATGTGATTGAAATAATGTTTACTATTTCTAGAGGGATATTTCTGAAATTTTCCAAACAAAGACAAGGCTCGCTTAAAAAGCAACACATTTCACTTCACTGCGTAAAGTGAACTCAGCGAACTCATCTTCTCCGTTCGATTTGGTGTGAACTCAGTAACTACTAATTCGGAATCAACTCAGTTATTTTCTTTCATTTCACTGCGTCGGACTCACTCTTGTTGCTTTCAAGGTATGTTTGCTTCTTCTTTTCTTTTTTCTTTTTAAATTAGATGTTGCACATGAAAGAACAAAAATATGATTGATTTTGATATCGATTCATGTTCAAATGCATAAAAGAACCAAACTTGAAACATGCATGCAAGACTAGAAAAAAAAAAAAAAAAAAATTGGGGCTTTTTTACTAAAACGTTAAATATGTTCCATGTGTGGTAATGATGACATTGATGAGTAAGTAGTGATTTTAATTGGGAAAAAAATTGTGTTATTTTTACTCATTTTAGGGTTTTAACTGTGAGTCTAGGGTTTCATTTCTCTGGGTTTAATTATACTGTCCATGCTCTTTGTTGTGACTTTCATGATCTGCTCTATTGGGATTTTTTGTGATTGAATGTCAATTTCTTCATTTGATGAATTTAAGGGTTTTCACTTTGATTGTGGTGTGTAGGGTTATGGTTCTTCTATTCTATGAGTCATTGTTCATGCATTTAAATTTAATTAATGTTTCCACAGAATTTGTTTAGATTACCTAGCTTAAAATCTGTCCAAATAAACAGCTTTTCTCTCTTTTAAGGGCATAATTAAACTTTTCGAGGGTCAAATTTAGTCGACCTAGACCAAATGCTTGTGTTGACAGTTTCAAAACGGTTAGTGTCTTCCATAAAAATAAGGAAATTAACCACTTTTACTAGTGACCACCCCCCCCACCCCCCCCCCCCCCCCCCCCCCCCCCCCTTCTTTTTTTTTACTTGAAGTGAATATATTGTAAATTGTAAGATGTAAAGATGTTGACAATTTAGTTAGGCTCTATTATGTTGCCAGTCAAGTAGTGTCAATCTATATTACTCACCAAATAGTACCGAACTAATTAGGCATTATTAAATTTTTTGTTAAATCCCGGTTATTTCCCAAACTCCTTATCACTTTTCCTTTAACAAACTTCTAATGAACCTTTTGACACAAAAAGAATTAAGAGTAAAACAAAGAACACTACTTCAACCACACCAGTAAGTATTCTATAGTTGACTGTCAAATTTCTTCTTTTATGCAAATGGGCAACTATTATGTTACTAGTCATCGATATCTTAGAACCCTCGGAACTCGATAGTCATGTCTCTGAATTGTATATGTGGGTGTATTTCACTCACTATCTATTATAAAAATGATTCAGAATAAAGTTTCCAACAATAATCTCTTATTGCAGTGAAATAAGATAGTTCTTTAACAAGGTAGTAACGGACAGATAATATAGCTTCATTACCAATATGAAAGAATGGTTATCTTTTTGAGTAAAAAGAATATGGACCCTTAATATGACTTTTGGGTTATTGTGGTGGCAGTACATGGATTTTGTTAAAAAGATATATATTTTTTGCTTTGCTTGTGTACGATATGTGGTTAGATATGTTTGAACATATTGGATTTGTTCCATCATAATGCACATAAAGGTTTCCTCTGTATTTTGTTTCTTGGTATGTAATTATGAAAAAAGTGATTAAAGATCTACACTTATTTTAGTAATTCTACAGTTTTATGCTAATATTTTGTGGTAGTATGTCCCCTTCAACCACTAAGGGATGTTTTGGTTCTGATTTGTTTTTTTTTTTTTATATATATATAACTTGGATGTCCAATTATTATGTTGCTTCTTTTAGGATTGAATAAGGATTCTTAATTGGTATTATGAGTGAGAAATTTGTTTGTCTTTTATGTGCTATATTTAATGTACATGGCTAAGCATGTTTATTCAAAATTACTAGGGCTTGTGCTTGCTTGGCTGTAAAATCAGATAGCTAAGCAAGGGACTTCAGGCAAGGAAGTTGGATTTTCTTTCAAATATTTGCACTTTTTTTCCTTAAATCAATGTTACATTATGTCATGGAATTTTTTAGTTTAATCCTTACTGGTTATAGTATTTCAAACTTTAAGTACTACTAAAAGTTCATAATTTATATATTGTGTTATTGAGCCCTAATTGTGATTGCAATATTTGAATATGAATGTTATAGGTTTGAAGATTATGGATTACACAATTAATCCCATGGATAGAATCCCAAGGATATGAATGTTATAGGTTTAAAGTTGTGTGGTTGTAGGTTGGAGCAGCCATCTGGTACTATAGGTTTCCCTTTTCTCAAAGAGCTAAGGCTAGATAAAGTATTTGTAAATGAACAACTGGTCCAGGAGCTGGCAAGAGAATGCCCTTTGCTTGAAAAATTGGTTTTCAGATACTGTTGGGGTGTGAAACGTTTTTGTGTATTTAATGCCCCGAAACTCAAGGTTATGGAGATTTTTACATACTATGATGAAGTTGAATGTTTTAAAATTGCTGCCCCAAGTCTTGAAAAGTGTACTCTTTGGTTTGAAAAGAGTATGAGGTCATGTGTGATTGACATGCCAAGTGTCCCTTATTGAACTATTTTAATTTAGTGGGTACCAATTTGACCGACCGACGGTTTCATAGCATTGTCTCAAAATGTCCCTCGCTTGAGAATCATCGGCTGTGTTTATGTAATTTCCTTAAAAATGTTACAATTTCAAGTAATCGACTACAAAAATTAGATTTTCATAACTGTTATGGTTTGAAGGTAGTTAATATCGATACTCCAAATTTGGTGTCCATTTCTTACCATAGTAAACAAATACCCATTTGTTCGATAAAAGCTCCATGCCCATGAGAAGTTGGCTTTGATAGTGGAAGGCCACTTGCACTCGTTGGTACCTTAATTCGAAGGATTTTCTCGGGGCTTCGAACCAAATTAAAGACCTATGTATAGATGTCAAATCAAGGAGGGTATGCCTTTAAATTTTATATAATTAATTATTAACACTTATTTTTGTTACATTCAATGTTTTAGTCTTTCTTAATTGCTTCTCACTTTTTTTTTTTTTGGGTTATTGTGATTTGTCAAGAATTCATTTGAATTAGACAAATTCCAAGGAGAACAGCCTTCACCCCCTTGTGAAGTTGGACATTTGTATCTAAATCTGGAGAGAGTACCACTAAATTATGTAGCATTTCTAAGTGGTCTTCTTTCGGTTTGCCATCCAAGGATTTTGTCATTGGAAGCATGGAATAATGCTAACAACTTCTTCCAGGTATGCTCATTTTATGATAAATTCTTCTTGTTGTTTTATTTCTCCTTTTTTCCCCATAATCAATGTATTAACAAAATTGGCCTATCTAATTTACTATTTGATGGGTGAATAAGAGAAGCAAAATTAGGAATTTGTAAAAATTTTCCACTTGAATTCCACTAAAATGTTATCTCTCTAAATCTTGTAGTAGAGCTGTTAAAAATTTAGTTTCTGTAGTTCCAAATTGTGGATTTTAAGAAGAGAAATCAAAAGAGTTATAGCACAAGTTTGAGTTCGGCATCAATGGAATTCTAGTATGGAGTTATAAACAACAAAAATAGAATGAGAATTCCTTTTCTTGTGCTCTTCTCTATTTTCCTTGTATCTTTGACTATAACTGTAATCCAAGATGACAATTTTTTCCTTAAGAAGGATAATGCATGCTTTTTCTTTGAACTCCATCATTCAAGTGTTCAACATTTGCTTGAATTACAGTGGCTTTATGACCAGCTTAGGAAGAAGGATACAAAATGTTGCAGTTCTCAAAGTATCAAGTGTTGGCAGCATGACTTAAAAGATTGCAAGATCGATGGTTTCACACCATATGGTGATGCAGACGATGTCGATATAGATGATTCGATGAAAAAGTTGCCGAAAATTCCTTTTGGAGTTCTTAAGTTTCATCTAGATTGGTGATTTCTTCTACACGTTGAGAACGATAAGTATTTTTGTTTAGGAAGTTCAATTCTTGGAATGATTTTATATCTAGCTTTTCTATTTAGTTTGGATAATCAAGTCATGAATATCTAATATTGGTGCAAGTGATTTGTGAAGTTATAATTTACTAAAAGAAGATCAGAAGACATTTAGTAGTCAATTATATTTCTTTGGTTTCAATATATTATTTTACTCTTATAATTATAATTACATTCGAAGCACTAACGTTTCTCAACTTTATAGACTGGAACTTGGAGGGTTGAGTCTTGTTGTTGGTTTTCTGGTTCTGTTTTGGTGTGGTTTTCTTCTCTGTCTTTGATTGTGCTTTCCCCTGTTTTGTTTCTAGTGTGCTGGGCTCCTTGGCTGGCTCTGTAGTGTTGGGTTTTGTTGTTGTGCCTTTCCTGTGTTTTGTTGTTTCTTTTTTCGTTTTGTCCTTTGTTGTCTGTTCTGGCTGCTGGCCTTGTTCAATAAAATTTACTGTTTCAAAAAAAAAAAAACATTTCTCAACTTTATCAATTATAATTTGATGGAGATTAGAAAAAAAAAGTTTAACAGAAGGTTTTATTGGGTATGTCGTCAATCTCTTCCAGAAATGCTTCTGTGTTTTTTCTTAATATTGTAGAACTTTGCTGGGACTGGTGTTCTATTTTGCTGGTTTCCTAACAGCTGATCTGTCTCTGTTTCACAATTTTGGTCTAAGGTTTATATGGAATTCAGATCTGGATAGATCAACTTTTGTTATGGAATTGTTTTTATGGCTATTTCATGTTCTGGAGAATCCTAGAGGAGCTTAATGTCACGGGCTTAGAATTACGCAGCGGAAATCCCGTGCGGCACTTAGGCAACTTCCGGGTGAAGGTTGCTAAGTAAGCCTAATTGCTTGGCTTGTCACTCTCAAAGGCACAAGAGAGACTAGAGGAATGGTTGGAAGAGCTTGGTTGGAAATGTAAAGGAAACTTGTATTACTAACAAGAAAGCTTTACAATGCTTTGAGTACAAATTGCTTGGATAGGCTTGGATAGGCTTGGATAGGCTTGGATGCCTTACAAAATGGGAGGGGTTGGCTATTTACAGATGGCCACCTCCTCAATGAATGGCTAGGATCGCTTTGATCCAATGGTGGAGGTTTCGCCTCCGGAAATATCTACAAAGACCTAGAATTCTCTACACATATGTACATGCCTCAAGAATTCTATACAATGATCTACATAAATCTAGAACACTCCTACATGTATCTAGATATGTACATGTCTAGATCCTTCCTACAAGAAAGTGCAAGAATGATCTAGAAAGCTTTGTGGCTAGAGACATCCGGAAGCATCCATTGCTAGGCCTCTCCGGAGATCTCTAGAATCTTCCGCCAACTAGAGATTTCCATAAGTGTGTGGAAATCTCTAGAGTCTTCCAGGAGCTTGGCCTTGTGGTGGACATGTTGAGCCTTTTACCTGGAATCCGGATATTGGACTTAGCGGGACGTGACATCCTCCCCCAGCTGATTTCGCGACGTCCTCGTCGCGTGGGTGCCATGTCTGCTGGAGTTTGCCACGGATTGGCCCCTTCGGACGAGTGGACTTTGGATTAGGAAGCCTCTCGTGAGGGGTTGCCTTCATTTCAGGAGTCGGACGTGTGCTGCGGGGCGTCGACTCCTTCGGCTTGGTGCAAGTGGGCCTGCGTTGTTGGAAAGGGAGTTTGGCATTGGTGGCGCCTCCCTCCGTTGTCTTTGATCGTTGCTTCCCATGTCTTGCACGACTCCTCTTCCTTGGGACACCTTTGGCCGTGTTGATGTTCCTTGGAGAGGTGGGAGAACTTGGTTTCTCCACAAGTTGGATGGCGGATAGCGTCTTGAACTCGGATGTGGTCAAGCGTTCCGCCGGGACGGTGTATGCTTTGTCCCCATCAAGGATGCTAAGTGTGTTAGCGGCGGGTTGGGGAAAAGCGTTGGCTTGTTGGAAGAACGCCATACCTAGGACCATTTGGTAGTCATCCAAAGGCACTACCGAGAAGTCAAGCTTTCCGCTCCATGGCCCCAGGTGGACAGTGACGCCCTTCGTTGTGCCATCAATTAGCTTGGCAGGTTGGTTGGCAGCATTGATGGCACCAAGGTTGACGGATGGGCTGTTCCGGAATGAAGCCCTTCTGCGCGGACTTCATTAACTCTCACCCGGATTGCCCAAAATGATTTCTCCACAAACGTGTGGAGGTTACGGATGAGGACGCGTGTGTCCTCGATGACACCCTTTTGGGACTCGCGGGCATGGACTTGGTGGCTTCCGTGATCTTGCCGTAGTCCAACTCAAGGCCGTTGAGGTGGTCGGAGACATCACTCAAGGCGACCTGTGTACCGGAGAGGGTGTCCTCCAAGCCAGCCATCCAAGGTTCAAGGCATCCATGGACGGACCCTTTGCTTCGCATGGTGTGGGTGCATCGCTCGCCACGGACCAAGCGTTGGTGTGGGTGCGACACTCGCCACGACCACGCGTTTGCTCTTCCGCTCTAGCAGCAACTTCGCTGTCGGAGGCCATTGCTTCGCGAACTAGCTGTGGTTGCTTTGACAAGGCTCTGATACCAACTGTCACGGGCTTAGAATTACGCAGCGGAAATCCCGTGCGGCACTTAGGCAACTTCCGGGTGAAGGTTGCTAAGTAAGCCTAATTGCTTGGCTTGTCACTCTCAAAGGCACAAGAGAGACTAGAGGAATGGTTGGAAGAGCTTGGTTGGAAATGTAAAGGAAACTTGTATTACTAACAAGAAAGCTTTACAATGCTTTGAGTACAAATTGCTTGGATAGGCTTGGATAGGCTTGGATGCCTTACAAAATGGGAGGGGTTGGCTATTTACAGATGGCCACCTCCTCAATGAATGGCTAGGATCGCTTTGATCCAACGGTGGAGGTTTCGCCTCCGGAAATATCTACAAAGACCTAGAATTCTCTACACATATGTACATGCCTCAAGAATTCTATACAATGATCTACATAAATCTAGAACACTCCTACATGTATCTAGATATGTACATGTCTAGATCCTTCCTACAAGAAAGTGCAAGAATGATCTAGAAAGCTTTGTGGCTAGAGACATCCGGAAGCATCCATTGCTAGGCCTCTCCGGAGATCTCTAGAATCTTCCGCCAACTAGAGATTTCCATAAGTGTGTGGAAATCTCTAGAGTCTTCCAGGAGCTTGGCCTTGTGGTGGACATGTTGAGCCTTTTACCTGGAATCCGGATATTGGACTTAGCGGGACGTGACATTAAGCTTTCAATTTGCTTTTACATCCAATAACTGAGATTTGAAATCTTTCGTTTTTTGTTAAGCCGGCGGGCTAAACACAAAGCATACTAATAAAATCAATATGATTACATACCATTCCAGAAACAGAGCAAATATTATATTCTTTTATTGATTGTTGTTTATGTATAACAAAGAAATCAATTTAGTTAGTGCCAACAGAGGCTTCATGATATTAGTTTAATGTGCCCTGTTTTCTTATGTCTCAAGTATCATGAGCAAGTTACCAAACAAAGAAAGGTTGAGGGCATGGTGTTATTGATCTATATTGGACATTTTTGAGTGATTGATAGCATCATGTTGATAACTGAAATGCAATCATAGTGGAAGATTTTAGAATCTAGAGGCACCTAAATTTTCTCTGCTCAAACATGACTTGTTGAAGAATTCTCAAAAAAGAAGAGAAGGAATATGATCAAAAGATGATTTTGCTTCAGCTCTTCTAGATCTCAGACAGACCCAATAAAAAGCATTACAAACTTGCCTCATCCATGCGTGTATCACTGTTGGAATGTTCGACAACATAATGTATTATCACTGTTGTATATATTTATTCGGTCACTGGCAAGAAATCATAGTTAATTTTACAAGGTTCAACATCTCTTTTGCTTCGCCTTCACTTTTCGTGTAATATTTGTATGGATTAATATTTTTTAATCGATATCCTACTTTCGCCTGGATCACCCTGCTGGTGTTGGTCATCCATATCAGACTTAGAAAAGAAAAATGCTCACCAAATATTATGATGAACACATCAATTATTATGAGTCTTTTCCTTCAACATCTATTGGTCAAAATTATTTGATAGGATTTCCTACTTTCGCCAGGATCAGCGTATAAGAGTTAGAAATGAAAAATGCTCACCACCAGGTTAAAATTTATGATGAACACATAAAATATTATGCACTCTTTACGCACACAAAATATTAACAAGAGTCACTCTCACAGCCATCATTTTACCATAAAAGGCAGTCAACATGGACTTAAATATTATGATGCATTTGGAAAACCATCTCTTGGAAACTTTAACATTTTTTGAGGTATTACAATTAATTTGAGGTTTGGGGGAGGGGTACACCGTACAAGACTCGAACCCATAACCTCAATAGTATAGGTGTAAGGGGCATACCACAAACTTAGTAGTATATTTTCTATGGAATTCAGATCTGGATAGATCAACTTTCGTTATGGAAATGTTTTTATGGCTATTTCATGTTCTGAAGAATCCTAGAGGAGCTTAAGCTTTCAATTTGCTTTTACCTTTTTGTAAGGTACATCCAACAGATGAGATTTGATATCTTTCGTTTTTTTGTTAAAATTCAAACTTGCCGGCAGCCCAAACACAAATCATACTGATAAAATCAATATGATTACATACCATTCCAGAAACAGAGCAAATATTATATTCTTTTATCAATTGTTTAAGTTAACAAAGAAATCAATTTAGTTAGTGCCATCAGAGGCTTCATGATTTTAGTTTAATGTGCCCTGTTTTCTGACGTCTCATGTTCATTGTCTTGACACGGTTGGAATGCCTATACTAGAGTTCCATGGTTTTATAATTTATATAATAAGAAGAATACGAACAAAAACAAAAACAAGAATGCATAATTTGATATTAAATTGTTAAACTGCTCTTAATCTGGCCTTCAACAACAAAGTGGGAACTTATTGTACTATATAGAACCATAAGAAGAATCTATGTCTTGACCTGAATACATTTGACTAGGAAAGTCTTTCATATATGGCGTGTGATCAATTTTGTTATTTTAATTTGCTTGTACGGAAGGAATACAATCCAGAATCACAATTCGGAAGAAATCAGATTTTCATGTCTAGTCAAGAAAGGTTGAGGGCATGGTGTTATTGATCTATATCGGACATTTTTGAGTGATTGATAGCATCATGTTGATAACTGAAATACATCATTGGGGAAGATTTTTGAATCCAGAGGCACCTAAATTTTTTTCTCTGTTCAAACATTACTTGTTTAAGAAGTCTTAAAAAAAGAAGAAAAGAAATATGATTGGAAGATGATTTTGCTTCAGCTCTGGTATTGTCAGATACTTCAAGATCTCAGACAGACCCAATAAAAAGCATTACCAACTCGTCTCATCCATGCGTGTATCAACGGAAAGTGGGAATGCTTGACAACATAATGTATTATTACTGCTGTATATATTTATTCAGTCACGGGCAAGAAATCGTAGTTAATTTTACAAGGTTCAACATCTCTTGTGCTTCTCCTTCACTTTTCGTGTAATATTTGTACGGATTAAATTTTTTTAATCGATATCCTACTTTCACCAGGATCACCCTGCTGGTGGTCATCCATATCAGACTTAGAAAAGACAAATGCTCACCAAATATTATGATGAGCACATCAAATATTATGCACTCCACAGCAAAAACATTAACGAGAGTAGGAGTCACTCTCACAGCCATCATTTCACCGTAAAAGGCAGACAACATAGACTAAAATATTATGTTCTATTTGGAAAACCATCTCTTGGAAAGTCTAATATTTCTTGAAGTATTACAACTAATTCGAGGTTTGGGGAAGAGGATGTAAACCGGAACCTACTACCTCAATCATAGTGACTCATCTCGTCTCAAAAACTCTAATATTACTCTAATAGCAATCTTAAACTATAAGCATTTTTTACCTCATGGCATCTAAATTTAGAGAGTTTACTCAAGGAATAAGAGGGTTGAAACCCAGGAATATTTTATGCTTTTAGCCTACTAAACAAAGAGAAAACTGAAAACTAGTTTGCTTTAATATTGGTTTAGGTATATGGGTTTATCCAAGTAATTTTCCAAAGTATTTCGATAAGTATTCTTTTTCTTTATTGTCTCCATTACATTTGCAACAGATTCTTGTTTTGGGAGATGGAACTTGTTTTAGAGATCTCCAAAGCAAGTTTTCACACTCCTGGTCCTGGTATTGTATGTTGTTTGAGTGGAAAGTTAAAACAGAGCAACCTCACAGCTCAAATATTATGATGAACACATCAAATATTAACAAGAGTCACTCTCACAGCCATCATTTCACCATAAAAGGCAGGCAACATGGACTTAAATATTATGATGCATTTGGAAAACCATCTCTTGGAAACTATAATATTTTTTGAGGTATTACAATTAATTTGAGGTTTGGGGGAGGGGTACACGGTACAAGACTTGAACCCATAACCTCAATAGTATAGGTGTAAGGGGCATACCACAATCTCTTCTCGAAAACTCTAATATTACTTTATTAGCATTCTTAAACTATATGCATTTTGTTTTACCCATGGCATAATGTAGAGACTTTACTCAAAGAACAACAGGATTGAAACCCAGGAATATTTTAGCCTATTAAAAAAAGTAAAAACTAGTTTGCTTTAATCTTGGTTTAGGTATATACGGCTTTATCCAAGTTATTTTCCAAAGTATTTATATATATTCTTGTCTCAAATTTTGTTTTCTTTATTTTCTTCATTACACTTGCAACAGATCCTTGTTTTGGAATAATGCCTAGCCCATCTCCAAAGCAAGTTTTCTCTTTTCCCCAGTATAAAATTGATCGAGCCATTGCAATACTAGATTTTGGCCTCCCTTTCCGTTGCTTTTGTTCGGTTCTAGGGTAAAATCGAGTGTCTAATGGCTCGAAATGAGTGTTTCGCAGGTTTTCAGTTTTTCAGAGGCACGTGTGCGAAGTTAAGCAAGTTGGGGAGCCAAGAGCGTATTTTGGGTAGTCCGTGTTCCGAGCCAAAATGGAGAAGAAATTGCTGTCCAGAAATTGCAAGTGGTGGTCGTTGTGAAGTTGGCCGTCACCCACGGCCAATGTGACATCCACTTTTTCAGCGTCAAAGGATAGAGATGTTGGCCCCCCCCATGCTGGTCGCCGTTGCCCATGGCCAACTTGGCAGCGACCTTTCCGTGCCAGCTCAGCTAAGTTACGGGATTCAGACCTATTTTTTGGCTCCCATTATAAATATCTTGTTTTCTTTGTTCTTTTCCACACCTTACATACACACATCAGACCACACACCACATTTCTTTCACACACACCTCATTCTCTCTGAACCCTAGATCCAAAAAGATACTCACCCAAAATCCTTTCACATTCCATCATCTTCTCATCATCCCTTTCAGATATTTCCCTCTCCACACCATTTCCATCCATCTTTGGAAGTTTTTCCAAGTAAGAGGAAGAAGATTCTCAAGAGGAAGCTCTCACCACACATGGGTTTTCTCTACTCTTTTGTTTTCTCTTCTCCTTTTCCATTGATGTGTAACTAATTCTGAGTTAGGGGATTAATGTAACTGTATTGGACCACTTTATGAATTAATTAGTCTATTTCTTAATTCAATTCAATTTTAGTCTCTTTTACTTGATTAGTTTGAGTTTATCTACTACTCATATTATTTTGTGACCTCAATTGATGTGGGTGTGTAGTGTAGACTATCTATGAAATTGGGTTTTAGTGTGAAAGACCTTTCCACCTTAATACCAATTATGAGCTTGGTAATTGAGAAAGATAATATATGCAAGACCTTGCTATGTTGTCTTGGCTTAGAGTTTTATCAAAATATTAGGTGAAAATCGTTGTTCATCACATGACCTTGTGAGAGCAATGGGAAGAACCTAGCTCTTAAATTCAAACAAGCCCTAAAATTGGATTTGAAATGCTTAACGAGACTAAGTAAGAACATTGAGTGGTTTAAGAAGGTTATATTAATTCCCTAGTGATTTCTCCCATCTATTCACTACTTGTGTGTTTGTTTGTTGTGTTTAGCTTAGTTTTTAGTCACAAGATTGCATTTTTATTTCTCAAGTTTGCATCTTTAGTTTTAAGTTTACATTTTTAGCTTACAAGTTTGCACCTTTAAGCACTTTACATTTACATTCGTTCTAAATTGCGGCTCTTGGACAATTCGTCTCTGATCTTTGTCCCAAGAAGTGCTAATTCAATGGCTGACGGTCTTGCTAAGAGGGGCATGGTTATGGAAGGGGAGAATGTAGTGTGGAATGTTTTTTGACAGTGGTTCCCTGCTTGGTTCGTCTGCTGTCTCTGATTTGTGGTTGTGGCTGTTTTCCTTTTCCTTTTTCTTGTTGCCTGTTTGCTTTTTGCCTTCTGTTTGGCGTGCTGGTTGTGCCTTCTGTGACTGGGTCTTTGTTGCGTTTTTGTTGCTGTTTCTTTGTCGTTTGGCTGGGTTGTGTTTGTGCCTGAGCCCTGCTGTTTCCTCGGCTTTCTGTTGGTTTCTTTGCCTGTTTTCGGGCTTCTTGCAATAAAGTGCAGTTTCAAAAAAAAAGTTTGCACCTTTAAGCATTTTCAAGAAACCAAATCACTTTTTCAAACCATAGCATTATGCAATTTATTTTTCTTGCACTTAGAGTAGTTCCATTTTTCCTAGACTAAGTAGTTTCAACCATTTGAATCACCGATCCCAGTGGACGAACTTATATTAAATTGAAAGTAATTTATACTGCATCAAAAATACCTGAAGCATATGGCAGCATTTTCACTTCCAAAAACTCAATTTCTCCTGTTTTAATTACCATTCAAATTATCATCTCTCAAAACTATGGCTGATGCAATTGTTTCAATTGTCTTGGAGCAATTGGCTTCAAGCATTGGTCAACAAATGCAACAAGAAGTTAAGCTGGTATGGAGTGCCAGCAAAGAAGTGAAAAGGCTGACTAATAGTTTCCAAGCCATTCAAGCTGTGCTGGTTGATGCAGAGCAAAGGCAAGTGAAGGAGACAAGTGTGAGAGTCTGGTTAGATAAGCTCAAAGATGTATCCTACGATGCTGAAAACTTGTTGGATGAGTGGAACACCTCAAAGCTCAAATTGCAAATTCAGAGAGCTGAAAATGCTCTTTCTCTTAAGAAGAAGGTATGTTCCTTCTTCCTCTCTCCTTGCTTTTCTTTTAGAAAAGTCGTTTTGCACCATGACATAGCTCTCAGGATAAAAGAATTAAATGAGAGTCTAGATGATATTGCCGTAGATAAAGAGAGGTATAACTTTAATACAATTTCGAGTGTCGAACAACCTCGAGGAGTAGAAAGCACATCCTTCATTGATGAGTATACTATATGTGGTCGAGATAAGGAAAAAAATGCATTAATGAGCAAGTTGTGTGAGAGTAGCAATGAGCATGAAGGCCTCCATATCATCTCAATTGTAGGGATGGGAGGAATAGGAAAAACAACTCTTGCTCAACTAGCCTTCAATAATAATGAGGTGAAAAACAATTTTGAAAAAAGAATATGGGTTTGTGTCTCAAACCCTTTCGATAAGTTATGGGTTGCCATTGCAATAATTCAAGGTCTGGAAGTACAAAGCTCTAGTTCTGCCACATTGGAGTCTGTTCTACAAAAAATTCATCAATCTATTGCAAGAACAAAATTTCTTCTTGTATTAGATGATGTGTGGACTGAGGACTACAGTGATTGGGAACCATTGTACAATTGTCTCAAGAATTGTCTCAATGGAAGTAAAATTGTAGTCACCACACGTAAGAAAACGGTTGCTCTTATGATGAATTCGATTGTTATCCCCATTAAGGAATTGTCTGAAAGTGGGTGTTGGTCGTTGTTTAAGCACTTTTCTTTTATTGGTAGGTCTGATGATGAGTGTAGAGAACTAGAAAATGTTGGTAAGGAAATTGTTAGCAAGTGCAAGGGATTGCCTCTTGCAGCAAAGACTATGGGAAGTCTCTTGCGCTTTAAAAGAATAAAAAAAGAATGGGAAAATATCTTAAATAGTGGGATGTGGGAACTAGAAGAGTTTGAGAAGGGTATTTTTCCTCCTCTGTTACTAAGTTGTAACGATTTGCTTCTTATGGTCAAAAGATGTTTCTCTTATTGTGTCATATTCCCAAAAGACTACCAATTAGATAAAGATGAGTTGATTAAGTTATGGATGGCTCAAGGTTATCTAGGATTGGAACATAAAAGGGAAATGGAGATGATAGGTGAAAAATATTTTAAAATCCTAGCCACACGTTCTTTCTTCCAAGAGTTCATAAGAGATGATGTTGGTAAAATTATAGGATGTAAGATGCATGATATAGTACATGACTTTGGTCAATTTCTCACAAAGAATGAATGTTTTGCAATGAAAGACAATGGTTTTGGAGACTCAAGCATTAACTTTTCTTTTGAGAAGGCTCGTCATTTAATTTTGATGGTTGGCAAAAATAGTTCATTTCCTACCTCCATTTATAATATCAAAAACTTGTGCAGCCTTTTGTTTCAATTTGAGTCAGACATGAATTCATTTGATGGAGTCTTGCTAGAGTTGTTGGGTAAAAATACATGCTTAAGGGTGTTAGCAATGGTGGGTACCGAAAAGTTTGATATGATGACCGGTTCACGGTATTTGTATCGAACAATGTTAGAAAGAATTCCAAAAGATATTAGAAAACTAACACATTTGAGGTATCTTGACTTGAGTAAAAATGATGTGTTAGAAATGTTACCGGAAGAATTATGTGAGCTGTGTAATTTGCAAACCTTAAATGTTAGATGGTGTGTGAATCTTAAAGAACTACCTCAAGGAATGGGAAGTTAATCAACCTAAGACATTTAGTAAATGATTACACTTATTCTCTAAGGTACATGCCCAAAGGAATTGAGAAGTTAACATGTCTTCAAACATTAAGTGAATTTCGTGTGAATGGCAGTGATTATCGTACGAAAGCATGTTCATTTGAATTTTTGAAACATTTTGGCCACCTTGAAGGATCTCTTCGTATACAAGGTTTGGGAAATGGGTCAAATGTGAGTGAGGCTTAGAGAATACAACTTAAAAATAAGAAAAACATTTTAAATTTGGAATTAGGCTTCGATGAGTCGAATTCGGTGAACAAGGAAGCAATTATTGAAGCTTTACAACCTCCTCCAAATTTACGAAGGTTTATAATATCTGGGTACGCAGGCAACATGATGTTACCCAATTGGATAACGTCATTAACCAATTTGAGAAGCATAACGTTGGCTGAATGGATCAACTGTGAGCAACTACCTCCATTAGGAAAAGTGTCATCTCTTGAATCAATTCATATAGAGAGAATGAAGAGGGTGAAAAGAGTGGGTATTGAAATTTTGGGATTAGAAAGTGATGGCATTACTTTGTCATCATCGTCTTTATCAGTTTCTGCCTTTCCCAAATTGAAATCTCTCAAATTTTATGAGATGGAGGAATGGGAAGAGTGGGATTTTGGGATTGAAGATGATAATATAACAATCATGTCATCTCTTCGTGTATTGCACATTGAAGATTGCCCCAAATTAAAGGTATTGCCAAAGAAGATTCTTCAGATGGCACCGCTGGAAGTTTTGTGCATAGTTGAGTGCCCTATTTTAAGCGATGGTTATAGAAAGGGGACAGGAGAGAATTGGTCCGACATCTCTCACATCCCTAATATCCAATTTGATGACGAGTATGTGCAAAGAGAAGGCAGGTGAACTCTATGGAAGGGATGAGACAAACATGTATCCAACTCCAAGTATTTTATTCTCCTCCTCTCTTTACTTGATTGTTTTTGATTTCAACAGTTTGTTATATTTATATGTATCCCTACTTATTGGAAACTGGTCATAAGTAATTGATTAATGTTTAAATTGGTGAATTCGATCAATATACTCGTTTTTATCCACTTGTTCCATTACTTGCAAGCTTCTATAGAGACACTTTTGATATCAATTGATAGAATTTAGAAAGCTTCTGTGTTCAAGGGGAATCAAATTGTCATGCCAGGATGCACTGAGAAGAAAGGTCAGGAACAATGCTCATTCAATTTATTTTTATACTTCTTAATGTTTGAAATTGTGCAAGTTTGTAAATTTCTTGTGTTTCGCTGCATAGGAAATAGGCAAGAAGCTGAAGATGCTCAAGGCACTCAATTTTCAGAGCTTGATAGGTGAACAAACAAGAATGCGTCCAAAAAGAAGAATGAAACAAGAAGATAGCAAATCAATAATTTCAATCTGATGTGACCGAAAGAGGCAGAGGTTCAATGGGTATGTGATGCAGCGGAAGATTCACAAAACAACAATTAATAAAAGAAAGGATAAACGATTCGGATCCGTTGATTCGCGTACGAATACCAAAAGCAAACCCTACTATTAATCTGTTGATCCGTGTATAGATACCAGAATAATAGGCCTCAAATACCAATTGAGGTAGTGGGAAATTCAACACAAACAACAAATCGATAAAAGAAAGGATAAACGATTCGGATCCGTTGATTCGCGCACGAATACCATAAGCGAACCCTACTATTAATTTGTTGATCCGCGCAGGGATACCAGAATAATAGGCTTAAAATTCATTGATCCACTCAGGATACCGAAATTGGATAAAAGGAGATACTCTCTCTCAAATTTTATTGGATAAAAGGAGATACTCTCTCTCAAATTTTATTAATCATCAAAAACTAAAAAAACAAACAACTGATTGCAATGAATTTAAATAGGAAAAGCAATAAGTCGACTTCCACAAGGAATCGACTTCTAAATTAACTTAAACTAAAACTGAAAAGAAATCCTATCTAGGAATGGAGAACAAATCCTAATCAAACAAAGACTACGAAAAAAAAGAACAAATCCTAATCTGACTCTGAGTCAATGTCATCTAATTCAAACTTCCAGCTCAAGTTTTTGCGCAACAAGATAGATTGCCGAATTTGAGCCTTTTGTGAACTATTACGGAGGATGAAGTCTTCATAACATCTGTAGGGCTCGTCTTGGGCTTTCCGGAAATATATTATAATAGATGATCCGACCCCATATTCCCTTTGTAGAGGTCCACGAAGTTCAGCCCGGCAGCTCTCGTCCAGCTCACGGCGTCCAGCTCTCATCCAGCTCAAGTATTCGCGCAACAAGATAGATGGCCGAATTTAGGCATGTTGTGATCTGTTATGGAGGATGAAGTCTTTATAACATTTGTAGGGCTCATCTTGGGCTTTCTGGAAACATATTATAATAGACGATCCAACCCCATATGCCCTCTGTAGAGGTCCACGAAGTTCAACCCGGATTTGGTTGGTCCACGTGACCCAAATACGAATTCACCACCTGTTCCATGTATTCCATTGCCTTAGCTGCTGCTGCATCATTCTCTTCAGGTTGGAGAAAATTCATCCTTGAATTTTGACTGTTTTGAGGAATAAATAAGTTGGAGATGTTGTTGAATGATGAAACACGACAACATCATAGAAATAATCCTCAACAATTGAGTCCCTCTCATGCTGCTCGTTCTGGAACAAATCTTCATTGAAAACCGATGGCTTATCGAAATCGATAATAACAGGTTCCGTCACATATTCCTCATCGAAAATTGGTAGCTTATCAAAGTCAACAATAACCGGGTCCGACACATAATCGTCATCGAAAAACAATGAATGGTAGGAGGAAATTTTGTTTTGGGGATTCATGAGATTTTTTTTTTTTTTTGCTCTTTTTTTTTTTTTTTTTTGTGTGGATAAATATGGATGGTGAATTTTTGGCATTGAGGATGATAGTTGGTTGTGGTCGTGGATGCTGAGCCTAGCACAACAGTAGACTCGGTGGCTCTGATACCAAACTGAAGCAGCGGAAGATTCACAAAACAACAATTGATAAAAGAAAGGATAAACGATTCGGATCCGTTGATTCGCGCACGAATACCGAAAGCAAACCCTGCTATTAATCTGTTGATCTGTGCATGGATACCAGAATAATAGGCCTCAAATACCAATTGAGGTAGTGGGAAATTCAACACAAACAACAAATCAATAAAAGAAAGGATAAACGATTCGGATCCGTTGATTCGCGCACGAATACTGGAAGCGAACCCTACTATTAATCTGTTAATCCGCGCAGGGATACCAGAATAATAGGCTTCAAACTCTCTCTCAAATTTTATTAATCATCAAAAACTAAAAAAACAAACAACTGCTTGCAATGAATTTAAATAGGAAAAGCAATAAGTCGACTTCCACAAGGAATCGACTTCTAAATTAACTTAAACTAAAACTGAAAAGAAATCCTATCTAGGAAAGGAGAACAAATCCTATTCAAACAAAGACTACGAAAAAAAGAACAATTCCTAATCTGACTCTGACTCAATGTCATCTAATTCAAACTTCCAGCTCAAGTTTTCATGCAACAAGATAAATTGCCGAATTTGAGCCTTTTGTGATCTATTACGGAGGATGAAGTCTTCATAACATCTGTAGGGCTCGTCTTGGGCTTTTCGGAAACATATTATAATAGACAATCTGACCTCATATGCTCTCTGTAGAGGTCCACGAAGCTTAGCCCGGATTTGGTTGGTCCACGTGACCCAAATACGAATTTGCCACCCGCTCCATGAATTCCATTGCCTTAGCTGCTGCTGCATCAGTATGTTTCCATGAAATCAAATGTGAGAGCCCAGAAGAGACTTTGCCTGTTTTGAGGTTGTTCATGCCTACCTGTAGACTTTGCCTCAACAGACGTCGGCTCAATGTTGATCTATACTTTTGAGTTTCTTTGATGAAGAATTACCTGGTAAGGTTATAATATAACACAGTGGAAGTACAGTAGTAATTATCTTTAATTTTTTAATGCAGAATATATGTAGACCATGATCCTTTTACTTTCTTTGCTTTCAAATCTTCATTTAGGAGTATGTCAAAGCTGGTTGATCTTCTTTGGAATGTGGTTCACCACATTTTATCATTGGCAGACAATTGCATTTTCAAGGGGTAAGTAATGCAGTAGCTGTTATATTTTCAAATTAATTCCAATCTAAAGATTCTGACAACAATATTTTGGTGGACCAAAATGTCTCGCATTACCTTGAAAAATATATATTCAGTGATGGCATGTCCTTTATAGACATGGCGTGTGAATGCTTGAATGTATGATGATCTTCTACTGGGGGATTCTGCCATTGAAGAATGAGCTGTGAAAACTTGTGATATTATTTTCTTGTATTGCTTGAAGAATCAATCACATAAGATGGTGTGTGACTTTGATGTTAAACTATACAAGTAGCTTTGAATATGATATTGATTAATTAATTTTTAACAAGCTATGTTTCGTCTTGAATGTTTATATAAAATCTAATTTGATTTTATACCATACAGATGATCCGTGCTATTTCATGCCAAAGATGTAATCATGTGTAATGCATACTTCTTGCTCTTGACAAGTTACACAATCTTCACAAGGATTTCTTGTCTTTGTGCTTGGTGTTTCGCTGCATAGAAAAGAGGCAAGAAGAAGATGCTCAAGGCACTCAAATTTCAAAGCTAATTAATAGGTGAACATACCAGGATGCATCCGAAAGAAGAATGAAACAATAAGATAACGAATCAATAATTTCATTTTGATGTGACTGGAAGTGGCAGAGTTTCAATAGTAGCAAATCAAACGTGAGAGCCCAGAAAGAGTTTGCCTCTTTCGAGGTTGTTCACTTTTTCATGCCCACCTGTAGCACTCTAGGTTGTTCATGCATTCAACAACATTTCTTGATTAGAGTTATCATAACAAAAACCTGATTCCGGCAGCAATTTCAGCTGATGCCGTATACTTCTTAATGTTTTGAAATTAATTTTGCATGTTTGTATGTTGTCAGGTGTTTCGATATGTAGGAAAGAGGCAAGAAGAAGATGCTCAAGGCACTTTTTTTTTTTATAGGATGCGTCCAAAAGCAGAGGCAGAGAGGTTCAATAGGTATGCTTCCATGAAATCAAATGTGAGAGCCCAGATGATGCTTTGCCCACCTGTAGCACTCCAAGTCTCCTCCATCAACAGACGCTGGCTTGGTGTTGATCCGTTAATTCTGAGTTGCTTTGATGAAGACTTCCCTGATAGTAGTAATTATCTTTAATTTTTTTAATGCACACAGAATATTACTTTTTTTAGGTACAGTAGTAATTATCTGTTGGCCATGAAGCCCATGATCCTATTACTTTCTTTTCTTTCATATCTTCTTTTAAGAGTATGTCAATGCTAGTTGATCTTCATTGAAATAAGGTTCATGACATTTTATCATTGTCAGACCATGTCTGATGTTGATATACGAATTATGAACTAGCTGGTAATTTGGCCATAGAATCATATCCAATTTTCTGTCCATATTTTGTATCATTTCAAGCATGCTTGTAGATTATCATGCATGATTTAATGTTCTAACAAGTATATTTCTTGTCAGGTGACTTTTGGTAATGTTCTAGCAAGAGAGAGAAGAGCGAGGTGTGCTTTAAAAGAAGGGATTTTCACTGGATGGAAAATCAGAAACATCTTTTCACTAGATTTTCACATTATAAATTCATTCTTATGTCACTGGAAGTGGCAGAGTTTCAATAGTAGCGAATCACTCCAAGACTTTTGACGTTCTTCATGCCCACCTATAGCACTCCAAGTCGCTTCCCTCAACAGACGTTGGATCGGTGGCTTTGATGATGAAGTCCTTGCAGATTATAATATAACATAGTAGAAGTACAGTATAAATTATCTATAATTTTCTTAATGCGGAATATATATTGTAGGCCATGATCCTATTACTTTCTTCGCTTTTAGATCTTCATTGGCAAACCATGGTTTTATTTGGTTCATGTCCGATGTGTTGAATGTTGATATACAAATTAAGAACCAGCTGGTAATTGGCCATAGAATCATATCCAATTTTCAATCCATATTTTGTATCATTTCAAGCATGCATGTTGATTATCATCATTTAATGTTACACGGGTAGATATTTGATTTGATAAGCTAACACGTATATTTGTTGTCAAAGTGGCTTTGGTAATTTGGGGGATGCAAGAGAGAGAAGAGCGAGGTGTGCATCAAAAGAAGGGATTTTCAGTGGATAGATAATCAGAAACATATTTTGGTTAAAATCCAATTCTGTATCATTCAACAGGCAAGTAATGCATTGATTATGACTGATGAAGTAGATAAAAAAGAAAGATCATGTAATTCCATTAAATATGTATGCTGATCTTATTACTTTTTTTGCTTTCAGACTCTCTCTTTACAATTAACAAGCATTAGATGTTATATTTTCATATTAAAGCCAATCAAATATCCTATCTGCTACATGATTTTCTGCCTCAATGCATATCTAGATTATGATTTTCTATGCAAAGCTTCTGCCTTATCATTGGACATTAATTTCAAGGTAAAGACCAAGATGCATTGTCATATGATGGATTAATGGCTGACGTTAATTTAATTTTCTATTATCAGGTATTTATTGATTGCTTAATTTTTGACAACCTATATTTCGTCCCAAATGTTAAGTTATAAACTAATTTGTTATACCACATAGTTGATCCCTGCTATTTCATGCTAAAGATCTAATCATATGTAATGCACACTTCTTGCTCTTAGTGTCACTGCTGGTCCTACGACAGGGTATACAATTGGCCCTGTGAATGGAAAACCATTTCATGTAAGTTCCTCACTGACCAGAAACAGAGCAAACAGAGGCTTCATGATATGAGTTCATTATGCCCTGTTGAGGCTGTGGTTTTAGTGGTTTATGGCAACAGGAGGAAATTAAGATTTTACAATAACATCTTTCTCTTGATCAGAATGTTTGACATCACTAAAGTTAACAGGTAATAGGTTGTCTTTGTTTTGTCTATGTTTTATATCCATATTTGCAGTTAATTATCAAAAATATTTTATTTTTAATGCAATGTAAATGGGTAAAATCTTTGGTTGGAATGCAATTCTGCATCTTTTGAAAGGCAGGACAACATTTGATTAGGTTAGCCATTGTAATAGAAGAGTCTATGTCTTGACCTTGATAAATTTCAATATATGGCGTGTAATAATTTTTATTACTTCAATTTGATAGCTAATCGAGTATTCAAGTCTATGTCTTGACCTTAATACATTGGTATCCTTCTTTAGATCTGGCATTCTTGGCGGATTTTGTCATTGAAGATGCATGGTCAAGTGATCGATGCCTATCAAAATCATATACATTATTGTCTTGTACGGCTTGAAAAATCAATGTCAAATGTTGTTGTGTGCCATTAAACTAGGCAAGAGACAAGTGGTTATTTTATTTTTATTTTTTATCATAAGCAATAATCTTAATATACGTAATTTTTGACAAACTAGGTTCTAATTGCACTAGTAGATCTGACATCAAATTCCAATTGAGAATCTCAATTCAGAAGGATTCAAATTTTCATGCCTAGTCAAGAAAGGATGAGGTCATGGTGTTATTGATCTACACCCGAACATTTATTAGTAATTGATAGCATCCAGACATTAATTTCTAGGTTAAGACCAAGATGCATTATGATATTTTGGCGTGCGACATTAATTTAATTTTCTATAATCAGATATTTCTTTATTAGCATTCTTAAACTGTAATAATTACTTTATTAGCATTCTTAAACTATAAGCATTTTGTTTTACCCGTAGCATCTAAATTTAGAGACTCTACTCAAAGAATAACAGGATTGAAACCCACGAATATTTTAGCCTATTAGGATTGGTAATAAAAATGGCTAGAGAGAGGTTTAGAGAGAGAGGCTCTGCTGGTGGTTTAGGCGACAAAAGGGTGGACTTCAGAAAGGGGTTGGTATCAATTTTTGTGGATAATTTGAACTCTCAAGTGGATTACTCGGGTTTGTGGGGAATATTCAACCCATTTGGGAAGGTTCGGGATGTGTTCTTGTCGGCCATGAGAAAAGGAAGGGGATGCAGATTTGCTTTTATCAGGTTTGAAACAATAATCGAAGCTTCTAAGGTGGCCAAGTCTACAGACGGCATGCATGTTTATGGTTGGCCCATTCGAGTTAAAATGGTAACATTCGAGTGGAAAGATAGAAGACCAGCAGGTGTAGAAGGTTATGGGGGGACAGTAAAGAGTGCAACTCAGGAAGATGGAAGAGAGAGTGGAAAAGGCCAGCGAATTGTGAACGAAGCAAGAAAGAGGACAGAAGGTCAGGTGACCCGATCCTATGCTGAAGCTCTTTCTGGCATTGACAAAGATGATTTCGGAAAAAGGGACGTGGGTAATAAGGAACCAGTAATCATAGAGTGGAAGGAAGCGCAAAGTAGAGGAGAATGGTTATCGAAATGCGCATTTGGAATCCTCAACCAGTTTTCAGATTTATCGAGTGTCAATCATCAATTGACAAGCAGGGGTTTTGTGTTTTCATCATTTTATTTAGGGGATAAAACAATTGTTTGGCAGTTTGATACAGAAACGGATTGTGTCGGTTTCGTTAATAACCGATTCTTTTGGGATGACTGCTTCACATCCATGAAGATGTGCACTAAGGAGGTGGTACCAAGCTCTTGCCCTGTGTGGATAGAGGTTTTTGGAATTCCATTGAGTTGCTGGCCAAAGACTTTCTTTCTCAAAGTTGGCAAGGCTTTAGGGACTACTGTGCACATTGAGGATGACATGTTGAAGAAGAAGAGACTTGATAGGGGAAGATTATTGGTGTTGCTCCCCTACGAGTTCATTTGTCTAGAAAGAATTAAGGTTCAAGCACAATCCCGGTCATTTGATCTGAAGATTGTGAAGGAGGCGGTTCTGGTGGATTACCGGTGGATATCAAACCATCTTGGGCTGAATGTCACGTCCCACTAAGTCTAAAATTTGGATTCCAGGCAAAGAGCTTCAACTGTCCACAACAAGGCCACAAAGCTCCTGGAAGGCTCTAGAGATTTCCGCACACTAAAGGAAGTCTCTAGTTGGTGGAAGATTCTAGAGATCTCCGGAGAAACCTAGCAACGGATGCTTCCGGAAGTCTCTAGCCACAAGGCATTCTAGATCATTCTTGCACTTTCTTGTAGGAAGGATCTAGACTCATGTACATATCTAGACATATGAAGGAATGTTCTAGATTAGTGTAGTCACTTGTATAGAATTCTTGAGGCATGTACATATGTGTAGAGAATTCTAGGTCTTTCCGGAAGCGAAACCTCCACCGTTGGATCCAAGTGATCCTAGCCATTCATTGAGGAGGTGGCCATCTATAAATAGCCAACCCCTCCCATTTTGTAAGGCATCCAAGCCTATCCAAGCCTATCCAAGCAAATTGTACTCAAAGCCTTGTAAAGCTTTCTTGTTAGTAATACAAGTTTCCTTTACATTTCCAACCAAGCTCTTCCAACACTTTCTCTAGTCTCTCTTGTGCCTTTGAGAGTGACAAGCCAAGCAATTAGGCTTACTTAGCAACCTTCACCCGGAAGTTGCTTAAGTGCCGCACGGGATTTTCGCTGCGTAATTCTAAGCCCGTGACAGTTGGTATCAGAGCCTTGTCAAAGCAACCACAGCTAGTTCGCGAAGCAATGGCCTCTGACAGCGAAGTTGCTGCTAGAGCGGAAGAGCAAACGCGTGGTCGTGGCGAGTGTCGCACCCACACCAATGCCTGGTCCGTGGCGAGCGATGCACCCACACCATGCAAAGCAAAGGGTCCGTCCATGGATGCCTTGAACCTTGGATGGCTGGCTTGGAGGACACCCTCTCCGGTACACAGGTCACCTTGAGTGATGTCTCCGACCACCTCAATGGCCTTGAGTTGGACTACGGCAAGATCACGGAAGCCACCAAGTCCATGCCCGCGAGTCCCAAAAGGGTGTCATCGAGGATACACCCGTCCTCATCCGTAACCTCCACACGTTTGTGGAGAAATCATTTCGGGCAATCCGGGTGAGAGTTAATGAAGTCCACGCAGAAGGGCTTCATTCCGGAACAGCCCATCTTGGTGCCATAAATGCTGCCGACCAACCTGCCAAGTCAATTGATGGTACACCGAAGGGCGTCACTGTTCACAGAGCTGACTACCACATGGTCCTAGGCATGGCGTTCTTCCAACAAGCCAACGCTTTTCCCCAACCAGCCACTAACACACTTGGCATCCTTGATGGGGACAAAGCATACACCATCCCGGCGGAGCGCTTGACCACATCCGAGTTCAAGACTCTATCCGCCATCCAACTTGTGGAGAAACCGAATTCTCCAACCTCTTCGAGGAAACGTGCAAGCCGTGGAAAGCAACGAGCGAAGGCAACGAAGGGAGGTGCCACAAAAGCCAAACTCCCGTTCCAACAAGGCAGGCCCACTTGCACCAAGCCGAAGGAGTCGACGCCCCGCAGCACACGTCCGACTCCTGAAATGAAGGCAACCCCTCACGAGAGGCTTCCTAATCAAAAGCCCACTCGTCCGAAGGGGCCAATCCGTGGCAAACTCCAGCATACATGGCGCCCACGTGACGAGGACGTCGCGAAATCAGGTGGGGGAGGATGTCACGTCCCGCTAAGTCCAAAATTCGGATTCCAGGCAAAGAGCTTCAACTGTCCACAACAAGGCCACAAAGCTCCTGGAAGGCTCTAGAGATTTCCACACACTAAAGGAAGTCTCTAGTTGGTGGAAGATTCTAGAGATCTCCGGAGAAACCTAGCAACGGATGCTTCCGGAAGTCTTTAGCCACAAGGCATTCTAGATCATTCTTGCACTTTCTTGTAGGAAGGATCTAGACTCATGTACATATCTAGACATATGTAGGAATGTTCTAGATTAGTGTAGTCACTTGTATAGAATTCTTGAGGCATGTACATATGTGTAGAGAATTCTATGTGTAGAGAATTCTAGGTCTTTTCGGAAGCGAAACCTCCACCGTTGGATCCAAGTGATCCTAGCCATTCATTGAGGAGGTGGCCATCTATAAATAGCCAACCCCTCCCATTTTGTAAGGCATCCAAGCCTATCCAAGCCTATCCAAGCAAATTGTACTCAAAGCCTTGTAAAGCTTTCTTGTTAGTAATACAAGTTTCCTTTACATTTCCAACCAAGCTCTTCCAACACTTTCTCTAGTCTCTCTTGTGCCTTTGAGAGTGACAAGCCAAGCAATTAGGCTTACTTAGCAACCTTCACCCGGAAGTTGCTTAAGTGCCGCACGGGATTTCCGCTGCGTAATTCTAAGCCCGTGACATGAAGCTAGGCGACTTTCTCCACATTTCAAAAAACTTTCCAGTTTGGGGTATAGAACAGAGAGAGGCTCCTCTTCCAATGGGTCAGCTAGCTTTTGAAAAGCCTGTTGAAGGCTCCAGAAAAGAGACAGAACATCGTGAGGCTGGAAAACAAAGAAAGGAGGTAGGTGAGAAGGTTCACTTAAATAGAATTGTTAAAGGTAAGAAATTCAAAAGGGATGTCAACTCTTTCCTTAGTAAGAACGAAGTAGACAAGGGACATGCAGTCAAGGTTATGATAGAAAAGGGAAAGAAAGTCATGCAAAGAAAGCTCAAGGTTAGACCTTTAATTCCTTTTGTGTGCAATACTGCGCTAAAGCTGGGTAAGAGAAAGGTAGTGATTTCGAGTGAAGAGGAGGATAGCTCGTCATGTTCAAGTTTAGGTGTTTGGAACAAATTTCAGTTAGAGGAGTGCTCTAAGAAGGCTCCAGACAGTGTTGTTGTTGGGCCACAAATAGCTGGGCTGAAGGAAGGGTCCAGTCAAGTTAGTGGGTCTCCGAAGATGAGAAATGATGAAAAGAGTGTGCTAAGAATAGAGGAGCTTGGGCCAAGTTATAACATTCCTATATTGGAAGTGTCAGAGATGGAAGCCTTATCAAATGGGCTAAGTGAACTAGTCCCAGACACTATGGCCACCTTGAATGTCTCTCCAACCAGGCAGGACCCTCATTATATTGAAAAAGGCCTAGTTCTAGAGGACAAAGAAGATAATAGTCGGGACTTACATGCAGTAAATGGAGAGCCAATTCAACTGGAGGTGGACTTGGGAAATATCATGGACAGAACAGGGAAGAAGACGAGAGAATCAGAGGAGGGCAGTATTCAGGATTCGAGAAAGAGAAGGGGATCGAAGAAGGATGGTTTGAACAAAAGACATTCAATGAAAACCAGAAATAACAGAACAGGTGATGAAGGAAGCTGGAATTTAGAGGTGGAAGTGGCCAATGTCATCGAACGCCGGTTTTGTCACAAGAAAGGAAAGCTGGATACGGAAAGGCCTTCGTTTGACGAAGAGATAGCACATGTTCTTAAAACTGGAGCTGCAGTGGGCTTTGACTTCGGAGGAAAAGAAGGTGAGCTTGTTGAAGTTATTTACGCAAAGGAAAAGGAAGATGCAACTAGATTCCAAGCAATGGATGACAAGTAAGTTCACATGTGTCTTGTCAAGGGTCTCTATCTTTTGATGATTGTGATGTCTTGGAATATCAGAGGTTTAGGGAGGTTTGAGAAAAGGAAAGCAGTGTCTAAGTTGGTTCTTAAGCACAAACCGGCGGTGTTTTTGCTCCAAGAAACGAAGCTGAAGAATGCGAACAGTAGGGTGACCAGGGCTTTAGGTGGGAATGTGCTCATGAAAGCTATGACAGTAGACTCGGACAGAGCAGCAGGGGGTTTGATCTCTTTATGGGACGAAGAGCGCTTTCAAGTGAAAGCCTGCATCTATAATCAAAGATGCATCATCCTGGCTGGCAGTATGGTTAATTTAAAGAAAGACATGGTTATTTGCAATGTGTATGCTCCTATTAAGGATGGAGAGAAACGTGAGCTATGGGAATTTATAGTGGTGGCGCAAAAATCGTTGATTATGCCGTGGTGCATAGGAGGCGATTTTAATTCTGTTTTGGATCTCTCGGAAAGGAAAGGCATCACCAACAACAGAGCAGCAATGAGAAGTTTCAATGATTTCCTACATGAAGCTAACGTGGTGGATTTGCCTCTCTTAGGCATGGCTTTTACGTGGTCAAACCAAAGGGCTTGGGCTAGACTAGATCGTTTTGTAATCTCTCCGGAGATCCTCTCTTGGTGGCTAAAGTTGCAGCAAATAGGTCTATCTAGAGGCCTCTCGGATCACAACGTCATTGCCTTGTGTGATAGTGAAGTGAGGTGGGGGCCAAGGCCATTTCGGTTTATGAATGAGTGGCTAGAGGATAGAGATATGATGGGGAAAGATGCTAGTGGATGGAGAGACAACAAGGTGTGTGGACGGAGGGGTTTTGTGCTGTTTTCAAAATTGAAGACAGCTAAAACAGTGATAAAAAACTGCTTGAAATCCCGTTCTAAGGATGTTGTGAACAGTCAGAATTTGAAGGAACACATAGCCAAGATTGATAAGAAAGTGGCGCTTGATGGATGGTCGGATGAGCTTAGGAATGATCGCATTCGAACAATATCGGAATTGTGGACAGAAATTAGAAAGGAGGAGCAACGATGGAAATAGAATTCGAGAGTTAAATGGTTAAAGGGGATAGGGATAGGAATTCCAAGTTTTTTCATTGGGTGGCCAACGGTAGGAGATGTTCCAACTACATTGGCGAGCTTGTTGTAAATGGGGTTATGACGTCAAACTCTGATTGCATTAGAAGTGGGGTTTTCCGCCATTTTAAAGAACATTTCAAAAATGTGTCTTGGAAAAGACCAACTATCAGGGACTTGGTAGTTAAAAGAATTTCGGTGGAGCAAAAGGAAAGGCTTGAGAGTAGCTTTAGTCTTGAGGAAGTTTGGAGGGCATTAGGTTCTTGCGATGGTAACAAGGCGCCGGGTCCGGATGGTTTCAATCTCAACTTTATAAGAGCTAATTGGAATGTGGTTAAAGATGATTTCATGGATTTCGTCAACGAGTTTCATAGGGATGCTACGATTGTGAAAGATTTAAACAACACTTTTATCGCCTTAATTCCGAAGTGTAAAGCTCCATCCTTGGTGAGTGATTTTAGACCAATTAGTTTGGTGGGCTCTTTGTACAAGATCTTGGCGAAAGTTCTGGCGAATCGGTTAAAGAGTGTGATGGAAACGGTAATTGGAGAAACACAAATGGCTTTTGTTAGGGATAGACAGATTTTGGATAGCTCCGTTGTGGCAGAAGAAATTATACATCATTGGAGAAAAGATAAGGAGGGGGGGCTTCTCATTAAATTAGATTTCGAAAAAGCATATGATTGCATAGATCATGGCTTTTTGGATTTTATGATGGAAGTCATGGGGTTCGGTGATAGATGGAGGGGGTGGATGAGAAGTTGTATTACGACGCCTATGATGTCGGTTTTGGTAAACGGTAGCCTAACCCCTCTTTTTGGCATTGATAGAGGTCTCTGTCAAGGGGATCCCCTTTCACCTTTTCTTTTCAACATTGCTATAGAAGGGTTAAACTATGTCTTTAAAAAGGCGTATGAGAAGAAATTAATGGAGGGTGTGAGTTTTGGGAATGAGGGATTGCATGTTTCCCATCTACAATTCGCAGATGATACGGTTATTTTTCTCAAACCAAGGTGTGATTATCTTCGCAACGTGAGAAGTATTTTGAGATGCTTTGAGCTAGCTTCGGGCCTAAGGATTAATTTTCACAAGTCTAGCATTTCAAAGATAGGTTCCAAAGGTACGGGGTAAATAGAATGGGGGGATGTGTTTAAATGCAAGGAAGTTGCCCTTCCAATAATTTATCTAGGTTTGCCTTTGGGAGCTCGTCCAAGTTCTTTGATTTTCTGGAAGGGTTTGCTTTCTCGTATTGAAAACCGATTGGCTCCGTGGAAGAGAAGATTTTTGAGCAAAGGAGGGAGGTTGGTCTTGATCAAAGCTATTCTAAATAGCCTTCCCACCTACTATTTATCAGTTTTTAAGGTCCTTGTGGGGGTGGCTCAGAAAATCGAGAGGTTTCAACGGAGTTTCTTTTGGGGTGATGGGAGTGCAAAACGGAAAATTCATGCGGTGGACTGGGAAACAACTTGTAAGAGTTGTAGGAAGGGTGGTCTAGGTATTGGTAGGATTTTGGATAAGAATAAAGCCTTGCTAGCCAAATGGATTTGGCAGTTCGGTAGAGAAGATAGTTCTCTATGGAAAAGAGTTTTATGCGCCAAGTATGGGTTAGAGAATTGTGGCTTAGGGTGGAAGTGGAATTGTTCTAAATCAGTTTCTTCCTTTATTAGGGCGGTGGGCAGCCTTTATGAGGAAAATACCATCTCTTCTAAGGTTTTGGAGGAGGGTCTCCAAATCATCATAGGAAATGGTAAAAAAGTGAGGTTGTGGGAGGATGTTGTGGTGGATGGAGCACCTCTTAAACAAGCTTTTCCTAGGATATTTTCGTTGGCCAAAGAAAAAAGGGGGGTCATTTCTAATAATGGTTCTTGGAGAGGGGCGAATTGGGTGTGGGATGTGAAGTTGCGGAGACCGGTCTTCGATTGGGAAAAAGCTCAATGGAGGAGCTTTCATTTATTCCTTGATAATATGGTAATTAGGAAGACAGTTTCAGACGACTTGGCATGGAAGTTGTGTCCGAATGGTTCCTTTTCGGTTGGTTCTTTTAGAAGGCAGATGGAAGAGATTAAAGATGTGCATTATGTTGCAGCCCCGCTCGATGGTTTGCTAGCCTGGAAAGGGGCCTGCCCGCCCAAAACAGAAGTGTTTCTTTGGCAGCTTATGAGGGGCAGAATTCTTGTGAAGGAAGTGCTGTCCAGATTTCAGTGTAACTCGGTGATTGTTATGGACTGCTCTTTATGCAATGCAGAGGTAGAGACTATTGACCACCTCTTCCTCCATTGTCCTTGGTCTTGGATGATATGGTCTAAATGCTTGGGTTGGTGGGAGGTGCTTGGGTGTGCTCCTAAGTCTTTTCAGGAGTGGTTTTCGTGTTGGGAGGGCATGTGTACAGAGGCTGACAAGAGAAGAGCTTGGAGATTGGGATTTCTTGCCACCGTGTGGACCATATGGGAGTCAAGAAACCAG
The DNA here is from genome assembly GCA_030490815.1 of Acer saccharum. Lineage (NCBI taxonomy): Eukaryota > Viridiplantae > Streptophyta > Magnoliopsida > Sapindales > Sapindaceae > Acer > Acer saccharum. The sequence continues at coordinate 16,998,520 of CM059866.1, read as the reverse complement.
GTCCTCTTCAATGAGATGAAGGTGGAATGGGAAACGGCAGCGGACTTGGTTAAGTTTCGGATCGCTTGGTGGTTCAAACATTACGGCAAAGGTTCTTCAGACTCTGTTACGGTTCTTCTTCTCAATTTAAGGGACTGTTGCAAGGACTCAAAGCCTGTCAAAGTGATAAAACAGGATCATTGGATTCCTCCAGACATTGACACGCTGAAATTTAATGTAGACGGAGCAGCGAGAGGAACGCCAGGTCAAGTGGGAATAGGAGGGGTTTTGAGAGATTCAAATGGCAAGATTCTGTGCATTTTTTCATCTTCAGTGGGGGATCAAACTCCCGTTACAGCAGAAGTGTTAGCCATTCGAAGGGCGTGCCTTTTGTGTGCCTCTAGTCCTGTGCTATCGCTCAAGAACATTCACATTATCAGTAATTCTGCTGCGGCGGTTTCTTGGGTCAACGGAAATGGTGTGGGCAGCTTGAATCATATCAGCTCTATCCTGGACATCAAAGAGGTTCTGAGGTCGATGGGAAATGTTTGGGTCAGCTTCAACTCAAGATCCTCGAATTCCTATGCGGATGCTTTAGCCAAAAACGCATCCAAGTCTGACAGGAATATCCTAGAATGGAGTCTTGATTGATTCTGTGTTGCGGGTTCCTCTGTTTTGTTTCAGTTTTTGTTTCAGTTCTTGCTTTTGGTTGTGGGGGTTTTTGTTGTTCTTGGGTGTCTCTGTTGCCTTTTGTTTTGTTTGGGTGGCTGCTCGTGGCCCTGCCTTGGCCTTCTGTGTTCTGTTTCTTTGCCTTTTGGCTTTTCAATGTATGAGCTTCTTTCAAAAAAATATTTTAGCCTATTAAACAAAGTAAAAACTAGTTTGCTTTAATCTTGCTTTAGGTATATATGGCTTTATCCAAGTTATTTTCCAAAGTATTTTTATAAATTCTTGTCTCAAATTTTGTTTTCTTTATTTTCTTCATTACACTTGCAACAGATTCTTGTTTTGGAATAATTCCTAGCCCATCTCCAAAGCAAGTTTTCACTTTTCCCCAGTATAAAAAACCTGAAGCATATGGCAGCATTTTCACTTCCAAAAACTCAATTTCTCCTGTTTTAATTACCATTCAAATTATCATCTCTCAAAACTATGGCTGATGCAATTGTTTCTATTGTCTTGGAGCAATTGGCTTCAAGCATTGGTCAACAAATACAATAAGAAGTTAAGCTGGTATGGGGTGCCAGCAAAGAAGTGAAAAGGTTGACTAACACTTTCCAAGCCATTCAAGCTGTGCTGGTTGATGCAGAGCAAAGGCAAGTGAAGGAGACAAGTGTGAGAGTCTGGTTAGATAAGCTCAAAGATGTATCCTACGATGCTGACAACTTGTTGGATGAGTGGAACACCTCGAAGCTCAAATTGCAAATTCAGAGAGCTGAAAATGCTCTTACTCTTAAGAAGAAGGTATGTTCCTTCTTCCTCTCTCCTTGCTTTTCTTTTAGAAAAGTTGTTTTGCACCGTGACATAGCTCTCAGGATAAAAGATTTAAATCAGAGTCTAGATGATATTGCCGTAGATAAAGAGAGGTATAACTTTAATACAATTACCAGTGTCCAACAACCTCGAGGAGTAGAAAGCACATCCTTCACTGATGAGTATACTATATGTGGTCGAGATAAGGAAAAAAATGCATTAATGAGCAAGTTGTGTGAGAGTAGCAATGAGCATGAAGGCCTCCATATCATCTCAATTGTAGGGGTGGGAGGAATAGGAAAAACAACTCTTGCTCAACTAGCCTTCAATAATAATGAGGTGAAAAACAATTTTGAAAAAAGAATATGGGTTTGTGTTTCAGACCCTTTCGATAAGTTACGGGTTGCCACTGCAATAATTCAAGGTCTAGAAGTTCAAAGCTCTAGTTTTGCCACATTGGAGTCTGTTCTACAAAAAATTCATCAATCTATTGCAAGAAAAAATTTTCTTCTTGGATTAGATGATGTGTGGACTGAAACTACAATGATTGGGAACCATTGTACAATTGTCTCAAGAATCGTCTCAATGGAAGTATAATTGTAGTCACCACACATAAGGAGGCAGTTGCCCTTATGATGAATTCAATTGAAATCCCCATTAAGGAATTGTCTGAAAATGAATGCTGGTCATTGTTTAAGCACTTTTCATTTATTGGTCGATCTGATGATGAGTGTAGAGAACTAGAAAATGTTGGAAAGGAAATTGTCAGCAAGTGCAAAGGATTGCCTTTTCATTTAAAAGAACTAGAAAAGAACAAGAAAATACCTTAAATAGTGGGATGTGGGAACTAGAAGAGTTTGAGATGGGTATTTTTCTCCTCTGTTACAGAGCTATAATGATTTGCCTCTTATGGTCAAAAGATGTTTCCCATATTGTGTCATATTCCCAAAAGACTACCAATTAGATAAAAATGAGTTGATTAAGTTATGGATGGCTCAAGGTTATCCAGGATTGGAACATAAAAGGGAAATGGAGATGATAGGTGAAAAATATTTTAACAACCTAGCCACACATTCTTTCTTCCAAGAGTTCATTGGAGATGTTATTGGTGATATTGTAGGATGTAAGATGCATGATATAGTACATGACTTTGGTCAATTTATCACAATGAATGAATGTTTTGCAATGAAAGACAAAGATTTAGGAGAATCAAAAGGCATTAACTTTTTTGTTGAGAATGCTCGTCGTTTAATTTTGATGGTTGACAAAAATAGTTCATTTCCTAACTCCATTTGTAATATCAAAAACTTGCGCAGCCTTTTGATTCAATTTGAGTTTGGCATGAATTCATTTGATGGAGTCTTGCTAGAGTTGTTGGGTAAAAATACATGCTTAAGGGCGTTAGCAATGGGGGGTACTGCCAAGTTTGATATGATGACCGGTGTGCAATATTTGTATCCAATAAAGTTAGAAAGAATTCCAAAAGAGATAAGAAAGCTAATACATTTGAGGTATCTTGACTTGATTAAAAATGATGCCTTAGAAATGTTACCAGAAGAATTATGTGAACTATATAATTTGCAAACCTTAAATGTTTTCTTGTGTAAGAATCTTAAGGAACTACCTCAAGGAATAGGGAAGTTAATCAACTTAAGACATTTAGTAAATGGGGACACTAATTCTCTAAGGTACATGTCCAAAGGAATTGCAAAGTTAACATGTCTTCGAACATTAAGTGAATTTCGTGTTAGTGGCAGTGATTATCATAGGAAAGCATGTTCACTTGAATTTTTGAATCAATTTGGCCACCTTGAAGGATCTCTTTGTATAAAAGGTTTGGGAAATGTGACAAATGTGAGTGAGGCTCAGAGAATACAACTTAGAAATAAGGAAAACATTGTTAAATTGAAATTACGTTTCGGTTCAATTTATGATAAAGTTGTTTCTGGGTGCAAGAGAGAAAACCTCAGGGAGGTTTAGTGCAATTTGCTCATCCCACCCCTAATAACTTCACAATTTCTCTCTCCTCTCTCCCTCTTTTCTCTAGCCCTTTCTCTTTACATGATCACATCCCCAAATCTCTCTCTCTCTCTCTCTCTCTAATCTTTCATCTCCTAGTTTTTTCTACTTTATGAAGTTCTAAACCCAGCAAAAAAAAAATGATACATAGTTTCTTATTTTACTAGTTTTTGAATTTTAAATTGATTCTAGTTGAAAGATTCAGTTATTTCCAACTCAAAAATAATAATAATAATAATAATAATAATAATAATAATAATAATTTGCCTAAGTTTAAATATACGCAGAACATGATTCTTAGAAGTTTTAATGCTTGTGAGAAAGTGAAGCAGCAGAATTTTGAGCTTAATAAGGTGACATTGAATCTTGAGGATGAAGTTGTGAAGGTTCTTGAAAAAAGCATGGCCCTGGGTTTTAACTTCTATGGAAAAAAAAAAAAAAAAGGAGTTGTTAGAGATTATCGCAAGTAGGAAAGAGGTGAACGACAATAGGTTTCGGAATTTGGTGAGAAGTTTGGTTCTCAAATACAAGGATATGGGATGATGAGCTTTCCTTTTTTGGGTGGTTTGTTGTTGGGGCTGCTTTTGTTTTTTTTCGTTTTCGTGTTTAGTCCGTGGGTGTTGTCTTGCGGTTTGTGGGGTGATTTGCAGCAGTTTGCTTGTGCTATTTTTTGGGCTGTTTGGGCTGTGGCTGGTGGTGGTTTGTGTAGCTTTCAGTAGCTTGTTTTCGGTTCCCTGTTTGGACCAAGTGTTAAGTCTCTGTTTGTATCGTGTTTTCGGCTTTCTTGGCCTTTTTTCAATAAAGCTTGCTGTTCAAAATATATAGGGAAAATACCATTTTAGTCCCTATGGTTTACCCTATTATCCGTTTTGATCCCCGTCGTTCCAGTATTAGCCCGTTTAGTCCTTCTGTGATGTTTTCCGTGAAAATTGACGACCTGACATGTGCAGAAGGTCAAATGACCGTTATGCCCCTAATAACGATTTAAAAATAATAAATTTGAAAATAATAATTAAAAATCCGTTTTAATTAAATTTTAAAAAATAAAAAACAAAAAATTTAAAATTATATAAAACAAATTAAAACAATAATAAATAAAATTAAAAACCTCACTTTCTCTTTTTTATTTTTTATTTAAATTTAATAATAATAATAATAATAAATATAATTGAAAAAAAAAAAGAGATGGAAATAACAAATAAAAATAAAAATAAAAATAAAACAAGAAATAATATTCAACAACATCAGCTTATCCAGATTTTTTTTTGACAATCACCATCATCTCCATATTCTTTTTTTTTTTTTTTTTTTTACAAAAACAAAAACAAACATAAAAAAATAAAAACTAATAAAGTAATTTATAAAAAAACATAATTGAAAAATAAAAAATAAAAAAGAGATAGAGATAATAAATAAAAATAAAAATAAAAATAAAAATAAAACAAAAATAATATTCAACATCAGTTTATCCAGATTTTTTTTTTGACAATCACCATCATCTCCATATTCTTTTCTTTTTACACACCACCATCAACCACCAAACCCAGAAAACACCATCATCAACATCAAACTCAAACCTAGAACACAGAACACCATCATCAACAACTCTACACTCATAACACCACACCAACATCTCCAACCAGTCCCAATAAAAACCCTAACCCCCAAATCCTATCTCTAGAATCAGCACCCACACCATCAATCTCCCGAAATCAGTATCCACACCATCAATGGCAAAAACCCTAACCCCCAAATCCCCCCAAATCCAACCACCACCTAACCCCTCCCACCACCAACAACGATCTCCTCTCAACGGAGGAGATCGGTGTTCAAATCGAAGCCGGCAGTCAACTAAAACACAAACCAAACACAAACCAAACACAAACCAAACACTACGACCACCCACCAAATGAAACCCAGAAAATTTGGCTTCGCCACGAGGGACGGTGGTCGCTGCCTCGTCTCCGACGGTCACGCTGACGAGCTTCTTGGCTTCGCCACAGCCACAGCGCCGTCGTGATTCACCGGCGTGCGCTGCATGGCTTCGCGAACCACAAACGACCGTCGCGCTTCACGCCCAGCCATCGCCGTCGACGTTCTTCGCTGCTGCTTCGTGCGTCAGTCGTCGTCGTCGGAGCCCCCCTCCGCCGGCGATTTGATCTGAAAAAAAGGGAGACAAAAACCTAATTGAATTTTGGGAATTTGGGGAAGAATGGAATTTGGGGAAAAAGGAAGAAGAAGATGTTGAAAGAAGAACATGAAATATGTGAAGAAGAAAAGAAAGAGAGAGGGATAGGCGGTAGATAAATATTTTTTAAGTTAATTTTTTTATTAACTTAATAAATATTTAATATTACATTTTAATTTTTTTTAATATTAATCTTTTATTAAAATATTTTAATTTGTATTTTAATTTGTATTATTTAATTTAATTATATTTATTAATTTGATTAAGTAATTAACTAACCATTTACCAATATACCCTCATTTGTTTAACAGAACCCTAACAGAACCTGACGGTAGGGATCAAAAAAACGATTAAAATAAACGACGAGGACCTGCATGGCCAATACCGGAACGACAGGGACCCAAACGAATAATAGGGTAAACCATAGGGACTAAAATGGTATTTTCCCAAATATATATATATAATTATACACACGCAGAACATAGAAAATGAAAAAAAAAAAAAAAAAAAAAAATACTCCTTCAAGAAGATAAAAGCCTAACTTTATTGATTTTTAAAAACTTTTTTAAGTGGATGACTTTTGTAGATTTCATGAACTTTAGTGTCCGTTTGAAAGAGCTTGTCTAATGGCTAAAAGAGCTTGTCTAATTAAAAAAGCTCTTTTCAAATTTTTTTTGTATCGTTTGGTTATCACTCAGTAGAGTTTTTGAATGATTAAAAAAAATTGTTTTACGTCTACTTAGAGAAGCCCAAGTTTAAAGCTTTTTCAAGTAGATCTTTTGGAGTTTTTTTAATAACACTAAAATCTCCAATATAACCCTATAATTTAATATTTGCTGGAGTATTTTGGTAATTCTATAATTAAAAAACCTCTTTTTTAATTGACAACCAAACGACCAACGACTTTCATTTAAAAGCTCTATCTCTAAAAGATTTACTGCAAAAAAATCTACTTGAGAAGCTCTTCCAAACGTACACTTAATATACTTTGAAGAATTATGAAAAACTTTTATACACTTTCATTTCAAAAGACTTTCATAGATATTTATAGATTTTCATTGACTTTAAATATATTATATACTTTATTTTAGAAAAATAATATATATTTTTCATGTCAATAAAATATTTTTTCAAGAGAATAAAAAACAAAATCATCATTAATTAAACTTGACGAAAGCATTCATGCCTATATACGTGATTTTAAAATTTTTATTTTCTTATATTATATTTTGCATCATAAAGACAATTATGCACCTAATTTGTTATTAGAATAAATGTAGCAAACCGACAATAATATTAATGTTTACATGTCTCTATGAAAGTATAACAATGAGTATACAAAATCTACACAAAATTAATTCAAGTTACTAAGATAAGACATAAAAACTGCACTGGGTAGTTGAACAAGACCCATGTCTACAAGTGAATAATTTGATATTGATCATAATTACATAGAGTCAAGCTTATACGCGACTTTGATTATGTCATATTGGCATGGTTGAGTAGAGGTTTTTATTTTTTATTATTTTTAATTAACATAAATATAGTTCGTTTGATTTATTTCGGTGTTGTTCGGTTGCTTTGAAAATAGAGGTAAATTTTTTTTGAAATCTCTCGTCCTTAATTGCATAGCTGATGAAGAGTTGTTTTATATTATTTTTTAGTTAATTTTTTTTTGTTATAAATTGTTAATGTTTGTATGTTTTTTTAATGATAATATTTATTCATTTTAAAAGTTATTAAATTTATTTTATTTGTGAAATTTGTTAAGAATGAGTATGCTCTTATTTGAAAATAGAATGTGTGTTTGGTGGTTGATGTTTTTCTTCTAAAGTGAAATTCTTTCTATTTAAAAAAAAAAAAAAAAAAATGTCATTCAAAGTCTTTGGCAAGAATGAAAGACAAATTATGAGATTTGATATAAATAAAAAGTCATTAAAAATCATTGACATTTTAAAGTCATTTAAAGTCATTGACATTTTAAAGTCATTTAAAGTCATTGATACTTTCATACTCTTAAAAAGTCTTGATCGAATATCTCATAACTTTTAATGACTTTTTAAAAGTATATAAAAACCTGTATTGAATGCCTCATGATTTTTAATAACTTTCTTAAAGTCTACAAAAGTCTGTTTTGAATACCCTATGACTTTAATAGAGTTTTTAAAAGTTTATATTGAATACACACAAACTTTTAAATTCCAATACACACAAACTTTTAAATTCCATAAAAGTCTTCTAAAATCTCAATTGAATACACCCCTAAGAAATTGAAAACAAATTTCTTTATAAAAAAAAATTGTAGAGAGAGACGGAAAGAGAAGGGGATAGGATAGATAAATTAGGAATTATTTTTTGAAACCAAGAAATTAGGAATTATTAGAATACAATAGGGTAAATAAATATGAGAGAGAAATTGTGATTTATTAGAGGGTGGGATTGTGTGGTTCACTGTTTATTAATTCATGAATCTTATTCTTCCAATTCACTTTAATCAAAGGGCTGAAAAAGTGTGTAATATTATATAATCCAAAAAATTATATAAAAAGTTGGGGCCATAGATCATACCCTATATTTATATATAAAATTAGAGTAATATTATATAATCCAAAAAATTAACCCAAATGACTTGCAAATGATTTATCTTTTGACTTTTATTCACCATATCTCATGATTTATATGATTACGACAAGTCACTTACAACATCATTCGATTGATTTTTGGATTAGTTTTTTTAGATTGTATAGTTTCTGTGCTAATTTCTTAAATAAAATAATTATTTAATTTATATATTATTAAAATAAAAATAACCAAAAACATTTTAAAATAAAATTATAGTTTCATATTTTTTTTAAATAAAATTTATTTATTGTAGAATAAAAAATAAAAATAAAATAAAAAGTAAATTTGTCTATCCTAGATAGGATGACATAAACCCACCAAAATGGTGGGTTCCGAATTGAATGAGATTACGGTGATTCCAATCCAATTGGACTCTAAAGTCTAAACATAAGATAATTGGATAAGAGAAAGGAAGAATTAAAAATAGTCTAATCTTTCTTTGTCGGTTCACCAAACGTACCCTTGTTGCGACTCATAAATCACTATGAGAGAGGGTTGCTCCCATAACCGGGAGAGGGCTCTCCACACTTTGGGATTTAATAGCCAAAGGTGGAACAATAATTATGTACATAACAAGGCTTGAACCTTGGTGGTGGAAACTCACTTGGAGATTTCAACCACCAAGGCGCGCAAGAGGCCATTGGTAGACCCATTAGTCTTATTAAAATCTTTTTTCCAAATGACTGAATTTTCTATCCACCAATCACCATGTTGCTACTTTTCAAATGAAATAATAATTTAAGTCAAAGTAATATTAGAGGTAGTTATACCTACAACCAACGACCAACGACCACGTCAAAGTAATAATTTCAGTTTTCACCTTTCTTTTCGTATAAAAACCTGAAGTATATGGCAGCATTTTCACATCCAAAAACTCAATTTCTCCTATTGTAATTGTCATTCAAGTTACCATCTTTCAAAATTATGGCTGATGCAATTGTTTCTGTCGTCTTGCAGCAATTGGCTTCAATCGTTCGTCAACAGATTGAACAAGAAGTGACACTAGTATGGGGTGTCAGCAACGCAGTAAAAAGACTTACTAGCAATTTCCAAGCCATTCAAGCTGTGCTGGTTGATGCAGAGCAAAGGCAAGTGAAGGAGACAAGTGTGAGAGTATGGTTAGATAAGCTCAAAGATGTATCTTACGATGTTGAAAACGTGTTGGATGAGTGGAACACCTCAAAGCTCAAATTGCAAATTCAGAGAGCTGAAAATGCTCCTACTCTTAAGAAGAAGGTATGTTCCTTCTTCCTCTCTCCTTGCTTTTCTTTTAGGAAAGTCGTTTTGCACCATGACATAGCTCTCAGGATAAAAGAATTAAATGACAGTCTAGATGATATTGCCTTAGAAAAAGAGAGGTATAACTTCAATACAATTACGAGTGTCGGACAACCTCGAGGAGTAGAAAGCACGTCCTTCATTGATGAGTATACAATACACGGTCGAGATAAGGAAAAAAATGCATTAATGAGCAAGTTGTTGAGTGAGAGTAGCGATGAGCATGAGGGCTTCCATATCATCTCAATTGTAGGGATGGGAGGAATAGGAAAAACAACTCTTGCTCAACTTGCCTTCAATAATAATGAGGTGAAAAACAATTTTGAAAAAAGAATCTGGGTTTGTGTCTCAGACCCTTTCGATAAGTTACGGGTTGCCAATGCAATAATTCAAGGTCTAGAAGGTCAAAGCTGCTCTAGTTCGGCCACATTGGAGTCTGTTCTACAAAATATTCATCAATCTATTGCAGGAAAAAAATTTCTTCTTGTATTAGATGATGTATGGACTGAAGACTACAATGATTGGGAACCATTATACAATTGTCTCAAGAATTGTCTCAATGGAAGTAAATTGTAGTCACCACACGTAAGGAGACAGTTGCCCTTATGATGAATTCAATTGTAATCCCCATTAAGGAATTGTCTAAAAATGAGTGTTGGTCGTTGTTTAAACACTTTTCATTTATTGATAGGTCTGATGATGAGTGTAGAGAACTAGAAAATGTTGGTAAGGAAATTGTCAGCAAGTGCAAGGGATTGCCTCTTGCAGCAAAGACTATGGGAAGTCTTTTGCGCTTTAAAAAAACTAGGAAAGAATGGGAAAATATCTTAAATAGTGGGATGTGGGAACTAGAAGAGTTTGAAAAGGGTATTTTTCCTCCTCTGTTACTAAGTTATAACGATTTGCCTCTTATGGTCAAAAGATGTTTCTCATATTGTGTCATATTCCCAAAAGACTACCAATTACATAAAGATGAGTTGATTAAGTTATGGATGGCTCAAGGTTATCTAGGATTGGAACAGAAAAGGGAAATGGAGATGATAGGTGAAAAATATTTTAACATCCTAGCCACACATTCTTTCTTCCAAGAGTTCATAAGAGATGCTATTGGTGATATTGTAGGATGTAAGATGCATGATATAGTACATGACTTTGGTCAATTTATCACAAGGAATGAATGTTTTGCAATGAAAGATAGAGATTTTGGAGAATCAAGCATTAACTTCTCTGTTGAGAAGGCTCGTCATTTAATTTTGATGTTTGACAAAAATAGTTCATTTCCTAACTCCATATGTAATATCAAAAACTTGCGCAGCCTTTTGATTCAATTTGAGTTTGGCATGAATTCATTTGATGGAGTCTTGCTAGAGTTGTTGGGTAAAAATACATGCTTAAGGGCGTTAGCAATGGGGGGTACTGCCAAGTTTGATATGATGACCGGTGTGCAATATTTGTATCCAATAAAGTTAGAAAGAATTCCAAAAGAGATAAGAAAGCTAATACATTTGAGGTATCTTGACTTGAGTAAAAATGATGCCTTAGAAATGTTACCAGAAGAATTATGTGAACTATATAATTTGCAAACCTTAAATGTTTTCTTGTGTAAGAATCTTAAGGAACTACCTCAAGGAATAGGGAAGTTAATCAACTTAAGACATTTAGTAAATGGGGACACTAATTCTCTAAGGTACATGTCCAAAGGAATTGCAAAGTTAACATGTCTTCGAACATTAAGTGAATTTCATGTGAGTGGCAGTGATTATCGTAAGAAAGCATGTTCACTTGAATTTTTGAATCAATTTGGCCACCTTGAAGGATCTCTTGGTATAAAAGGTTTGGGAAATGTGACAAATGTGAGTGAGGCTCAGAGAATACAACTTAGAAATAAGGAAAACATTGTTAAATTGAAATTAGGCTTCGGTGGGTCGGATTCGGTGAACAATGAAGCAATTATTGAAGCTTTACAACCTCCTCCAAATTTAGAAAGGTTAATGATAATCGAGTACGCAGGCAACACAGTGTTACCCAATTGGATAACGTCATTAACCAATTTGAGAAGCATATGGTTGATTGAATGTATCAATTGTGAGCAACTACCTCCATTAGGAAAAGTGTCATCTCTTGAATCAATTTGTATATGGAGAATGAAGAGATTGAAAAGAGTGGGTATTGAAATTTTGGGATTAGAAAGTGTTGGCATTACTTTGTCATCATTGTCTTCATCGGTTTCTGCTTTTCCCAAATTGAAATGTCTCGACTTTGCTGACATGGAGGAATGGGAAGAGTGGGATTTTGGGATTGAAGATGATAATATAACAATCATGTCATCTCTTCGTTTATTGCAAATTAGAGATTGCCCCAGATTAAAGGTATTGCCAAATCAGATTCTTCGGACGGCACCGTTGGAAGTTTTGAGCATAGATCGGTGTCCTATTTTAAGGGATCGATATAGAGAGGGAATAGGAGAGAACTGGTCCGACATCTCTCACATCCGTAATATCCGATTTGATGGACAGATTGTGCAAAGAGACAGTCGGTGAACTCTTTGGAAGGATGAGACAAAACATGTTTCCAACTCCAGGTATTTACTTGATTGTTTTTGTTTTCAGCAGTGTGTTATATTTGTATGTATCCCACTTATTGGAAACTGATCATAGGTAATTGATTATTGTTCAATTTGATCACTTGTTCCTCTTGTTCCTCATTGATACTCATTTTTATCCACTTGTTCCATTACTTGCAGGCACCTAGTATACAGAGAGCTGTTGTCAAATGGTTAAAAATCTGGTATTGTCATGCCAGGATGCATTGAGAAGAAAGGTCAGGAACAAGGCTCATTCAATTTATTCGTGTGTACTTTCAGTTGATTCCATATACTTCTTAACGTTTGAAATTGTGTATGTTTGTACATTTCAAGTTTATGTATTGCAAGGAGAGGTAGTAAATTTCTTGTCTTTGTGCTTGGTGTTTCGCTGCATAGGAAAGAGGTGAGAAGAAGATGCTCAAGACACTCAAATTTCAAAGCTTGATAGGTGAACATACCAGGATGCGTCAAAAAGAAGAATGAAACAAGAAGATAGCGAATCAATAATTTCATTCTGATGTGATTGGAAGTGGCAGAGTTTCAATAGGAATGAATCAAATGTGAGAGCCCAGAAAGACTTTGCCTCTTTTGAGGTTGTTCACTTGTTCATGCCCACCTGTAGCACTCCAGGTTGTTCATGCATTGAGAACAATGCTCATTCAATTTATTTGTGTACTTTTAGCTGATGCCGTATACTTCTTAATGTTTGAAATTAATTGTGCATGTTTGACAACGTTGTCAGGTGTTTCGATAGATAGAAAAGAGGCAAGAAGAAGATGCTCAAGGCACTTTTTCTTGATAGGATGCGGCCAAAAGAAGAGGCAGAGAGGTTCAATAGGTATGCTTCCATGAAATCGAATGTGAGAGCCCAGATAAGGCTTTCCCACCTGTAGCACTCCAAGTCTCCTTCATCAACAGATGCTGGCTCGGTGTTGATCCGTTAATTCTGAGTTGCTTTGACGAAAACTTCCTTGATAGTAGTAATTATATTTAATTTTTTTTAATGCACGCAAAATCTTACTTTTTTTAGGTACAGTAGTAATTATCTGTTGGCCATGAAGCCCATGATCCTATTATTTTCTTTGCTTTCAGATCTTCTTTTAAGAGTATGTCCCAGCTAGTGGATCTTCATTGAAATGTGGTTCACGACATTATATCATTGTCAGACCATGTCTTATGTTGATATACAAATTATGAACCAGCTGGTAATTGGCCATAGAATCATATCCAATTTTCTGTCCATATTTTGTATCATTTCATGCATGCTTGTTGATTATCATGCATGATTTAATGTTCTAACAAGTATTTTTCTTGTCAGGTGACTTTTGGTAATGTTCTAGCAAGAGACAGAAGAGCAAGGTGTGCTTAAGAAGAAGGGATTTTCACTGGATGGAAAATCCGAAACATCTTTTGGTTAGAATCCAATTCTGGATCATTCAAGGGCAAGTAATGCATTCATTATGAAGTAGATAAAAAAGAAAGATCATATGTGATTCCATCAGGTAGGTATGCTTATATTATTGCTTTTTTGGCTTTCAGATTCTCCCTTTACAATTAACAAGGCATTAGATGTTATATTTTCAGATTAATGCCCATCAAATGATCCTCATAACGAAATTTTGGTGGACGAAAATGTCTTGTATAGTTGTATTACCTTGAAAAATAAATATTTAGTGATGTCATGCATGTTCTTTTAAAGTAGGTAAGTGGCATGTAAATATCCTATCTACTACATGATTTCCTACTTCAACGCATATCTAGATTATGATTTTCTATGCAAAGCTTCTGCCTTCTTATCATTGGACATTAATTTCAAGGTAAAGACCAAAATGCATTGTCATATGATGGATTGATGGCTGACATTAATTTAATTTTCTCTCATCAGATATTTCTTGATTACCGAATTTTTAACAACCTATGTTTCGTCCCAAATGTTAAGTTAAAAACTAATTTGGTATACCACATAGTTGATCCCTGCTATTTCATGCTATTTCATATGTAATGCACACTTCTTGCTCTTAGTACCACTGCGGGTACACAATTGGCCCTGTGAATGGAAAACCACTTCATGTAAGCTCCTCACTAACCAGAAACAAAGCAAACAAAGGCTTCATGATATGAGTTATAATATATATAATTTTTGACAAACTAGGTTCTCATTGTAGTAGTAGAGCAGACATCAAATTCTAATTGAGAATCTCAATTCATAAGGATTCAAATTTTCATGCCTAGTCAAGAAAGGATGAGGGCATGGTGTTATTAATCTACACCCGAACATTTATGAGTAATTGATAGCATCCGGACATTAATTTCTAGGTTAAGACCAAGATGCATTATGATATGATGGCGTGCGACATTAATTTATTTTTCTATCATCAGGTATTTCTTGAAACTTAATTTTTGACAACCTATGGTTTGTCCCAAATTTTACAGTGGTGCCTCACATATTGACATCACTATCTATATACATCAATCAATATTGGAAGCATTTGGAAGAAATGGTATGATGCAATGAGCTTTCTATTGGATTTTTCACCATGATTTTATGCAAATCTACTGTTCTTTAATCTAAAAGCTTATGGCTGCATAGCATAGGAATGTGTAATATGATAGTTCTTGTGCTTTATATGTTGCTATTGGTGCTCTAATGATGTTGTCAACTTGTTTTTTTTTTTTTTTTTTTTTTTTTTTTTTTTTTTTTTTAAAGGCAAACTTTATTCAACAGCAAGGAGGCCAAGCAACAACAGAAACAAAGGAAAAAGCGCCTAAAAAACCCCAAAAGCATCAAAGAGCTGCGACAAGGGCAGCAACCAACAGCCCCTGTTGTCAACTTGTTGCAGCTAAGATAATTGCTAGAGCGGAACCTAAGAAGATTTCTCAAAGACTAGGTGTAGCTGGACTGACATAACACAACGCTAACATAATCAATCAGATAGATAACAATGTAAGTTAGTTTATATCATTCGTAATTAAATGTTCACTATATTTGCAATCAGCCTGATTGAAATCCTAATTGAATTGAAATTATATGAAATTAGTCATCACATCCAATATCCCTTCCCCCGAATATGAGGGACTCATTATATAACGGGTTGCCAACTAATGTTAAAACAGCTATAAGTTCACAGTTGCAGTCTATCGATGCGAAGGAAGATGTATGTTTTCTATAGATGTCAAGGAAGATGAATGTCAACTTGTTGCTATAGAAGGAAGAAGGGCTTTACCTGACAAGACTGCTCTTCCCAAGATGGGTTTTTTGAATGATAATGCAGTAGGATTCAAGCTTGGAGCGGTGGAGAAAGGAAAAGGGATTTGGTTTCGAAAGTTGAAACCAAAACCAGACCGGATTCCAGCTACTAAAGGAGGTATTTGTATTGGGTTTGATAGAAAAGGTCAATTTTCTCAAAACAGCTCAGAGGACATTAGTTCTGTTGGGGAGGAACCACCTGGAAGGGAATATTGTAATATGGGTGTGGGTGAGTGTTCTAAGGTTTATGGGCCTCCTGGCCCAATGGATCATGGGTGGGATAAGGTTGGGCCTTTAGGTCTGGAAAACTTGAAAATAGATTTTCAAACAGGCCCGATCAACAATGTGTTTGAGGATAGGGAAAGTCTTAGTGCATCAGGTTCAAGCGAGCAAAATTTTCTAGAGGAGACTCAGAAGGAGGATGAAAGAAATTCGCAGAGGAGGGACCCTTCTAAAGGAATTGACTTATGCATTGATTTGAGAAGTCAGGTTTCAGGTGATAACAGCCATACAACAGGGGGTAGTATTTCTCCAACAAGTCATGTCTGCTCTCAAGACACCATGGTGATTGAAACTCAAATGGACGGTTGTGGGATTTTGTTAGTCCATCTAATTCATTTCTGGCCCAATCCTAGAAGCCAAATGATGAAAAGGGGTTGAAGCCAGTAGAAGCCCAACAACTTTGCTCCCACTTGCCTGACCCAACCGACTTATTGGTGCGGTGCGTTTTGGCTTATCAGCTCAAACTGATAAGGCTGAGTCAGGATTCTCTACATGACATGGCGATAGATGATTGGTTCACTTTGGCCAGCTGTACCTTATCTACTGATGGCTATATAAAGTGAAGCGATGGAGAGAGAATGTATTATTCTAATTTCTAGGTTTTCTTTTGTATTCTCAGAAGCTCTCTTTTCTCTGTAGTTTGTTCTTGGTGTTCTTGGAGTTCTTCGTGAATTTCTGTATTCCCTTATTTGAATTTGTAAGAGTGGTAAGAGAGAAAAAGTGAGATCTGTGAGTGGTGATTATGTTGATGTAACTTATGAGTGATTCTGAGTTAGTGATCTCAGGTGTGGGTTATGTTATTGGCGTGTGTGGTAGAGTATTGTTGTACTGGGTTTCTGGGCTCCTTTTGAGGGTTTATCAGGCTGAGTCCTGAGTTGTCTAGATCTGTAAAACAATCTCATATAGTGGAGAGAGCCTCTCGGTTTGGCTCAAAGTGGATGTAGGCTTGTTATCAAGCTGAACCACTATAAAAATCTCTGTCTCTTTATTTCTTTTATTTTCTTGTTCATATAGTTTCTTTTCTTGGTACATTTAATTCCATATTACTGTTGTTAAGTGAATCTTGACAGGGAAAAGTAATATCGCAGTGAATCTAGGTTCTAGTTGTAGACCTAGATTCCTAACAGTGGTATCAGAGCCTCAGACATACCAACGGCGAACATTGAGCAAGAAGAACCTCCAGTTGATGAGCCTTCAATCTCTGAAGACTCAACTGGAGTTGAAAAGGAAAGCAGTGAAGCTGCTAGCAGTAGCAAAGAGGTAATCGTTCACAACTTTGGTAATTTCAATTCAACTTGCATGTCTATGAAGTTTGATGTAGATAAAGTCGATGGCACTGGGGATTTCGGCATCTGGAGACGAAAGGTGAAAGCCCTTCTGTCTCAGTAGAAAATCCTCAAGGCCATTGAAGGACCTGATAAATTGCCTGAAACATTATCTCCTGAACAGAAAGATGACATGTTAGAAATGGCTCTAGGAACTATAATATTGAACTTATCTGATAATGTTCTTAGGGAAGTAAACGATGAAACCACTGCCTGTAATGTCTGGAAGAAATTAGAAAGCCTATATCTTACTAAATCACTCACGAATAAAATCTATCTTAAGGAAAGGCTTTTCAGTTTTAAAATGAATCCCAGCAAGAATCTTGATCAGAATCTTGATGAATTTAAGAAGATGACAATTGAACTTGCTAATGCTGGGGAAAATGAAAAACTTAGTAATGAAAATGAAGCTATTATTTTGCTTAATGCTTTGCCTGATTCCTTTAAAGATGTAAAAGCTGCTATCAAATATGGTAGAACCTCTCTGTCTCTTGAAGAATGTATCTCTGCTCTTAAATCTAAAGACCTAGAACTAAAAATAGAAAATAAAGACATTGGTGAGAATCTGTTTGTGAGAGGGAGACAGCCTAACAGGAATGGAAACAATAATAACAATAATTACAATAAAGGTAAAGGAAGGAGTAAGACACCTAACCATTATAGGTCTCAGTCTAGGAACAGAAATGGCACTAGAAAGTGCTACTTCTGTGGTAAAGAAGGTCACATTAAAAAATACTGTTATGAATTCAAAAAGAAAAATCAAGAAAAGACTCATAATGATGGTGATGCTGCTGTAGCATCTAGATCCTTTGAACACAGTGAAGTGTTAGCTGTTAGCATTGAGGATGTTAAGATTGAGTGGATTCTAGACTCAGGCTATTCTTTTCACATGACACCTAGGAAAGATTGGTTCATAGAGTTCAAAGAACTCAGTGGAGGTAATGTGCTGATGGGAAACAATCAGCAGTGTCAGGTGGAAGGTGTTGGATCGATAGCCATAAGAATGTATGATGGCATGGTTAGAGTCTTTAAGAATGTTAGATATGTGCCTAATCTGAAAAGAAATCTAATTTCTTTAGGAGTCCTTGATGAAAAGGGCTGTTGTTATAAGGCTGAGAAAGGTGTCTTAAAAGTTTCTAGGGGTTCCCTAGTGATTCTAAAGGGTGATAAGAAAAATGGTCTATATGTCCTAAAAGGTATGACAGTTACTAATCAGGTAGCTTGTGTAGCTACCAAGACTAGTGATGCAGTAAAATCTGTGTTCAATTTACTAAGAAAGTTCGTTCACTGGGATCGGCGATTCTATCGGTAAAAGCCAATTACTCTAGTAAGGTTACTCTAAATGCGAAAAGACTAAATTGCATAATGCTTTACTTTGGAAGTTTGTTGAAATCTAATATTAACCTAAATTATGAGAATCTAAACTAAAAGACTAAAATCAAATCAAATCAAATATCACACAAAGGATGAATATATGGAGAGAAATACTAGGGAATCGATGCACCTTTCTTAGACACTCAATGCTCACAATCAGTCTCGTTACACACTTCAATCTAGTTTACGGGCTTGTTTTCAAGATAATTCAATTAGGTTCAAAGATTCTTTCCAATACTCGCACACGGTCATGCAACGAATACGGATTAATGATCTAGGGTTCTTCCTATTACTCACACACAGTCATGTAATGAGCAATTGTCAAAACCCATATTTTACACAAAACTCTAAGCCAAATTAACATAGCACAGTCATGTATACATCAATTTTCTTGTTTATTAAGCTTTTGATTCAGATTTAAATGGAACGGTCATCCACATCTAAACCCTAATCTCATGGATAAACTAAGCTACAAAACTCAAATCACTTGCGGTCACAACATAATCAGAGAAAGTAGAATAGAGCAACTAATTCAATAAACAAAACGAAACCCAATTGATTAACAAAAGGTAGACTAATTGTTCACATAGAGTTATCCAAAATCGGTTACATCAATCCCCTAGTTAGAGGTTTAGTTACACATCAATGGAGAGAACAAAAACATAGAAGAGATGAAGAGAAAAACCATTATGGTGAGATGCTCTTGTCTTGAAATCTCCGTCGTCTTCTTGTTTCCCGTAATCTTCCAATGATGGATGTAGTTGAATTAATGAAAGAATGAATGAATGTGTTGGTAGTCTCTTTTCTGTCTGTTCTATTTCCAAAAGTCGGCACACCTTTTTATTTTTCTTCTTTTCTTCTTTTTTATTAGGTCTTCTGCCTTGCCCTGAGAAAACGAGGAGACGGACCACCGCTTAACATGCCGCTGAGTGGGCACTTGCATGGGCAGCGGAAATTCAAACGCAGCACACTGATCTGGATCGCTGGAGAGGTCGCTTGAGAGGCACATGCCTACTGAGCGGCATCGGCCACGGTAAATCAGGTCTTCTCGACCGCCTAGCGTACCGCCGATGGTGCACTCGCCTGATGAGCGGCCTGGGCAGTGGTTAATGGGAGTTTTAGCCATTTTCTTCATCTTTTGACTCCATCTTCTTAAAAATAAGATCCAATCAATGCTTCTATGGAAAGAGACCTGCAAAGACTTAACAAACACATCAACCCACCAAAAGGACCCAAGAAACAAGCATAAACACAGGCAAAATGGGCGAAATATAAGCATAGAATTAGACTGATCAACTAGTGACATCACATCTTTATGGCATAAGAGACTTGGCCATATGAGTGAGAAAGGTTTAAGGGAATTAAGTAAACAAAATTTGCTTAATGGGGATAGTGTTAATAAACTGGAATTCTGTGAAAACTGTGTTTTAGGAAAACAGCATAGGCTGAGTTTTAATACAGCTCAACACAACACAAAAGAGATCCTTTAATATGTACACTTAGACTTTTGGGGACCTTCAAAGGTCCCAACACATGGTGGAAACCAGTATTTTCTGTCTTTAATAGATGATTATACTAGAAAGGTATGGGTGTACTTATTGAAGTCTAAAGATCTAGCTTTTGAAAGCTTTAAAGCTTGGAAACTGTTGGTTGAGAATCAGACCTCCAAGAGGGTCAAAGTACTAAGAACTGATAATGGTCTAGAGTTTTGTAAAGAAGAATTCAATAAATTCTGCTGTGATCATGGCATATAAAGACATAGGACTGTCAGGTATACACCTCAGCAGAATGGTGTAGCTGAGAGGATGAATAGGATCATTTTAGATAAGGTCAGATGTCTCCTCATCAGCTCAGGTTTAAGTCAGAAATTCTGGGGTGAAGCAGTTGCAACTGCTATATACCTGATAAATAGATCCCCATCCATTGCTATAAACCTTTTAACACCTGAAGAAAAATGGATCGGTAGGCCTCCTTCTCTGAAACACTTAAGAGTGTTTGGTTGTGCTGCTTATACACATCGGTCAGAAGGTAAGCTTGAACTGAGATCATTAAGAGGTGTTTTCTTAGGCTACCCTTTAGGAGTCAAGGGATATAGAGTGTGGCTTAGAGACCAGAAAGGTTTCAAAGTTATTGTGAGTAGAGATGTCATTTTTGATGAGGCTAGAATGCCTTGTAAGGATAATGACTCTAATACTGAACCTGAAACAGATCCTTCAAAGGATGTTGGAAATCAGGTTGAGGTGGAAATTAGTAGTCATCCTCTTGGTCATGACTTGGTTCAGCCGAATCCTAATGAGGATGATCAGGCTACTTCTTCTGATTCTGATCAGGTGGAAGAGAGACAAAGTCAGCCCGAGATTAACATGGAATCCCTAGCTGATTATGAGCTTGTTAGGAATAATTAAACCTAACAGTAAATATGCCTATGCTGATGTTATTTCTTTTGCTTTGTGCACTGGTCAACAATTAGAAAATGCTGAACCTAGGAGTTATTTAGAAGCAGTCAGTTCCATTGATAAGCTGAAATGGCTTAATGCTATGAGAGAAGAGATGGACTCTCCTAAGAAAAATGGAACTTGGTCTCTTGTGAAGAAACCAGAAAAATAGAAAGTTGTTGCTTGCAAGTGGATCTTTAAAATAAAAGAGGGTCTAGAGAAAAATGAACAACCTAGATACAAGGCTAGGCTTGTTGCTAAGGGCTTTACTCAAAGAGAAGGAATTGACTACAATGAGATATTCTCACATGTAGTCAAATATAAGACTATTAGAATAGTCCTTGCCCTTGTTAGGCTCTATGACCTAGAACTTGAACAACTAGATGTTAAGACTGCCTTTTTGCATGGGGACTTAGATGAGACCATCTACATGTCCCAACTCGAAGGCTTTGAGTACAAAACCAAGCTTTCTCATGTCTGCTTACTTCAGAAATCCTTGTATGGGCTGAAACAAGCCCCTAGGCAATGGTACAAGAAATTTGATAATTTCATTACTAGTTTAGGTTTTATTAAAAGCAATTATGACACATGTTTTTATGAATTCTATCTATCTGCTTTTATATGTTGATGACATGTTAATTGCTAGTAAAAGCATGCCTAGGATTAAAGAATTAAAAGGAAAATTGAGAACTGAATTTGACATGAAAGATTTAGGAGATGCAAAAAGAATCCTAGGGATAGAAATTGTCAGAACCAGAGAAGAATCAAGACTATGCCTTAAACAAGAAAATTACCTGATTAAATTGGTTGATAGGTTCTTTATGAAAAACTGTAAGCCTGCTAATATCCCATTGTTACCTAGTTTTGTGTTGTCTGCTGCTCTTTCTCCCAGATCAATTGAGGAGAGCAGATTTATGGAGAATATTCCTTACTCCAGTGCAGTTGGGTCTGTAATGTATGCTATGATTAGTACTAGACCAAACTTAGCACAAGCTATTAGTGTTTTGTCTAGGTATATGGCCAATCCGGATAAGGGCCACTGGAATGCCATGAAATGGCTATTGAGATATATTAGTTCAACCACATCAGTTGGACTAATATATGATTGTGCTAATTCTGTTGTTGACCGAATTGGTTATGTTGATTCTGATTATACTGGTGACAGAGATAAAAGGAGGTCCACCTCCTCATATTTCTTCACCATTGCAGGCTGTTGTGTAAGCTGGAAAAGCCAGTTACAGCCTGTTGTGGCCTTGTCCACTACTGAAGCAGAATACATAGCAGTTACAAAGGCCATTAAGGAAGCCATTTGGCTTCAAGGTCTTTTAGGTGACATTAAAATATTTAATGGGAAGGCTGTTATCTACACTGACAATCAAAGTGCTTTACATCTTTGCAAGAATTCTGTTTTTCATGAGAGAACCAAGCACATAGAAATTAAATATCACTTTATTAGAGATCAAATCTCTGAAGGTGTTGTTGAGGTGGAAAAGATTTCCACAGAGGATAATCCTGCTGACATGGGTACCAAAGTTGTTCTCTATAGTAAGTTTAAGCATTGCTTGAACCTACTGAAGTTAGGTGATTATGGTTAACTTGTTTGTTTGTATGTTTTTTGAGCCAGGTTTTAAGAGAAGCTTGCTTTACTATCTGAATTGAGATGAACTAACATGGAATTTGTGGGATTTTGTTAGTCCATCTAATTCATTTCTGGCCTAATCCTAGAAGCCTAATGATGAAAAGGGGTTGAAGCCAGTAGAAGCCCAACAACTTTGCTCCCACTTGCCTGACCCAACCGACTTATTGATGCGGTGCATTTTGGCTTATCAGCTCAAACTGATAAGGCTGAGTCAGGATTCTCTACATGACATGGCGACAGATGATTGGTTCACTTTGGCCAGCTGTACCTTATCTACTGATGGCTATATAAAGTGAAGCAATGGAGAGAGAATGTATTATTCTGATTTCTAGGTTTTCTTTTGTATTCTCAGAAGCTCTCTTTTCTCTGTAGTTTGTTCTTGGTGTTCTTGGAGTTCTTCGTGGATTTCTGTATTCTCTTCTTTGAATTTGTAAGAGTGGTAAGAGAGAAAAAGTGAGATCTGTGAGTGGTGATTCTGTTGATGTAACTTATGAGTGATTCTGAGTTAGTGATCTCAGGTGTGGGTTATGTTATTGGCGTGTGTGGTAGAGTATTGTTGTACTGGGTTTTTGGGCTCCTTTTGAGGGTTTATCAGGCTGAATCCTGAGTTGTCTAGATCTGTAAAACAATCTCATATAGTGGAGAGAGCCTCTCGGTTTGGCTCAAAGTGGATGTAGGCTTGTTATCAAGTTGAACCACTATAAAAATCTTTGTCTTTTTATTTCTTTTATTTTCTTGTTCATATAGTTTCTTTTCTTGGTACATTTAATTCCATATTACTGTTGTTAAGTGAATCTTGACAGGGAAAAGTAATATCGCAGTGAATCTAGGTTATAGTTGTAAACCTAGATTCCTAACAAAGGTACTGGTGGGAAGAGTGCTAGTGCGGCCAAGAAAGTTAAAGCAAGAGGTTCGGAATTGCTATCAAGATCTCATCCTATGAAAACTAGGCGCTCAACGCTTAAACCAATTTCGGGTATCAAGAAGGTAAAGTGGAACATAGAGAATGAGATAGCTAAAGTTATAGAGAAAGGGGTGGAGCTAGGGATTAATCTTAAAGTCAGAAAACAGAGGATCTCGTCTGATTGTGAAGTGGTCGGTTCAGAGGAATTCTGGAAGCTGGGTTGGGACTTGGATGATGAGGTTGCGAAGGTGTTAGAAATAGGTGCTGCGCTGGGTTTCGATTTTAAAGGTAAAGAAAGTGAGATTTCTCAAGTACTTAGCAATATGGAGAAGGAAGATGAGGACAGATTCAAGTCTTAAGCTCTTTGTTTTGTGGTTGTGTTTGTTGGATTCTGCTGTTGTTAATGTTATTAATGACTTGGAATGTTAGAGGGTTAGGGAAGGTGGTTAAGAGGAGGAAAGTAAGGTCTGTGGTTTTTCAGCTAAAACCGAATGTTCTTTTTATTCAGGAATCAAAATTGGCGGCTTTTAATCCGATTTCTATGATGGATTTCAGGCCTATTAGTTTGGTGGGGTGTTTATACAAAATTCTAGCCAAAATTTTGGCAAACCGCATGAGAAGAGTTTTAAGCTCAGTCATAGGAGAGTCCCAGATGGCGTTTGTGAGAAACCGTCAGATTCTCGATAGTTTTATGATAGTGAAGGAGGTTATTCATCAATGGAAGGCTGTAAGAGGTAGAGGTGGCTTATTGGTGAAGCTCGACTTTGAAAAGGCGTATGACAGTGTGGATCACTGTTTTTTGGATGATATGTTGGACAAGATGGGTTTTAGTATTAAGTGGAGGCCTTGGGTTAAAAATTGCATTTCGTCCCCTAGTCTTTCGGTTTTGGTTAATGGAAAACCTACAAGGGAATTCGGTTTGGAGAGGGGTCTTCGCCAAGGTGACCCTCTTTCCCCGTTTTTGTTTAATGTTGTGGTTGAAGGGTTGAGTGCGTTATTGAGAAAAGCTGAGGAGATGAATTTGATAAAAGGGGCTGTCATGGGTAATGGAAAGGTGAAGGTGTCGCATTTACAATTCGCGGATGACACTATCCTTTTCCTTCATCCGGAGGAGAGGTATCTTCGTACTGCGAGAAGGATCTTTAGATGCTTCGAATTGGCTTCCGGTTTGCGTTTAAATTTCTTAAAACTGGTATAGTTGAGGTGGGAAAAGGTCAGCTGCCGACAGCCCATTGGGCAAGTATTTTTAAGTGTGCCGAGGTTTCGTTACCGATTACGTATTTAGGTTTACCTCTTGGTGGAAGACCAGGTGCGAAATCATTTTGGAGTGGTCTCGTTAGAAGAATAGAAAACCGTTTGGCTCCTTGGAAGAAATCCTTTCTTAATAAAGGAGGTCGCCTTGTGCTTATCAAGTCAGTGATGTCGAGTATTCCGGTGTACTTCATGTCCTTTTTTAAAATTCTGATGGGCATTGCTCAAAAAATCGAAAGACTTCAAAGGAATTTTTTCTGGGGTGAAGGTATTGCTAAAAAGAAGATTCATTGTGCGAAGTGGGATTTATTGTGCAAGAACAAAGATAATGGGGGATTGGGGATTGGTTTGATTATTAGTCTAAATAAGAGTTTAATGGCTAAATGGATTTGGCGTTTTGGTGTGGAATATGAGTCTCTATGGAAGAGGGTTTTAAGCACAAAATACGGTGTTCAGAGAGAGGATTTTCGTTGGGATTGGAGGAGTGGAACTAAAGGCTCGGCCTTTACTAAAGCAGTTGGGAATATGCTCTTGACAGGTTCTGTTTCGCAGCAGATTTTCAGAAGTGGGATGTCGGTAGTGGTGGGAAGTGGCAATAGAGCCAAGTTCTGGTCGGATGTGATGATAGAAGGTTCGACGCTTAAAGAGGCTTTTCTTAGGATTTTTTCTTTGGCCCTTCAAAAATCTTGTCATGTTAGGGATTTCGGGTTTTGGGATGGTTTAGTTTGGAAATGGGAGGTTAATATGAGAAAGAGATTGTTTGATTGGGAGGTTGATCAATGGAGTTGCTTTTTTGGTTGTCTTTCGAACATTAAAATCTTGCAAAACGTTGACGATTCGGTGGTTTGGAAGTTTGAGTCTTTGGGCCAATTCTCGATTAGGTCTTTCAAGAAGTGTTTGGAGGATGGGGTAGTGTTGGAGGATTTAGTTTTCAGGGATATTTGGCTGGGGTACTGCCCTCCTAAGATCGAAATCTTTGTGTGGCAGCTCATTCAAGGTAGGGTTCTTGTGAGGGAAGTCTTAAGAAGATTTGGTGTGCAGTAGGGTTTAGAATTGTGTTGTTCGTTGTGTGTTGACAAAGAGGAAAGTGTGGATCATCTTTTTCTTCACTATGAGTGGTCGTGGAGTTTGTGGCAGGCGTGTATGAAGTGGTGGGGAATTTTTTGTTGCCCTTCCCATAACATAGTGGATTGGTGGAAAGGGTGGAGTAATCTTTGCCCTTGGAAGCACTCTTCAAGAGCTTGGAAAACTTTGTTTTTTGTGGTTGTTTGGACTATCTGGGAGGTGAGGAATAATAAGATTTTCAAGGAAGAGCAGCCAGTTTTTATCAGAGCAGTAGACATGGTGAGATTCAGATTGGGTTGGTGGTTTAAACATTTTCGTGGGGGCTCTTCTATTCCCATTACTCATATTTTGTTGAACATTGTGGAATGTTGCTCGGAGAAGCCTTTGAAGAAGCAGCAGAATTTGGAGAAATGGTCTCCTCTGTTATCTAATTCCCTTTATTTTAATGTTGATGGTTCGGTGTTGGGCTCTCCTGGTCCGGCTGGGATAGGTGGTGTGTTATGTGATCACGTGGGCAGGATTTTGTTTGTTTTCTCTTCTTTCATGGGGGTTCAAGATGTTATTTTGGCAGAGCTGTTGGTGATCCCGCGTGCTTGCGAGTTGATTGGGTCGATCTAGATTTATCTAGTAGTTCTATCACTATTATTACTGACTCTAAGACAGCTACGAGTTGGATTTCGGGTTGCACTCCTGGAAATAATAGTCATGACCAGGTTTTAGGCAATATTAGAAGCTGGCTGGACAGTTTCTATTTGGCGGTGGTGGAATTTCTTCCAAGATCAACTAATTCTTTTGCTGATACCCTTGCTAAGAAAGGCTTGCAGCTGGGCATTGATGAGTTATGGTGGAGTATGTCTTGAGTGGGCTTGTTTGTTGCCTTCTGCTCTGTCTTTTGTTTTGGGTTTCTTCCTGTTGTGCTGTCCCTTGTTTTTTCTGTGTTGGCTGGTTGTTTTCTGTTTGTGCGTTTTTGGGGTGTTTGGTTGTTGTGGTTGGTTTTCGTTGTAGTATGCCTGGCTTGGTGCCTTTGTTTAATATGATTGCCTTTTAAAAAGATAATTGTTAGTGCGGAACCTGAGAAGATTTCTCAAAGACTAGGTGTAGCTGGACTGGCATTACACTACGCTAACATAATCAATCAAATAGATAACATTGTAAGTTAGTTTATATCATTCGTAATTAAATGTTCACTATATTTGCAATCAACCTAATTGAAATTCTAATTGAATTGAAATTATATGAAATTAGTCATCACGTCCAATATCCCTTCCCCCGAATATGAGGGACTCGTTATATAATGGGTTGCCAACCAATGTTAAAACAGCTATAAGTTCACTTAACATGCACACTTAATAGAAATCATTTCATCGCAATTTTTTTTTGTAATTTTCTTCTGTATTTGCTTCATGCGAGCTTGAAAGATAAATATTTCTATACACTGTACTTTCTGCAGCTCTCAGCTTTCCAGGTCAAACCAGAAATGGAGAAGACTCTTCAGTGGCTTGTTCTACTCGCCGCAAATACAACCAAGTATGTTGAGTTAATTCTTTCATTGATTTTATTATGGTTCTAAGAATTTTCTGTTTGTTCTAAGAATGGTTTTCTATTTCCTTTTGTTGCAAAACAACAGAGCACATTAAGGTTTTGGCTGGGTTGGAGAATGGGCAAACAGTGGGTAAGTAAAGACCTCTCTCTCTCTCTCTCTCTCTCTCTGAATATTATGTGCATTGCATCATCAGAATAAGGTTTCACCATCTTTTTTACTTGTATGACAGTCATGAGTTTGGCAAGAGCACAGCCACAAACATCAACCCGGCATGCGTACAGATGCTCTATCATGCACATAAACACAAGACTGATCAACCATTTTCTTCTCCAAACTACCAGCCATTTGGTGGGGTTGGGAACCAGCAAGGCTTGGTGGACAACACTCCTTTTTTCAGTGGTGCCTGACTTATTTTAAAAACTAATTTGATTCTCTGTAAAATGATTTTATACCATATAGTTGATCCGTTATATTTCATGTAAAATATGTAACCATCTGAAATGAACACTTCTTGCTCTTAGTGCCACTGTCAGTCCTGCGACAGGGTACACAAGTGGCCCTGTGAATGGTAGACCATTTCATGTAAGTTCCTCACTGACCAGAAACAGAGCAAATATAGGCTTCATGATATGAGTTCATTATGCCATATAGTTGAGGCTGTGGCTTTATTGGTTTATGGCAACCGGAGAAAATGAAGATTTTGCAATAACATTTTCCTCTTTATCAGAATGTTTGACATCACTAAAGTTAATATATTGTTTATCTCCATATTTTATAGTTAATTTATTATTTATCATAATATTTTATTTTTAATGCAGTGTAAGTAGGGTTGCACATTTTCCCCCGGATCCCCGTTTCCCCACTTCCCCATCCCCATTTGGGGGAAATTTTTGGGGGGGGGGAAATGGGGAAATGGGGGGGGGGGGGGGGGGGAATGAAAATCATCCCCAAATTGAATGTTTTTTTTTTTTTTTTTTTTAGTTTAATTTGTAATTTTCAACCAAATGGGGAAATGGGGAAATGGGGTAAACAGGGAAACGGGGAAAAAACGGAGGAAAACGGGGAAAATGGGGAAATGGGGATGGTGATGGGGGGACCTCCCCCAAAACTCCCCCATCCCCATTTTCCCCAAATGGGGAAATGGGGGGGGGGGGGGGGGGGGGGGGGGGGGGGGGGGGGGGGGGGGGGGATGGGGAAGGGTTTGAGAAGTGGGGATGGGGGGACCTATATCCATCCCCATTTCCCCAATGTGCAGCCCTAAGTGTAAGTGCTTTGGTTGGAATGCTATGTATCTTTTGGAAAGCAGGACAAGTTAGTCCTTTTAATAGAAGAGTCTGTGTCTTAACCTTGATACATTAACATATATGGTTTGTGATAATTTTTATTTCAATTTGATAGCTAATTAGTAATTAAGTGACAAGACCCGCCCCGACTCCTATCTTGAGTACGAGGGAATCCTATAAGAATCATATCTTTTTTTTTCTCTGGTGGGCTTGAGTTTGAGATTTACACCTCAAACGCCTACGTACCCTATACTCAATAAGGATCAAAGCCCTCGTAGTTCATTGAATATTTTCTTTACCTATCTAAAAACAAATCTCTTCCTGAAAAACATTCTATACTTAATGAACTTTAAATAGCTTAAATATCATATGATCTGAAAACTATTAGCTATAGAAAACTTTTCTCGTTTTCTATCTGAATTCTGTATCTGTTATGCTAAACTCAATCTGTAGAATACATTTTTATATCTCCTTCTAAATTATGCATCTCTTCCTGAAATAAGTTTGAAAGCTTTTCTGTAAAACAAGCTGAGAAATCAATTAAAGGTCATTTCTTTAAAACATATTTTTCTGTAAATACTATATAATATAATAAAACATAAATATATATATATATATGATTTTTTTAAGGTCTGATAATCTGAAAGCTTTTCTGATAATATGAAATCTTTTCTCTACCGATCGTAATCAGTAATATACATATATTTATGAAAATCTACACCAAAGTAGTACCTAGGGAAATCTGTCATACGTGTCCCTGATCTCTCTGGGCTCACGCAGAGCTGGGGATAAACATCTGGTCATACACGTGCAGAGCGACTCCGACTCTGACTGAACATCTGGCATACATGTGCAGAGCGACTCTGACTCTAACATACACATGTGCATAAGCCCCAAAGGCCAATAAACTAAATCTGATACTACTGGGGAAGGGTACACATCTGGTGTTTGAAATCTCTTTCTGAATATACATATATTTCTTTATAAATACTTTTCTTAAAATCATGCATAAATATTCTTTTTCTTTTCTTTTTTGAAAATCTCATAAATAACTGGGATCTGGAAATCTTTTTGAAAATCTGTTAATTTGTCTAAAATCTAAAATTCTATCTCAAGATACTTCTATTATTCTTCTTTGTAAAATCTTATTCAATATAGCTAATTCAATAATGAATCTAATTTTGATTTTCTGAAAATCTAAACATTTCTTAAAACTCCTCAACTTATCTAGAAATCTGTTTTCTAAATAAATATATAATCTGAAATCCATTTTCTAAATAAATGAATAAATCATTTATTTCTAATAATTATCTAAAATAACTTAATCATCTAAATATATAATTCTAAAATAAATCACTTTTAAATAAAAGTGTCCACTTACAGAACTCATATGCTCAAATTTAGTCTGGGACTGGGTTCTGTCTGGATTCATCTATTTCTAGATCCACCCTAAATCACATAAGCTCGATTTAGAATCTGTGATAATCTAATAAGACTATTAGTGTACAAATCATCAAATCACTTATCTGTATATCACCGCAACATTTAAAATATTTCTTCATCTTCCATTTCTTTCTCTTCTATGTCTTGGTCCAACTCTCTATTATTTCTCTTTCCCCATCTCTCGATTCCATCTCTTTCTCACGCCAAGCTCCTCCTTTCTTTCCTTACTTTATTTCTCTTTCTGATTCTATCTTTCTGTCCAAGAATCTGTCTTGGCCGAGTATCTCCTCTAGCTCTCTCTCACATATCTCTATCTCTTTATTTCTCTTATTCTTCTCCACGCCTGTCTTCACTTTCTTTTTTAATTTCTAAGCCTTCGTCTCTCTCTCACGCACATATTCTTTCTGGTCTTTTTCCAAATCTCGCCTCTCTGTTCTCTGTTTCATTTCTTCTTTTCTTTTCTTCTCTCCACCGCCTCCCTTCTCTCCTCTCATTTCTGTTTTTCCCAGACAACACGCACTTACCTTTTTCTATTTACTTCACACGTAGCTGCTTTAAAATGAATCCATTTTTGCTCACCCCCCTTTCAAGGGGGGTAAGCATTATTCCATTTAAGATGGGGGTAATGGTTACCTCCCTTGAAGGGAGGTGAGCAAAAGTGTTCTCCTTTAAAATGCACAGCTGCCCCTCTTTTTTTTTTTTTTTTTTTTTTGCCACCTATCACCAGCTGTTGCCACATGTCTACCTTCTGACTTTTCAATCTATTTTTTTTTATTATTATTCTTTAAATTCATCTAATTGCAAAGTGACATTCTAACTTGGGTTTGGGACTTGGGTTTACCAAACTGAGTCTTGGGTCATGTGTTTGGATTTGGATTTTGGGTTGGGTAAATTTCTGGATTGGGGTTTTACATTAAGTCTATGTCTTAACCTTAATACATCAGTATCCTTCTTTAGATGTGGCATTCTTGGTGGATTTTGTCATTGAAAATGCATGGTCTAGTGATGATGCCTAACAAAATTGTAGACATTATTGTCTTATACGGCCTGAAGAATCGATGTCAAATGTTATTGCGTGTCATTAAACTAGGAAAGAGGCAAGTGGTTTATTTTATATTATTTATCATAAGGGATAATCTTAATATATATATTTTTTTGACAAACTAGGTTCTAATGGTAATTATAGAGCAGAAGTCATATTTCAATTGAGAATCTCATTTCACAAGGAATCAAATTTTCTTGCCTAGTTGAGAAAGGTTGAGGGTATGGTGTTATTGATCTACGACGAACATTTTTGAGTAATTGATAGCATCCGGTTGATAACTGAAATACAATGGAGTTTGTATTTGGCTAAGAAAGGTTCAACTATGGATGGTGATTTGGTCATGTGGAGTTTCGATTGAAGCTTGGCGTGTTTTTTTTCATCCGCTTTAATTCTCTCCTGTGGCGTTTTTTCGTTGGTTTCCTTCTAGTTTTTCTACGTCTTGTTTTGTGTTTTTTCTTGGCTTTGTGTGGCCCTGCTCTTTCAGCTGGATGTTGTTCTGTTTTTTTGCCTTTTTTGGCCTTAATAAAGTCTGAGCTGTTCAAATAAAAAGATAACTGAAATACAATTCAGGTAACTGGCTATGGCCAATTGAAGATATTAACTTTTTTTTTTTTTTAACAGCAATTTTATTAAAGGCCAAGAAGCCAAAAAAACAGAGCACCCATAAAAGGGGAAGACAAACCACACAACCCATAGCCACACCAAACCCACGCTACTACAGAAACAGACTACCGCAACAAAAGCCAACAAGAGGCAACCCAAAAAGCAATAACAGCACACAGAAACAAAACATCAGATAACTTCCCAGGTTACAAAATGAAACAGCTAAAGACTTGCAAGCCTAAGCTTCAGGACCAGCACATCATCTATCGCATTGAAATCGAAACCACGAGCCCCACCTCCAGACGATCTCCTCCCCATTCAAAGCCATCCCCTACTATGCTAAACCATCAACAGCTCTTCAAACCTAGCGTTGTCCTCCTGTTCCCTTCTCGCAATTTCTTCCATAACTTCCTCCTCTCCATCTATAAAATCGAAACCTATAGCGGAACCAATTGCTAGGACTTTGGCCACTTCCTCCTCCACTAACCTTGTCTTCTTCAAACACTGTCCTGCGTCCTCTTTGTATCTGACCTCAGACCCACGACCTTTAGAATTCCTGGTCTTCATTCCATGCGAGCTAGAAGCCTTAGAATTACCACGTCCGCAGCCCTTCTTTTCCTTAATAGCTATGTCAGTACCAGCATTCACCACCATACTGCAAACTTCCTTTACACCCACCAATTGAAGATATTAACTATTACATGCCTCTAAATGTTAAAATCATATCTGATCATTGTAAGGTTAAATATCACGGGAAGATTTTAGAATCCAGAGGCACCAAAATTTCTTTTCTCTTCTCAGGATTCCTTGTTTAAGAAGTCTTTAAAAAAAAAAAAAAAAAGGAATGTGATCAAAAGATGATTTTGCTTCAGCTCTGTATTGTCAGATACTTGAAGATCTCAGACAGACCCAAACAAAAGGATCACCAACTCACCTCATTCATTCGTGAATCAATGGAATGTATTAAAGGTGTTGCCAAAGCAAATTCTTCAGATGGCACCGCTGGAAGTTTTGATCATAGATGGGTGTCCTATTTTAAGGGATCGGTATAGAGAGGGAACAGGAGAGAATTGGTCCGACATCTCTCACATCCCTAATATCGAAATTGATAGACAATTTGTGCAAAGAGACAGTAGGTGAACTCTCAGAAGGGGATGGGACAAACATGTATCCAACTCCAGGTATTTTCTTCTCCTCCTCTCTTTACTTGTTGTTTTTGTTTTCAACAGTTTGTTATATTTATATGTATCCCCAGTTCCCCACTTATTGGAAACTGGTCATAAGTAATTGATTAATGTTCCATTTGGTGAATTCAATCAATATACTCGTTTTTATCTACTTGTTCCGTTACTTGCAGGCTTCTACAGAGTCACTTTTGATATCAATTGTTAGAATTTAGAAAGCTTTCGTGTTCAAGGGGAATCAAACTGTCATGCCAGGATGCATTGAGAAGAAAGGTCAGGAACAATGCTCATTCAATTTATATTTATACTTCTTAATGTTTGAAATTGTGCATGTTTGTAAATTTCTTGTGTTTCGCTGCATAGGAAAAGAGGCAAGTAGAAGATGCTCAAGGCACTCAAATTTCAAAGCTTGATAGGTGAACAGACCAGAATGCATCCAAAAGAAGAATGAAACAAGAAGATAGCAAATCAAATTTCATTCTGATGTGACCGGAAGAGGCAGAGGTTCAATGGGTATGTTTCCATGAAATCAAACGTGAGAGCCCAGAAGAGATTTTGCCTGTTTTGAGGTTGTTCATGCCTACCTGTAGACT
The DNA here is from genome assembly GCA_030490815.1 of Acer saccharum. Lineage (NCBI taxonomy): Eukaryota > Viridiplantae > Streptophyta > Magnoliopsida > Sapindales > Sapindaceae > Acer > Acer saccharum. The sequence continues at coordinate 16,965,161 of CM059866.1, read as the reverse complement.
TTGCCTCAACAGACGCTGCCTCGGTGTTGATCCGTACTTCTGAGTTTCTTCGATGAAGACTTACCTGGTAAGGTTATAATATAACACAGTGGAAGTACAGTAGTAATTATCTTCAATTTTTTTAATGCAGAATATATGACCATAATCCTATTACTTTCTTTGCTTTCAGATTTTCATTTAAGAGTATGTCAAAGCTAGTTGATCTTCATTGGAATGTGGTTCACCACATTTTATCATTGGCAGACCATTGTATTTTAAAAGGTTAAGTAATGCTTTAGCTGTTATATTTTCAGATTAATTCCAATCTAAAGATTCTGACAGCAATATTTTGGTGGACCAAAATGTCTTGCATTACCTTGAAAATATATATTCAGTGATGGCATGTCCTTTATAGATATGGTGTGTGATGATCTTATTACTTTCATTACTTTAGCATCCTTCTTCCACATTCTATTGGGGGATTCTGCCATTGAAGAATGAGCTGTCAAAACTTTTGATATTATTTTCTTGTATGGCTTGAAGAATCAATGACATATGATGGTGTGTGACTTTGACGTTAAACTATACAAGTAGCTTTGAATATGATATTGAATATCTGTCATCAAGGTACATATTCTTGATTACTTTATTTTTAACAAGCTATGTTTCGTCTTGAATGTTTAGATAAAATCTAATTTGATTTTATACCATACAGTTGATCTGTGCTATTACATGCCAAAGATGTAATCATGTGTAATGCACACTTCTTGCTCTTGACAAGTTACACAAGCTTCACAATTGGCCTTGTTAATGGTGGACATGATGGGGTCCAATTCCTGTGGCGATTTTCTGCACTGGATGTGACATTGTGTGTGTGGTTTCTGGGCTGTTTGTTCTCTGTTTTTCTGGGCGCTGCCTTTTTGTTTTTCTTTAGGTTTTCCCGCTGTCGCGTTTTGTTTCTTCTTGTTTTGTTCTGTTTTCTTTGGTGTTGGGGCTGTTGCTGGCTTGTTTTGTTTCTTTGGTTCCCTTCCAGCCTCTTGGGCTCGATGAATATACTTGGCTGTTCAAAAAAAAAAAAATGGTGGACATGATAACATACCATTCCATGTAAGTTCCTCCCTGACCAATGAAGCAATTATTAAAGTTTTACAACCTTCTACAAATTTACAACTGTTAACAATATCAAAGTACACAGGCAACACGGTGTTACCCAATTGGATAACGTCATTAACCAATTTGAGAAGCTTATCTTTGTTTGAATGGATCAACTGTGAGCAACTACCTCCATTAGGAAAAGTGTCATCTCTTGAATCAATTGTTACACAGAAAATGAATAGAGTGCGTAATGAACTTTTGGGATTCGAAAGTGATGACTCGTCATAATCTTTCCCCAAATTGAAATCTCTCTACTTTTATGAGATGGAGGAATGGGAAGAGTGGGATTATGGGATTGAAGATGATAATATAACAATCATGTCATCTCTTCATTTATTGGAAATCGAAAATTTCCCCAAATTATAGATATTACCAAAGCAGATTCTTCAGATGGCACCGCTGGAAATTTTGTGCATAAATTGGTGTCCTATTTTAAGTGAACATTATAGAAAGTGGACAAGAGAGAACTGGTCCAACATCTCTCACATCCCTAATATCCAATTTGATAGACAGATTGTGCAAAGAGACAGCCGGTGAACTCTTTGGAAGGATGAGACAAAACATTTTTCCAACTCCAGGTATTTACTTGATTGTTTTTGTTTTCAACAGTTTGTTATATTTATGTGTCCCACTTATTGGAAACTGGTCATAGGTAATTTATTAATGTTCAATTTGATCAATATACTCATTTTCATCCACTTGTTCCATTACTTGCAGGCTCCTAGTATATAGAGAGTTGATGTCAAATTGTTAGAAATCTGGTATTGTAATGCCAGGATGCATTGAAAAGAAAGGTCAGGAACAATGCTCATTCAATTTATTCTGTGTGTACTTTCAGTTGATGCCCTATACTTCTTAATGTTTGAAATTGTGTATGTTTGTACATTTTCAAGTTTATGTATCGCAAGGAGAGGTGGGAAATTTCTTGTCTTTGTGCTTGGTGTTTCGCGGCATAGGAAAGAGGCTAGAAGAAGAAGCTCAAGGCACTCAAATTTCAAAGCTTGATAGGTGAACATACCAAGCTGCGTCCAAAAGAAGAATGAAACAAGAAGATATCGAATCAGTAATTTCATTCTGATGTGACTGGAAGTGGCAAAGTTTCAATAGTAGCGTATCACTCCAAGACTTTGCCTCTTTTGAGGTTGTTCATGCCACCTGTAGCACTCCAAGTCGCTTCCCTCAACAGACGCTGGATCGGTGTTGATCCGTTCTAAGTGGCTTTGATGAAGACTTCCCTGCAGGTTATAATATAACATAGTAGAAGTACAGTATAAATTATCTATAATTTCCTTTATGCGGAATATATATTGTAGGCCATGATCCTATTACTTTCTTTGCTTTCAGATCTTCATTGGCAAACCATGGTTTTATTCAGTTCACGTCCGATGTGTTGAATGTAGATATACAAATTATGAACCAGCTGGTAATTGGCTATAGAATCATATCCAATTTTCTATCCATATTTTGTATCATTTCAAGCATGCATGTTGATTATCATGATTTAATGTTACACAGGTAGATATTTGATTTGATAAGCTAACACGTATATTTGTTGTCAAAGTGGCTTTGGTAATTTGGGGCATGCAAGAGAGAGAAGAGCGAGGTGTGCATCAGAAGAAGGGATTTTCAGAAAAATATTTTGGTTAAAATCCAATTCTGTATCATTCAATGGGCAAGTAATGCATTGATTATGACTGATGAAGTAGATAAAAAAGAAAGATCATGTAATTCCATCAGATAGGTATGCTGATCTTATTGCTTTTTTTTTTTTTTTTTTTTTTTGCTTTCAGACTCTCCCTTTACAATTAACAAACATTAGATGTTATATTTTCAGATTAATGCCAATCAAATGATCCTCACAATGATATTTTGGTGTACTTAAATGTCTTTTGTATTACCTTGAAAAATCAATATTCAGCGATGGTATGCATGTGCTTTTTAAGAAGGTAAGTGGCTGTAAATATCCTATCTACTACATGATTTTCTATCTCAACGCTTATCTAGATTATGATTTTCTTTGCAAAGCTTCTGCCTTCTTATCATTGGACATTAATTTCAAGGTAAAGGCCAAGATGCATTATGATATGATGGCGTGCGACGTTAATTTAATTTTCTATCATCAAGTATTTCTTGATTACTTAATTTTTGACAACCTATGTTTCGCACTTTCGTCCCAAATTTTACTGTGGTGCCTCACATGTTGATATCACTACCTATATACATCAATCAATATTGGAAGCATTTGGAAGAAATGGTATGATGCGATGAGCTTTCTATTGGATTTTTCACCATGATTAAGCAAATCTACTGTTCTTTAATCTAAAAGCTTATGGCTGCACAGCATAGGAATGTGTAATATGATAGTTCTTGTGCTTTATATGTTGCTTTTGGTGCTCTAATGATGTTGTCAACTTGTTGCAGCCATGATAATTGCTAGTGCGGAACCTGAGAAGATTCCTCAAAGACAAGGTGTAGCTGGACTGGCTAACATAATCAATCAAATAGATAACATTGTAAGTTAGTCTATATTTGTAATCAACCTGATTGAAATTCTAATTGAATTGAAATTATATGAAATCAGTCATCACGTCCAACATCCCTTCCCCCCGAATATGAGGGACTCGTTATATAACGGGTTGCCAACCAATGTTAAGACAGCTATACGTTCACAATTGCAGTCTATTGATGTGAAGGAAGAGATATGTTTTCTATAGAATAGTTCACTTAACATGCACACTTCATAGAAATTATTTCGTCGCAACCTTTTTTGTAATTTTCCTCTGTATTTGCTTCATGCGAGCTTGAAAGATAAATGTTTCTGTACACTGTACTTTCTGCAGCTCTCAGATTTCCAGGTCAAAGCAGAAATGGAGAAGAGTCTTCAGTGGCTTGTTCCACTCTCCACAAATACAATCAAGTATGTTGAGTTAATTCTTTCATTGATTTTATTATGGTTCTAAGAATGGTTTTCTATTTCCTTTTGTTGCAAAACAACAGAGCACACCAAGGTTTTGGCTGGGTTGGAGAATGGGCAAACAGTGGGTAAGTGAAGACCTCTCACTCTCTTTGAATATTATGTGCATTGCATCATCAGAATAAGGTTTCACCAACTTTTTTACTTGTATGACAGTCATGAGTTTGGTAAGCGCATAGCCACAAACATCAACCCGGCAGGTGTACAGACACTCTATCATGCACACAAACACAAGACCGATAAACACATCCTTGATTTGGTGATATTGCTTCACTGTTTGATCAGCGTAGTAAGGAATAGAGATTGCAGTTTCCATTCTCAGTCTGCCCATTTCCCAACCGATAAGGGAATGGTTTACTAAGCCCCGCATGACCGGTGATATTGCTTCACCAGTAAGATGCAGAGAAATCCATCCCTTAACAATTTCACTAAACCCAGCATGACTCAACAACTCTCTGAAGAAGAAAGCAATTTGCTAGACAAAGCTTGTAGATCAAGTAGACCACTTCTCGGGAGAAGCAAAAGTCAGGATTTGGCAATACTAAAGAAGGGAAACAAAAAAGTTGGTGCATTGAGCAGGAGCGCCGGGAACTCTCCTATTAGAGACATCAATGCAAGACCTAGCTCGGAAAATCCTAACCTATTGGACGTTATAGACGGTTTAGATCCCAGATTTTGAGCCTATTTGATTGTCGAATTCTACAATTTACTTTCACATCTGACCCCGGGTGTGCTCATTCTATTTTTATAATTTGTTCTTTATAAGAATTCAGTTCACTGTGTATATACTTTTTGGATAGTATTATTGTTATTTTGTTATGTCTATAGTGAAACTGTTGGTAGTTTTTGCAGTAGTTAGGCCTGCTGCACTAATCTGAACTGCTCCTACTTACACTTTGTAAAGAAAAAAAGAATTACAAAGGCACCAAATTCATTCCCTAAATAAATTCTCTCTAAAGACTTCTACATTCAATATGATCATCATCACTTTCTTTGGTGCCTCATCTCCAATGGCAGCAGCTTTCAAGAACCCGAAATCGTGTCTAATTCCCTTTCTTCTTCTCATCTTTCATTGTTCCTTTCTTTATCCTGGAACAGCTCTATCTCCAGGTGAAAACATGCCTGTCCTTTCTTCCCTACCATTTTCTACTCCTGCAACTTCAACCAACAAAAACTCTCAACTTGGTCCGTCTCTGAACAACCAAGGCCTGTAGTCTCCGGTGGTGTATCAACAGCAACAAGGGCTGATGAACAACTATCCACAGCAGAGCATCAACCAGAACCAAAACCAGCCTCTCTCAGGCTTCACTCAACCATTTTCTTCTCTAAACCAGCCTTTCTTAGGTGTCAATTACCAGCCATTTGCTGGGGGACTAGCAAGGCTTGGTGGACAACAACACTCCTTTTGACAGTGGTGCCTGACTTATTTTAAAAACTAATTTGATTCTCTGTAAAATGATTTTATACCATATAGTTGATCCGTGATATTTCATGCAAAATATGTAATCATCTGTAATGAACACTTCTTGCTCTTAGTGCCACTGTCGGTCCTACGACAGGGTACACAAGTGGCACTGCGAATGGTAGACCATTTCATCTAAGTTCCTCACTGACCAGAAACAGAGCAAATATAGGCTTCATGATATGAGTTCATTGTGCCCCGTTGAGGCTGTGGCTTAAGTGGTTTATGGCAACCGGAGAATATGAAGATTTTGCAATAAGTCAATAACGTATTCCTCTTGATCAGAATGTTTGACATCATTAAAGTTAATAGATTGTCTTTGTTTTATCTCCATATTTTATAGTTAATTTATTTTTTATCATAATGTTTTATTTTTAATGCGGGGTAAGTGCTTTGGTTGGAATGCTATGTATCTTTTGGAAAGCAGGACAACATTTGATTAGGTTAGTCCTTTTAATAGAAGAGTCTATGGTTTGTGATAATTTTTATTACTTCAATTGGTATCCTCCTTCTTTAGATCTGACATTTTTGGTGGATTTTGTCATTAAAGATGCATGGTCAAGTGATGATACCTAACAAAATTGTAGACATTATTGTCTTGAACGGCCTAAAAAATCGATGTCAAATGTTATTGTGTCATTAAACCAGGAAAGAGGCAAGTGGTTTATTTTATTTGATATTTTATCATAAGGGATAATCTTAATATATATAATTATTGACAAACTATATTCCAATGGCAGTTATAGAGCAGATATCAAATTCTGATTGAGAATCTCAATTCAGAAGGAATCAAATTTTCTCACCTAGTCAAGAAAGGTTGAGGGCATGGTGTTATTGATCTACAACGAACATTTATGAGTAATTGATAGCATCTGGTTGATAACTGAAATAAAACTTATGTATCCGACTAGGGCCGATTGAAAAGACTCACTGTATATGAGTTATGAAGCTAGCGAAGTGGCTTGGTTGTTAGATCCAGTTTGTTAGCGGAGTCAAACATTAAAAGTATTTGATCTGAATATGTGAAGTGAAGCTCATGATGTTCTGCTGTGAAATTGGATATGTTGATTGATTTTGGAAATTAAGTACTTGGTCTACAGATAGGAATTTGGTGTTTTTTTTATTAAAAAAAAAAAATCAAGTAGATTTTTTTTTTTTTTTTTTGGGTTTTCTGATTTTTTCAAAAAATTTCAATTAATCTGTTTTTTTTTTTAATTATTTTTAAAATGCTTGAAATGACGAATGACGAAAATACCCTTATTTTGGACAGTTAAGTTTGACCAACTTTGACTAACGAGAGGGGAGGTGAGTGTCAATTAACGATAAAGTTGTTTTCACGTGTAAAATAGCAAACTGCAGGGGAGTTTAGTGTAATTAACTCTAAAAATAATCACAGTTATGCGTATGTATAATGTAAGTGACTGAAAATAATGTTTACTATTTCTGGAGGGTTTATATGAAATTTTCCTAACAAAGGCAAGCCTCGCAGAGCCCCACCACAAAACACAGTTCACCGCGTGAAGTGAAGTCAGCGAACTCATCTTCTCCATTCGATTTGGCGGGAAAACAAGAGTGAACTCTGTAACTACTAACTCGTGTTGCTTTCAAGGTATGTTTGCTTCTTTTTTTCTTTTTAAATTGCTTGTGTGCACATGAAAATGAGTGATTTTGATTTTGAAAGTGTGTACAAATGACTAAAAGGAACAAACTTGACATGTGTTCCGTGTGTGGTAAAACGTCAAAATATGTGTTCCATGTGTGGTAATTATGACATTGATGAGTAAGTAGTGAGTTTAATTGGGAACAAAAAGATGTTATTTTTGCTCCTTTTAGGGTTTTAACAATGAGTCTAAGTTTCATGTATCTGGGTTTAACGATATGCTATATTGGGATTTTTTGTGATTGAATGTCAATTTCTTTATTTGCTGAATTTTAGGGTTTTCACTGTGATTGTGATGCGCAGGGTTCTGGTTCTTATATTAGTAATTGCTCATGCATTTAGGGTTCTGGTTCGTGTTGCTTCAACCACAACAATAAGTATTCTATAGACAACTGTCAAATTTCTCTTGTTATGGTTAGCACCTAATATATTCGATATTAATAGTGGTGCCGTCTATGGGGATCGAACCCACACCTACAACGCATTTTCTCAAGATTTACGTGTTACCTCAATTTGGTAATCTAATAATTTTCTTTGAATTCAAGCATTCAATTTGGTAATCTAATAATTTTCTTTGAATTCAAGCATTCAATTTGGTAATCTAATAATTTTCTCTGAATTCAAGCACTTCATGATTTGAAAACCCAATATTTTTTTGTTGTCTAGATTTATGCGTTACTTTTGTTTGGTTACCCATTTTTTTTATTTATAAATTTAAACTTATTCATCTTTCCAAATTCACCAAATTAATAATGACTTCAAAATATATTATAGTGTTAATGGGTTATGGTTTGAAATTTGATGTAGGGTTAAATTACTTCAGAGAAGCTTACTGCTTTATAAAAATGGATGGTATGGGAAATGTAGAAGTACGATTGGAGCGGAGGTTGCCGAAGAAGCAGGAATTGTAATTTGCATATTCTCTTGTTCAGAGGAAACATCCTTTCAATGATTCTGCAAACTTTCTGAGCATTAAAGTTATTAATTTCCTTCCTCTTCTTCCAAAATAATTTTACTGGATCTGAAAATGATGATTGAGAAGGTAGACGTCTATTCCCCAAAAGGACACTAGAAGATGCTCTATAATTTGTCGATTGACATATGTGATGTGTCCCAGAAGACGTGAGGATTTTTGACCTGCCAGCGTGTGACTTGCGGATTGATACAGACGTAGCTCCTCCATTTATTAAAGAAATGAGATCTGGATTATCCTCGTAAATAAAGGAAACCAGAATTGGAGGACCAGTCTTGAAGATCTTGAGACTAAAACATTTAAAATTGTAATTTCTTAGGTCGATTACTTGATATTGTAACGTTTAATTTTCGAGGAAATTACACTGCTAGCTGCACAACCAGATTATTGAGTCCATTACTAGTTGTGCCGTGCCATCCATTTATATATAGAAATCAGCTATGTTGAATAAACTTGACTTTATTTCAAATTTTCATATATATTCACCACCATTTTTTTTTTTTTTTTTTTTTTTGTTGGTTTTGAAAAGTGAGTAGGATTGAATTTTAAGGAAAGATTGGAACATTTAAACTAGATAATGCATAAAACTGAAGAAAGATTTTTTTTTTTTCGAGTGAGACTGAGACAGTAGGCATATATAACTCATATGCTAATTAGGTGATACTGGTACATCATCATCATATTTAATTTATAATAAAATGTGATATTCTCTTTTAGGAAAAGAGTAAAGCTAGACGTCCCAATTTTTTTTCCCAAGTTCTGTCACAAATGATGTGGTACGTGAAGTGTCAGCATCTTATAAATCATGAGATTATATGGTTACTGATTAGATGTTGACACCTCACGTGCCACATCATTTGGAACAGAATTTGGGAAAAAAAAAATTAGGATGTGTACCATTACTTTTTAGAAAAAGGTGGAACTAACTGGACCATACATGTATTATCTGATCTTGATAGATCCTACCACATTAAATTGAAATCGGACAAAACATTAGGTAGATAAATTTTAAGTTTGTAATGTTCCAAAATTTAAATAAGCTTCAGATGGAAGAGCTTTTAAATATTGAAAGTATTTTTCATTAGACATCCAAACAGCTCTCAAATTTTACTTGTGTGTTTATGGATTGTTCAAGTCCATTCATCCAGAAGAGAAGAGTAAGAAGTGCAAATTTTACATGTGTGTGTATACTGTATAGATTTAAACAGGTGTCTTACTTGGACAAGTAAATTTTCGTGCATAAAGTAGGATTCTAAAAATAAAGTTTGAGCAAACCATACAAGAATATGATTATTTAAGAGGAGATAAAGGGGCATTGGGAAATTTAAAATCCATCATCTTTAAAAAAAAAATCAATTATTTTAATCTTTTCCTTCTATCAAGTTTAACAATGAAATACATAATTAAACTTTTGATCAAATATTAGAGAGAGAACCAATGCTTCATTGCCTTGGTGGTTGAAGACTTCAAAATGAAGCTCCACAACTAGGGTTCAAAACCTAGTATTTATAAACATATGCTCACTTTTGCCCATTATACCACAAATAAATAAGTTTGTATAACCTAATCTCATTAGGTTCCAGTAAACCCCCGACCCATGTCAGCTTTCAAATAAAAACAACTTAGCTTTTTCATGTTACAAAAACAGCTTTACAAAGCTTTAGAGCTGGTTTGCAAAACAAAAGTCTTTATATTTTTTAGTACCGTCCTAACTAAAGAATTATTGATAATTTATGTCTAAAGTACAATTCAAGAGCAATTCATTCCAACCCTTGACAATAGTAAAATTCATATCAAAATAATGTACTTTACAATTCAAACATTAACCTGGCACCAAACAATGGTGGAGTTAGAGCATATATTTGCCTCAATTTTATTTTAACTACCACATCCTTTGTGAAGGCCATTTGTTATAGAAGTTAGAATGTAGAATAATGAAATAAATGATCGAAGACAATTTCTTTGTAAGCACAAACATAATTCAACCCTGACAGTTATAATTTGATGAAAATTAGATGTGTCGATCAACGTGTTTTCGGATTGAAAATTAGTGTACATATAGTGGTTCTATTCTAAGGGAACCCTTATTTTAATTTTGGCAAAGACCTTGTTGAAATCATATCGATTTTTATGAATTTTAATTTGAATTTTTTTGTAGATGATAAGTTCATTGATATCTATCTACCTATGGATAAATTTTTTGAATTTTCAGGCATTAAAACTATTTTTTTTATTAAAAAAAAAAATTCTTATATTTTGTTTATTTTTCCGATGGCTTTATATTTAGTAAAATCATTGTCTCCATACGAATATACGTAAATGATTTTATTTAATTTTTTATGTTTAATTTTTGATTTTCTTTTTTGAAGTGATTAGTTTTTGATTTACTACATAAAATTATATTTGGGTCACTTAAATGAGAAGTGTTTGGGTCATTTCATTTATCAATTGGTTAAATTTAAAAATGGTCAAATTTATGAATATGTATAATGTGTGTGACCGAAAATAATATCTACTATTTCTAGAGGGCTATATACGAAATGTTCCAAACACACTTCGCTTAAAAGCCTCTCAGAGTCCCATCACAAAACACTTCAGCGAACTCATATTCTCCATTCGATTTGGCGGGAAACAACCAACTCTTGTTGCTTTCAAGGTATGTTTGCTTCTTCTTCTTTTCTTTTTTCTTTTTAAATTACTTGTGTGCACATGAAAATGAGTGATTTTGATTTTGATTCTGATTCTGATTCTTGTACAAATGTGTTCCATGTGTGGTAATGATGACATTGATGAGTAAGTAGTGATTTTAATTGGGAAAAAGAGGTGTTATTTTTTAACTATGAGTCTAGGGTTTCATGTCTCTGGGTTTAATTAAACTGTCCGTACTCTTTGTTGTGATTTTCATGATCTGCTATATTGGGATTTTTGGGTGATTGAATGTCCATTTCTTCTTTTGCTGAATTTAAGGGTTTTCACTGTGATTGTGGATTGTGGTGTGTAGGGTTCTGGTTCTTCTATTCTATGAGTAATTGCTCATGCATTTAAGTTTAAATCTGTCCAATTAATCAGTTTTTCTCTCTGTTATGGTCATAATCAAACTTTTGGAGGGTCAACCAAATGCTTATGTTAACAGTTTCAAAATGTTTGGTGTCTTCCATAAAAATAAGGGAAATTTAAAATTAGTGACATCTTGATACATGTTAGGCTCATTTTCTGATTGGAAGTGAATATATTGTAAATTGTAAGACGTAAAGATGATGACAATTTAGTGAGGCACTATTATGTTGCTGGTCAAGTAGTTTCAATCTATATCACTCACTAGATAGCACTGAACTAATTAGGCTTTATTATGTTTTTTTGTTAAATACTTAAATCCGCGTTATTTCCCATACTCCTTATCATTTTTCCTTTTAACAAACTTCTAATGAACCTTTTGACACCAAAAGAATTAAGAGTAAAACAAAGAACACTGCTTCAACCTGTGAATGTTACATGTATTTGATAAAGGACTGCTAAGTGTTGATTAAATGACAGAAACTTTAAGAGCCTAAGCTTATTCTGCTCATTAATGGCAGTGAAGCCTTTGTGATTATCATGTATTTTTTCTTGATGAAAGAAAGGCCAGTGTACTTGTATATATATACACTGTCAGCTAATAACAGAGAGATAGCAAATACACTACCAGCTAATAACAGAGAGATAGCATACAAAAGCATATCATGAATTCAAGGAAAGTGAAAAGCATTTCCTGACAGATGGCCATTCAAGCTGTAGTCATGATTCAAGTTGGAATCATGAGCTGTACTCATTCAAGTTGGAATCATGCGCTGTACTCTTCACATCCCCCTCAAACGAAACTGGGGTGAAAGAACCAAGTTGAGTTTGGAGCAGAGCAATGAGAACCGAGAAGATGACAGTGCTTTGGTAAGAATATCAGCTTTCTGATGTAAGGTAGGGACATAGCGAACTTCGAGGTCATCATTGGCAACTTTCTCACAAACAAAGTGAGCATCAATCTCTACATGTTTAGTTCTGGAATGGAACACCGGATTTTGAGCAAGAGAAATGGCACTCATGTTATCACACCAGATAACAGGTTTGCTGGACAAAGGAATAGATAGCTCTTGAAAAAGGGACTTCAACTGCAGAACCTCTGAAGCAGCCTGAGCAAGAGAGCGATACTCAGCCTCAGTGCTTGACCTTGCCACTACCTTCTGTTTTCTTGAGAACCAGGTGACCAGATTGCCTCAAAAAAAGACACAGCTTCCACTTATTGATCTTCTATCATCAAGGCAACTAGCCCAGTCTGTATCAGAATAAGCTTCAACAGAGAGATGATCAGAGGGCTTGAACCAAAGGCCAACACCAATGGCTCCCTTTAGATAACAAAGGACCCTCTTACAAGCAAGCCAATGAGAAGTAGTAGGAGCAACCAAATATTGACTCAAGCGATTCACAATAAAGGAGATGTCTGGTCTAGTGTGTGTGAGATATTGCAAGGCTCCTATAGTACTTCGATATAGAGTAGGATCAAGGAATGATGTACCAAAGGAGATGGTAAGTTTGCAACCTGTACTAATGGGAGTTGATACTGGTTTGCAGTCAAGCATATCAGTTTTCTTTAATAAGCCCCCAATATATTTTGACTGAGTAAGGAACATGCTTGTTGAGTTTCTATAAGCTTCAAATCCGAGGAAATAGTTCACAGAACCTAGATCCTTGAGAGCAAAGGTGGAGTTGAGTGATTCAATGACTGCATCAACTAAAGTAACTTCACTACCTGTGATAAGTATGTCATCCATGTATACTAACAGATAAAGAACATGCCTCCAAACATGTTTGTAGAATAGAGAGACATCTGAAGTGGAATTCTTGAAACCCCAACCAAGGAGAGCAAGTTTCAGTTTGTGGAACCAGGCACGGGGTGCCTGTTTAAGCCCATAAAGAGCCTTTTGGAGTTTACAGACATGAGTAGGATAAGCTGATGAAATAAATCCTTCAGGCTGCTGCATATACACCGGTTCTTCCAAGTCACCATTCAAGAAGGCATTGTTGAATTCAACTTGCCTTACATCCCAACCTTAAGACACAGCCAAGGTGAAAATGACTCGAATTGTAGATGCCTTCACCACTGGATTGAAAGTTTACAAATAATCCAAACCCGGTGTTCGGTGAAAGCCTTTGGCCATTAACCTGGCTTTGAGCTTCAAAACTGTCCCATCTTGCTTGTATTTTACTTGAAATACCCACTTGTTGCCTACCACATGCATATCATTGGAGTAGGGTACCAAGCTCCAACTATTGTTTGAAGTCAGAGCCTGGTACTCAGCCTGCATTGCTGCAACCCATCTTGAATCTTTGAGTGCTGCTGAGATTGATGTTGGTTCCTTCTCAGTTAGAAATAATGCAGATGCAGGATGGATTATAGTGTAGGCCTTAGGATGAGTGTAAGCAGTCTTTGATCGTGTAATCATGGGGTGAGTGGAAACAATTGATGGTTTCTGGTGTAAAGGCTCAACTGGGTGTAAAAGGGACTGGTTTATAGGTAAGAATGTTTGTGTTGAAGTAGGTGCTTGAGCCTTGGCATCTGTATTACAGAGATCAACACATATATATTGATTGGAGGTTGTATAATCTTACCAGTATTAGAACTGCCAGGAAGAGTTGCTGCTGGAGCTGAGGGTGTAGAGACGGAGACTGAAGTAGACATTGGAATATTATCAGAAAGAAGGGAGACAGAGGAACAATGGAGTCTGCGGGAACTGATATGTTGCGAGAGAATAATGTAGAAAAGGGAAATTCTAGCTCGTTAAAGATGACATGCCTAGATACAAACACTTTACCTGGAGGATGTAGACACCGATATCCTTTGTGACTCAAACTGTATCCGATAAAAACACATTTGGTGGAGTGAAAATCAAGCTTGTTTCAAGAGTAGTACCTTAAGAAGGGAAAACATGAACATCCAAAAGTTTTTAAAAAAATTGTAGTTTGGTGGTTTATGGAACAGTTTTTCAAAAGGGGAAGTAAAGTTCAACATAGTAGAAGGGAGGTTATTGATAAGAAAGGTAGATGTTTGAAAAGCTTCTACCCAAAAATGCAAAGGCATTTTAGCACGTGCAAGAAGAGTCAAGCCTGTTTCAGTCAACTGTCTGTGTTTTCTCTCTAGAATCCAATTTTTTTGATGGGTGTATGGACAAGAGAAACGGTGTTTGATACCATGTTGTTGCAGATAGGTTGTGAAGGGTTTAAATTCACCTCTCATGTCAGATTGGAAAACTTTTAGTTTGAAACCAAATTGTAGCTCAATTGATTTATGAAAATGAACAAAGGCTTGGAAAGCTTCTGATTTTAGTTTGAGAGGATACATCCAGGTGTACCTACTGTATGAGTCTACAAAAATGATATAATATCTATATCCATCAGTTGATTGTATTGGTTAGAGACCCCATAAATCTGAATAGACAAGCTCAAAGGGTTGTTTAGCTTCTATATCACATCTAGGAAAGGCAGTTTGTGCAATTTGCCTATTTTGCAAGAATCACAAAATTCAAGAGACTTAACATTGCAGTGAAAATGAATTTTACTCAATACTTTTTTGTAAAGTAGACGAACATGGATGTCCAAGCTTGGCATGCCATAGATTAGAGTTGGTGGCAGATGCTAGCAACGTACTATAAACTGGTGCAGCAGAATTAACATTAGCACCTACAGTTTTATTTGGAAAACACAAACTGGCAAACTTTTGCAATTGAAAACTATGATCTCTAGTGAACTTTGAAAACTAAGGTGACTTATGAGGTGAGACATCAGGTAAATCAAGCTTGTAAAGGCCATTCTCAAATGTTCCTCGCAGCAACTCCTTCCTCATAGTTTTGTCCTTAATAACACAGTAATCACCACAAAATTCAGCCAATAAATTGTTATCTCTAGTAAATTTAGATATGCTCAACAGGTTTTTGGTTATGTTGGGTACATGTAGTATGTGATGCAAGAGCAGTTTATCTGGTGGTGTTGTGTGTGTGTTTATAATTGTGTTGCCAACATGTGAAATATTGAGTTGTTGACCATTACCTACAGCCTACTTATCTCTGCCTCTGTAATCATTGTGAATGGAGAGATTGTTCAGATCAGCTGTCTCATGATTCGTGGTTCCACTGTCAAGATTCCAGCTAGGATCAGTGACTGTTTCCAGTGAGGCAAACAGTGCAGTATTCTAATGAAGAAGGTTGGCTTGATGTTGCATGTTTGGGCCAGACTGATAACTCCCTTGACCAGAGGTATGATAGCTTCTTGGACTTCCTCCAAAGCTAGATCCTTGTTGAGTAGAATTTTGGCCCTGATTTCCATGATTGTTTCCTTGCAAACTATGGTCAAAACGATGATAACATTGCAAGGCTGTATGTCCTCCTTTGTTACAAACTTGACAATAGATCTTAGGAGTCCATCTAGAGCTATTTCTACCTCCTCATCCTCTTCCTCTAGAAGTTCCTCGAAAAAAGTTCTGGTTTCCACCTCTACTTCCTCTACCATTACCACCAAAATTCACAAGGTTTGCAGAGGCATTGCCCACATCCAAAACAGTAGAGGTGTTGAGGCTCTCAATCCTTTGCTCATGCAACATCAGTAAGAATTGAGCATCATCTAGCTTCATCACATGTTGTGATGAAATGAGGACCACAGGATCATATTCATGTCCAAGCCCATTCAACAAGCTGATGATCAAATCATGATCTGTAATTTGTTGCCCTGCAGCAACTAGAAGTCACTGATTGAGATGTTTCCTTTCTTTGCATTTTGAAGTTGTTGCTTCAATTGCAAGATCCTGGCCATAGATTGATTCAAGTATAATTTTTCAAGAAAAGAACACATCTCATAAGAAGTTTGACTACTAACTTGTCCAATCAGATCCTGATGAACTGTTGAGAGCAACCAGCACAGCAGCAGACGATCCAACTTTTTCCAGTGTATATTTCTCATTGACTTGAACCGTCTCCTTAGTACCGTCTTCTTGTTCTTCTTCAACATACTTTGGAGTAGGAGCTTTTGAGCTGAAGATCAGTTTTTCAAGCTCTAGAGCTTTGATAGCTGGAACGACTTGAGCTTTCCAGTAGAGATAGTTTTCCTTTTCAAGCTTTACTGACACTCCCAGATTGAGTGTTTTCGCCAGATTTGTGAACTCCATCTTGGACGAATTGATCACATTGTTTTGATGAGACTTTTCTGTGGAGGAACTACTTGATTCAGCAGCCATGGACGTTAGTCACCGAAAGGTTCTGATACCATGTGAACGTTACATGTATTTGATAAAGGACTGCTAAGTGTTTGATTAAATGACAGAAAGAAACCTTAAGAGCCTAAGCTTATTCTGCTCATTAATGGCAGTGAAGCCCTTTGTGATTATCATTTATTTTTTCTTGATGAAAGAAAGGCCAGTGTACTTTATATATACACTGCCAGCTAATAACAGAGAGATAGCATACAAAAGCATATCCTGAATTCAAGGAAAGTGAACAAAAGCATTTCCTGACAGATGGCCGCTCAAGCTGGAGTCATGATTCAAGTTGGAATCATGAGCTGTACTCTTCACACAACCACACCAGTAAGTATTCTTTAGTCAACTTTCAAATTTCTTCTTTTATGCAAATGGGCAACTGTTATGTTACTAGTCATCGATATCTTTGAACCCTCGGAACTGGATAGTCATGTCTCTGAATTGTATATTTAGTTGTATTTCACTAACTATCTGTTATGACAAATGGTTCAGAATAAAGTTTCCACCAATAATCTCTTATTGCAGTGAAATAAGATAGTTCTCTAACAAGATAATAATGGACAGATAATATAGCTTCATTACCCATATGAAAGAATGGTTATCTTTTTGAGTAATTAAAGAATATGGACCTTTAAAATGACTTCCAGGTTATTGTGGTGCAGTAAATGAATCTTGTTAAAGAAATGTATTTAATGCTTTATTATCAGAGTATTGTAACCTGATGTTAGGAAAATAACTATTGAAGTTTATTGTTTTGCTTGCGTGTGATATGTAGCTAGATATGTTTGAACATAATGGATTTGTTCTATCATAATGCACATAAAGGTTTCCTCTTTATTTTGTTTTATTTCTGGGTATGTAATTATGAAAAAAGTGATTAAAGATTACACTTATTTAAGTAATTTTGTTAAACAAGATTGTGATTATCATGAAAAAAGAAATGAGGGTGCCAAAAGATAAAAATTAGAAAGTTTCCTCATTTGTTTTTAAACCTGGCTGAAATGGGCCATGAAGGCCCTTTTAGCACATCTGCAGACTGCGTGTAATGTTACGTGTTACCATGTTATGTAATTATTTCTCGAGTCAGGTCGAGATGTCAGAGCTGACTTAAATTTTTCTCAACTTCATTTCTCTCCCCCATTTATCTGCTGCTCTGGTTGTTAGTGCAATTTGCTTGTTTCCTATCTGGTTTATGGATAAAAGTCAGGTTTCTCTTCTTGTAACTTTCATATGTGAATTCTACATTATGCTAATTTTTTGTGGAAGTATGTCCTCTTCAACCACTAAGAGATGTTTTCTTTTTTTAATAACTTGGCTATCCAATTATTATGTTTTTTCTTTTAAGATTGAATAAGGATTCTTAATTGGTATTATCAGTGAGAAATATGTTTGTCCTTTAATGTGCTATATTTAATGAACATGGCTAAGCATGTTTATTCAAAATTACTAGGGCTTGTGCTTGCTTGGCTGTAAAATCAGACCAAGCAAGGGACGTCAGGCTCAGAAATTGGATTTTCTTTCAAATATTTGCACTTTTTTTTCTTAAATCAATGACACATCATGTCATGGAATTTTCTAGTCCAATCTTTTACTGGTTATAGTATTTCAAACTTTAAATACTACTTAAAGTTCATAATTTATATATTGTGTTATTGAGCCCTAATTGTGAATTTGTGATTGCAATATTTGAATATGAATGTTATAGGTTTGAAGATTATGGATTACATAATTAATCCCAAGGATATGAATGTTATAGGTACGGGTGGGCACAAAAACCAAAACCGAATTAAACCGAACCGAACCGAACCGAAAAAGGGTGTTTGGTTCGGTTCAAACCGATTTGAAATCTCAAAACCGAATTAAATTTGGTTCAGTTTCGGTTTTGGACATACAAAACTGAACCGAACCGAATAAACCGAACTTTCTTTATTAATTATTTTGTAAGGTTCAATTTTATTATGGATTGTTTGTTGATGATATTTTATTTTGGACTACATTATGTAGTACATTTTTTGACTTCTATTTTATAGAAGTTATGAAGATTTTATATTTTGATTGAATATGTAAACCAAATATAATTGAAATTTTAGATTTGGATTGAAAATTGAGTTGGATTTTGTTTAAATTATGTTTTACATATTATGTTTTCTTAAAAACATTTAAGCCTAAATGCCAAAAATGCAACTTAAAGGCCCCAAAAATTAAAAAACAAATAAAAAAACCTTCAAAGCTCAATAGACCCAAAACTGAATTGAACTGAACTGAGATAAAGGTGTTCGGTTCAATTCGGTTTTCAGGTTCAAAACGGTTCAAACCGATTCACATTTTCAAAAACCGAATATATGTTGGTTCAATACGGTTTTGGCAAAAACAGAACCTTGCCCACCCCTAGTTATAGGTTTAAAGTTGTGTGGTTGTAGGTTGGAGCAGCGATCTGGTACTATAAGTTTCCCTTTTCTCAAAGAGCCAAGTCTAGATAAAGCCTTTATAAATGAACAAATGGTCCAGGAGATGACAAGGGAATGCCCTTTGCTTGAAAAATTGGTTTTCAGATACTGTTGGGTGTGAAATGTTTTTGTGTGCCCGCAAACTCAAGGTTATGGAGATTTTTACATACTATGATGAAGTTGAATGTTTTAAAATTGCTGCCCCAAGTCTTGAAAAGTGTACTCTTTGGTTTGAAAAGCGTATGAGGTCATGTGTGATTGACATGACCAAGTGACCCTCATTGACCTATTTTAATTTAGTGGGTGTCAATTTGACCGACCGATGGTTTCATAGCATTGTCTCAAAATGTCCCTCGCTTGAGAATCTTCGTCCGTGTTTATGTAATTTCCTTAAAAATGTTATAATTTCATGTAATCGACTAAAAATATTGGAGTTTCAGAACTATTATGGTTTGAAGGTAGTTAATGTCTATACTCCAAATTTGGTGTCCTTTTCTTACCAAAGTAAACGAATACCCATTTGTTCAATAAAAGCTCCATGTCCATGAGAAGTTGGCTGTGATAGTGGAAGGCCACTTGACACTCGTTGGTGCCTTAATCTGAAGGATTTTCTCAGGGCTTCGAACCAAATTAAAGACCTATGTATAGATGTCAAATCAAGGAGGGTATTCTTTAAATTTTATATAATTAATTATTAACACTTATTTTTGTTACATTTAATTGCTTCTCACTCTTTTTTTTTTTTTTTGGTTATTGAATTAGACAAATTCCAAGGAGAACAGCCTTCACCCCCCTGTGAAGTTCGACATTTGTATCTAAATCTGGACAGAGTACCACTAAATTATGCAGCATTTCTAAGTGGTCTTCTTTCGGTTCGCCGTCCGAGGATTTTTTTCATTGGAAGCATGGAATAATGCTAACAACTTCTTTCAGGTACGCTCATTTTATGATAAATTCTTCTTCTTATTGTTTTGTTTCTCCTTTTTTTTCCCCATAATCAATGTATTAACAAAATTGGCCTATCTAAATTACTATTTGATGGGTGAATAAGAGAAACAAAATTGGTAATTTGTAAAAATTTTCCACTTGAATTCCATTAAAATGTTCTCTCTCTAAATCTTGTAGTAGAGCTGTTAAAAATTTAGTTTCTGTAGTTCCAAATTGTGGCTGTTAAGAAGAGAAATCAATATTATAACACTAGTTTGAGTTTGGCATCAATGGAATTCTAGTATGGAGTTATAAACAACAAAAATAGAAAGAATTCCTTTTCTTGTGCTCTTCTCTATTTACCTCGTATCTTTGACTATAACTGTAATCCAAGATGACAATTTTTACCTTAAGAAGGATAATGCATGCTTTTTCTTTGAACTCAGTCATTCAAGTGTCCAACATTTGCTTGAATTGCAGTGGCTTTATGACCTACTTAGGAAGGACACAAAATGTTGCAGTTCTCAAAGTATTGCAAGATTGATGGCTTCACACCATACGGTGATGCAGACAATGTCGATATAGATGATTCGATGAAAAAGTTGCCTAAAATTCCATTTGGAGTTCCTAAGTTTCGTCTAGATTGGTGATTTCTTCTACATGTTGAGAAGGATAAGTATTTTTGTTTAGGGAGTTCAATTCTTGGAATGATTTTATATCTAGCTTTTCTATTTAGCTTGGATAATCAAGTCTTGAATGTCTAATACTGGTGCAAGTGGTTTGTGAAGTTATAATTTACTAAAAGAAGATCAGAAAACATCTAGTAGTCATTATATTTCTTTGGTTTCAATATATTATTTTACTCTTATAATTATAATTACATTCAAAGCACTAACATTTCTCAACTTTATCAATTATAAAAAAGGTTTTATAGAAGATTTAATTGGGTATGTTGTCAATCTCTTACATAAATGCTTCTGTGATTTTTCTTAATATTGTAGAACTTTGCCAGGACTGGTGTTCTGTTGTACTGGTTTCCTGACAGCTGATCTGTCTCTGCTTTACAATTTTGGTCTAGGGCTTTTATGGAATTCAGATCCGGATAGATCAACTTCTGTTATGGAATTGTTTTTATGGCTATTTTATGTTCTGAAGCATCCTAGAGGAACTTATGCTTTCAATTTGCTTGAATTTTTTTGTAAATTTATGTGCTAGGTTCATCCAACAATTGAGGTTTGATATCTTTGGTTTTTTGTTAAAATTCAAATGTGCCGACAGGCCAAACACAAATCATACCGATAAAATCAATATGATTACATACCATTCCAGATACTGAGCAAATATTATAATTTTTTTTTTATCGATTATTGTTTATGTAGAACAAAGAAATCAACCATGTGATTCCTCCTGCTCATAGGTTATTTAGTTAGTGCCAACAGAGGCTTCATGATATTAGTTTAATGTGCCATGTTTTCTGATGTCTCATAAAAAAGTTCCCATCATGTTCATTGTAAACACAGTCGGTTGGAATGCCTATACTAGAGTTCCATGGATTTATAAGAACAAAAACAAAAACTAGATTGCATAATATGATATTAAATTGTTAAACTGCTCTGAATCTGGTCTTCAACAACAACAAAGTGGGAACTTATTGTACTATACAGAACCATAAGAAGAACATAGACTGGTGCAAATGGTTTGTTCAGTGATGAATTACTAAAAAACAGATCAGAAAACATTTAGCAGTCATTATATTTCTTTTGTTTTGATACAATTACAATTGGATGAAAATTAGAAAAAAAGTTTTATTGTGTTTTTTCTTAACATTGTAGAACTGGTGTTCTGTTTTGCTGGTTTCCTGGCAGCTGCAGTTTCTGCTTTACAATTTTGGTCTAGGGTTGATCATTTGTTGTTCTCCAGGCATCCCGAATTCAGAACCAGATAGATCAACTTCCATTGTGGAATTGTTTTTTTTTATGGCTATTTCATGTTCTGAAGAATCCTATAGGAGCTGAAGCTTTCAATTTGATTTTACTTTTTTGTAAATTTACTTGTTGGGTACATTCAACAATCTTCTGTTAAAATTCAAACGAGCCAGCAGGCCAAACTCAAATAATACCAATAAATCAATTGGTTCAACCAAGCTGTTTTTCCCGGGCAACAAAAAAAAATTACATGAGAATCAAATAATAATAAAACCAGAGTGTAAGTATCAAAAAAATAATGATAAAAAACAGAGTACAGATAACCAGAAAAAAAAAAAAAAAAAATCCAAGAATGTTAAGTAACATTTTAAGTCTTGAATAAAGTGGAATTATCGTATATGAAAAATATAGGATACCTTACAGGAGGACTTGTATGAATTAACGGGTGATATTGATACTGTTTTTGCGTGCATGGGGAGCAATCAGGTGGAAATAGAGTGTCAATATTGACATCTATAAAACTAATTAATATACCATATTTTATTTAAAATTTAATTACAAAAATATCCTAATATAATTTTACCAATAAAGACAATTTACTTCATTGGAAACGGTCAATTTTTTTTCCCAATTTTTAATAAAATAGTATTTTTTTATATATATAATTACTTTATTAATTAATAAAATAAAGAAAAATATGTTAAAATAATAGTAAAAACAATATTTAACCTACAAAAACAATATAAAAATTAAAGTTTAATTAGAATAAATTAACCTTCAAGATTTTGCTTGTAACTATTGTTGACGGTGCTTTTTCGTCAAGGTGAAATATCAACTAGCCAACAATTAAATTCGTGGTTTGTTAATGGCAAAAGATGAAATAAAGTGATAGAGAGACACGATTTTACGTGGAAAACCCAAAAAGGGAAAAAACCACGGTTGCCGGTGACGGTGTTGAATGAGTTTCACTATGAGGAAATAGATTACACACTCATAGTGACACCAATATTGATATATATATATATATATATTTTACTCATTAATTAATGCTAAATTTTTATAATAAATATTGGAAGAATATTCTTTAAAGATACTCTTTTGGTGTAAAATTTGGTGTGGAACGTTTGAGTGAAAAAAATTTGGATTCCCCAATTAGTATAGTTCTGTACATTGGAGATGACCTAAGAGGTGAGTTCAATTATGTTGATTATCTTTTAATGAGTTATAGATTTAGAGTGGTGTTATTAGCACCCCTTTATTGATCTAATAATACCCATATTTTAAATTTATTTAATATTTTATTCATATCTCTTACTAAAATTATGTAAAAAGACATATAATTCTGTTACAACTCTTCTACCAAATAAATTCTAATAAAACCCCCTACAAACAATTTGTTTACTTGAATTTTTTATTTGGTTATGTTGAAGGATGCGACGGAGATTATAAGTAGAAGAAGAAACTATGAAGTGTGATGGAGCGATGGAGGTTATATCATAAAAGGTACGAAGAAAAACAAAACAAAAGTAATGGCCTAAGGAGCGGTGTTGGACTATTGGCTGGATACCAGCCTTCTTGTATTTTATCCTCTGATTTATTTATTTATTTTTTAATATCCCATCTAGTTATTTGAATTCAGCCTTCTTGGAGGTGGGGGCGCAGGAGATGAGCAGCATGGAGTGTATGAAATTTAGAAAAGAGACCAGGACAATTTGGGAAATTAATAAATAAAAATTTATAAATACAAAGACATTTAAAAATGGGGCATTATTAGTTAATTAAGGTGATGCCAAATTGCCAATAGCACCACTCATAGATTTAGTCTTATGTGGACCGATCAAAAATTCCACAGAGCCACCGCAGTCCATTTATCTATCAATTTGTGGAGACCACATGGTTTGGAAATTCAATTGGAGTTATTCATCAATTTGTGGAAGTTGATCAATTTGTGGATAGTGGAGACCACGGTTTGGAAATTCTGATCAATTTGTGGGGACCATACGGTTTGAAAATTCAATTGAAGTTGAAACTTGAAACCAGTCAAACCAGTCTATTATTGATCGATTTGCAGAGACACGTGGTTTGAAAATTCAATTGGAGCTAAATTTGTTCTTGATTACTCTACTGATTTTTTTTTTTTTTTTTTTTAAATCTAAAATACTTTAAAATAATACTATACAAAACACTAAAAGTGAAATAAATAAAATAAATAAATAAATATTAGTCATTGATTACACATATCATCAAATCTATTTAAATCAAGAAAAAAAATCGGTTTAACAGAGGATCCAAATTTCAAACGTTATTCATCTAAAGTCAAAATAGTTGAATTTAACAACTCACATTCAACACACTCATGTATTTATATGAGTGCACATTTATGTGAACATCACCGTAAATATACATCGAATAACAACTTTCTTTTTTCAAAGGTAGTTCCTCTTGCCAGACTTATTTATTATTTATTTTTTAAGAAAAGGGTGGATCAGTGAATCACCACCGTATAAAAAAAATTAAAATCCTTTTTAAAAAAAAAAAAAAAAAATTGTTTAATCTCCCACCAATCAACATTTACCAGTGAATCACGAATTCACAATGAATTTAATTTGGACCACCTGCATGATGCGAGAAAAATAATTAAAGCTTTCATGTTTGGCTGTCACGTGGCAGCTAAACATGAAAGGTTCATTGAAAACAGCCAGTTTTTTTCTTAATTTTTAATAAAATAATATTTTTTTTATACATATAATTACTTTATTAATTAATAAAATAAAGAAAAATATGTTAAAATAATAGTAAAAATAATATTTAACCTACAAAACAATATAAAAAATAAAGTTTAATTAGAATAAATTAACCTTCAACATTTTACTTGCAACTATTATTGACGGTAGTTTTTCGTCAAGGTGAAACATCAACTAGCCAACAGTTAAGTTTGTGGTTTGTTAATAGCAAAAGATGAAATAAAGTGACAGAGAGACACTATTTTACGTGAAAAACCCAAAAAAGGAAAAAACCACAATTGCCGGTGACGGCGTTGAATGAGTTTCAGTATGAGGAAATAGATTACACACTCAACTCACTTTTCTCTCTAAAACACCTATAAAATGCCTTTTTCTATATATGTGTCGTTTACAATAAAAATGGGGTTATATTTATACTCATTTGTAACCGTAAACTTGTTGTGCAAGTAGTTGACTTGTAAAATCCCGTTATGGTTCTTCTTGTGAGGCTTTTCTTGATTATCTCGATCTCTTTCCCGTTTGATGTTTATCACGTAATTAATGTGATTAATTATGTGCTTGATTAGGACTCTGATGTTTTGAGAAAGAGATAAATTTGTTTTCTTGTTGAAGTGTGATTCTTGATTCCCATATCTTGGTGAGACTTCCTTTTTAGTCATCGAGTTTAATGATGCTTATTTGATCCTGATTTGGGCGAGTGATCTTTTCTGAGGAGATATCTTAGCCGACCAGAATCTTGTTTTGCCAAGATCCTCTTTTGGCCTAGCTACTCTCATCGCAGCGTACCTTGTGATACTAGATTGATGATATGCTCGCTCGGATGATGTGTCCCTAGTCAGCATTTTACCGGGTTTGACTAGTTGGCTTTTAATGACGTGGCACATCTTTCCTCCGACATTTCAACTCTCTTTAGGTGACACATCACTCCAACAAAATTTACATATAACAACTATATTTACGGCCATGATAATTACTCTACGCCTCTACAGGCTTGGTAACAACTTTTACGGTTACGGTAACCATTTTTACGGTTTTGGTAACCACATTTACGGCTTTGGTAACAATTTCACGGTTTCTTCAAAATCTTGCATGTACCTACGTTTATGGTCATGGTAACTACCTTTACTGGCTTGGTAACCACTTTTACGGTTTCAATAACATTTCATGATTTTTTTCAAACTTTGACTTGTGACTACCTTTACTGTCTTGGTAACTACTTTTACGGCCTTGGTAAACATTTCACTGTTTCTGAAAATTTTATTTGTAACTAAGTTTACGGCATTGGTAACTACTTTTACGGGCTTGGTAACCATTATTACAGCTTCGGTAACCATTTCATGATTTTTATTTTTAAAAAATTGGCCTTGTAACTACTTTTATGGCCTTGGTAACCACTTTTACAACTTTGGTGACCACTTTTACAACCTTGGTAACCATATAACGATTTCTTCAACATTTTTCTTGTAACTACGTTTACGGCCATGGTAATAACCTTTACGGGCTTGGTTACATTACTACGGCTTCGGTAACGATTTCATGATTTTTTTTTTTTCAAAATTTGACTTGTAACTATTTTTACGGCCTTGGTACCACATTTACAACCTTGATAACCGGTTTTACGACCTTGGTAACCATATCACGGTTTCTTCGAAATTTTGATTGTAACTACGTTTACGGCCATGATAACTGCCTTTATGGGTTTGGTAATAAGGATGGGCATTTCCCCAATGGGGCATCATCAAATTTCATCTCAAATGAGATTTGGTAGTGTGGGTGGGATCGAATTTGATCCCCAAATTCTAAATGGGAGTGGGAGCAAGGGAACCTCCCCCACCCCAATTTCCCCATTTCCCCCAAATATATTAACTCTAAGGGCGCGTTTGTTAACGTTTTCAGAAACTGTTTTTTATTTTCTGAGTCACAAAAACAGGAAAAACCCGTTTGGTAGGATGTTTTCAAAAAACTGTTTTATAAAACATTGAGAACAGTTTTCAGTTTTAATGAACAAAAAATTGAGAACTCTGAGAACAACAATTTGTTGTTTTCAGTATTCTTGAAAACTTTTTTTTAGCAATAAAATTTACTCAAACCAAATCCATCTTTTGGATCTTCATGGATCTATATCAAAAAGATGATGATGATTTCGATAGGTTTGATGATGAAAATTAAATTTATTTATTATTTAATTTTAATTTTTTTTTAGTTTCAATGTTTAATTATTTTAATATAACTTTTTCATTATTTATAATATTAATCTTTTAAAAATGATTTTAAAAATATTATACTAAACATGTTTTTTATGTTTTGATTATCCGAATATCGTTTTCAACCATTGCTACCAAACGCGTTTTCGAATTCAAAAAATCCAAAAATCAGTTTTTCAAAAACTTCAGATTACAAGAAAACAAAAACTAAAAAACGAAAACGTTACCAAACGGCCCCTAAGTCTCTAACCCTATTACTAAATCTAAACCACATTGGAATTTTATTTTGTTTTTATTTTTATCGTGTAATACTATATGTTTTTTTTCGGGGGGGGGGGGGGGGGGGGGGGCGGCGGGGGGGAGTGCGATTTTATATTTTAGATTGGATATTTTGATTATTTTTTCGATTTGATATTGAAACAGGATGAAACGAAAATTGAGATGGTCGGATTTCAAATTCCAAATTATGGATTTCAAATTGTAAATTATGTTTCAAAATGGGGAAATATGGGGCAGGGATGGGGGTGGGGGAACCTCCCCCAAAACATCCCCATCCCCGGTTCCTCCAAATAGGGTTTTTGGGTGGGAGGGGAGGGTATAGGAATTGGCGTGGGGGTAGGGATGGGTATTTCCCAATGGGCCCCACCCCCATTTGTGGGCAAATTTTCCCCCAAATGGGGTTTGAATGTGGGGGTGGGTGGTAAATTTTTCGCCCAAATCCTAAATGGGGGTGGGGGTGGGGAACCTCCCCACTTCCATTTCCACCAAATATATTTAAATATATTAATTTTATTTTCTTAAAAAAAAAATTAACTTAAAATCACAATCACCCAATAACCCATGGTCACCCGCTAACCCACCTACAACCACTAAGTCACTAACGCACTAACCCATCTATATTACTATAAGTATTTGTATTAACTTTGGATTAAATTAAACCAATTAAATATTTTAGATTTGATATTTTAATTATTTATTGGATTTGGTATTGAAACATAGTGAATCGAAATACTGGGATGGTTGAATTCTGAATTCTAAATTCTAAATTATAGATTTTGGATTGAAAAATATTGGGATTAGAAATAAGGTATGAGGGTGGAGGTAGGGGAGGTTTTAGGAATGGGGGTAGGGGTGGGGATAGGGGTGGGGGGTCCCTCCCTAGCCCAATGGGCCCCTACATTGTCCATCCCTAGTTGGGGTGGGGTAAGGGGACCTCCCATGTCCATCCTTTTTGGTAACCATTATTACACCTTTGGTAACCATTGAAAATAACCATAAAGTGTCTAAAAAACCTAAAAGGGGGTGAATATATGAGTTGTTAATCGATTTATTTACCAACTTTTTGATTAGTCGAAATTAAACACGAATAACAATAAAATCAAGTGAAAGTGCGGAATATAAATGACACTTGATTTTTTTGTGCGAAACCCTCCAACGGAAAAAATCCACGGGACTATACTCGTTAGTCACTTAGTCACAGAAATCTACTATTTGAATATTGATTACATCTTAAGTTGATTCCTAATCACTCTTCTCAAGGATCGTAACTCAATCTATTTTACCCGTAAGCCTTTAATAGTGAATCTTGATAAATGATGGCCAACCAATACCTTTGGTTGCAAGACTTCTTTTTGCCTGTACAACTACCACATGTAGTCACAAGACTTGGCCTCAATGAAGAGAATTAATGCCTAAGTAAACATGTAACAATGCTCAATTGCATATGAGTGCATGACAACACTAGATGCTTTACTAGATATAGAAAATGCAAATCTCACAACCAAGCTATAAGCTAACCCTAATCAATATCATAACTTCAAAAGATATGAAAAAAAAAAAATGAAACTTTGCAATAAATGCGATGACTTGGCTAAGTAGAACAATAAATGAAGAGTAATGTTTGTTCTTACTTACCAAGTGATGAAACAATGATGAACCATGCTTTGATACTTGATGATGCTTAGATGCACATAGTTATGGGGAATGGAGAGTCATAAATGATTGTTTGAACCAATCTCTCTCTAAGAACTCAACAATGCTATCTCAAAAAATTTCGAAGTTCTTGTCAAACAAGATGGTGTCTTGGACTATTTATGGAGTTCTCTCAAAACTACATCCTTTTATGCAAAGAACTGTTTTTTCATGGTCAAAATTTGTGGTTGACCATGATGAAAAACAACCGCGACAAAGGCAACTCAAACGTCATCGGAAAATCTCAGTCCTATTTCGCAGTGCTTTATGATGAAGACATGATCGCAAAAATAGCTGGAGAAAACTTCGTGCCTATTTTTCGTTGTTCTCCAGGACGAAACCAAGGCAGTGAAAACCTCTGGAACGTTTTTTGCGTCCAAACTTCGTAGTGGACCTAGATGACACTTGGACCGTGACATCCTCTAGAAGGATTACCGTGCACATTTTTCACGGTGGACCAAGACGGCACTTGGACCGCGACAATGAGAAGAGGAGACCTTCTCAAACTATCGAACACACTAACTTATATGCCGTATGTGCAAGTGTGAAATGGTGTGATGCACACTAAAATGACATTAAAAACACAAGTGAATGAATTGTGTGTGTGTGTGTGTGTGTGCACCTAAGTCTCTTCAAGAGTACAAGTCAATTGATATACATTTGAAGCTCTTGTTCTTGAAGCTTTGAGATGCCGAGAAGATTGTTGAACACAAGAAGATCCTATTCTACTCATTATAAAACATCTCAATATGGTTTGTCATAGAAATAAGTCAATCACTAAATGGAAAACCTTACAACTATTTCATGATTTTTTTTTTTAAAAAAAATTGACTTGTAACTACTTTTACGGCATTGATAACCATTTTTTATGTTTTGGTAACTATATTTACGGCATTGGTAATCATTTCACATTTTTAATTAATTTTTATCTTTCTCATATTTTTAATAAATAAAATCAATTCAAATTAAGTTATTTCTTTTCATATTTTTTCTTTAAAAAGATTATGATAAAAAAAATATATTATTAATAAAAAAGAATAAATATAATCCATTTAATAGGTTTTATATGTAACTTACCCAATCGTTAAAAATTGAAAACAAAAGTATAAAATAGTGAAAACACCAAACTCATAATGTTTATTGTTTATATAATTTAATTTATTTACTTATTTTAAAATTTATATTTGAATAATATTATATTGTTAATATTTAACCTATTTTATATGATTATAATTAGTATTCATAAACTAATAAAATTAAACAATTTTAATAAATTAGTAATTATGTAAAACGGTGTGGTTTTGGGTTGGTTTATAATATTAAATACAACTATAAAATTCTACCAAACCACACGCCATGCCACACTCCAGCCGTGCACTCACTCCATGACACACTCCAAACCACACACCAGCCAATCATCCATGCACTCACTCTAACCGGTCACCGGTTTTAAGTTTATAGAATATTATATATTTTAAATAAAAATACTGTTTGGTAACTTATCTTTTAAACCGTTGGATGAATTTTTTTTTCAATGTATAATAGTCACTCCCATTTTATTCAATGTATGGGCCCATTATCAAAATCTCCCTGCTTGTGTTCAATGTATGGGCCCATTAGTCTTATTCAATGTATTAGGTGTTACTTTTCATTCGGCCATTAAAAAGCTGAAAATGACTAATTTTTTTTATCTACCAATAACCAATTCACCATCTTGCTACTTTTCAAATTAAATAATAATTTAATTCAAAGCAATATTGGACATGATTACATGTTTTACCAACGTCAAAGACTCAAAGTAATAACTTTGGTTTTCACCTTTTTTTTTCTTATAAATACCTGATGTATATGGCAGCATTTTCACATCCAAAAACTCAATTTCTGATATTGTAATTGTCTTTCAAGTTTCCATCTTTCAAAATTATGGCTGATGCAATTGTTTCCGTTGTCTTGGAGCAATTGGCTTCAATCGCCCGTCAACAGATTGATCAAGAAGTTAAGCTGGTATGGGGTGCCAGCAAAGAAGTGAAAAGGCTGACTAACAGTTTCCAAGCCATTCAAGATGTGCTCGTTGATGCGGATCAAAGGCAAGTGAAGGAGAGAACAGTGAGAGGCTGGTTAGATAGGCTGAAAGATGTATCCTACGATGCAGAAAACGTGTTGGATGAGTGGAACACCTCAAAGCTGAAATTGCAAATTCAGAGAGCTGAAAATGCTCTTACTCTTAAGAAGAAGGTATGTTCCTTCTTCCTCTCTCCTTGCTTTTCTTTTAGAAAAGTCGTTCTGCACCATGATATAGCTCACAGGATAAAAAGATTAAATAAGAGTCTAGATGAAATTGCCGCATATAAAGAGAGGTATAACTTTAATACAATTATGAGTGTCGAACAACCTCGAGGAGTAGAAAGCACATCCTTCATTGATGAGTATACGATATGCGGTCGAGATAAGGAAAAAAATACATTAATGAGCAAGTTGTTGAGTGAGAGTAGCGATGAGCATGAAGGCCTCCATATAATCTCAATTGTAGGGATGGGAGGAATGGGAAAAACAACTCTTGCTCAACTTGCCTTCAATAATAATGAGGTGAAAAACAATTTTGAAATAAGAGTATGGGTTTGTGTCTCAGACCCTTTCGATAAGTTACGGGTTGCCAATGCAATAATTCAAGGTCTAGAAGGTCAAAGCTCTAGCTCTGCCACATTGGAGTCTGTTCTACAAAATATTCATCAATCTATTGTAGGAAAAAAAATTCTTCTTGTATTAGATGATGTGTGGACTGAAGACTACAATGATTGGGAACCATTGTACAATTGTCTCAAGAATTGTCTCAACGGAAGTAAAATTGTAGTCACCACACGTAAGGAGACGGTTGCTCTTATGATGAATTCGATTGTTATCCCCATTAAAGAATTGTCTGAAAGTGAGTGTTGGTCGGTGTTTAAGCACTTTTCTTTTATTGGTAGGTCTGATGATGAGTGTAGAGAACTAGAAAATGTTGGAAAGGAAATTGTTGGCAAGTGCAAAGGATTGCCTCTTGCAGCAAAGACTATGGGAAGTCTCCTGCGCTTTAAAACAACTAGAAAAGAATGGGAAAATATCTTAAATAGTGGGATGTGGGAACTAGAAGAGTTTGAGAAGGGTATTTTTCCTCCTCTGTTACTAAGTTATAACGATTTGCCTCTTATGGTCAAAAGATGTTTCTCATATTGTGTCATATTCTCAAAAGACTACCAATTAAATAAAGATGAGTTGATTAAGTTATGGATGGCTCAAGGTTATCTAGGACTAAAACAACAAAAAGGGGAAATGGAGATGATAGGTGAAAAATATTTTAACATCCTAACCACACGTTCTTTCTTCCAAGAGTTCATAAGAGATCATATTGGTGATATTGTAGGATGTAAGATGCATGATATTGTGCATGACTTTGGTCAATTTATCACAAAGAATGAATGTTTTGCAATGAAAGACAGTGATTTTGGAGACTCAAGCATTAACTTTACTTTTGAGAAGGCTCGTCATTTAAGTTTGATGGTTGACAAAAATAGTTCATTTCCTATCTCCAATTATAATATCAAAAACTTGCACAGCCTTTTGTTTCAATTTGAGTCTGGCATGAATTCATTTGATGGAGTCTTGCTAGAGTTGTTGGGTAAAAATACATGCTTAAGGGTGTTAGCTATGGGGGGTACTGCCAAGTTTGATATGATGACTAGTATGTGTTCTTTCTATCGAATAAAGTTAGAAAGAATTCCAAAAGAGATAAGAAAGCTAATACATTTGAGGTATCTTGACTTGAGTAAAAATAAGGCCTTAGAAATGTTACCAGAAGAATTGTGTGAACTATGTAATTTGCAAACCTTAAATGTTTCCATGTGTGACAATCTTAAGGAACTGCCTCAAGGAATGGGGAAGTTAATCAACCTAAGACATTTAGTAAATGATTTCACTTGTTCTCTAAGGTATATACCCAAAGGAATTGAGAAGTTAACATATCTTCAAACATTAAGTGAATTTCATGTGAGTGGCGGTGATTATCATAGCAAAGCATGTTCACTTGAATTTTTGAATCAATTTGGCTGCCTTGAAGGATCTCTTGGTATACATGGTTTGGGAAATGTGACAAATGTGAGTGAGGCTCAAAGAATACAACTTAAAAATATGAAAAACATTTTTGAATTGGGATTAGGCTTCGGTGGGTCGGATTTGGTGAACAATGAAGCAATTATTGAAGCTTTACAACCTCCTCCAAATTTACAAAAGTTACTAATATCCGAGTACGCAGGCAACACGGTGTTACCCAATTGGATAACGTCATTAACCAATTTGAGAAGCATATGGTTATTTCAATGGATCAACTGTGAGAAACTACCTCCATTAGGAAAAGTGTCATCTCTTGAAACAATTTATATACGGGGAATGAAGAGAGTGAAAAGAGTGGGTATTGAAATTTTGGGATTAGAAAGTGATGGCATTACTTTGTCATCATCGTCTTCATCAGTTTCTGCTTTTCCCAAATTGAAATCTCTCAAATTTCGTGAGATGGAGGAATTGGAAGAGTGGGATTTTGGGATTGAAGATGATAATATAACAATCTTGCCATCTCTCCGTTTATTGGAAATTAGAGATTGCCCCAAATTAAAGGTGTTGCCCAAGAAGATTCTTCGGATGGCACCACTCGAAGTTTTGAGCATAGAAGGGTGTCCTATTTTAAGGGATCGGTATAGAGAGGGAACAGGAGAGAACTGGTCCGACATCTCTCACATCCCTAATATCCGAATTGATGGCAAGTATATGCAAAGAAACGACCAGTGAACTCTTTGGAAGGGATGGGACAAACATGCATCCAACTCCAGGTATTTTCTTCTCCTCCTCTCTTTACTTGATTGTTTTTGTTTTCAACAGTTTGTTATATTTATATATATCCCCACTTATTGGAAACCGGTCATAAGTAATTGATTAATGTTTAATTTGGTGAATTCGATCAATATTCTCGGTTTTATCCACTTGTTCCATTACTTGCAGGCTTCTACAGAGACACTTTTGATATCAATTGTTAGAATTTAGAAAGCTTCCGTGTTCAAGGGGAATCAAATTGTCATGCCAGGATGCATTGAAAAGAAAGGTCAGGAACAATGCTCATTCAATTTATTTTTATACTTCTTAATGTTTGAAATTATGCATGTTTGTAAATTTCTTGTGTTTTGCTGCATAGGAAAGAGGCATGAAGAAGATGCTCAAGGCACTCAAATTTCAGAGCTTGATAGGTGAACAGACCAGAATGCGTCCAAAAGAAGAATGAAACAAGAAGATAGCAAATCAATAGTTTCATTCTGATGTTACTGGAAGAGGCAGAGGTTCAATGGGTGTTTGCATGAAATCAAACATGAGAGCCCAGAAGAGATTTTGCCTGTTTTGAGGTTGTTCATGCCTACCTGTAGACTTTGCCTCAACAGACGATGGCTCGGTGTTAATCGGTACTTTTGAGTTTTTTTGATGAAGACTTACTTGGTAAGGTTATATAACACAGTGGAAGTACAGTAATAATTATCTTTAATTTTTTTAATGCAAAATATATGTAGACCATGATCCTATTACTTTCTTTGCTTTGCAGATCTTCATTTAAGAGTATGTCAAAGCTGGTTGATCTTCATTGGAATGTGGTTCACCACATTTTATCATTGGCAGAGCATTGTATTTTTGAAGGGTAAGTAATGCATTCTGTTATATTTTCACATTAATTCCAATCTAAAGATTCTGACAACAATATTTTGGTGGACCCACTACTACAAAAATGTTAAAAAACATCATTAGATTTCACTAAAAGAAATCGGTTTTTGGTAACCGATTTTAAAAAAGCTTTTAGACATCGGTTTTTATAAAAACCAATGTCTTAAAAATTACAATTTCAAAAGACATTGGTTTTTAAGAAACACGATAATAAAAAAAAAAAACGTTTAGACATCGGTTTTTATAAAACCGATGTCTTAAATTTTGCATTGAAAAGACAACGGTTTTTATAAAAACCGATATTAAAAACAAGCATTTAGACATCGGTTTTTATAAAAACCGATGTGGATTCAAAAGCAAATTCTGCAATGCAAATTTGACCTATGTCCACATTCAAGTGTGCATCTCTAAAAACACTCAACGTTATTTGCTCAAATTTTGACACAAGAAAGTAGACATGCAAAAAAACACTTTTAAATCAGAAAATATTCCAAAAATCGATTTGGAAAAGTGTGAAAATGAGCGATGAAAACAACTCACTCGCGAATTCGCGAATCGCTTCTGACCTTTGACTGAATAATTGATCATAACTTTCAAAATACCGCCTGGAATTTTACGTCCTATATACCCTTGGATTCGTATCGAAAACTTGAAGAATCCAACATGGATGAAAAAATTTATTTCATTGCCAAAAGATACAGTTTTAAGGAAAAAGTTTGCACAAAAATATCTCCAATCGCTTCAATTCTGACATTTAACTGAATAATTGATCATAACTTTCAAAATACAGCCCGGAATTTTACGTTCTATATACCGTTGGATTCGTATCAAAAAATCAAAGAATCCAACATGGATGAAAAAATTTATTTCGTTGCCAAAAGATACAGTTTTAAGGAAAAAGTTTGCATAAAAATATCTCCAATCGCTTCAATTCTGACCTTTGACTGAATAATTGATCATGACTTTCAAAATACCACCCGGAATTTTACATTCTATATACCGTTGGATTCGTATCAAAAAATTGAAGAATCCAACATGGATGAAAAAATTTATTTCGTTGCGAAAAGATACAGTTTTAAGGAAAAAGTTTGCACAAAAATATCTCCAATCGCTTCAATTCTGACCTTTGACTGAATAATTTATCATAACTTTCAAAATACCACCCGGAATTTTACGTTCTATATACCGTTAGATTCATATCGAAAAATAGAAGAATCCAACATGGATGAAAAAAATTATTTTGTTGCCAAAAGATACAGTTTTAAGGAAAAGGTTTGCACAAAAATATCTCCAATCGCTTCAATTCTGACATTTGACTAAATAATTGATCATAACTTTCAAAATACCGCCCGGAATTTTATGTTCTATATACCATTGGATTCATATCGAAAAATCAAAAAATCCAACATGGATGAAAAAATTTATTTCGTTGCCAAAAGATACAGTTTTAAGGAAAAAGTTTGCACAAAAATATCTCTAATCGCTTCAATTTTTACCTTTGACTGAATAATTGATCATAACTTTCAAAATACCACCCGGAATTTTACGTTCTATATACCGTTGGATTTGTATCGAAAAATAAAAGAATCCAACATAGATGAAAAAATTTATTTCGTTGCCAAAAGATACAGTTTTAAGGAAAAAGTTTGCACAAAAATATCTCCAATCGCTTCAATTCTGACCTTTGACTAAATAATTGATCATAACTTTCAAAATACCACCCGGAATTTTACGTTCTATATACCATTGGATTCGTATCGAAAAGAATCCATCATGGACGAAAAAATTTATTTCCTTACCAAAAGATACAGTTTTAAGGAAAAAGTTTACACAAAAATATCTCCAATCGCTTGACCTTTGAGTACTCATGAATAATTGATCATAACTTTCAAAATACTGTCCAGAATTTTACGTTCTTTATACCGTTGGATTCGTATCGAAAAATCAAAGAATCCAATGTGGATGAAAAAATTTATTTCATTGCCAAAAGATACAGTTTTAGAGAACCACACAATAAAAAATGAAATCTTGTAGTCAGGCGGTAAATGCTTACCACTTTGACTTTGAGGTTGCAAGTTTGATTCCTCATAATGACAATTAAATGTCATTATTATCAGAGGTGGGGTTGGCCGGATGGTGGAGCAGGCCGGCGACGGTGGGATTAATTTTTGTATTACATCAATTTTACATCAGGGTTTTTAAATCGGTTTTAACTAAAACTGATGTCTTTTCTCCTGGGTTTTTAAATCGGTTTTAAGTAAAACCGATTTCTTTTCTCTTGTTTTACATCAGTTAAAAACCAATGTCTTTTGCGCTTTTTTTCTAAATCACTCAAAAAGACATTGGTTTTAAAATTTTCAAAATCCGATTTCTTCCATATAAAAAAACCGATTCCTTTTGCATTTTTTGTAGTAGTGACCAAAATGCCTCGCATTACCTTGAAAAATATATATTCAATGATGGCATGTCCTTTATAGACATGGCGTGTGAATGTTTGAATGTGTGATGATCTTCTACTGGGGGATTCTGCCATTGAAGAATGAGCTGTCAAAACTTGTGATATTATTTTCTTGTATTGCTTGAAGAATCGATGACATAAGATGGTGTGTGACTTTGACATTAAACTATACAAGTAGAGCTTTGAATATGATATTGATTAATTAATTTTTAACAAGCTATGTTTCGTCTTGAATGTTTATATAAAATCTAATTTGATTTTATACCATACAGATGATCCATGCTATTTCATGCCAAAGATGTAATCATGTGTAATGCACACTTCTTGCTCTTGACAAGTTACACAATCTTCACAAGGATTTCTTGTCTTCGTGCTTGGTGTTTCGCTGCATAGAAAAGAGGCAAGAAGAAGATGCTCAAGGCACTCAAATTTCAAAGCTTAATAGGTGAACATACCAGGATGCATCCGAAAGAAGAATGAAACAATAAGATAGCGAATCAATAATTTCATTCTGATGTGACTGGAAGTGGCAGAGTTTCAATAGTAGCAAATCAAACGTGAGAGCCCAGAAAGAGTTTGCCTCTTTCGACTTGTTCATGCCCACCTGTAGCACTCCAGGTTGTTCATGCATTCAACAACGTTTCTTGATTAGAGTTATCATAACAAAAACCTGATTCCGGCATCAATTTCAGCTGATGCCGTATACTTCTTAAGGTTTTGAAATTAATTGTGCATGTTTGTATGTTGTCAGGTGTTTCAATATGTAGGAAAGAGGCAAGAGAAGAAGATGCTCAAGGCACTTTTTCTTGATAGGATGCGTCCAAAAGAAGGCAGAGAGGTTCAATAGGTATGCTTCCATGAAATCAAATGTGAGAGCCCAGATGATGCTTTGCCCACCTGTAGCACTCCAAGTCTCCTCCATCAACAAACGCTGGCTTGGAGTTGATCCGTTAATTATGAGTTGCTTTGATGAAGACTTCCCTGATAGTAGTAATTATCTTTAATTTTTTTAATGCACACAGAATATTACTTTTTTTAGGTACAGTAGTAATTATCTGTTGGCCATGAAGCACATGATCCTATTACTTTCTAAAGAAGATAGGAATTGAATAATTTTGCTCACTGCTTTTTTCAGTGATTTCATGTCATTATTTATAGAGAAATATACATATGTAAGGAGAGATATTCTCTCTATTTACAACGGTCATTGGAGAGAATTTCTCCTCTATTTACAGCAGACACAAGAGAGATTTTCTCTCAATTAACAATAGAGAAATGATAGTGACTTGCTCTCAATTTACTGCAGTGATCAGGGAGGCCATTTATTTTGGTCAACTACTTTGTTATCTCAACAACCCCCCTCAAACTGATGGGTAGCAAGGACGAACCATCAGTTTGTCACGAAGAAACTTGAACCGTGGTGAAGATAAACCCTTTGTGAAAACATCAGCAACTTGTTCAGTGCCAGAGAGGAATTTGATATGTAATGCATTTCGCATAACCCGTTCTCGAAGAAAATGATAATCAATCTCAATATGCTTAGCACGCCCATGGAGCACTGGATTAGATGCTAAGTAGGTGGCACTTACATTATCACAATGTAAAGTAGGAGCTTGCCGTAAGGGAATATTTAGCTCTCTAAAAAGAAAGAGAAGCCATTGAATTTCTGCAGCTGTATGTGCAAGGGCACGATATTCGGCTTCAGTACTGGATCTTGAGACAGTGGTTTGCTTCTTAGCAGCCCATGTTAGAAGGTTTGGACCAAAGTAAATGCACAAACTGGTAGTGGATCGACGGTCATCGGGGCAGCCTGCCCAGTCGGCATCGGAATAACCATATAGATGTTCATCTGTAGACTTACTGATATGGAGTCCATGAGAGGGAGTGTCTTTGAGATATCGTAAAATCCTTTTGACTGCTATCATGTGGGTTTGGCGAGGTTGATGCATAAATTGACAAACTTGATTCACAGCATAGGTAAGGTCTGGTCTCGTCATGGTGAGGTATTGTAAAGCACCAACAAGGCTGCGATAAGTAGTAACATCAACCAAGGGAGTTGAATCATCCTGAGACAATTTGGTACCTGCAGCTACAGGAGAAGAACATGGTTTGGCAAGCAAAAAGTTAGTTTTCTTCAATAAATCAAGAGCATATTTAGTTTGATTGAGCTTTATGCAATTGTCATTTCGGTGAACCTCAATACCCAAGAAATAGTGAAGTGGACCCAAGTCTTTAACTTCAAATTTCTTATGCATATGGGAGATTATAAAAGATATAAAAGTAGAGCTCGCCCCTGTGAGAATAATATCATCTACATATAGTAGAAGTATAGTAAGCCCTTGAGAACCATGATGAATAAACATTGAAGTGTCTGTACGACTACGTGTGAAGCCAATCTCAAAGAGAGCTTCACTAAATCCATCAAACCAAGTGCGAGGTGCTTGGCGAAGACCGTAAATGGATTTGTGTAAAAGACAAACATGATCAGGAAAATTACGATCGGTGAAACCTGGTGGTTGTTTCATATATACAACTTCAGTCAAAACACCATGTAAGAATGCATTTTTGACATCAAGTTGACGAATGCTCCAACCTCGGTTTAGTGCAAGAGACAAAACCAATCGAATGGTGGGCGGTTTGATAACCGGGCTGAATGTTTCATCATAGTCAATACCGTATTTTTGGTTGTATCCTTTGGCTACAAGACGGGCTTTGTATCTTTCAATGGTACCATCCGCTTTCTTTTTGACTTTGAAAACCCATTTACAACCCACCAAATTTGTAGCTTTAGATGCTGGAACAAGTGACCAGGTACGTTGCTTAAGTAAAGCATTAAATTCATCCAGCATCGCTGTTTGCCAGTGTGGAAATTTAGAGGCTTCAGTATAACAAGTGGGCTCAACATCAAGATTCTGAATAACTGTGTGAAGACATGTTGGTAAAGGATGTCGAGTGGAGAGACCAGTGTATGGAACTAGAGGTTTACGTGTACCATCACGAGAACGAGTCACCATTGGGTGGACCAGCTGTGTATCGGTTAAAGGAATTATTGGTTGTGGTGGAGCAGAATTATCAAGTGGCTGGCTGGAGGTATTAGTGATAGTAGGATTTGGTGATGATTGTGTACAAATAGGTACTGTAGGTAACGTAGGATTTTGATTTATTTGAGGAGATGCTTGTGATTCTATAGTAATGGGTTGGGGTGCAATCTCTGGTGTAGTATTTGCTTTCTTGGTGGAGGTAAAATTAGGAAGCAGAAGACTACTAGAGGAACTAGCATGATTAGGTTCAGCTGGTTTGAGCCAAGACATGTCCGAATTTGATGACTTGAGAGGCCCTGTTGATAACATACTGGCAAAAGGAAAGATGTCTTCATTGAACCTTACATGTCGAGACATGTAAATTCGACCAGTTTTGATGTCAAGACAACGATACCCTTTGTGATTTGTTCCATACCCCAATAAAACACATTGCGTAGATTTTGGAGAGAGCTTATCCGCTTTAGTAGCACCTAAAAAAGGAAAACACTGACAACCAAAAGTACGTAAAGTGAAATAATCAGGAGCATGATTAAATAATAATTCAAAAGGGGACATAAAATTCAGTGTAGGAGATGGAAGTCGATTTATCAAATAAACCGCAGTTGAAAAAGCCTCCATCCAAAAACGACGTGGAAGAAATGCTTGATGGAGGAGAGACAATCCTGTTTCAACTATGTGTCGATTTTTACGTTCAGCCACCCCATTTTGCTGAGGGGTATAAGGACAGGTAAATTGATGATGTATGCCATGTTTAGAGAAAAAATCAAAAAATTGCTTATTATCGTATTCCAAGCCACCATCAGACTGAAAACATTTTATTTTTGTACCAAATTGATTTTCCACAGCTAATTTGAATTGACAAAAGTAAGTAAATGTTTCAGATTTACGAACGAGTGGAAAAATCCATGTATATTTTGAAAAATCATCAATAAAAATAAGATAATAACGAAAACCACCACATGATAATTCAGGTGCAGGACCCCATAAATCGGAGTGAATAAGTTGTAAAGGTGCAGTAGAAAAAGAAGTAGAATGATTAAATTTTAATCGACAACTTTTGTGAATAGAACAACTTAAACAATTTGAAACAACTATATTTCCAACAGTCTTGAGGCCTTTATTTTTAACTAAATAGGTAAGAATCTGAGGACATGGATGTCCAAGCCTATTATGCCAGTTAGAAAGAGTGGTGTTCTTTCTAACCATTCCTGAGAAGATGAATGAAGAAAAAGGTTGATCATGTTGTGCTTGAATTGGATACAGACAGTTCTTACTCGGACTGTGATGGAGGGTTCTCCCGGTGTGACGATCCTTAATGAAAAAACCAGTGGAGTCAAAAACACATATACAATTATTATCATTAACAAATCGATGAATAGAAAATAAATTAGTTGTGATTTCTGGCACATGTAAAACATTTTTCAAATCAAA
The DNA here is from genome assembly GCA_030490815.1 of Acer saccharum. Lineage (NCBI taxonomy): Eukaryota > Viridiplantae > Streptophyta > Magnoliopsida > Sapindales > Sapindaceae > Acer > Acer saccharum. The sequence goes on along the minus strand of CM059866.1, from coordinate 16,923,802 downwards.
ATTAGACGACGAAATTGATAATGACATATTACCAGTACTTGAGATTGGTAGAGTTTTACCATTTGCCACTGTAACTTGATCTGGTCCATGATAATCTTGACGATTTATAAAGGCCGAATCATCTGCAGTCATGTGATGAGTAGCTCCTGTATCAGGAAACCAAGTTGGATCATAAGATGATTGCAGACTCATTGCTGAAAAGGCTGTTGGCACATCATCCGGTTGATAAGAATAATTTGCTCGATGACGGCAAGTTAGAGCACCGTGCCCTGGTTTGTTACAAATCTGGCATTTTATAAGGGAATCCTGAGAAGTTTTAGGAGATTGATTGTAACTATGAGAGTTCCTACGGCCATATCCACGGCCATTTCCACGTCCACGGAAATTACCACGACCCCGACCATTGTCACGACCATTTCCTCGATTAGCAGCACGGTTACTTGTTGTAAAAAGAGCAGCTGTAGATTGAGTTGATGACGGATTGTGGTATACTTCTAGTCGTTTTTCACGATTTAGAAGCATACTGTATAACTCTTCAAAGGATGGTGGAGTTGACATGGTATGCACTGTATTGACAACAACATCATAATCAAGATCAAGTCCATCAAGAACACAACCAATAATTTCTCTGTCACTCATGGGTTGTTGAATAAGTGATAATTCATCACTAAGTAAACGAATACGATCCATATATTCTGTGATAGAAGATGAGCCTTTGCGAATGGTGGAGAGATCATGCTTGATTTGATAATATCGAGCATTAGTTTGGGATGTGTAGGCCCTTGAAAGAGCCTCCCAAGTGGAATGAGCAGTCTTATAATTAATGACTTGCGCAAAGACAGCAGGCGTCATTGTAGTGTGCAACCAACTGAGAAGAAGTTGGTCATTTTTCTTCCATTTACTATATGCAGGATTGCAGATAGTTTTGGAATCCACCACTATGGTTTCACTAGGAGCAGATATGGTGCCATCGATCATGCCAATAGTATCAGACCCATAAAAGATTGGGAGAAGTTGGCTTTTCCATAAAAGATAGTTGGTACGATCCAACTTGATAATGACTTTAGGTAGTTTAGGAATAAGAGGGGATGTTTCAGAAGCCATGTGAGAATATGAGTGTCTGGAAAAAAAAAACAGAGTATGTAAAAGGAGAAGAGAATAAAAAAATTATTAAGAGATTTAGATGAGAAGCTCTGATACCATAAAGAAGATAGGAATTGAATAATTTTGCTCACTGCTTTTTTCAGTGATTTCATGTCATTATTTATAGAGAAATATACATATGTAAGGAGAGATATTCTCTCTATTTACAACGGTCATTGGAGAGAATTTCTCCTCTATTTACAGCAGACACAAGAGAGATTTTCTCTCAATTAACAATAGAGAAATGATAGTGACTTGCTCTCAATTTACTGCAGTGATCAGGGAGGCCATTTATTTTGGTCAACTACTTTGTTATCTCAACACTTTCTTTGCTTTCAGATCTTCTTTTAAGAGTATGTCAATGCTAGTGGATCTTCATTGAAATAAGGTTCATGACATTTTATCATTGTCAGACCATGTCTGATGTTGATATACGAATTATGAACTAGCTGGTAATTTGGCCATAGAATCATATCCAATTTTCTGTCCATATTTTTTATCATTTCAAGCATGCTTGTTGATTATCATGCATGATTTAATGTTCTAACAAGTATACACTTTGTCAGGTGACTTTTGGTAATGTTCTAACAAGAGAGAAGAGCGAGGTGTGCTTCAGAAGAAGGGATTTTCATTGGATGGAAAATTAGAAACATCTTTTCACTGGATTTTCACATTATAATTTCATTCTTATGTCACTGGAAGTGGCACAGTTTCAATAGTAGCGAATCACTCCAAGACTTTTGACGTTGTTCATGGCTTCATGCCCACCTGCAGCACTCCAAGTCGCTTCCCTCAACAGACGCTGGATCAGTGGCTTTGATGAAGACTTCCCTGCAGGTTATAATATAACAGTAGAAGTACAGTATAAAATTATCTATAATTTTCTTAATGCGGAATATATATTGTAGGCCATGATCCTATTACTTTCTTTGCTTTCAGATCTTCATTGGCAAACCATGGTTTTATTCGGTTCACGTCCGATGTGTTGAATGTTGATATACAAATTATGAACCAGCTAGTAATTGGCCATAGAATCATATCCAATTTTCAATCCATATTTTGTATCATTTCAAGCATGCATGTTGATTATCATCATTTAATGTTACACGGGTAGATATTTGATTTGATAAGCTAACATGTATATTTGTTGTCAAAGTGGCTTTGGTAATTTGGGGGATGCAAGAGAGAGAAGAGCGAGGTGTGCATCAGAAGAAGGGATTTTCAGTGGATAGATAATCAGAAACATATTTTGGTTAAAATCCAATTCTGTATCATTCAACAGGCAAGTAATGCATTGATTATGACTGATGAAGTAGATAAAAAAGAAAGATCAGTAATTCCATTAAATATGTATGCTGATCTTATTACTTTTTTTGCTTTCAGACTCTCTCTTTACAATTAACAAGCATTAGATGTTATATTTTCATATTAAAGCCAATCAAATATCCTATCTGCTACATGATTTTCTGCCTCAATGCATATCTAGATTATGATTTTCTATGTAAAGTTTCTGCCTTCTTATCATTGGACATTAATTTCAAGGTAAAGACCAAGATGCATTGTCATATGATGGATTGATGGCTGACATTAATTTAATTTTCTATCATCAGGTATTTATTGATTGCTTAATTTTTGACAACCTATATTTCGTCCCAAATGTGAAGTTAAAAACTAATTTGTTATACCACATAGTTGATCCCTGCTATTTCATGCTAAAGATCTAATCATACGTAATGCACACTTCTTGCTCTTAGTGCCACTTCTGGTCCTACGACAGGGTATACAATTGGCCCTGTGAATGGAAAACCATTTCATGTAAGTTCCTCACTGACCAGAAACAGAGCAAACAGAGGCTTCATGATATGAGTTCATTATGCCCTGTTGAGGCTGTGGTTTATGGCAACAGGAGGAAATGAAGATTTTACAATAACATCTTTCTCTTGATCAGAATGTTTGACATCACTAAAGTTAATAGGTAATAGGTTGTCTTTGTTTTGTCTATGTTTTATCTCCATATTTGCGGTTAATTATCAAAAATATTTTAATGCAGTATAAATGGGTAAAATCTTTGGTTGGAATGCAATTCTGCACCTTTTGAAAGGCAGGACAAACATTTTATTAGGTTAGCCATTGTAATGGAAGAGTCTATGTCTTGACCTTGATAAATTTCAATATATGGCGTGTAATAATTTTTATTACTTCAATTTGATAGCTAATCGAGTCTATGTCTTGACCTTAATACATTGGTATCCTTCGTTAGATCTAGCATTCTTGGCGGATTTTGTCGTTGAAGATGCATGATCAAGTGATCGATGCCTATCAAAATCGTAGACATTATTGTCTTGTACGGCCTGAAAATTCAATGTCAAATGTTGTTGCATGCCATTAAACTAGGCAAGAGGCAAGTGGTTTATTTATTTATTTATTTATTTATTTTAATCATAAGGGATAATCTTAATATACGTAATTTTTGACAAACTAGGTTCTAATTGCAGTAGTAGAGCAGACATCAAATTCCAATTGAGAATCTCAATTCAGAAGGATTCAAATTTTCACGCCTAGTCAAGAAAGGATAAGGGCATGGTGTTATTGATCTACACCCGAACATTTATTAGTAATTGATAGCATCTGGACATTAATTTCTAGGTTAAGACCAAGATGCATTATGATATTTTGGCGTGCGACGTTAATTTAATTTTCTATCATCAGATATTTCTTCATTACTTAATTTTTGACAACCTATGTTTTGTCCCAAATTTTACAGTGGTGCCTCACATTTTGATATCACTACCTATATACATCAATCAATATTGGAAGCATTTGGAAGAAATGGTACGATGTAGTGAGCTTTTTATTGGATTTTTCACCATGATTTTATGCAAATCTACTGTTCTTTAATCTAAAAGCTTATGGCTGCACAGCATAGGAATGTGTAATATGATAGTTCTTGTGCTTTATATGTTGCTATTGGTGCTCTAATGATGTTGTCAACTTGTTGCAGCTACGAAAAATTGCTAGTGCGGAACCTGAGAAGATTCCTCAAAGACTAGGTGTAGCTGGACTGGCATTACTCTATGCTAACATAATCAATCAGATAGATAACATTGTAACTTAGTTTATATCATTTGTAATTCCCAAAAGCTCCAAAGCACAAGCTTCGTAATTCCCAGAAGCTCCAAAGCACAAGCTCCCAGAAGTTTAATTTGCTACAAACAACAAGATTAACAAGAGGTCATGGGATGCTCACCAGTGAAACCTTGACCATTGTTGGTGATAGCAGCACAGATAGTACAAGTGAATAAAAGAGTTAAATAGATGTGAACCTTGTTGAGGTGCTAGTAATTAATTCTCTTCCATTGTCTTCACTGTTCGGCTTGCTACGCTCTAATAATTAATGAAGCACAATGCAGGCAGCAAATCAGGACTATGAAATAGAGAAGCTTAACGAAAGGGATTGTGAACCTTTCAGGTGGTGTTTTTGTAATTCAGGTAATTCTCTGCTTACTTGATTTGATTAATGTATGAAATTTCATTCCCATTTTTTTCATTGGTTACAATTTTAGTGTTGCTTATTTAGGTTTAAGCAGCCAGGGTCTTTCTGTTGGTGGAATGGCAATTGTTGAGGTCACTTGTGGTGCACCTCTGTAAGAAATTCGAACACTCAAACGAAGGAGAAGCTTTAAAACTTTATTTCACTCTAAATATTTCTTACACCACTCCACTTGCTTACAATCACAATCTGAGTCCCTTTATATAGGGAAATGAGATGAGAAACAAACAAAGAAAATAAATGCAGAAGCAACAAATTCAAACTAGTTCACAGTTGGAAGATGGGAGATGGCAGTTGGGGAGTTGACAATGGTGGCTTCTGGAATTTCGGTGGAAAGCTGCTGGAGGCTGGCTGACTAGAGGCAAGTTCACATTTCAACATCCCCCCTTAAACTTGACTCTCCGTGTTTCGTCATACCAAGCATTGTCTTTAATCTTGAAAACACATCATGTTTGAGTGGCTTGGTGAAAATATCAGCAGCTTGATCATATGTCCTGCAAGAGACTAATTCCACCTCTTTATTCTTCACATGCTCTCTGATGAAATGATATCGCGTATCAATATGTTTGCTCCTCTCATGGAATACTGGATTCTTTGCTAGTGCAATCGCTGACCGATTGTCGATGTAAATCTCCGTGGGATTAACTTGTGGGAATCCCAAGTACTGCAACACATTTTTGATCCAGATACCATGACAAACAGCTGAGCAGGCAGCAACGTACTCAGCTTCACATGATGACAGTGTCACAATGGCTTGCTTCTTGGATGACCATGTGAACGCTGTATCTCCCATAAAAAACGTAAAACCTGTCGTGCTTTTACGTTCATCCAGATCTCTTCCCCAATCACTATCTGAATAGCCAATCAACCTGCAATCTTCACATTTGGTATATAAAATACCATCATTAATAGTACCTTTTATGTAACGGAGTATCCTCTTTGCTGCATTCATGTGAGATTGGTCAGGAGTCTCCATGTATCTGCTGACTAGTCCAACTCCGTAGAGTATATCTGGCCTAGTACACGTCAAGTATCTCAGGCTTCCAACCAAGCTCTTGAAATAGGTTGGATCAACATCTCCCCTTTCATTTTTTCTTAGCTCTAATCCTGTTTCCACTGGAGTTGTGACAGGATTGCATTTTTCCATACCAAATTTTTTCAGAATTTCTTTTGCATAGATACTCTGAGAGATGAAGATACCTTTTTCGCTTTGCATAACTTCAATACCGAGAAAATGAGCCATCAGACCAATGTCAGTCATCTCAAATTCTTTCACCATTCTCCTCTTGAAATCTTCAAACATGGCTGGATTGTTGCCGGTGAAGATCAAGTCATCAACATACAGGCATGCATATAACAGGCTTCCATCAATCTCCTTCTTCATATACAATGCATGCTCATACGGACATTTCTCAAATCCGTTCTCTTGGAAGTAATCATCAATCCTCATGTTCCATGCACGAGGTGCTTGCTTCAAACCATATAAGGCTTTCTTCAGTCTGCATACTTTATCTTCTCTGCCTTTCTTCACATATCCAGGTGGCTGTTCCACATAGATTTCTTCTTCAAGAAAGCCATTCAGAAATGCTGACTTTACATCAAGTTGGTAAATTTTCCAACTTTTCTGAGCTGCCAATGAAATTAGCAATCTGATGGTCTCTAGTCTGGCAACCGGGGCAAAGACTTCTCCGTAGTCAACTCCTTCCTTCTGTTTATAGCCTTTTGCTACAAGTCTTGCCTTGTACCTCTGGACTTCTCCTTTCGCATTTCTCTTGGTCTTGTAGACCCATTTTACTCCAATAGCTTTTCGGCCTTTTGGGAGATTAGTCAACTCCCATGTCTTGTTCTTTTCAATGGATCGAATCTCATCATCCATTGCACTTCTCCATTTTTCTTCTTGGTTAGCCTCTTCAAAGCTAACTGGATCACTTGTCATCAACAGACAATACAGAGTAATATCTTCTTCCACCTGTTCTGTATTTTCATACAGATCTTCTAAGCTACGTGTTCCTCTAGGCATCATATCTGAGAAATCACGTTCAATTGGTAATGGAGCATCATACCTTTGTGGTGAAGTGGAACCACGTTGAGGAGTCTGCCGATCTCTGGGTATTTGTGGCTCTGTAGCCACTTCTCTTGTCTCTTCTTCAGATATCAACTCGGCACTTCTGGAAGCTTTGGTCTGATCCCAATTCCAAGATTCATTTTCTTCAAAAATGACATCTCTGCTGAAGATCACTTTCTTGGTGATGGGGTTGTATAGCCGGTAACCCATAGTTCTGTCACCGTATCCAACTAGGATACACTTCTCTCCTTTATCTTCAAGCTTGGTTCTTCTTGCTTCTGGGACCTTGATGTAGGCAATGGAACCAAAAACTCTAAGGTGGCTCACACTTGGTTTGTGACTGCTCCATGCTTCTTGCGGTGTCTTTGTATCAAGACTCTTCGTAGGACATCTGTTTAGTAGATATACCGCACACAATACTGCTTCAGCCCAGAAACTTTTTGGCATGTTTTTATCCTTTAACATGCTTCTGACCATGTTAAGGATTGTCCGATTCTTTCTTTCAGCTACACCGTTTAACTGAGGAGTATAAGCTGGTGTGAACTGATGTCTGATTCCTTGTTGCTTAAGGAATTCCTGGAAAGCACCTGCAGTGTATTCTCCACCTTGATCTGATCTCAATGTTTTGATGTAGTAGCCACTTTGCTTCTCCACAAGCGTTTTGAACTCTTTGAAGTAACCAAATACTTCAGACTTCCTTTTGAGGAAATAGACCCAAGTCTTCCTGCTGTAGTCGTCAATGAAGGTGAGGAAGTATTGATTCTGTCCATTTGATACTGGTGTCAATGGACCACACACATCTGTGTGAACGAGCTCAAGTGGCATGGTTGCTTTCCAATTCGCTTCCTTTCCGAAGCTATTTCTATGTTGTTTACTGAGAACACAGCTTTCACACATCTCATTTGGGTGATGGATGCTTGGCAATCCTTTCACCATCTTCTTACTTCCCAGTTGCTTTAAACTTTCAAAATTGAGATGCCCATACCTGAGATGCCATAACCAGTCTTTGTCATTGATGATGGCTGTCAAACACCTTGGCGTATCATGATGGATTGCGAGAGGAAACATCCTGTTCTTCGTCATCTGGACTCGAGTAATCAGCTTCCCTCGTGCATCCGTAATGGTCAGTTGCATGTTTTGAAGGCTAATTTGATAGCCTTTCTCCAGGAGTTGCCCGAGACTTAGGTTGTCTTCATGTCTGGAACATAATAAACATTGGAGATAAAAGCATGATCTCCATTCTTCTGCTTGATCATGACATCTCCTCTTCCTTGGACAGAGATTTTAGAGAGGTCGCCAAATGAAATTTCTCCTTGAACTTTCTCATTAAGTTCAGTGAACAAGTCTTTTCTGCCAGTCATATGATTGCTGGCTCCAGAATCAAGAAACCAAACATCTTGATTTTGATAGGTTGAGTTGTGTGCCATCAACATCAACGATTCTCCTTCAACTTGCTCTTTCTCTGCAAAATTAGAATTTTCATTTACTTCATTTGGCTTACCTCTGCACTCGTTGCTATAGTGGCCATATTTGTGGCAGTTATAGCATTGAACATTTCTTTTGTCAATGTTCGGACGACTGTTGTACCCGCCTCTTCTTCCTTGTCCTCTTCCTCTTGAGACATAATTTTGCTGTCCACGTCCTCCTCTATTTACATCTCTTCCTCCTCTGCCTCTACCTCTGGTTTCTGCATTTCCAGAGCCTCTTCCACGGGATCCTCTACCTCGTTCTCTTCCTTGTTGTGAAGTCCCCCCTTGCTCGTATCTTTTTTCATTGAGTGAGAGCTTTGACTGAAGAGCTTGCTCCAACACTCTGTCATCACTTCTTCTACTGACTTTCTGCTCATGGGCTTGCAATGAACCCACTAGTTCTTCAACAGACATCGTCTCCAGATCTTTTGTTTCTTCCAGCGCTACAACTATGAAGTCAAATTTTGGATCTAATGATCGTAAAATTTTCTCTGAAATTCTCATATCTACGAGGGTTTCTCCATTTCTTCTTAGCTGATTTGCAACGATCATAACTCGTGTATAGAATTCAGCAATGGATTCATTAGATTTCATTCGTAAAGATTCGAACTCACCTCGTAAAGTTTGAAGACGGATCCTTTTCACTTTGTCAGCACCTTTGTAGGTCTTCTGAAGGGTGTCCCAGACTTCTTTTGATGACTTAGCCGATGCTATGATCTCGAACGTGGCTTCGTCTAGTCCTTGATAGATTATGGACTTTGCTTTACAATCCCTCTTTCGATCTGCTTTGAGAGTTGTTGTCTGAGCTTCTGTCAAGGTTCCTTCAGCTTCTTTGGATGCGGGTTCTGTGTATCCATCTTCCACAATGTCCATCACATCTTGAGAGCCTAGTAGAGCTCTCATTTGTATGCACCAATTGTCATAGTTGTCTTTGGTGAGCTTCGGGATGATAACTTGCGCGTTTCCGTTGGCCATCGAGACTTGAAGTGCTTAGAACACTGATCTGGAGTCTGAATTTGCAAAAACGGAGTGGACGGTTGCGTCCGGAATGGTCCAAAACCTTGGAAACCAGTCTGAGTTTATCGAAAAAGGAGTTCGGAAACGTCCGAAAACGGCGGTCAAAATTTTGGCAAAAAGTCAACAGAGATAACGGAATATTCCTTTACCTGACGGAATATTCCAGCCGTTATAACGGCGTTAGTGACGTCAGCAGCAGCGAACCGGGTTGGCGGGTTATCCGGGTCAGATCTGGGCACGGGTCGGATCTCCGGGTCGGACTGGACGACTGGGTCGGACTTCGGGTCGGACGTCGGGTCGGATCCTGCAATTCGGGCGAGGAAGACGACTGGCGCGTGGTGGTGACGCGCCGGTGGACTGGCTGCGCGTGGGCGGCGCGTGGACTCACTCTCCAACTTCAGGCGGCGCGTGCGGCCTCTCTGTGGCTCCGATTTGGGTGAAATTTTCACCGGTGCACTCCTTTTGACAAGTAGAACACTCTGGTGTACTCAAAATGATATTTTGAGCACTTTGAATTCTGGGCAAATTTGGTTTTTGCCTCTGTTCTTCGAATTTCTGGCTCTCCTGGGCTCTAATACCACTGTTGGTGGAATGGCAATTGTTGAGGTCACTTGTGGTGCACCTCTGTAAGAAATTCGAACACTCAAACGAAGGAGAAGCTTTAAAACTTTATTTCACTCTAAATATTTCTTACACCACTCCACTTGCTTACAATCACAATCTGAGTCCCTTTATATAGGGAAATGAGATGAGAAACAAACAAAGAAAATAAATGCAGAAGCAACAAATTCAAACTAGTTCGCAGTTGGCAGATGGGAGATGGCAGTTGGGGAGTTGACAATGGTGGCTTCTGGAATTTCGGTGGAAAGCTGCTGGAGGCTGCTGGAGGCTGGCTGACTAGAGGCAAGTTCACATTTCAACACTTTCAACTCATGGAAGGCTCATCTCTCTGGCGGACGCCCAGCAATCGAAGGGATAAAGGAGATGAGATGAAATCTATCTCCGTATCCGTTCATTAGCCGTGAAGTCCGAGCTTGAGTACACCCCCTGCCCACATTCATTCTCTTTGCCAGTTCAGTCCTCCCGCATCTTGACCCATCCTCCCCTTTGGTCACCTCCCCCTAGATTGAGACCTTTTGGCAAAGCAAAGCTACCTTGCTGGTACCAAATCTGGTAACAATGAAAGAAAGAATAGGCGGCTTGACCCATCTGACCCGTTAAATAAAGAGGACAGTATGGAAGGAAGTGACCCGCAGAGGCTTCTTTAGATCGTTTCTCACTCGTGCTTCTGTAGAAAATAAACAAAAAGAAAGAGTTTACAGAAAAGAAATTCATAGAAGAGGGTGCTGTCATCACATGTAAAATATCCTCGAGCAGCATTTGTGGATGCACCGTTTTCTGTCTTGCAACAAATTTGAAGCAGAGAGTCTCTTGACAATGATGATGAAAAGTTGATAACTTTCTAAACATGGTAAGTCTTTAACCTTCATCCCTTTATTTTTAGTGGGATTTTCTATTTCTTAACTATAAATCTTAATTTTTATAGACGATATTTGATAAAAGGGCGTTGAGATTACCCAATGAAGTTAATTGTTATGAATAAAAGCATTAATCGGGAAAGTTTAATTGAAAAGGTATGCAATTCAAGCAGCATCTATTATACAAGTATGCACTCTAATAGCTTTCCAGTGACAATACCAGGTTGCTGCTAGGGGAATATATGACTGGTTTTATTGATCTGACAAAGGTGAGGGTTAGATTTTTTATTGCTTAATTAATACATTTCTCAAACAAATGGAAGTGATGTGTTGATGAATGACAATGAACTGCATGTTAATAACTTAGTCCTATATTACCCTGCTAGTCAATTGATAATATTACGTTAAGCCTATTGAGCAAACTTAAGGTTTTAAATAACAGGTTGTGAAATGATATGCTTGGAGCATGTAGCTTCTGTTGCAAAGACATTCTTCCCATAAGATTCTGTGGTTGTTGAACCTTAATTTGTAGCTGCTGGAAATTCACCAAGAACATAAACGGTATTCGTCAAACTTGAGATTCATTGCATGGAATGCCACGCTCAATTGTCAGCTACAGGGGACCTGGCTCCAGAACAACTATAAGCTAGATGAGGCGGGTGGGAGGACAGGACAAAGTGACGATCCCATGGATAACTGAGGTTGTCACCAGCAACATTGTCTTCTGAATTTCAATCTTCAGTAGGGTTGATTGATTAACCTTCTGTTGTGTTTCTGATCAGGAATATGGACTTCGTTGAATGTTGGGTTTATGCAATTCTCAAGGAGCAGCTACCAGAAGTTTTTATCTGCTATGACAACATCCCTCATAGCATCCCCTGTGAACAACAAGAATAACATTGAAAATCACCACACACACTTGGATAGGTGTTTGGGTTTGCTTTATCAGATGGACTTTGTTGCCATCCATATTTACCAGGAGGGTAATCGAGTTGCAGATTGTTTAGAGTCCAGAAAACCCCAATATCATTACTCCTACATGGCGGTGGATTGCTCTAGACTTTTGCACTTCATTTATTTATGATAAAGTTTGTAGCGAGCATTTGTTTAGATTTTACTAACTTGTTTCTTTTCTAAACTCGTGTTGTATTTTCTTTATTTATTTTAATAATATGTTGGAATGGGATTTATGATGAGGGTACTAAGGAGGTGCCAGCCTAGCTGGGATGTCCCGATGCATCTGCTGATTCCTATTACCAACAACCTTATCTAGAAACAAAAAAAAATTGTTTCCACAGTCTGCCTGCTGATTGAGATACTAATCGTTGTTACTACAGATCTCTAACATTTTATCACCACTTCTTTTTGTTATCAATTAGTGATCTTTTGTGTAGTTGATTTGATTGTACCCTCCTCAAATCTGCTACTCTGGGGTATAGCCCTCTAATCATATGTGACAATGACATACACCTTTTGGATCTTTTCTTGTAAATGTGGCATATTCAGTTCTCAAATTTTGCATTCAAATCTTTTCTTTATTTCCCTTTCATATCCATCTATTATAATCTCGAGCATTTTTTTACTAACAAAATTCAGCCTGGGAAATTTAATCATTGAACACTCATATCATCTCCATAGAAAACAATTTGATATTTCGTTCAGGCAATTTCTATTATCGCTATAGCATTTAGAAATAGAAGTACCTAATTGAAAAAAAAAAAAAAAAAAGATCACCGAAATAGTAGAATTCGGATTGCTAGGCCTTGTTGAAGCTCCTTAAAACATGTATAACTCAAACATTTAGGTCTTCTCAAAATCAGGTTGGATGGTAACAGATCTATTATCAGTAGCATTTACAGGAACTGCGCGTATCATGTATATAGGATCAATATCAACAATTCATTTGAGTGATCTCTAGCCCACCATTCCTTCAACTCTTACTTTAGCCAGCTACCAACGTCCAAGAAAACTGGGTTTCCAGATTCATCATTCTCTTCCTTCAGTTCTCGATATCATATCTTGTCCTACTCCCTCGGCGAGACTACGACAACCACCGTTGCATGCCCATTCTCTTTCAGTCGATGTTCAAGGAATTGAAATAGCCCTCCTTTCCCTTCCAAGTAAAATTTATTTTCAGGAATCAGACAGCAATCCACACTGTGGCTGCTCAATGTTACATGAAGGGCTATGTGCCCGGTGCTACGACCCATTAGTTTAACTAGGCCAATTCCATTAACTCCACTCTCTACCTCCACATCAGCTGCAATGATTGTCTGGAATCCAAATGATATATCGCTAATGCCCACATCATTGTCTACTGTTTTTGGAATCCCAAGGACTCCAACATTCAGTTTACTACACCGAATTTCATCAAAAATCTTAACAGCTCCGCATATCGTGCCATCCCCACCTATGATGTACACCTGCTCATATGTATTGAATCAATCATCATATATACAGAGTTAATCAATAGAATGATAATACACCTCATCCAAGGGCAGACGCTTAAGAGGGCTGACTCGGGCTATAGCCGGGTCAACCTTTTGTGAATTTTTTTTTGTTATTTGTTTTATTATGTTAACTGCTTAGTTATTGATAACGAGTAGAATAATTAGAGTTAAAAGTGATTCTCTCCTCCCAATGTGTAATTGTCACCTCAAACATCAATCCATCCCAATTCTCTATTTCTTTCTCTCTCTCTCTGATCCCAATTCTCTCTTTCATCCCGATTAATAACTCTTTCCCCCCTCAAAATTTACAATTACAAAATTAAATATAAAAACATATTCATATCAGATTCTTTAACTTAGGTATTTTTCTTCATTAATTTTTTTTTCTAATTAACAAATTAGTGTTTTGGATTTATTATTCATCATTTTAATTTAAGGGTAAGACCCATTATGTCCCTTTTATCTATCTGTATTTTTGGAATTTGGATCCTTTATTGTTCTGATATTTGTCTTGACCTACTTTGTCATGACCGAAAGCACTTGAAGGTAATACTTGCATTTAAAGTAATGAAAGTGAAATTAATCTCAGCCATTGATTACACAAATCACCAGATCTATTTAGGTTGGGACAAAAATCAGCTCAGCAGACGATTCAAATCCGTATTTTTGTTTTTCAATTAATGAAATATTCTAGTAACGTTGAAATTCACTTCTTTTTTTTTTAAATATATATATATATATATGTTATATCCCACCCTAGTAAAAAATCCTTGGTATGTGACAACACCTGTCATTGTAGGTATCGATCAAAAGATGAACATTTAAGTTCGACCTCGCAAGCGCGCGAGTCACAGGGACTAGCACAGCGGCAAGTGAGGATATCGTTCCGCAAGGAGGTGGGATCCGTCGACCATCACCGGTTCTAACTCTTATTACAACACGCTAAGAGAACTCGTGTGTTGCGTATGCGGAGAAGTAAATAATAATGTAAATATATAAATTACATAAACTAATATTTACAAGATAAGATGGAATTGAGAGATGGCATAAAATGTGGTTACTCTAAGGAAATGACTCAACCGTGACAATCCTTCTGATTAAGCTTTAGACTCACTTAGTCCTTAAATTGTGCAAGTATATCATAGGCTCGTGCCCCCTTAATTGATCTCTAATCTCTCTTAAGTCTTAGAAATAACATCCACACAATGCATGGATTCATTAAGTACTTTGGGACACACACATATGCTCTGTACGCCAGCCGAGTGATCTCTTAATTTTCTGGTCATATAAAGTGGTTATTTCATTGGGCATCTAATGCGCAACCATGTGGGTCATACTACAACCAATAATTCATTCACAATAGCTAACCAAATACAGGATGACAACCAAGTAAAAGCATTAAGAATACGAGATACCTATATAACACATATGTTATATGCTCGTGTCCCCTTAATTAATCTCTAATCTCTTTTGATGTCTTAGAGATTACATCCATGCATAAATGCTTGGATTCATTAAGGACTGTGGTACACACACATGAGCTCTATACGTCAGCCTAGTGATCTCTCAACTGTCTGGTCAAATGTAGAGGATATCACGCTAGACATGTTAATGTGAACCACACAGTATATAACACACAGCCTAAATATCATTCACAAGGTAGCTAACCGAGTGAAAGTATTAAGTAATGAAATACCCCTATAACTACATGAGCACAATAGGAATTTAGTTTGTCTTTACTCTAGATAAGGATTCGATTTTATCAATCTCCCTAGGATGGCTAGACATGAGAAACAAGTTTACCAAACAAACATGTCCAAATAAGTTGGTTGTTTATAATTAAGGATATTCAATTTAGGTCCAGGGTTTTGGTTGTTTATAATTAAGGATATTCAATTTAGGTCCAGGGTTCATTCTCTTGATTTGGGAATTATCCCTAAATAAATTTATTACCCAATCCGGCCAAGGATGAGCAATTGTGTCTTAATAACAAGACTCATTAAGCACAAGAATTGGAATCTAGACCAATTTAGCAACTAAATGCCTGAATTGAAATATTTCCCACTCTTTGGAGTTAAATTCTCTAACACCCAAATTACTCTAAACATGGCATTTTGGTCATCCACCAACATACAAACAATCATGAGAACTAAATTAATCTACTCCTAATCCCAATCATGCATACATATCAATTTCAGACCTTCATACACATGGACATTGCCATTAGAGCTTAATTCATGCAATTAACAAAGAGTAAAACAAAACCCAACTGAAGTTAAGAACAAACATACATATATTGCACATGTGAAGGTTTACAATATTCCCCAAATCGGGGTTACACATCAAAGATACAAGAAATGCAAAGAAAAAAGTAAAAAGGAGACAACCTTTGAAGACAAACCCACCAAAGAAGCTCATAGCTTTCCTAGCTCGAATTTGGCTCTTAATTCCTTGCAATCTAGTCTAAGATGGATGGAGGAAGAGATAAGAGGGTTGTGGAGATGTGTGGTGAGCTCCCATGGAGGAAGAACCTCCATGGGAGCTTGGATCTCTCCTTATTTGGTGGAGAAGATGGAAGAGATGGAGAAAATGGAAGAGGGAAGGAGTTGGGCAGGAGAGAGAGAGAGAGAGAGAGAGAGGGATTTGGGGATTCTATGTGTGTGGCTGAGAAAAGGGGATATTTATAATGTGAGGAGGCTTAGGGCATAAATAGGGGGAAAGGACTAGATTGCCCTTGCATAAGTGGCTAATTTTAGGGCCTTCACAGGTGGGTTTTTAACAGCGCGTACCGTTACAAAAATGGGCATACCTTTCTCCACAAATATTGGAATAGCGTTCTATAAGAACCGTTAGAAAGAGGACATCTTGGGCTTTCCAACAATAGGTAGCATGAAACCTAGTTCGTTCTGAGGAGGGAGATATGGCCCCCAAAAGTTAAGCGTTTTGTAGGAAGATTTCGTCAAAATTCCGCCCTGAATTTGACGCCCTAGGGCACCGAATTGCAAAATGATGAGTTTCTATCCCATTTTCAGCAGCCCCTAACCCCCAAAACAGAGGTGCCAAATTCAACTTTTAAAAATTACACTTTTGGCCCAATATTTCTTCATTTCTGCACTTTAGTCCCTAAACTGCAAAATAATCTGAAACACTTATTTAAACATATTAAACACCCAGTTTTACCCAGGAAACAAGCATAAAAAATGAAAGTAAAGGGCTACACAACATGTAGAAATAGGAGTTATCAGTACGCCTCTGACCTCATCAATAAAATTCATCCAATAATCTCAGTTTGCAATTAAATTCCACAACATATAAGGTTATATCCATCGACTAAGTTTGACCGTTAAAAATACAAAAATACCCATGTTCACCTGATTGAATCCGTAGCATTGAATAGCATCAACAATGGTATGAAGATGGAATCCACCCCTAGAGGTCTGAAGCAGAGTACCACCAGTCTTTTGCCAACCATGGACCGTATTAGGATTCAAGTTGAAAGGATCCATGTCCCTGGAATAGAATCCTTTGTAGCCAGCTTGGATTCCATATATAAATATGCTTGAGTCCATATAAGTCCCACATCTCCCATATAACAGTATTCAACCCAGACAGAGACCACATCATCTAACAATAGCAGCACGAGTGTCGGTGGGGTAAAAGAAGATCTGTTTACATGGACTAGCCCTAAGGTATGCGAGGTGGGGAGAGGGAGAGGATGAAGGGGAGGTTAGGTGTGGGAGCTTTTCAAGGTTTATACAAGGGATGTTGATGTTGATGGTGCCTTCTGCTTCTGATTCTATTTTTGGGTGTGTGAGGAGAGCCATGGCTTCTTTGTAGTTTTAATACATACACTTTTAGTGTAAGGGAAATGATGAAGTTAATTGCTTTTAGACAGCTTCTTATGTGTGTGGAGCCTTGGGAGGGCTACTGCTTGTGTAGTGCTACGTTGGTGAAAGTCTTCAATCTTCATAGACACTTAAATATAGTCTTCAAGAACGAGACATTATCAAGTTGAATGGGCGTTATTTTTAATAAAGATTTTTTCTTAAAGAGATTTTGTATTTAAAATTTTTAATAAAACATAAGGATTTAGGTATCTGGGGATAAATGTCAATCCCTACCCTTGAAAGATAGATGGTGGATTCTTTATTTTAAGCGAAGGAAAGAGATATCAAGTGCCTACTTTCCATGTATGAAAGTTTCTTTTCATTTTATGTTATTCAATAATAAGTATTTCAAGGTTTGTGATGAATTTTTTTTTATCTTTCTCTAATAATTGACCAGATAAAAAAAAAAAAAAAAAATTTGTTGAATAACAAGCTTTGTTTTTGGCATAGAATAGCAAGCCACTTAATAATAGAAACTTGTGAAAGCAAAGACAACTTCATCATATGTCATTTCACATTGCCAAAATAAACGTCAAACTGGCAATAACCATGTATTTTTCACCATTTTTTTCTTTTTAAAAAACATTTAAAACAAACTAATAATCCCTATCTTCCCCATGCAATTCCATGTTAGGGTTCTCTAGGAGCTTTTGGAGATTCAATGTTCACTATATTTGCAATCAACCTGATTGAAATTCTAATTGAATTGGAATTATATGAAATCAGTCATCATGTCCAACATCCCTTCCCCCCGAATATGAGGGACTTGTTATATAATGGGTTGCCAACCAATGTTAAGACAGATATATGTTCACCGTTGCAGTCTATTGATACGAAGGAAGAGGTATGTTTTCTATAGAATAGTTCACTTAACATGCACACTTCATAGAAATCATTTCGTCACAACTTTTTTTTATAAATTTCCTCTGTATTTGCTTCATGCGAGCTTGACAGATAAATGTTTATATACAATGTACTTTCTGCAGCTCTTAGCATTCCAGGTCAAAGCAGAAATGGAGAAGACTCTTCAGTGGCTTGTTCCACTTGCCGCAAATACAACCAAGTATGCTGAGTTAATTCTTTCATTGATTTAAATATGGTTCTAAGAATTTTCTATTTGTTCTAAGAATGGTTTTCTATTTCCTTTTGTTGCAAAACAACAGAGCACATCATGGTTTTGGCTGGGTTGGAGAATGGGCAAACAGTGGGTAAGTGACGACCTCTCTCTCTCTCTCTCTCTGAATATTATGTGCACTGCATCATCAGATAAGGTTTCACCATCTTTTTTACTTGTATGATAGTCATGAGTTTGGCAAGAGCATAGCCACAAACATCAACCCGGCACACGTACAGACGCTCTATCATGCACACAAACACAAGACTGATAAACACATCCTTGATTTGGTGATATTGCTTCACCGTTTGATCAGCATAGTAAGGAATAGAGATTGCAGTTTCCATTCTTAGTCTGCCTATTTCCCAACCGATAAGGGAATGGCCGGTTTTACGGTCTAAGATGCAGTGAAATCCATCCCTTAACAATTTCACTAAACCCCGCATGACTCAACAACTCTCTGAAGGAGAAAGGAATTTGCTAGACAAAGCTTGTAGATCAAGTGGACCAGTTATGGGGAGAAGCAAAAGTCAGGATTTTGAAGCAAAAGACAAAGCTTGTAGTCATTATATTTCTTTGGTTTCAATTTTTTATCTTACTCTGAACTCCGAAAAATAAAATTGTGTAATTTTATTTTGTTTGAATTCCTGATATTGAGAATTAAATTCCCAATACAAAGGCACACATGGTGAGGATTTATATAGAAAGTATGGGTTCGGTTAGTATATACTATATAGGTTCAATATAGGTGTTGAATTTCTTTGAGCTATTACCTTCTTCTTCTTTTTTTCAAAATATTGAATTTATATTTAAAGGTGGTTTAATTTTTTTAAGTACTAAATTCCAATGAATCAACATTAATCTTCAAAATATTGAATTTATATTTAAAGGTGGTTTAATTTTTTTAAGTACTAAATTCCAATGAATCAACATTAATCTTTTTAATATTATTGTTATTAAAGTTGACCTTGACCAACTAAAATGTCAAAACTCAAAAACATCCCTGTTCATAAAATATCTTATAAGAAGGTCAAGTGAGCAAACTTGGGGCCTAATCCTAGCCAAGTGACATTTCACATTTAATACATAAATTAAGACAATAACAATAGCTTGAATAATAATAATAAATTGGGGCCTAAGACAGTCCAAATCCAAAATGGATGAATATATATATATATATATATATATATATATATTTATATAAACAAGATGAATATTGATATTGTTAAAGGGTTATATATCAATATGTTTATTTCATTAGTGTTAAAAATGACCACATATTTTATATAAAATTTATTTTTAACTACATATAAAGTTTTAACGGTTAATAATTATATTGTACAATTTATTTTCAGTCCATAATCATAAATTACAAAAATATCTCTGCAACATCTTTTCTATTTTATTTCTTCCTTTTTTCCAAAACAATGTGATATCTTGGAGAAAAAAAAATGAAGCCTTAGTTTTTTTAACAATAGAAAATTACTGTAATTATCCCTCCAACACCTTGTTTTCAACTTTTTTATAAGAAAACTATCGAAACACCCTAAAAATGTGAAACGTTTGATTTTTTTTTTCTTGAAAGCAAACAACGTGAAGGTGGGGAAGAAATGGGAAAGGGTTTGGGGAGTGGTTTTTTACGGTAATATATGGATAATTTCTCAAAAACATAATTATTAACCGTTGAACTTTCATATATGGTTAAAAACAAATGTTGAATGTTTCTAGGAGATATTTCTAATCTTCCTCGTTTCATATATTGTATACTTGTCTAAATTATTTTTTCACAAATTCATTTTTAATTGTATATAATTAAAAAAATGTAGTTTATTTGAAACATAAAATCAACAATATATTATTTTTATTATTATTATTTGCATATTAATTAATGGTACGTGGACGAGTATAGATATAGGTCGTACCAACTACTACACACCCATATGAGTAAATTAAAATTTAAGTTATTAATTCAGTACTAGTTCCACCAAAAAGCTTATAAAAAGGTGTTACTGAAAAAAAAAAAAAAAAAAAAATTGCTTCTTCTTTCTATAGAAAATTCAATTTTTTACACAAAGGCACACATAAAGATGATTTATTTAGTAATAATAATTTATAGAACCTACACTACATAATAATAGAATTTCTTTCTCTAATAATATTTTCTTTTTCAAATCCAAAGTCTAGGCCCAGCCCATGATAACCATGACAATTCCAATCCAAAATGGATGAATAATTGAATATTGATTTTTTTTATATATATATTTTTTTTATGAATATTGATATTGTTAAAGCATTAACAGGTTATATATCTATATATTTGATAATGGAAATTGCATACACGTCTAAATTAATTTTCATAAATGTTTTTTAATTTTTTATTAAACCAACTTTTTTTTTTTTTTTTGGTTAAAATGTGGATATCAAAATGAGATATGGGCCTGGATCTGGATCTGGATATACCCATACCCATGCTAAATATTGGTGATTTCTTTTAACTATTGAGAATGGTAAGTATTTTTGTGCTAAATATTTTTGTTTAGAAAGCTCAATGCTTGTAATGGTTTTATGTCTAGCTTTTTATTTAGCTTTTATGCTTGTCATGAATAGCAAAGACCGGTGCAAGTGATTTGTTTAGTTTTGAATTACTAAAAAAATAATAATCAAAAAACACTCGGTAGTCATTATATTTGGTTTCAATATTTTATTTTACTCTTATAAATTATAATCACAATGTTCTCTAATTTTCTATTTAGTCTTGCAACAGGTGACATTCAAAGCAAGCTATCATGACTTTTGTAATAATAGTAAAAAAAAAAAAAATTATATCAAAATATGATATACTTTGAAATTCAAACTATTGACATCAAATAATGGTGGAGGTAAGATTTGCCTCATTTTTGTTATACCGAAAACGGAGCATGAGAGAATCTGAACTCCAAAAAATAAAAATGTGTAATTTTATTTTATTTGAATTCCTTATATTGAGAATTAAATTCTCAATACAAAGGCACACATGGAGAGGATGCATATAGAAAGTACGGGTTTGGTTAGTATATACTATATAGTTTCTATGTAGATGTTGAATTTCTTTGAGCTAATACCTTCTTCTTCTTTTTTTCAAAATATTGAATTTATATTTTTAAAGTGGTTTAATTTTTTAAGTACTAAATTCCAATGAATCGACATTAATCTTTTTAATATAATTGTTAATAAAGTTGACCTTGACCAACTAAAATGTCAAAACTCAAAAACATCCCTATTCATAAAATATCTTATTAGAAGGTCAAGTGAGCAAACTTGGGGCCTAAGCCTAGCCAATGTCGACATTTCACATTTAATACATAAATTAAGACAATAACAACAGCTTGAATAATAATAATAACTTGGGGCCTAAGACAATCGAAATCCAAAATGGATGAATATATATATATATATATATATATATATATTATTATCAGTTTGCCCTGACAATAAATATATCATGATGAAGAATATGGATTACTAGATTTATATACTTTAACTCAAAGTGCATAGTGTATGCACTTGTCAAAACTTCTCTATAATCTATGGTCTACATTCTTCGTCCTGATATATTTATTGTCAGGATGAACTGACAATAGAAATACTATATATATATATATATATATATATATATATATATATAAAACAAGATGAATATTGATATTGCAAAAGGGTTATATATCAATATGTTTATTTACTTATCGTTAAAAATGACCACATATTTTATGTAAAATTTATTTTTAACTACATAAAAAGTTTTAACGGTTAATAAACACATTGTAAAATTTATTTTTAGTCCATAATCGTAAATTACAAAAATATCTTTGCAACATCTTTTCTATCTTATTTCTTCCTTTTTCCGAAACAACATAATATTTCGAAGAAAAGAATGAAACCTTAGTTTTTTTTTAACCATAGTAAATTACTGAAATTACTCCTCCAAAACCTTGTTTTCAACTTTTTTACGAGAAAACTATCAAAACACCCTTAAGAAGGGTGTTCTAGTAAAACGTGAAACATCTGCTTCTTCTTTTTTTTCCTAAAAACGAACAACGTGAAAGTGGGGAAGAAATGGGAAAGGGTTTGGGGAGTGGTTTTTTATGTTGTTATATAGGTAATTTCTCAGAAACATAATTATTAACCGTTGAACTTTCATATATGGTTAAAAACAAATGTCTAATGTTTCTAGGAGATAATTCTGATTTTCCCATTTCATATAGTGTATTCTTGTCTAAAATAATATTCACAAATTCATTTTTAATTGTATATAATTAAAAAAAAAAAAACATTTATTTGAAACATAAAATCAACAATAT
Source organism: Acer saccharum (assembly GCA_030490815.1). NCBI lineage: Eukaryota > Viridiplantae > Streptophyta > Magnoliopsida > Sapindales > Sapindaceae > Acer > Acer saccharum. Next base: position 16,901,292 of record CM059866.1, on the reverse strand, counting down.
ATTATTTTTATTATTATTATTTGCATATTAATTAACGGTATAGATATAGATTGTACCAACTGCTACACACCCATACAAGTAAACTAAAATTGAAGTTATTAACTTAGTGCTAGTTACACAAAAAGCTTATCAAAAGTGTTATTCTTTTTTTTTTTTTAATGGTTATTCACTCCGATTGCTTCTTCTTTACATAGAGAATTCAATTATTTATATAAAGGCACACATAAAGATGATTTATTTTAAAAATACATAATCCGAATTAATAGATATTGCCATAAAGATAATTTATTTAGTAATAATAATTTATAGAACCTACACTACATAATTATAGAATTTCTTTGAGCTAATACTTCTTTTTCAAATCCAAAGTCTAGGCCCAGCCCATGATAACTATGACAATTCCAATGCAAAATGGATGAATAATTGAATATTTATTTCTATTTTTTATATATATATTTTTATGAATATTGATATTGTTAAAGCATTAACTGGTTATATATATATATATCTGGTAATTGCATACACGTCTAAATTGCATATATAAATATTTTTTTAATTATTTTTTATTAAATCAACTTTTTTTTTTTTTTGAAATTTGGATATCAAAATGAGATATGGGCCTGGATCTGGATATACCCATATACCCGTCCAAAGTCCAAACCGGACCCGTTGAAAAGAGAGAAACCCTGATGTCCACTGAGGGTGCGTTTGGTACGTGGGACAGGACGGGATAATTTTTTATTGTCCCACGTTTAGCGTGCTATTAGCATGGGATGGGACAAAAACCACTAAATTTTGTCCCACCCAAGACCCTAGGACAAGGTTGTCCCATGACATGGGACAAGTACAAAAAGACTATTTCACCCTTTAAATTTTCAAAAAAATTATAAACATGTTTAATAATAATATATATTAGAATATATATATTATTACTATAATATATATATATATTATATATTTATATACTATATATTATATATTATTCTAATATGTATTTATATATATTAGTAATATATATTATTATATATATCTATATATATTATATATTATATATATAATAATAATATAGATTATAATATTATATATATTTATATATTATATATTATATATTATCATATTTTTTTTATATAATATATTATATTATATTATTATATTATATATAATAATGATTATAATATATATATATATATATATAAGAGGGGCATTCTAGTCATTTTAACCTCTTGTCCCGTCCAGTCCCAGTCATATCAAACGCATAACAGTACAGTTAACAGTTTTATCCCAGACCTTCCAAACACAATACAAAACAACTTGTCTTGTCCCATCTCCGTGCCAAACGCACCCTGAAAGCACATCTTGTGACTATAAATTCTCAATCTTCTCAGTTGCCTGCTTCTTCTTCCACCACAGAGCCCTCTCTCTTCTTCTACAAACACAAAACAGAGTTCTCTCTGTTTCTCCACATACAAGGTTAGCTCTCTGATTCACTCTCCTTTTAGCTTTTCAAGTATCTGATTTACTTGTTTGATTTAGATCTGAAACTAAACGGGTCGTTTTTTTTTTTTGCTTTGGAATCTTCTTAGTTTTGTGTTAGTTCTTTGTTTGTTTATAATCTCTATCTGGTTTTTTATTTTCTGGGTTGATTTTGTTAAACTGATTGCTCAATACATGGTAAAGATTATTTGACTTTGAATCCTCTGCTAGGTTATTTAGAGTTTTGCTGGTGTTGATTATTATTTTTTTTTTGTTGCTGTTTTGTTGTTATAAGTTTTGCATCTTAATGATTTTTTTTTTTGTAGAGGTTTGGTGGTGTTAGCTTATCTATTATTAGTGGACGATAACTGTTAGATTATATCTATTATTAACTCTAATTTTATATCTATGAATCTGATTTTGAGTGTTTTTGAATGATTTGATTTGTTTATTTATCTACTTTTACTATTATGGTACAGATCTTTGTTTGTTGATATTGTTACATCTTGCTTTTGTAACTTTGTTTTGTGAAGCCATCTTGAACTTGTAGCTACATGATTGTCAACTATTTATGATGTATGCTTGTGTTTGTTGAATACATGTGTAGTGCATAATTTTAGTGCCCTTTTTTTTCATTTTTGTTTTATTGGTGTTTGATGTATTTTATGATCGTGTTTGGCAGGAAACAAGGCTTTTTAACAACTAGTCAAGATGGTAAGTGCCTTACATCTTAATAAATATTGTTGATTTGGTGTAGTTTTTTTGTTTCTTTTTCCATATTAATGGTTGAAATTCATGGTTGATTTTTGCAGGTGAAGTTTACAGCTGAGGAGCTCCGTAGGATTATGGACTATAAGCGCAACATCCGAAATTTGTCTGTGATTGCTCATGTTGATCATGGTATATACTTTAAGGTTTTGTGTTAATACCTCCTGATGTCTGTTGGGTTTGACAAAAAAATGCTCTTATGGTTCCCATAAGAGTTAAATGATATGAAAATATGTCAAATGGTGGTCAATAACTAAGTTGATAGTGACTTTTTAGAGTTCCAATCATTCCTTCAAATCTTCTATCTTGGTCTCTGGCATCTGTGTAGTGTGAGAATCGTTATAATTGATGATGTAGAATCCATGCATTTGACTCTCCCCAAGCAAGAAATTTTAGAATAATTTTTTTTGTCAACGTCATTTGCTGTTCAATATTAGGTCTCGAAATTTGTCTAGTATTGTGTGTATAAATAAGAATGATGAATTTAATCTATTGGTTCACCGTTCACCTATCTTTTCCATGTTTTGGAGATGCTGGATTGTCTTTGGTTCTGCAGATTCAAGTGCTAATATCTTTTTTCCCCCACAGGGAAGCCCACTCTTACCGATTCTCTTGTGGCTGCTGCTGGTATCATTGCACAAGAAGTTGCTGGTGATGTCCGTATGACAGATACTCGTGCTGATGAGGCTGAGCGTGGTATCACTATCAAGTCTACTGGTATCTCTCTCTACTATGAGATGAGTGACAAATCCCTGAAGAGCTACAAGGGAGAGCGCAATGGAAATGAGTATCTGATCAATCTTATTGATTCCCCTGAGCACGTTGACTTCTCATCTGAGGTGACAGCTGCTCTTCGTATCACTGATGGTCAGTGTTCTAGAAAACGCTAGGTGCTAGTCGGGCGGTGGACCAGCACCTAGGCGGTCTAGGCGGTCTAGTCGGCGCCTAGGCAGATTTCTAGGCGGCCGATTTTTTTTGTTTTGTTTTTTATTTTTTCTACCTATAAAACCAATAATAATAACATAATATTTCATTATTTCATAATTTCATAATTATTTAATTTCAAATTTCATGAAATATTATTAAAAACTTTTTTATAATTTTTTTTTAAAAATATATACATATTTGAAATACCCATAATACCCTCATTAGCATAAAATGTATACATATTCGGTGCACCAAACTCCTCCCTAAAGAACCTTCTAGTTTTTAATAAAATAAAATAAACATCTGGTGTACACAAAGCCACAAATGTTGGTGAGTTGGTCTGATTTTAGACAACACGTCTCTTTTAAAAAAAAAAATTATCTCTTGCAAACCTGATCTCTCTCATTTTCTTATACTTTCTTCTCGATTCTTCTACTTTGCTTTACACCAGAAATCTAAAATTGCTAATCCATTCTTCTCGTTTCTTCTACTTCCTTCTCGTTTCTTCTCGTTTCTTCTACCTTGACTCACTGATTCTTCTCCTTCTTGAGTTGAGAGAACTGAGAAGAGAGTCGAAGACTCGAAGTCGATTTGGAATTTTGGACCTTTGGTTTTGCGATTTGGTTTTGCGAATTGCGATTGAAAGGGAGTAATGGAATTAGGGATTTCTGATTTGTTTTTGGCGTTTGTGATTGAAAGGCTGAAAGTGGATTTGGGGAAAATTGAAAAGAAGACGAAACGGCAACGTTTTGTAGTTTTTCAACTTCAAACTCAGAACGGTCTAGGCGGAGTCAACAGTTTTGACTCTGCCTAGACCCGATTACTCGGTCTAAACCGAACTAGGCGGCCGATTTTTGAGGGTTGACCATTGACCGTTGACCGTTGACTTTCGTTGATCGATTTTTTCCAGCGATTTTGGCCAACTTGGGACGGTGGACAGCCGCACAGCGTCTAGGCGGCCGCCCAGACCGTTTTTTCGAACACTGCTGATGGTGCACCTGTGGTGGTTGATTGTGTGGAAGGGGTTTGTGTTCAAACAGAAACTGTTCTTAGACAAGCGATGGGTGAAAGGATTAGGCCAGTCTTGACTGTCAACAAGATGGACAGGTGCTTCCTTGAGCTTCAGGTTGATGGAGAGGAGGCTTACCAGACGTTCTCTCAAGTGATTGAGAATGCTAATGTTATTATGGCTACCTATGAAGATCCACTCCTTGGTGATGTTATGGTGTACCCTGAAAAAGGTACAGTTGCTTTCTCTGAAAAAGGTAAAAAATTTCAGTTTCTCTGTTTCTCCACATACAAGGTTAGCTCTCTCTGATTCACTCTCCTTTTAGCTTTTCAAGTTTCTGATTTACTTGTTTGATTTAGATCTGAAACTAAACGGCTCTTTTTTTTTTTTTTTTTTGCTTTGGAATCTTCTTAGTTTTGTGTTAGTTCTTTGTTTGTTTATAATCTCTATCTGGGTTTTTGTTTTCTGGGTTGATTTTGTTTAACTGATTCCTTAATATATGATAAAGATTATTTGACTTTGAATCCTCTGCTAGGTTATTTAAAGTTTTGCTGGTGTTGAATTTTTTTTTCATAATTTTTTATTTTTTTTGCTGTTTTGTTGTTATAAATTTGCATCTTAATGATTATTTTTTTGTAGAGGCTTGGGGGTGTTAGCGTATCTATTATTAGTGGACGATAACTGTTAGATTACATCTTGCCCTAATTTTATATCTATGCATCTGATTTTGAGTGTTTTTGAATGATTTGATTTGTTTATTTATCTACTTTTACTATTATGGTACAGATCTTTGTATGTTGATATTGTTACATCGCGCTTTTGTAACTTTGTTTTGTGAAACTGTTTTGAACTTGCAGCTACATGATTGTCAACTGTTTTGGATATATTGGAAGACGAAATATAGTGTAGCTGTAGAAAAGATATATTGAATACAGATAAGTGATATTGATTATAATTTCCCATAAATCATAAATTGAGTTTTGGATCCAGAAATAAATGAATCCAGAAGAAAACACAGTCCCATAATATATCTGAGCATGGAGTAAAGTGAGTACATCATTTTGATTTATAATGAAGTTATTCGATTTAGAATTATATGTAACTAGTTATTTAGAATTGGTGTAAAACAAATGATTTTATTCATTTGTTGTAAACTTTTCTCCCAGTTATGGAATTGTTTTTATGGCTATTTCATGTTCTGAAGAATCCGAGAGAAGCTTAAGCTTTCAATTTACTTTTACTTATTTGTAAATTTACATGTCTGGTACATCCAACTACTGAGATCTGATATCTTCGGCTTTTTGTAAACAATCAAATGTGCCGGCAGGCCAAACACAAATCATACCAATAAATCAATTGGTAAACCTGCATCGAAGCTAAAAAAAAAAAGGGTACATGGGAATGTAATAATAATTAAATAAGAATAGAGATTGCCAGGAAAAACAAAGTGACATTCAAATTGTAAACCAGAATATTGTTATATCTGACAAGGTGAAAATGTGTAAGCTCATCCGTGAGATAATCTTACTCCAGCACCAGAGTTTCAGCAATATTCTTAATTTCTAACTTGATGCACTTCTGCCAATAGGAAACCGGCATGGATTTGCAGCTTCGATCAATCTCTCCTTGGCAGTGTCTTATAGGAGAACTGAAATGACAAGAATATCAAGTAACATTTTCAAGTCCTGAATTATCATATATGATAAATAGACGATACCTTAAAAGATGACTTGTATGGATAAACGAGTGCCAAATGCTAATGTGCTTTTGATACAGTATGTTTCCGCATGAGGAGCAATTCAGAACAAGCCATCAAACACTTTTGCAATTGTAAGATTCGAACCTTGATCACTTGGCTTGAAATTCAAGCATTTGATACCATGAGTAATTCAAATTTTACTCTCCTAGGCCCTTGTTTTTCCTTGACATTCTTAAAGTGTAATTCAAATATCAAGTCGCAAGTGTAATTCAAATATCAAGTCGCATGAGAGAGAAAAAAGTGAATCAATCTTGACCATGTATTTTGTATTTTGTTTAGGTGTCATTAGATTATAGAAAGTAAAGGAAAAACAAGCCAATGAGAGGATGATACCATATAACGATGGAGTCAAGATATGTCGTTGTTTTATTGTAATTATCACATCCTTCACGAAGAAAATTAATAAGAGATGTCATAATGAATAATAGTGAACTAAAGGGTGAATGTAATCAACATATCGCCGAAGGATGAAAATTTGCTAGAAGTTGAATGTAATCAACATACCATAAATACTCTTCAACTTCTGACAAACTTAGCTTCAGATAAATCCAATTCATTTGAAGAGAACTTGATCAAATTTTCTGCATATTTGAATATACTCAACTTCGGAATCATAATCTTGACTTCAAATCAACCAACTTTGAACATCGATAGATTATCAATGTTTTAAGACATAAACTTGAAATATTAGTACTCTTCAACTTCTGACAAACTTCAAAATATAAGTATTCAAGTAGTTCAGAAATCTGGTAGCAGAGTGATTCGTAACTTATAAGAGCTCTTCTAGCTAGATAAAGTTAAGATTCTCAAATTCTTACATGATTCGATATCGAACTGGGTAATTTCATTCGATCATGAACCAGAGTTTAGAGCCACTGTGAGTTTAGAGCACTGGATATTTCTCCACCCACCAACACAGTCACCTAAACTCTGGTTGAAAGAAGCGGCAGAGGAGGAGGAGGAATAGCTGAGGAAGCGAAACGAGGAGTTTGAAAGAGAATTGAAGAAGAGCTAGGAGAGAGAAGATCAGCTAATGAAGGACCCTGGGAGAGGCTGTATTGCTGCAATTGGCGGAGGAAGCCAAGGAGAGGCCAAGGAGAGGCCAAGGCCCACATCATCTCTCTTCTTCAATGGATTCGGATGCATGAGTGTTTGATTGTATATGTTTTTGGTTTGTATTCACAGTCCACCAATCCAGCTCAGATTTTTTTTTGTTTTTATATTATTTTTTTTAACGGTTCTTGTTGATGGACCTTTCATACAGTTAAGTTTGATGACTTATCAAAGCTTGTTGATGGCGGTAGACCTTTTTACTTCCCATCCCGACCCCTCTCTTCGGTCAGAATAAATCTTGTGAAAATACTATCTTTCTAACTGAAATCTTAATCTTCTGACAAATTTTACAAAAAATCATTATAAATCTCTGTGTGGCATCTAATAAAAACTTTAATAGAATCACCTTAGTTTTCCACCATTTTTTTTTTTTTTTTGAAATAAAACACATTCATTCACAAGAAGGAAAGATACAAGAAGGGCTAGTATCTAGCCACAAAGACTCCTTAGAAGAGGAGAAGGCCAGGGAGGCTAGATTATGAGCCAAGCTATTGCCACTACGGGGAATAGCAAGGCAATTACAAACACCAACATCCCTAAACAAAGCCCTAATATCATTGATTATGAAGACAGCATCACCACAAGAATTAGAGGACAAATTAAGAGCTTATGCTACAGTAGAGGCATCCACCTCAACAAACTGGACTGAGAGATTAAGCTTTTTGGCAAGCACAAGGCCCTCCCTAAGAGCGAGGAATTCGCCAATTTCTGGATCAAAAGAGCCGTCTATAGATTTTGAAAGAGCCGCAATGACAAAACCCTTCGCATCTCTAATGGCAACACCAACACCAATATTGGAGGCTCCTCGATGAACCGAAACATCAGTATTCAGCTTTAGGGACCCAAGAGGGGGGGGGGACCCAATCAGAAAGAGACACTTTTGGACTAGGGGGAACCATAGGCCTCAGAGCTCTCGCTGTGCCTTGGAAATCCACAAGAAGGTCACCTGCCTAAGAGATAAGCTCCTCAATATTTCTGACCCGGCCACCATTGAACGCAGCATTCCTGTTCTCCCAAATACTCCACATCAACACACACGCAAATGCCAACTCATCCCTGCTGAATCTAGACATGATCCCTGCCAAGACATCAAGGATAGGAAAGCCATTGAAACTATTGAGAAATGAGCCAAAACGAGTGGAGTTCCAGACCTTTTGCACCTTATTGCACCACAGAAGGGCATGGGAAACTGACTTCGCAGCGTGGCCACATAACCTGCAGCAACAAAGATTAACCACTTTCCTATTCCAAAGGTTAAGAAGAGAAGGTAAAACATTCTTGCAGGCCCTCCAAGCAAAGATTCTGATTTTAGGGGGAATATTCAAGTTCCAAAGAGACAGCCACCATTTACGAATTTCAGAACCTGAGGAGGAAGAAGATTGAATTTTTCCTTCCAAAGCCAACCTATACCCGCTTTTGACAATATAGAGGCCATTCTTATCAAAATGCCAAGCTAAACGATCTCTCTCTCCTCTTGCGCTGACGGGAATAGACATGATTGCCTCAATGTCCACTAGGAGGAAAAACTGCTGTAACAAGCTCACATTCCAGCATTGGCGATCAATGTCAAGAAATTCAGCAACTTTCAAGTTTGGTCCATTTTGAGGGGAAACCGGTCTGAATGTAGAGGGTTTAGAGATCCAGGGATCTGAGAAGATTCTCACCCTAGAACCATTTCCTATCTTCCAACGAAGACCTTAGGCCAGGAGCGATCTGCCCCATAAGATACTCCTCCAACTGTGAGAACTCCTCGGCTTCAAACTGGCATCAAGAAAATTGTCCATTTTAAAATATTTGGCTTTTAGAATCTAAGCCACCAAGGAATCAGGATGCTGTAGAATACGCCAAGCTTGCTTTGCCAAGAGGGATTGATTAAAAAGAGAAAGATCTTTGAACCCCAACCCCCCACAACTTTTGGGGAGGTACATATCCTCCCACTTGACCCAACTGATTTTCTGTTTTCCCTCTTTGGAGCCCCATCAGAATTTAGAGATCAAAGCAGTGAACTCATTACAAAGACCCGAAGGGAGCTGAAAGATACTCATCATATAAGTTGGAATAGCCTGTGCTACCGCTTTAATTAGGACTTATTTTCCTCTAAACGAGAACATGTTGCTTTTCCAGCTCCAAACCTTCTTCCAAACCCGTTCTATGATTTCATTATACGTTTTCCTTTTGTTTCTACCAACCAAAGTCGGAAGGCCAAGGTATTTATCCTGGGTGTTATGATCTGCTATGAGGAACATACCTTGGATTTCTTTCCTTGTTTCGACTGATACATTTGGACTGAATGTGATTCTTGATTTCTGGAGGTTCACTTGTTGGCCAGATCCTCTCTCATAGATATGCAACAGGTCCCTAATGCGAAGACAGCTATCCTTGGACGCCTTACAAAATAAAACGCTATCATCAACGAAGAAGAGATGGCTCACCAACAGGCTGCCCCTGCAGCAACGAACCCCTAGGCACCTACCATTGTTCTCAGATTTTTTAATCAAGCCGGATAGAGCTTCAGCACAGAGAATAAACAGGTAAGGGGACAGAGGGCAGCCTTGTCTGAGTCCCCTGGAGGGGATTACCCTACCAACCACTTTACCATTCAGGAGAAGAGATAGCTCAAATGTAGAGATACAGTCCAAGACCAAGGGAACCCAGTTAGGTGGGAAGTTCATTCTTTCCATGACTGCCTTCAAGAAGCCCCATTCAACACGATCATAGGCTTTACTCATGTCCAACTTTAGGGCCATTGCTCCTGTCTTCCCTTCCTTCTTGTGATTGATCGAATGGAGAATTTCGAAGGAAATCAGGACATTATCAAAGATGAGTCACCCCGGAACAAAAGCAGATTGGCTTGGAGAGATGAGAGATGGGAGGCAGTCCTTTAACAGGTTTGCCATAACTTTAGTAACTGTTTTATAAACCACACTGCACAGAGAGATAGGCCTGAAATCCTTGAGAGTGGAGGGGTTTTTTTGTTTAGGGATGAGAACAATATTGGTTTTGTTAAAATCTCTAATAGGAGACTCACCATTAAGCACTTTCAGACAAATACTTGTTAACTCTGCCCCAACGACACCTAGAATTTTTGGAAGAAAATAGCTTGGAAGCCGTCAGGTCCTGGGGCCTTAATGAGACTCATGTTGAAAGTAGCCTTCTTCACTTCATCTGCTCTAAAGACAGCCCCAAGGCTAGACCGCATGTCTCGGTTTAATTTGGCTTCAACGCCTCGATTGCCCTGCTAATTTCGTTAAGGCTTGGCATTGAAGATTGGAAGAGAGAAGAGAGAAGAGAGAAGAGAAGTAGGAGCAAACAACTCTAGACAAACCTTCTTTAGATTCCTGAAAGACCATATTGTCATCCTGCAGCCTAGTGATAGTATTCCTCTTTTTTCGTTCGGAGGCTTTCTTGTGAAAGAATTTGGAATTCCTGTCTCCCGCAGCCAACCAGTTAGTTCTAGCTCTCTGCCTCCAGTAAATTTCTTCCCGGGATAACAGGCCCTCAAGCTCCCTCTCTAGCGATTTGATCTGAGCCATCACCCCAATCTCATCGCACCTGGAGTACATAGAATCAATCTCTCTTTGTTTGTCCATTATCAATTTCTGTAAAGAGCCAAATCTCTTTCTACTCCAACCCAGAAGTTTAGTAGCACACCAGTTCAACTTATTATTGAAATCTAGATTATTTTGGCAGCAGCCCTTCTCAGCCCAAGCTGTCTCTACCACATTTGATATGTCATCCTCCTTCAGCCAGAAAGGTTCAAATTGGAATCTCTGATCCGTACCCCTTATAGCACGGAGATTGGAATTAAAATTCAACAGTATTGGGCGATGGTCGGAGTAGTTGAAACTGAGATGATCCTATCCTTTTCAAGCAAAATACCCTCAACTTCGCAAAGCTTCTTTTCAATAGCATTCTTTTCACGCAAGAGCCTACGAGTTGTAGCAACAAACTCATCCACTTGAATCTTGATCAAGTCCTCCTTCTCATCAATCTCACTCAAGGCTAATTTCAACTTCTCCTCAAGAAACTTCACCTTAGCCAAAAGATCAATATAGGATGGATTATCATTTAAACACTCTTGATGACTTTGATCAATCTCCTTATCCAATGAACCTTGATTAACATCCTCTAGAGTAGAGTGAGAAGCCATGAATGCAACAAAGTTGCCCACTAGCTCTTCTTCACTAGAAGACTCATCACTTGAGCTCTCCTCATCACTAGAGGCATGACGACACGTCGTTGCAATGTCGGTCAAAAGATGAACATTTAAGTTCGACCTCGCTAGCGCGCGAGTCACAAGAACTAGCACAGCGGCAAGTGAGGGTATCGTTCCGCAGGGAGGTGGGATCCGCCGACCGTCACCGGTTCTAGCTATTATTACAACACTCCGAGAGAACTCGTGTGTTGCGGGTGCGGAAAAGTGTAAATGATAATATAAATAAATAAACTATATACTATAATATGTACATGGATAGGATGGAATGGAGAGATGCATGAAATGTGGTTACACTAGGAAAATGACTCAACCGTAACAATCCTCCTAATTAAGCGCTAGACTCACTTAGTCCCTCAATCTGCAAGTATATCATAGGCTCGTGTCCCCTTAATTGATCTCTAATCTCTCTCGAGTCTTAGAAATCACATCCACACATACAAAGTACACATGAATTCATTAAGTACCGTGGCACACACACAAGAGCCCTGTATGCCAGCCTAGTGTATCTCTCACTGTCTGGTCATATACAGTGGTTATTTCGTTGGGCATTTAATGCACAACCGCGTGGGCCATACTACAGCCAATAATTCATTCACAATGGCTAACCAAATACGGGATGGCAACCAAGTGAAAGCATTAAGAATACGAGATACCCATACAACACGTATGTTATATGCTCGTGTCCCCTTAATTAATCTCTAATCTCTCTCGATGTCTTAGAGATTACATCCATGCATAAATGCTTGGATTCATTAAGGACTGTGGGACACACACACGAGCTCTACACGCCAGCCTAGTGTATCTCTCACTGTCTGGTCAAATGTAGAGGATATCACGCTGGACATGTTAATGTGAACCACGCAATATATAACACATAGCCTAAATATCATCCACAAGGTGGCTAACCAAGTGAAAGCATTAAGCAATGAAATACCATATAACTACACAAGCACAAGAGGAATTCAGTTTGTCTTTACTCTAGATACGGATTCGGTTTTATCAATCTCCCTAGGATGGCTAGATATGGGAAACAAGTTTACCAAACAACAATGTGCAATAAGTTGGTTGTTATACATTAAGACCATTCAATCTAGGTTAAGGGTTCATCCTCTTGATTTGGGAATTCTCCCTAAATCAATTTATTACCCAATCCGGCCAAGGAAGGGCAATTGTGTCTTAAAAAGACCCATTAAGCATAAGGATTTGAACCAAGGCCAATTTAGCAACTAACTTGCTTGAACTGAAACCTTTCCCACTCTTTGGAGCTAAATCTCTAACACTCCAATTACTCTAAACATGGCATTTTGGTCATCCATCAATCAATCAACAATCATGGGAAGTTAAATTACACTACTCCTATATTAAATTACTCTACTCCTAATCCCAATCATGGACACATATCAATTTTGGACCTCCACACACATGGATATTGCAATTAAAGCTAAATTCATGTAATTGGCAAAGAGTGAAACAAAACCCAACCAAATTTAAGCACAAACAACATATATTACACAAGTGTAGGTTTACAAAATTCCCCAAATCTGGGTTACACATCAAAGAAATAGAAAATACAAAGAAATGAGCAAATAAGAGCAAACCCTTGAAGACAAGTCCTCCAAAGATGCTCCAAACCTTCCTAGCTCGAAATTGGTCCAAAGACCACTCCTATTCCTTGCAATCTGCCCTAAAATGGATGGAGGAAGTGTAAAATGGGGTTATGGAGATGTATGGGGAGCTCCCATGGAGGAAAAACCTCCATGGGAGCTTGGGTCCTCCTTATTTGGTGGAGAATGTGAAGAAGATGGAAGAGAGAGAGTGGGGCGGAAGAGAGAGAGAGGGAGTGTGTGGATTCTGTCAAAACTGAAGAGAAGAGGGGGTATATATAGTGGGGAGAAGGGTTTAGGTCAGAATTGAGGGGAAAAGACGAAAATGCCCTTAAGTGGCAGATTTTTGGGGGGTCTCGCGGATGACTTTCCAGCAGCGCGCACCGTTACGGAAACAGGCATAACTTTCTCCACAAACATCGGAATCGCGTTCTTGATGAACCGTTGGAAAGAAGACTTCTGGATCTTTCCAACCATATGTAGCACGAAACCCAGTTCGATCGAAGGAGAGAGATATGGCCCCCGAAAGTTGAGCATTCTGCAGGAAACTTTCGTCGAAATTCCGCCTTGGCTTTTGCGCCCTATTCTGCGCCCTAGGGCGCAGAATTACAAAAAGTGGGTCTTCTGGTCCCTTTCTGCACCCATTTTTGCTGCCCCTTAACGCAGAACAAGGGCGCAAAACCAACTTTCAAAAATTGCACTTTTGCCCCAATATTTCTCTATTTTTGCACTTTAGCCCTTGTGATGAAAAATATCCTGAAACACTTATTTAAAACGTTAAATACCCGGTTTTACCCGGAAAACAAGCATAAAAGATAAAAGTAAGGGGCTACACAACGTGTAGAAATAAGAGTTATCACACCCCCAAACTTATCTTTTGCTTGTCCCCGAGCAAAACAAAACAAAACAAAAAAAAATGAAAATAAAACAAAGCAAGCAAAACAAACTAAAATAAATATAAAGTAAAAACTAAGCTAGTCCACTTCCGTAGAAAACACGGTGGCACTTAGCATGTGCCACAAGCCTTTAAACCGCTAGGCGATCCCTAGAGGAGGAGTTATAGTCTCCTGAGGGTTTACAGCTACGACACCCACAAACGTATACTCTGCAAGATAAGCTGAGTTGCAATCCAAACATACCAAATAAAGACTACAAGCATGCTAGTATCTCAAATATACCAATCAATAACAATGCATCACACAATGCAAGTATGCCAAAACTTAGGATGTTTTCGGTTTACAAAACAACTACGCTCGAATTGCCCAAGATGAAATTCGCCTTGACTCTAATCCTCCCTGGATTTCAGTCTGATTTTTCCACTCAGAACCTGGGCGATCACTCTCAATCAAACATATGCGAATGAGTTTATGTACCGGAATCTAATATATCGCATATGAGTATTTCAATAAAAGCACATTTATGGAAATAGATCTCATGGAAGGAATTGAAATGCCATGAACGTGGAAAGAGCATGCATTGACTCGCATTCCCAATATAGACTTCCCAAGAGATCAAATGGGCGTTCCCTCACTTTATATTGTGGCCAAGGTGATTTGTAGTGGTGTATGGGATGGAATATATGGTAGGAGTGGAAAGGATAAAGCTATCAACCATGCTAAGGTGTGTACACACATTACAATTTACACAAAATTAGCTCTATTACACTATACTACAAGTGTCTAGGCTATCAAATTTACATTGCACATTTGTGCTACATTTGTACTCATATTTAAGAGTAACTTTACAATTGAAGAACTTGAAGGCTTAAGTGTTTATAATTCACACTTATTCTTTTTTTTTTTTCCTTTTTTTTTTTTTTTTTTTTTTTTCTTTCTTTTTCTTTTTGTAAGCCTTTGCCTAGCACATTACATACATTGCCTAAGTACACGCTTTTACAAAAATTAGAGCTTTACAATACATAACTTCTATTAAGCTATACACCTCAACATAATCAATAACTAGGGAATGGTTGGGGGTGTAGTGTTTGGCCTCAATTTGCAATGAATATAGGGGTATGGGAGTGTTTAGGCTATTTTAGTAGTTTCGCACACACTCAAGCCCAAAATCATTTCTAAAAGTTCATCTAACAAGGGAATACAAATCTCAACAAGCAGTCCACATTATTTAAGTTCTATGGCAATCAATGCAAAATGTATGTACAATGAGATCACAATTAAGAACAAAATCGAAGAGTGTTTAAAGAGTAGAAACAAAATATACCCTCTGAATTGATGCTAATAAGCTCGAAACCTCACTAGGGTAGTCTCCACTATTTTCCTAGGCTAAACAAACATAGAAGTCTCATCCACCTCAACATCAAAAGATTGGCATTGTACAAGCAAATTTAAGTGATGCACGGAGCTAAAAGCATACAATGCATGTCTCTACCGGCACGAAAAGAAAAGCAACTCAACATGGAGGCCAAAGATTTCAAAAACTGTCGAAATTAAAGTCATCCAATGTCCACTTTCTGGTGCATATCTTTAAAAGCACTTAAAATAATTTCTCAAAATGTTTACACCATAGAGTAGACATATAAATACACACTTTTCATTTAGAAAGTATTTCAAAATTCGAATGGGAAAAGTGCGAAAATGGACGATGAAAACAGTGAAAGCGCAATTTCGAAAAACAGGGCATCGCCCATGACCTTTGGTCGAAGAAATGCTCATAACTTTTGATCCACAACCCAGAATTTTACGTTCTTTATATATTCGGAATCAGCACGAAAAATCGAAGAACGCAACGTGGGCAAAAAAATTAATTTCCTCACCAATGAGTACAGTTTTAATGAAACATTTGCCTCAAAAATATTCAAAACAGGGCAGATTTTGCAGAGATTTGAAAATTGTCTACAACAAACACTCTAAGATCTAAGCACAACACAAATCCACTCTTAGATCTAAACATAAATAAAAAACACAAAAATAAGCAAAGCATTGTACCCTTGAAGTGTAAGCCCTCGCGAGTGGTTATTCGAACCAACCAAGCCTCCGAGAAGCTCTCTTGAGTTGTACGGTCCATCCAACCTGAAATTTTCTTTCCTTGCACAAAACAACTCAAAGAAAATCAAATGCATATGCTTTAAACAAAAATAAGAAAAATAACACGACTTACACCCCCAAACTTAGCCTAAACATTGTTGATCACACAATGAAAAGCATGAGTAAAAGAGATGTTTATTTTCAACATAACAAACTAATCCGCAAAGCAATAAAAAGCAATAAATCTAAAATATTTACAGAACCTAAGCTAAAACTAGTAACTATCAACGAATAAGCCACCTCCCCGGCAGCGGCGCCACTTTGACGACACGTCGTTGCGGTGTCGGTCAAAAGATGAACATTTAAGTTCGACCTCGCTAGCGCGCGAGTCACAAGAACTAGCACAGTGGCAAGTGAGGGTATCGTTCCGCAGGGAGGTGGGATCCGCCGACCGTCACCGGTTCTAGCTATTATTACAACACTCCGAGAGAACTCGTGTGTTGCGGGTGCGGAAAAGTGTAAATGATAATATAAATAAATAAACTATATACTATAATATGTACATGGATAGGATGGAATGGAGAGATGCATGAAATGTGGTTACACTAGGAAAATGACTCAACCGTAACAATCCTCCTAATTAAGCGCTAGACTCACTTAGTCCCTCAATCTGCAAGTATATCATAGGCTCGTGTCCCCTTAATTGATCTCTAATCTCTCTCGAGTCTTAGAAATCACATCCACACATACAAAGTACACATGAATTCATTAAGTACCGTGGCACACACACAAGAGCCCTGTATGCCAGCCTAGTGTATCTCTCACTGTCTGGTCATATACAGTGGTTATTTCGTTGGGCATTTAATGCACAACCGCGTGGGCCATACTACAGCCAATAATTCATTCACAATGGCTAACCAAATACGGGATGGCAACCAAGTGAAAGCATTAAGAATACGAGATACCCATACAACACGTATGTTATATGCTCATGTCCCCTTAATTAATCTCTAATCTCTCTCGATGTCTTAGAGATTACATCCATGCATAAATGCTTGGATTCATTAAGGACTGTGGGACACACACACGAGCTCTACACGCCAGCCTAGTGTATCTCTCACTGTCTGGTCAAATGTAGAGGATATCACGCTGGACATGTTAATGTGAACCACGCAATATATAACACATAGCCTAAATATCATCCACAAGGTGGCTAACCAAGTGAAAGCATTAAGCAATGAAATACCATATAACTACACAAGCACAAGAGGAATTCAGTTTGTCTTTACTCTAGATACGGATTCGGTTTTATCAATCTCCCTAGGATGGCTAGATATGGGAAACAAGTTTACCAAACAACAATGTGCAATAAGTTGGTTGTTATACATTAAGACCATTCAATCTAGGTTAAGGGTTCATCCTCTTGATTTGGGAATTCTCCCTAAATCAATTTATTACCCAATCCGGCCAAGGAAGGGCAATTGTGTCTTAAAAAGACCCATTAAGCATAAGGATTTGAACCAAGGCCAATTTAGCAACTAACTTGCTTGAACTGAAACCTTTCCCACTCTTTGGAGCTAAATCTCTAACACTCCAATTACTCTAAACATGGCATTTTGGTCATCCATCAATCAATCAACAATCATGGGAAGTTAAATTACACTACTCCTATATTAAATTACTCTACTCCTAATCCCAATCATGGACACATATCAATTTTGGACCTCCACACACATGGATATTGCAATTAAAGCTAAATTCATGTAATTGGCAAAGAGTGAAACAAAACCCAACCAAATTTAAGCACAAACAACATATATTACACAAGTGTAGGTTTACAAAATTCCCCAAATCTGGGTTACACATCAAAGAAATAGAAAATACAAAGAAATGAGCAAATAAGAGCAAACCCTTGAAGACAAGTCCTCCAAAGATGCTCCAAACCTTCCTAGCTCGAAATTGGTCCAAAGACCACTCCTATTCCTTGCAATCTGCCCTAAAATGGATGGAGGAAGTGTAAAATGGGGTTGTGGAGATGTATGGGGAGCTCCCATGGAGGAAAAACCTCCATGGGAGCTTGGGTCCTCCTTATTTGGTGGAGAATGTGAAGAAGATGGAAGAGAGAGAGTGGGGCGGAAGAGAGAGAGAGGGAGTGTGTGGATTCTGTCAAAACTGAAGAGAAGAGGGGGTATATATAGTGGGGAGAAGGGTTTAGGTCAGAATTGAGGGGAAAAGACGAAAATGCCCTTAAGTGGCAGATTTTTGGGGGGTCTCGCGGATGACTTTCCAGCAGCGCGCACCGTTACGGAAACGGGCATAACTTTCTCCACAAACATCGGAATCGCGTTCTTGATGAACCGTTGGAAAGAAGACTTCTGGATCTTTCCAACCATATGTAGCACGAAACCCAGTTCGATCGGAGGAGAGAGATATGGCTCCCGAAAGTTGAGCATTCTGCAGGAAACTTTCGTCGAAATTCCGCCTTGGCTTTTGCGCCCTATTCTGCGCCCTAGGGCGCAGAATTACAAAAAGTGGGTCTTCTGGTCCCTTTTTGCACCCATTTTTGCTGCCCCTTAACGCAGAACAAGGGCGCAAAACCAACTTTCAAAAATTGCACTTTTGCCCCAATATTTCTCTATTTTTGCACTTTAGCCCTTGTGATGAAAAATATCCTGAAACACTTATTTAAAACGTTAAATACCCGGTTTTACCCGGAAAACAAGCATAAAAGATAAAAGTAAGGGGCTACACAACGTGTAGAAATAAGAGTTATCAAGGCATCATCTTCACTCCATGTAGCCGCCATAGCCTTTCCCTTCTTGTCCTTCTTAGAATCACCACTAGGACAATCCGAAGCATAATGTCCAAGCTTCTTGCACTTGAAGCATTGAACCTTCCTATTGCTCTTAGCATGGCCACTCCTCTCATGAGGTGGAGTAAAGGACTTCTTAACTTCCTTGTCCCTTGAGTACTTGCCACTTGACTTGGCACCTTTCCTCATGAACTTCCTAAACTTCCTAACCAATAACGCCATCTCCTCATCATCATCGCTACTACTAGCTTCCTTGACAATCTTGAGAGCTAAACCCTTATTCTTAGCCTTTGGTTTCATGCACGCCTCAAAAGTTTGAAGAGATCCTAGCAACTCATCTATGCTCATGACGTCAACGTCTTTGCTCTCTTCAATGGCGGTAACCTTGGCTTTGAACCTCTTTGGTAGTGATCTAAGAATCTTCCAATTTAGCCTCTCACCGGAGATAGGAGTACCAAGTGCTTGGCATTGGTTGGCGATGTCTAGAAGCTTATCTTAGAAGTCAACAAACTTGTCTTCCTCACCCATTTGCAAAACCTCAAATTGGGAAGTGAGCAATTGAAGACGAGACTTCTTCACCGCTTTAGTCCCCTCATTGGTGACTTGGAGAGCCTCCCATGCCTCCTTAGCGGTTTCTAAGTTTTGAATGTAGGAGAATTGCCTACTATCAACACCTCCGAAAATAGCATTCACCGCCCGATGATGCCATTTTGCTAACTCAAACTCATTAGTAGACCACTCACTTCTAGGCTTGGAAACGGTCACTCCATCCTCAATCTTGTTAGGAGCAAGGTAACCTTCTTGAAACTAATTATAGCACGGTGTGTATAAAACTATCTAGAGGGGGGGTGAATAGATTTTACGCTTTTTACCCAATTTTTCGTGTTAGTCAAAATTACGAAATTACCCTCAAGATAAAATAAACAAGCAAGTGTAATATGGTGCGGAAATTAAATTAACACTTGATTTTTACGTGGAAACCCTCACGGGAAAAACCACGGGCTATGTAAGTAAGCCACACTCGAACCTCGAATCCACTAAATGTGCAAACGATTACAACCTAATCCCGGAAGTAATCACACACCTACCTAATCCCGGTATGAGTGAACCTAGTCCGATTTTGCTTGTGATCTAAGCAACCTAATCCCGGATGCTACACACAAGACTTACTTTCTCTATGAAGAGAAACAACCCTAAGTGAATATATGTGAATATCCAAAATGCAACATAGAGCAATGGAAACCCTATATGCTTATCTAAGATGATTAATATGCAATTAAGAACAATCCTAGATATCAAAACTAAATGACATGTCAAATAGTTAAGCTAATCAATATCAAGCACAAAACCTAATATGCTAGCACAATACAACTTCTCAAACATACATCATACTAATCTCAATTTTGTATCTAAAGCATACAAAATAACAATCAAATAATTAATTGAGATTGCTAGATAAATTAAACACAAAATATGTAAGATATTAGTGAAAAGCTTACCAAGCAAAGTATGATGAAGATTCCATGCAAGATGACATCTAGATGATCTATGATGATGCTATATGATGATTGATGATCATGAAATTGTGTTTGAGTAATTAAAAATAAGTTCTTTGTGTATTTTTCTTCTCTTGAAAAATATCCTAAGTATGAAGCATGAATAAGAACTCTTGTTAGTGACCTAAAATCAAGTTAGCATATATATAGAGGCCATAAGTGAAGTGAGGTTGTTTTGAAATTTCGCCAGAAAAACACTCTGTGTGCTGGTGGACCTGCGCTGGTGGACCAGCGCTGGACGTCAGGCGCTGCCACCAGCGCCAGTCCAGCGGCGCCAAACTGGGCGATCGGCGCTGGTGGCCGGCGCTGGTCCACACCAACGCACGACCAGCGGCGCGCCACTGGGCGATTTGCACCGGTGAGCGGCGCTGGTCGACCGGCGCTGGTGGACCAGCGCACAGCCCAAATTTGCATCCCACAAGCAATCATGCAAGGGGTACAAAGTCAAACAAGATGCATCCTAAAAGCCTAAATGCTATGATGTTTTCAACACAAGATGCAATCATATATATAAGCAAGAAGAGATGAAAATAAGCATTGATGCACAACAAAAAGAAACACAACATACAAAGATTAAACATATGCATGAGTTGTGAGTGTGTGCAACTATCTCTTCAAGACAAGAAAGGACTTAGAATATTACCTTTGGTGCTTGTCAATAATGAGGTCTTCAAAGGGCCTAATGCACTAATACAACCTCTAAACTACCCTTACAAAGAATCCCCATTTATGGTTTGATCACGAAATAAGCCAATTAAAAACAACGGGAATCCTTACACTTCTTCAACGGTCATCCAAGCTCTCTCATCAATAGATCGGATGTAAGCCTTCATCCTCAATTTCCAAAACCCGTAGTTGTGACCCTTGAGAAGAGGAGGCCTAGAATACGAAGCCCCTTCGGTCATCACATCATCTTGGAAAACCATTCTAGCAAATACCTAAGCAATCCACTCGTAAGTGTAAACCGGATCTCGTCGAGTGCCGTCCGTCGACCCGCTCTGATACCAATTGAATGTACACAAACGAAGTTAAATTGCTTAAAGCATACCTAGAGGGGGGGTGAATAGGTTTTTACACCTTTTTTCAAACCCTTGAACAAACATTCGTTTGTCCCTCAAGGTAGCCTTACACACAACACAATAAGCCAAGGAAGACATACATAGACAATACGATGTTACAATCATAAGAGAAATGTCTAAGTATATCAACAAGTCATGTGAGGTAAAATAGAAAATAAACATAACAACAAAATAAGTTTGTATTTCATAAGATGTTCAATGTGTTACAAGAGTGATCAAAATGTCACTATACAAAAATTACAATATATAAAAGAATCAAAGATACAAATTGATCTAAGGAATGAATATACTAATCACACTATACAAAGACTTGCTTCACAATATATCACATGTGGATATTATGAATCAAGACAATAAAATATACAATTAAAATATAAGAGAAAGAGATAGAAAGAATTAACACAAGGGATTTTTTAACGTGGTAAAACCTCCAAGGAGGAAACATCCACGGGTTGAACTACAACCATTGGGTACTATATTATTGGAAAGTAAACATAGAACATTCACAAAGTGACCAATCTTTAGCTCACCCAACCTAGTGAAATCTAAGCCTACCCAACCCTATTGGAAAGTATGAAATCCCTCAATGATGCGGAACCACCATATATTGGACAACACACTCAACCAACATTGATGGTAGATTAGAAATTCCTCAAGAGTGCATACACCTCCCGTGTACCCCGCTCTATCGGACTCTATGTCTAACCATACGCCTAGGCCTACCAATACAATAGCCAACTCCCTATCCAAGGCACTCTTGCCTCTAGGGAGCCTCCCATGCATGACTATCCGAGTCCTCTCGACTCTAGCCATGACTCCTTGCTTACCTATCCGAGTCATCCCGACTCTAACCAAGACTTCATGCCTTTTACAAGGACTTCCTAGTGTGATCATGTGAATGCAAATGATGCAAACATTCAATACAACATAGAACATGTGATCAATACATTCTATGGCACAAATAGACCTAAACATGTGATATCACAATTAATCAAGTCTAGATGCAAAAATACATGAATAGAAACCTAAGTATGTGAAACACCTAACACATGTACTCAAAGTCTCATTCACACACATAACACTTGAATCACAAAATGTTCATTAAGTACAAATTCAAGATGCTATCAATATACAATTAAAAGCTAGATATATGAGATTAAAATCAATCAATATACTAGACAAAAAATATAGAGCAAGGTTTTGAGATTTACATCAATCAAAACCTATATTCTCTAAATCACATAAAAATACACAAATCCTAGATTTCAATAATCAAAGGACCAAATCAAATCTCAAAGTCATTTTAACACAAAATTAATTCAATTAAGTATCAAACAACCTAAGATGCCATTCTAATCACAATACAACTCACAAACAAATGTAAAACCTAGAATCATAAAATCTAGTCAACATAAATCCACAAATTGAGTTTCAATTAGAATGATAATCAAGCTACCTTTCCAAATAGCTTTTACAAAACAATAACATAGATATAGAAGAAGAAACCCCAATCAAATGGAAGGTGAAATAACAAGAAATCCCAAAGTTGAGACTCAAACCTCGGATTCTACAGCTGGTGAGAAATTCAGTGTCCAACCACTTGAAATCACGATCAAACAGCCACCAAACCACTTGGAGATGTTAGAGGACTCAAATACGAACACTCTCCAACTTGAATCACTCAAATCCGACTCCGGATGAGGAAGATATGGTGTTTTAAAGTTTGGAAAAATTGGAGAGAACTCAATGCGGGAAACTGAAATTTTTCTTCTTAATTTTCAAAATGGAGAGAGAGAGGGAAGAAATAGGAGGAGAGAGAAGGAGGAAACCGGCCAACCACGTGGTGCCACGTCACCCCCTGGCCATGGGGGGCACGTGGCCCACACGGGAGCAGAGGCTGCTCCAGGCCGTGGGGCCCACGGCCTCAACCACGGCCAGCCCTTGTGGCCCACGGCCTGGGCTGTCCTCTTGCGCGCTCCCTTGGTTCGTCAGCCCGTATCTCGGGTGTCCGAACTCCAAATTTGAATCTGTTTTCGGATTACGAACCATGACTCTCTCACGCACGATAACGACTATACAACTTTGAAAAACGGTTGAGAAATCATCTCAGAAATCATCGATGAAGTCAACACAACGTAAGAGAACGTAAAGTGGCATAGTCAACATGTTTGGACTCGAAACCTTATGAATGAGTAACCGAAACGACCGGAACTCAATAAGGCATTGAATAAGAACATGTTCAAGTCTTAAACACAAAATATGGAAACATACAAACACAAATACACACACATATGCTAGTTTCCGGACATAGTCCTAGAAAATGCAAAACACAAAGTTTATTAACTAAATGTAAATGCATGAGCATATTTTGCCAAGTGTGTGAAAGTGAAATGTAAATGAAATAAAATCATGAAGGGACACACAAGAATGATATGTGTGAGTGTGTGCCTAGCCTTGTAAGAGATAAGAGGTCTTTGAATACCTTTATAGACCGATAATGCCCGAAACTCTTAAAAGCAGGCAACTTGAATGAATAATGGTTGAGACGTCCTTCGTTTTCGAAATCCTTCAATTACTAACCACTAAACATTACAAGTAAAACACGTTTTGATATGGAATTAATGCCAACACTAATTATCAACCTAACAGATATGGTTGTCAATTCATTGTCAGATTCCTTTGATCAGTTCAAATTGGACTACACTTTGAACAAAAAGGAATACACCTTACAAGGCCTGATGCAAGATGTTCAAAGTGCTGAAAAGATCCTTGTGAAAGGCAAGGGTCAAGAGATTCATATGGTTAGTAAAGTTGTTACTGTTAAGACCCGTCAGAAGGTCAAGAAACAACAGAAGAAAAAGCAACTTGGGCCTACCAAGAAGGAGACCAAGAAAGTAACCAAGATCAAAGGGAAATGCTTCCTTTGTGGTGAAAAGGGACATTGGAAAAGAAATTGCCAAAAGTCCCAGAATAAGAAGGAAGAAGGTAATGTGAATTATCTTGAAACATGTTTTTTGGCAGATTCTACAGATTCTTGGATCATAGACTCTGGAGCCACTAATCATGTTTGTTATTCCTTGCAGGGGTTCCAAGAAAAGAGAAGGCTGAGTAAGAATGAAATCAATTTGCGCTTAGGCAACGGAACGTTAGTGTCTGCAAGTGCAGTGGGAGATATTAGAGTTTATTTGGATTCTAGAAAGCATTTAGATTTAATAGACGTTTATTATGTACCTCAATTCAAGAGGAATTTAATTTCAGTTTCTTGTTTGAATAGATTTGGATATTCGGTTACTTTTAATAAAGTTTTAGTAAGAATGACAAAATTATTTGACAAGGTACATTTAAAAACGGTCTATACTTTTTGCAAAGAAATATCTCTCACTCGTTAGACACAGAATTAACGGAACCTGATCATAAAAGAATAAAATTATCAATAGATGAAACCTACCTATGGCATTTACGCCTAGGTCATATTAACCTTAATAGAGTTAAAAGATTAGTATGTGACGGACCCTTAAGTGACTTAAAGGTTGATGATCTACCAACTTGTGAATCTTGTTTAGAAGGTAAAATGACCAAAAGGTCGTTTTCTGCCAAAGGTGCAAGAGCCACTAAATGTTTAGGATTGATACACACTGATGTATGTGGACCTATGAGCATTCAAGCTAGAGGTGGATATGAGTACTTCATCACCTTCACAGATGATTACTCGAGATTTGGCTATGTGTATCTCATGCGACATAAGTCAGATGCTTTTGACATGTTCAAAGCATTCAAAGCTGAAGTGGAAAATCAGCTTGAGAAACACATAAAAATCTTGAGATCTGATCGTGGTGGAGAATATCTATCTGGTGAGTTTCAGCAATATCTTATTGATAATGGGATAGTTTCTCAGTTTTCTACACTAGGTACACCTCAACAGAATGGGGTAGCAGAAAGGAGAAATAGAACTCTTTTAGACATGGTTAGGTCTATGTTGAGTTATTCAACACTTCCTATTTCTTTTTGGGGATATGCTTTACAAACTGCTATATACATTTTAAACGATGTACCATCTAAGTCCGTTCCTAAAACACCGCATGAGTTGTGGACTGGGTGCAAGCCTAGTTTACAACACTTAAGGATATTTGGTTGTCCTGCGCATGTGTTAAAAGGAAAGACAGAAAAGATGGAGTCCCGTTCGGAAACATGTATATTTGTAGGGTATCCAAAAGAAACTAAAGGATATTATTTCTATAGTTTTTCAGATCTTAAAGTATTTGTTTCGACAAATGCTAAATTTCTGGAAAAGGACTATATGAATGATTTTGTGCCTAGAAGTAGAATTGTCGTGAATGAGATGTCAGGAGATACAATTCCACGAGAGGTTACACAACCTAACCCAATTGTAAGTTCCGATCCAACACAAAATCAACAACCTACCATTCCTCGTCGTAGTGGGAGGGTTAGAACACAACCCGAAAGATACATCGGTTTGGGAGAATCAGTGGAGAATCTCCCAGACGACGATGATCCCTACACGTATAAGGAAGCAATGGAGGATGTTGATTGTTGCCATTGGCAAAAGGCAATGCAATCTGAGATTGAATCTATGTTCGATAACAAAGTCTGGTCCCCTGTAGACTTGCCTAAAGGGATAAAACCCATTGGGTGCAAGTGGGTATACAAAAGGAAAAGAGGTATGGATGGAAAAGTGGAAACCTTTAAAGCTAGATTGGTAGCTAAAGGGTATACACAGAAAGAATGTATCGATTACGAGGAAACCTTCTCTCCTGTGGCCATGCTTAAATCCATTATGATACTCTTATCCATTGCAGCATCTTTAGATCTAGAGATTTAGCAAATGGACGTCAAGACAGCTTTCCTTAATGGAAGTCTTGACGAAAGCATCTACATGATGCAACCAGAGGGATTCATTGAAAATGGCCAAATGGAAAAGGTATGCAAGTTGCAGAAATCCATATATGGATTAAAGCAAGCATCCAGATCCTGGAACATAAGGTTCGATCAAGCTGTCAAAGGTTTTGGATTTATTCAGAATCCTGACGAACCTTGTGTATACAAAATGATTAAAGGCGACAAGTTGGTTTTCCTGATTCTTTATGTTGATGATATACTACTCATTGGAAACGATGTAGGTGTATTGACATCAGTAAAAGAATGGTTAGCAAAACAATTTGATATGAAGGACTTAGGAGAAGCAAGTTTTATTCTAGGTATCTAAGTAATAAGGGATAGAAAGAATAAAACGATTGAATTATCCCAAGCTTCATACATAGACAAGATCTTGTCTAGGTTTTCCATGCAGGATTCCAAGAAAGGTATGTTACCTTTCAGACATGGAATCAAGCTTTCTAAGGAACAAGTTCCTAAGAATGAGCATGAAGAGCAATTCATGAGTAGGGTTTCATATGCCTCGGCAGTTGGAAGTCTCATGTATGCAATGCTCTGCACTAGACCAGATATTTGTTTTGCTGTTGGCATAGTTAGCAGGTTTCAATCGAAACCTGGTCCTGATCACTGGACAGCAGTCAAGCATATTTTCAAGTATCTCAAGAGAACGAGAGATAATATACTTGTATACTCTGGAGGGGATTTGATTCCCGTTGGGTATACAGATTCTGATTTCCAATCAGATTCTGACTCCAGAAAATCCATATCAGGGGCTGTGTTTACTATTGGAGGAGGAGCAGTCATATGGAGGAGTATCAAGCAATCTTGTATTGCTGATTCCACCATGGAAGCTGAGTATGTTGCTGCATGCGAGGCTACCAAAGAGGCTGTTTAGCTCCGCCAATTCTTGATTGACTTGGAAGTGGTTCCTAGTGCGAATAAGTAGATCACTATCTACTGTGACAACAGTGGAGCAGTGGCTAATTCGAAAGAAACAAGAAGTCACAAGAGAGGAAAACACATTGAAAGAAAGTATCATCTTTTAAGGGAGATTGTTCAAAGAGGTGACGTGACGATTACCAAAATCGCGTCAGTAGAAAATCTAGCGGATCCCTTCACAAAGGCTCTACCTCAGAAGAGTTTCGATGGGCATCTAGAGAACATGGGCATGAGAGATATGACACATTTGCTATAGCGCAAGTGGGAGATTGTTAGGATTATGCTCAATAGCAAGAGTGTAATGTTGTAATTGACAATCTTTTTCATATTAATAAAATGATTTATGGTTTAACAAATCTTATAGCATTTATAGTTTAATATTATAATTGTCAAAGTAAATAATCATAAGGTCTAAAGACTATGAGAAAAGAAGAATTGTTCGTACATCTGGATATGTATGAGGTAGACACAATTCTTTAGTTAGTCTTGAATAATGTTCACAACTTAAGTTAAAGGTTGGGCACCTTTATCTTGTTAAAGTTGTAGAATTCTTTTGCTAGCATTTGAGTGGGATCAAATGAGATATGATGAGTCTAAAATCATCGGAGTGTCTTCAAGTAAAAGAATCTAATGCACTGGGTGCATTGAACTGGATCACAATGAAAAGCTTTATCTAGAACCGTCAATAGATAATAGTCTTTTCATTATCAGGACAATCGAAGGGTCTATCTTAATCCTGAGATAAATGATGGACTTATGATTGCAAGTGATATCATTTGAGTTATCAATGAGTACGATTATATAGCATAGTCTATCCTCGATAGTTTGGTGATATTCATTTATTAATCGATAGAGAACTTCATTTATAGATATGGACATCGTGGCTCCATTTATTAAATGAGAGTATAATATCATCATATGGATGTTTTGAGGTAATTGGATATTAAATCTCAACGTTGAGTTTTCGATAGTGTCTATTGAAAACATGGCTTCTGGACAAGTCAAAATATCCAAGTTCAAAACGTGGTCATATGAGTAAATATGGTAACTTGGAGAGTTATAGGCGGTCTATGAACTCTTGGTGATTACTGATATTAATCACGAGGATACACTATCTCCAACATGATTGTCTAGGGTATGAATAAGGAACATCTTCTTATTCTATCTTTATTTAAGAGTTCAATTTTAGCTCTTTAGTGGAATGAGTTAAAATTAATGGATTGGACCTAAGTGAATCATTTGTTGATTGTGATTAGGTTATGTCTATTGAAGCTTAAATTTAGATAGCCCGCCAAGATCCCCAATCTACACGGACTTGTATGGATCACTTGATATATTCTATCGGACCAATTTATGGGTCCATCTAGAATTGCATTTAATATATTAAGAATATAATTTGCACATTATTTGTTTAATGGGCTGATCAATTATATTAATATATTAATGAAAGGCATGTGGGCTTGTTTCTTTTAGTAAGAATGGGTCCGGTTCACATGTGGGCTTTTTATTTAAAGTCCAATGGATTAAATAAAATAAGAAAATAATATTGGGCCCTTATATTCTATGTGGGGCGGCAAGGCTATGTATATAGTCAAAAATATTATTTTATTTTATTGTTTGATTAAATGAGAATTAATTAATTTATTAATTAATTATTTAATTAAGAAACAAAATCTTTTTCTGATTAGGAAATATGTTTCCTAGAGTTATACTATATGTATACTAAAAGTAAAAGACTTGTTTGGTAAGAAAATAAATAATTAAGTTTATTTATTTAATCAAATAAGAAGTCTTTTTATTATAGTCAATAAAAGAATAAAAATACTTATGAGTTGGATTAGGGTTAGAAGTTTAAAGTTGATGTGAATTAGGGTGCAACACAAATCCTTTTTTGTAGAGGAATTGCGGCAACCCTAATTGAATCATAGGTAGATTTCGGCAACCCTAAAGGAGAAAGGAAGCTGTAAGGATTCCCGTAGTTTTTAATTGGCTTATTTCGTGATCAAACCATATGTGGGGATCATGTAAGGGTAGCTTAGGAATGTGTTCAAGCTCAAGGCCCTTGCAAGTGTTAAGCACTCCAAAGGTATATGTTTAGTGCTTAATTTTCTATGAAAAGATTTAGTGCACACACTCACTTAGTATACTTGCATTTGTGTGCATTCTCTTCACATGTCACTTATCACACTTGCACTTCTTTATTATATTTTTTTTATGTGTGGATTTGTCCATAGATGAATTCCGAGCGATTCGAAGACTTTTCTATATGTTTCGGATGATTTTCGAGATATTTGGGACATTCCGTATTTTTATCGGAAACCGGATTTCAATTCCGAGCTTAAATTAGAAAGTTATATAATTTTCTATATTTATGATTAAATCCGGGTCAATATTCCGAAGACGGAATTGAATTCCGAGATTCAAGGTTAACTGGAATGAAGATCGCTTGGAACGGAAGTCGGTGTGGTGTGGTGTGGCATGAAAGCCACACCAAGAGAGAGGTAGTGGCATGAGAAGGGCATGTGGCCCACGGGGACAACCTCTCTCTGGTCCCGTTTGCCCCACGGCCACTTCCCACGCGCACACACATATCACTGATTTGCATTTTATTTTTGTTTTTCTCATAGCATTTTATTGAGTGTTGTAATTTAATGTGAGCTCATTTATGTGTGATTGACTTGTTGTTTTAGTAGATTTGACTTGTTCAATCATTGGTCTACTTGATTGCTTCTCACGTGAGCTCACCTCACAGGATCACTCTCATTTGTCACTCTTTTCAGCATCCAAATGCTGTGCGTTTTGATTGTTTTTTATATATATATTCTTTAGCATCCTGTGCGTTTGGTGTGTGTGTGTGATAATATAAATATAAATATATATATATATATATATATATATATGGATAAAACTATAAAAACGGTGTAGTTTTGTTTCATGACCTAATATATATA
This sequence comes from Acer saccharum, assembly GCA_030490815.1. NCBI lineage: Eukaryota > Viridiplantae > Streptophyta > Magnoliopsida > Sapindales > Sapindaceae > Acer > Acer saccharum. The sequence goes on along the minus strand of CM059866.1, from coordinate 16,871,209 downwards.
TATATATATATTTTTCTTCTTCACTTGAGAACTAACACACTTTTGAGAGAAAAATATCTTCAAGAAAGAAACTCCCAAGAACTTGTCTTTAACTCTCAAAACCCATTTTCATATGCATCAAAATATCATCTAAGCATTTTCTAGCATAGTTAGGATGTTTAGTTGCATGGGTCTTGGTCAACACACTTCCCTTGGTATGTTCTTCACTATTATCATTTATAATTAGTGTTTTATTTATCAAGGCATCTCTTTTATTATTTGCTTGTTCTTAGATTAAAATCTAATATTCAAAATAGAGATTGTTGTGTTTGACATGATTGAGTGTTGTATTGTAATAGCTAATTAGGTTGTGTGCTTAATCTTGATTAGCTAAACTATTTGATTGAACATGTCATTTAGCTCATAATATCTAGAATTGATTTAAATTGCAAATTCATTATCCTAGATAAGCATATAGAGTAACCTAGCTCTAATTGCATTTTTTGATATTTCATAATATTCACTTAGGTTGTATTATCTCTTCTTAGAGAATTAAGTCTTGTGTTGTGACCGGGATTAGGTTACTTAATTCACAAGCAATTGGACTAGGTCCACTTATACCGGGATTAGGTAGTTGTGATGATTATTGATCGGGATTAGATCATTAAACCGGGATTAGGTTGTAATCATCTCAATTAGTGGATTCGAGGTTCGTGTGTGGCGCACATAACAGCCCGTGGTTTTTCCCGTGAGGGTTTCCACGTAAATATCAAGTGTTATTTACATTCCGCACCATATTACACTTGTTATACTTTTGTGACTAGTAGGGGCATTTTCGTAAAATTGACATGTATGCGAAAATTGGGTAAAATCATTTTAAAATCTATTCACCCCCGCTCTAGATAGTTTTATACACACCGTGCATTATTCCTTTCAGAAGCAAAATTCGGCCACCTATATAATACTTGCTATAGGGTTCGACCACCTCTAAGGCTTGACTGAATCAATTTTTCTTCTTCTTCTAAACTCATAGACAAGTGATTTATTATTCTATCAAGACAAAAAAGAGAGAAAAGATTATTCTTTTGATGGTACACTAATTGCTTGTTCATCAATAAGCTTGTGTGTACAACATCGAATTAGGTTCACGCGAGTTTCGATCATTAGATTGAGAACTCAAAAGTGACCGGAATAATCTTTGTTTTCTTTTGATTGTTTTGTGACTAACAAAAGAAAAAGAAAAGTTTGTTTGTCCATTCTCAGGTTTGCAATTCAAAGAAAAGGGAGACCACGCTCCTAGGTGATTCACGTTCGTGCTAGGATTGAAGATCTTGCGGATTACCATCGACGTAAGTCAATCGGATCACGCGACAAAAGGTATTCTACTTTTGTTACTTGATATGTATAGTTAATTAATTAAAGGATTAAGGTTCACAAAAAGGAAAAATTTTAAAACATGAAATAATGTATGAAATAATAGAAAATTAAAATATTAAAATTAATTGATTTTATCCCCTATTTTTATGGTCATTAGAACTATCAAAACAAAAATTACAAGTTAATTTATATTATTAAAATAATAAAAGGACAAGAGAATATTATCACCTACTATATGTTTCACATTTTATGTAGGATTATTATTATTATTATTTTTTTTTTTTTTTTCTGGGGGGGGGGTAGGGGGTATTGCCATGGCCCCTATGGGCCCCTCCTACATTCGCCCCTGGCCCTTAATAAAGATCATGTAGATTATTTATGTAGACTAATAAATTCAACAATATTTATAAAGTTGGATGAGATCGGAGTTTACATAGAATATTTTTAAATTCTACGATGTAGATCATATGCTTGTAGCAATTGATATCACTAGGTGGTAGACATATCTCTATCTCTAACCCATTGATATCATATTATTTTGGGATAATTATCCTGGTCACCTGGTGGCCCCCATTTGTTAAGTATTATCAAAATAAATGGGACGAAATTCAGTTCAAAATAGTTTTTTGAGTAGTGTTATACAACCCAAATAATTAACTCAAATGATGCGGTAAGTGAGTTGTCATTACTACACATAACATAGAATGATGTGGCAAATGAAAAAACTACTTACCACATCATTTTGGGTTGTCTAACATTAGTGTAGTTTTTTATAGACAAATAATGGGATGAAAATAACCCTTCGTTGGCCACTCATTTAAATTTAAAAAAAAAAAAAAAAGTGAAGGGCTATTAATGTAATTCCACAAGGAAAAGAAACTGCCACGTCACAAGAATTTTGGTAAAAGCGCAAAAGTCGCTTGCACTAGCCACTAGGTGCTTCATTTTCGCAGTCTTCTCAGACACACCAACGAAACCCAAACCCAAAATTTGAAATCACAAATTCATCTTCTCCGTCCGATTTCGCGCGAAAACAATAGTTTTCTCTGTGATTGAACTCGTCACGGCTCACTCATTTTCTTCCAGATTCTTGCATTGAACCAGAGGTTAGTTCAAGGACTCACTACTCTTTGTGCCATGTAAGGTGTTTTTATGCATTTGAATTGATCTTCGACAACATAACAAGAAACTACGAAAAAAATTGATTAATTTTGTTGTTGATGTATGTACAATGCATAAAGACACCAACTTGAAAGCATCATTCAAGAATCAAGACCAGAATCCATAAATATTAGGGCTTTTTCACTAAAACGTTAGATAAGTGTTCAATAATTCATTAAATGTATGCCTGCTCTGTTCTTTTTTATTGTGAAAATTTCTTCATTTGCTCAGTTTAGGGTTTTAACATTCTAATTTATGTATGAACAATGATTGCTCCATCTGGGTTCAACTAATGCATCCATGAACTTTGTTATGATGTTCTTGCTCTGTTCTTTTTTATTTCTTTTGTAGTAATTTTAGTTTTTTAAGTCATTATGTAACAATAGCAAGGTCAAATATCTCCATCAATTGTTTTTATTTTTCGTTTTTAAGGCATTATAAACTTTACAAGGGTCAGATTTAGCCAACTAAGCGGTTATGCTAATGTTGGCAGTCTCAAACGACAGGGGTGTCTTCAATTAGAGTTCGGATTATCTCTTGGTTTAGATTTTTGTTAGGCTTTTTCCTATCCAAGTGACATTATATGGTATGGATTTATTATTATTATTATTTTTTTCACTTTTATGTGGACAAATGTTTCATTCAAACTCAAGTACTCTTATAAAACAACCCAACAAAAGGCAATTTGACAATGGGAGGATCTAAACGCGCTTGATAATGCAAGTACTAAGTAGAATATCATCTACTAGCAATTTTATTTGTACTGTACCTTAGTATTTAAAATTTATGTGCATATGAAAAAAGGGAATATATTATAACTTAACTAGTAACACCTTGACACTTTTTAGTCTTGTTTTCTTCGGGACCTGATGTGACTATATTATAACTTGTATGATGTGAGGGTATTGACAATCTATTTAAGCTATTATGCACTTACGCATCTATATGTAGTTAGATGTGCTTGAACAAAATAGACCTTTTTTCTTTTTGTTTTTTAATAGTGCACAGGAATGTTTTCTCTTTGTTTTGGTTTTTAGATATGTAATGATGGAAGTAGAGATTAAAGATCTTTTACTCTTTCTTTTCTTTTAGTAATTTCGGTCCAGGAAAACATTGTGATTATCACAAAGGAGAGAATGGGGTGATGCTCGCACCACTCAACTAGTCATATGTTCAAGCCTGGCAGCTGTATGTCATGTAGTGTTTTAGTATTGATGATACCCAAGTTAGAACTTGCATAAATTTTTCTCAACTTCAGTCTTCATATCTCTTCTCCATTCATCTGTTGCCCATAGTATCTGTTGACGGTGATTTTTGGTGATCACCAAGTCAACGATTCGTTTTCGAATTACTGCAATTTATATTTGAGTATGGTCAAAGATTGTAAAGAAATAACAGGTGATTTACGTGGTAAAACTCCAAAATATCGGAGAAACATCCACGGGATCGTTGCCTCTAGCAACAAAGCCAAATCCACTATGAATCACGATTACAAGATGAAGAATGACAAGAATGATTACAAGCTTTTCGATACGATTCTCTCTATATCCTGTTCTACTTCTCGCGTGCCTCTGCTTTATGAATAAAAGGGGTATTTATACATGTTGTATCTAGGGTTTTAAGATGACCGCTAGGGTTTAGTGTTGTGGCCCCCAAGTCTCGAGCGGTTTCCTAGTCCTATTTAGATTGTACTTCCCTTTTTCGGCTGTATTTAATTCTGAATGGAACTCTTTCTCCTTTATTCACGGGAGAACTGCTTGTTTCCTTTTTTACCTCTTATGATCCACATCGTTGCTTATCGTGGACCTGCTGGTTGCTGATTGCAAGTGTTGGTGACTGTTTTATTGTTTCCCGAGTGAGTTTGCCCGAGTGTGCCCGAGTGTGCCCGAGTGTGTCCGAATCCGATCTGCTGCTCATGCTGATCGTCTTTGTTTGTGGTCGGACTACTTATCCTCTTTTCCGAGTAAGTTATCGTGAAGGTTCATACTCCATAGGTTGACTTATCTTGACCTCTGCTGACCTGGCCTTCCACGGTGATGACGTGTCTTATCACGACTATTTTTACCTATAACAATACCCCCTTAAATATTTGAGCCGATCACGCTTAGTCAAGTTCTCTCGGGTCTAATATTTAACTTCAATATTTCTTTATAGTTAATCCTTACTTGTCGTTTCCTGCATTAAAGTATCCTCGTTTGGATCAGAGCTTTAAATGACGTGTTTTAATTGCGACCGCACACGTTTGATTTATCAATCATTTCAAATCTTTATGATGGCGATGCTTCTGCTCTTTGGCGGCGCCTGACGTTCCCTTGCTGCCACTTGTCCCTATTTGTTTGGCTGTGGTACGATGTATTTATGGGATGTGACCTTTCTGCTCGTCTGCGCTCAACCTACGTCATCAGTCCTAACCCCTCTTTTTTCCCGCTTTTTCTGCAACCGCTCCTAGGGTTTTGGTATTTTTAAAATCGAGACGTCGCCTATATATTCTGGTTTTGATTTCTTCTCTTTCACCTTTTTCTTTCATTTTTCGCTTTTTATCTTCTCTTCCAGTATCTTTGCGTGCTCTTCGAAGGAGGTTTTATCTGTGCCTTTTGATCCTCTGTTTTCTGTTTGGTTTACTAGCCCGTTTTTTCTAACCCTGCCATCCTTGAGTTTACCTGCTTCTTCCCCCAGATTTTTTCTCGGAGGCTTTTTCTTCTGCGATCTGCGCCGTCTTCATTCTTTACTTCATCAAGGTTAGTCTTTATGGATTCCGGAGCTAGATATCGTCTTTTTACTGTTGGTATGATTGCTATTGAGCGAAATGATGCTTTCACTGCGTCGGTTGTTCACAGGTTATTAGACGAGCCCCGTTTCGATCAGCCGCGCTATACCGACGTTGATATTTCTGGACTTTTTCGGAAAGGCCTGCAACTTCTGAGGTTCCTCCTGCTTCAGAGATCCCTTCTGCTTCTGCCAGTTCATCACCACCTTACTCATACCAACCTGAAGCTTGGTCGGATTCTTCTGCTTGTACTGATATTCGCCCGAGCAGAAGACCAGGAAAGAGGATGACCACTCGCAAAGTTTACAAAGACTCGCATTCTCGGGAAAGCCGAGTGGCGGCCCAAAGGATTATTGAAGATGATATTGAAGAGGAGCACAGGGCCGCTCGTATTCCCTTCTCCCCCGAGCGTATTTGCGTTTATGATGTTGAGCCGAACGTGGTCGGCCCTGACGAGATAACGCGATATATGCGGCGGTTCGATTTGGACAGCAATGAGATTTCGCTGATTCCAGCCGAAGGTCGGGCTGCATGGAACCCACCCCCCGGCCACGTAGCAATTTACGGGTCCATGCTCACCTGCGGCGTCACTCTTCCTCTTCAGCCTTTTATTACTTGGTTCTTGGCTGAAGCCCGACTCGCTCCGGCACAGCTAACGCCGAACAGTTATCGCATCCTGATGTGCATGTGGCACATGTGGCATAGAATGAAGCGGCCACCTCCCACCCCTCGCGAGGTTCGCCATTTTTATTCGCTGAGGCCAGTGGGGAAGACCGGGATTTATTTTCTCCAGTCGAACCAGCCCGAGTTCTGGATTCCAAAGGATGTCGTGGTCAAGGGCAGTGTCGAACCGACTACGGACGAGAAGATGAAAGGGTTCGTTTGGGGCTTCCCGACCTCGAACAAGTTTTGGAAGAACAGCTGGTTCTTCGTGGGCAAAGACTGGGGCCAGTCGATTAGTTTCGACTTGGACGGCACTCAGATGACCTGCCGGGTTCCTCGGTACTTCTGCACGCCGCAGTGGAACCATCTAACTTCAGCTTTTACTGATGAGGAGCTGAAGACCTTGGCTCGGGCAGCAGTCCGCCCCCTAGAGAAAAGGGGAAAACCCTATCTCTATAGAGAGGGGAAAATGATCAAGGCCCATCTCTTCCCTCAGATTTCCGCGTGCCGCAGACGCCGTAAGTTTACTTCTTGTATGCATTTTTTATTTGCAACCTGACTTCTAAGCTTGCTTGCTAACTCGGATTCTTCTCTTTTTTTTTTTTTTTAAAGTGTTTGATGTAGATATAGTCAGTGATGGTCTGGCACGCCGGATGAAAGGCATCGTCGAGGCGAGTCGAAAGGCAGTCCTTCGCCAGCGAGATGCTGGGATAGCCCCTCCTGAAGACGAATCTGACGAGGGTACTCCCGGGAACTGTTCCCGAGGGAGATGATGAAGAGGGAGTACCCGATTATGTGCCCGAGGAGGCTCACGATCAAGAACCGACCGTGTGTTCGGCGGGAGCTGAGGGCACCTCGGGGAACTTTGGAGTAAGTAGGACCTCTGCTGATTCGGGCAATCCCGCAGGTCCTTCCTCCAAGGGGAAAGAAAAAGTAGGGGATCTCCCTGAGCCCGAGCAGGCAAATCCCCCCAGCGGATCTGGTTCTCCCCACTCTGCTGCTGATATGCAAAACGTCCCTTTTGAAGCAGTTGGGGGGCCTTCAGGTGCGGTAGCTCCGGAGTTTCCGACTTCAGTTGAACCGAACCGTTCTTCTTCGGAGATTCCTGCCTCTGCTGATCCGATTTCTACTCCTGGGGACAGCAACACTGAAGCTGGGCAGACTGGGAAAAGGAAGGCTTCGTTTTCTTCTGGTCGCCCTTTCCCAAAGATTCCCCGAGTAGTTGCGTATGTTAATTCCTCTTCGGAGGACGAGGGGGAGGATGATGCGAGCGTGACCCCACCGCGGGAGCAGGTCAGAGAGAGTGCTGGTGGCTCAGCCGGCCTTCCTCGGGCGGCCCCAGTCCGCCGAACTCCCCGAAGGCGATGTGGGTGATATGGGCTCCTCTCCCCAAATCGATGATCCCACCCCCGAGACTATTTTCAGGGCCATGGCTTCAGGCCGAGCCTATATTGGGGAGGATCGTTGGAGTCATTTCAGGACCGGGACTGTGTCTGACCGACTCCGCAATTTCTTCAACAGCGCTTCCTACGTGAGTGACTCTCATATGCGTCATTTCGCATTCTTCCTTTTTTTTTATTTATATTTGTTGTTGATTTGTTTGTTGCAGATGGTGGCCGAGATGTCTGGGGCTTGCCAAGCTGGCGAAGCCCAAGCGGAGAAAATAAGAAGGCTAGAAGCCCAATTGAAGGAGAGCGAAGATCACTGTTCTCGGGCTGAATTAGCTCGTCAGGAGGAGGCCAGGTCGAGTGAGATGCTCGTAAATCAGTGCTTAGCACGGCAAATGGAAGCCGAGCAACGGGCATCTTCTGCTGCGGAGGAGGTCAGGACTCTGCAGGATCAACTGTCATCCACCCGGGAAGCCTTGCTTCGAGCCGAACAGAACGCCGAAGACGCCAAGTCTGCTTATGAACGTCGAATCGACGACTTGGAGTGTCAGGCCCTTGACGGCCAAGGAACTGTCGAAGGGAGCTAGGCTGGAAATGGAGCTACAAAGCGTTGACCGTTTTAAGAGATCTCCAGCCTATGATGCTCTGCTTCTTCGGGAGTTCCAGCGTGGAATGGTCTCGGCCGGCGAATTTTTTAAGCAAAAGAACAGGGCGACTGATCGGGCCCGGGCCAACTGGAGCCTGTCAATTAGGAAGCATGTGGATACATCCTTGGAGTCTCTCCGGATCCAGATGAAGGAGTGGCGGGCGTATTGTAGAAGTAAAGGAAAAACGCCACATCCCATGCACCTTGAGGTTCCGACCGCCGAGTCGTTCTCTACCTTTTATGCCAGTGAAAGGGCGAGTTTTAACAACGAGATACCCGACTTGGGGCCCGTTCCTGGTACCGACTACAGTCACTGGATGGATGACGAAGAAGATGTGATCGTATGGCCATCGGACGACAGTCTTCTGAGCGAAGTATGTGATGGAGCCTGACCCTGATGTTGGCAGAAGCAGCTCACCACCCCCGGCGCCTTCCTCTTGATCTTCAAGCCTTTTTGTAACTATACTTGTACATCTTTCATATATACATCATACATTGTATCTTTCTATACACTATGAATATAAGACCAAATTTTACTCTTACATTCTATTTTTTGCCGAGTATCTTATGTAACTGGCTTATCAATTTAGACCGAGTATCTTATTTAACCGGTAACTAATTTTTGGCCGAGTATCTTATGTGACTGGCTTATCGATTTAGACCGAGTATCTTATTAAACTGGTAACTAATTTTTTGCCGAGTATCTTATGTAACTGGCTTGTCAATTTAGACCGAGTATCTTATTTAACCGGTAACTAATTTTTTGCCGAGTATCTTATGTAACTGGCTTGTCAATTTAGACCGAGTATCTTATTTAACCGGTAACTAATTTTTTGCCGAGTATCTTATGTGACTGGCTTACACCCTTTGATTTTTTGGGGTTGTTTAACCTTCACGTTGCGTCGGGGCTCGCCGCGACCATACGTTGAGGTCCTTGCACAAGTCACCTAGGACGTCTCCTGGTTTTATCTGCGCAAGGGTTCGTCGAATCGTTGGGGTACTTTGTACCGGCCAACACGACTGCGCATCTCACTAGTCTTTCTAGCGGCGCTCCGAGCATTTTCCCAGTTATCCTGGTGCCTCGGTTTTGCCTTTTTGCTAAGGGACGCGTTTGCATCGCTTTAACTAGGCGGGCATGCTACTACAGCTTTTCCGCCCTTCGAGCACCACTCGTCCGCTCTTTCGCGGCCTTATAGCGCTCGACTTTTTTCGGCGTTTATTCGGTCGCCTTGAGTGACCTCCATTGAAATATTGCTCATGGATTTTATTGATTCCGCCACATCGTATTTGCAACTGAACTTTATTAGATGATCATGAACATGAAATTAATAAATAAATCTGAAATTTCAACGCAGAAACTAAAAACTGAGCTAAAGCAGAATAAATAACTGTAGAACCATAACCGGATTCTTTTAGGGATAGAAGATCTTCAGATATTGTGCGTTGCATGGTCGGGGTACCAGGCTACCTTCTGGTCGGGCTATCATGTAGGCCCCGTGCCCTACGATTCTCTTGATGATATATGGCCCTTCCCATTTGTCGGCGAGGGATCCTGATGATTTATCCTTGGTATTCGGTGATACTCTCCTCAGCACTAGATCCCCGAGTTGGAATCTCCGCTCCCGAACATGAGAGTTGTAGTACCTAGCGGCCCTTTGCTGGTATGCGGAATTTCTTACTTGTGCTGCGTCTCTGATTTCTTCAAGCTCGTCTAGGTTCTGCTGCAGCATGTCTATATTGTGCTCGGGACTGTATAGCTGGACCCTGGGGGATGTGAAAGTAGTTTCTGCTAGGGATAACAGCTTCTGTCCCGAATGCCAGCGCGAAAGGAGTTTCCCCTGTGGAAGACCTCACAGTTGTTCGGTATGCCCATAGCACCTCAGGCAGTTTGTCTGCCCAGCCACCTTTCTTTGCCTCTAGCTTTGCCTTCAATGTGTGCTTGATTACTTTATTCACGGCCTCCGTTTGGCCATTGGTTTGAGGATGAGCAGGCGATGCGTAGTAGTTTGCGATCTTGAACTCTTCACACATTTCTCTGAACTTCTTATTATCGAATTGAGTCCCATTGTCTGTTATGATGATGCTCGGGATCCCAAACCGATATATTATATTCTTTTTAACGAAGCTGGTAGTGTTTGCCTCGGTGATGTGTACAAGTGCTTCTGCCTCTGCCCATTTGGTAAAATAATCCACTGCCACAATAGCATGTTTGGCTCCTCCCTTCGTTCCTGTGGGCATTGGTCCTATCAGGTCGAGTCCCCACATGGCAAAGGGCCAAGGCGAGGTTAAGCTTCTGAGCAACTCTGGGGGTCGCCGAATGTCATTTGCTACTCTTTGGCATGTTTCGCAACTTTCTGCGAATTGCTGCGCTTCCGCGAACAGAGTCGGCCAGTAGAACCCTTGCCGGAGTATCTTGTGTGCTAAGCTTTTACCCCCAGTGTGGTTCCCACATACTCCACTGTGGATACTTCTCAGGATCTCTCCAGTCTTCTCACCGGAAATGCATCTCTGCAATACCTTCGAGAATCCTCTCCTATATAATTCTCCTCTCAGAATCGTGTACCGGGCTGACCTGTATCTGATGCGTTTAGCTTCCACAGCATCCTCCGGTAGTATGTTCTCCTCCAAGTACTTTCTGAGTTGGTATGTCCAGTCGCCCGGGCTAGGTCGGATCTCTGCTATTATGATTTCCTCGGGTTCCGCTGTACTTGGTTTAGTCAGGTGCGCCACTGGTATTGCTTTGGATCTGATGCTTGTGGTGGCTGAAGCTAATTTGGACAAAGCATCTGCCTTTTCGTTCTCTTCCCGAGGGATCTGAGAGATTCTGTATGCTTTGAACTTTTTAAGTAGTCTTTTTGCAATGTCCAAATAAGCTATCATGTGCTCTTCCCTGGCCTGGTATTCATTCAGTACCTGATGGACCACTACCTGTGAATCACTGTAAACTTCCAGCTCATCTGCCCCTAGTGCTATGCAGACTCTCAGACCGGCCAGCAAGGCTTCATATTCTGCTTGGTTGTTGGTTGCCTTGAAATCGAACCTCATGGCACATTCTACAGTATCCCCCTCGGGGGTCGTTATGACTATTCCTGCCCCGCTGCCATGCGTGTTCGATGACCCATCTACATGTAATTTCCATTGGAATTTAGTAGTCTGTTCATCTTCCATTGCCCTCCTTACCTCGGCGTCTGGCTCGGTGAATTCTGCTATAAAGTCGGATACCGCCTGCCCTTTGATGGCCGTTTTTGGTGTGTATCTGATGTCGTATTCGCTGAGCTCTACCGCCCACTTGGTCAGCCTTCCTGACACTTCTGGCTTTTGAAGAATGAGTTTCAGCGGGCAGTCTGTATATACCTCTATTGTATGTGCTTGGAAATATGGCCTTAGCTTCCTGGCCGATGTGATCAGAGCTAACGCTATTTTTTCTGCCGGCGAGTATCTGGTTTCCGCCTGCTAACAACGCTTTGCTTGTATAGTACACTGGCTTTTGTATTCCTTCCTCCAGTCGGATCAACACCGAACTCGTCGCCACCTCGGTGACCGAGAGGTATAAGTATAATGTTTCTCCCACCACCGGTTTTGAAAGGATTGGTGCTCTCCCCAGATATTCTTTTAATTTTTGAAAGGCTTCTTCACACTCTGTACTCCATTCGAGCCCTTTCCCCTTTTTTATTGCTTTAAAGAATGGGGCGCATTTGTCTGTTGACTTGGCTATAAACCGGTTGAGTGACGCGAGGCATCCCGTTAGCCTCTGCACATCTTTTAGCGTCCTGGGTGAAGCCATTCCTTCTAGTGCTTTGATCTTCTCAGGATTTACTTCGATTCCCCTCTGGTGCACCTGAAAACCTAGAAACCTTCCCGAAGGTACCCCGAACACACACTTGCTTGGGTTGAGCTTCATCTGATACTTTCTTAGGACGTCAAAGGTTTCCTTCAAATCCTCCGTGTGTTTTTCTGCAGTGGTGCTCTTAGTCAGCATATCATCCACATAAACCTCCATATTTTTTCCAATCTGCCGAGCAAACATCCTGTTTACTAGCCTCTGGTATGTTGCCCCGGCGTTTTTCAATCCGAATGGCATTACTTTGTAGCAATATAAGCCCTGGTCCGTGGTAAACGACGTCTTTTCCTCATCTGCCTTATTCATCCGGATCTGATTGTATCCCGAGTAGGCGTCCATGAAGCTCAACAATTCATGTCCTGCTGTCGCATCTACCAACTGGTCGATCCTCGGTAGTGGGAAACTATCTTTTGGGCAAGCTTTGTTCAAGTCTGTAAAGTCTACACACATCCTCCATTGCTTGTTCTTTTTCTTGACCAACACCACATTGGCCACCCACTCCGGATACTTGACTTCCCTTATCGACCCCGCGGAAAGTAGCTTTTCTACTTCCTTCTTGATTGCGACGCTTCTTTCTGGATTGAATAGTCTTCTTTTTTGTACCACGGGTCGGAACTCGGGGTCGGTGGAAAGATGATGTGAAATCACCTTCGGGTCTACCCCCAGCATATCTTCATGGCTCCAAGCGAAAACATCCTTGTAATTTCTTAGTAGCGCAATAAGTACGGTTTTGACATGTACGCTCAAACTTGCCCCTACTTTCACTGTCCTACCTGGATCCTCCGGGTCTAGTGCCACCTCTTGGGTCGGCTCGTCTTCCCTATCCTCCGGTCCTTCTCTGGGATCCAACTCAAAATCTTTCGGTACTTCTGCCTGTTCTTCAGGTTCTCTATCCTCTTGCTGGACTGTTACCATGTATACCTGGCGTACCTCCCTATCTTTATATACTGATAAGTTTGCTCTACGGGCCATCTCTTGTGACCCTTTGACCACTCCCACACCATACTCGGTCGGGAATTTCATCATGAGGGCATAAGTTGCTGTCACCGCCTTGGCTTTATTCAAAAATGGTCGGCCTAGTAAAGCATTATACGGCCAGTTTTCCGTATCTACCACCACAAAGTCGAGCAGCACTGTTTTCTGGCAAGGGGCTTTTCCGATCTTCACAGGTAGCTTAACCGTGCCGAGTGACCTCACTTCGACCCCTCCAAATCCTCTAAGGGGTGTGGGAAAAGGCTGTAGGTCTTTCCTGTCTAGCCTCAGCTGGTCATATACTTCTGCACTAAGAATGTCTGTCGAACTCCCATTGTCGATCAGAATTCGATGAACTTCTCTATGGCCGATCCGAGTGCTGACCACTAGTGCGTCATTTGGCCTAACATCCACTCCGTGTGAGTCGGCCTCTGTGAACACGATCGGGTCCCAGCCCTCCTTGATTCTTTTCGGGTCGGGCTCAATAGAATTGACGTCCAGGTCTCTCCGTGCCTCCATAGCTTCCCGAATCTCCTGGGTTCTTTCCCTGTTACTCTTGCCCGTTGCTGGACCTCCGAAGATGGTGTTAATTGCTCCTTCATCCTCAGCTTTCTTGGGACTAAGTTTTCTTGCCCGTCCGTCCTGTCGGCTATCTTTCTGTCCATCTGCCCTGTCCGTCTTTTTGAAAACAATGTCCTTCAAATGCCCTTCCCTAATAAGAGTCTCGATATGATCCCTTAGCTGGAAACACTTGGATGTCTCGTGCCCATTCTCTTTGTGGAAACGGCAATACTTGGTGGTGTCCCTCCGAGCATATGTCGATTGCTTAGGTGGTTCTTTGGACATGTTCTTCTCTTCTAGGATTGCCAGGACTTCTTCTTGATCTTTCTTCAACGGGGTATAATTTGTATATCGGCCCTGGAACCTCTGCCGTGGTTGATCGGTTTTTGGGTCGTATGCTCGTCGTCCATCCCGACCATCCCGTGCTTTATTCTTCTGCTTATCACCTTTGGTATCGGGCATCTTGGTCTGGTCCTTGGTTTTGGATCCCTCTGGGCGACCGCCATGTACGAAGTAACCTCCTGTGGCAATTTCCTCTTCTTCGGCCAAGGCGTAACCTCCTGCCATGTCCATCATATCGGCATAGCTGGTTAGTCGGGCTCTTCTGAGGTCAAAGGACAATTGGCCATTCTGAAGGTTGTTAATGAACGTGGCAATTATTGCTTCGTCGTTTGCACTTCCGATCTCGGACACTTCCTGACCGAACCTTCCCAGATATTTCTTCAGCGACTCGTCTTTTCCCTGTTTGAGTTGGGATAAATGAGCCACTGACTTTTTCCTGTGTACATTCCCGAGGAACTGCCTTGAGAAAGCCTTGCTCAGTTCGCCGAAGTTACTTATGCTTGCTGCTGGCAACCTTCCAAACCACCGGGAGCCTAGATCCCCAAGAGTTTGAGGAAAATTCAAACATAGTAGTGCATCATTATGGACATATTGCGCCATAGCGCTCCTATACCTCCGGACATGCTCTTTTGGGTCTGTATCCTTCTTGAACAGCTCGATGTGGGGCATTCTGAATCTTTCGGGAAAGGCATCCTCAAAACCCCATTGGTAAAAGGGCTTCCGGATTCATCGTCTGACAGCTCATTACGCCCATACCGCCTGACCAAAGCATCCATTTGCCGACGATTATTTTGAACTTCCCGGGTGAGGCTCTGTATAAGTATGTCTCTGTCCCCTTCAGGCTCTCCTGACGCATTGAAGTTCTGGCTTATGGTCAGTTTTTGGCCCCTCTCCTCGGGATTCAACTCTCTATGATCTCGGTTTAGGCCATGCAGTCGGACTGTGCCCCTTTGGCGCTTGCGATGATGGTTCTGCTCACTTTCTTCCGAGGATGACCGGTCTCTCCGGTGGCCACGCCTCCTGGGGCGGTCTCGATCTCCGGCTACCCGATCTTGATAGTACTCTTTGTCGGAATCATTCCCCTCTCTGTGCTCCCTACTTCTCCTGGCTACTCTTTCAGATAGCATCTCTGGTCTGCCTGTAGGATCTTGTCTCGCCTTTGGGGGTGCATCAGGGGTTGGTATCACCACCGCGGAGCGCAGTCTTGCTGTCTGCTGGCTTGGGGCGGACAGTTCATGAGGTGACATCAAACCTTCCGTAACAGAGAGATCAATTCCCTGCCTTGCTGCGTCTGATATGAGTTGTTGTAGAGAAGCACGGAGTCGCTGCGCGATTTCTTCATTCGCTGTAGGTAAACGTTGAATACCAGCCAGGGCAGCTGACTGGTCTGCCGTCGTCAAAGTTGCATCCGCCGTATTGAGCGCGGTGTCATCTTCCAACTCGTTACTTGGCACGCCCTGACTGTACCTGGAATCGCTACCATCTCCGTCGCCAGCCATTGTTGTCACAAAGTTCTGGGTCCCCCTCCTTCTAGCGCCAATTGTTGACGGTGATTTTTGGTGATCACCAAGTCAACGATTCGTTTTCGAATTACTGCAATTTATATTTGAGTATGGTCAAAGATTGTAAAGAAATAACAGGTGATTTACGTGGTAAAACTCCAAAATATCGGAGAAACATCCACGGGATCGTTGCCTCTAGCAACAAAGCCAAATCCACTATGAATCACGATTACAAGATGAAGAATGACAAAGAATGATTACAAGCTTTTCGATACGATTCTCTCTATATCTTGTTCTACTTCTCGCGTGCCTCTGCTTTATGAATAAAAGGGGTATTTATACATGTTGTATCTAGGGTTTTAAGATGACCGCTAGGGTTTAGTGTTGTGGCCCCCAAGTCTCGAGCGGTTTCCTAGTCCTATTTAGATTGTACTTCCCTTTTTCGGCTGTATTTAATTCTGAATGGAACTCTTTCTCCTTTATTCACGGGAGAACTGCTTGTTTCCTTTTTTACCTCTTATGATCCACATCGTTGCTTATCGTGGACCTGCTGGTTGCTGATTGCAAGTGTTGGTGACTGTTTTATTGTTTCCCGAGTGAGTTTGCCCGAGTGTGCCCGAGTGTGCCCGAGTGTGTCCGAATCCGATCTGCTGCTCATGCTGATCGTCTTTGTTTGTGGTCGGACTACTTATCCTCTTTTCCGAGTAAGTTATCGTGAAGGTTCATACTCCATAGGTTGACTTATCTTGACCTCTGCTGACCTGGCCTTCCACGGTGATGACGTGTCTTATCACGACTATTTTTACCTATAACAGTATCCATTGTTGGTTTCTTATCAGGTTTATTGATCCAGTTTATGTTCTTTGATTATAAATTGATGTGCATGAAATCTTCAATTTTATGCTAATTTTTTATGGTAAAATGTTCCCTTCAACCGTTGGGGGATTTTTATTTTTGTTTTTGTTTTAATTTGGTCACCAAAATATTTATATTTTTCTTATAGGATCGAGTTAGGATTCTTGATTGGTATTATCCGTGATAAGACATTTTTCCCTTTCTTGATCTACTGTTTTTATTTAATGTACATGACTAAGAATGTTAATTTAAAGCTTATCGGGCAAGTACTTGCTTGGCAGTAAAATAAGATTGCTATGCAAGAGATTGCAGGCATATAAATTGAATTTTCTTGTGAATATTCTAGGTGAAATCTGTACTTTAATTGTTTTTTTTTTTCTTTTGTCAATGTATGATAACTCTTATTTATTCATGAAAGGTTCCCCCTTATTTGTATCTTTTATGCTTGTTTTCCGGGTAAAACCGGGGTTTTAATAGCTAAAATAAGTGTTTCAGGAATTTCTCCAGATCAGGGGCTTATTTGCAAAAAGATGGAAATGTTGGGGCAAAAGCGTAATTTCAGAGACTTGGAGTTTTGCGCCCTTGTTCTACGTTAAGGGGTAGCAAAAATGGGCGCAGAAAGGGACCAGAATGTCACTTTTTCTCGTCTCAATTCTGTGCCCTAATCGGCGGTCATGGGCCGCAAAACAGGGCGCAGATTCTTGAGATCCAGATCCTATTTCCTCATTTCTGCGCCCTAGGGCGCAAAACAGGGCGTAAAACAGGGCGCAGATTCAGCTCGTCAGGTGCCCATTTCTATCTTTTCATGGAGATTTCTTGAGCCACTCATGCTGGATTTTTCAGACAAGGTCTGAGATTTTGTGTGGGCTGTGAGAGGAGATGGTGATGATTGGAAATCTTGGTGGGCCCCCTTCATTTAATAGGAAAGGATCTTGGTCTTTTGGAGAGAGAGGAGGCATATGGCAAGAGAGAGCACTCATTCTTTCACACATTCACTCCAACTCCAACCACAACATTTTCCAGCAGAAAACATCCCCTTTTCTCTCAAGTTTGAAGCTTCTTCAACATCTTTGGAGCTTGGAGGAGTTGATTCTTGAGGAAGGAAGCCATTGGAGACCAAGCATTGCAAGAAGAAGATCATCATCCTAGTTTACTTCTATTACTCATCCTTCTCTTCTTGTATTTGCTATGATTTATGCTCATTGGATATTTAGTATGGTTTTAATGTGTAATATGGGCTAAATATTCTTGTGCTAGAACAAAGATGAAACCAAAACCTTGATTTATTGATAATGATTACTTAGTTTCTCTACAAGTGCTTGTATGGTTGTATGAATGCTTTGTGTGCTTAATGCTTTTGCCTTGATTAGCTACCTTGTTGAATGATCAATAGATAAGCAAAACATTCACTATAAATGACTAGAAAGTGAGAGATGCACTAGGCTAGCTTATAGGGTTCATGTATGTATTCCATTGATCTTAATGAGTTCATGCATATTTCATATGTTGGATACAATCTCTAAGACATCGAGAGAGATTAGAGGTTGATTTGAGGGAATATGAACCTATAATCCATACTTGCACATGAGAGATTAAGTGAGTCAAGAGTCAATTTAGATAGGTGAGGTGGATTCAAGTTCTAGCACACTTCCCTTATATATTCACATTCATCTTAGTTGTGGTTAGTATTTACTTGCTTTCATAGAATTCAAATTAGTGTTAGAAATCTAAAAGCTATCATCTTTAATTGTTCAAATAGTATATAAATCGATAAAAGCCAGTAATCAATCCTTAGTCCTCGTGGGAACGATCCCTACTCGGCCATTGTAGTACACACCGACCTCGTACACTTGCGAGAGTCAAACCGTGTGGTTGTGGACCGATCAATGTACGTTTCATTGTATGTTTTTGAACTCTTGATTCTAGTCATTATTAATTACAGTGCTATTATATATTACTCTTTTGTTTTTTTGTTTTTTTTGTTTTTGAATGGAACTAATTATTCTTTTATATGCTGTGTTGAAAATGCCTTTGGGGATTGCTCAGAAAATTGAAAAACTTCAACGGAATTTTCTGTGGGCGATGGCTTAGTTAAGAAGAAGCTTCATGCTGTGAGTTGGGATTTGGTTTGCAGAAGCAAAGCCAACGGTGGGTTAGGGATTGGTAAGGTGGCTGTCAAAAACAAAGACATGTTAGCGAAGTGGTTATGGCGTTTCAGCAAGGAAGACAATTCTCTGTGCAAAAGGGTGATCGTGGCTAGATATGGGGTGGATAGCAGTTCTCTGTATTGGAATTGGTCCGGTTTGTCTCAGCCTTCTTTCTTCATTAAAGCTTTAGCCGGCCTCTTCAAAAAGAAAATAGTAGTTCTGCTAAAGTTCTTAGTATAGTTATGAGAGTGATTATTGGTGATGGCAAGAAAGCGAATTTTTGGAAGGATATCTATGTAGAATCTTCGTCTTTGAAAGATTCCTACCCCAGAATCTTTGCTTTCGCCTCTAGAAAGGAGGGCCCTGTCACCGATTTCGGCTGCTGGGTGGGCTCTTCGTGGGAGTGGAGGATTCCTTTGAGGAGAAGGGTGTTCGGTTGGGAGCAGAGCCAATGGGAGAGCTTCAATTCGGTTCTGAATTGTACTAACATCCGCAAAGGCATTGCTGATGTGCTGGTGTAGAATTTTGATCCCAAAGGTCAGTTTTCTGTCAAGTCTTTTTGTAGAGTGATGGAAGAGCAGAGCATCTCTGTTAACGGGGTGGAGAAGTTTATTTGGCAAGGTGCTTGTCCTCCGAAGGTGGAGGTTTTTGCTCGGCAACTGTTAAAAGAGAGGGCTATGGTGAGGAAGGTGATACAGAAGTTCATGAGAGAGCAAGTCATCTGTGTGGTTTGTCCCATGTGTAATATCGATGAGGAATCTCCTAGTCACCTGTTCTTGAACTGCAGATGGGCGTGGAGGTTATGGACGACATGTATGGGCTGGTGGAGGGTTAATGGCTGTGTTTCGAATTCGATTCTGGAGTGAACGTTGGGGGTGGCTAGCTCTGAGTCCCTCTACTAGTTGTGATAGAGCATGGAACACGGTGTTCTTCACAGTGGTGTGGACGATATGGGATTTTAGGAATTTAAAGGTGTTCAAAGGGAAAGATGCCGAGTTATCTTCTGCAGTGGACTCAATCAAATTTCTTGTTGCTTGTTGGTTTAAATTGCATGGTAGAGGGTCCATTGATACCATCACTTCTATTAATTCTCAACATTCCAGAGTTGTGTAAAGAGTCTAAGAGGGTTAGAAAGTTGAAGATGGAGGATTGGTTACCCCCTGTTAGTGAGGGCCTCAAGTTTAACGTCGACAGATCAGCTAGAGGTAAACTTGGGCCTGCCGGGATAGGTGGTGTGCTTCGGGATTCTAGAGGCAAAGTTCTTTGTCTTTTTTCGGCTTACTTGGGTATCTTTGATTCTAATCTATTGGAACTCATAGCTATTGAAAAAGCCTGCAGCCTTTGCTTGAATCAAGCCTTAGCTGACAGTATTATTGAGATTATGAGTGATTCTAAAGTGGCTGTCTCGGATCAACGAAGATGGCATTGGATGTTTGAAGCACGTTGATGTGGTCTACAACTGCTGGGATATTATTAGAAAACATGGTGGTATCACGGTCTCTTTCAATTCAAGGTCTTCTAATTCCTTCGCGGACAAGCTTGCTAAAATGGGTTCGGGTTCGGGTGGGAATATCATTCAATGGAGTCTTTGATCTGTTGGTTCTGCAGTGGTGTGGCCACTGTGTGTCTTTTCTTTTTTGTGTTGAGCTGTGCTGGTTTTGGTCTGTTTGTGCTGTTCTTGTTTGGTGTGCTGTTCTGTTTTTTTGGTTGTGTTTTGGCCGGCAACCTGGGGTGGTGTGGGTTGTGTTTGTTCCTCGGTGGCGGCCTCTTTGGCTTGCGTAATAATATTTGGCTGTTCAAAAAAAAAAAAAATTTATGAACTAGCTAGCATGAAATATATTTTGTGGAGCCTTAAATATGATTGAATATTTGAATTTGAATGTTACAGGTTTGAAGATAATGGGTCACATGATTCATCCGAGGGATAGAATCTCAAAGTTGTCGGATATTATTATTCACCATATTAAGAGGTAGCACAAACTATCATACTGTTAAAGAGATGGAACTATTTATGGACATCGTTCCCCATTTTGGATTTTGATCAGAACTACGTTGTAAGATTCGATATGACATGTGCATTTCCTTTAGAATCTTTTAGGCCGTAGGTAGAAAGGTTTCATAAGTTCTTGGGATTTGTTGATGCTTCCTTGCTTCGGTTTTGCAAGCTTAAGTTTCCTATGTAGAAATTGAGGCTATCCATAGGTCCTCCTGATGTTATAGGATCATCTTTTCTTCTGGATAAATAGATAGGATTGGCAGTAGAGAATGAGGTAAAAGAGTTTAATTTCCATCTCATATCTAGAAATTCAGTGCATTTGCCAAGAATGATAGAATTAGATGATATGTACATTCTACCCGAAGCAATCTTTTCTGCTGAATCAATGAGTACTTTGGAGGTATGTGGTTGTAAGTTGGAGCAGCCCTCTGTTATGCCGGATTTCATTTCCTAAAAAATGTGAAGCTAGTAAAAGTCTTACTAAATGAACAAATAGTATAGATGCTTATCACTGAATGCCCTTTGCTTGAAAATTTGCTTTTACATTATTGCTCTGGTTTGAAACGTTTTCATGTCTCTGATGCTCTCAAACTCAAGGTTGTGGAGTTTTTTTACATCCTATGATGAAGTTGAAGGTATTGCAATTGCAGCCCCCTGTACACAAAAAAATTAGTCTTCTGTTTAGTAAGTGTGAACTGTCATGTGTGATTGACATATCCATGTCCTTTACTGAAGTATTTAGATTTAAAATGTGCCAATTTTTTGGATAAAGAGTTTGATAGCATTGTCTCAAAATATCCGCTACACGAGAATTTGTTTGTAAGTGTAATTTTCTTGAAAAGGTCATAATTTCAAGTATCCAACTTATGAAATTACAATTTGTCAACCGTTCTAGTTTGAAAGACATCGACATTGATACTCCAAATCTGGTTTCCTTTTATTACGAGGGTAATTCAGTTCCTAAATCTTCAATAAATGCTCCATGTTCATGGGATGTACGATTTGAGACGAAAGTGCTCTCAACACTCGTTGGTTCCTTTGTGTAAAGGACTTTCTTGGAGTCAATCAAATTGAAGATCTATTCATAACTCTCAAGTCTGAGAAGGTATGTCTAATTCCTACAATTGATTATTAACATTTCACTCATCTTCGTTACGTAATTTTGTTTTTAATATTTCTGAATTGCTTCTCACTCTCTCTCTTTTTTATTAAGATTTCATTTAAATTAGATGAATTCCGAAAATGGTTGCCTTCATTGCCCTGTGAAGTTGAAAATTTGCAATTGGATTTAACTATGCGGCCATTGAATTATACTGCATTTTTAGATTGCCTTTTCTCGATTTGCTATCCAAGATATATGTCCATAGCAGCATATGGTGGGGACTTTGCGCTTTTCATTTAAGGTATGCTCATTTTAACATAAATTCTTCTCCGCCTTTTTCCTTATATGTTTCATAATCAACATATTGCCATTGATGTTTTTGTTGCAATTACTGTATAGGTTGATGTTTGCCCGAATAGATTTTTATGGGAGAGTTAGAAAAAAATATATATTAAGTTTTCGTCCTTTTGAATTGAGGCAATAAAGAAGATATTTTAGTGAAAATAAAGAAGATAAATTTACGGGAAAAAAATAAAGAAGATAAAGAAGATATTTTACGGGACAAGAGGTTCAAATGACCAAATTGCCCTATTGTCATTATTTTAGTGAAAGACTTATTTTATCATTTTTATTGTTTTAAAATCAATTTTAATTTCATAATATTTTTTTGGGTTAATTGTATAAACTTACCCTGTGTTTTGCCTTTGTAGCAAAGTTTTCAACAAATGGCCTTAATTACATGAACAACCCCTGCTGTTAGTGGTTAAACGTTAGATTTAACGGTTGACTTGAAAAAGACTTAAATACCCTTACATTTTATTTTCAAAAGTCTTAAATTTAAAAAATAAATTTATATTAAAACATTAAAAACAAGAAACTAAATTGATTCTTTTTTTTTTTCTTCTAAATTCTTTTCCTTTTTTTTTCTTCCATTTTTGTTTTCCTTTCTTACATTTTTTGGATTTTTTCACTCCCCAAACACCATTTTAGATTTTTCAAAAGCCAGTTTCATCACTACATTCAATTTCATGCCAATCAACACAAACAATTTTATTTACTTCATCAACCCAATCATAAACTCATAAATCCACAAAAAAATTTTATGCAATCAACCGAATCAAAACACACAAAATTAAATGAATTAGTAATTAGTTATACATGATCTGTTTTCTCTCCCAGAAAAAGAAAGCAATTTTTTTCTTCTTTTTTCTTCAATAAAACATACCAGTCCCAAGAGACCATTTGAATCCATTTGACATCGAGCTCCTAATCGTCTTCACAAACACCTTAAGAACGTCAACTGGAAAAATGGAGAATCAGAAAACCTCTGTGTCTTCTAGGTCGACCCGAACAACCTCAGAATCTGACGATTTACTCCTCTGCGTCGACTCTAAAATCGGCGATCCATGAATCCATTGACGCCGGCGGACAAAGCGTCGTGGATCCATCAGATGCCAGGGGCTTCATCGGCTCATCTAAAATGAAGCCGTGCTCCACCTACAAGGGCTCTTTGTATTTGAAATGGAGGAGATTGAGAGTAGACGGTGGGATTAGAGGCGACGGATGGTGGAGGAAAGGAGATGGTCGGGTGTTGCAGCGGAGGAGGGAGGGGGGCGACGGAAGAGGTAGAGAAACGATTAAATGATGCGGCGGCGGCGGTGGCAATAAGGAACATAGACAGATCCGGTAAATCGGGGGCTAGGAGGAGATCAATGTTCGTAGAGGGTGGAGATCGGTGTGGTTTTGGCGGCGGCAACGGCGGCTAGGGTTTTGGTGTTTGAGAGGTGGTGGTAGCTAGGGTTTGGGTGTTTGAGTTGTGGTGGATTAGGTTTGGGTTTGAATGTAGAAGATGAGTGGTGGTGAACTGGTGAATGGTGATAATATTTGTTCTTTTTTTTTTTTTTTTTTTTTTTTGAAAGATTATTAAATCTGTTATTTATTTATTTTTTGAACATTTTTTTTATTGTATAATTGATTAATGAAAGTTTTAGGGCTAATGTGGCAATGTGTGATTGGATAATTTATTTTGATTTTTTTTTCATTGATTTAATAGCATGTGAAAAGACCAAATTGCCCCTCTACCATTACTGACTAAGAGTAGTCAACCGTTGACCACCGTCAGTCAATGGGTCAGAGGGTATGTTTGGGTTACTATGAAAACTTTTCTTGTTTTAGTGTAATTATGCATATACTTAGGGTAAGTTAGTGCAATTAACCCTATTTTTTTTTTAACAAAGTGTAAATATAATGGTGAATTGATGATGAACTTTCTTTGATATGGACTAAAATCTTTACCATTAGTTTCAAATTATAAGAATTGGAATTAGAATTTTAGTGGTCAATTCTGATTAGTTTCAACTCTGATTAGTTTCAACTCTGTATATATGATGATGATGATGATGACTATTAACAAATATACTTATATATCTTAAAACTAGATTCACATCATAAACACCACCACCACTATATGCTTGATCATAATGATGCCTAGCAGACACCATTAAATCATCCAACGTTGCTTCATCAAGCATTTCACCAATTATAGTCAATTTTAATACAGAATCTCAACCCAAAAGCTTCAACAATCATGCAAGAACACAGCAGCTCCGGCAAAACTACAACATAAACACAACAAAATTGGAAAAACACCCCTTCCAAATCTCTTTCAATCCTTATACACAAAAAGAAGCACAAGTAATTCCACAAATAAACTAAACTAATTATCAAAAACATTGGTGAAAGAAATCAAAATCCCAAATCAAGAAGCCTGAATCGAAATCCCAAAATCCAAAATCAAGAACCCTAAATCGAAATCCCTAATCAAGAACCCTAAATCGACATCCCCAAACCCAAAATTGAAATCCCGAAATCCAAAATCAAGAACCTTAAATCGAAATCCAAAATCAAGAACCCTAAATCGAAATCCCCAAACCCAAAATCGAAATCCCAAAATCCAAAATCAAGAATCCTAAATCAAAATCCAAAATCAAGAACCCTAAATCGAAAAGCCAAAATCCAAAATCGAAATTCCAAAATCCAAAAACCAAAACCCAAAACCCAAAATTGAAATACCAAAATCCAAAATCGAGGGAGAGAGAGGAGAGACTGAGGGATATCACGGATCCTCGTCAGCGGCCAAGCAATAGTTGAGATGGAGAGAGAAGCGACGTCAAACTTGGTCATACCTGGTTCGACTGTGAGTTGCGGCAGTTTAGAGAGAAGAACAATGATTATGTTGGAGAGAAGCGAGAAGAGAGAAGAGAAAGAGAATGGGTTTTAATTTATTTGGACATATTTGTAATTTTTGGGAATGTTAAAGGGTAAAATCGTCTTTTTCAGACTTGTCCCATGCCAATGGATAACTTGGCCGAGGGTCTAGGGTGGGACAGTTTTTTGAGATTTTTGTCCCACCTTGTCCCACACTAATGTCGCACCAAATGTGGGACAAGAACAAATTGTCCCACGTTATCCTGTCTTGTCCCACGTACCAAATGCACCCCAAAGGACTGGTGCAATTGGGTTTGTCACTTTGAAGGAAAACCAAAGAATTTTTCTGACACTTTCTATTTATTTTTAAGCTTTTTTGAAAGGAAAATGTGATTTGCCTTATTAGATTTTTGAATTACATGCAACTGATATGGTTCAAGATTTGCCTAAAACTTCTATATATCTCGATAGTATGGTTATAAACTTATAATGTACCATCTATAATAATAAAGTTCACATCTCTAATCTTCAATTCACAGATGACACCATCATGTTCACTAAGCCTAGGGTGGAGTATCTTTGAAATACCAAAAGGATTTTATGTTGCTTTGAGTTGGCATTAGGTCTTAAAATCAATTTTCACAAGTCTTGTGTGGTGAGGGTGGGGAAAGGGAGGGCGATGGAGACCCTTTTTTGGGCTTCGGTTTTTAGGTGCAATCAAGCTTTCCTTCCAATTTCTTTCCTTTGTCTTCCGATGGGGGCAAATCCTTGGTGTAGTATTTTTTTGACAACTTTGGTCAACAAGATAGAGATGCGCCTAGCCCCTTGGGAAAAAAAAAATCTGTCCAAAAGCTAAAGACTAATGTTGATCAAGTCGGTATTATTGAGCATTCCCATTTATTTCCTATCCATTTTTAAAATCCCGGTGGGCGTGGCTCAT
This sequence comes from Acer saccharum, assembly GCA_030490815.1. NCBI lineage: Eukaryota > Viridiplantae > Streptophyta > Magnoliopsida > Sapindales > Sapindaceae > Acer > Acer saccharum. The sequence goes on along the minus strand of CM059866.1, from coordinate 16,845,763 downwards.
AGGATTGAAAAACTTAAAAGGAGCTTCCTATAGGGTGATGGTAAGGAAAAAAGAAAGATTCATGTTGTTAAGTGGATGGAGGTGTGCTGTAGTAAGGCCGATGGTGGTCTTGGCATTGGGAGATTTCTTGACAAAAACAAAGCTTTACTTGCTAAGTGGATTTGGAGGTTGGGTAAGGAAAAGGAAGCCTTGTGGAGAAGAGTGATTGCCTTTAAGTATAGGATTCAGGACAATGTTATTATGTGGGCTGGGGTGGAATCGGTCTAAGAGTGATTCTCACTTTGTTAGGGCGGTTCATAGCCTGATGAAGTTCAATAGTTTGACGGCAAGCTTGATTGATGTTGGCTTCAATGTGGTTGTTGGCAATGGAGACAGTGCAAATTTTTGGTTTGACATCAAATGGGATTCCAAGCCTTTGAAAGAAGCTTTCCTGAGACTTTATGAATTAACTGTGAAGAAGAAAGGGTTTGTTCGAGATTTTGGTAGATGGGAGGCTATGAAATGGGTGTGGGTCGTGCTAACTAGAAGGCCTCTCTTTGATTGTGAATGTGATCAATGAAAGGTTTTTCAAATGTTCTTAGATTGTATCCAGGTTTGTAACCAGATTTTTGATGCTCTGGCGTGGAACCTTTGCCCAAATGGTCTGTTCTTGGTGGCTTCCTTTAGGAAAAGCCTAGAAAAACTTTTGTGTGACCTTACCTTTATCCATAAAGTCATTTGGAGAGGCATTTGCCCCGTCGAAATTCGAAGTTTTCCTTTGGCAGTTTTACAAAGGTAGAATTCTGGTGAGAGAGGTTTTGCAAAGTCGTGGTATGACCCATCTTCAAAATTTGGAGTGCTCTCTGTGCATAACTGATAAGGAGACGATAGACCACATCTTTCTTCATTGTAAGATAATTCATGATGTCTGCATACCATGGATCATTTACTCCTACTGCCATAAGCTGTTCATCTGGAAAGTTCTCATTGATTGGCACAAGCTTAATTCTCTCTTCCACATTTTCATTCTCCACTAATTGAGAAAGGTAATCAACCACCACATTCTTGCTACCCTTCTTATCCCTGATTTCCAAATCAAACCCTTGCAATAAAAGGATCAACCGGAGTAATCTCGGTTTCGCTTCCTTATTTGTTAGTAAACTCTTGCGGACGCTAGTTTGGACAAAGCATCTGCTTTCTCATTTTCTTCTCGTGGGATTTGAGTAGTCTTGTATTCTTTGAAGCGCCTAAGCAACCTCTTTGCCGCGATCAAGTAAGCTATCATACATTCGTCTCTTGTTTGGTATTCATCTAAGACTTAATTGACTACAACCTGCGAGTCACTAAAGATTTCTATCTCATCTGCTCTTAGTGCAATGCACACTCTCAAATTGGCTAGCAAAGCTTCATACTCGGCTTGGTTGTTGGTTTCCTTGAAGTCGAACCTCATGGCACACTTTATAGCATCCCTTTCTAGGGTAGATATCACTATACCTGCCCCGTTGTCATGGGTGTTTGACGAACTGTCCACATGTAGTCTCCAATGGAAGGTCTTCTCTTATTTTTCTTCCATCATTCTTCTCACTTCCATGTCTGGCTCGGTGAATTTGGCTACAAAGTCCGCCACTACTTGTTTTTTGAGCGATGCCTTTGGTGTGTACTTGATGTCAAACTCGCTCAACTTTATCGCCCATTTGGTCAGTGTACCTGATAATTCCAATCTCTATAACATTTGTTTGAGTGGACAATCTGTGTATATTTCCACTATGTGTGCTTGGAAATATGGTTTGAGATTTCTTGCTGCCATGACCAGTGCGAGGGTTATTTTCTCAGCAGGTGAATACCTTGTTTCGGTTGGTAGCAAGGCTTTGCTAGTGTAGTACACCGGTTTCTGGACTCCTTTTTCTAACCGAATCAATACAGAGCTAGTCGCTACTTCTGTAAGGGATAAGGTCTCCCCGACTGTGGGTTTGGAGAGGATTGATGCTCGGCCTAAGTACTCCTTTAATTTCTAGAAGGCTTCTTCACATTCCTGATTCCACTCAAGCCCTTTCCCTTTCTTTATTTCCTTAAATAATGGTGTACATTTGTCTGTTGACTTGGATATGAATCGATTGAGGGAAGCTAGGCATCCAGTCAACCTTTGGACTTCTTTTAATGCTATTGGTGAGAGTATATCTGCGAGGGTTTGGATCTTTTTAGGATTTATTTCGATCCTTCTTTGGTGGACTTAGAAACTTAGGAATCTCCCCGATGGTACACCGAATATGCATTTGTTCTGGTTGAGCTTCATCTTTTATCTCCTCAATACGTCAAAAGTTTCCCTCATATCTGACGTATGTCTTCGTGCTGTAACGTTCTTAGTTAACATATCATCCATGTAGACCTCTATGTTTTTTCCAATTTGCCGAGAAAATATCCTATTTACTAACCTCTAATAAGTTACTCCGGCGTTCTATAGGCCAAACAGCATCATTGTATAATAATACAATCCCTGGTCGGTTGTAAACATCGTTTTCTCTTCGTATATTTATCCGGATTTGATTGTATCTGGAATAAGCGTCCATAAAGCTGAGTAGCTCATGGCCTACGATGACATCTACCAATTGATCTATCCTCGGAAGGGGAAAACTATCCTTGGGGTAGGCTTTATTTAAATCCGTGAAGTCCACACACATCCTCCACTGATTGTTCTTTTTCTTTACTAGTACTATGTTGGCTACCCATTATGGGTACTTAACTTCCTTGATTGAACCTGCAACGAGTAACTTTTTTACTTCTCCTTTGATCATCACGCTTCTTTCCGGATTGAACAGTCGCCTCTTCTAGACTACAGACCTGGATTCCTGGTCAACAGCCAGGTAGTACGATATAACCTTCGTGTCTGTTCCTGGCATATCTTCATGGAGGTGAACACATCTTTGTATTCTCTTAACAAGCAGGTTAGGTCAGTTTTTCAGGCTTTAGTGCAAACTTGTACATATCTTGACCATTTTGGTCGGCTCGTCATTGTCTAGGATTATATCTTCCATTGACTCGTCCTTTTTAGCTTCGGGTTTTTCTCTTGGGTCGAGTTCAAACCTTTTTGATATTTCGGCCCAGTCATCTGACTCATCCATGTTTTGGTCGGCCGATTGAATCATACATACCTGGTGACCTTCTTTATTTTCCTTGTCTTTATAGACTGAAAGGTTTGCCCTCCGTGCCATCTCTTGCAACCATTTAACCACACCTACCCTTGATTATGTTGGGAATTTTATCATGAGGGTGTAAGTTGCCGTGACTGCTTTTGTTTTGTTCAGGAATAGTCGACCCAGCAAGGCGTTATAAGGCCATTTCTCAATATCTACTACCACAAAGTCGAGAAACACTATTTTTTGTCATGGGGCTTTTCAAACCTTTACTAGCAGCTTTGCCGTATCTAGGGATCTCACCTCTACTCCAAATCCTTGGAGTGGGGTATGGAAGGGTTGTAGATCTTTTCTATCTAACCTCAGCTAATCATACACTCCCACGCTAAGAATGTCTGCTGAGCTCCCATTGTCAATTAGCACCCGGTGAACTTCCTTATGTCCGATCAGAGCACTTATAACTAACGCATCGTTAGGCCTGACATCCATGCCATGTGAGTTAGCCTCGGTAATTATTATTAGGTCCTAGCTTTCCTTGATCCTTTTCGGGTCAGGCTCAATGGAATTTATGTTAAGGTCCCTCATTGCTTTCATTGCTTCTCTAATTTCTTGTGTCTTTTCTCTATTGCTTTTCCTAGTCAACGACCCACCGAAGATCGTGTTTATTGCCCCTTCATCTTCAGCTTTCTTCAGGCTTAACTTCCTTCCTCAGCCTTCTTACTGGTTATCTCGGTGTGGTTGACTGTCCGCTTTCTCAGTCTTCTTTAAAATGATATCTTTCAAGTGTTATTCTCGGATAAGGGTCTCAATGTGGTCCTTGAGCTGAAAGCACTTTGAGGTTTCATGCCTGTTTTCCTTGTGGAATCGGCAATACTTCGTAATGTCCCTACAAGCAAAGTGTGATTGTCTAGAAGGTCCCTTTGACGTGTTTTTCTCTTCTAGGATCGCAAGGACTTCCTCCTGCTTTTTCTTCAAAGGGGTGTAGTTTGTGTACCTCCTTTGGAACTTATCCCTTGTTTGATCAACCTTTGGATCATAGTTTTGATGACCATCCCGTACCTTGTTCTTCTGCTTATCTCATCTCTGATTCTGAGCTTTAGTCCCATTATCCTTGGTTCTAGGTTCCTCGGGACGCCCCTATAGACAAAGTACCATAATGTAGCAATCTTTTCTTCCTTGGCCAGCGCGTACCCCCTGCCATATATGTCCATCATATCTGCATGCTTGGTCAAGTGTGCACTCCTTAGATCGAAAGATAGCCGGCCGTTCTACAAGTTATTGATAAATACCGCGATGATGGTTTCATCGTTCGCGCTTCCGATCTCTGACACGTCCTGGCCGAATCTTCCCAGATACTTCTTGAGTGACTCATCTTTCCCATGTTGGAGCTAGGAGAGATGTACCACTGATTTCTTCCTGTGCATGTTCCCGAGGAATTGCCTTGAAAATGCACTGCTTAGCTCATTGAAGCTTCCTATGCTTGCAGTGGGCAGTCTTCCAAACCACCTAGAACCCCAGGTTCTCTAGTGTCTAAGGGAAATTGAGGCATAGCAGGGCATCGTTCTGAATGTATTGGGTCATGACGCTTTTATATCACCTAACGTGCTCTTTCGTGTCTGTGTCCTTTTTGAACTACTCCACTTGTGGTATCTTGAATCTTTCCAGGAAGGGCATCCGGAGGATGTCACTGGTGAAAGCGTTGTCCACCTCGTTGTCTGATAGTTCATTGCGTCTATAGCGTCTAATCATGGCATCCATTTGTTGCATGTTATTCTGAACTTCCGGGGTCAAGCTTTGTATGAGTATGTCCCTTTTGCCCTCTGGTTCTTCGATGGGGTTAAAACTTTGGCTAATTGTTAAGCCTGGCCTTTGCCTTTCAACATCCTGTTCTTGAGCTTCTCAGCCAAGTCCATGCAATCAGACCATTGGCGATGATGTCAATCACTGTCTTCTGATGATGACGAGTGATTCCTCCAACAAGTATGCCTACTGGGTTAGTCCTGATCCTGATCGGTTTGATCGTGACCATGCCTTCCGTGAATGTGCTTATCTTCTCTAGGTTTTTCGCTAATCCGGGTCCGTTCTAAAGTTTCAGGCCTGTCAGTTGGGTTCCGACCCATCTTTAGCACATCTGATATTGGTCCAACTACCACAGAACATAATCTGCCCTGCTGATGGTCCAGCATTTGTAGGTTATAAGGCGAAGTTAACCATTCAGTAGTGGAAAAGGTAATTCCGTGCTTGGCCGCGTCGGTCACAAGTTGTTGCAGGGATTCTCGGAACCACTGAGCGATTTTCTCACTGGTTAGAGGAAGCCGTTGAATACCTATGACAGCTGTTGATTGATTCTCAGATGTCAATGGAGCGTCTAAGGGTCTTATAGCGTCAAGAGTGGTATCGACTCTCCCTGCATCATCTGATAAGTTCTGGTTAATTCTAGAACCGCTACCATCTCCATCGTCAACCGTGCCCCTCCTTCTAGCGCCAATTGTTGACAGAGATTTCTTAGAAGTCAATCGATCAACAATTTCGACTAATAAAACCTGCAAAATAAATGTAATGTTGCGAAAATATCCAAGAGAACAAATTACCTGGTAAAACTCCGGTGATTAGAGGAACATCCACGGGTTGTCGCTTAGCGACTGAGAAGCAAATCTACTATTTTGTAAATTGATGTTACAAGCTCTAGTCACTCTCTCTATTCAATTCTTTTTTTTTTTTTTTTTTTTTTTTTTTTTTTTTTTTTTTTTTTTTTTTTTTTTTTTTTTTTTTTTAACAATGCTTTCCACAGGTTTATTTGTATGGTCTCTCTAGGGTTTATTGAGTCGTGGCGTATAAGTAGAAGATTATGAAGTTGGATTTAGGACTCCTTTTCTATTTGATGTCACCATGTATTAAATGTAGTTGACTTGTATTCTGTTTAGGATTCCTGGTGCTTTAAAGAAGATCTATTTGTTACCTTGTTGGACTCCTTCTAGTGATTGTATACTAGCTGATTTATAACTGCATATTATGGTCGAGTTGCCTTATGCGTGGAGGAAACCCTAGTAGGGATCCCTCCTGTTTTGGCTAAGTAGAGCCAATAAAACGACGTCTTTACTCAACAAGGCTAGTCTCGTTTAAGATCCCATAAGGGTTCTATCGATGACGTGTCGCTTGCTACCATGCTATTTATTGACCATGAGACTTTTGCTTATGTGGCATGATTGGTCCCACGCTCCTTCTTGTCTTATTCAAGTGACGTGTCTTTCTAGTAAATATTATGCACAACACTACTAATGACGAAAGCTTTTAAAAAAATATCTGGTCTCAAATTAATAGATATTATATAAAAAAAAAAAAATTTTAAAAAAAAAAAGCCATGTTGATCATACGTTTGTAGCAATTTATATCACTAGCTCTTAGACATATCTCTAGCCCATTGATATCATATCAAAATAAATGGGATGAAATTCAATTCAAAATAGTTTGCAATTTTGCATAGACAAACGATGTGATGAAAATAACCGTTCGTTGGCCACTCATTTATTTAAATTAAAAAAAGTAATATTATCCCTATTGTTTTTACAAAAAAAAAGTGAAGGGCTACTAATGTAATTACACAAGGAAAAGAAACCGCCACGTCACTAGATTTTGGTAAAAGCGCAAAACTGGCTTGCACACTTGCACTAGGTCCTTCATTTCGCAGTCTTCTCAGACACGCAACCAAACCAAACAAGAAACTTGCTTTGAACTTTATCAGCTTATTTCCATCTTCTCCGTCCGATTTCGCGCGAAAACATTTTCTTCCAGATTCTTGCATTGAACCAGAGGTTAGTTCAAGGACTCGCTACTCTTTGTGCCATGTAAGGTATTTTTATGCATTTGAATTGATCTTCGACAACATAACAAGAAACTACGAAAAAAATTGATTAATTTTGTTGTTGATGTATGTACAATGCATAAAGACACCAACTTCAAAGCATCATTCAAGAGTCAATACCAGAATCCATAAAAATTAGTTCTTTTTCACTAAAACGTTAAATATGTTCAATTAATAATTTATTAAATGTATGCCTGCTCTGCTCTTTTTTATTGTGTAAATTTCTTCAGTTGCTCAGTTTAGGGTTTTAACATTCTAATTTATGTATAAACTATGATTGCTCCATCTGGGTTCAACTAATGCATCCGTGCACTTTGTTATGATGTTCCTGCTCTGTTCTTTGTTGTTTCTTCTGTAGTAATTTTAGTTTTTTAAGTCATTATGTAACAATAGCAAGGTCAAATATCTACAAGCAATTGTTTTTATTTATTGTTTTTAAGGCATTGTAAACTTTACAAGGGTCAGATTTAGCCAACTAAGCGGTGATGCTAATGTTGACGGTCTCAAACAACAGGGGTGTCTTCAATTAGAGTTTGGATTATCTCTTGGTTTAGATTTTTGTTAGGCTTTTTCCTATCCAAGTGACATTATGCGGTATGGATTATTTTTATTTTTATTTTTTCACTTTTATGCGGACAAATGTTTATTCAAACTCAAGTACTTTGACAAAACAACCCAACAAAAGGCAATTTGACAATGGGAGGATCCAAACGCGTTTGATAATGCAAGAACTGAGTAGAATATCATCTGCTAGCAATTTTATTTGTAATGTACCTTAATATCACCACTGCATGTTGTATGTCATGTAGTGTTTTATTATTGATGATACCTCAAGTTAGAACTTGCATAAATTTTTCTCAACTTCAGTCTTCATATCTCTTCTCCATTCATCTGTTGCCCATAGTATCCATTGTTGGTTTCTGATCCGGTTTATTGATCCGGTTTATGTTCTTTGATTATAAATTGATGTGCATGAAATCTTCAATTTTAGGCTAATTTTTTTATGGTAAAATGTTCCCTTCAACCGCTAGGGGATTTTTATTTTGGTTTTTGTTTGAATTTGGTCACCAAAATATTTATATTTTTCTTATAGGATCGAGTTAGGATTCTTGATTGGTATTATCTGTGATAAGACATTTTCCCTTTCTTGATCTATTGGTTTTATTTAATGTACATGACTAAGAGTCTAAGAATGTTAATTTAAAGCTTATCGGGCTAGTACTTGCTTAGCAGTAAAATAAGATTGCTATGCAAGAGATTGCAGGCAAATAAATTGAATTTTCTTGTGAATATTCTAGGTGAAATCTGTATTTTAATTGTTTTTTTTTTCTTTTGTCAACGTACATTTCATTGTATGTTTTTGAACTCTTGATTCTAGTCATTATTAATTATAGTGCTATTATATATTACTTTTTTTTTTTTTTTTCTTTTTTTAAATAGAACTAATTATTCTTTTATATGCTACTAATATTATGACTAGCTAGCATGAAATATATTTTATGGAGCCTTAAATATGATTGGATATTTGAATTTGAATGTTACAGGTTTGAAGATAATGGGTGACAAGATTCATCCGAGGGATAGAATCTCAAAGTTGTCGGATGTTATTATTCACCACATTATGTCTTACCTTACTGCAAAAGAGGTAGCTCAAACTAGCATACTGTCAAAGAGATGGAACTATTTATGGACATCGTTCCCCATTTTGGATTTTGATCAGAAATACTTTGTAAGATTTGTTATGACATGTGAATTTCCTTTAGAATCTTTTGGGCCGCAGGTAGAAAGGTTTCATAAGTTCTTGGGATTTGTTGATGCTTCCTTGCTACGGTTTTGCAAGCTTAAATTTCCTATGCAGAAATTTAGACTATCCATAGGTCCTCTTGATTTTATAGGATCATCTTTTCTTCTGGATAAGTGGATAGGATTGGCAGTAGAGAATGAGGTAAAAGAGTTTAATTTTCATCTCATATCTAGAAATACAGTGCATTTGCCAAGAATGATAGAATTAGATGATATGTACATTCTACCCGAAGCAATCTTTTCTGCTAAATCAATGAGTACTTTGGAGGTATGTGGTTGTAAGTTGGAGCAGCCCTCTGTTTCTGCAGGATTTCATTTCCTAAAAAATGTGAAGCTAGTAAAAGTCTTACTAAATGAACAAATAGTACATATGCTTATCACTGAATGCCCTTGGCTTGAAAATTTGCTTTTACATTATTGCTCTGGTTTGAAACGTTTTCGTGTCTCTGATGCTCTCAAACTCAAGGTTGTGGAGTTTTTTACACTCTATGATGAAGTTGGAAGTATTGAAATTGCTGCCCCCGTATACAAAAATTTAGTCTTTGGTTTAGTAAGCGTGAAGGTTCATGTGTGATTGACATATCCAAGTGTCCCTTACTTAAGTACTTAGATTTAAAAGGTGCCAATTTTTGGGATGAAGAGTTTGATAACCTTGTCTCTAAATATCCGTTACTTGAGAATTTGTTTGTGAGTGAGTGTAATTTTCTTGAAAAGGTCATAATTTCAAGTATCCAACTTAAGAAATTACAATTTGTCAATTGTTCTAGTTTGAAAGACATCGACATTGATACTCCAAATCTGGTTTCCTTTTATTACGAGGGTAATTCAGTTCCTAAATCTTCAATAAATGCTCCATGTTCATGGGATGTACGATTTGAGAATGAAAGTGCTCTCAACACTCGTTGGTTCCTTTGTGTAAAAGACATTCTTGGAGTCAATCAAATTGAGGATCTATTCATAACTCTCAAGTCTGAGAAGGTATGTCTAATTCCATACAATTGATTATTAACATTTCACTCATCTTCGTCACGTAATTTTGTTTTTAATATTTTTTAATTGCTTCTCTCTCTCTCTCTTTCTTATCAAGATTTCATTTAAATTAGACGAATTCCGAAAGTGGTTGCCTTCATTCCCCTGTGAAGTTGAAAATTTGCATTTGGACTTAACTATGCGGCCATCAAATTATACTGCATTTCTAGATGGCCTTTTCTCGATTTGCTATCCAAGATATATGTCCATAGTAGCATATGGTGGGGACTTTGAGCTTTTCATTAAGGTATGCTCATTTTAACATAAATTCTTCTTCGATTTGTCCTTATATGCTCAATAATAAACATATTGTCATTGATGTTTTTGTTGCAATTACCGTATAGATTGATGTTTGCCCGAATAGATTTTTATGGGAGAGTTAGAAAAAAATTATATTAAGTTTTTTTCCCTTTGAATTGAGGCAACAAAGAAGAGAAATATAACTTACTATCAAATTTGTAATAGGTTAGAAAAAAAAAGAAAAAAGAGAGAGAATTAAAACTCAAAATATTGAAATTTTCACTTTTATATTTTGGAAAGTATTTTTGCATCTTGAAATTATTTACAAATTAATCATTTTAAGATGTAATAAAACCTTTTTTTAGATAATCTCAAATGGTTGTTGTTTCATATCCTTACTTATTTGTGAACTTAATTGACATTTGTTTGAACTACAGTGGCTCAACAGGAAACTACAGACTAGAGATGCAAAATGTTGCAATTCTCAAACTATAAAGTGTTGGCGGCATTATTTAAAAGATGCCGAGATTTATTGTTTCCAACCAGGTGATGATGATGAAGAGCCTTACAATATCGATGATTTGAACAAGGAGTTACCTGAGCTTCCATTGGGAAATCTCTACTTTCGTCTAGATTGGCTGTGTTACGAGGCTTAGATTTTACTGCTTAAGAATTTTAATGTTTTGAATCTTTTATATGGTTAGATATTTGATTTGGATGATGAAATCATGAACATCAAAGGACTGGTGCAATTGGGTTTGTCAATTTGAAGGAAAACCAAAGAGGTTTTCTGACACTTTCTATTTATTTTTAAGCTTTTTTGAAAGGAAAATGTGATTTGCCTTAATAGAGTTTTGAATTACATGCAACTGATATGGTTCAAGATTTGCCAAAAACTTCTATATATGAGCGAGGCTCCCGGTAGTATGGTTATAATGTACCATCTGTCAATGTGCCTTGATAGTAAAGTGCATACTCATACATCATAATAATGTTTTAAGTTCGAGTTGTCACACCGTATGTGTATATCATACTAATGTCTCTGGTTTGATTTTGTAATTACTTTTGTTTATCTATATGTTGTTGATATAAATATTATCACTCATAAAACTATAAAAGTATTTTCAAAGAGAGTATTTAGATCTATTTCTCTTATATTGTAAATTTTTTGAAAATAAAATTTCTAAGAATATGTGGCTGCAAAAAAAATGAAGGCACAACCTAGATAATGAAAAATGAGATTCAGAAACCGCAAGTATAAAAGGAAATGAAAAATAAAATAAAAAAAACATAGACATAAATCCTAACGGTAATTGATAATTGTATAATGACCTAGGAGTCATTTACCCAAGCCCCAAACTCGTTCATCTACAATCTAAGCTACGCCCCTGTTGGCATATTAAATTAATTAATATTAGTCGTTTGTTAAAGTGGATATTAAATTAGACATATTAGATATTAATATTAGGTCAACTTATTAACTAGGGCACAATTTAATATTATGAATGATAATATTGACGGGCCTCACGGCCATATTAATAAGATTACTATTTGCATTTAGTCAGGTGATTATACTAAGGATGCAGATATTGCCACCCAAAGAAATTATTTGTACGTCCATTTTTGTGGGTAAATTACACAAACTTAACCTGTTTATATGACTAATTACACTAAAACTGGTAAAAAAAATCATGACACTCAACTCCTCTTGACCCGTTGACTAACGGTTGACCACTGTTAGTCAATCGTTGAAAAGGGACAATTTTAGTTTTGCCCTTGTTCTAGTATTTCGAATATTATATCAAATAAATTAATGAATTAAAAAGCAGAAAAAAAAATGTAAATAAAGAAAATCAAATAACTAAAAAAAATTTAAATTTTTGAAAAAAGAGATATAAAAATAAAATAATTAAAAGAAATAAAAAAAAACTATTACAAAATCAGAAAAATATATAAATAAAATAAAATGATCTCTCCATATCAAATGGAGAAGAACTCGATCTCCATTAAGGTAATCTAAAATCTCCATTAATGGAAATTTTGGTTCCAGATCTTCTTCAAAAATAGAGGAGATCATGATTCTCCATTAATGAAGATTTTTATTCCAGATCTCCTATAAAAAAGAAAGAGATCTGGAACCACATCTCCTCCATGGCTCCATAGAGAATATATTATATATTTTTTTTCTAAATATTTTAAATATTTTAAATATTTTTTATTGTTTGTGTGTAAGGTTGATAATTAGTGTTGGCATTAATTCCATATCAAAACGTGTTTTACTTGTAATGTTTAGTGGTTAGTAAATGAAGGATTTCGAAGACGAAGGACGTCTCAACCATTATTCGTTCAAGTTGCCGGCTTTTAAGAGTTTCGGACATTATCGGTCTACAAAGGTATACATGACCTCTTATCTCTTACAAGGCTAGGCACACACTCACACATATCATTTTTGTGTGTCCCTTCATGATTTTATTTCATTTACATTTCATTTTCACACACTTGGCAAAATATGCTCATGCATTCACATTTAGTTAATAAACTTTGTGTTTTGCATTTTCTAGGACTATGTCCGGAAACTAGCATATGTGTGTGTATTTGTGTTTGTATGTTTCCGTATTTTGTGTTTAGGACTTGAACATGTTCTTATTCAATGCCTTATTGAGTTCCGGTCGTTTCAGTTACTCATTCATAAGGTTTCGAGTCCAAACGTGTTGACTATGCCACTTTACGTTCTCTTACGTTGTGTTGACTTCATCGATGATTTCCGAGATGATTTCTCAACCGTTTTTCAAAGTTGTATAGTCGTTTTTGTGTGTGAGAGAGTCACAGTTCGTAATTCGAAAACGGATTCGAATTCGGAGTTCGGACGCTCGAGATACGGGCCGACGAACCAAGAGTGCGCGGGAGAGGACAGCCCAGGCCGTGGGCCACATGGGCTGGCCGTGGTTGAGGCCGTGGGCCCCACGGCCTGGAGCCCCTTCTGCTCCCGTGTGGGCCACCCCCCCCCCCCCCCCCCACGGCCTGGGGGTGACGTGGCACCACATGATTGGTCGAAATGTTCTTTCTCTCTCCTCCTATTTCTTCCCTCTCTCTCTCATTTTGAATTTTCAAGAAGAAGATTTCAGTTTTTCCCGTCTAGAATTCTCTCCAATTTTTCCAAACTTCAAAACACCATATCTTCCTCATCCGGAGTCGGATTTGAGTGATTCAAGTTGGAGAGTGTTTGTATTTGAGTCCTCTAACATCTCCAAGTGGTTTGGTAGCTGTTTGATCGTGATTTCCAGTGGTTGACCACTGAATTCCGAACCAGCATCATAATCCGAGGTAATGGTCTCATCTTAGGGATTTCTTGTTATTTGACCTTCCAAATGCTTGGGGTTTCTTCTTCTATATCTTTGTTATTGTTTTATGAAAGCTATTTGAAAAGGTAGCTTGATTATCATTCCAATTGAAATTCAATTTATGGACTTATGTTGACTAGATTTCATGATTCTAGGTTTTTACATTTGTTTGTGAGTTGTATTGTGATTAGAATGGCATCTTAGGTTGTTTGATACTTAATTGAATTAATTTTGTGTTAAAATGACTTTGAGATTTGATTTGGTCCTTTGATTGAAGAAATCAAGGATTTGTGTATTTGTTTGTGATTTAGAGAATATAGGTTTTGATTGATGTAAATCTCAAAACCTTGCTCTATATTTTTGTCTAGTATTTTGATTGATTTTAATCTCATATATCTAGACTTTGATTGTATATTGATAGCATCTTGAATTAGTACTTAATGAACATTTTGTGATTCAAGTGTTATATGTGTGAATGAGACTTTGAGTATATGTGTTAGGTGTTTCACATGCTTAGGTTTCTATTCATGGATTTTTGCATCTAGACTTGATTAATTGTGTTTTCACATGTTTAGGTCTATTTGTGCCATAGAATGTATTGATCACATGTTCTATGTTGAAATGAATGTTTGCATCATTTGCATTCACATGATCACACTAGGAAGTCCTTGTAAAAGGCATGAAGTCTTGGTTAGAGTCGGGATGACTCAGATAGCCAAGCAAGAAGTCTTGCCTAGAGTCGGGATGACTCGGATAGGTAAGCAAGAAGTCATGGCTAGAGTCGAGAGGACTCGGATAGTCATGCATGGGAGGCTCCCTAGAGGCAAGAGTGCCTTGGATAGGGAGTTGGCTAACATATTGGTAGGCCTAGGCGTATGGTTAGACATAGACTCCGATAGAGCGGGGTACACGGGATGTGTATGCACTCTTGAGGAATTTCTAATCTACCATCGATGTTGGTTGAGTGTGTTGTCCAATATATGGTGGTTCCGCATCATTGAGGGATTTCATACTTTCCAATAGGGTTGGGTAGACTTAGACTTCACTAGGTTGGGTGAGCTAAAGATTGGTCACTTTGTGAATGTTCTATGTTTACTTTCCAATAATATAGTACCCAATGGTTGTAATTCAACCCGTGGATGCTTCCTCCTTGGAGGTTTTACCACGTTAAAAAATCCCTTGTGTTAATTCTTTCTATCTCTTCTCTTATATTTTAATTGTATATTTTATTGTCTTGATTCATAATATTCACTTGTGATGTATTGTGAACCAAGTCTTTGTATAGTGTGATTAGTGTATTCATTCTATAGATCAATTTGTATCTTTGATTCTTTTGTATATTGTAATATTTGTTTAGTGACATTTTGCTCACTCTTGTAACACATTGAACATCTTATGAAATACAAGTTTATTTTGTTGTTATGATTATTTGATATTTTACCTCACATGACTTGTTGATATACTTAGACATTTCTATTATGATTGTGTCATCATATTGTCTATGTATGTCTATCTTGGATTATTGTGTTGTGTGTAAGGCTACCTTGAGGGACAAACGGATGTTTGTTCAAGGGTTTGAAAAAAGGTGTAAAAACCTATTCACCCCCCCCCCCCCCCCCCCCCTCCTAGGTATGCTTTAAGCAATTTAACTTCGTTTGTGTACATTCATTGTGTTTTTTGATGAGATTGTGATGGAAAAGAAGATGAAGGGTGGAGAAGAAAGAAGCTGATATGTGCACATGAACAGGCAATCCATGCAAGGAACGACTTGGTCAGATTGATTTAGTCAATTAGTTAGGTGTTAGTAGGAGCTTTTGTGGTTCCAATCAATAAGTTAGTGTGTTAGTGGATTTGATTGTGTGCTTAGTGGTTGCCTTAATATTTGGCATTGTATTGTTTATTTGCTTGTTAGTTGTAACGCTCTTCAACTATATATAGTCTAGAACTTTTGGAAATAAACTTATCGAATATTGAAGCAAATTGTCTCCCTTATATCTCCTATATCTCTCCTCTGTTTCTTCTTATGTATTTCAAGCTTGAAATACTATCTCTTCTCTAAATTCTCTCTCTATATTTTCCTGGATCGGAAAAATACATCACTACAAGAAATTTGGCTTTTCGCAATGCGCAAAATGTGTTGCGAAAGGTTTTTGCAATGCACGCCTGTACGTTGTTGATACACCTGTTGCCAAAAGTCTAAAGACTTTTCGCAATGCGCCATATGCGTTGTCTTAGAACAACGACAACCTACTAAGTGCATTGCGAAAGAGACGTACATTATCGTAGACATTTAACGTAACACGCTATAGACGTTACATTAAATGTTTAACGTGACGTGCATTGTACGTGCGTTGTGGAAGAGACGCACGTTGTTGTAGACATTTATCGCAACGCACATTGTACATTGCCTTAGGCCATGAAATATATAAATAAATAAATAAATAAAAATGATCCCACATACCAACCATTGGGCTTCCTCTAGTAGGCCCCAACACTATCAGGCCTCCAACCATATAGAACCATTGTTTATTAAATTTCACCATTATTTGCTTGGGTTGAGAGTTGAACTCGTGACAATGAAGACAGTGAGGAGTGACTTTGCCATTTTGCTGGAAGTTTAACTTTGTTAAATAATACATAACTATTTATATATATCATATATATGCTACCAATCTGCTTATTTTTTTTACTCATTCTAGTAATCTTTGTAATTATTTTGTATGATAGAGACATAGATATTTTTAAAAAAAAAAGTTTAGTGTAGCATTTAATTAAACTATTTTTTTTTATATTTAAAATCAAATACAATCGGGTTAGAGTCCATCAAAACTTGATGATAACAAACGTTGCAAACTCAGAACTCGAAATGAAATTCTCACTACATGGGAGAGGTCTCCCCCACATTTTACGATTTAATAGTCAAAAGTGAGACTTGAATCCTTATCACAAAATAACAGAGGATGGGTCCAACCACTTTACTTATGATTGTTGTGTATTTTTAATAATTATGAACACGTCCATGATGTTTGGGTTTCTAAATATTAAAAAAAAAAAAAGTCGGAACGCACAAGTCAACAATTGCTAAAAATGTTCTTACGATAACGTGCATATAATATGTGTGTAACAAAATATTAGTATTTTTCACAATGCACAATACAATGATTGCTAAAAGAGCTTTTATGATAATGTGTATGACATTTGTGTTGCTAAATATTAGCCTTTCACAACGTCTATGACATTTACAGCAACGTGCATGACTTGTATGTTACTAAAATATTTGTCTTTTGAAACACACATAACAGGTATGTTGTTAAATATTATCATTTCGCAACGCGCATGACATCTACAACAACGTGCATGACTTGTGTGTTGCTAAATATTAGTTTTTCGCAACGCACAAACCAGCAGTTGCTAAAAAGTTTCCTACAACAACGTGCATGGTATGTGTGTTGCGAAATATAAGACTTTTTGCAATGCGCATGACATATGTGTTGCTAAATATCAACCTTTCGCAACGCGCAAACCAATAGTTGCTAAAGATTCTCTCATAACAACGTGCATGCTATGTGTGTTATGAAATATTAGACATTTTCGCAACGTGCATAACATAAGTGTTACGAAACATTTGACTTTTTCGCAACACGCAAATAACCAGTTGCTAAAAAGTATCATATGACAACGTTCATGATGTGTGTGTTGCCAAACATTAGATTTTTAACAACATGCGCGTTTGTACATTGCTAAAAACACACTTATAGCAACGTGCACAAACTTAATGAAATAACAATGACAACGTGCATTCGTTGTGTGTTGTCATATGTGCTCAATTATTAGCAACATTCGCATGTACGTTGTTATAAGTGGTTTCAACAATACACATTTTTTACGTGTTGTGATAAATGACTTTTAGCAACGTGCTTTATCTGCGTGTTGCGATAGATGATTTTTAGCAACGTACGCTACCAGCACATTGTCTTTTTCATGTTGCTAAAAGTGAAATTTCTTGTAGTGCATAACAGAACCGTAATTATTTTGGGTTACGATTTAGTCTCTAAAAATTAAAGGAGAGCATGAAGTAGATTTTTTATTAATATTATATTTGATTAATAAATTGTTAGGGTTGATGTAACGATATGTTATTTGACACTTTTTGTTTTTCATTTATTTAATAACATTGAAAAATACCAAATTATCCTTCATTAGTTAGTGACTAACTGTTGTCAATGGTTAGTCAACTATTAGTTAACGGGTCAAAGGTAAACCAGTGTTATTATAATTTTTTTACCGATTTTAGTGTAATTATACATATAATCAATGTAAGTTTGTGTAATTTGCCTATAAAAATGGCTGTACAAATAAATTCTTTAGGTGGCAATATCTACACCCTTATACTAATCACTACAAGAAAATAATGTATTTGTTGACAGTTAAAAACCTTTTTTGACAGTTTTTATAACTGTCAAGGATGCTACTGTCAAGAAAGGTCTTGACAATAAGGTTTAATAATATTTAAATAAAAACTGTCATTATTTATATTTACGACTCCTGTCCGGCCAGACAGCCATGCCCACTTCTGATAGTAATGACAATTAATGTTGCAAGTCTTTACCACTTGACTACAATATTTGATGTGTTAAATTTTGAACAATATTTATATATAACCTATATGAGTTGTTAGAAATAAATAAATAAAAACCTTGTTAAATAAATTTAAATTTATTCAACTAATCAAAATTCTAGTTTCTAAGACAGACATATATTAAAAAATATTTATTGAAACTTTTAATAAAATTATATTTTTTAAAACATATATAGTCAAGTTATTAGTCAATACTCTATGGTCACATTTGGTTACATGGTGGAATGAGAATGAGAATAAGAACAAGAACGAGAACGAGAACGAGAATGAGAATGAGAATGGAAAGGAAAGGAAAAGTAATGTGGTGTTTGGTTGTGTTTTTAAAAACTGTTTTTTGTTTTTAAAAACAAAAAACAACTTGGATGTTGTTTGGTTAAACATTTTACAAAACTGTTTTTGAAAACAAAAAACAACTTTTTAAAAGTTATAACTAAAAAGTTAAAAACAATTTTTTGTTGTTTTTTGTTGTTTTTAAAACAGGTTTTCAAAATAAACCATAACTTTTCTCTCCAAACAATTATTTCACTCATTTTAAAAACAACAACCAAACACTTTTACATCGTTTGCCGTTTCAAAAAACTACTTTTAAAAAACACTACCAAATACATTACATTTTTAAAAACATCATTTTTAAAACATGATTTCCATTTTTAAAAATAGTTTTCAAAAACACTATTTTAAAAACGATACCAAACGCGCCCTAAGTTTTTTGTTTGGTTGGAACTTTAGAATTAGTCTCTGAATCGGTATTATTTTGTTTGGTTAACAACGGAATGGAATGGAGTTAACTGTATTTTGATCCAAATACCCCTAATTATGAATGTATAATAACATGATATATTATGGATAATAATAATAAAATATAAAAGTATATTATATATATAATTATATGTTATTTAATATAATAATATATTATATATAATACATATAATATATATATATATATATATATATTATACAATATATATAATAATTTATTTTATAATATAAATATATAATATATATTATTTAATATAATAATATAATATATATTACATATAATAATATAATATATAAATATAAATATATATAATATATATTATATAATATAATAATTATATATATATATATTATATAATATAATATATATAATAATATATTTATGAGAGGTTTTCAAATATAGCCACCGTTAAGATGCCAAAACCACATATAGCCACAAGTTATTAAAAAACCAATTCTGACCACTTTATTGTATTTAAATACCTGATTTTACAATTTTACCCTTATTCAATTCTTCTGACCTGACATCTAACTGTTCTACTAAAGGACTGAATTACCCTTGTTATAGAATCTCGGTTCAAAAGACAAAACGGAAACAGAAAGGCACTAGTAACAAAAGCTTGAAAAGTGAGAAAGCCACACTGAAGAACGACGACCGCAGGCCGCAAGTGAGGGAAAACGGGAAACGGGAAAGCCTTGGAAAGGGAAACGGGAAAGCCACAATGTGTGGATACTCAGACAAGAACGACGACCGCAGGTGACCACCAAATACCCCGACGACCATCGTGTGTGGAGACGAGGTAGGATCGGATTAGGTGTGTTCTTAATCGACACGATCCCTAATAATTTCCTTTGATTTGATATCATCTATCCCTTAATTGGCACGATCCCTAATTACATTTGATTTGATATTAGGGTTTGTTTGGAAATCTGAAATTACTTGAAATCTGGATTTAATCTTGAATTAATTCCCGATTTGGGTCTTGATTTTTACCATGATTTTCCCAAGAGTCGTTTAGGACCCAAGACCGATCTCTATGATTTCGATGGTTCACCAAAAAAAAAAAAAAAAAAAACCCTTTTACATGAAGCTTTCCGTGATGTTGTCATATCCCCCTAGACTTTACATGAAGCTTTCCATGATCTTGATTTCCATGATGTTGCCAAACAAGATGCCATGTCCAAGATTAACGTTCCATGATACATTCATGATTCTTGACATGGCATTTCATGACCTTTCCATGACATTTTATGATGTTAACATGATTTTTCATGACGTTGCCATGACATTCAATGATGTCATGTCCAAGATTAACGTTCCATGATGCACTCATGATTCTGGACATGGCATTTCATGACGTTTCCATGACATTCAATGTTAACATGTCCAAGATTAACGTTCCATGATGCACTCATGATTCTGGACATGGCATTTCATGACATTTCCATGACATTCAATGATGTTAACATGATTGTTCATGACGTTGCCATGACATTCAATGATGTTTACATGACATTCAATGATGATTATATGACTTTTCATGTCGTTGCAATGCTTTCCATGATGTTAACATGACTTTCGTTCCATGATGCCATGACGAAGGCTAACATTCCATGATGCTTTCGATTCCATGATGTTTATATGACTTTCCATGATGCCATCACAATCATCTCCCATGGCTTTCAATTACTTTTCATTACCTTTTCATGTTAGCCTCTTATAATTATGATTTTCTATGCTTTCATGAATTACCTATGGTTTTTACACGACCCGCCATTATTTCATATATATTCCCCCTATTATTTTCATATGGCTTTGGACCCAAACGCGAGAACCTTCTTATATCCGGATCACGAGGGATGGATCAATGCAAGGATAAACTCGAGAAGTCGGCAGCACTGTAACATTCTTGTTGACATTGATAACGTATTAGACAGATTACACGTTTTAGAGCGGTTTAAGCAAGGGCCTTTCGGTCACTACTTTGGTCTGCATTTGCCCGTCACTATACATGGAAAGGTTTTGCATTCTATTCTCAAAAGGCAGATCGAATATACCAGTAGGTCTGAAAATGCATCACCACCTCGAGATGACGAAATGTGGTTTGGGCTGGGTAGGCAACAACATCGTTTCGGTCAAGTTGAGTTTTGCCTATGTTCTGGGCTAGAGAGGGCAAGAACAAGTATTTTAATTTAAATACTTAAAACAATCTTTCTATTATCAGTTCGAACTGATATAAAATATATCAGTTCCTTACATGTCGGTCATTGGATTTAAAAGATACTTTGACAAGTGCATGTAGCCAAATCAAAGTATTTAAATCCAATGGCCCATATACAAGGAACTGATATATCTTTTGTTAGTTCGAACTGATAATAAAAAAATTGATACTTAAAGTATAAGAGAGAGAGAGAGAGAGAGAGAGAGAGAGAGAGAGAGAGTATTTTTAAAGATGAGGAAATTTAAAATATAAGGGGCCGTTTGGTATGGGGTAATGTTTGCATGGGAATGAGAATCTGACAACATTCCCATATTTATTACTAGGTTTGCGTTTTATGATTCCTAGGAAAGTGAATCCCATGGGAATCACATTGCCCCCTTGGAAGGTAATGTGATTCTCATCTTAATAGGTGGGTTTCAGATTACCCTCCATCTGATTCCCATCGTGGGACCCACTCTCATTATAAAAAATTATTTTTATTTTATTTTCTTCTTCATCGTTCTTCAATGCTTCTGAAAATTAACACCAAAAATCCCCAATTTCATTTCACTTAAATCCCTAATCCTTAACCTCTTCTTCTTCAATTTTCAATCACGCAAACCCTAGATCAAATCTTCTCCTCTTCAATTCACCTGCAAAACCCATTTTAGTATACCTGCAACAACTAGATCAAATCTTCTCCTCTTCTTCAATTTCGAATTTTTCAATAAAAAGCTAAACCCAATTTAGTAATTTAAACAAACAACACCAAGCTGGGGGCAATTTTTCATATTTAACAACGATGAACAGATGGTCCATAGCAGATAAAGATGAGGGGACTGCAGTGGCAATGGCAGTGGTGGATCTATAACAGTGATCCAATAAAGGGTTTAAAGCAATGCCGATGAACAAAAAGATCTAGGTTTGCTAGATGATGAGGACGATGACGACGAAGATCAAGAACCCGGCCAGAGGCGGTGACGACGACGAGAAGATGAAGACGTGGAGACAAGGATGGCGACGACGAGAAGAAGAAGATGAAGACGACAACGAGAAGATGAAGATGAAGACAAAAATTTCCAGTTTTTTTCTTTTTTTTTTTCTTTTCTTGAAATAGATCTGGTTTTTTTTTTTTTTTTAACCATATAACCATAAGATGAAGTTGACTTCGATTTATTTATTTATTTATTTATTAGTTTTTAATAAAAAAAAATCCCGTGTACAACCAAACACTGTTACTTGATATTCCCAGGAATCCAACATAATATTCTTATGCACAACCAAACACATGTATACAACTTTCCAAGGAATCACATTACTAGGTTTCACTTTCCCAGAAATCACATTATTTTGATTACCCCATACCAAACGGCCCCTAAGAGAGAGAGAACAAGTAATCATATTCTTGTTGGGAAATACTTGTTCTCATCATTTCCTCTTTTAGTTTAGTTGGGAAATTTAAAATCCATCGTCTTTAAAAAAAAAAATCAATTATTTTAATTTTTCCCTTCTATCAAGTTTAACAATGGAATACATTATTAAAGTACTTTTGACCAAAATATAAGAGAGAGAGAGAGAACAAGTATTGATATCAACAAAATTAAGAAATGTATTTCTACCGTGTTTCTCAAGCCATAACGATCCTAAAAAAGCTTTGTTACGTTACAAAAACAACGTTACAGTGCTAAACAACTGGTTTTATAAGGTTATAAAACAAAAGCCTTGATATTATTTTTATGACCGTTCTGACTGAAGAATTATTAATAGTTTTTGTCTCAAGCATAAGGCTGGAGCAATTCATTCCAACCCTTGACAATAGTAAAATTCATATCAAAATAATGTACTTTAAAATTCAAACATTTGACACCAAACAATGGTGGAGGTAGAGCATATGCCTTAATTTTTGTAACTATCACATCCAATGTGAAGGAAAATTAATTATAATGTAGAGAATAATGAAATAACTGATCGAAGAGATTTTCTTCATAAGCACAAACATACTTCAAGCATTCAACCCTAACATTTATAATTGGATGAAGTTTAGATGTGTTGATCAACATGTTTTTGGATTGAAAATTAGTGTATATATAATTATATATAAAGAGATTCTTTAGTTTCGTCAACTAATTATATCTCATCATATAACGCAAGCAATTAGTCACATACTCATGTGAAATATTTGTGTCACATGTCGTAACACTAACCAGTAGCTTGGACATAATAGAGTTTTAAAAAATTGCAATAACAATTTTATCACCTTTTTTCCTCTCTTTGGCTCTATTCTCTGAGTTATTTCTTATTCAATACTAATTTATCTCTCTTCTCTTTTCATTTATTTCCTTTGAAATTTTCCAAACAAAGGCAAGTCATTGTATCTATGCGTAAATAATTTTATTTATTTATTTATTTATTTTTACATTTTGATGTACTATATGAAATTATATTTGGGCTGGCCACTTAAATGAGGAGTGTTTGGGTCATTTATTTATCATTTGGTTAAAAAATAAGAGAGAAAACCAAAACTAACCTTTCAAAATATTAAACTTTCGTTTTTAACCACATACGAAAGTTTAATTGTTATTAACCACATTTTTGAGAAATTACTTGAATGTCCTCATATAAAAACCATCCCCAAACACATTCTCTCTCTCCTCTCTCTCTCTCTCCTCCCCTCCCCTCCCCTCTCTCTCTTTTCTCTTCTCTATCTCGTCAAATCTTCACCGGTTGTCGTCGCCTGGGTGTGCACCGCCCGGCAAAGGTGCCGCCGTTGAGTTGCTTGGATTGCGCCGAACCAAGGGGTACGCAACTTGGTTTCGCGAACCAAGTGAAATCACCTAGCTTTGCGAACCAAGTGAGGCAACACCATGCTTCACGAACCATGCGAGTTAGTGATGGCTCGACTTGCAACAGTGCCGCCGAAGCGTGCAACAGTGCCGTTAGAGCTTTCCCTTCACCGGCGCTGTGATCTGCAGAAAAAAGAGAAAGACAAAACCTAATTTGAGGAATAAGGGAAACATTTCAAGTTTTTAGTCAAGATTTCAAGTTTGCTTCTAGATTTCAGTTTTTAGTCAAGATTTCAAGTTTCAAAATTTTAAGTTTCAAAATTTCAAGTTTTTTGTCTACATTTCAAGTTTTTCGTCCACATTTCAAGTTTTAAAAAAATAAAACTAAGTTCATGGGTACTTTTGTAATTTATGGATATACACTGAAATTTTATTAAAAATATTGTTATTAACAATTAAACTTTCGTATGTGGTTAAAAACAAAAGAGAGAAATTCAAAAGTAACCATGTGAAACATTAAACTTTTGTTAAGAACCACTTTTGAAACTTTAATTGTTAGTAACCACTTTTTAAAAAAAAATTCAATGTGTGTCCATAAATTACCAGAGTACCCCTAAAAATAGTTTTAAAAAAAAAAACACCTCAAACTTGAAATCATGGCTAAAAACTTGAATGTTGAAACTTGAAATCATGGCTAAAATGAAATATGAAACTTGATATCATGGCTAAAATGAAATATGTGAAACTTGAAATCATGCCTAATTTCCCTTCCACCCCTTCTTCCCCAAATCCCCAAATTCCCAAATTAGGTATTTTTTTTTTTAATGTCCCTTTTGTGCAGATCAACTCGCCGGCGGAGGAGGAGCTCCGACGGCCGTGGAGGCTAGGTGAAGCACGCCGCACGACGCACGACTCATGACGACGCACGACGCCAAGCAGCGACGCAAGACGCAGAGAGAGAGAGAGAGAGAGAGAAGTTCGGGGAGAGAGAGAGGATGCTAGCGACGATTGCTTGGTTCGGTTTTGATGACGAAGACGTCGGCGACGACTTGCAGACGCCGGCGACGACTTGTAGACGCCGGTGATGACAACGGCGTGATTTACAGGCGTCGGTTTGGACGGAGAGAGAGAGATCGGGGAGAGAGTAGCTGAGGAGAGAGAAATAAAAAGAGAGAGTGTGATTTGGATGGTTTTTATATGGGGGCATTCAAGTAATTTTACAAAAACATGGTTATTAATAAATAAAATTTCGTTTGTGGTTAAAAACGAATTTCCTATAATATATATGGTCATTTTTAGCAATTTTCACAAAAGAAAATTCCCATGTTGTATCTGGTCATTTTTAGCAATATCCACTAAATAGTAAAAAATAATCACATTGATGCATATGTATAATGTATGTGATCGAAAATAATGTTTGCTATTCTAGAGGGATATCTCTGAAATTTTCCAAACAAAGACAAGGCTCGCTTAAAAAGCAACACATTTCACTTCACTGCGTAAAGTGAACTCAGCGAACTCATCTTCTCCATTCGATTTGGTGTGAACTCAGTAACTACTAACTCGGAATCAACTCAGTTATTTTCTTTCATTTCACTGCGTCGGACTCACTCTTGTTGCTTTCAAGGTATGTTTGCTTATTCTTTTCTTTTTTCTTTTTAAATTACTTTGTATGAGTATGAATTGATGTGTGCACATGAAAGAACCAAAAAAAAAAAAAAAAAAGATTGATTTTGATATTGATTCATGTTCAAATGCATAAAAGGACCAAACTTGAAAGATGCATGCAAGACTAGGAAAAAAAAAATTGGGCTTTTTTTACCAAAACGTTAAATATGTGTTCCATGTGTGGTAATTATACTGTCCATGCTCTTTGTTGTGACTTTCATGATCTGCTATATTGGGATTTTTTGTGATTGAATGTCAATTTCTTCATTTGATGAATTTAAGGGTTTTCACTGTGATTGTGGTGTGTAGGGTTATGGTTCTTCTATTCTATGAGTCATTGTTCATGCATTTAAATTTAATTAATGTTTCCACAGACTTTGTTTAGATTAGCTGGCTTATATCTGTCCAAATAAACAGCTTTTCTCTCTTTTAAGGGCATAATTAAACTTTTCGAGGGTCAAATTTAGTCGACCTAGACCAAATGCTTGTGTTGACGGTTTCAAAACGGTTGGTGTCTTCCATAAAAATAAGGGAAATTAACCACTTTTACTAGTGACATCTTGATGCATGTTAGGCCCCCCTTTTTTTTTACTGGAAGTGAATATATTGTAAATTGTAAGATGTAAAGATGTTGACAATTTAGTTAGGCTCTATTATGTTGCTAGTCAAGTAGTGTCAATCTATATTACTCACCAAATTGTACTGAACTAATTAGACATTATTATATTTTTTTTGTTAAATCCCGGTTATTTCCCAAACTCCTTATCACTTTTCCTTTAACAAACTTCTAATGAACCTTTTAACACAAAAAGAATTAAGAGTAAAACAAAGAACACTACTTCAATCACACCAGTAAGTATTCTATAGTCGACTGTCATATTTCTTCTTGTTGGAAATTTTGTGACTAACTCATGGTTTGAGAGCAATTTTTTGGGTATGATTAATTCCATGGAAATGGAAGATTAAAGTGGATTCAAATTCTCCTTCGTGAGAGCTTCGAAATGGTGTACTCAAATTCACAAAATGGTTAATGGGTGAATAAGAAATTGAGTCTCAAAGTGAACCCATTGTGTAGGGATCAAAGTGAATCCCACATTGCTTAGGGAAGTCACTTATGTGTAGTATATAAGTGAGAGTGTGATATGAGGTATCAACAATGCGTGGCATAGAGGCTCTCTCTCGCGCGCGCAGGGGGGGGGGGTGCAAATCATGGACCTCGAACCTTCGAATGCACGACTCGTGTGTGGGCACGAATGCCGCTCCGATTGGACCATGAGAGTCCAGTTGACTTTTTGCCACTTCCCTAAGTCAACGTTTTTTTGATAAGGAAAGAATTAATTGATTGGATTCTGATTTCTTACTTGATCACTAAGAATAAAGAATCGGTTTTAATTAGAAATAAATCCTTTTAAACGGAAATTATTATCTAATTAATTGGATTTCCTTATTAAAATCAAAACGTATTAACCAAGTAAATTCCACATTAATCCCGAAACCCTAGTGGTTCATTATCATCTATAAAACCCTAGGTAGTCTGCTCATTATTTTCATCCCGAGTTATACAGTAGCAGCAGCCTTCTCCTTCTTCAGTTCTTTGGTGAGTTTGATCCCGAATATTTGAGTTCGCTGAAAGTGGTTTGCTCCACTGTCGAACCGTTGTATCCTAGGAGACGATCGCTAACACATACGGTGTAATATACGGCGAAATCGTCTTAAGGACACCGTGTGAAACACGGGCCTCGGTTCCTTTGATTTCTAACGTGTGTTTTCTTTTCTGGTTTATCTACATTATCTTACTGCAGGTTCAACCCAGATTGTGTTTTATGAAGTAGTAACAACAATCTTAAGACGATTTTCAAACATTCTTTTCTTCTATTCAAACCTTCTGGTTTCTGAACCTCTGTTTGATTTGTGATAACTCGGATTAAACTCTGTTTTATAAAACGTCACCATTTAATTCGTTTTATAAACTTGAAATAACTGTGGAAATTAGGTCTGGTTTCAGACATGAATTTCAAACCATTGACTGGTTTAATATTCGGAAATCGGGTCTAATCTTAGGCACTGATTTCGTTTTGGCTAATCGGGTCTAATCTTAGGCACTGATTTCGTTTTGGCAAATCGGGTCTACAAGTATAGACACTGATTGTGGTTGAAAACTGGAATCGTTGTGATTCGTTGTATTTTTTGGAAATCTCGAATCGTTTGATTCACTGTGATTTCTCTTATAAATCTAGAATCTGTTTGATTCATTGCTTTATCGTTTGATTGAATCAGCGATATTATATTCGTCACTCTAAAAACAATCTTATTCTTGTTTCAGATATTATGGCGAATACCTCTAATGTGAACTCGAACGTTCCAATAGAGACTCCGAACGCAAATCCAACTGTGGGTGCTTCGGCTGTGAACTCTGTGCTTGTGGGCGATGTGCCTGTAGCGTTGCCTACTGTGGCCTCAGCGACTCCGGCCATCAACTCCTTTGTGAGAAACATGCCTGATCCGGTGATGAGCCAATATATGAGTCAAGGGAATGTTCCTATGGCAAATCCCTATATGAATTCGGTACCATTACCGATGAATCATATGGAGAAACCTGATAAGTTCAGTGGACCGAACTTTAAGCGGTGGCAGCAAAAGATGTTGTTTTATCTAACCACGTTGAACCTTGGCAGGTTCTTGACTGAAGATGCTCCTAAACCTAATAGTGGTGAAGAGCGAGATGTTCAGATATGGAATGCTATTGATGCATGGAACCACTCGGATTTCCTGTGCCGCAATTACATAATGAACGGGCTGTCAGATTCGCTATATAGCGTCTATTCTTCAAAGAAAACAGCCAAAGAACTGTGGGAGTCATTAGACCGGAAATACAAAACTGAGGACGTTGGTTCGAAGAAGTTTGTAGTGGGCCGGTTTCTTGATTACAAGATGGGGGACTCCAAGACAGTTATGAGTCAAGTCCAAGAACTACAGGTGATTCTGCATGAGATACATGCCGAAGGGATGACCCTGAGTGAAACCTTCCAGGTGGCTGCAATCATTGAGAAGCTTCCTCCTTCATGGAAGGATTTCAAGAACTATCTCAAACACAAGCGAAAGGAGATGAAGATCGAAGATCTGATTCTCAAGCTTCGTATTGAAGAAGATCACAGGAAGTACGACAAGAAAGATGTCAATGCGCCTGAAGCAAAGATCAATGTAGTTGAGCATGGGCAAAGTTCTAAACCAAAGAAGAACAAGCCTGGAAAAGGATCCAAACTGGGTCCAAAGGGAGGAGTCTCTAAGAAGCCAAAATTCCAAGGGAAGTGCTTCAACTGTGACAAGCTGGGTCACAAATCTTCTGAGTGCAGGTTGCCAAAGAAGAAGAAGAACCACGAGGCAAACGTGGTTGCTGGGATCTCAAAAGATGTATCCGAGATCAATCTCTCTGCAGTTGTGACAGAAGCAAACCTGGTTGGGTCAAATCCAAGGGAATGGTGGTTGGACACTGGAGCCACCCGCCATATATGCTCTGACAGGGAGATGTTCAATACGTTTGAAGAAGAGGCGAATGGGGAGAAGCTATATATGGGCAACTCAGCCACATCTGACGTCAAGGGACGTGGGCAAGTCATTCTCAAGATGACCTCTGGTATAACCCTGAGCTTGAACAATGTGCTGTATGTACCTGAAATTCGCAAGAACTTGGTGTCCGGTTCATTGTTAAATCAGCATGGGTTCAAGATGGTGTTTGAATCAAACAAGGTAGTTTTGACTAAGCAGGGTACTTATGTGGGTAAGGGATATGTAACTGAAGGGCTTTTTAAGCTCAATGTATCTGTTGTTAAACGAACTATCAATAAAGATAATTCTTCAGTTTATTTGCTTGAGTCTTCCAATTTATGGCATGGTAGACTAGGACACGTTAATTATGATACTTTGCGTAGATTAATTAACTTAAATCATATTCCCACGTTTAATATTGATCCTAAACATAAGTGTGAAGTTTGCGTTGAAGCAAAACTAACAAGGTCATCATTTCAAACTATTGAAAGAAAATCTGAACCTCTTGATTTAATTCACACAGATATATGTGACTTGAAATTTGTTCAAACAAGAGGTGGCAATAAATACTTCATCACATTTATAGATGATAGCACCAAATACTGCTATGTATACTTGTTGAAAAACAAAGATGAAGCTATAGAGAAGTTTAGTCTCTATAAAACTGAAGTTGAGAATCAACTCAACAAGAAAATCAAGGTACTAAGAAGTGACCGAGGTGGTGAGTATGTAGCACCGTTTGGTGAATTCTGTGCACAACATGGAATCATACACCAAACCACTGCACCATATTCCCCTCAGCAAAACGGCATTGCAGAACGTAAAAATCGTACCTTGAAAGAGATGATGAATGCAATGCTGATAAGTTCTGGATTGCCTCAGAACATGTGGGGTGACGCTATATTATCTAGCAATTACCTTTTAAACAAGGTACCCCGAAAGAAAGAAGACAAGACCCCGTATGAACTATGGAAAGGAAGAAAGCCTTCCTATAAATTCTTACGAATGTGGGGGTGTCTTGCCAAAGTGGCCGTACCTTTACCTAAGAAGGTGAAAATAGGTCTGAAAACTGTTGACTGCATTTTCATTGGATATGCACAAAACAGTAGTGCTCATCGTTTCTTGGTCTATAAATCTGACATACCAGATATACATAAAAACACGACAATGGAATCTAGAAATGCAACATTCTTTGAACATGTATTTCCATGTAAATCCAATGATGAAGCAAGTTCGTCAAAACGAACATATGCTGATAGTTGTGAGAACCAAGAACAAGAAAATGAAGTAGAGGATGAACCTAGACGTAGCAAAAGAGCAAGGACGGAAACGTCTTTTGGTCCAGATTTTATGACCTACTTGCTAGAAGGTGAACCTCGAACTTTCAAAGAAGCGGTAAGCTCTTCAGAAGGACTCTTGTGGAAAGAGGCTATTAAAAGCGAAATTGATTCCATCCTTCAAAATCATACTTGGGAATTAGTGGATCTTCCTCCGGGATGTAAACCGCTAGGATCCAAATGGATTTTCAAAAAAAAGATGAAAGCAGATAGATCAATTGATAAGTATAAGGCTAGACTTGTAATTAAAGGTTACAATCAACGAGAAGGTCTAGACTACTTTGATACATATTCTCCAGTGACGAGAATAACCTCCATTAGGATGATACTTGCAATCGCAGCTTTGCGAAATCTTGAAGTACATCAAATGGATGTGAAAACGGCTTTCTTAAATGGAGATCTAGATGAAGAGATTTATATGGAACAACCTGAAGGTTTTTCTGCTCTAGGACAAGGAAAGAAAGTCTGTAAATTGGTGAAGTCTTTATATGGTTTAAAGCAAGCACCAAAACAATGGCATGAGAAGTTTGACAATGCAATGATGTCAAATGGGTTTAAAATCAACGAATGTGACAAATGTGTTTATGTCAAGGACAAAGAAAATGGTTATGTCATTGTGTGTCTTTACGTTGATGACATGCTCATTGTTGGTAGTGATGATAAAATGATCAAATCTACCAAGGATATGTTGAAATCGAGATTTGATATGAAAGATATGGGACCAGCTGATGTAATGTTGGGAATGAAAATCTTAAAGACATCTAACGGACTCATACTAAGTCAATCACACTATATTGACATGATTCTTGAGAAATTCAACAAAATGAATCTGGAATTTCCAGAACACTAGTAGATACAAATCTACACCTATCCAAGAATAAAGGTGAGAGCGTCTCTCAACTAGAATATTCTCGAGTGATAGGAAGTCTGATGTACTTAACAAGTTGTACAAGACCAGACATAGCTAATGCAGTCAGCAAATTAAGTAGATACACGAGTAATCCAAGAACCGATCACTGGAAAGGAATAGTAAGAGTACTGAAGTACTTACGATTCACTCGCAATCATGGACTGCATTATACCAGATATCCTGCTGTCCTAGAAGGATACACCGATGCAAACTGGATATCTGATATGAAAGATTCAAAATCCACTAGTGGGTATGTGTTCACACTAGGAGGTGCGGCAGTATCCTGGAAATCCTCAAAACAAACTTGCATAGCCAGATCCACCATGGAATCTGAGTTTATAGCATTAGATAAATGTGGTGAGGAGGCTGAATGGCTACGTCAATTCTTAGAGGATATTCCAAGATGGCCAAAGCCTGTGCCAGCGATTTACATCCACTGTGATAGTCAATCAGCAATAGGAAGGGCACAGAGCAACATGTATAATGGAAAGTCTAGACATATACGTCGTAGACATAATACCATTAGACAACTAATCTTAACTGGGGTTATCACTATTGACTATGTAAGGTCAAAAGATAACATTGCGGATCCGCTAACCAAAGGGTTAAATAGAGATTTAGTTGAGACATCATCAAGAGGAATGGGACTAAAGCCCATGAAATAAAAGGTCAATACAATGGAAACCCAACCTAGTTGACTGGAGATCCCAAGATCTAGGTTCAATGGGACAACCAAGTTGTAAGACTGAGTTGGATCACTGTGGGGGTTACCCTCAAGTCCATTCCTATGATGAAACAGTGATGCCCGTACGGAAAAGGCTAAACTATGTTTTTAATGATTCTTATGCGTCGAAATTCCAAGCTATGGAAATCCGAGCAGAGTAATGCGGGTTACTCTTAATTAAGAAATCACCTATGTGAGAGAGAAGTGGGGCCGCTTCTAAAAAAGAATAGTGAAGGGCTATATTCTCCAGAGACTCTCACAGAACCAGGCGTATGTTCATGGCCAAAACGAACATAACAATGAGAACCAAATCGGGTCTGGAAGATACCTGTGTGAGGTATGTGATCGTTTACACAAAACGGCAAAACAGTTCAAGGATATCACATCTACTGATCAGCCAGTAAAGTAAACATACCTTTACAAGGGAAGGTTCAAAGGGTAACACCTACCTATCCTATGTAGGTTTCGACCGTTTAAACTTACCAAACATCATCTTTTGTGTCTCCTAGGTCAATTTCATTCATGTGGGGGATTGTTGGAAATTTTGTGACTAACTCATGGTTTGAGAGCAATTTTTTGGGTATGATTAATTCCATGGAAATGGAAGATTAAAGTGGATTCGAATTCTCCTCCGTGAGAGCTTCGAAATGGTGTACTCAAATTCACAAAATGGTTAATAGGTGAATGAGAAATTGAGTCTCAAAGTGAACCCATTGTGTAGGGATCAAAGTGAATCCCACATTGCTTAGGGAAGTCACTTATGTGTAGTATATAAGTGAGAGTGTGATATGAGGTATCAACAATGCGTGGCATAGAGGCTCTCTCTCGCACGCGCAGGGGGGGGGGGGGGGGGGTGCAAATCATGGACCTCGAACCTTCGAATGCACGACTCGTGTGTGGGCGCGACCTGCGTACACGAATGCCGCTCCGATTGGACCATGAGAGTCCAGTTGACTTTTTGCCACTTCCCTAAGTCAACGTTTTTTTTTTATAAGAAAAGAATTAATTGATTGGATTCTGATTTCTTACTTGATCACTAAGAATAAAGAATCGGTTTTAATTAGAAATAAATCCTTTTAAACAGAAATTATTATCTAATTAATTGGATTTCCTTATTAAAATCAAAACGTATTAACCAAGTAAATTCCACATTAATCCCGAAACCCTAGTGGTTCATTATCATCTATAAAACCCTAGGTAGTCTGCTCATTATTTTCATCCCGAATTATACAGTAGCAGCAGCCTTCTCCTTCTTCAGTTCTTTGGTGAGTTTGATCCCGAATATTTGAGTTCGCTGAAAGTGGTTTGCTCCACTGTCGAACCGTTGTATCCTGGGAGACGATCGCTAACACATACGGTGTAATATACGGCGAAATCGTCTTAAGGACACCATGTGAAACACGGGCCTCGGTTCCTTTGATTTCTAACGTGTGTTTTCTTTTCTGGTTTATCTACATTATCTTACTGCAGGTTCAACCCAGATTGTGTTTTATGAAGTAGTAACAACACTTCTTTTATGCAAATGGGCAACTATTATGTTACTAGTCATTGATATCTTAGAACCCTTGGAACTGGATAGTCATGTCCCTGAATTGTATATGTGGGTGTATTTCACTCACTATCTATTATAACAAATGATTCAAAATAAAGTTTCCAACAATAATCTCCTATTGCAGTGAAATAAGATAGTTCTTTAACAAGGTAGTAACGGACAGATAATATAGCTTCATTACCGATATGAAAGAATGGTTATCTTTTTGAGTAAAAAGAATATGGACCCTTAATATGACTTTCGAGTTATTGTGGTGGCAGTACATGAATCTTGTTAAAAAGATATATATTTTCTGCTTTGCTTGTGTGTGATATGTGGTTAGATATGTTTGAACATATTGGATTTGTTCTATCACAATGCACAGAAAGGTTTCCTCTCTATTTTGTTTCTTGGTATGTAATTATGAAAAAAGTGATTAAAGATCTACACTTATTTTAGTAATTTTGTTAAACAAGATTGTGATTATCATGATGGAAGAAATGAGGGTGCCAAAACATAAAAATTAGAAGGTTTCCTCATCTGTGTTTAAGCCTGGCTGAAATGGGCAACGAAGGCCCTTTTAGCTCAACTGCATGCTGCGTGTAATGTTACGCGTTTCCATGGTTTATTATCGATGATACTTCATGTCAGAGCTAAGTTAAATTTTTCTCAACTTTATTTCTCTCCATCTATTTGTTGCTCCGATGGTTAATGCACTTTGCTTGTTTCCTATCTGGTTTATTGATAAAAGTTTGGTTTCTCTTGTTTGATTGTAATTCATATGCTAATATTTTGTGGTAGTATGTCCCCTTCGACCACTAAGGGATGTTTTGGTTATGATTTGTTTTTTTATTTTTATTTTTTATATATAACTTGGACGTCCAATTATTATGTTGCTTCTTTTAGGATTGAATTTGGATTCTTAATTGGTATTATGAGTGAGAAATTTGTTTGTCTTTTATGTGCTATATTTAATGTACATGGCTAAACATGTTTATTCAAAATTACTAGGGTTTGTGCTTGCTTGCTGTAAAATCAGATAGCTAAGCAAGGGACTTCTGGCCTGGCTAGAGTTTTCAAAGACACTCACAGAAGCATGAGTCTCCCTGCAAATCCTCTGCAGGTTCTCTCCTCCGTGACCTAATATACGTCCGACACTCGACGTCGGCACAATCAATCGGAAAGCATGCTGTCCTGGCCATCCCGGCCACCTCTGCAACTGACCTGTTCATCATCCTTATTGGTGGTGGTGGACTGATCAAGTTGGTTTCGAGAGAAACAGAGTGAGTGGTTTTGAGAGATTAGGTTTGGAATTGTGTGCTGTAATTTAAGATATATTTATCACAAGTCACAACATTTAGATATTTTTATTAATATTTATTAAGTTTCCATTACAAGGCAAGAAAATCTAATATTAAAAGGAATTCTAATAGTTTAAGCATAGTTTGCTTCAAGCTTTTTGCTTAGCTGAATACCTTTCTTAAGTGAGAGGAATGACATAAAACGATGCAATCCATCCTCCAAATCATGATCTCCTAGTTTTCCTGAACCTGAAAAAAAAAAACCCTTCTCAAATATTGAAGAACAAAATGATAGAACAGAACAATTTTGAACTTGAATACCTTTATCTGTTGTTACTGCTTTCCCCAAATTGTAATCTCTATACTTTATTTACATGGATGAATGGGAAGAGTGGGATTTTGATATAAGAACCATGTCATCTCTTCGTTTCTTGAATATTGCAAAATGCCCCAGTTATCTTATTCTCTGTTTTTTTTTTTTTTCTGAAGTATATCCTTATTTCTTTTTTTGTGTGTATAAGCATAGTAAGCCACAGGTTTCTTATGTATATCATATCTATTGTTAATATATATGAAATAAGAACTTGGTAATTGGCCATAGGCATCAAATATGATCCTCGATTTGAATAATCTTTTATCCATATAGTGTATCAAAAATCTTGTTTTAGTGCAGGGCACGTTCTTTGGATGGAATGCCATTTTGGATCTTGGAAAAGGAAGGGAAGAATTTAACTAGGTTAGTCCTTCTGATTGAAGTTATTATATACGTAAAATTTATCGGATCTTGAAACGTCTATGGTGGATGTCGTGTTTTGCCAATTGTATTGATTGAATGCTTGAAAATACTGGAGAGTTGTCTCGACACAGAAATGCATTGTGGAAAGCTAAAAAAGGTATCTATTAATTATTATGGTAGGTTTTATGTAATATAGATCATGATTTAATATTTCTTTATGTTTTTACTTTTTATTATTGTGCTATTATTGGTTAGTAACTTCATATATAATCATGGATGAGGATCGATACTAAAAAAGAATTAAATGTAGACACATGTCCCAATTTAATTGATTATACACAAATTATGACACCATTTTTAGATAGGTTATTTGAGACCATATTTTATATCATGTTTATTTATTTTCATTTAATTAAAGTTATTTAAGTGTTTTAGATGGAATTACATGAAATTTGAAAAATAATCAATTTTTGAGTTTTGAAGATCTAAGCCCAAGTCTCATATCCCAAGCCCAATTCAAAAGCAAAGTCCAAGCCTCCAAGGGCAAGCCCAATATTAAATCTAGAGAAATCAAAGTTGGTGATTTTGGCAATTGTTGACTACAAGTCTTGATTTGGTCACAAACTCTCGACCCGCCTGGCAGAAGAACGAAAACAAAAAAAATTGAAAGAGGAAATATCTGGTGGAGTAGTGGACTCACACGTGGACCAATTACATTCAAACTGGAATTGCTTTCCCCTTTTGGTTGCAAAGAAACCGACTTTGAGAAATATAAAATAGTGGCGATAATATCATCCTTTAAAAACTGTATATACATTAGAGATGGGATGGATATTGGTCGCTCCATCCCTATCCTCATTCCCATTTCTCAAACCTTTTCCCATCCCTTCTCATTTCCCCATTTGGGGAAATGGGGATGAGAGAGTTTGTACCAATTTTTTTAATTTTTTAAGTAAATATTTTTAAATATGTTTAAATAATAAAATAAGGTAAATAAGTTTTCAAGGGTAGTTTAGTCATTTCAGAATACAAATGTGATTAAAGGTTAAAGTAAACAAGAGTTAACTGACGATAGGGTATATTTATGTAATTATTAGGAAAAAAAAATCAATATTTATACAACTACACCTAAATTCAGGGTTATTTGTGAAATTTACCCACCAAAATAACATTTCCCTTTTAGCCAGAGGCACTATTGACTTTCCATACCCCAAGCACATTCCAATTAAAAGGATACTATTGACTTTCCATACCTCAAGCACGTTCCAATTGGGATGTTTGTGTTTGAATAGGGTATTTGTTTAAAAATTTGCTTTATTAGATAAATAGAGGGTATGTTTATGCAATTAACCCTTATTAAAACAATCCAATGGGGAAAATACTTATTATTAAAACAAAATAATAAAAATAGTTTTTTTTTTTTATAATTTATAAATAAACCCCACTTAATACCTAAAATATACTTTTTAAAATTATAATGTATTATATTTTTATAGGATCAAGATTCTCTCCTCACATTTTGTGTCATCACCTTCATAATTTATTACCACATGTCTTAATATAACAAACCAATGGTATGGATTATTTCTATTAATTTTTATGTTTTTACACCACAATAAAATATAATTAGTCCAGATCATTGATTTAGGTGAAGATAAGGTGATGGCACAAAAAGTGAGAAGAAGATCCAAATACATTTTTGTAAGTACACACCACTTATATATATTATTATGTTATTTAATCAATTTTATTATTATCTTCAATTCTATCGGTGTTCTTTATCTTCCCTCACTTTTTCTCTTCAATGTTTTCATTCTACAAAATCAAACTTTTTTTTTCTTTTTTTCTCTTTTATTATGTCAAGCAGCTCTCTCAATTTCTTATTGATTATTTTATATCCACGAAATCACTACGATTTTAGTTTTCCGGTTGGAGATCCATTTTTGTTTATGAAAGTGGTAAGGATGTAAGTTTTGTGTCATGTCCCAATTGATTTCGAAGTAGAAAAGATTTTGATGAAATTGAAAAACAGCTGATATTAATAACAAAAAAAAAAAAAAAAAAACTAAAGAGATTTTAGTTAATTTGAAACTAATAATAATTAATTTAAAACTTTCACAACCAATTTTGGATGATTTTGATTCATTCTCCATACTTAGCAATTAATTTGTATTTCCTTAAAAAATAATTGAAAATATATTTGAAATTAGTATTTAAAAGAGAATCTAGGTTTTAATAAAATAGAAAGAGTTTTTAATGATACACACACACACAATAATGCTACTTTGCTCAAATTTGGTGCCAAAATGATGTGGTAACATTATAATCAATTCATTTAGATTGTATTATATTATATACAATAATGCTATTTTGCTCAAATTGAGTGCTTAAATGATTTGACAACATTATAATCTATTCATTTAGATTGTATAAGATTTGTATGATTTAATATCATATTAAATTTGGTGCCCAAATGATGTAGTAACGTTATAATCCATTCATTTAGATTATATTAGATTTGCATGATTTAAATGAATAGATTGAAGTGATGTCACATCATTTGGACACCAAATTTGGACAAAGAAGCATTACTCATATATATATATGTTAATATCTTAATAATAGGGGAGGGCACCCAAACCGCAAAGCCAATCAACCCGCCCAAACCAAACCAATTACATACTTATATATATATATATATATATATATATATATACAGTCCTGATCTCCTGATATAACTTTATCAGGACATTGAATGTGAGCCACTAGTTTTAACAAGTGCATACACACTTGACTCAAAGTATATAAAACGAGTGATTCACATTCAATATCCTCACGAAATTTTATTAGGATGTACTGACTTGAAAATTTCTATATGTATATATATATATATATATATTAATTATCATATAAAAAAAAAATTAAAGTTAACCTAATTTTATATTATATTTATTTCCAAGGTTACCGGTTTCCATTTCTAAGTTCTAACCCCATTTATTTATTCTTAAAGTTATTTCATCTCATCCGAAGTTGTTGGCACTAAACAAATTTATTGAGGATAAGTAACTATTTTTTTTTTTTTTTTAACTATTATTGTTACACACTTTGGTTAAATTTAGTATTATTGTTTATCTTATTGATAATGGGTTTAACTACTTGTATTGATATTATTATATTTGTTCAAATAAAAAAATATATAATTATTTTCTTAAATCGTCAAACCAAACCAAACAACACCAATTTTTATTGGTTTGGTTTGGTTTGATTTAACATTATAATTGGTTTGGTTTGGGTTGTAAAAAAGTAACCTGATTAAATAATGGTTTTGTATTGTTAAACCCAACCTAAGCCAACCAATGCCCACCCCAATATCTGATCATCAAAAGAAACTTTTTTGTTCACAAAGGATTAAAATCGTAAACTAATTAATAATTATTAGTGATGTATTTATCCTTGGCAAAAAAGCATATACACCATAAACCGGACAAAAACAAATTAGCCTGCAAGTGTAGAGAAAAGTCAAAGAGTACAAGTTATTTTTTTTTTTTGTTTTTTTTTGTTTTCTCACAACGACACCGTTTTAACATTGGTATATGAAAAAAAAAAAAAAAAAAAATGAAAGAAAATCATGAGTTCTGTCCTGACCATATACATTGACGCAATTATTAGAAGATGAAGTTATGAAAGTATGAAACTCGTACATATAAAACAAAAGTTGTCAGAGTAGGTAAACCCGCACGCCAGCTGGATGGAAATTTCTTAATTATTGAAGTATGTCATTGTGTTTTAGTCATCCCACGTATAATATCTTGACAATATCATCAACATTTAGTATCTGGAAAGATATTTCATCCGGTGATTCCGGACCGTAATCTCAAAGTTATTTGAATCCACCGGTGAAGGTGTTATAATCTCATAGGCTCAAAGCTCGTTTGGTGGAAGGGTTAGAATATGATTATTTTTATGGGATTATATTAGATATGATTTAATGAGATATGATTGAACTAAATTAATATTGTGATGTGTTTTGTTTATACATGATTTTATTAAAATAGCAATTCTTTTTGTTTGTTGTGGTATGAGATTGGATAAAAATAATAATTTGAAGATTATTTGCTATAAAATTAAAGATAGTAACACATGGCCTCTTGCCATGGTGGTGGACCTTTCCTTTGGAGACCACCACCACCCAAGATTGAGGCCCAGTGTATGCATGGCTTAAAGCCAGTTTTCCCACCATGGTGTGGGTGTTGTCCCACTTATATGTGGGTGCTCTCTCCCCTCTTGTGGGAGTGTCAGTCTGGGCTGAGTTTGTAGAGCCCAATCTCGTCGGTCTCGGCAGTTGTT
Organism: Acer saccharum; assembly: GCA_030490815.1. Lineage (NCBI taxonomy): Eukaryota > Viridiplantae > Streptophyta > Magnoliopsida > Sapindales > Sapindaceae > Acer > Acer saccharum. Next base: position 16,805,896 of record CM059866.1, on the reverse strand, counting down.
GTTGTAATAAAAAAAAATAAAAATAAAATAAAAATTAAAGATAGTAGATTTTTGCTATTAATTATTAAATGGGGTATGTTCTTAAAAATTATAATTAAAGGAGTGAACTTACTAAAAAGCACCTTCAATTAGTTTTTAAATATATATTTCTAGGGGTACGATTGCCCTAACTTTTTACGCACTTTTTCGACCATTTGATTAAAGTGAATTGAAAGACTATTATCAATGATTTAATACACATTGAACCACACAATCCCACCCCTAATAACTTTACAATTTCTCTCTCCTTATTCCTTGTTTTTTCTTGGCATTCTTTAAGTGTAATTCAAATATCAAGTTGCATAAGAGAGAAAAAAGTGAACAAATCTTGACCATATATTTTGTATTTTGTTTAGGTGTCATTGGATTATAGAAGTTAAGGAAAAACAAGCCAAGGAGAGGATCTTGATCCTTTCTCTTTACATGATTACACCCCTAAATCTCTTTCATAATCTCGTAGTTTTTTTCTACTTTATGAAGTTCCGAACCCAGTAAAAAAAAAAAAAACGATGCAAAGTTTCTTATTTTACTAGTAAAAAAAAACGATGGGGTGTGTATGTTTATATATATATATATATATATATAGGCAATTTTGAAAAACTAACTGTTTTTTATTTTTTTCTATAAGATTTTAAATTTTTTTTATTGATTTTTCTAATTTTTTTTATAGAATATATTTAATTCAGATTTTTATGTTTGGAAAATTGTAAACCGTCCATCTCCAACGGTTAGCAAATCTGATCCGTCAATCTCCGACGGTCAGCAAATCTGATCCGTCAATCTCCGATGGTCAGCAAATCCAAATGGGTTCCATAAATTCATCTCTCTTAATTATGGTATGGGTCCTATAAAAAACCAAAAATATCACTATTTTATTCATCCATTTATATAGGTCCCACCCCCTTACATATGGGTCCCACTATATAATTCTCACTCTTAAAATATAACTCAACCAAATAAGTCTCAACCTATTTTAACTCTCTATTGGGGATGATTTTGAGACTTATTGGAGATGACCTAGCTAATCTTAAATATATACATAATAAATAAATAAAAAATGACTCATTCAAGAAGATAAAAGCCTAACTTTATTTCTATTAACACTAAAAAATTGAAAACAGAATTCTTACAAAAAAAAATTATAGAGAGAGATGAAAAGAGAAGGTGATAGGATAGATAAATTAGGAATTTTTTTTTTTTAAACCGAGAAATTAAGAATTATTAAAATAGAATTGGATAAATAGATAGGAGAGAGAAATTGTGATTTATTATGGGGTGGGATTGTATGGTTCACCGTGTATTAAGTCATTAATCTTATCCTTCCAATTCACTTTAATCAAAGGGTTGAAAATGAGTGTAAGAAATTGTGTAAAAAGTAGGGGTTATGGGGCTGCCCTATATTTCTATATAAAATAAGAGTAATATTATACAATCAAAAAAAAAAAATTAACCCAAATAACTTAACAAATATAATTTTTAACTTTTTATTCACCACATATCATGATTTATATGATGGAAATTGCTTGGGTACTGACTAGTCAGTACCCAAGGTACTGACCCCACCATTAAGATGTTACCACGTGAATTTTTTATTTTAACTTTTTACATTTATATCCTTGTTTTTTTCACAAATGGATCATATTGCAAAATCCTATTGGTTGGTCAGTACCTTGGGTAAGTGTTGTCCGTATATGATTATGACAAGTCACTTGACACATCATTCGGTTTGATTTTTGGATTAATTTTTTTAGATCGAATAGTTTCTGCGCTACTTTCTTGAATAAAATAATTATTTAATTTATATATTATTAAATTAAAAATAACCAAAAACATTTTAAAATAAAATTATAGTTTCATATTTTTATTAAATAAAATTTATTTTTAGGAATGCAAAATATCTCTATTAAAATTCTGATGAGTTAATGTTTATAAAATATTTTCAATCTATTTAAACAAGATTTGACTAACTGACGACATCATGAAGTTGTTCACACTCCACTTAATATATTTATTGGTTAATATTAAAAACCTCCCCTCACCTTTGAACTATTATTGGATGTGTATAGTTACAAATGCTTTTATTTTAGAAACCTCCCCTATGGACTAACACCGTTAGCATTCCATTTGTGTTAACTGAGCTTGACCGTTAAAACGTCTAAAATGTCCTATTTAAACTTCAATTGTATGAACTGACTATTATACCCTCATACTTTTACCATATAAATTAATAAAATGATACAAAATGCGGAAATATTAATTTGCAAATGGGAAGTTATTTTATGAACAATTTTATCCCTAAAAATAACAAAATTATTAATAAATCAAAAGCATTGAAAAAGAATGTAAGTGATATAAGTGTTAATCACAAGTCAATATCATTGTTTCATTGATTAGACAATTAGTCAACTAATTAGTTAAATAAATTGAAAAAATATATATAAAATTTACTCAGAGTTTTAATGGAGATATATAGCATGCATTCCTAAAACAATTGAAGTCTGATTAATCTCGTTTGTCCAATGTTGGGCTTTTGGAAAAATTGAAGTATGTAAGATCTAAGAAAAACCCCACTTTTTTTTTTTTTAAAAGCAAAGTCTGATTAATCTTTTTTTTTTTAAAACAAGTGCAGTTTTGAAGACTTAAAGTTTTTTCTTTTCTCAGCTTCATAAACATTTTCTATTTGATTTTTCCAGATAATGACTTGACTTGATGGATCCTTTTGTAGTTTTTTATTATCCAAAGAAGACTTGATGGCCTCATTTGGCATAATTTATTTCAAAAGTCGGTGTTGACAAACGTGTGTTGGGTCATTTCTTTGATCGTTTAGCTAAGACTATGTTTGGTAAGAGGGAGGGAGAGTATGAGAGATGAAGAGGATAACATCTATCCTTCATGTTGTTTGGTATTGAAAAGGGGGTTGAATGGATAGATAGGTAATTAATTTATAAAATTACTATATTACCCTTAAAAAATTGGAGGGCAATGAAAAATTGGAGGGCATTATAGTAATTCCTCTCCAATCCTCTCTCCCTCCTCTCATCCGTCCATTATTGGAAGGATCTAATATGGTGGGTCCGGATGGATCTTCTCTCCCTCCTTTTCTCCTCTCCTTCTTCTCATCCCTCCAACCAAACAAGGGATTAGACCTCTCCCTCCCTCCATCTTTCCCTCATACAAAACAGTGTAAGTCTCGACTTGTGGTAGGTGTCTAGTGTTGACAAACGCGTGTCACTGTGTTGGGTCTTTTCTTTGATCGTTTAGCTAAGTCTTGACTCGGGGCAGGTGTTGACAAACGTGTGTCACTGTGTTGGGTCTTTTCTTTGAAAACGCCTGGCCATTAAAAATTGAAAATGGCTGAATTTTTTATCCATCAATCACCATGTAGGCTGTAGCTACTTTTGAAATTAAATAATAATTTAATTCAAAGTAATATCAGACATGAGACATCATTACATGTTTTCACTTTTTTTTTTTTTTCTTTTTCTTTTAATTTTTTTTTTCCTATAAAAACCTGAAGTATATGGCAGCATTTTCACATCCAAAAACTCAATTTCTCCTATAGTAATCGTCATTCAAGTTTCCATCTTTCAAAATTATGGCTGATGCAATTGTTTCCGTTGTCTTGGAGCAATTGGCTTCAATCGTCCGTCAACAGATTGAACAAGAAGTGACACTAAGCAAGGAAGTAAAAAGACTTACTAGCAATTTCCAAGCCATTCAAGCTGTGCTGGTTGATGCAGAGCAAAGGCAAGTGAAGGAGGCAAGTGTGAGAGTCTGGTTAGATAAGCTCAAAGATGTATCCTACGATGCTGACAACTTGTTGGATGAGTGGAACACCTCAAAGCTCAAATTGCAAATTCAGAGAGCTGAAAATGCTCTTACTCTTAAGAAGAAGGTATGTTCCTTCTTCCTCTCTCTTTGCTTTTCTTTTAGAAAAGTCGTTTTGCACCGTGACATAGCTCTCAGGATAAAAGAATTAAATGAGAGTCTAGATGATATTGCCATAGATAAAGAGAGGTATAACTTTAATACAATTACGAGTGTCGAACAACCTCGAGGAGTAGAAAGCACATCCTTCGTCGATGAGTATACGATATGCGGTCGAGATGAGGAAAAAAATGCGTTAATGAGTAAGTTGTGTGAGAGTAGCGATGAGCATGAAGGCCTCCATATCATCTCAATTGTAGGGATGGGAGGAATAGGAAAAACAACTCTTGCTCAACTTGCTTACAATAATAATGAGGTGAAAAACAATTTTGAAAAAAGAATATGGGTTTGTGTCTCATACCCATTCGATAAGTTACGGGTTGCTAATGCAATAATTCAAAGTCTAGAAGGTCAAACCTCTAGTTCTGCCACATTGGAGTCTGTTCTACAAAATATTCATCAATCTATTACAGGAAAAAAATTTCTTCTTGTATTAGATGATGTGTGGACTGAAGACTACATCAATGATTGGGAACCATTGTACAATTGCCTCAAGAATTGTCTCAATGGTAGTAAAATTGTAGTCACCACACGTAAGGAGACGGTTGCTCTTATGATGAATTCAACTGTAATCCCCATTAAGGAATTGTCTGAAAATGAGTGCGGGTCATTGTTTAAGCACTTTTCATTTATGGGTAGGTCTGATGATGAGTGTAGAGAACTAGAAAATGTTGGTAAGGAAATTGTCAGCAAGTGCAAGGGATTGCCTCTTGCGACAAAGACTATGGGAAGTCTCCTACGCTTTAAAAGGACTAGAAAAGAATGGGAAAATATCTTAAATAGTGGGATGTGGGAACTAGAAGAGTTTGAGAAGGGTATTTTTCCTCCTCTATTACTAAGTTATAACGATTTGCCTCTTATGGTCAAAAGATGTTTCTCATATTGTGTCATATTTCCAAAAGACTACCAATTAGAAAAAGATGAGTTGATTAAGTTATGGATGGCTCAAGGCTATCTAGGATTGGAACAGAAAAGAGAAATGGAGATGATAGGTGAAAAATATTTTAACATCTTAGCCACACGTTCCTTCTTCCAAGAGTTTGTAAAAGATTCTATTGGTAATATTCGTGTATGTAAAATGCATGATATAGTACATGACTTTGGTCAATTTATCACAAAGAATGAATGTTTTGCAATGAATGACAAAGATTTTGGAGACTCAAGCATTAACGTTACTTTTGAGAAGGCTCATCATTTAATTTTGATGGTTGACAAAAATAGTTCATTCCCTAACTCCATTTGTAGTATCAAAAACTTGCGCAGCCTTTTGTTTCAATTTGAGTCAGGCATGAATTCATTTGATGGAGTCTTACTAAAGTTATTGGGTCAAAATATATGCTTAAGGGCGTTAGCTATGGGGGGTACTGGCAAGATTGATATGATGACTGTTGGGCGTTATTTGTATCCAATAAAGTTAGAAAGAATTCCAAAAGAAATAAGAAAGCTAATACATTTGAGGTATCTTGACTTGAGTAAAAATGATGCCTTAGAAATGTTACCGGAAGAATTATGCGAACTATATAATTTGCAAACCTTAAATGTTTTATGGTGTCGCAATCTTAAGGAACTACCTCAAGGAATGGGGAAGTTAATCAACCTAAGACATTTAGTAAATGATTTCACTAATTCTCTCAGGTACATGCCCAAAGGAATTGAGAAGTTAACATGTCTTCAAACATTAAGTGAATTTCATGTGAGTAGTAGTGATTATCGTAGGAAAGCATGTTCACTTGAATTTTTGAATCAATTTGGCCACCTTGGAGGATCTCTTGGTATAAAAGGTTTGGGAAATGTGAAAAATGTGAGTGAGGCTCAGAGAATTCAACTTAAAAATATGAAAAACATTTTAAAATTGGAATTAGGCTTCGGTGGGTTGGATTCAGTGAACAATGAAGCAATTATTGAAGCTTTACAACCTCCTCCAAATTTACGAAGGTTAATAATATCTGAGTACGCAGGAAACACGGTGTTACCCAATTGGATAACGTCATTAACTAATTTGAGAGCCATAGAGTTGTTTGAATGGATCAATTGTGAGCAACTACCTCCATTAGGAAAAGTGTCATCTCTTGAATCAATTCATATACAGGGAATGAAGAGAGTGAAAAGAGTGGGTATTGAAATTTTGGGATTAGAATGTGATGGCATTACTTTGTCATCATCGTCTTTATCGGTTTCTGCTTTTCCTAAATTGAAATCTCTCAAATTTTTCACCATGGAGGAATTGGAAGAGTGGGATTTTGGGATTGAAGATGATAATATAACAATCTTGCCATCTCTTCATTTATTGGAAATCGAAACATGCCCCAAATTAAAGGTGTTGCCAAAGCAGATTCTTCAAATGGCACCGCTAGAAGTTTTGAGCATAAATTGGTGTTCTATTTTAAGGGATCGATATAGAAGGGGGACAGGAGAGAACTGGTCCGACATCTCTCACATCCCTAATATCAAAATTGATGAAAAGTATGTGCAAAGAGACGGCATGTGAACTCTCTGGAAGGGATGGGACAAACATGTATCCAACTCCAAGTATTTTCTTCTCCTCCTCTCTTTACTTGATTGTTTTTGTTTTCAACAATTTGTTATATTTATATATATCCCCACTTATTGGAAACTGGTCATAAGTAATTCATTAATGTTTAATTTGGTGAATATGATCGATATACTCATTTTTATTCACTTGTTCCATTACTTGCAGGCTTCTGGTATACAGAGACACTTTTGATGTCAATTGTTAAAATTTAGAAATTAGTTAGGATTTAGAAAGCTTCTGTGTTCAAGGGGAATCAAATTGTCATGCCAGGATGCATTGAGAAGAAAGGTCAGGAACAATGCTCATTCAATTTATTCGTGTGTACTTTCAGTTGATTCCCTATACTTCTTAATGTTTGAAATTGTGTATGTTTGTACGTTTTCAAGTTTATGTATAGCAAGGAGAGGTAGTAAATTCCTTGTCTTTGTGCTTGGTGTTTCGCTACATAGGAAAGAGGCAAGAAGAAGATGCTCAAGGCACTCAAATTTCAAAGCTTAATAGGTGAACATACCAGGATGCGTCCAAAAGAATAATGAAACAATAAGATAGCGAATCAATAATTTCATTCTGATGTTACTGGAAGTGGTAGAGTTTCAATAGTAGCGAATCAAACGTGAGAGCCTAGAAAGAGTTTGCCTCTTTCGAGGTTGTTCACTTGTTCATGCCCACCTGTAGCACTTCAGGTTGTTCATGCATTGAGAACAATGCTCATTCAATTTATTTGTGTACTTTCAGCTGATGCCGTATACTTCTTAATGTTTTGAAATTAATTGTGCATGTTTGTACATCGGCAGGTGTTTCAATACGTAGGAAAGAGGCAAGAAGAAGATGCTCAAGGCACTTTTTCTTGATAGGATGCGTCCAAAAGAAGAGGCAGAGAGGTTCAATAGGTATGCTTCCATGAAATCAAATGTGAGAGCCCAAATGATGCTTTGCCCACCAATAGCACTCCAAGTCTCCTCCATTGACAGACAATGGCTCAATGTTGATCCGTTAATTCTGAGTTGCTTTGATGAAGACTTCCCTAATAGTAGTAATTATCTTTAATTTTTTTAATGCACACAGAATATTACTTTTTTTTTTAGGTACAACAGTAAATATCTGTTGGCCATGAAGCCCATGATCCTATTACTTTCTTCGCTTTCAGATCTTCTTTTAAGAGTATGTCAAAGCTAGTGGATCTTCATTGAAATGTGGTTCATGACATTTTATCATTGTCAGACCATGTCTTATGTTGATATACGAATTATGAACCAACTGGTAATTTGGCCATAGAATCATATCCAATTTTCTGTCCATATTTTGTATCATTTCAAGCATGCTTGTTGATTATCATGCATGATTTAATGTTCTAACAAGAATATTTCTTGTCAGGTGACTTTTGGTAATGTCCTAGCCACAGAGAGAAGAGCGAGGTGTGCTTCAAAAGAAGGGATTTTCACTGGATGGAAAATCAGAAACATCTTTTCACTAGATTTTCACTATATAATTTCATTCTTATGTGACTGGAAGTGGTAGAGTTTCAATAGTAGCGAATCACTCCAAGACTTTGCCTCTTTTGAGGTTGTTCATGCCCACCTGTAGCACTCCAAGTCGCTTCCCTCAATAGACGTTGGATCAGTGTTGATCTGTTTTGAGTGGCTTTGATGAAGACTTCCCTGCAGGTTATAATATAACATAGTAGAAGTACAGTATAAATTATCTATAACTTTCTTAATGCGGAATATATATTGTAAACCATGATCCTATTACTTTCTTGGCTTTCAGATCTTCATTGGCAAACCATGGTTTTATTCGGTTCACGTCCGATGTGTTGAATGTTGATATACAAATTATGAACTAGCTGGTAATTGGCCATAGAATCATATCCAATTTTCTATCCATATTTTGTATCATTTCAAGCATGCATGTTGATTATCATGATTTAATGTTACATGGGTAAATATTTGATTTGATAAGTTAACACATATATTTGTTGACAAAGTGGCTTTGGTAATTTAGGGGATGCAAGAGAGAGAAAAGTGAGGTGTGCATCAGAAGAAGGGATTTTCAATGGATGGATAATCAGAAACATATTTTGGTTAAAATCCAATTCAGTATCATTCAACAGGCAAGTAATGCATTGATTATGACTGATGAAGTAGATAAAAAAGAAAGATCATGTAATTCCATTAAATATGTATGCCGATCTTATTACTTTTTTTTTTTTGCTTTCAAACTCTCCCTTTACAATTAACAAGCATTAGATGTTATATTTTCAGATTAATGCCAATCAAATGATCCTCATAATGATATTTTGGTGGACTTAAATGTCTTTTGTATTACCTTGAAAAATCAATTTTCAGCAATGGCATGCATGTCCTTTTAAAGTAGGTAAGTGGTTATAAATATCCTAACTACTGCATGATTTTCTGCCTCAACGTCATATCTAGATTATGATTTTCTATGCAAAGCTTATGCCTCATTGGACATTAATTTCAAGGTCAAGACCAAGATGCATTGTCATATGATGGCCGATTGATGGCTAATTGTTAATTTAATTTTCTATCATCAGGTATTTATTGATTGCTTAATTTTTGACAACCTATATTTCGTCTTAAATGTTAAGTTAAAAACTAATTTTTACAGGACTAATTGCACAAACCTCCCCTGAGTTTAGGTCTAATTACAGCCAGATGGACCTTTTGCTTGAAATTACACAAACCTCCTCTATCTTAAGTTGACTTCCGTTAAACTTAACTATTGACCAAACTTTTAGGGTTAAATGACTTGAATGCCCTCATTTGTATTATTTTATTACTTAAAATAAATAATTAAACAAATATTATCTAATATGAAATAAAAAATTTAATTTTTTTTAAAAAAGATGAGGATAATGTTGTCATTTTTTTTCGATATTTATCACCCATTTTTCAGAGGAGAAAAAAAAATGGCGATATTTTCTTTTTTGTCGACATCTATCACCACCCATTTTCAACTAAAGAGAAAACCATCATTATCCGAGCTTTTATTTTTATTTTTCCTAGGTGCAACACCCTTTTTAAACAAAAGAAAAAAAAAAAATCATTCACAGTTGATTTTTTTTTTTTTTTTTGAGATTCATCACCCATTCAAAAAAAAAAAAAAATGTCCATAAAGGATTTTTATGAAAAATGGGTGATAAATATAAAAAAAATAACAACATTATCCTCATCATTTTTATTAAAATTTGAATTTTTTATTATATATTAAATAATATTTGTTTAATTATTTATTTAGGTAATAAAAAAATACAAATAGGGGCATTCAAGTCATTTAACCCTAAACGTTTGGTCAATGGTTAAGTTTAACGGAAGTCAACTTATGGTAGGGAAGGTTTGTGTAATTTCAAGTAAAATATCCATCTAGCTATAATTAGACCTAAACTCAGGGGAGGTTTGTGCAATTAATCCTTTTTTATACCATATAGTTGAACCCTGCTATTTCATGCTAAAGATCTAATCATATGTAATGTATACTTCTTGCTCTTATTTGCTGTTAATTTATTTTGTATCAAAAATATTTTATTTTTAATGCAGTGTAAATAGGTAAAATCTTTGGTTGTAATGCAATTCTGCATCTTTTTAAACGTAGGACAACATTTGACTAGGTTAGTACGTCCTTGTAATAGAAGAGTCTATGTCTTGACATGGATACATTTTCATATATAGCATGTGATAATTTTTATTACTTCAATTTGATAGCTAATTGAGTCTATCTCTTGACCTTAATATATTGGTATCCTTCTTTAGATATGGCATTCTTGGCGGATTTTGTCATGATTCATGGTCAAGTGATCGATGCCTATCAAAATTGTAGACATTATTGTCTTGCACGGCCAGAAGAATCAATGTCAAATGTTGCGTGCCATTAAACTAGGCAAGAGGCAAGTGGTTTATTTTATTTTATTTTTTGTCGTAAGGGATAATCTTAATATATGTAATTTTTGACAAACTTGGTTCTAATTGCAGTAGTAGAGCATACATCAAATTCCAATTGAGAATCTCAATTCAAAAGGATTCAAATTTTCACGCCTAGTCAAGAAAGGATGAGGGCATGGTGTTATTGATCTACACCCGAAATTTATGAGTAATTAATAGCATCCGGACATTAATTTATAGGTTAAGACTAAGATGCATTATGATATGATGGCGTGCGACGTTAATTTAATTTTCCACCATCAAGTATTTCTTGATTACTTAATTTTTGACTCCCAACTTTTAGGGTGGTGCCTCAGTCTGCCCATTTCCCAACCAATACAGGAATGGTTTTACAGTCTAAGATGCAGAGAAATCCATCCCTTAACAATTTCACTAAACCACGCCTGACTCAACAACTCTCTGAAGAAGAAAGGAATTTGCTAGACAAAGCTTGTAAAGATCAAGTAGACCAGTTCTAGGGAGAAGCAAAAGTCAGGATTTTGCAATGCTAAAGAAGGGAAACAAAAAAGTTTGCGCATTGAGCAGGAGCACCGGGAACTCTCCTATTAGAGACATCAATGCAAGACCTTGCTCGGAAAATCCTAACCTATTGGACGATATAGACAGGTTAGACCCCAAATTTTGAGCCTATTTGATTGTCAAATTCTACAATTTACTTTCACATCTGGTCCCGGGTGTGCTCATTCTATGTTTATAATTTGTTCTTTATTAGAATTCAGTTCACTGTGTATATACTTTTAGCAGTTGTTAGGCCTTCTGCACTAATCTGAACTGCTTCTACTTAACAATTTGTAAAGAAAAAAAGAATTACAAAGGCACCAAATTCATTCACTATATATATTCTCTCTCAAGACTTCTACATTCAATATGATCATCATCACTTTCTTTGGTGCCTCATCACCAATGGCAGCAGCTTTCAAGAACCCTAAATCGCATCTAATTCTCTTACTTCTTCGCATCTTTCATTGTTCCTTTCTTTATCCTGGAACAGCTCTATCTCCAGATGAAAACCTGCCTGCTGGCAGCTTTCCGTCGGGCTTGGGTGGCAATGAAAACACGCCTGTCCTTTCTTCCCCACCATTTTCTACTCCAGCAACTGCAACCAACAAAAATTCTCAACTTAGTCCGTCTCTGAACAACCAAGGCCTGCAGTCTCCAGTGGTGTATCAACAGTAACAAGGGCTGATGAACAACTATCCACAGCAGAGCATCAACCAGAACCAGAACCAGAACCAAACCAGCCTCTCGCAGGCTTCAATCAACCATTTTCTTCTCTAAACCAGCCTTTATTAGTGTCATTGTGTCAATAACCAGCCATTTGGTGGGGTTGGGAACCAGCAAGGCAGCAAGGCTTGGACCGCTTGGTGGACAACAACACTCCTTTTGACAGGGGTGCCTGACTTATTTTAAAAATTAATTTGATTCTCTGTAAAATGATTTTATACCATATAGTTGATCCGTGATATTTCATGCAAAATATGTAATCATCTGTAATGAACACTTCTTGCTCCTCTTAGTGCTACTGTCGGTCCTACGACAGGGTACACAAGTGGCCCTGTGAATGGTAGACCATTTCATAAAAGTTCCTCACTGACCAAAAACAGAGCAAATATAGGCTTCATGATATTAGTTCATTATGCCCCGTTGAGGCTGTGGCTTTAGTGGTTTATGGCAACCGGAGAAAATGAAGATTTTGCAATAACATCTTCCTCTTGAGATCAGAATGTTTGACATCACTAAAGTTAATAGATTGTATTTGTTTTATTTTTAATGCAGTGTAAGTGCTTTGGTTGGAATGCTATGTATCTTTTGGAAAGCAGGACAACATTTGATTAGGTTAGTCATTTTAATAGAAGAGTCTATTTCTTAACCTTAATACATTTTCATATATAGTTGGTGATAATTTTTATTACTTCAATTTGATAGCTAATTAGTAATTAATTCTATATCTTGATAAGACCATAATACATCGGTATCCTTCTTTAAATCTGGCATTCTTGGTGGATTTTGTCATTGAAAATGCATGGTCTAGTGATGATGCCTAACAAAATTGTAGACATTATTGTCTTGTACGGCCTGAAGAATCGATGTTAAATGTTATTACGTGTCATTAAACTAGGAAAGAGGCAAGTGGTTTATTTTATATTTTTTATCATAACAGATAATCTTAATATATATAATTTTTGACAAACTAGGTTCTAATGGCAGTTATAGAGCAGACATCAAATTCCAATTGAGAATCTCAATTCACTAGGAATCAAATTTTCTCACCTCGTTAAGAAAGGTTGACGGTATGGTGTTATTGATCTACGACGAATACTTTTTAGTAATTGATAGCATCCGGTTGATAACTGAAATACAATTCAGGTAACTGGCTATGGCTGATTGAAGATATTAACTACTACATGCCTCTAAATGTTAAAATCAAATCTGATAATTGTAAGGTTAAATATCACAGGGGAAGATTTTAGAATCCAGAGGCACCAAAATTTCTTTTCTCTTCTCAGGATTCCTTGTTTAAGAAGTCTTAAAAAAAGAAGGAATATGATCAAAAGATGATTTTGCTTCAGCTCTGTATTGTCAGATACTTGAAGATCTCAGACAGACCCAAACAAAAGGATCACCAACTCACCTCATTCATTTGTGAATCAACGGAATGCAGAAATCCGGAAATCCGGCTGCAAGTTGTATTATCACTGCTGTATATATTTTTTCAGTCACCGGCAAGAACCTGTAGTTAATTTTATTATCAAGGTTTAAATTGTAAATATTTTTCCTGAATGTGTTGAAGTATCTACTGTGATCTGTACTACTTCAACAACGAATCTGTTGATAAGTATTGCTCACTCCTTGTTACAATACCCATATTGTAGTTAATTTTATTATCATGTTATGTGCTTCTTCTTAACTTTTCATTTTGTGGTTGTTTGTTGATTTACTACTGGATTAAAATTTAAAAGAGCTTGATAGCTTCTTGCTTTCATTACGTGAAATCAAATTATTTTATTAAATTATATATCAAATTGTACATGAAATCACATTGCTTTCATTACGTGAAATCAAGTCATTGTCTCTGACATAAATAATTTTATGTATTTATTTATTTTTACATTTTGATATACTACATGAAATTATTTGGGCCGGTCACTTAAATAGTTAAATGAGGAGTGTTTGGGTCTAATTTATCATTTGATTAAAAAAAAAATAGCGGAAATTGTTAAAAATGACCACATATTTGTTATTAATCACATACGAAAGTTTAATCGTTCATAACCACATTTTAAAAAAAAAAAAATCGGTGTATATTCATAAATTACAAAATCACCCCTGAACTTAGTTTTATTTTTTAAAACTTGAAATCTTGACAAAAACTTGAAATTTTGAAACTTGAAACGATGAAGAAAAACTTGAAATGTTGACATGTTTCCCTTCTTCCCCAAATTAGGTTTTTTTCTTTTTTCTGCAGATCTCAGCACCGCTGATGAAGGGAAAGCTCCGACGGCGTTGTTGCATGCCCCGACGGCGCTGTTGCAAGCTGAGACGTCACTTGGTTCATGAAGCACGGTGTCGCCTTGCCTGGTTCGCGAAACTAAGCAGTGCACCCTTTGGTTCGGCGCAGCCCAGGCAGCTCGGTGGCACCTTCATCGGGCGGTGCACTCCCAGCCGATGACGTTCGGTGATGATTTTGATGGGATGGAGATGAGAAAAGAGAGAGAGGAGCGGGGAGAGAGAAAGAGAGAGAGTGTGTTTGGGGATGGTTTTTATACGAGGGCATTGATGTAATTTTTCAAAAATGTGGTTATTAACAATTAAAATTTCGTATGTGGTTTGAAACGGAATTCTAATGTTTTGAATGGCTAGTTTTGGTTTTCTCTCTTAAAAAAGATCACATTTATGCATATGTATAATGTATGTGACTGAAAATAATGTTTACTATTTCTTGAGGGATATTTATGAAAGTTTCCAAACAATGGAAAGTCTCGCTTAAAAAGCGTCGCAGAGTCTCTCTCACCGCGTGAAGTGAAGTCAGTGAACTAATCTTCTCATTTCGATTTGGCGGGAAAACAAGAGTGAACTCTGTAACCAAACTACTAACTCTTGTTGCTTTCAAGGTATGTTTGCTTCTTCTTTTTCTTTTTTCTTTTTAAATTACTTGTGTGGACATGAAAATCAGTGATTTTGATTTTGATTCATGTACAAATGACTAAAAGGAACAAACTTGAAAGACGATAAATAAAAAAATAAAAAAAAATGGGGCCTTTTTACTTGAACGTTAAATATGTGTTCCATGTTTGGTAACGATGACATTGATGAGTAAGTAGTGATTTTAATTGGGAAAAAAATTGTGTTATTATGCTCCTTTTAGGGTTTTAACTATGAGTCTAGGGTTTCATGTCTCTGGGTTTAATTGAACTGTCCATGATCTTTTGTTGTGACTTTCATGATCTGCTATATTGGGATTTTTTGTGACTGAATGTCAATTTCTTTATTTCCTGAATTTAAGGGTTTTCACTGTGATTGTGATGTGTAGGGTTCTGGTTCTGATATGAGTAATTGCTCATGCATTCAGGGTTTTCACAAACTCTGCTTAGATTAGCTGGCTTAAATCTGTCTAAATAATCAGCTTGTTTCTCTTTTAAGGTCATAATCAAAGGGTCAAAGGGTCAAATTTAGTCAACCAAATGCTTGTATTGACAGTTTTGAAACGGTCAATACAAGATGTAAATTGTAAGATGTAAAGATGTTGACAATTTAGTTATAGGCTTACTAATTTATAAAAATGGATGGTATGGGAAATGTAGAGTACAATTGGAGTGGAGGTTGCTGAAGAAGCAGGAAATGTAATTTGCATATTCTCTTGTTCAGAGGAAACATCCTTCGACAGTGCGGTTATAAACCAGATGCTGAACCATTCCTTTCAATGATTCTGCAAACTTTCCGAGCATTAAAGTTACTAATCTCCTTCGGAAGGTCTCCCTCATATTTATCAGCCATAGAACGAATGTTGTTAGGTGTGAATGCTAAAGGAAAACTTAGAGCCAATAACTCCAATAGAAAGAAATCCATGCTGACAGTTTAGGCTGATTGATCTCTATAAACAAGCGCTTCAAGTAGACAGATATGTTTGCTTCTTCTTTTTCTTTTTTCTTTTTAAATTACTTGTGTGCACATGAAAATGAGTGATTTTGATTTTGAGTCATGTACAAATGACTAAAAGGAACAAACTTGAAAGACGATAAATAAATAAAAATTGGGGCTTTTTTACTAAAACGTTAAATGTGTGTTCCATGTGTGGTAATGATGACACTGATGAGTAAGTAGTGAGTTTAATTGGGAAAAAAAAGATGTTATTTTTGCTCCTTTTAGAGTTTTAGCTATGAGTCTAGGTTTCATGTCTCTGGGTTTAATTAAACTGGCAATGCTCTTTTGTTGTGATTTTCACGATCTACTATATTGGGATTTTTTTGTGATTGAATGTCAATTTCTTTATTTGCTGAATTTTAGGGTTTTCACTGTGATTGTGATGTGATATGAGTAATTGCTCATGCATTCAGGGTTTTCACAAACTTTGTTTAGATTAGCTGGCTTAAATCTTGTCAAAATAATCAGCTTTTCTCTCTTTTAAGGTCATAATCAAAGGGTCAAATTTAGTCAACTAAATGCTTGTATTGACAATATAAAGATGTAAATTGTAAGATGTAAAGATGTTGACAATTTAGTTAGGCACTATTATGTTGCTAGTCAAGTAATGTTAATCTATATCTGTCACTCGATAGTACTAAACTAATTAGGCATTATTATGTTTTTTGTTAAATCTCGGTTATTTCCCAAACTCCTTATCATTTGTCCTTTTAACAAACTTCTAATAAACCTTTTGACACCAGAAGAATTAAGTAAAACAAAGAACACTGCTTCAACCAAACCAGTAAGTATTCCATAGTCAACTGTCAAATTTCTTCTTTTATGCAAATGGGCAACTGTTATGTTACTAGTCATCGATATCTTTGAACCCTCGGAACTGGATAGTCATGTCTCTGAATTGTATATGCAGTTGTATTTCACTCACTTTCTGGATAGTCATGTCTCTGAATTGTTCAGAATAAAGTTTCCACCAGTTAGTAATGGACAGATAATATAGCTTCATTACCAATATGAAAGAATGGTTATCTTTTTGAGTAATTAAAGAATATGGACCTTTAATATGACTTCCAGGTTATTGTGGTGCAGTACATGAATCTTGTTAAAGAAATGTATTTAATGCTTTATTATCATAGTATTGTAACCTGATGTTAGGAAAATAACTATTGAAGTTTACTGTTTTGCTTGCGTGTGATATGTGGTTAAATATGTTTGAACAGAATGGATTTGTTCTATCATAATGTACATAAAGGTTTCCTCTTTATTTTGTTTTATTTCTGGGTATGTAATTATGAAAAAAGTGATTAAAGATCTCCACTTATTTAAGTAATTTTGTTAAACAAGATTGTGATTATCATGAAAGAAGAAATGAGGGTGCCAAAAGATAAAAATTAGAAAGTTTCCTCATCTTTGTTTAAACCTGGCTGAAATGGGCCATGAAGGCCCTTTTAGCATATCTGCAGGCGTGTTACCATGGGTTATTATCAATGATACTTCATGTCAAAGCTGACTTAAATTACATACCTGCAGGTTATTGTGATTTTTCAAGAATTCATTTGAATTAGACAAATTCCAAGGAGAACAGCCTTCACCCACTTGTGAAGTTGGACATTTGTATCCAAATCTGGACAGAGTACCACTAAATTATGAAGCATTTCTAAGTGGTCTTCTTTCGGTTCGCCGTCCAAGGATTTTTTCATTGGAAGCATGGAATAATGCTAACAACGTCTTTCAGGTACTCTCATTTTATGATAAATTCTTCTTCTTGTTGTTTTATTTCTCCTTTTTTCCCCATAATCAATGTATTAACAAAATTGGCCTATCTAATTTACTATTTGATGGGTGAATAAGAGAAACAAAATTGAGAATTTGTAAAAATTTTCCACTTGAATTCCACTAAAATGTTATCTCTCTAAATCTTGTAGTAGAGCTGTTAAAAATTTAGTTTCTGTAGTTCCAAATTGTGGCTGTTAAGAAGAGAAATCAATATTATAACACAAGTTTGAGCTCGGCATCAATGGAATTCTAGTATGGAGTTATAAACAACAAAAATAGAATGAGAATTCCTTTTCTTGTTCTCTTCTCTATTTACCTCATATCTTTGACGATAACTGTAATCCAAGATGACAATTTTTATCTTAAGAAGGATAATGCATGCTTTTTCTTTGAACTCAATCATTCAAGTGTTCAACATTTGCTTGAATTGCAGTGGCTTTATGACCTACTTAGGAAGAAGGATGCAAAATGTTGCAGTTCTCAAAGTATTGCAAGATTGATGGCTTCACACCATACGGTGATGCAGACGATGTCGATATAGATGATTCGATGAAAAAGTTGCCTAAAATTCCATTTGGAGTTCCTAAGTTTCGTCTAGATTGGTGATTTCTTCTACATGTTGAGAAGGATAAGTATTTTTGTTTAGGAAGTTTAATTCTTGGAATGATTTTATATCTAGCTTTTCTATTTAGTTTGGATTATCCAGTCATGAATGTCTAATACTGGTGCAAGTGGTTTGTGAAGTTATAATTTACTAAAACAAGATCAGAAAACATTTAGTAGTCATTATATTTCTTTGGTTTCAATATATTATTTTACTCTTATAATTATAATTACATTCGAAGCACTAACATTTCTCAACTTTATCAATTATAAAAAAAGTTTTATAGAAGATTTAATTGGGTATGTTGTCAATCTGTTACAGAAATGCTTCTGTGATTTTTCTTAATATTGTAGAACTTTGCAGGGACTGGTGTTCTGTTGTACTGGTTTCCTGACAGCTGATCTGTCTCTGCTTTACAATTTTGGCCTAGGGTTTTTATGGAATTCAGATCCGGATAGATCAACTTCCGTTATGGAATTGTTTTTATGGCTATTTTATGTTATGAAGAATCCTAGAGGAACTTAAGCTTTCAATTTGCTTGTACTTCTTAGTAAATTTATGTGCTAGGTGCATCCAACAATCGAGATTTGATGTCTTTGGTTTTTTGTTAAAATTCAAATGTGCCGACAGGCCAAACACAAATCATACCGATAAAATCAATATGATTACATACCATTCCAGATACTGAGCAAATATTATAATTTTTTTTATTGATTGTTGTTTATGTAAAACAAAGAAATCAACCATGTGATTCCTCCTGCTCATAGGTTATTTAGTTAGTGCCAACAGAGGCTTCATGATATTAGTTTAATGTGCCCTGTTTTCTGATGTCTCATAAAAAAGTTCCCATCATGTTCATCGTAAACACAGTCGGTTGGAATGCCTATACTAGAGTTCCATGGATTTATAAGAACAAAAACAAAAACTAGATTGCATAATATGATATTAAATTGTTAAACTGCTCTGAATCTGGTCTTCAACAACAACAAAGTGGGAACTTATTGTACTATACAGAACCATAAGAAGAACATAGACTGGTGCAAATGGTTTGTTCAGTGATGAATTACTAAAAAACAGATCAGAAAACATTTAGCAGTCATTATATTTCTTTTGTTTTGATACAATTATAATTGGATGAAAATTAGAAAAAAGCTTTTTTTGTGTTTTTTCTTAACATTGTAGAACTGGTGTTCTGTTTTGCTGGTTTCCTGGCAGCTGCAGTTTCTGCTTTACAATTTTGGTCTAGGGTTGATCATTTGCTGTTCTCCAGGCATCCCGAATTCAGATCCGGATAGATCAACTTCCGTTGTGGAATTGTTTTTTTAATGGCTTTTTCATATTCTGAAGAATCCTACAGGAGCTGAAGCTTTCAATTTGATTTTACTTTTTTATAAATTTACTTGTTAGGTACATTCAACAATCTTTTGTTAAAATTCAAACGAGCCAGCAGGCCAAACTCAAATCATACCAATAAATCAATTGGTTCAACAAAGCTTTTTTTCCAAGCAACCAAAAAAAAAAAAAAAAATGAAAATCAAATAATAATAAAACCAGAGTGTAAGTATCAATTTTCCCTCCAAACAACTATTTTACTCATTTCAAAAACATTACCAAACACATTTACATCGATTTCCGTTTTTAAAAACTACTTTTAGAAAACATTACCAAACATGTTTGCATTTTTAAAAACATCATTTTTAAAACATGATTTTTATTTTTAAAAATAGTTTTCAAAAACATCATTTTAAAAACGATACCAAACACGCCCTTACAACGGGTGATATTGATACAGTTTCTGCATGCGTGGGGAGCAATCCAGGGGAAATAGAGTGTCGATATTGATATCTATAAAACTAATTAATACAGCCATATTTTATTAAAAAATTTAATTACAAAAATATCCTAATAAAAATTTAACAATAAAGACAATTTACTTCATTGGGAATAGCCAAATTTTTTTCCCAATTTTTAATAAAATAATAATTTTATATATATATAATTACTTTATTAATTAATAAAATAAAGAAAAATATGTTAAAATAATAGTAAAAACAATATTTAACCTACAAAAAAAATATAAAAAATAAAGTTTAATTTGAATAAATTAACCTTCAAGATTTTGCTTGTAACTATTGTTGACGGTGCTTTTTCGTCAAGGTGAAATATCAATCAGCCAACAGTTAAGTTCGTGGTTTGTTAATGGCAAAAAATGAAATAAAGTGATACATATAAACGATTTTACGTGGAAAACCTAAAAAGAGAAAAAACCACAGTTGCCGGTGACGGCGTTAAATGAGTTTCACTATAAGGAAATAGATTACACACTCATAATGACACCAATATTGATATATATATTTATTTTATTTTATTTACTCATTAATTAATATTAAACTTTTATATTAAATATTAGGAGGATATTCTTTAAAGATACTTTTTTGGTGTGGAACGTTTGAGTGAAAAAAAATTGGTGTAAGAATATTTCCCAATTGGTGTAAAGTTTGGTGTTGTACATTGAATGGCCTAAGAGGTGAGTTCAACTATGTTGACTATCTGTTAATGAGTTATAGATTTAGAGTGGTGCTATTAGCACTCCTTTATTGATCTAATAATACCCCTATTTTAAATTTATTTAATATTTTATTCATATCTCTTACCAAAATTACGTAAAAAGACATATAATTCCATTACAACTCTTCTACCAACTAAATTCCAATCAAACCAACCTCCGCCCCCCACCCCCTCAAACAATTTGTTTACTTTATTTTTTTTTAACATTTTAAACTCTAATTGTTTTTTTTTTTTTCCTTACATACAACCACTTGGAAGAAATGAAAACCACATGTTATTTAAAAGTAAATTTAAAGTTGTTTCTGTATTTTTTTTTTTTTAAAAAAAACAAAAAATCTCACACTTGGAGGAAAATCCTCCACCCAAACCAATTCAGAAGAGCAAAACAAGGCAAATTCAGCCGGACCATGAGCTACCCGATTACAAATCTAGAGGCAAAAGAAACACCAAAAAAAAAAAAAAAAAAGAGGATTGACAAGGAGCAAAGCAATATCATTATTTTCGTATATATATATATTTCATTTTCACAACTCACAATATTCAATTTTTATTTGGTTATGTTGAAGGGTGCAATGGAGATTCAGGGCCGGCCCTAAGATTTTCGGGGCCCGAGGCGAACTATAGAAAATGAATTTACAGGGCCCTGAGATTTCAAGTTGAGTTTTTGTATTTGAATTATGAATCTTCGTAGCAAAAATTAGGAGAGTTTTGAAGAATCCTAATTTGATTTTTGATTTTTTGATTTTTGTTCGATGACTGATTCTGGTTGTCTGATAAGTGATATGAGTAGTGTTGACTGTGTTGTACTGTTGTATTCCCGTTTTAGATATATAAAAGATAATTAGTGTTAGGAATAAAATTCAGCCCATGTTTGACTTGGTGTAAGAACTTGAGAATGATAATTGGGTTTTATAATTTGTGGGCCTTTCTTTTAAAAAAATATATATATGTTCAGTGGGTCGATTTTAAACTCCTTTATGAGTTTGTTAGTTTAAAAAAAATTATATGTTTGATGGGCCTATTTTAAACTCATTTATGAGTTTGTTAGTTTAAAGAGTAACAATATTTACACCCCTCAATTTCCGTATGACCGTATGTACACCCCTTTAATTAGTTTACACCATCAAAAGTTTTTAAAAAGTTTTAGATTGTTTATACACCCCACTTATTACCCAAAATATCCTTTCTATTAATTTTAGAAATATACCAAAAAATTAATATGTGATAAAATAATTAAAACATAAAATATAAAAACAAAAATACAAACAAAAAGAAACTCGTTTCCTCCTTCCATTGACAAGAAGATATCTCATACTCAGAACATAAACACGGTTCTCCTCCATCTGCACTTCCATCTCCAAGTGACATCATAAGATAGCTCATTAAAATCATAAATCAACACAAATGACACCAACTAACGAAAACCATTGTCTTCAATTCCCAGAAACTGATACTCTACTCCTTTTATCAAATTCTTTTTCTTTTCTTTTTTTGAAATATCCTTTTACCAAATTCTGAAACTTGAAATTTTGTATTAAAAACAATCATCAAATTGTTAGATGCAGTTTCAGGCCGTCATGTTTGTGCCTCCATTGTTTTTTACTTTTTTATTTTATTTCATTTTATGTTTTTTTGTTTAATTTTTATGAAATTTTAATAAATAATTATATTAATAAGTTTAAAGTTAATTCAGCTTTTATTTTTAATTTTAGCCTTTAGCTAATTTCACTGAAGGGCAATCTTGAAAAAAAAAAACAAAAAACAAATTTGGGGTGCACATACAATTTTTGTGGGGTGCAAATATCGTCACTTTAGTTTAAAATCATACATGGGTTATATCTGAAATCATTTTTTTTTTTTTTCTTTTTTTACAATTTGGGGGCCCTTAAAGATCGGGGTCCCTAGGCGACTATCTCACTGGGCTCCCCCTACGGCCGGGCCTATGGAGATTATAAGTAGAAGAAGAAACTATGAAGAGTGTGATGGAGCGATGAAGGTTATATTGTAAATGGTACGAAGAAAAACAAAATAAAAGTAATGGCATAAGGAGCAGTATTGGACTGTTGGCTGGATACCAGCCTTCTTGTATTTTCTCCTCTGATTTTTTTTTTTTTTTTTTTTTGAAATATCTCATCTGGTTATTGAATTCAGTTTTATTTCAAAAAAAAAAATAGCTGCTTGGAGGTAGGGGCGCTCGAGATTAGCAGAACGGAGTGTATGAAATTTAGAAAAGAGACAAAGACAATTTGGGAAATTAATAAATTAAATTTTATAAATATAAAGATATTTAAAAATGGGGCATTATTAGTTTATTAGGGTGATGCTAACAGCACCAATCATAGATTTATTCTTATGTGGACCGATCAAAAAATCCAGAGCCACCACAGTCCATTTATTGATCAATTTGTGGAGACCACACGGTTTGAAAATTCAATTGGAGTTATTGATCAATTTGTGGAAGTTGATCAATTTGTGAATTGTGGAGACCACACTGTTTGGAAATTCAATTGGAGTTATTGATCAATTTGTGGGGACCACACTGTTTGGAAATTCAATTGGAGTTATTGATCAATTTGTGGAGACCACATGGTTTGAAAATTCATTTAGAGTTAAGAGCATCTCTAACCATGCTCTATAAATTTTAGCTAAATTTTAGCTATTTTAGCTAACAACTCACTCCAACCATCCTCTCTATTATAGCTAGTTATTAATATTTTAATATTTTTTTAAATTTAAAATATAAATAAATTTATTTTGTTTTAAATTGTAAAAATAAGAGAGAGAGAAGATTAATCAACTTAAAAATATTATTAAAAAAAAAATAAGAGACAGAAGATAGGGAGCTTGAAATGGCTCCCTACATTTGGAGAGCCTCTTGGTGGTTCTCTAAAGTAGGGAGCCATTTAGGGAGCCCCTTAGAGTGCTCTAAAACCATTCTCACTAACTATTTTAGCCAAGGAGAGGGTTTAGGGAGCCACCTTGGAGATACTCTAAATTTGTTCTTGAATACTCTATTGATTTTTTTTTTTTTAATCTAAAATACTTTACAATAAGGATAATGCTTGGATATTGATCGATCAGTATCCAAAATACTGACCACATCAATTGGAGTGTAGCATGTGGCCCAATTTGTGAAGAATGTAAGAATATACATGTAAAAAGTAAAAGAAAAAAGGTCACGTGCTACACTCCAATTGATGAGTTAGTATTTTGGGTACTAATCGGTCAGTACCCAAGTATTATTTTAAAATAATACTATGTATTTAAAGACAATGAAAGTTAAATAAAATAAATAAATAAATATTAGTCATCATCAGATCTATTTAAATCAAGAAAAAGATTGGTTTAACAGAAGATTCAAATTCCAAATGTTATTCACCTAAAGTCAAAGTAGTTGAATCTAACAACTCACATTCAATACACTTATATATTTATATGAATGCACATTTATGTGAACATCACCGTATATATATATATATATATATATATATATATATATATATCCATTAACAACTTTCTTTTTTCAAAGGTAGTTCCTCTGGCCAGACTTATTTATTATTATTATTTTAAGAAATGGGTGGATCAGTGAATCACCATCATATATCTTTTAAACAAAATTATTTAAAAAATCCTTTTAAAAAAAAAAAAATTGTTTAATCTCCCACCAATCAACATGAATCAGTGAATCACGATGAATTTAATTTGGACCGACTGCTATGCAGAGACCGTGCATGATGCGAGAAAAATAATTAAAGCTTTCATGTTTGGCTGTCACGTGGCACCTAAACATGAAAGCTTCATCGAAAATAATCGGTTTTTTTTTTCCCCAATTTTTAATAAAATAATAATTTTTTATATATAATTACTTTATTAATTAATAAAACAAAGAAAAATATGGTAAAATAATAGTAAAAAAATATTTAACCTACAAAAACAATATAAAAAACAAAGTTTAATTAGAATACATTAACATTCAACATTTTGCTTGTAACTATTGTTGACAGTAATTTTTTGTCAAGATGAAACATCAACTAACCAACAGTTAAGTTCGTGGTTTGTTAAGGGCAAAAGATGAAATAAAGTGACAGCGAGACACTATTTTACGTGGAAAATCCAAAAAGGGAAAAAACCACAATTGTCAGTGACAGCGTTGAATGAGTTTCACTATGAGGAAATAGATTACACACTCAAGTCACTTTTCTCTCTAAAACACCTGTAAAATGCCTTTTTCTATATATGTGTCGTTTACAATAAAAATGGGGTTATATTTATACTCTCATTTGTAACCGTAAACTTGTTGTGCAAGTAGTTGATTTGTAAAATCCTGTTATGATTCTTCTTGTGTGGCTCTTCTTGATTATCTTGATCTCATTCTCGTTTGACGTTTATCACATAATTAATGTGATTAATTATGTGCTTGATTAGGACTCTGATGCTTTAAGAAAGAGATAAATTTGTTTCCTTGTTGAAGTGTGATTCTTGATTCCCATATCTTGGTGAGACTTCCTTTTCAGTCATTGGGAGGGGGATGGGGGAAGGGTCTAGGAAGTGGGGATGGGGATGGGGATGGGGGGGACCTATATCCATCCTGATTCCCCAAATGTGCATCTCTACTCGCAACATACCTTGTGATACTTGCTTGATGATATGCTCGCTCGGATGATATGTCCCTAGTCAGCATTTTGCCGGGTTTGACTAGTTAACTTTTAATGACGTGGCGCATCGTTCCACCAACATTTCAGCTCTCTTTAGGTGACACATCACTCGGACAAAATTTACATATAACAACTATATTTACGGCCATGATAATTACTCTACGGGCCTGGTAACCACTTTTACGGTTACGGTAACCATTTCACAAATTTTCAAAGTTTGACTTGCAACTACTTTTATGGTCTTTGTAACCATTTTTACGGTTTTGGTATCCATATTTACGGCTTTGGTAACAATTTCACGGTTTCTTCAAAAAATTGCTTGTAACTACGTTTATGGTCATGGTAACTACCTTTACTGGCTTGGTAACTACTTTTACAGTTTTAGTAACCATTTCATGATTTTTTTTTTAAACTTTGACTTGTAACTACCTTGACGGTCTTGATAACCACTTTTACGGCTTTGATAACCACTTTTACGGCCTTAGTAACCATTTAACGGTTTCTGAAAATTTTATTTGTAACTAAGTTTACGGCATTGGTAACTACTTTTACGGGCTTTGTAACCTTTATTACGGCTTCGGTAACCATTTCATGATTTTTATTTTTAAAAAATTGGACTTTAACCACTTTTACGGCCTTGGTAACCACTTTTACTACTTTGGTGACCGCTTTTACAGCTTGGTAACCATATCACGGTTTCTTCAACATTTTGCTTGTAACTACGTTTACGGCCATGGTAATTACCTTTGCGGGCTTGATTACATTACTACGGCTTCAGTAACGATTTCATGATTTTGTTTTCCCAAAATTTGACTTGTAACTATTTTTATGGCCTTAGTAACCACATTTACAGTCTTGATAACCACTTTTACGGCATTGGTAACCATATCACTGTTTCTTCGAAATTTTGATTGTAACTACGTTTACGGTCATGATAACTGCTTTTACGAGTTTGGTAATAAGGATGGGCATTTCCCCAATGGGGCCCCATCCCTATTTAGGGGCAAATTTCACTCCAAATGGGATTTGGTAGTGCGAGTGGGAGCAAATTTGATCCCCAAACCCTAAATGGGAGTGGGGGCGGGGGAACCTCCCCCACTCCAATTTCCCCATTTCCCTAATTTCCTAAATAAGGGTAGGGGTAGAGCCCCATTTCCCTCAAAATATATTAACTTTAAGTCCCTAACCCTAGTACTAAATCTAAACCACATCGGTATTTTTATTTTGTTTTGATTTTTATCATGTAATACTGTAAGTATTTTTTTTAGATTAAATTAAACCAATTTTATATTTTAGATTGGATATTTTGATTATTTTTTCGATATGATATTGAAACAAGGTGAAGCGAAAGATTGAGATGGTCGGATTTCGAATTCCAAATTCAAAAATATGGATTTCAAATTGGAAATTATGTTTTGAAATGGGGAAATAGGGGACAGGGATGGGGGTGGGGGAACCTGCCCCCAAACATCCCCATCCCCGGTTCCCCCAAATAGGGTTTTGGGGTGGGAGGGGAGGGTCTAGGAATGGGGGTGAGGGTAGAGATGGGTATTTCCCCATTGGTCCCACCCCCATTTGGGGGTAAAATTTCCCCCAAATGGGGTTTGAGGGTGGGGGTGGGGGGCAAATTTTTCCCCCAAATCCTAAATGGGGGTGGGGGTGGAGAACCTTCCCCACCTCCATTTCCACCAATTATATTTAAATATATATTAATTTTATTTTCTTAAAAAAAAAAAAATTAACTCTAACTCACGGTCACCCACTAACCCACGGTCACCCGCTAACCCACCTACAACCACTAAGTCACTAACGCACTAACCCATCTATTTACTCTAAGTATTTGTATTACATTTGGATTAAATTAAACCAATTAAATATTTTAGATTTGATATTTTAATTATTTATTGGATTTGATATTAAAACATAGTGAATCGAAAGATTGGGATGACTGAATTCTAAATTCTAAATTCTAAATTATAGATTTTGGATTGAAAAATACTAGGATTAGAAATAGGGGATGAGGGTGGGGGTAGGGGTGGGAGGACCCTCCTCAGTCCCAATGGACCCCCACGCCCATCCTTAGTTGGGGTGGGGGCGGGGGGACCTCCCACGTCCATCCTTTTTGGTAACCATTATTACGCCTTCGGTAACCATTGAAAATAACCCTAAAGTGTCTAAACAACTTAGAAAGGGGTGAATATATGAGTTGTTAATCGATTTATTTACCAACTTTTTGATTAATCAAAATTAAACACGAATAACAAAAAAATCAAGTGAAAGTGCGAAATATAAATGACACTTGATTTTTTTTTGTGGGAAACCCTCCCACATCCATCCTTTTCAGTAACCATTATTACGCCTTCGGTAACCATTGAAAATAACCCTAATGTGTCTAAACAACCTAGAAGGGGGTGAATATATGAGTTGTTAATCGATTTATTTACCAACTTTTTGATTAGTCAAAATTAAACACGAATAACAATAAAATCAAGTGAAAGTGTGAAATATAAATGACACTTGATTTTTTTGTGGGAAACCCTCCAACGGGAAAAAATCTACAGGACTAGACTCGCTAGTCACTTAGTCACAGAAATCCACTATTTGAATATTTGATTACATCCTAAATTGATTCCTAATCACTCTTTTCAAGGATCGTAACTCAATCTATTATACCCACAGACCTTTAATAGTGAGTCTTGACAAATGCTTGCCAACCAATACTTTTGGTTGCAAGACTTCTTTTTGCTTGTGCAACTACTACATGTAGTCACAAAACTTGGACTCAATGAAGATAATTAATGTCTAAGTGAACATGTAACAATGTTCAACTGCAGATGAATGCTAGATAACACTAGATGCTTAACTAGATATAGAAAATGCAAATCTCACAACCTAGTTATAAGCTAACCCCAATCAATATCGCAACTTCAAAAGATATGAAATAAAAAATGAAGCTTTGCAATAAATGTGCAATAAACGTGATGACTTGGCTAAGTAACAATGAAGAGTAATGTTTGTTCTTACTTACCAAGTGATGAAACAATGATGAACCATGCTTAGATACTTGATGATGCTAAGATGCACATGGTTTTGGGGAATGGAAAATCACAAATGATTGCTTGAACCAATCTCTCTCTAAGAACTCTACAATGCTCACTATCTCAAAAAATTTTGGAGTTCTTGTCAAACAAGATGGTGTCTTGGGCTATTTATAGACTTTTCTCAAAACTACATCCTTTTAAGCAAAGAACAATTTTTTTGTGGTCAAAATTTATGGTTCACCATGAAGAAAAACAACCATGACAAAGGCAACTCAAATATTGTCGGAAAATTCCGGTCCTATTTTGCGGTGCTTCATGACGAAGACACAACCACGAAAATCATTGGAGAAAATTTCGCACCTATTTTTCGCGGTTCTCCAGGATGACACCAAGGCAACGAAAACTTCTAGAAGGTTTTTCGTGCCCAAACTTTGCGATGGGCCAAGATGACACTTGGACCTCGAAATCCTCTAGAAGGATTGCCGTGCCCATTTTTCGTGGTGGACCAAGATGGCACTTGGACTGTGAAATCCATTAGAATGGTTTTTACGATTCACCACGACAATACTAAGACCGCAACAATGAGAAGTGGAAGCCTTCTCAAGCGATCTAACACACTAACTTATATGCACTATGTGCAAGTTGAAAATGGTGTGATGCACACTAAAATGACATTAAAAACACAAGTGAATGAATTGTGTGTGTGTGTGTGTGTGTGTGTGTGTGTGCGCGCGCGCACCTAAGTCTCTTCAAGAGTACAAGTCAAGTGATATACCTTTGAACCTCTTGTTCTTGAAGCTTTGAGATGCCGAGAAGATTGTTGAACACATTGTTAAACACAAGAAGATCCTAATATACCCAATACAAAACATCACAATGTGGTTAGTCACAGAAATAAGTCAATCACTAAATGGAGAACCTTACAACCATTTCATGATTTTTTTTTAAAAAAATTGACTTGTAACTACTTTTATGGCATTGATAACCATTTTTACGGTTTTGGTAACTATATTTACAGCATTGGTAACCATTTCACATTTTTTAATTAATTTTTATCTTTCTCGTATTTTTAATATATAAAATCAATTCAAATTAATTTATTTATTTTCATATTTGTTTATAAAAAAAATTATGATAAAAATATATTTATTATTAATAAAAAAGAATAAATATAATCCATTTAATAGGTTCTATATGTAACTTACCCGATTGTTAAAAATTGAAAACAAAAGTATAAAATAGTGAAAACATCAAACTCATAATGTTTATTGTTTATATAATTTAATTTATTTACTTATTTTAAAATGTATAAATATTATTCAACCTATTTTATATGATTATAATTAGTATTCATAAACTAATAAAATTAAACAATTTTAATAAATTAGTAATTCTGTAAAACGGTGTGGTTTTGGGTTGGTTTATAATATTAAATACAACTATAAAATTCTACCGAACCACACACCATGCCACACTCCAGCCGTGCACTCACTCCATGACACACTCCAAATCATCCATGCACTCACTCTAACCGGTCACCGGTTTTAAGTTTATTAGAATATTCAATATTATTTATATATTTTTTAAATACTGTTTGGTAACTTATGTTTTAAACCGTTGGATGATTTTTTTTTTTTTTTTCATCCAACAGTCGTAAAAGCTTCAGCATCAGTCATTACCATTTTATTCAATGTATGGGCCCATTTTACATTTCTTTCAGCCATTAAAACTGAAAATGACTGAATTTTTTATCCACCAATCACCATGTTACTACTTTTCAAATTAAATAATAATTTAATTCAAATCAATATTGGACATGAATACATGTTTTACCAACGTCAAAGTAATAATTTAAGTTTTCACCCTTTTTTTCCTATAAAAACCTGAAGTATATGGCAGCATTTTCACATCCAAAAACTCAATTTCTCCCATTGCAATTGTCATTCAAGTTTCCATCTTTCAAAATTATGGCTGATGCAATTGTTTCCGTTGTCTTGGAGCAATTGGCTTCAATCGTCCGTCTACAGATTGAACAAGAAGTGACACTAAGCAAAGAAGTAAAAAGACTTACTAGCAATTTCCAAGCCATTCAAGCTGTGCTGGTTGATGCAGAGCAAAGGCAAGTGAAGGAGACAAGTGTGAGAGTCTGGTTAGATAAGCTCAAAGATGTATCCTACGATGCTGACAACTTGTTGGATGAGTGGAACACCTCAAAGCTCAAATTGCAAATTCAGAGAGCTGAAAATGCTCTTACTCTTAAGAAGAAGGTACGTTCCTTCTTCACCTCTCCATACTTTTATTTTAGAACAGTCGTTTTGCACCATGACATAGCTCTCAGGATAAAAGAATTAAATGAGAGTCTAGATGATATTGCCGTAGATAAAGAGAGGTATAACTTTAATACAATTACGAGTGTCGAACAACCTCGAGGAGTAGAAACCACGTCCTTCGTTGATGAGTATACGATATGCGGTCGAGATAAGGAAAAAAATGCATTAGTGAGCAAGTTGTTGTGTGAGAGTAGCGATGAGCATGAAGGCCTCCATATCATCTCAGTTCTAGGGATGGGAGGAATAGGAAAAACAACTCTGGCTCAACTTGCCTTCAATAATAATGAGGTGAAAAACAATTTTGAAAAAAGAATATGGGTTTGTGTCTCAGACCCTTTCGATAAGTTACGGGTTGCCAATGTAATAATTCAAGGGCTAGAAGGTCAATGCTGCTCTAGTTCTGCCACATTGGAGTTTGTTCTACAAAATATTCATCAATCTATTGCAGGAAAAAAATTTCTTCTTGTATTAGATGATGTGTGGACTGAAGACTACAATGATTGGGAACCATTGTACAATTGTCTCAAGAATTGTCGCAATGGAAGTAAAATTTTAGTCACCACACGTAAGAAGGCGGTTGCTCTTATGATGAATTCGATTGTTATCCCCATTAATGAATTGTCTGAAAGTGAGTGTTGGTCGTTGTTTAAGCACTTTTCATTTATTGGTAGGTCTGATGATGAGTGTAGAAAACTAGAAAATGTTGGTAAGGAAATTGTCGGAAAGTGCAAGGGATTGCCTCTTGCAGCAAAAACTATGGGAAGTCTCTTGCGCTTTAAAAAAACTAGAAAAGAATGGGAAAATATCTTAAATAGTGGGATGTGGGAACTAGAAGAGTTTGAGAAGGGTATTTTTCCTCCTCTATTACTAAGTTATAATGATTTGCCTCTTATGGTCAAAAGATGTTTCTCATATTGTGTCGTATTCCCAAAAGACTACCATTTAGATAAAGCTGAGTTGATTAAGTTGTGGATGGCTCAAGGTTATCTAGGATTGGAACAGAAAAGGGAAATGGAGATGATAGGTGAAAATTATTTTAACATCTTAGCCACACGTTCCTTCTTCCAAGAGTTCATAAAAGATAATATTGGTGATATTGTGGGATGTAAGATGCATGATATAGTACATGACTTTGGTCAATTTCTCACAAAGAATGAATGCTTTGCAATGAAAGACAATGATTTTGGAGACTCAAGCATTAATTTTTCTTTTGAGAAGGCTCATCATTTAATTTTGATGGTTGACAAAAATAATTCATTTCCTATCTCCATTTGTAATATCAAAAACTTGCGCAGCCTTTTGTTTCAATTTGAGCCGGACATGAATTCATTTGATGGAGTCTTGATAAAGTTATTGGGTCAAAATTCATGCTTAAGGGCATTAGCAATGGGGGGTACTGATAAGTATGATATGATGGCTGGTGCGCATTATTGGTATCCAATAAAGTTAGAAAGAATTCCAAAAGAGATAAGAAAGCTAATACATTTGAGGTATCTTGACTTGAGTAAAAATAAGGCCTTAGAAATGTTACCAGAAGAATTGTGTGAACTATGTAATTTGCAAACCTTAAATGTTTCCATGTGTGACAATCTTAAGGAACTGCCTCAAGGAATGGGGAAGTTAATCAACCTAAGACATTTAGTAAATGATTACACTGATTCTCTAAGGTTTATGCCCAAAGGAATTGAGAAGTTAACATGTCTTCAAACATTAAGTGAATTTCATGTGAGTGGCAGTGATTATCGGAGGAAAGCATGTTCACTTGAATGTTTGAATCAATTGGGCCAACTTGAAGTATCTCTTGGTATAAAAGGTTTGGGAAATGTGACAAATGTGAGTGAGGCTCAGAGAATACAACTTAAAAATAAGATAAACATTTTTAAATTGGAATTAGGCTTCGGTGGGTCGGATTCGGTGAACAATGAAGCAATTATTGAAGCTTTACAACCTCCTCCAAATTTACAAAGGTTAAAAATATCTGAGTACGTAGGCAACACGGTGTTACCCAATTGGATAACGTCATTAACCAATTTGAGAAGCATATGGTTAGTTGAATGGATCAACTGTGATCAACTACCTCCATTAGGAAAAGTGTCATCTCTTGAGTACATTTATATACGGAGAATGAAGAGAGTGAAAAGAGTGGGTATTGAAATTTTGGGATTAGAAAGTGATGGCATTACTTTGTCATCATCGTCTTTATCGGTTTCTGCTTTTCCCAAATTGAAATCTCTCTACTTTTATCGGATGGAGGAATGGGAAGAGTGGGATTTTGAGATTGAAGATGATAATATAACAATTTTGCCATCTCTCCGTTTATTGGAAATTAGAGATTGCCCCAAATTAAAGGTGTTGCCAAAGAAGATTCTTCAGATGGCACCACTGGAAGTTTTGAGCATAAATGGGTGTCCTATTTTAAGGGATCGTTATAGAGAGGGAACAGGAGAGAACTGGTCCGACATCTCTCACATCCCTAATATCAAAATTGATAGACAATTTGTGCAAAGAGACGGCAAGTGAACTCTTGGAAGGGATGGGACAAACATGAATCCAACTCCAGGTATTTTCTTCTCCTCCTCTCTTTACTGAATTGTTTTTGTTTTCAATAGTTTGTTATATTTATATGTATCCCCACTTACTGGAAACTGGTCATAAGTAATTGATTAATGTTTAATTTGGTGAATATGATCAATATACTCATTTTTATCCACTTGTCCAATTATTTGCAAGGTTCTACGGAGACATTTTTGATATCAATTGTTAGAATTTAGAAAGCTTCCGTGTTCAAGGGGAATCAAATTGTCATGCCAGGATGCATTGAGAAGATAGGTCAGGAACAATGCTCATTCAATTTATTTTTATACTTCTTAATGTTTGAAATTGTGCATGTTTGTAAATTTCTTGTGTTTCGCTGAATAGGAAAAGAGGCAAGTAAAAGATGCTCAAGGCACTCAAATTTCAAAGCTTGATAGGTGAACAGACCAGAATGCGTCCAAAAGAAGAATGAAACAAGAAGATAGCGAATCAATAATTTCATTCTGATGTGACCAGAAGAGGCAGAGGTTCAATGGGTATGTTTCCATGAAATCAAACGTGAGAGCCCAGAAGAGACTTTGCCTGTTTTGAGGTTGTTCATGCCCA
The DNA here is from genome assembly GCA_030490815.1 of Acer saccharum. Taxonomy (NCBI): domain Eukaryota; kingdom Viridiplantae; phylum Streptophyta; class Magnoliopsida; order Sapindales; family Sapindaceae; genus Acer; species Acer saccharum. Next base: position 16,772,124 of record CM059866.1, on the reverse strand, counting down.
CCTGTAGACTTTGCCTCAACAGACGCTAGCTCAGTGTTGATCCGTACTTCTGAGTTTCTTTGATGAAGAATTACCTGGTAAGGTTATAATATAACAAAGTGGAAGTACAGTAGTAATTATCTTTAATTTTTTTTAATGCAGAATATATGTAGACCATGATCCTATTACTTTCTTTGCTTTCAGATCTTCATTTAAGAGTGTCAAAGCTGGTTGATCTTCATTGGAATGTGGTTCACCACATTTTGTCATTGGCAGCCCATTGTATTTTCAAGGGGTAAGTACTGCAGTAGCTGTTATATTTTCAGATTAATTCCAATCTAAAGATTCTGACAACAATATTTTGGTGGACCAAAATGTCTCGCATTACCTTGAAAAATATATATTCAGTGATGGCATGTCCTTTATAGACATGGCGTGTGAATGTGTGAATGTGTGATGATCTTCTACTGGGGGATTCTGCCATTGAAGAATGAGCTGTCAAAACTTTTGATATTATTTTCTTGTATGGCTTGAAGAATCAATGACATATGATGGTGTGTGACTTTGACGTTAAACTATACAAGTAGCTTTGAATATGATATTGAATTTTGGTCATCAAGGTATCTTGATTAATTAATTTTTAAGAAGCAATGTTTCGTCTTGAATGTTTAGATAAAATCTAATTTGATTTTATACCATACAGTTGATCATGTGTAATGGAGCAAACAAGTTACACAAGCTTCACAATTGACCTTGTTAATGGTAGACATGATAACATACCATTCCATGTAAGTTCCACCCTGACCATAAGTTATTTAGTTCCAGCGGATAAAATGAAGATTTTGCAATAACATCTCTCTCGTGATCACAATGTTTGACATCACTAAAGTTAATAGATTGTCTTTGTTTTTTCTATGTTTTATCTCCATATTTTGTAGTTAATTTATTTTTTATCAAAAATATTTTATTTTTAAAGCAGTGTAAGTGGTCAAAATCTTTGGTTGGAATGAAATTTTGAATCTTTTGAAAAGTAGGACAACATTTTCATATATGACATGTGATAATATTTATTATTTCAATTAGGTAGCTAATCTATTCTATGTCCTGACCTTAATATATTGGTATCCTTCTTCTCAGACATTCTTGGTGGATTTTGTCATTGAAGATGCATGGTCATGTGATCGATGCCTATCAAAATTGTAGACATTATTGTGATGTACGGCCTGAAGAATGAAGAAGGTAAAAGAGTGGGCAATGAACTTTTGGGATTAGAAACTCATGGCATTACTACTGCTTTGGCCAAATTGAAATCTCTCTACTTTATTGAGATGGAGGAATGGGAAGAGTGAGATTTTGGGATTGAAGATGATAATATAACAATCATGTCATCTCTTCGTTTATTGCAAATTAGAGGTTGCCCCAAATTGAAGGTATTGCCAGAGCAGATTCTTTAGATGGCACCGCTGGAAATTTTGCGCCTAAAGGAGTGTCCTATTTAAGGGATCGTTATAGAAAGGCAATAGGAGAGAACTGGTCCGACATCTCCCACATCCCTAATATCCAATTTGATGACTAGTATGTGCAAAGAGACGGCTTGTGAACTCTCTGAAAGGGATGAGACAAACATGTATCCAACTCCAGGTATTTTCTTTTTTACTTTTGTTTTTGTTTTCAAGAATTTGTTATACGTTTATGTATTTCCACTTATTGGAAACTGGTCATAGGTAATTGGCAAATGTTCAATTTGGTGAATATGATCAATGTACTCATTTTTATCCACTTGTTCCATTACTTGCAGGCTTCTACAGAGACACTTGATATCAATTGTTAGAATTTAGAAATTGTTAGAAAGCTTCCGTATCCGTGGGGAATCAAATTATCATGCCAGGATGCAATGAGAAGAAAGGTCAGGAACAATGCTCATTCAATTTATTTCTTAATGTTTGAAATTCTGCATGTTTTTAAGTTATCACAAGGAGAGTTAGTAAATTTCACTGCATAGGAAAGAGGCAAGAAGAAGATGCTCAAAGCACTCAAATTTCAAAGGTTGATAGGATGCGTCCAAAAGAAGAGGCAGAGAGGTTCAATAGGTATGCTTCCATGAAATCAAATGTGAGAGCCCAGAAGAGGCTTTGCCCACCTGTAGCACTCCAAGTCTCCTCCCTCAACAGACGCTGGCTCGGTGTTGATCCGTTAATTCTGAGTTGCTTTGATGAAGACTACCTTGATAGTAGTAATTATCTTTAATTTTTTTTAATGCAGAATATTACTCATTTTAAGTACAGTAGTAATTATCTGATGTTGATATACGAATTATGAACCAGCTGGTAATTGGCCATAGAATCATATCCAATTTTTCTGTACATATTTTGCATCATTTCAATCATGCTTAATCATGCATGATTTAATGTGCATCATGATGTCTGGATTTGGGATGCATGTAAATCTCTTAACTTTTCATCGAGGATACAAGTAATAAGCTCTGCAGGCGTAGGCCCTTTTGCATATCTTTGCTCTTTGCAGCTACTGTGCTTGATCTGAATGTAGTTTAGTGCTCTTTGATCTTTGCTCTTTGCATACCACTAAACTAAATTATGTTTTTACTTTATTTTTGATAGAGTGTCTTATTTTTAGTGCAGGGTAAGTGGGCAAAATCCTTTGGTTGGAATGTGATTCTGCATCTCTCAAAAAGAAGGGCAAAATTGTTGAAATGGATAAAATAAGATAAGTAACTAAGTAAGTCTTTTCTAGACATATGATAGCTAAAATTCTATCACTTTAATTCTTTTAAAATTTATCTCTGAATATGTGATAGCTAATTGAGTATATGTCTTCACAATTGGCCTTGTGAATGGTAGACATGATTACATACCATTCCATGTAAATTCCTCCCTGACCAGAAACAGAGCAAACAATGGCTTCATGCTGTCTAAAATTTTAATAGATTGTCTTTGTTTTGTCTCCATATTGTATAGTTAATTTATTTTTTTATCAAATAGGTTATTTTTAATGCAGGGTAAGTGGGCAAATCTTTAAGGAATGCAATTCTGCGTCTTTTGAAAAGCAAGACACAATTTGACTAGGTTAGTCCTTTTAATAGAAGTGACTATATTAAGTGGTGTCTTCCAATGGATGGAGTGTTGAAATTCAATGTTGACGGATCGCCAAAAGGCAATCCGGGGTCAGCAGGGATGGGTGGAGTTGTGAGGAATTCTGGTGGGAAAGTGTTGTGTCTCTTTTCCATTTTCCTGGGCCATCAAAACTCTACCATGGCAGAAATTATGGCGATTCTCAAGGCCTGTGAAATCGTTCATTCGACAGATTCTTGGAGTGGTCGGAGCATGGTTATTTCCTCGGATTCTAAGACAGCAGTCTCTTGGATAAATGATGCTGATTTCGGTAGCCTCACCTATGTGAACTTGATTTATGAAATTCGTAGTTGGCTCAAGGAGCTGGGTAATACAGTGGTGACTTTTAATCCGAGATCAACGAATTCTTTCGCCGGCACGTTGGCTAAGATGGCTTCGGGTAATCTGGGTGATTTTGTGCAGCTGGCTGATCCCTGATCTCTTCTCCCCTGTTTTGTTGTCTCTTTCTTTTCTCTGTTCGTTTTCTGGGGGGTGTCTTGTTCTCGGTGGGATGGGGCTTTCTTGTTTTTGGCTTTGATGTTGTTGTCTTTGTTGGTTGCTTTTGTGCTCTGTTTGCCTTCTTTTGGCTCCTTTAATGAATTTATAGCTGTTCAAAAAAAAAATAGAAGTTACTATATTTTTAATACATTAAATAAAAAGAATCTATGTTTTGACCATAATACATTTTCATATATAGCATGTGTACAGCCTGAAGAATCAAGATTGTAGACATGGTTATCGTGTACGGCCCAAAGAATCAATGTCAAATCAAATGTTAGTTATGTGTCATTAAAATAGGTAAGTGGCTTTGAATATATCTTATTTGATTTTTTATCGTAAGGTATAATCTTATTATATGTAATTTTGACTAGTTCGGTTCTGTTGCTTGTACAGAAGGAATAGGAAGTGGCAACGATGAGAAGACCATGATGCTCTAGAGGAAAAATGTAACTAGAAAATAGCACAATCAACAATTTTATTCTGATAATGTGACCAGAAGAGGCAGAGTATCTTGTTAAATTTTTTGTCATAAGGTATGGCTTGGTTACTCAAATCTTTGACAATCTTGTCATTCTATTTCCTTTTTCTTTTTCTTCCTTTTTTTTCTTAACTTTTCTATTCTGATCATTTTCAGGCATAGCATGGCAAACTTATTGTTAATTCATTCAACTTCCGAATGATGGCAACAAACATCAGCTGTATGTATTTTCTTATCTGTCTTTTAGTTCATTGTTATTGTTTTAAAAGTTTTTTATATTTAATTTAATTAATTATATAGTTAGAAGCTTAATTTTGAAGACAAATTAATCCAGATCTGCTCGTTCACATTCACAACCCATTTGAAGTGGGAACATGATTCACTACATCTAATCATTAGCAAACCATTGAAATGTGAGTTGATATTTAATGGTGATTCCTGAAATCTTATCCAGCCTTCGGTCCATATTTTGAATTAGGTATACTGTTTCATTAATATAAACTCAAATTTAAAGCAACAAAGACACACGCACACACACACACAAAGTTTACCCGGTTTAGAGCCATAACTGACCTGCAATTAATGCAGGTATGATAATATCAACTCGATCCGGTTCTTTGGATGATACAATGCGGGTATATACCCAAACCATAACCCAGTGATGACCAGAGTTCATCACTTGATGACCAACCCCAGTCAGACCCATAACCCAGTGACAATGCCTTGGTCAAACTCATCACCTGGTTACCTAGTGAACATTCTTCTACTCTGGTTAGCACTTGGAATATTCGATATTAATAGTGGTGTTGTCTATGGGGATCGAACCCATGCCTACAACGAATTTTCTCAAGATTTACACATTACCTTGATTTGGTAATCTTATAATTTTCTATGAATTCAAACATTACCTTGATTTGGTAACCCAATTTTTTGTTTTCTAGATTTATGTGTTACTTTGGTTTGATTGCCCTTTTTTTTATATATATAAATTTGATCTTATTCATCTTTCCAAATTCACCAAACTGATAATGAGTTCAAAATATGTCATACTGTTAATAGGTTATGGTTTGAAATTTGATGTTGGGTTCAATTCATTCAGGGAAGCTTACAGCTTTATAAAACTGGATGGTATGGGAAATCTAGAAGCACCATTGGTGATGATGAGTTCATATTTCCTCACAAAAGGTTTTTTTTACTCTAGATCTCATTTATATTATTTGTATGTTTCTGTGGATTTGCATACTATTCGGTCTTTGTCTCTACTCTCTATATAAGCACTTGAGCATATATCTTATCTTCACCAAACCAACAGCGACCACAGCTGCGGCAGCCCCACCGCATTTTTGCTATAAATTAAACCCAATGTTTTTGACATTTAAATAGAGAATATGTAACTTGTTTTGGTCTACTTTGGACTAAATCTTCTTTTTTTTTTTTTTTTTTTTCTCTTTTTGACGATCTCAAGGAGGAAAATTTGATCCAACAATTTGCTACAAACGTAACAACTGGGTGGAGAGCCGGGGACTTCAAGAAGATGCCCTTTTTTCTTCTGCGGAGCACTACTGCTCGAAGAAGTGCCCTCTGACGATCTCTTCCCTCGTTTGGCTGCCACCTTTGCACCGGCCTCACTTGCACGTACCACCCAATCCAAAACTACACCAATCACGATGCTCAACCAAAATCTGATCTCTTCATGTACAAATGAAAATAACTACGCCCCTCTCCTTGATGGGTCCGACTCGCCGGAGATCACCATCCACCGAGACTCTTGGTTGCCGTTTTTAGTTGATATTCATTCCAATCAACTCTTGATCGGTACTGTAACTGAAAATGATGATTGAGAAGGTAGACGTCTATTCCCCAAAAGGACATTAGAAGATGCTTTGTCAATTGGTGATAGTTCTAGCTCCGCTCCACAAGCCAGAAAATCATAATTTCTTGAGTCGATTACTGGAAATTGTAACCTTTAATTTTCAAGGAAATTACACCGCTAGCTGCACAACCAGATTCTTGAGTCCATTACTAGTTGTGCCGTGCCACCCATTTATATATAGAAACGAGCTGTGGCAAATAAACAAGACCTTATTTCAAATTTTAAACTAAAGCTTATCAGCATTCTCATATATAAATTCATCATGATTTTTTTGTGGTTTTGGAAAGTCGAGTGGATTGAATTTATGAAAGATTGGAACATTTAAACTAGATAATGCATAAAACTATAGAAACTTTTTTTTTGAGTGAGAATAGGCATATAATACAACATTTAGATATTTTTATTAATATTTACTAAATTTCCATTACAAGGCAACAAAATCTAACATTACTATTACAAAGAATTCTCATAGTTTGCATAGTTACTCCAAAAATGGACATTTATGCCAAGCTTTTTACTATAACATACTTAACTGAATACCTTCCTTCAGTGAGAGGAATGACATAACATGATGCAATAATGGCTTTGGCAATTCAGATATATCCTGTCCACCGATCCGTCCTCCTAATTATGATCTTGTAGTTTTCCTGATTCCTGAACCAGAAAAATAAAAACCTTTCTCATATATTGAAGAACAAAAAGATAGAACAGAACAATCTTTGAATTTTGCATGTATAAAGCACAAATTTAATTATTTTTTCTGTGGCCGTCCTAGCTAAATATTGTTCAAGTCAATTTGTCCGGCTATGTGGGAAATAAGGAATCAACTTGTTTTCAATGGAAAGATGGCGGATTTAGGGTGCTCCGTTGATACGGTCAAATTTAGAGTTGCGTGGTGGTTTAAGCACCTCGGGAAAGGGTCGGTAGAACCTATAACAATGATCCTTCTCAATATTAAAGATTGTTGTATTGATTCCCATCCCATTAAGGAGTCGAGTGCCGAGGTGTGGGTTCCACCTTCTTTTGGAGTGTTGAAATTTAATGTTGATGGCTCGGCAAAGGGTTCTCCGGGGCAGGCCGGGATGGGGGGTGTGTTGAGGGACTCTAATGGGAAGGTTTTATGCCTCTTCTCTAACTTCTTGGGGATTCAAGACTCGAACACGGCCGAGATTTTGGTGATCCAAAAGGATTGTGAAATATATTCCTCTAGTTCAAATTTAGAAGGTAGAAATGTTGTCATTGTTAGTGACTCTAAGGTGACAGTTTCATGAGTCAATGGTGTCAATTTTGGAAGTCACAAACATGTGAAGTCAATTTACGACATTCGGCACAAATTAAGCTTGCACGGTAACATGGTGGTTATTTTCAATCCTAGATCGTCTAATTCCTTTGCGGACATACTCACGAAGAGGGGTTCTAACATAGGAGGGGACATTTTAGAGTGGGGTGATCTTTGATTCGGTGTTTGTTTTTTTTCTTGGTGCTGCTTGAGCTGATTCCGTTCGATGGTGGCATGGTTTGCTTGGAGCAGGTCTTCTTTGGTGTAGCTATTTAATTTTGTTTTCATTTTTTCTCTTCCGTTTGGGCCGTTTGTTCTTCTTGTTTGGCTGTTGGGTGTTTGGGTTTGGTTTGGGCGTGGTGTGGGCTGCCTGCATCTGCTTGCTTTGGCTGCTTTTATTTTTGTGTTTGTTGGGCTCATTTTTGTCTTTTTCCTGATGGTTGTTGTTGTGGCTTTTTTGGGCTTGTTTAGTTTTGGGCCTGCTGTGGCTTTTGTTTGTTCCTTTTGTTTTTGTGCCTTCTTTGGGATTCGTAAATAAATTTTGCAGTTGAAAAAAAAAAAAAAAAAAAAAAAAATGTCAATTCGTCTGGAAGAAAATGAATTGCAAATTTTACTTGTGTGTGTATGGATTAAAATTGGTATCTTAGAGCATCTCCAATGCTACCATGGCTTGCATTTAAAAAAATGATGACATGTCAACATTATCAAGACACTTGCTTCCTATGTGGTAAATAAGAAACTTGATGGACAACCAAATGAAAAATTGGTCTCCAATGCTAAACTTGTAAAACACCTATTTTTAATGACATGGCAATTTCTTATATTATTTTATTATTCAAAATTTTACCAAACTATTAACTACCCAACACCAGTGTTCACGTATTCAAACAAAAAAAAAAAAAATTGCATATATGGGGTTCCAGAAACACAAATATTGTTACGAAAATGAAAAAATTAATTGAAATCGTTTGCTTGGTTTCAGAAAACAAAAAAAGTGATGGCTTTGACAAGAAAAAAAAAAAAAAGCACCCTTTACAAAAGAAGCACAAAAACAGGGTATTGAGAACAGAAACCATGAAAAATATAAACAAGAACTTGTAAACACACACCTGAGATAGTAAGGGAATTCATCGAAAGTGATTTTGCTTTCTCTGCCTTCAACGACCTGTCTCAACAATTCCTGCTCCATTTTCTCCGCAGTAACACCGTTTGACGACGCCGAATTGTTTCCGGTCCATTTGTTCATGGTTTTACCCGATGCCAGACCCAACCCGACCCCCAAACCCACCCCCACCCCCAACGCCGATAACAGTATGTTCTTCTGCTCCATTTTTTTTTTTTTAATATATAACCCCACAACAAATTCTTCAACTTTTCTAGCGGGATTGCTGACTAAGCCAAAAAATGGCTGTCCAACAGGCTGTCTGATTTCAGAGGCTCACCTTGACAGTGTCTAAAAATTTTTTTGCCACATCAGCTTGAGGATAAAAGACCACAGCTGCATTGGAGATGAAAATTTTACTTGATTGGCTGTCCATCCTACGTGGCCACTGTTTTTTTTCACAAGCCATGGTAGCATTGGAGATGCTCTTACTTAGACAAGTAAATTTTCGCGCATAAAGTATGATTATGGAAATAAAGTTTGAGCAAACCACACAAGAATGAAGAATATGATTACTTAAAACTTAAAAGAGGAAATAAAAGGGGTTTGGTAAATTTAAAACCATACAAGTATTGGCAAATTTAAAATCCATCGTCTTTAAAAAAAAAAAAAATCAATTATTTTAATTTTCCCTTCTATCAAGTTTAATAATAGAATGCATTATTATAGTACTTTTGATCAAAATACAAGTATTGACAACAACAAAATTAAGAAATGTATTTCTACCGTGTTTCTCAAGCTATGACAATCTTGAAAAAAAAAATTCAATAGAAATGTTGAGCTTTGTTTTGTTACAAAAACAACGTCACAGAGCTAGATTAGCTGGTTTTATAAGGTTATAAATCAGAAGCTTTGATATTATTTTTATAACCGTTCTAACTAAAGAATTATTAATAGTTTTTGTCTAAAGCATAAGGCTAGAGCAATTCATTCCGACCCTTGACAACAGTAAAATTCATATCAAAATAATGTACTTTAAAATTCAAACATTTGACACCAAACAATGGTGGAGGAAGAGCATATGCCTCAATTTTTGTAAAAGGAAATTAATTATAGAAGTTAGATCGTAGAATAATGAAATAAATGATTGAAGAGAATTTCTTCATAAGCACAAACATAATTCAAGTATTCAACCCTAACATTTATAATTGGATGGAGTTTAGATGTGTTGATCAACGTGTTTTTGGATTGAAAATTAGTGTATATATAATTATATATAAAGAGATTCTTTAGTTTGGTCAACTAATATCTCATCATACAATGCAAGCAATTAATCACATACTCATGTGAAATATTTGTGTCACATGTCGTAACACTAATCGGTAGCTTGGGCATAATATGGTTCTTAAAAATTGCAATAACAATTTTATCACCTCTTTTCCTCTCTCTCCCTCTTCTCTAAGTTATTTCTCAATCAATACTAATTTATCTCTCTTCTCTTTTCGTTTATTTCCTTCGAAATTTTCTAAACAATGGCAAGTCATAGTCTCTATACATAAATAATTTTATTTATTTATTTATTTATACATTTTGATGTACTACATGAAATTATATTTGGGCCGGTCACTTAAACGAGGAGTGCTTGGGTCATTTATTTATCAATTATCATTCGGTTAAAAACAATCACATTGATGCATATGTATAATGTATGTGACCAAAAATAATGTTTACTATTTTAGAGGGATATATATGAAATTTTCCAAACAAAGACAAGGCACGCTTAAAAAGCAACACATTTCACTTCACTGCGTAAAGTGAACTCAGCGAACTCAGTAACTACTAACTGGGAATCAACTCAGTGATTTTCTTTCATTTCACTGCGTCGGTTCGAATAGAGAGGTTTCGTTCTAGGACTCACTCTTGTTGCTTTCAAGGTATGTTTGCTTCTTCTTTTTTCTTTTTAAATTACTTTGTATGAGTATGAATTGATGTGTGAACATTAAAGAACTAAAAAAAAATGATTGATTTTGATATCGATTCATGTACAAATGCATAAAAGGAACAAACTTGAAAGATGCATGCAAGACTAGAAATTAAAAAATAAATAAATAAATAATGGGGCTTTTTTACTAAAAAGTTAAATATGTGTGGTAATGACAAGTAGTCATTTTAATTGGGAAAAATTGGTGTTATTTTTGATGCTATTAGGGTTTTAAGTTTTAATAGTGAGTCTTGGGTTTCATGTATCTGAGTGTAATTAAAGTAACTATGCTCTTTGTTGTGATTTTCATGCTCTGTTGTGTTATATTGGGCTTTTTTGTGATGGAATGTCAATTTCTTCATTTGCTGAATTTAAGGGCTTTCACTGTGATTGTGATGTGTAGGGTTCTGGTTCTTATATGAGTAATTGCTCATGCATTTAGGGTTTCCACAAACTCTGTTTAGATTAGCTGGCTTAAATCTGTCCAAATAATCAGCTTTTCTCTCTTTTAAGGTCATAATCAAAGGGTCAAATTTAGTCAACCAAATGCTTGTGATTGTGGTGTGTAGGGTTATGGTTCTTCTATTCTATGAGAAATTGTTCATGCATTTAAGTTTAATTAATATTTCCACAGACTTTGTTTAGATTAGCTGGCTTAAATCTGTCCAAATAAACAGCTTTTCTCTCTTTTAAGGGCATAATTAAACTTTTCGAGGGTCAAATTTAGTCGACCTAGACCAAATGCTTGTGTTGACAGTTTCAAAACGGTTGGTGTCTTTCATAAAAATAAGGGAAATTAACCACTTTTACTAGTGACATTGTTGATGCATGTTAGGCCCATTTTTTTTTTACTGGAAGTGAATGTATTGTAAATTGTAAGATGTAAAGATGTTGACAATTTAGTTAGGCACTATTATGTTGCTAGTCAAGTAGTGTCAATCTATATCTCTCACTCGATAGCACTAAACTAATTAGGCATTATTATGTTTTTTTTGTTAAATCCTGATTATTTCCCAAACTCCTTATCACTTTTCCTTTAACAAACTTCTAATGAACCTTTTGACACCAAAAGAATTAAGAGTAAAACAAAGGACATTGCTTCAACCACTGAACCACCCTGGTAAGTATTCTGTAAACAACTGTCAAATTTCTTCTTTTATGCAAATGGGCAACTATTATGTTACTAGTCATCGATATCTTAGAACCCTCATAACTGGATAGTCATGTCTCTGAATTGTATATGTAGTTGTATTTCAGTCACTATCTATTATAACAAATGGTTCAGAATAAAGTTTCCAACAATAACATCAGATAATATAGCTTCATTACCGATATAGAAGAATGGTTATCTTTTTGAGTAATTAAAGAATATGGACCTTTAATATGACTTCCAGGTTATTATGGTGGCAGTACATGAATCTTGTTAAAATATATATATTTAATGCTATAATACTAGAGTATTGTAACCTGACGTTACGAAAATAACTAATGAAGTTTACTTTTTTACTTGCATGTGATATGTGGTTATATATGTTTGAACATAATAGATTTGTTCTATCATAATGCAAAGATAGGTTTCTCTTTGTTTTGTTTCTTGGTATGTAATTATGAAAAAATGATTAAAGATCTACATTTATTTTACTAATTTTGTTAAACAGGATTGCGATTATCATGAAGGAAGAAATGAGGGCGCCACAAGATAAAAGTTAAAAGGTTTCCTCATCTGTGTTTAAGCTTGGCTGAAATGGGTGATGAAGGCCCATTTGCTTGTTTCCTATATGGTTTATCGATAAAAGTTTGGTTTTCTTATTTGATTATAACTTTCATATGTGAATTCTACAGTTTTATGCTAATATTTTGTGGTTGTAAGACCCCTTCAACCACTAAGGGATGTTTTGGTACTGATTTGTTTTTATATATATGTATATATATATATATATATATATAACTTGGTCGTCCAATTAATATGTTGTTTCTTTTAGGATTGAATAAGGATTCGTAATTGGTATTATGAGTGAGAAATTTGTTTGTCTTTTTTGTGCTATATGTAATGTACATGGCTAAATATGTTTATTCAAAATTTCTAGGGTTTGTGCTTGCTTGGTTGTAAAATCAGATAGCTAAGCAAGGGACTTCAGGCCCAGAAATTGAATTTTCTTTCAAATATTTGCACTCTTTTTTTTCTTACATTATTTCATGGAATTTTTTAGTCTAATCCTTATTAGTTATAGTTTTTTAAACTTTAAATACTCCTAAAAGTTCATAATTTATATATTGTGATTGCAATATTTGAATACGAATGCTATAGGTTTAAAGATTATGGATGATACAATTCATCCCAAGGACAGAATCTCAAAGTTGCCCGATTTTATTATTCATCACATTATGTCTCATCTCACATTATGCTATAGGTTTAAAGATGATGTTGAATGTTTTGAAATTGCTGCCCCAAGTCTTCAAAACTGTTCTCTATGGTTTGAAAAGCGTGTGAGGTCATGTGATTGACATGACCTAGTGTCCCTCATTGAACTATTTTAATTTAGTGGATGCCAATTTGACTGATCAACAGTTTCATAACATTGTCTCAAAATTTCTCTTGCTTGAGAATCTGTGTCCGTGTTTATGTAATTTCCTTACAAATTTTACAATTTCAAGTAATCGATTAAAAAAATTGAAGTTTCATAACTGTTATGGTTTGAAGGTCGTTGATATTGATACTCCAAATTTGGAGTCCTTTTCTTACCATAGTAAGCAAATACCCATTTCTTCAATAAATGCTCCATGTCCATGAGAAGTTGGCTTTGATAGTGGAAGGCCACTTGAGACTTGGCGGTACCTTAATCTGAAGGATTTTCTTGGGGCTTCCAATCAAATTAAAGACCTGTGTATAGATGTCAAGTCAAGGGAGGTATGTCTTTAAATCTTATATAATTAATTATTAGCACTTATTTTTGTTACATTTAATGTTTATAATCTTTCTTAATTGCTTCTCACTTTTTTGATTTTTGTTCTTTGTTATTGTGGTTTTTCAAGAATTCATTTGAATTAGACACATTCCAAGGAAGTTCGCCTTCACCCCCTTGTGAAGTTGGACATTTGTATCTTAATATGGAGAGAGTACCACAAAATTATGCAGCATTTCTGAGTGGTCTTCTTTCGGTTTGCCGTCCAAGGATTTTGTCATTGGAAGGATGGAATAACACTAACAACTTCATTCAGGTATACTCCTTTTTATGATAAATTATTCTTCTTGTGGTGTTATTTCTCCTTTCTTTTTTACTCATAATCAATGTATTAATATTGATGTTTTATGTGTCAGTACCATACAAGTTAATAGTTGGTTTATATAATTTATTATTCGGTAGCTGAATAAGAGAAGTAAATTGGTGTTTATGCCTGCTTTTGTTTATATATTAGGGTTCATAGTTTTTAATTCTCAAATGGTTGTAGATTTTATTTATAATTCTACATGTCTTGAACTTAAACATTTAACATTTGCTTGAATTATAGTGGCTTTACGACGAACTTAGGAAGAGGGATGCAAAATGATGCAGTTCTCATAGTATCAGGTGTTGGCGGCATGACTTAAAAGATTGCAAGATCGATGGCTTCACACCCTACGGTGATGCAGACAATGCTGATATAGATGATTCAATGATAATGTTGCTGAAAATTCCACCTGGAGTTCTAAAGTTTCATTTAGATTGGTGATTTCTTCTACCTGTTGAGGAGGCCAAGTATTTTTGCTTTTCTTAAAAAGCTACACATTTCACTTCACGCAATGTAGTGAACTCATCTTCTCCAATTGATTTGGCAGAAAAAAAAAGAGTGAACTCATCTTCTCCATTCAATCTGTGAATGTTTGTATATTGTCAGGTTTATGTATCAGAGAGGGATATTGGATTTGGGAGGCATATTGTAAGTTTCTTAACTTTCTGATTTACTTTGTTGTTTTTGTTTCAATAGTTTGTTATATTTATATGTATCTCACTTATTGGAAACTGGTAACAGGTCCAAGCACTCAGATTTCATAGCTTGAGAGGTGAACCGACAAGGATGTGTGGAGAGGAAGAATGAAACAAGAAGATAGCACAATTAATAATTCCTTTTTTTTTTTTTACAAAAATCAATAATTCCATATTGATGTGACCATAAGAGGCAGAGTTTCAATAGGTATGCTTCCATGAAATCAGATATTTTGGGTAGATAACATAGGCCATGATCTTATTGCTTTTTTTTTTTTGACACATCACTTGGTTACAAGAGTTCACCCGGTGAACATTCTCTTGTTCTGGTTAGCACTTGGAATATTCGATATTAACAGTGGCGCCATCTATGGGGATCGAACCCACGCCTACAACGCGTTTTCTCAAGATTTACGCGTTTTCTCTAGAAGCACGATTGGTGCCACTGAGTTCATGTTTCCTCACAAAAGGTTTTTTTACTCTTAGATCTCATTTATATTATTTGTCAATATGTTTTTGTTGGTCTGCATACCGTACAGTCTTTCTCTCTATCTAACTATATAAGCACCTGAGCTTATATCTTTCTTAAACAAACCAACAGCGACCACAGCTGCTGAGCTGCAGCTGCCCTGAGGTGGGTCAGCTAGGGGCGCCCGCCCAAGGCCCAAAAAGGGCCAATTGTTTATTTTTATTTTTGTGTTTAGTGCTCACATCTTTAGACTTTGATAAATAAAGAGCCCAAAAAGGGTCTAATTTTATTGTTATTTTTCAAACTTTATATAATTATATCAAATTTCAGCCTCAAATAAGAAAACAGATGTGGAAATCAACTTCTTATATAAAGATTGGACTTAATATGGATTTTCATTAGAATTATTAAAAGCAAATGAGTGGCTCTATTTGCACCTCTAAAAATTTGTATGTGCATCCTTTTTTGTATGTACACCTCATTAATAGTTTTTTAAAATTATATTTTGTAAGCACACCCTAAACATTACTAAATATACCCATTCTTTTATTTATTTTTTAAAATTCTAAAAAAATTAAATTAAAATAAAATAAAATAAGTAGGAGGTCTCCTCCCTTTTCATTTTCTAAGTAAGTTTGTCTCTCCTTATTTACATATGTTATTTCTTTAAGTGGAAACTGTCATATGGATCTATTTGCTCGTAACTTTTTTTTTTTTTTTTTTTTTTTTCAGTTTTGTTTTTTATATATATAAACTTGATGAAAATTACTTTGATTAAGCTTTTGTAATTTTTTTCAAAAATTAATATATATATATATATATATATATATATATATATAGTCTTTTTATTGTCAGTTCGTTTTGACATAAAATATATCAGGATAAAAAGTGTGGACTATAAATTATGGAGAAGTTTTGACAAGTGTACACTTTGAGTCAAAGTATGTAAATCTAATGATCCCTTCGTCGTGATATATTTTATATCAGGACGAATTGACAATAAAAAATTGTGTGTATATATATATATATATATACATATATATTATTAAGTATGAGATTTCATTTGTTTCAAAAAAAAAAAAAAGTATGGGATTTCACAAAATTTAGATGCGAGATTGAACAAATGGCCCCATTTTAAATATTCACCCTGGGGCCTCCAAACCTTAGGACCGGCATTGCTGAACAACTAGAGCTTTCAAAGACACGCACAGAAGCATGAGTCTCCCTGCAAATCCTTTGTAGGTTCTCTCCTCCGTGTCCTAATATGCGTCCGACATTTGACGTCGGCATGATCAATCGGAAAGCATGCTGTCCTGGCCATCCCGGCCACCTCTACAACCGACCTGTTCATCATCCTTATTGGTGGTAGTGGATTGATCAAGTTGGTTTCGAGAGAAACAGAGTGAGTGGTTTTGAGAGATTAGGTTTGGAATTGTTTGCTGTGATTTAAGATATATTTATCACAATTCACAACATTTAGATATTTTTATTAATATTATTAAGTTTCCATTAAAAGGAAATCTAATATTAAAAGGAATTCTCATAGTTTAAGCATAGTTTGCTTAGCCGAATACCTTTCTTCAGTGAGAGGAATGACATAACACGATGCAATCCATCCTCCAAATCATGATCTCGTAGTTTTCCTGAAACTTAAAAATAAAAAAATATTAAAAAAAAATCTCAGATATTGAAGAACAAAATGATTGAACAGAACAATTTTGAACTTTGCTTGTCTAAAGCACAAATTTCAATTTTTTTGTGTCCCTCCAAATTTACATTGGTTAAGAATATCAAAGTTCAAGGGCAACAAGGTGTTACCTAATTGGATAACATTATTATCCAATTTGAAAAGCATAACTTTGGTTGAATGGATCAACTGTGAGCAACAATTATTAAAAGCAGAATGAAGGGAGCGAAAAGAAAGTGATGACATTACTCGGTTGTCATCATCTTTATCTGTTGTTACTGCTTTCCCCAATTTGAAATCTATATACTTTATTGACATGGATGAATGAGAAGGGTGGGAAATAGTCTGGGATTTTAAATATGATCTTCTATTTGAATAATCTTTTATCCATATAGTATATCAAAAATCTTATTTTAGTGCAGGGGCTCATTCTTTTGATGGAATGCCAGTTTGGATCTTGGAAAAGGAAGGGAAGAATTTAACTAGGTTAGTCCTTATGATTAAAGTTATTATACATGTAAAATTTATCTGATCTTGAAACGTCTATGATAAATGTCGTGTGCTGTCAATTGTATTGATTGAATGCTTGAAAAAATTGGAGTCTTGTCGCAACATTGAAATGCATTGTGGAAAGCAAAAAAGGTATCTATTAGTTATTATGGTAGGTTTTCTATAATGTAGATCATGATTTAATATTTCTTTATGTTTTTATTATTGTGCTATTATTGGTTAGTAACTTCTTATATAATCATGGATGGGAATCAATACTAAAAAAAAAAAAAAAAAAAAAAAAGGTAGATACCCGTCTCAATTTGATTGGTTAGACACAAATTGTGATACTATTTTCGAACACATGATTTGAGTCCATATTTTATATCTTATTTATTTATTTTCATTTAATTAAATTTATTTAATTAAGTGTTTTAGATGGAATTACATGAAATTTGAAAAATAATTAATTTTCGAGTTTTGAAGATCTAAGCCCAAGTCTCATATCCAATTCAAAAGCAAAGTCCAAGCCTCCAAGGGCAAGCCCAATATTAAATCTAGAGAAACCAAAGTTGGTGATTTGGGCAATTGTGGACCACAAGTCTTCATTTGGTCACAATGTCTCGACCCGCCTGGTGCCTGGCAGAAGAATGAAAAAAAAAAAAAAAAAATGAAAGAGGAAATATTTGGTTGACTCACACGTGGACCAATTACATTCAAACTGGAATTGGTTTCCTCTTTTTGTTGCGAAGAAACCGACTTTGAGAGATATAAAGGACCGGTGATAATGCCACTCTTTAAAAACTGTATATACACTAGAGATGAGGATGGATATTGGTCGCCCCATCCCCATCCCAATTTCCCAAACCTTCTCCCATTCCTCCCCATTTCTCTATTTGAGGAAAATGGGGATAGCAAATGGGGAAATGGAAGGGTTTGGGGAGAGGTATCTCCATCCCCATTCCTATTTCCTCATTTTTTCCATTTGGGGTTTTTTTTTTTTTTTCTTTGGAAATTGGGGGTGGAGATTTGGTGTAAATGCCCATCTCTAATGTACATCCCTTTCGTAATAAAACTCATCAAATTTTTAAAAAAATTTATAATTTGTAAATAAACCCTACTTAATACAAAAAATATCGTTTTTAAAATTATAATGTATTATATTTTTGTAGGATCAAGATCCTCTCCTCACATTTTGTGTCTTCACCTTCATAATTTATTGTCATGTGTCTTAATATAAAAAACCAATGGTATGGATTATTTCTATTAATTTTATGTCTTTACACTACAACAAGATATAATTAATCCAGATCATTGATTTAGGTGAAGATAAGGTGACGACACAAAAAGTGAGAAGAGGATCCAAATATATTTTTGTAAGTACACCCCACTTATATATATAAATATATATATATACAGAAATTCTATTATCAGTTCGAACTAACAAAAGTTATATAAGTTCCTTGTATGTGGGTCACTGGATTTAAAAACTTTGACTTGGCTGTATGCACTTGTCAGTCAAAGTATTTAAATCCAATAGCCCACATACAAGGAACTGATATAACTTTTGTCAGTTTGAACTGATAATAAAAAGATCGTATATATATATTATGTTATTTAATCAATTTTATTATTATCTTCAATTCTATCAGTGTTCTTTCTCTTCCCTCACTTTTTCTCTTCAATGTTTTCATTCTACAAAATCAAACGTTATTTATTTTTCTTTTTTTCTCTCTCATTATGTCAAGCAACTCTCTTCATTTTTTATTGATTATTTTATATCCATGAAATCACTAGATTTTAGTTTTTGCCAGTTGGAGATCCATTTTTTGTTTATGAAAGTGGTAAGGATGTAAGTTTTGTGTCATGTCCCAATTGATTTGGAAGTAGAAAATATTTGATGAAATTGAAAAACAGTTGATATTGATAACCAAAAAAAAAAAAAAAAAATCTAAAGAGATTTTAGTTATAAACTAATAATAATTAATTTAAAACTTTCACAACTAATTCTGGATGATTTTGATTTATTCTCCATACTTAGCAATTAATTTGTATTTCTTTAAAAAATAATTGAAAATATATTTGAAATTAGTATTTAAACGAAAATCTAGGGTTTAATAAAATAGAAAGAGTTTTTAATGATAATAATAATAATAATAATAATAATAATAATAATTCTACTTTGCCTAAATTTGGTGCCCAAATGATGTGCAACATTATAATCCATTCATTTAGATTGTATTAAATTTGCATGATTTAAATGAATGGATTAAAGTGTTGTCACATCATTTGGACACTAAATTTGAGCAAAATAGCATTACTCATATATATATATATATATATATATATATATATATATATGTGTGTGTGTGTGTGTGTGTGTGTGTGTTAATATCTTATTATGGGTGGGCACCCAAACTGCAAAACCGATCAACCCACCCAAACCAAACCAATCTAAGCGGGTTGCTTTGGTTTTGTTAAAGAAGAAGAAGAGAGAAAAAAAACAAAAAAAAACAAAAAAAAAAAAAAAAAAAAAAAAAAAAAAAACGATTGAGTTATTTTTTAGTAACTCGATTGGTTTTGGTTGGTTTGTGGGTTATGTTTATCAACATGCATAACCCAACCCAAACCATATATTAATTAAATTATCATATAAAAAAATCAAAGTTAACCTAATTTTATATTATATTTATTTCCAAGGTTACCGGTTTCCAATTCTAAGTTCTAACCCCCTTTATTTATTCTTAAAGTTATTTCATATCATTCGAAGTTGTTGGCACTAAACAAATTTATTGAGGATAGGTAACAAATTTTTTTTTTTCATACAAAAACACATTAAGCAATACGGTTTATTTATTTATTTATTTTAATAAGTTTTATGTGTTCTACACTTGAGGGTTTTTTTTAACTTAAATTTAGTATTATTGTTTATCTGATTGATAATGAGTTTAACTACTTGTATTGATATTATTATATTTGTTCAAATAAAAAAATATATAATTATTTTCTTAAACCGCCAAACCAAACCGAACAACACCGATTTTTATTGGTTTGGTTTAACATTATAATTGGTTTGGTTTGGGTTGTAAAAAAATAACCCTATAAAATAATTGTTTGGTATCATCAAACCCAACCTAAGCCAACTAATGCCCACCTCTATATCTGATCATTAAAAGAAGCTTTTTTATTTATAAAAGATTAAAATTGGAAACTAATTAATAATTATTATTGATGTATTTATCCTGGGCAAAAAAGCAGGATAATTAATAATTTTTTTTTTTTTTAATTTTTTTTTTTTATCACAACAACACCGTTTTAACATTGGTATGTGAAAAAAATAAAAATAAAAATAAAAATAATGACCATACATTTATTAGAGGATGAAGTTATGAAAGTATGAAACTCGTGAACACATATAAAACAAAAGTTGTCAGAGTATGTCATTGTGTTTTAGTCATCCCACGTATAATATCTTGACAATATCATCAACGTTTAGTATCTGGAAAGAGATTTCATCCTGTGATTCTAGACCGTAATCTCAAAGTTATTTAAATCCACCGATAAATGTGTTATAAACTCATAGGCTCAAAGCTCGTTTGGTGCATGGGATAGAATATGATTACTTTTATGAGATTAGATTGGATAAGATCGAATGAGATATAATTGAATTAAATTAATATTGTGATGTGTCTGGTTTTATACGTGATTTGATTAAAATAGTTTGGTCTTTTTGTTTGTTGTGGTATGATCGAGATTGGATAAAAAATAATAATTTGAAGATTATTTGCTATAAAATTAAAGATAGTAGATTTTTGCTATTAATTATTAAATGGGGTATGATTACCGATTATGTTCTTAAAAATTATAATTAAAGGAGTGAACTTACTAAAAGGCACCTTCAATTAGTTTTTAATTATATATTTATAGGGGTAGGATTGCCCTAACTTTTTACATACTTTTTCGGCCATTTGATTAAAGTGAATAGTCTTAAAGTGAATTGAAAGACTATGATTAATGATTTAATACACATTGAACCACACAATCCCACACATAATAACTTCATAATTTCTCTCTCCTCTCTTACTCTTTTCTCTTTACATGATTACATCCCCAAATCTCTTTCATCTTTCATCTCATAGTTTTTTCTACTTTATGAAGTTCAGAATCCAGTAAAAAAAAAAAAAAAAAACGATGCAAAGTTTCTTATTTTTCTAGTAAAAAAAAAACGATGGGGTGTGTATATATATAAATATATGCAATTTTGAAAAACTAACTGTTTTTTATATTTTTCTATAATATTTTAATTTTTTTTTTTGGATTTTTTTATTGATTTTTCTAAAAAAAATTTTATAGAATATATTTAATTCAAATTTTAATGTCTGGACAATTATAACCGTCTATCTCTAACGGTCAGCAAATCTGATCCGTCGATCTCCGACGGTCAACAAATCCAAATGGGTTTCACATATTCATCTCTTTTAATTATGGTATGGGTTCTACAAAAAACCAAAAATATCACTATTTTATTTATCAAATACATAGGTCCCATCACCTTATATATGGATCCCACCATATAACTCTCACTCTCAAAGTATAACACAACCAAATAACTCTCAATCTATTTTAATTCTCACTTTAACTTTCTATTGGGGATGGTTTTGAGACTAAAAAAAAAGCATATACCTCTTCATTGGAGATGACCTAAGCTTAAATATATATAGAATAAAGAAAAAAAAATGACTCATTCAAGACGATAAAAGCCTAACTTGATTTCTATTAACACTAAAAAATTGAAAACAGAATTCTTAAAAAAAAAAAAAAAAAAAAAATTATAGAGAGAGACGAAAAGAGAATGTGATAAGATAGATAAATTAGGAATTTTTAAAATTTGTTGAAACCGAGAAATTAAGAATTATTAGAATAGAATTGGATAAATAGATAGGAGAGAGAAATTGTGATTTATTATGGGGTGGGATTGTGTGGTTCACCTTGTATTAAGTCATTAATCTTAGTCTTCTTATTCACTTTAATCAAAGGGTTGAAAAGGAGTGTAAGAAATTGTGTAAAAAGGTGGGGTTATGGATGTTGCCTTATATTTCTATATAAAATAAGAGTAATGTTATACGATCCAAAAAAAAATTAACCCAAACGACTTAACAAATGATTTAATTTTTGACTTTTTATTCACTATATCTCATGATTTATATGATTATGACAAGTCATTTAACATATCATTCGATTTGATTTTTAGATTAATTTTTTTAAATCGTATAGTATCTGCGTTACTTTCTTGAATAATATAATTATCTAATTTATATATTATTAAATTAAAAATAACCAAAAACATTTAAAAATAAAATTATAGTTTCATATTTTTATTAAATAAAATTTATTTTTAGGAATGCAAAATATCTCTATTAAAATTCTGATGAGTTAATGTTTATAAAATATTTTCAATCTATTTAAACAAGATTTGACTAACCGACGACATCATGAAGTTGTTCACACTCACTTAATATATTTTTGGGTTAATATTAAAAACCTCCTCTTACTTTTGAACTATTATTGAATGTATAATTACAAATGCTTTTATTTTAGAAATCTCCCCTATGGATTAACACCGTTAGTATTTCATTTGTGTTAACTGAGTTTGACCGTTAAAACGTCTAAAATGTCCTATTTAAACTTCAATTATATGAACTGATCATTATACCCTCATACTTTTACCATATAAATTAATAAAATGATATAAATGCAAGAATATTAACTTGCAAATGAGAAGTTATTTTGTGAACAATTTTATCTCAAAAAATAACAAAATTATTAATGAGTCAAAAGCATCGAAAAAGAATGTAAGTGATATAAGCGTTCATCACAAGTCAATATCATAGTTTCATTGATTAGACAATTAGTCAACTAATTAGTTAAATAAGTTGAAAAAAAATATATAAAAATTTACTCAGTTTTAATGGAGATATATAGCATGCATTCCTAAAACAATTGAAGTCTGATTAATCTCGTTTGTCCAATGTTAGGCTTTTGGAAAAATTGAAGTATGTAAGATCTAAGAAAAACCCCTCTTGTTTGTGCAGTTTTGAAGACTTAAAAGTTTTTTCTTTTCTCAGCTTCATACACATTTTCTATTTGATTTTTCCAGATAATGACTTGACTTGATGGATCCTTTTGTAGTTTTTTATTTATCCAGAGAAGACTTGATGGCCTCATTTGGCATAATTTATTTCAAAAGTCGGTGTTGACAAACGCGTGTCGGGTCGTTTCTTTGATCGTTTAGCTAAGTCTCAACTTGGGGTAGGTGTTTACAAACGTGTGTCACTGTGTTGGGTCTTTTCTTTGAAAACGCCTTGATTTTTTGGCTCTATATTGACTAACCAGTAGCCATGTAAAAGACTTGTAACTTTATCAAAACGATATCAACAGTTACATGTTCAATAGTACTTGAATTTTCTGTCTGTAGTATGTCGTATGTATTGAGTGATAGTTTTTTCTTGATCAACACTTCAATTATCAAACAGACAAGATTGTATTGACTCACTTACATGATTTTTGAATATAGAAAAACGTATATTTAAGTATCAGCTTCAGAATCTCTTAGCTAATATTTTGGTGGAAAAAATACATATTTCTTTATCATATTAAATTGATATAAAGTTTATGCTTAGTTTGACTTTGAATAATCAAAAAGCAAAAACATGACTATAAATATGGTTAAAGAAAGGGATATATTCACCACATCTCATGATTTGTATGATTATGACAAGTCACTTGATATATCATTCGGTTTGATTTTTGGATTAATTTTTTTAAATCGTATAGTATCTGTGCTACTTTCTTGAATAAAATAATTATTTAATTTATATATTATTAAATTAAAAATAACCAAAACATTTTAAAATAAAATTATAGTTTCATATTTTTATTAAATAAAATTTATTTATTATAGAATTGAAAAGAAAAACAAAAGTAAATTTAATCCAACCTAGACAGGAGGATTACATAAACCCACTTTCGACTAGGGGTGGCAAAAATACCTGACCCGCCCCAAATCGGCAGGACTTTGATCCATTTGGGGCGGGCTTGGAGCACTTAAAATGGGACTCTATCGGGTTTGGGTCAAACTTTTTTGACATGGTTTTTTATCGAGTCGAGTATGGGTTAACCTCATATGCCCCGACCCTCCCCGTTTGATCCGGTATTTATATAATTATTTAAAAAATATATAAAAATATAAATCGAAATACAAATCTCTAATCTCTTTGTCTCTTTACCTAATCATATTTTATGTTTGAATTTAAAGTTTATTAAACTTAGACATTGTATTCTATTAAATTTAAGTTTATGTATGAATTTTTAAGGGTATGTTAAAATGTTTTTCTATGGTGTATGTTTATTTTTAAGTGTATAATTAAATTTCCAATAAAAAAGAAAAAAATATATATATATATATTTAATTTAAGGTTAAAATTTAAGTTAATGTCCTAAAATTCAATCATATGGTAAAATAATTTGTATATTGAGTGGTTTGAGAATTTTTTTTATTTTTATTTTTTTAAATTTTTCTTATTTTTTTTATGATGAAATGAATCAGGTCACTTGGGTAGGGTTTATGGCGCCCCTGCCCCAATCGGATCGAGTTTGGGACAGAAATCGAAAATCCGTACGAATCACAGGTTAGGTTTGGGGTAACATGTAAAAAATGGATTTCGGGTTTGGGGCGGGCCGATCCGACCCTCTGCCACCCCTACTACTTGAATGAGATTATGGTGAGTATAATTGATCCAATTGGACTCTAAACACAGGATAAGAGCAAGGAAGAATTAAAAATAGTCTAATCTTCCTTTATCGGTTCACCAAACACATAAATCAAGATGAATTTAATTCAATGCACTATTTCAGCAAAAAATGATTGATTTTGATATTGATTCATGTCCAAATGCATAAAAGGAACAAACTTTTGAAATTTGCACGCGTTATGATGACAGACAACTAGACAAGACCATTATTTGAGTTGAAAAACAATAAAAAAAAAGCAAACAAAATGATATTATATAAGCTATATATTCTTTGTACAATTCCTGTGATTTGCAGCACAAATTAATTAGCAACGTTTCCTTTTAGGACTAATTGCACAAAACGTCCCTAAGTTTAAGTCTAATTACAACTAGATGGACCTTTACTTGAAATTACACAAACCTTCCTTACCATAGTTGACTTCCGTTAAACTTAACCTATGACCAAACTTTTAGGTTTAAATAACTTGAATGCCTCCATTTGTATTATTTTATTACCTAAAATAAATAATTAAACAAATATTATCTAACATATAATAAAATTTTAAAAATTTAATAAAAATGATAAAGATAATGTTGTTATTTTTTTCGATATTTGACACACCCATTTTTCATAAAAATCCTTCATGGTCCTTTTTTTTTTTTTTTTTTTTTTTTTGTAATGGGTGATGAATCTAGAAATAAAAAATAAGCTCGATTGTGAATGATTGTTTTTTCTTTTGTTGAAAATGGGTGTTGAACCTTTGAAAAAAAAAAAAAAAAAAAGCTCAGATGATGATGATTTTCTCTTTAGATGAAAATGGTTGGTGATAGATGTTGACAAGAAAGAAAAGTTCACCATTTTTTTTCCTCCTCTGAAAAATGGGTGATAAATATCGAAAAAAAAAAAATAACAACATTATCCTTATCTTTTTTATTAAATTTTTAAATTTTTATTATATATTTGATAATATTTGTTTGATTATTTATTTTAGGTAATAAGATAATACAAATGGGGGCATTCAAGTCATTTAACACTAAAAGTTTGGTCAATGATTAAGTTTAACAGAAGTTAACTTATGGTAGGGGAGGTTTGTGTAATTTCGAGTAAAAGGTCCATCTAGCTGTAATTAGACTTAAACTCAGGAGAGATTTGTGCAATTAGTCCTTCTTTTTAAAAAGATTATAACAACAACAACAAGAGTGAAGATTAAATTACAATAAGAACAGCAAGTATATATATATATATATATATATATATATATATATATATCAATTGTCCATCTCAGATGAATAGTTGAGATCCTTTTTTATTTTATTTTATTTTATTAAATTAATAGCAAGATGACGACTTTATCCTTCAAGGTGTTAAAATCTTAACCATCAAACCCTAATGGGATGGGAGGGGATGTCGATATAAGTTAAAAGTAAAGTTGTTTCCGTGTAAAAAAGAAACCACAAAGAAGTATGATGTTATATATTTGTTATAAAAGTAAAGATAGTAGAATTTTTGCTATTAATTATTAAATGGGGTGTGATGACCAACTATGTTCTTAAAAATTATAATTAAAGGAGTGAACTTACTAAAAGGCACCTTCAATTAGTTTTAAAATATATATTTATATATAAAATAAGAGTAATGTTATACAATCTGAAAAATTAACCCAAATGACTTGACAAATAGTTTATATTTTGACAATTTATTCACTACATCTCATGATTTATATAATTATGGTAAGTCACTTGATACATCATTTACTTAATTTCTGGATTAATTTTTTTAGATCGTATAGTATTTACTCTAATTTCTTGAATGAAATAATTATTTAATTTGTATATTATTAAATTATAAATAACTAAAAACATTTTAAAAATAAAATTATAGTTTCATATGATTATTAAATAAAATTTATTTAATATAGAATTGAAAAAAAAAAAAAAATCGTCCCACCCAAGCAGATTATATAAAACCATGAAAATGGTGGGGTTGGTTTCCGACTTGTGTGGGATCATGGCGAGTCCAGATTAGGGAGTCCAATCTAAACATAGGACAGACCACAGAGTATGGGTGAATTAAAAATAGTCTAATCCTCTTTTATTCCGGATAAGTTATCCGGTTCACCAAACACACCTATATTGGGACTCATGAATCACGATGAATTTTCTGTAATAATAATAAAAAATAAATATAAAATCACAATGAATTTAATTCAATATACTATTAGAACTATTAATGGGCCTAGCCCATTAGTTTTATCAAAAGGGCAAATTGCACTGCACCCCTTGAGGTTTGAACAAGTTGCACATAGATGGAAAAGTTTTGTTATTATACACTAACACCCCCAAGGCTTAAATTTAACTTTAAAAATGTCTAAAATGCCTCTAGTTGTATTATTTTATACTTTATTTTTTTAACCTTTTAACCAAAAAATTTATAAAATTTAATAAAAAAAATTAAATAAAAGATATGATTCATTAAATAAATAAATATTTAAAATAAATAAATAAATAAATAGTTTTAAAAAATTAAATAAATAAATACTTTAAGTTCATTTTTTTTTTACCTTTTAACCAAAGACTTTATAAACTTTAATAAAATAAAATAAAATTAAATAAAATATATGGTTCATTAAATAAATAAATAGTTTTAAAAAATAAATAAGAAAATAGTTTAAATAAATAAAATAAATAAATAGTTAAAAAAATCAAATAAATAAATAGTTTTAAAAAATAAAATCAAATAAATAGTTTTAAAAATTAAATAAATAAATAGTTTTAAAAAATAAATAAATATTTTTTATTTAATTTTTAAATTACCAAATTTATTTATTTAATTTTTAAACTATTTATAAAATAATACAACTAGGGGCATTTTAGGTATTTTTAAAGTTAAATTTAAGTGTTGGGGGTGTTAATGTATAATAACAAAACGTTTCCAACTAAGTGCAACTTATCCAAACCTCAAGGAGTGCAGTGCAATTTGCCCTTATCAAAATGTCCTTTCACCAGCTTTTGTTCACATGGGTGTTACTTTTCTTTCGCCATTAAAAATTGAAAATGACTGAATTTTTTATCCACCAAGGCACCAATCACCTTGTAGCTACTTTTGAAATCAAATAATAATTTAATTCAAAGTAATATCAGACATCATTACATGTTTTCACATTCTTTTCTTTTTTCTTTTTTCTATAAAAACCTGAAGTATATAGCAGCATTTTCACATCCAAAACTCAATTTCTCCTATTGTAATTGTCATTCAAGTTTCCATCTTTCAAAATTATGGCTGATGCAATTGTTTCCGTTGTCTTGGAGCAATTGGCTTCAATCATCCGTCAACAGATTGAACAAGAAGTGACACTAAGCAAAGAAGTAAAAAGACTTACTAGCAATTTCCAAGCCATTCAAGTTGTGCTGGTTGATGCAGAGCAAAGGCAAGTGAAGGAGACAGACGTGAGAGTCTGGTTAGATAAGCTCAAAGATGTATCCTACGATGCTGACAACTTGTTGGATGAGTGGAACACCTCAAAGCTCAAATTGCAAATTCAGAGAGCTGAAAATGCTCTTACTCTTAAGAAGAAGGTATGTTCCTTCTTCCTCTCTCCGTGCTTTTCTTTTAGAAAAGTCATTTTGCACCGTGACATAGCTCTCAGGATAAAAGAATTAAATGAGAGTCTAGATCATATTGCCATAGATAAAGAGAGGTATAACTTTAATACCATTAGTAGTGTCGAACAACCTCGAGGAGTAGAAACCACGTCCTTCGTTGATGAGTATACGATACGTGGTCGAGATAAGGAAAAAAATGCATTGATGAGCAAGTTGTTCTGTGAGAGTAACGACGAGCATAAAGGCCTCCATATCATCTCAATTGTAGGGATGGGAGGAATAGGAAAAACAACTCTGGCTCAACTTGCCTTTAATAATAATGAGGTGAAAAACATTTTTGAAAAAAGAATATGGGTTTGTGTCTCAGACCCTTTCGATAAGTTACGGGTTGCCAATGCAATAATTCAAGGTCTAGAGGGTCAAAGCTCTAGTTCTGCCACATTGGAGTCTGCTCTACAAAGTATTCATCAGTCTATTGCAGGAAAAAAAATTCTTCTTGTATTAGATGATGTGTGGACTGAAAACTACAATGATTGGGAACCATTGTACAATTGTCTCAAGAATTGTGTCAATGGAAGTAAAATTGTAGTCACCACACGTAAGAAGACGGTTGCTCTTATGATGAATTCGATTGTTATCCCCATTAACAAATTGTCTGAAAGTGAGTGTTGGTCGTTGTTTAAGCACTTTTCTTTTATTGGTAGGTCTGATGATGAGTGTAGAGAACTAGAAAATGTTGGTAAGGAAATTGTCAGCAAGTGTAAGGGATTGCCTCTAGCAGCAAAGACTATGGGAAGTCTCTTGCGCTTTAAAACAACTAGAAAAGAATGGGAAAATATCTTAAATAGTGGGATGTGGGAACTAGAAGAGTTTGAGAAGGGTATTTTTCCTCCTCTGTTACTAAGTTATAACGATTTGCCTCTTATGGTCAAAAGATGTTTCTCATATTGTGTCATATTCCCAAAAGACTACGTTTTAGATAAAAAAGAGTTGATTAAGTTATGGATGGCTCAAGGTTATCTAGGACAGAAAAGAGAAATGAAGATGATAGGTGAAAAATATTTTAACATCTTAGCCACACGTTCCTTCTTCCAAGAGTTCGTAAAAGATGATATTGGTGATATTAGAGGATGTAAGATACATGATATTGTACATGACTTTGGTCAATTTCTCACAAAGAATGAATGTTTTGCAATGAAAGACAATGATTTTGGAGACTCAAGCATTAACTGTTCTTTTGAGAAGGCTCGTCATTTAATTTTGATGGTTGACGAAAATAATTCATTTCCTATCTCCATTTGTAATATCAAAAACTTGCGCAGCCTTTTGTTTCAATTTGAGTCAGACATGAATTCATTTGATGGAGTCTTGCTAAAGTTATTGGGTCAAAATACATGCTTAAGGGCGTTAGCTATGGGGGGTACTGCCAAGTTTGATATGATGACTGGTTGGCGGTATTCATATCCAATAAAGTTGGAAAGAATTCCAAAAGAGATAAGAAAGCTAACACATTTGAGGTATCTTGACTTGAGTAAAAATAAGGCCTTAAAAATGTTACCGGAAGAATTATGTGAACTATGTAATTTGCAAACCTTAAATGTTACATGGTGTGAGAATCTTAAGGAACTACCTCAAGGAGTGGGGAAGTTAATCAACCTAAGACATTTAGTAAATGATTTCACTTATTCTCTAAGGTACATGCCCAAAGGAATTGAGAAGTTAACATGTCTTCAAACATTAAGTGAATTTCGTGTGAGTGGCAGTGATTATCGTAGGAAAGCTTGTTCACTTGAATGTTTGAATCAATTTGGCCACCTTGAAGGAATTCTTCGTATAAAGGTTTGGTAAATGTGACAAATGTGAGTGAGGCTCAGAGATTACAACTTAAAAATAAGAAAAACATTTTTAAATTGGAATTAGGTTTTGGTGGGTCGGATTCAGTGAACAATGAAGCAATTATCGAAGCTTTACAACCTCCTCCAAATTTACAAAGGTTAACAATATCTGAGTACGCGGGCAACACGATGTTACCCAATTGGATAACGTCATTAACCAATTTGAGAAGCATATATTTGGTTGAATGGATCAACTGTGAGCAACTACCTCCATTAGGAAAAGTGTCATCTCTTGAATCAATTTATATAGAGGGAATGATGAGAGTGAAAAGAGTGGGTACTGAAATTTTGGGATTAGAAAGTGATGGCATTACTTCGTCATCATCATCTTTATTAGTTTCTGCTTTTCCCAAATTGAAATCTCTCTACTTTTATGAGATGGAGGAATGGGAAGAGTGGGATTTGGCGATTGAAGATGATAATATAACAATCTTGCCATCTCTCTGTTTATTGGAAATTAGAGATTGCCCCAAATTAAAGGTGTTGCCAAAGCAGATTCTTCAGATGGCATCGCTGGAAGTTTTGAGCATAAATGCGTGTCCTATTTTAAGGGATCGGTATAGAAAGGGAACTGGAGAGAACTGGTCCGACATCTCTCACATCCCTCATATCCGAATTGATGAACAGTATGTTCAAAGAGATGGCAGGTGAACTCTCTGGAAGGGATGGGACAAACATGTATCCAAATCCAGGTATTTTCTTCTCCTCCTCTCTTTACTTGATTGTTTTTGTTTTCAACAGTTTGTTATATTTATATGTATCCCCACTTATTGGAAACTGGTCATAAGTAATTGATTAATGTTTAATTTGATGAATATGATCAATATACTCATTTTTATCCACTCGTTCCATTACTTGCAGGCTTCTACAGAGACACTTGATATCAATTGTTAGAAAGCTTCCGTATTTGTGGGGAATCAAATTATCATGCCAGGATGCAATGAGAAGAAAGGTTAGGAACAATGCTCATTCAATTTATTTCTTAATGTTTGAAATTCTGCATGTTTGTAAGTTATCACAAGGAGAGGTAGTAAATTTCACTGCATAGGAAAGAGGCAAGAAGAAGATGCTCAAGGCACTCAAATTTCAAAGCTTTATAGGTTGCGTCCAAAAGTAGAGGCAGAGAGGTTCAATAGGTATGCTTCCATGAAATCAAATGTGAGAGCTCAGAAAAGGCTTTGCCCACCTGTAGCACTCCAAGTCTCCTCCCTCAACAGATGCTGGCTCGGTGTTGATCCGTTAATTCTGAGTTGCTTTGATGAAGACTTCCCTGATAGTAGTAATTATCTTTAATTTTTTTAATGCAGAATATTACTCATTTTAAGTACAGTAGTAATTATCTGATGTTGATATACGAATTATGAACCAGCTGGTAATTGGCCATAGAATCATATCCAATTTTTCTGTACATATTTTGCATCATTTCAAGCATGCTTAATCATGCATGATTTAATATGCATCATGATGTCTGGATTTGGGATGCATATAAGATAAGTAAGTCATTTTTAGACATGTGATAGCTAAAATTTTATCACTTTAATTCTTTTAAAATTTATTTCTGAATATGTGATAGCTAATTGAGTATATGTCTTCACAATTGGCCCTGTAAATGGTAGACATGATTACATACCATTCCGTGTAAATTCCTCCCTGACTAGAAACAGAGCAAACAGAGGCTTCATGCTGTCTAAAATTTTAATAGATTATCTTTGTTTTGTCTCCGTATTTTATAGTTAATTATTATTATTTTTTTTAATATCAAATAGGTTATTTTTAATGCAGGGTAAGTGGGCAAATCTTTTAGGAATGCAATTCTGCGTCTTTTGAAAAGCAAGACACAATTTGAATAGGTTAGTCCTTTTAATCGAAGTTACTATATTTTTAATACATTAAATAAAAAGAGTCTATGTTTTGACAATAATACATTTTCATATATAGCATGTGTACAGCCTGAAGAATCAAGATTGTAGACACAATTATCATGTACGGCCCAAAGAATCAATGTCAAATCAAATGTTAGTCGCGTGTCATTAAAATAGGCAAGTGGCTTTGAATACATCATCGTTTGATTTTTTATTATAAGGTATAATCTTAATATATGTAATTTTGACAAGTTCGGTTCTGTTGCTTGTACAGAAGGAATAGGAAGAGGCAACTATGAGAAGACCAGGATGTGTCCAGAGGAAAAATGAAACAAGAAAATAGCAAAATCAACAATTTTATTCTGATAATGTGACCAGAAGAGGCAGAGTATCATGTTAAATTTTTTGTTATTAGGCATGGCTTGGTTACTCAAATCTTTGACAATCTTGTCATTCTATTTCCTTTTTCTTTTTCTTCCCTTTTTTTTCATAACTTTTCTTAATTCTGATCATTTTCAGGCATAGCATAGCAAACTTATTGTTAATTCATTCAAGTTCCGAATGATGGCAACAAACATCAGCTGCATGTATTTTCTTCTCTTTCTTTTAGTTCATTGTTATTGTTTTAAAAGTTTTTATATTTAATTTAATATGCAACTTGTTTTGGTCTACTTTGGACTAAATCTTTTCTTATTTTTTGACCATCTCAGGAAGGAAAATTTGATCCAATAATTTTCTACAAACGTAACATCTGGGTGGAGAGCCGGGGACTTAAAAGAAGATGCCGTTTTTTCTTCTGCGGAGCACTACTGCTCGAAGAAGTGCCCTCTGCCGATCTCTTCCCCCGTTTGGCCGCCACCTTTGCACCTGCCTCACTTGCACGTAGCACCCAATCCAAAACTACACCAATCACAATGCTCAACCAAAAGCTGATCTCTTCATGTACAAATTTGAGAAGGTAGACATCTATTCCCCAAAAGGACATTAGAAGTCTTGATTACTATAATCTTCATATTTACTGGTGCAAGTTTCTATCAAACTTTAAAATTGGACATGTATGCCAAGCTTTTTATTATAACATACTTGTGGATTTATTAGTCCATCTTTTGTTCATCTGGAGGCCCAGAGTGCAGCCCAATCTATAAGCCAACACTCAATCATATTGAAGCCCACAATGCAGCCCAAAAGCATGACCTGATCAGTTGCTGTTTTCAAACAAATTCAAAAGACCAATACGGTGCGTATTGGATGGCATCAGAAAATATCAAAGATGAGAGCAGAGTCATGAATTGAAGTCTGAGGTGGCTTGCTCTTATTGGCTCTTGGCAGATTACACTTACAGCTGGATGATAAGGATATATAAAGGAAAGGATGGAGAGAGAGAGAGTGTTTTCAGATTCATTTGTTGTAAATCTAGGGTTTTCTAGATTTTCTCTCGTCAAAATAGCTCTCTCTCTCTCTCGCCTGTGTATTCTGAAAGTGATTCATTTGTTTTTCTTGTTAAATCCTTGTGGATTTATGAGTGATATTAAGTGTACCAGATTGTGGTCTTGATCAAGAGGTTTTATTGTTGACTGGCAGTACTCACCGAAAGTGAGGGTTATGATTTTGTTCTGTCCAGAAATTTTTGATCCTTAGGGATTTCTGGGTTGATTGTGTTAGTGTTTGGCTTGTAATCAACATCATATAGTGAAGTGAGCCTCTCCGGTTGGCTCAACGTGGATGTAGGCCGATTTGGCTGAACCACGATAAAATCTTGGGTGTTTTTTACTTTCTTGCGTTACATTTCTGCTTCGTATCTTTTTATCTCTTTCTATATTTCTTGATTTTCTATTGTGATATTTTTATGTGTGTGTTCTTGTTGCAAGTAGGCTTACAGGTGATAAAACAGGAGTTGGTAAATCTGTGTATTGAGTACACAGTTTTACAACAATACTTAACTGAATACCTTCCTTCAGTGAGAGGAATTACATAACGTGATGCAATAACGGCTCTATTTTATTGTAACTATCACATCCTATGTGAAGGAAATTAATTATAGAATTTAGAATGAAATAAATGATCGAAGAGAATTTCTTCATAAGCACAAACATAATTCAAGTATTCAACACTGACATTTACAACTGGATGGAATTTAGATGTGATCAACGTGTTTTTGGATTGAAAATTAGTGTATATATATATATATTTTTTTTTTTGAAGAGCACAATTTATTCATTGATCCAAAAGGCCGGCGAAACGGCACAAAGCAAACACAACATGGCACTTAAGAGCATCTTCAATCAACACACTGTCTCCGCCAAACATACCGAATAATCTCCTTCAACCGATACACTATCTCCACCAAATAAATTTGATGAAGCTACGGTACTCATCAAATTTGGTGCGAAATATAGCTCCACCAAGTTTGTTTTTTTTTTTTTTTTTTTTTTTTTTAATCTTCTCTCTCTCTCGCTCCACCAAGTTTTTTTTTTTTTTTCTTTTTTTTTTTTCTTTTTCTCTCTCTCTCTCTCTCTCTCTCTTCTGTTAAGATGTCATATCAACATTTAATGTTTACTAAAATTACTAATTTAACTCTCACATGTTTAATTATAACAAGGGTGAAATCCATTTTAGTCCCTCTAGTTTGATCTATTACACAAACTGGGCCTTTGATTTTTAGAGTTGTCTCGTTTAGTCCTTCTATAACGATTTCCGTCAGAAAATTGGAATCTGACAAGGTCAGAGGGTCAAATGACCCTGCTGCCCCTGATTAAAAAATAAAACAAACAAAAATAGAAAACAAATAAAATTAAAAATTAAAAAATATATAAAACTAATTAAAAACAATAACAAAATCTTTCTCTCTCTCTCTCACCTCTCTCTCACGCATTGATCATCAACACCAAACCCTAATTAAAATCTCTCTCTTTCTCTCTCTCTCAGATCTTCAAACACCCAACCCAGATCTTCAAACCATCTAATAACAAGATTGGCTTTCCCACCAACAATAACATAATAGCTTTGCTTTGTTATTTAGAAGTCAAACTTCTTCTAGAAGATTATTTATGTTAGAAGAAAAGATTATATCAGTTATCATTACAATAGAAAATGAAAAAAAAAAAAAAATCTGAGATCTACTTTCTCTTTCTAAGAGTGTCTCATGCATTCTCTGCTCTCTGATCTTTACAATTTTTTTTTCATCTTTATATGGCATCAGAGCTCATCACGATCTAAAGCCATGGATTCTTCAACAAAATTGAACCACCACAAACAAATCCAAACCGATCCAAGCACCAAATCACCATCTCAAGCAAGCAAACAAAACCAAACCGATCCAAGAAATCATCACCAACCCAGAAACCAAAAACCGACCCCAGACTGGCCACCATTCATCTTTCCCCATCTCGCCAACCACCATCAACGACTCAACCCCCACGGCCATTGCGAGAAAGAGGGATTCAACATAGAGAGAGGGGGGGATTCGAGAGAGGGGGATTCGAGAGAAGGGGATTCGAGATAAAGGGATTCGAGATCAAGAGATCGAGAGAGATTTGGTATTTGGATCAATTTGGTGTTTGGATCGAGGGATCCAATCTGGAACTCTTACCAGATCCACAATTTTTTTTAATTTTTTAAATAAAGAGATGAATTTGGTGGTGGTGATTTGGGTGTTTGGATCAGTTGGTTTGGAGATGATGTTGATGGTGGCGGAATTGGGTTTTTTTAATTTTGTTTTTTTGTATTTTGATTTTGATTTTTTTTGGTTTGGTTTTGATGATTTTGATGATGTTGTGTCATGATGTGGTTTCCTTGGTTCTCTACTATAAGTGATTAAATGGATTTTAATGGGTATTTATTTCTGTAACATATTGTTGATTATGTTGAGGTTTGGGGAAATAACGTGGAAGATCAAAGATGATGATGATGATGATGAGTGGTCTGGTTGTCAACTAAATTCACTTCTTGATAGGTAGAAATGATGAGAGAGGTTTTTAGAGAGAGAAACTCCCACAAACTTAGGTCTTCTGATTTCAATGGAGGGAGCAAGGACTTTAGGGAGAGCTTAGTTTCAGTTTTCATAGGTAACCTTAATCCCATTGTTGATTCGGCTAGCTTATGGAGCATTTTCAAGATTTTCGGGAGGGTTCGAGATGTGTTTCTCTCAGCAAAACAGAGTCAGAAAAACAATATTTTCACATTCATACGATTTGAAACGCTGGAGGAGGCAAGTAAAGTGGCTAAAAAGGTGAATGGAATGCATGTTTACGGATGGCCAATAACAGCAAAGGTAGCCTCGTATGATTGGAAAAGTAGACTTTTCAATGGAAGATCTCAGAAGGGGGACGACAATATCAGCAGTAGGAAGTTGGGGGGAGTGGGGATGGAGAAGGAGGTTGTTTCGAAGAGGGTGGAGCGTATGAGAACTGTGCAAGAAGGACGTTCGTATGCAGAAGTGGCTAGGAAGACAACGCATTATAACTCAAAGGAAGACGAGCGCATTAACTTGACCTGGACTACTGACAGAGAGGAGTATGAGTGGCTTTCCAGAAGTGCAATCGGAGTCCTTAGAAGTTTCTCTTCAGTGGAAGGAGTGAATAAAAAGCTGGAAGATAGAGGATTCGGGTACACCTCTACTATATTGGGTGGTAAAGACATTATATGGACTTTTGAAACCTCTTGTGATTGGGATGGCTTTGTCAATAATAGTTTCTTTTGGAAGGAATGCTTCTCTACTATGAAAGCTTGGGATGGGCAGAATCGAATGCCCAGTTCGAGTAAATTATGCTGGGTGGATGTGCATGGAGTGCCATTAATCTGTTGGTGCAAAGCCTTCTTCAAAAGGCTGGGGGATTTAGTAGGGGAAACGTTATGGATCGATGAAGAGACAGAACAGAGGAAGAGACTGGACGTGGGTAAAATCTTGATCTCAGCTCCGTCCGGGGAGTCTCTAACCAGAGAAGTGGAAGTGATAGTCGGAGGTAGGTCCTTTCCGGTGAAGTTGGTAGAACAAACAACTCAGATTTCAATTGGATGGCTGTCTAATCATCTCAAGGTCAAACCGTATGGTTCAAATTTGAATAATTGTGTGAACAAGGATGATTTTGGGATGTTCAGCGAGAAGACTAGTAGGGAGGCTTGTCCAGTGGTAGGCAGTGGAAGTGACAGGTGCAGAGAGGGTATAGAGAAGGAAGTCTCTGACAGTATCAGAGTTGAGAAGAATTTTAGAAAGGATGTCAGGGAACAGGTCTCAAAAAAACAAATCAGACAAAATGGTGAGGCGTCTTTTGGCAGTGGAGTTGGTAAGGAAAAAGGGAAAAGTGTTTGGATCCCTAGTAGGAAGATTCGGGCACCTGGCGGAAATGGTAGCATTAGATTTAAGAGCCAGAGTGGTTTGTATGGTGGGAATAGGTGGGATAGAATGGACTTGAGTTCCTCTAGTTCTGATCCGGCAGTTAGGCCCAAGGGTTATTTTAAGAAGCCTACAGGGGAATGTTCTATTGGACCAACTAGGTGGTGGAAAGAAAGTGGGCCGAGTTTTGGGCTGTGTGGGGATGGGGTACATGGGGCGAGTGGTGAGGATTCAGGGGTACAGAAATATAGAAAGGGTTTGGGGCAGTCTATTGAGGCAAGAAAGGCTTTAACTGCTTCAAATCAATTTTATAATTCTTTGACTGATGATAATGGGGAAGAGATGGAATCAGAAGATACTTAAAGCACTCTCGGAGGAAAGGATGAATTGTCTATCCAGGTGGTTCCGGAAACACAATTTTGCTCTGACAGAGGTATTGAGCTGATGGTAGATTTGCGTGAGAAAGGAGACTGTGGGGAAGATCAGTTTTCAGGAAGAGAGAAGATAACAATGGAAGAAATGACTGGGCAAGGAAAGGAAGACAACCAGCGAAAGGAAGGAGACCAGCCTAAGAGTGGTAGAAGTCGTAGCGGAGATTTGAAGTTGATGCCTATGAAGAAACCAAGAGGTAAGAAAAATCCTTCTTCTGTTAAGATTCATCCTATGGTGACAAGAGGTCTTAAGGGCTTATGTTTTGAGAAGAGTTTCAAGGGTAAAACTAGGAGAGTGTTATGGAATTTAGAGGAAGAAATTACTAAAGTAATTGAAAGAAGGGAGGCTAGGGGTCGGTGTAGGGAGGAGGCTGTTCCGGCTGTTGTGGGAGCAAGGTTGGAGATTGCAGGCAAGGGGAATGATATTGAGGGAAGGGGCAATTCGTGGAATACGGAAGAGGAGGTAGCCAAAGTTATTGAAGTAGGAGCTGATTTGGGCTTTGATTATAACGGTAATGAGGATGAAATAGTGGAATATTTATCTTTGAGGGAGAAGGAGGATGAGGGTAGAGAAGAGGAGTAGGTTGGTTGGCGTGTGTGTGGGGGTGGGTTGTTGTGCTTCCAATGTTAGCTCTATCTTGGAATGTTAGGGGTTTGGGGAAGGAGGTGAAAAGGAGAAAGGTGAGAAGTGTGGTGTTGAAGTTTAAACCTGCTATTTGCTTTCTTCAAGAGACAAAAATGGGGTCTATGGATATTAGAATTAGTAGAGGTTTGGGTGGTTCTTTGTTAGGTAAAAGTGTTGGTGTTGATGCGGATGGTTCTGCAGGGGGGCTCCTTACCTTGTGGAATGAGGATCTTGTGTCCATCAAGGAGTGCATTTCGAATAAGTGGTGTATAATCTTGGTTGGTGTTTTGAATAAAA
Source organism: Acer saccharum (assembly GCA_030490815.1). Classification (NCBI taxonomy): domain Eukaryota; kingdom Viridiplantae; phylum Streptophyta; class Magnoliopsida; order Sapindales; family Sapindaceae; genus Acer; species Acer saccharum. The sequence continues at coordinate 16,733,358 of CM059866.1, read as the reverse complement.
TCAATAAAGAGGTTGTGTTGTGTAATGTGTATGCGCCTGTGGTGGAAAAGGATAGAAGAGATTTATGGGGTTTTATTCTGCAGGTTCAACAGTCCTTATTGATTCCGTGGTGTATTGGAGGGGATTTCAATACTGTCCTTAATGAAGCCGAGAGGAAAGGAGGGGAGTTCAATAAGTGGTCGGCAGCTGCGTTCAATAATTTCATGCTTCAGGCAAAGGTTATTGATATTCCTTTAAGAGGTGGAGATTTCACTTGGTCTAATAATAGAGTTGGGGGTTCTTGGGCAAGATTGGATAGATTTTTGGTGTCCCCAATTATCTTGTCTTGGTTCTCTAATCTTGAGCAAACTAGACTGCCTATATTGATTTCAGATCATCATGCTATTGGTTTGGGTGCCGTGAGAGCCTATTGGGGTCCTAGACCTTTTAGATTTAGTAATTGTTGGTTGGAAGAGAAATCTCTTATGGAGGATATTAGTAAGGAGTGGGTGGAGAATAAGATAATTGGGTCCAGTAGTAGTATACTGCAATTTAAATTGAGAGGAGCTAAAGGGAAAATTAAGAGATGGGTGGCAGCTAAAATGAAAGATAAGACTTCTACTAAGGAGCTAGAGGATAGGTTAGGGAATATTGATGTTGAGGCTGCTAGAACTGGGTGGACGGATGGCTTGAGGAAAGATAGATTGGATGCAGTTTCGGACCTTTGGAAGGGGCTTAGACGTGAGGAGCAGCAGTGGAAACAAAAGTCGAGGGTTAAATGGTTGCTTGAAGGTGATTGTAACACTAGATTCTTTCATAGTGTGGCGAGTGGAAGACGTAGAATGAATTTTATTGAGAACATTGCTTTCGAAGGTGTCATAAGGTCTAAGCCCGATGAGGTGTCGAGTGGGGTGGCTGATTTTTTTGAGCAGCAGTTCAGAAATGTGCAGTGGAGTCGGCCTAAGGTTAGGGGTCTCCCTTTGAAGAAGCTATCCGTTGGTGATAAGGATTTCCTGGAAGAAAGCTTTAGTGTGGAAGAGGTGAAGGTGGCGTTGGAAAGTTGTGATGGAAATAAAGCGCCAGGACCGGATGGGTTCAATTTAAACTTTATTAAGGAGAATTGGTCGGTTATAAGTGGAGATTTTATGAATTTCTTGGAGGAGTTTCATAGAGATGGGAGGGTTGTGAAAGAGCTAAATAGGTCGTTTATAACCCTTATCCCTAAATGCGTCAAACCTAAAATCATGAAAAACTTTAGACCAATTAGCTTGGTGGGGTCGTTCTACAAAATTCTGGCTAAAATTTTAGCTAACAGGTTGAGGAGGGTTATAGGGACTGTTGTGGGTGAAACGCAAATGGCGTTTATCAAAGATCGTCACATTCTTGATGGGTTTGTAATAGCGGAAGAGATTATTCATTATTGGAAAAAAGGAAATGAGGGTGGTTTAATGGTGAAGCTTGATTTTGAGAAGGCGTACGATAGTGTTGATCATTCCTTTTTGGATGATATTCTTGGGGATATGGGTTTTGGGCAAAAATGGAGACAATGGATGAAGCATTGTATAGTTTCTCCCAGGATTTCGGTTTTGGTTAATGGTAGCCCGACGAGGAAATTTGGGTTGGAAAGAGGGCTTAGGCAAGGTGATCCTCTTTCACCTTTCTTATTTAACGTGGTTGTGGAGGGTTTGAGTGCTCTTTTTCGGAAAGCAGAGAATTTGGATATGATGAAAGGTGTTTCTTTTAGGAGTGACGAGGTTATGGTGTCCCATCTTCAGTTTACCGATGATACTATTCTGTTTCTCAAACCGAGAGTGGATTACTTAATTAATGTTAGGAGGATTTTGAGATGTTTCGAGGTGGCTTCGGGATTACGCATTAATTTCAAGAAGTCGTGTGTGGTTCAAATTGGGAAATGCAGTGAGAGGGATACCAACTGGGCCGTGTTGTTTAAAGGTGTCAAAGGTTCCCTGCCGTTAAAGTACCTGGGTCTTCCGCTTGGGGGACAGCCGGGATGCAAGTTGTTTTGGAAAGAGATAGTGCAGCGTTTAGAGAGGCGGATGGCTCCTTGGAAGAAATCTTTTCTTAATAAAGGTGGTAGATCGGTGTTAATTAAGAATGTTATGTCAAGTATCCCTATTTATTTTATGTCTATGTTTAAAATTCCGGTAGGGGTGGCTCAGAACATAGAAAAATTACAAAGGAGTTTCTTTTGGGGGGATGGGTTAGAGAAGAGGAAAGTGCATGCCTTGAAGTGGGATACATTGTGTAAAAGTAAGGAGAATGGGGGCCTTGGCTTTGGTTCTGTTTTAGACAAAAATAAGGGTCTATTGGCTAAATGGGTTTGGAGATTTGGGAGGGAAGAGTCTTCTCTATGGAAAAGAGTTATTTGTGCTAAGTATAGGGTGGCCGCAAATGCTATTAGTTGGAATTGGTATGGGGGTGCTCAGTGTTCCTCTTTTATTAAAGCTATAGGTGGTCTCTTTGAGCAAGGGTCGAAGATTGCTAAAGTGTTGGAAGAGGGGATTCAAGTGATTGTGGGGAGTGGGGATAGAGCTAGACTTTGGGAAGATATTAGAATCGAAGGTGTGCGTCTTAAGGAAGCTTTTCCTAGGATTTTCTCTCTCGCTTCCAATAAAACCGGCAGTGTTAAAGAGTTTGGTAGATGGAGTAGGGGTAGGTGGTTATGGAAAATTGATCTTAGAAGACCTTGCTTTGATTGGGAGCAAAATCAATGGACTGCCTTTAATAGCTACTTGGATAATATTGTGATTCGTGATTCTATTTTGGATACAATCGGTTGGTCTTAGTGCTCGATAGGGCAGTTTTCTGTCAAGTCGGTTTGGAAAAGTCTAGAGGAGAATTTTGTGGGGAATTCGGCTGTTTTCAAGAGGATTTGGAAGAGTATTTGTCCGCCTAAGGTGGAAATTTTTGTGTGGCATCTTTTTCATGGTAGGGTGCTTGTTAGGAATGTGCTGAAGCGTTTTGGTTTGATTTCGAATAATATTTTTGATTGCCCGATGTGTGGTGATGCTGAAGAATCGATTGATCATCTCTTCTTAAACTGTAAATGGGTGTGGAATCTTTGGGGTAGTTGTATGAACTGGTGGAACATTAGTAGCTGTTCTACGAATTCTCTGCTGGACTGGTGGTTGAATTGGCCCAACCTTTGCAACCTGAATTCTACTGCAAGGGCGTGGAGCGCCTTGTTTTTTGCTATGACTTGGACGATTTGGGAAGCTAGAAACGAGAGAGTTTTCAAGGATGTTTCAATCTCTTTCGAAAAGGCTGTTGATATGGTAAAGTTTCGGGTTGGGTGGTGGTTTAAATATATTGGCAAGGGGTCTAAGGAGCCCATTACGTTGATTTTACTAAACATTGCGGAAAGATGTGTTGATGTTAAAACTCCTAAACTTCCTAAGCACTAGGACTGGATTCCGCCTAAACCAGAGTTGTTGAAGTTTAATGTCGATGGTTCGGCGAGGGGTGTGCCTGGTCATGCGGGGGTTGGAGGGGTGCTGCGGGACTGTAGGGGTAGAGTCTTGTGTGTGTTCTCTGATTATGTTAGGATTCAGGATAGTGTCACAACGGAGTTGAGTGCAATCGCAAAAGCTTGTGGCCTTTGTTTGTCTAGGACTGAGTTGAAGGGAGCAAAAATTTCAGTGGTGAGTGATTGTAAGCAGGTGGTGGCTTGGATTAATTGTAATGGTGTTGGGGAGTGGAAGTATCTGCATTTGATTTTGGAAATTAGGAGTTTGTTGAGCAAGCTGAATCAGGTGGTGGTGGAATATGAGCCAAGAGAAACTAATCATTTTGCTGATGCTCTGGCTAAGAGAGGAGCTGATGGAGGCGGGTTCTTGCTGAAGTGGTGCGACAGCTGATTGTCTGTTGCAGGGGTTTTGTGTGTGGCTTCGAGGTGCTCCTGTTTTCTTTCTTGGTGGCTGCTGTGTTGTTGTGGGTTTTGGCGTTTTCTTTGCTGGCGGGTGGGCTGTTTTGGTCTGTTTTTTCATGGGTGCTGTGTTGTTTTTGGTGCTGTTTTGCTTCTCCTGTTTTTTTTTTTTTTTTTTTCTCTTTTGGGTTCAGCCCTTGTCAAAGTCTCGAGACAGGAGTGTGTGTACTCTTGTCTTGGGTTTTTGATGTGCTTTTGGCTTGTGCTCTGTGTTGTTTCGTGTTGGCCTTGGCCTTGTTAATATAGCCTTCCTTTCAAAAAAAAAAAATGATGAGTGGTCTGGGAAATGATGTGAAAGGGATCTTTTAATTGTGTTTTTTATTTTTATTTTAAATATATTTTTTATTTAATTAATATTTTTGTTTTGTTTTATTATTTTTTAATTGTTTTTAATTGAAATTATTAATTTTAATCCTACTTTTACCATTATACCCTCAATGATCTGACGGAACCCTAACGGAATTGGACGGCAGGGACTGAAATACGGATTTTTGAAAACTAGCGGGACCTGTCCAGATAAAGCTGAAAACCGGGAGACCAGTTTGTGTAATAGGTCAAATTAGAGGGACTAAAATGGATTTCACCCTTATAACAATATGTATTCTTAAAAAATATATCGTTGGAAAAATCTCGTTGAGATCTTTAAAATGATATCCACTTTGATATATATTATTATATAAGTTAACTAATAGAAATTAATTGGTACTATATAAATATTTATTGAGAGAATATTCTTCAAAGATGCTCTTTTGGTATAAAATTTGGTATGAATACATTGTAGTGAAAAAAAATTTAGTGTAAAAAAGATACTTTTTTTATGACAAGTTGGTGTAATATTTGGTGTATTGGGTTGGAGATGCTCTAACAGCACCGAAGAGTTGGAAGATTTTGGATTAAAAACCACCGAGGAGCTGCTCAAAAAATTTAGGAAACTTCAAATGTCGTACATGTTTGAAGCTACCAATACCATCAGCATTGTTCAACCAAGACATCGTTGACTTTAAATCACTAGCAAAGACAATTTCTATACCGATGAATTCAGGCCTAGAGGCACATAACTTGCACGCCCTGTGGATCACAAGGATTTCTGCAGTATTCGAGTCTTCAATATAATTATATATAAAGAGATTCTTTAGTTTGGTCAACTAATATCTCATCATATAATGTCAATTAATCACATACTCATGTGAAATATTTGTGTCATGTGTCGTAACACTAACTACTAGCTTGGGCATAATAGAGTTCTTAAAAATTGCAATAACAATTCTATCACCTCTTTTTTTCTCTCTTTCTCTCCATCTATTCTCTGAGTTATTTCTCGATCAACACTAATATATCTCTTCTCTTTTTGTTTATTTCCTTTGAAATTTTCCTAACAAAGGCAAGTCATTGTCTCTATACATAAATAATTTTATATATTTATTTATTTTTACATTTTGATGTAATACATGAAATTATATTTTTGCCGATCACTTAAATGAGGAGTGTTTAGGTCATTTCATTTATCATTTGGTTAAGAGTACGTTTGGGAGAGCTTTTCAAATAGATCTTTTTGCAGTAGATCTTTTAGAAGTAGATCTTTTAAAGGTAAAGCTTTTAAAAGAAAGCCGTTGGTCGTTTGATTGTCAATTAAAAAAGAGCTTTTTTAATTAGAGAATTACCAAAATACTCTATCAAATATTAAATTATAGGGTTATATTGGAGATTTTAATATTATTAAAAAAACACCAAAATATCTACTCGGAAAAGCTTTAAATTTGGGTTTCTCCAAGTAGACGTAAAACAGCTTTTTTAATCATCTAAAAGCTCTACTGAGTGACAACCAAACGATACAAAAAAAATTGAAAAGAGCTTTTTTAATTAAAATATTAAAAAATTAAAAAAGCTCTTTTAACCAGTAGACAAGCTCTCCCAAACAGACACTAAAAATAATCACATTGATGCATATGTATAATGTATGTGACAGAAAATAATGTTTACTATTTCTAAAGTGATATTTATGAAATTTTCCAAACAAAGGCTAGGTTCGCTTTAAAAGCCTCGTAGAGTCCCACCCTAACAACACACTTCACCGCGAACTCATCTTCTCCATTCGATTTGGCGAGAAAACAAGAGTGAACTCTGTAACTACTAACTCAGTGATTTTCTTGCATTTCACTGCGTCGTTCGAATACGGAGGTTTCGTTCTAGGACACACTCTTGTTGCTTTCAAGGTATGTTTGCTACTTCTTTTTTCTTTTTTAAATTACTTTGTATGAGTATGAATTGATGTGTGCACATGAAAGAACCAAAAAAAAATGATTGATTTTGATGTCGATTCATGTACAAATGCATAAAAGGACCAAGCTTGAAAGATGCAAGCAAGAATAGAAATAAAAAAATAAAAAAATTGGGGCTTTTTTACTGAAACCTTAAATATGTGTTCCATGTGTGGTAATGATGACATTGATGAGTAAGTAGTGATTTTAATTGGGAAAAAATGGTGTTATTTTGCTCCTTTTAGGGTTTTAACTGTGAGTTTAGGGTTTCATTTCTCTGGGTTTAATTAAACTGGCCATGCTCTTTGTTGTGATTTTCATTTCTCTGGGTTTAATTAAAATGGTGTTATTTTATTGGGATTTTTTTGTGATTGAATGTCAATTTCTTCATTTGATGAATTTAAGGGTTGTCACTGTGATTGTGGTGTGTAGGGTTATGGTTCTTCTATTCTATGAGTAATTGTTCAAGCATTTAAGTTTAATTAATGTTTCCACAGACTTTGTTTAGATTAGCTGGCTTAAATCTGTCCAAATAAACAGCTTTTCTCTCTTTTAAGGGCATAATTAAACTTTTCGAGGGTCAAATTTAGTCGACCTGGACCAACTGCTTGTGTTGACAGTTTCAAAACGGTTGGTGTCTTCCATAAAAATAAGGGAAATTAACCACTTTTACTAGTGACATCTTGATGCATGTTAGGCCCATTTTTTTTACTGGAAGTGAATGTATTATAAATTGTAAGATGTAAAGATGTTGACAATTTAGTTAGGCTCTATTATGTTGCTAGTCAAGTAGTGTCAATCTATATCACTCACTCGATAGCACTAAACTAATTAGGCATTATTATGTTTTTTGTTAAATCCTGGTTATTTCCCAAACTCCTTATCACTTTTCCTTTAACAAACTTCTAATGAACCTTTTGACACCAAAAGAATTAAGAGTAAAACAAAGAACACTGCTTCAACCACTGAACCACCGTAGTAAGTATTCTATAGACAACGGTCAAATTTCTTCTTTTATGCAAATGGGCAACAATTATGTTACTAGTCATTGATATCTTAGAACCCTCGGAACTAGATAGTCATGTCTCTTAATTGTATATGTAGTTGTATTTCAGTCACTATTATAACAAATGGCTCGGAATAAAGTTTCCAACAATAATCTCAATCAAGATAGTAACGGACAGATAATATAGCTTCATTACTGACATAGAAGAACGGTTATCTTTTTGAGTAATTAAAGAATATGGACCCTTAATATGACTTTTGGGTTATTGTGGTGGCAGTACATGAATCTTGTTAAAAAAAATAGATATTTTTTGCTTTGCTTGCGTGTGATATGTGGTTAGATATGTTTGAATATAACGGATTTTTTCTATCACAATGCATAGAAACGTTTCCTCTTTATTTTGTTTTTTGGTATGTAATTATGAAAAAAGTGACTAAAGATCTACACTTATTTTAGTAACTTTGTTAAACAAGATTGTGATTATCATGATGGAAGAAATGAGGGTGCCAAAACATAAAAATTAGAAGGTTTCCTCATCCTGGCTGAAATGGGCAACGCAGGCCGTTTTAGCTATTGATATCACTAGGTCTTGACAGAAATATATTTTGAGATAATTATCCTAGTGGACACTGGGCACAATCAAAATAATCTTTAGATGAGACATTAAGTCCAAAATGGTCATTTAAAATAAACAATGTGATGGAAGTAACAATTCGTATGGAAGATTATCCTAGTGCCACTCATTCAAGAAAAATCATTGTTTTAAAACCCGGTTCGAGGCGGTCGCCTCGACCGCCTCTCCAAGGAAATTGCACTGAGGCTGCCGCATCACCTGGGGTTGAAGAAATTCCAACCTCAAACGCTTGAGGCTGCCGCCTCGAGGCGGTGCGGTCGAGGCTGAAGGGGTGCGTTTTGTACTTTTGTGTCAATTTTTTTTTTTTAAATCACTTAAAACTGAAACCTATGAAGCATGGGTATCGACCGAAAAAAAAAAAAAAAAAGATGTTGAGAAGAAGAAAACGTTTGACCATGGAGGTTGCTGGTGGCCTCTTTGTTGGACTAGGTGAAAGATGGAGCTTAAAGAGAGATAAAGAGAGAGTCGTTGAAATGAGGAAACTTTATCAAGAAGAACAGTAAGTGATAAGACAAAGATAAAAGCCAAAAGAAAAAAAATTATAGAAAAATAAATGGTGTCAGCCAAAGTGATGGTGATTGGTGAGAGTGGGTGGCTCTGTGGGCATCAAAACCAAAAATAAATTATAAAATATATATATAAAAAAAAAAGAAGCAAATATAATGACAAGGGGAAAAAAAGTACGTGTCATTGTGGAAAAAAAAAGACAAGGGATGGGATCTGGACCTCTGGTATATGTTGCTGTCCCCCAAAAATTTCTTTTTTAAAAAAAAAACAAGAAAGTTGATAAAAGTGAAGTAGTAAATAGAAAGTGGGATCAGCATGTGACCAAACAAATATATATATATATTCTAAACGTATCTGTAAATAGAAAATGGGATATTTATGTTAGTATTGTTGCCAATAATTTATTTATTAAATATTATGGAATACTTTATATTTTATTAATTTTCCTTAATTTTTTTAATTTTTTTAAATTTTTTTTAATTTTCTGATCGAGGCTGCTGCCTCGTCTCTCGGAGGCTTGACTGCCTCGCCTCGCCTTCTGAGTTTTAAAACATTGAGAAAAATAAGAGCAAAAGTTTTAAAAAGGTTTTTTTGCCAGAATTATTTTTATATATAAAAAAAGTGAAGGGCCATTAATGTAATTCCACAAGGTTTACATGTCATTAGAAATTTGGTAAAAGCGCAAAAGTTCACTTGCTTGCTTGCACAACACAACCCATTTTCAGAGTCTTCTGAGACACACCAACCAAAACCAAAATTTGAAATCACAAATTCATCTTCTCTGTCCGATTTTGCACGAAAACAAGAGTTTTCTCGGTGATTGAACTCCACAACTCATTAGGACTCACGCATTTTCTTCAACTTCTTGCTTTGAACCAGAGGTTAGTTCAAGGACTCACTACTCTTTGTGCCATGGATGGTATTTTGCATATGAATTGATCTGCGACAGCATAACAAGTAACAACAAAAAAAAATAAAAAATGATTAAATATGTTGTTGATGTATGTACAATGCACAAAGACACCAACTTGAAAGTATCATTCAAGAGTCAAGACCAGAATCCATAAAAATTAGGGCTTTTTCACTAAAACGTTAAATATGTGTTCAATAATTTATTAAATGTATGCCTGCACTGCTCATTTTTATTGTGTAAATTTCTTCATTTGCTCAGTTTAGAGTTTTAACATTCTAATTTATGTATAAACTAGGATTGCTCCATCTGGGTTCAACTAATGCATCCATGCACTTTGTTATGATGTTCCTGCTCTGTTCTTTTTTATTTCTTTTGTGGTAATTGTGAACAATTGTGTTTATTGTTATAGTCTCTTTTTTTTTTTCTTAGTACAAAGGTCCTATATATATACTACAATTAGCTACAATCAATCACTAACAATTAGCTACAATCAATCACAATCAATCTGTCAATCAATAAGTCAACAGTAATTTTAGTTTTTTAAGTCATTATGTAACAATAGCAAGGTCAAATATCTCCAAGCAATTGTTTTTATTTATCGTTTTTAAGGCATTATAAACTTTACAAGGGTCAGATTTAGCCAACTAAGCGGTTATGCTAATGTTGACGGTCTCAAACGGCAGGGGTGTCTTCGATTAGAGATCAGATTCTCTCTTGGTTTAGATTTTTGTTAGGCTTTTTCCTATCCAAGTGACATTATGCGGTATGGATTTATTTTTATTTTTTTTCACTTTTATGCGGACAAATGTTTCATTCAAACTCAAGTACTCTTGCAAAACAACCCAACAAAAGGCAATTTGACAATGGGAGGATCCAAATGCGTTTGATAATGCAAGTACTAAGTAGAATATCATCTACTAGCAATTTTTTTTGTAATGTACCTTAATATCACCTTTGCATGCTGTATGTCATGTAGTGTTTTATTATTGATGATACCTCAAGTTAGAACTTAGAACTTGCATAAATTTTTCTCAACTTCAGTCTTCATATCTCTTCTCCATTCATCTGTTGCCCATAGGTGGAGCAGCTCCTGTGATATTATTCATCATTATCTGGAATCTCTTCAAAGATATATTGTGCAAAATGGAGGGGATGGCCACGAACGACGACATGAATATCACTCGGGTTCTCTTCTGTGGACCGTATTTCCCTCCTTCTCATATCTACACTAAAGAATACTTGCAGAATTATCCATTTATTCAGGTTGATGATGTTCCCCTTGCTGATGTGCTTGAAGTCATAGCAAACTACCATCTTTGCGTAGTTAAAAACATGCGGCTAAATTCAAATGTTATATCCTGTGCAAAACAGATGAAGCTTATAATGCAGTATGGTGTTGGCCTTGAAGGTGTTGATATTGGTGCTGCTACAAATTGTGGAATCAAAGTTGCTAGAATACCTGGTGATGTGACGGGAAATGCAGCGTCATGTGCAGAAATGGCTATATATCTGATGTTGGGGCTTCTTCGTAAGCAGAATGAAATGCAAATTGCTGTAAAGCAAAAGAAACTTGGGGAGCCAATCGGTGAAACACTACTTGGGAAAACAGTATATATTATGGGATTTGGAAATATTGGGGTTCATTTGGCAAAGTGTTTGCGACCATTTGGCGTGAAAATTATTGCTACAAAAAGGAGCTGGGCCTCACATACTGAAGTTTCTTCTCAATCCAATGCTCTCCCTGTCGAAAATGATTTGGTTGATGAGAAGGGAATTCATGAAGATAGTCATAAATTTGCTAGCAAGGCCGACATAGTTGTTTGTTGCCTGATTTTGAATAAAGAGACAGTTGGCATCGTAAACCGGTCATTCATATCTTCAATGAAAGAGGGTTCTCTTCTTGTGAATATTGCTCGAGGAGGTATTTTGGACTATGAAGCCGTTGCACATTACCTTGAGTGTGGCCACTTGGGAGGCTTAGGAATAGATGTTGCGTGGACAGAACCATTAAATCCTGATGACCCAATTTTGAAGTTCAATAATGTTATAATCACACCTCATGTGGCAGGAGTTACAGAGCATTCTTATAGATCCATGGCTAAGGTTGTTGGCGATGTTGCGCGTCAACTTCATGCAGGGACTCCTTTGACAGGGATAGAGTTTGTCAATTGACTTCATGCAGGAACTATGTCACTTAGTTTGATGTCTGACAATTTAGGAGAATTTCCATTTTAATAGTTCCTTTAAATCAAATTCTTGTTAAGGATTCAACTGTTATGTTGCTTTCAAAAATCTGTTGCCCATAGTATCCATTGTTGGTTTCTTATCTGGTTTATTGATCCAGTTTATGTTCTTTGATTTTATGCTAATTTTTTATGGTAAAATGTTCCCTTCAACCGCTAGGGGATTTATATTTTGGTTTTTGTTCTAATTTGGTTACTAAAATATTTATATTTTTCTTATAAGGATCGAGTTAGGATTCTTGATTGGTATTATCCATGATAAGACATTTTCCCTTGATCTATTATTTTTATTTAATGTGAATGACTAAGAATGTTAATTTAAAGCTTATCGGGCTAGTACTTGCTTGGTAGTAAAATAAGATTGCTATGCAAGAGATTTCAGGCATATAAATTGAATTTTCTTGTGAATATTCTAGGTGAAATCTGTACTTTAATTGTTTTTTTTTTTCTTTTGTCAATGTACATTTCATTATATGTTTTTGAATTCTTGATTCTAGTCGTTATTAATTATAGTGCTATTTTATATTACTCTTTTGTTTTTTTTGTTTTTTTTTTTTTTGTTTTTTGAAATAGAACTAATTATTCTTTTACATGCTACTAATATTATGAACTAGCTATCATGAAATATGTTTTATGGACCCTTAAATATGATTGAATATTTGAATTTGAATGTTACAGGTTTGAAGATAATGGGTGACACGATTTATCCGAGGGATAGAATCTCAAAGTTGTCGGATGTCATTATTCACCATATTATGTCTTACCTTACCGTTAAAGAGGTAGCTCAAACTAGCATACTGTTAAAGAGATGGAACTATTTATGGACATCGTTCCCCATTTTGGATTTTGATCAGAACTACTTTGTAAGATTTGATATGACATGTGCATTTCCTTTAGAATCTTTTAGGCTGCAGGTAGAAAGGTTTCAAAGTTCTTGGGATTTGTTGATGCTTCCTTGCTTCAGTTTTGCAAGCTTAAGTTTCCTATGCAGAAATTGAGTCTATCCATAGGTCCTCTTGATGTAATAGGATCATCTTTTCTTCTGGATAAATGGATAGGATTGGCAGTAGAGAATGAGGTAAAAGAGTTGAATTTCCATCTCATATCTAGAAATATAGTGCATTTGCCAAGAATGATAGAATTAGATGATATGTACATTCTAACCGAAACAGTCTTTTCTGCTAAATCAATGAGTACTTTGGAGGTATGTGGTTGTAACTTGGAGCAACCCTTTGTTTCTGTAGGATTTCATTTCCTAAAAAATGTGAAGCTAGTAAAAGTCTTACTAAATGAACAAATAGTACAGATGCTTATCACTAAATGCACTTTGCTTGAAAATTTGCTTTTACATTATTGTTATGGTTTGAAACGTTTTCGCGTCTTTGATGCTCTCAAATTCAAGGTTGTGGAGTTTTTTACACTATGATGAAGTTCGAAGTATTGAAATTGCTGCCCTCTGTATAAAAAAAATTAGTCTTTGGTTTAGTAAGCGTGAACCGTCATATGTGATTGACATATCCAAGAGTCCCTTATTGAAGTATTTAGATTTAAAAGATGCCAATTTTTTGGATGAAGAGTTTGATAGCATTGTCTCAAAATATCCGTTACTCGAGAGTTTGTTTGTGAGTAGGTGTAATTTTCTTGAAAAGGTCATAATTTCAAGTATCCAACTTAAGAAATTAAAATTTGTCAACTGTTCTAGTTTGAAAGATATCGACATTGATACTCCAAATCTGGTTTCCTTTTATTACAAGGTTAATTCAGTTCCTAAATCTTCAATAAATGCTCCATGTTCATGGGATGTACGATTTGAGAATGAAGGTGCTCTCAACACTAGTTGGTTCCTTTATGTAAAGGACTTTCTTGGAGTCAATCAGGTTGAAGATCTATTCATAACTCTCAAGTCTGAGAAGGTATGTCTAATTCCATACAATTGATTATTAACATTTCACTCATCTTCGTTATGTAATTTTGTTTTTAATATTTCTGAATTGCTTCTCCCTCTCTTTCTTATCAAGATTTCATTTAAATTAGATGAATTCCGAAAATGGTCACCTTCATTCCCCTGTGAAGGTGAAAATTTGCATTTGGATTTAACCATGCGGCCATCGAATTATACTGCATTACTAGATGGCCTTTTCTCGATTTGCTATCCAAGATATATGTCCATAGTAGCATATGGTGGGGACTTTGGGCTTTTCATTAAGGTATGCTCATTTTAACATAAATTTTTCTCCGCATATTTCCATTTATGTTCCATGATCAACATATTGTCATTGATGTTTTTGTTGCAATTACTGTATAGGTTGATGTTTGCCCGAATAGATTTTTATGGGAGAGTTAGAAAAAAATATATATTAGGTTTTTGTCCATTGAGGCAATAAAGAAGGGAAATGAAACTTACTATCAAATTTGTAATAGTTTAGAAAAGAGAGAGAGAGAATTAAAACATAAAATCTTGAAATTTTCACTTTTATATTTTGGAAAGTCTTTTTGCATCTTGAAATTACTTATAAATTGTCAATGTGTCTTGATGGTAAAGCGTGCATTCATACATCATAATAATGTTTCAAGTTCAAGTTGTCACACCGCATGTGTATATCATACTAATGTCTCTGGATCGACTTTTGTAATTACTTTTGTTTATCTATATGTTGATATAAATATTGCCACTTATAAAACTTATCTGTACACCTAAAACAGATTAAAAACACTCTACAATTAAATCAAAGTTTTGCACGATTTAAAAAAAAAAAAAAAAAAACATGTTTTACATGGGATTCTACTCAAAAAAGAAATGCTTCACATCTAATGAGATTTACGTTCAATCTACTCAGATTATAAATGGATAGTGACCATTTTTTTTACGGTATTTATCTATCCACCTATATAGATCTGGTATTTTTTTTTGAAATTTTTGATATTGATAGGATTCAAGTTGTTGATTTGGGAATCATTTGCCCAAGCTCTAAGTTCATCCATCTACCGGTTGAATTATGCCCCTGAAGGCGGACAGTGAGTATTTTCAAAGAGAGTATTTATATCTATTTCTCTTATATTGTAAATTTTTAGAATAAAATTTCTAAGAATATGTGGCTGCAAAAAAAAAAAATGAAGGCACAACCTAGATAATGAAAAATGAGATTCAGAAACCGTAACCTTTGATTTCTAAAATATATAGAACCTGAACAAACCACCTATTTGACTATCAAAGCAATATTTGAGAATACCAGTATAAAAGGAAATGATTTTTTTTTTTTAACTATATATATATATATATATATAGACCTAACGATAATTGTATAATTGCAAACGTTTGTTAAAGTGTTGATATTAAATTAGACATTAGATATTAATTAGGTCCACTTATTAACTAGGCACAACTTAATATTATGGGTGATAATATTCACGGCCAAATTAATAAGATTACTATTTGCATTTAGTCAGGTGATTATACTAAGGGTGCCTGCAGATATTATCACCAAAACAAATTATTTGCACACCCATTTTTGTTGGCAAATTACACAAACTTACCCTGTTTATATGACTAATTACACTAAAACCGGTAAAAAAAAATCATAATGACACTAAACTCCTCTTGACCCGTTGACTAACGGTTGACCACTGTTAGTCAATCGTGCAAAATAGACAATTTTTGTTTTGCCATTGTTCCAGTATTTCAAAAATATTATATCAAATAAATTAATGAATTAAAAAGCATAAAAAAAATGTGTAAATAAAAAAAAAATCAAATAACTATAAAAAAATCTTAAAATTTTGAAAAAAGAGATATAAAAATCAAATAATTAAAAGAAATAAAAAACTATTACAAAATCAGAAAAATATACAAATAAAATAAAATGATCTCTCCATATCAAATGGAGAAGAACTCGATCTCCATTAAAGAAATCTAAAATCTCCATTAATGGAGATGACATATCTTCATTAATGGAAATTTTGGTTCTAGATCTTCTTCAAAAATGGAGGAGATCATGATTCTCCATTAATGAAGATTTTTATTCCAGGTCTTCTATGAAAATGAAGGAGATCTGGAACCACATCTCCTCCATAGCGAATCTATTATATATTTTTTCTCTAAATATTTTAAATATTTTTTATTATTTGTGTTTTTTTTATTTTTTATTTTTATGAGATTGTAATGGAAAAGAAGATGAAGGGTGGAGAAGAATGAAGCATAATTATTTTTTGTTGCGATTTAGTCTCTAAAAATTGAAAGAGAGGATGAAGTAGATTTTATTGATTTATTAATATTATATTTAATTAATAAATTGTTAGGGCTAATGTGACGATATGTTATTGTACACTTTTTTTTTCATTTATTTAAATAACACTGAAAAATACCAAATTATCCTTTATTAGTTAGTGACTAACGGTTGTTATGACTAACTGTTGTCAATGGTTAGTCAACCGTTAGTTAACAGGTCAAAGGTAAACTAGTGTTATTATAATTTTTTTTACCAGTTTTAGTGTAATTATACATATAATCAATGTAAATTTGTATAATTTGCCTATAAAAATGGGTGTACAAATAATTTCTTAGGGTGGCAATATCTGCACCCTTATACTAATTATTTATTATTTAAATTATCTTAATGTGTGTATTTATAAATTCAGTATATGAATCATATATCGGAATGACAACATCGACACCCATGATATAAGCTTCACTTTCAGGGTTTAGATAATGTATTTATGTAAAAATGTTAACAAAGTAGTTAATAGATTTCATTAATTTTTAAAATATAATCTAACTCTCTAATATTTGGTCGAATGGTCGTGGATGAAGTCATTGTGTCGACCTGTCGATGACATCACAAAAGTCTTATTTTTGTTAATTTGTAGTTCATTCAACCTATCATAACTTATAATCACATTATAATATATTTAAAAAGAAAATCCAAATAGATTTGTTAATTTTATCTGCTTAGGTAAAAAATAATAATAATAATTTGACTTAACTAAAAAAGGAAAGCCCATAAGAATTTTGACTGGGGTCATTAAAATGGTGTGCAATACGCGTGCCGCAAAACCTAGCTAAAAAAAGGAAAAAAAAAATAAAAAAAAATAAATAAATAAAGTTTGTCTGGGGTCATTAATGTAAATTTCAACAGAGAAAGAATCCGACATTGTGCTGATATTGTGCTTCACAGTCATATATCTCCAAACACAAACTTAGCTGGACACAACTAATGAGTTTCTCCATCAAGGACTTCACTTCACTTTTGCTTTCAAGGTACTTTTTCTTTTTTTTTTTTTTCTTTCAGATTTTAATATGAAATAATGTAAAATATATATTTTTCAATTTGTGGCCGGGAATGATTGTTGTAGAAAATCCACAATCACATATTACGCAAATTACAATCACACACACACGCAGATAAAGAATAATAAAAGAAAAAAAGAAACGACATGAAAGATTTTACGTGGTTCAGCAATTTATCTACATTCACGGAGCGCACATGCACTCAATCCATTATCAGAGTTAGATTACACTCTCTTTACCTCTCTCTTTCAATCTCTTATACAATTGCTATCAGCCCCTCTTGTTATTTTCTACACACCCGATCGCAATAAGAAACAACAGTATTTATATGGGAGCACTAGGGCAAGCCAAAACATAATAGGAGACTTTTCTTTTTACACAAGTTTTCCTAATTCGCACAAAAATCGTCATCACTACGGTCTGGGATGCGGTATGCATCCCACGCCCAAATCGCGGTTTTCCTTATGTTTTCCACTGCTCAGAAAACAGCAGCGTGTACTTCTATCTACGCCGCAGTCTACACCATGCATAACTCTCTAGAAACCATCACCCCTTACACCGCGGTATGTGTGCCATGTCTGCCTAGTGGTTTACATAGCATCCACTCTCTAGAATCCACCAATGTGTGTGCTGCGGCATATGCTCCTTGTCTGCACTACGGACTGTGCACCGCTTCCTGTCGGAATTCAATCCTTTGGCTGTTTTCAGGCTTCACAAAATCAAACAATCTCCCACTTGAAGATTGAAACTCGAATAGGAATTCTACCTTTTTCCTCGATGACTAGTGGATAGTTGCGATGTGCTCATCTCCTGTCTTCATCCTTGAAAACCCAGTGAAGCTGCTCACAGCTCCTGTTTCTCTATCGTGATTGACTTGGTTAACATGTCAGTTGGATTTTTGCTACATGTTATCTTCACAAGCTTTAGCACACCATCCTCAATCAAAGACCGAATAAAGTGGTAGCGTAGTTCTATATGCTTGGTTTTGGAATGGAACGCCGAATTCTTAGCCAAGTGTATCACACTCTGACTGTCACTGTTTAGCACATTCATCACTTGCTCGAATCCCAATTTTGCTAACAAACTCTGAAACTATATCAGCTATTTGCTTGTTTCTATAGTAGTCACATACTCTGCTTTAGTTGTAGATATTGTCGCTATCTTCTGCAACTGAGAAACCCAACTGATAGCGATATTCCCCATTGGGAACACATATTAGGTGGCACTTCTCATGTGATTCACCTCTCCAGCAAAATCGTTATCCACATAACCTTCCAACTTGAGATCTTCTCTCCTGAAAGTTAGACACTTCTTTATCGTACCATGCTGGTACCTAAGGATCCACTTCACTGCCTCCAAGTGTTGCTTGCATGGATTAGACATGTATCTGCTCACAACTCCCATTGCATGGGAAATATCTAGTCTAGTGCAAACCATGGCGTACATCAGGCTTCTAATGGCTAAGGCATATGGTACACTAGCCATGAAGTCTTTTTCTTCATCCGTCTATGGACTTTGCTCATTGGATAACCTGAAATGACTAGCCAGTGTTTACTGGTTTTGCATCACCCATGTTGAATCTCTGTAACACATTACGAATGTACTTTGCTTGAGATAACTACAAAGTATCCATCTGTTCGTCTTTGCTAATCCTCATTCCAAGGATCTGCTTTGCTGCACTTAAGTCTTTCATCTCGAACTCACTCTATAGTTGCTTCTTCAAGTCATTATTCTCTTCCAAATATGCACCAGCTATTAACATGTCATCAACATAAAGTAGCAATATTATGAAACTCAATTTAACCTTCTTGAAGTAACAGCAATAATCAACGTTGCATCTAAAGTAGCCATTCCTTTGCATAAACCCATCAAATTTTTTGTACCACTGTCGGGGAGCTTGTTTCAATCGATACAAACTCTTCGTCAACCTGCAAACCATCTCTTCTCTGCCCTGTTTCATAAACCCTTCTAGTTGCAGCATGTATATCTCTTCCACTAAATCTCCATGAAGAAAGACAGTCTTCACATCCAACTGCTCAAGATATAACTCATTTGCTGCGACAATGCTCAACACTAACCGGATCGTAGTTAGTTTAACAACATGAGAAAAAATATTGGTGTAATCAATACATTCCTTTTGTTGAAAGCCTTTAACCACCAATCTCGCCTTGTATCTCTTTGAACTATCATGTTCCTCCTTGATTAGAAACACCCACTTGTTCTGTAGGGCTTTATTTCCTTAAGATAACTCGGCTAACTCCTAAGTTTGATTTGACACAAGTGACTTCATTTCATCTTTCATTGCTAGCTTCCATTTGCTTGCATATTTACCCTGACATGCTTCATCATAGCATTTAGGTTCTCCCGCATCTATCAACAACAAATATTGCAAGTACCTTCTATTTGGTACACGTGGGCGAATGGATCTTCGCAGTGTACTCTGGGCCTGTAGGGATCTTCTCAAAGCATTCCTAATTTGCGGATTCAGAACTCTCTAACCGATCGGACTCTGTGGTAATGGAACCTCATCCTTTGGTATAGGTTCTTCAACTTGGGACTGCACAACTTACTCTTTATCTTTCTGTCTACCACGTTCCATGATCTTACCACCTGATACATCCTCTAGCCCAAAGTAGTTTGTCTCTCTTTGCTCAGACGTCTGTGTGTTCCTTTCCTTGTACATGACCTTTTCATTAAAGACATCATCTCTACTTTTGATCATCTTGCGGTTTTGGTCATCCCAAAGTTTATATCCAAACTCGTCTTCACCATAACCCATCAAGGTGCACTTTACTGATTTGGCATCCAACTTGCTCCTTGAGTGATCACTTACATATATAGGAAACACAACCAAACACTTTCAAGTGACAAAGTTTTACTTCTTTCCCAATCCAGATCTCTTATGGTATAGCGAGGTCCAAAGGTTTTGATGGTCATCTGTTAATCAAGTGCACACTCATATGAATACCACAGTATGTATATATATATATATATATATATATATATATTATTTTATTTACTCATTAATTAATGTTAAACTTTTATAATAAATATTGAGAGAATATTATTTAAAGATACTCTTTTGATGTAAAATTTGGTGTGGAACGTTTGAGTGAAAAAATTTGGTGTAAGAATATTCCTTGATTGGTGTTATACATTGGAGATGACCTAAGAGGTAAATTCAACTACGTTGACTATCTTTTAATGAGTTATAGATTTAGAGTGGTGCTATTAGCACCCCTTTATTGATCTAATAATGCCCCTATTTTAAATTTATTTAATATTTTATTCATATCTCTTATTGAAATTACGTAAAAAGACATATAATTCCATAACAACTCTTCCTACCAACTAAATTATAATAAACCCTCCCACATCCACAAACAATTTGTTTACTGGATTTTTGTTTTTACATTTTAAACTCTAATTGTTTTTTTTTTTTTCCTTACATACAACCAATTGGAAGAAATGAAAACCACATCATGTTATTTAAAAGTAAATTTAAAGTTATTTATGTATTTTTTTTTTAAACAAACAATCTCACACTTGGAGGAAAATTCTCCACCCAAACCAATTCAGAAGAGCAAAACAAGGCAAATTCAGCCAGACCATGAGCTAACCCGATTACAAGATCTAGAGGAAAAAGAAACACCAATAAAAAGAAGATTGACAAGAGCAAAGCAATATCATTATTTTCGTATATATATATTTTTTCAAAGAAAAGTTTTTTCGTGGTAAAAATTTGTGGTTGACCATGATGAAAAACAACCGCAACAAAGGCAACTCAAACATTGTCGGAAAATCGTGGTCCAATTTCGTATTGCTTCATGACGAAGACACAATCGCAAAAATAGCTGGAGAAAACTTCGCGCCTATTTTTTGCAGTTCTTCAGGACAACACCAAGGTAGCGAAAACCTACGGAAGGTTTTTTGCGCCCAAACTTCGTAGTGGACCTAGACGACACTTGGACCATGACATCCTCTAGAAGGATTGCCGTGCCCATTTTTCGCGGTGGACTAAGACGGCACTTGGACCGCGACAATGAGAAGAGGAGACCTTCTCAAACGATCTAACACACTAACTTATATGCAGTATGTACAAGTGTGAAAATGGTGTGATGCACACTAAAATGACATTAAGAACACAAGTGAATGAATTGTGTGTGTGTGTGCACCTAAGTCTCTTCAAGAGTACAAGTCAAGTGATATACCTTTGAACCTCTTGTTCTTGAAGCTTTGAGATGCCGAGAAGATTGTTGAACACAAGAAGATCGTAATATACCCATTACAAAACATCACAATGTGGTTAGTCACATAAATAAGCCAATCACTAAATGGAGAACCTTACAACCATTTCATAATTTTTTAAAAAAAAATTTGACTTGTAACTACTTTTATGGCATTGATAACCATTTTTACTGTTTTAGTAACTATATTTACGGCATTGGTAACCATTTCACATTTTTAATTAATTTTTATCTTTCTCATATTTTTAATAAATAAAATCAATTCAAATTAATTTATTTCTTTTCAGATTTTTTTAATAAAAAACTTTATGACAAAAAATATATTTATTATTAATAAAAAAAAAAGAATAAATATAATCCATTTAATAGGTTTTATATGTAACTTACCCGATTGTTAAAAATTGAAAGCAAAAGTATAAAATAGTGAAAACATCAAACTCATAATGTTTATTGTTTATATAATTTAATTTATTTACTTATTTAAAAATTTATATTTGAATAATATTATATTGTTAATATTTAACCTATTTAAACTGAATAACAAATGGAATCTTCAAGTCTATGAATTAGGAAAGTTTGATTGACCAAATTATTGGACTAGTAGACCAAATTATTTTTCCTTTAGATAAATAATCTTTTACTTTAACTTTTTTGGACTGCTAAAATATCAGTTTATACAGTACCTACAATATTTACTTCATCAACATTATTTTGTTTTTATTTTTATTTTTATTTTTTTGCATTTCATTCACATGTGGTTGGTTTTTCATAGACCACAAGTGATGGAAGATTCAGATGCTGAATACTTGGTTATAAATATCTGTATATGTACAGATATATCAAGCTCAAAAAGGAAGTGATCTCCTTCCTGGTTATTTTTTATGGAAAAAGTACGTCTTCTTATTGCAAATCATCTTCACCAATTTGTAGTTTATATCAAGCTCAAAAAGGAAGTGATCTCCTTTTGTCTTCAGTGAAATGGGTTCTAAAATAATTGTAATGTGGGTTGTATTCATTGCATGGATTGTTCTAACTTCTAAAGATTAATGGGATTTATTAATAATAAGAGCCATTTACCAGTACCACCAAGACACCAAGGCATATATCGTGGTAGTTATCTAATGTTATTGAAAAAAATTTACTAAAGTAAAAAAGATTTGAAAATACATTACTGCAGTCCTAAAACAAGGACGATTATTATGGTATGGGATAAATGAATATTATTTAATGTCAGAGAAATGAAATTTAAATGAAATGAATATTATTTAATGTCAGAGCCACACGGCCCACAGTCCCACACCCTTTATTATAATTCCATAGAAATTTACAAGAACGATTTGTCTTTGAGAAAATTCAATAATTGTGGTCGAGTCTACGTACACTCTACAACCACTCCAATAATTGTGGAAAATTCGATCAGAATGAAACCCACACGGTTTTGGAAAAATCAATAAGAGAAGAGAGAGTGATAAGGTTGCTTCATTTTAGTGGTGGAGACTGGAGTCCACATCAATAATTGTTCAAAAAATCAATCAAAGAAGCACTAGCTCAAAGCAAATTCTACCGGAAAACCAAACCAGTCTGAATCTTGCTTTCTCTAATCGTTTTCCTTTCATTTCTCTGTTTCCACCCCTGCCCCAATCGGATCGAGTTTGGGACAGAAATTGAAAAACCGTACGAATCACAGGTCAGGTTTAGAGCAACTTGTAAAAAATGGATTTCGGGTTTGGAGCGGGTGGATCTGGCCCGTATCTGACCCGTTGCCACCCCTACTTCCGACTTGAATGAGATTGTGGTGAGTATAATTGATCCAATTGGACTCTAAACACAGGAATACAGGATAAGAGCAAGGAAGAATTAAAAATAGTCTAATCTTCCTTTGTCGGTTCACCAAACACATAAATCAAGATCAATTTAATTCAATGTACTACTAGCTTTATTGATGGGCCCAATAGTCTTATCAAAATGTCCTGTTCGCTGCTTTTATTCTGTAATGACCTACTGGACCCATTAATCCTATAAAAAAAATGTTGATTTTGATATCGATTCATGTGCAAATGCATAAGAGGAATAAACTTTTGAAATATGCATGCGTTATGATGACAGACAACTAGACAAGACCATTATTTGAGTTGAAAAACAAGAATGACAAAAAAAAGAGCAAACAAAATGATATTGTATAAGCTATATATTCTTTAAACAATTCCTGTGATTTGCAGCACAAATTAATTAGCAACGTTTCATTTAAAAAAAATTATAACAACAGCAACAATAGTGAAGATTAAATTACAACAACAACAGAAAGTATATACATATATCAATTGTCCATCTCAGATGAATAGTTAAGATACATTTTTTTTTAAAATTTTATTAAATTAATAATAAGATGTCGACATTATCTTTCAAGGTGTTAAAATCTTAACCGTCAAATCCTAATGAGAGGTGAGGTTGATATAAGTTAAAAATAAAGTTATTTCCGTATGTAAAAAAGAAACCACAAAGAAGTATGGTGTTATATATTTATTATAAAATTAAAGATAGTAGGATTTTTGCTGTTAATTATTAAATTGGGGTGTGATGACCAACTATGTTCTTAAAAATTAAAATTAAAGGAGTGAACTTACTAAAAGACACCTTCAATTAGTTTTTAAATATATATATATATATATATATATATATATATAATAAGAATAATGTTATAAGATCTAAAAATTAACCCAAATGACTTGACAACTAATTTATATTTTGACATTTTATTCACTACATCTCATGATTTATATAATTATGACAAGTCACTTGATATATCATTCGGTTAATTTTTGGATTAATTCTTTTAGATTATATAGTATTTACTCTAATTTCTTGAATGAAATAATTATTTAATTTGTATATTATTAATTTATAAATAACTAAAAACATTTTAAATATAAAATTATAGTTTCATATGATTATTAAATAAAATTTATTTAATATAGAATTGAAAAAAAAAATAAAAATAAGTCCCACCCAAGCGGATTATATTTTTTTTGAACAATGAGAGCTTTATAAAAGCCACAAAGGCAGAGCACCAGAGAGGCACACAAAAGACATAGCAGGCCACTGCAAAAACAAACAACAGAGCCGCAGCCACAAAGCAACCAAGCAGAAACAAAAAGCCCAACAAAGGCGAGACAAAGCACAGAACAAACAAGAAGAGAAAACGGGAAGACAGAGCTAAAAGGATTAGAAGAAATCCCAAATCATCACATCAAACCCATCAAAATGGTGGTGGTGGGTTCCGATTTGTGTGGGATCATGGTGAGTCCAAATTAGGGAGTCCAATCTAAACATATGATAGAGTAAGGGTGAATTAAAAATAGTATAATCCTCTTTTATTCCGGATAAGTTATCCTGTTCGCCAAACACACCCATATTGGGACTCATGAATCACGATGAATTTTCTATTAAAAAAATTAATTAAAAAAGCTCTTTTCAATTTTTTTTGTATCGTTTGGTTGTCACCCGGTAGAGCTTTTAGATGATTAAAAAGGATGTTTTACGTCTACTTGGAGAAGCCCAAATTTAAAGCTTTTCCAAGTAGATCTTTTGGAGTTTTTTTAATAACACTAAAATCTCCGATATAACCCTATAATTTAATATTTGCTAGAGTATTTTGGTAATTCTATCATTAAAAAAGCTCTCTTTTAATTGACAACCAAACGATCAACGACTTTTATTTAAAAGCTCTACCTCTAAAAGATCTACTGCAAAAAGATCTACTTGAGAAGCTCTCCCAAACATACTTTAAAAAGCTGGGCAGACGAAGCCAACACCAAAACAGAGCATAATAGCCTAGTACAGCATAAAAGAAACTAAACAGCAAAACAAACAACTGAAACCCCAGCCACACCAGAAACCCAAACGCAAAGAAACCAGACAGGAACACAGAACCATAGACCAAGAAAACAGTGAAAAGGGGATCAAAACTCCTCCCAGATTATTAACTTATAGTTACATGTTACAAACAAAAAAAAAAAACACAAATTTCACAATTAACTGTCACCAAATCAAATCCGCAACACAAGAACAACAACAGCAGCGGTTGGAGCAATTCGAATGTGCCCAAATAGAAATCGAATCAAATCCAACACAACAATATAATTTTTTTTTATTTTTAAGAAAACCTATTTTTTTTTCTAAATTATGACAGTGATTAACTGTTGTGTAAGGATTCCCGTAGTTTTTAATTGGCTTATTTCGTGATCAAACCATATGTGGGGATTATGTAAGGGTAGCTTAGGAATGTGTTCAAGCTCAAGGCCCTTGCAAGTGTTAAGCACTCCAAAGGTAATACTCTAAGTGCTTACTTGTCTTAAAGATATAGTTGCACACACTCACAACTCATGCATATCTCATGCATATGTTTTATCCTTGTATGTTGTGTGTCTTATTTGTGTGCTTTAATGTTCATTAACATCTCTTCTTGCATGTTAGTTTGATTGCATCTTGCATATCCAATTGCCTTGTCATGCTTAGACTTAGGATTGCATTTTTGCATTGGGCGCTCCCAAAAGCACTCTACAGAAGCACTATACGAACAGCCCCTGTTGGGCGCTGTACAGACCTGATCGATTTAATTCGGTCACTGTACGAGCGCTGTACAAAGCATTGTACAGGGCGCTCTACGTAGAGCGCCCCTCTGTTTTCTCGTGAGAACAGAGCAGGGGCGCTGTACAGGCGCTGTACAGAAGCGCCCTACGTACAGCGCCCAAGGCAAAATAGTGGTGTCACTTATCAAAACGACCACACTTCATTTTGGCACCCTATATATATGCCACTTTGACTTTAGGTCAATAATAAGAGTTCATATTCAGATTTCATACTTATGATATTTTTCAAAGAGAAGAAAAATTCTAAGAACTCATTTTTAATTACTCAAACACTTTTTCATGATCATCAATCATCATCTAGCATCATCTTAGATCATCTAGATGTCATCTTGCATGGATTCTTCATCATACTTTGCTTGGTAAGCTTTTCACTAATATCTTACATATTTTGTGTTTCTCTTAACAAGCAATCTCAATTAATTACTTGTATGTTATTTTATATACTTTGAATACAAGTTTGAGATTAGTATGATGTATGTTTGAAAAGTTGTATTGTGATAGCTAATTAGGTTTTGTGCTTAATCTTGATTAGCTAAACTATTTAACATGTCATTTAGTTTGTGATATCTAGGATTGTTCTAATTGCATATTAATCATCTTAGATAAGCATATAGGGTTTCCCTTGCTCTATGTTGCATTTGGATATTCATATATTCACTTAGGGTGTTATTCTCTTCATAGAGAAAGTAAGTCTTGTGTGTAGCATCCGGGATTAGGTTGCTTAGATCGCAAGCAAATTGGACTAGGTTCACTCATACCGGGATTAGGTAGGTGTGTGATTACTTCCGGGATTAGGTTGTAATCGTTTTACACATTTAGTGGATTCGAGGTTCGAGTGTGGCTTACTTACTAGCCCGTGGTTTTTCCCGTGAGGGTTTCCACGTAAAAATCAAGTCTTATTTAATTTCCGCATTTTATACTTGATTTGTTGCTTTATCTAGTTAGGGGTAAATTCGTAATTTTGACTTAATACGAAAAATTGGGTAATAAGCTTAAAATCTATTCACCCCCCTCTAGATAGTTTTATACACACCGTGCTATAATTTGTTTCATGTTGTATTACGTAAGAACTTACTTGAAAATCGAAAACTTGTCGTGGCGTTAACGGAGCTTGAACGTACAGTCGCTCCAAGTGGCGTCGACAATGAGAGAAAAACAGTCAAGGCAAAGGCGCGAAATTGACAGGCTCGGGAGGATGGTTGCTGTAGGTGGCGGCATCGGCTGGCGACGGGGCGGCGGCATCAATGAACGACGGAGTCTCTTTTTCTTTCTCTCTCTCTTTATGTTTCTGTTTCTGTTGCCTGAAAGTCTGAAATCCTAACAAGAGCCAAAAACCTAATTTTTTATTTTTTATTATTTCATTTAATTTAGGGGTAAACTTGTACAAAATGGGTTAAAAGTGATAAAAACAATAAAATATAAATTGATGGCTAAAAACAATAAATCCATAATTTTTTTGGCTTTTTACGAATTCACCCCTATAATATAATATAGAGGAAATTGCAAGAAATTATCAAAAAAATTTATTGACTTATTGTTTTGAGCCAAAAGTTTATTTTTTATTATATTTGTTATCTTTGGGCTTGAATTGCCAGAATTGTCCTCCATTTTGTTTAAATTGCCCCAAAATTCCCTCTTCGGTCCTGATACCCACATTTCAAAATCAGAAATCTCTCTCTCTCTCTTTGATAATTTCAAAATCGGATCTCTCTCGTGGCTTTCTCTTCGGCTACCGTCATCTATCAGCGTCTCTATCTTCGTCTCTCTTCAACCAAAACCCAACGGCGAAGTCTCAAAATCTCCTCAATTCACGTCACCTGTAAGAAAACCCAAAGACGTCTTCTTCTCTTTCTTCGTCTCTCTCTTCAACCATAACCCAGAAGATTGAAAACCCAGAATACGTCTCTCTCTCTCTCTCCTAAGATTTCGAAACATACGCTTACAGGTGATTTCACTTTAAGCTTCTTTGATTTAATCTTTTATTTTTGTTCCATTTTCTTTTTTTTGAACAAACCCTAGACCCTCCTTCCTGTTCTTGTCCTACATCTAAGGTTTTTATTATTATTTCATTTTATTTTGGTTTAATTAGTCTCATTCAATGTTTGCGTTTTCATCTTCTAAAAATCCCCAAATTTCATGCAGAATTCAAGCTTCTTTGGCACCCGGGTCTCGCTCGCTCGGTGCTGAAATTCGGTGCGGCGCAGCTCATGTAGTTCCCTGTTGGTTCGAACTCCTGGCATCGCGAGCAGACGTGGTTGGTTTTTTTTTTTTTTGGAAGAGTAATTAGTTGTTTCTTCAATTTGATTTGTGTAAATAATGCTTGTTTTGACTAACTGGTTGTTAAAGATCAATTAAGAACAGCCTCTTTGTATTGTTTTAGTGAAATTTGGGAATGTTTTCTGGTTTTTATTAATATATTTATATAGTTTGTGAAATATTCTTACATTTTATATAGGGCACGGTTTGTGTTGGCACTTGATAAGTATGAAAAAATGAAAGAAAAAAAAAAAAAAATCATAGAATGCTTATCTAGTAGTTTGTAAAATGATCTTATCTAGTAGTTAGTAAACAATCATTTGTAAAATGATCTTATCTAGTAGTTTTTTATTTGGTTTTTGGTTGATGCTTTGCTGAATCTGTAAGGATTTCTTCGATTTTGTACTGGTTACTGTTGTAAAGGCTGTGGCTACACCCGATTTAGCGGTTGAATTGCCGTTAACTACTGAGAATGTTGAGAATGTATTGGATGAAGTTCGACCATATCTCATAGCGGATAGGGGGAGCGTGGCGTTACATGAGATTGATGGAAATATTGTACAGTTAAAGCTTCAGGGTGTAGGGTCTAGGGTTTCTAAGTGTGTCTATCTGCTGTTTTTACCATTATTGGTCTTTGTTGAATATGTTAAAGATTGAGAAGTTGAATCTGGGTGTACTTCAAACATTTTTTATGTAGAAAAATTTCAATTACTTGAATTAGACTTGGATAATTGAAGTAGTTTGTGATATTGTGTTCAAAGCAATAATTAATTATAGGAGCAATGTTGAAATTTTCATTCTTTTTCAAGGTTATATGTTTGGAGGTTTCTTTTTTTTTGAAAAGCAACCTTTATTGAAAAGGCCAAAAAGCCAAGCACAACAAAGGAAACACACCACAGCATCAAAAAACTGCGACAGGGGCGCACAACAAGGCCCCTGTCGCTAAATTTTGACAGAGCAAAACAAACAAAGAAGGCAAACAAAGCCAAGCACAACACAGAAGGCAAGCAAAACACCCAACCCAACAGCAACAACAGCCAACGACAGAGCAACACAACCACACCAGGCCCCTGAAAAACATAGAGCAACCCACGACCACCAACAACACAGCAAGACAGAAACCACTTCAGCGATTGACCATCCCCACCAGCACCCTTTTTGCCAGAACAAACAGAACAGAGCAGAAACAAAGCTAAACACTCCATCGCACCTCCTTTCCACCTGCAGCTCCCTTTTTAGCAAGAGAATCAGCGAACTGGTTAGACAATCGTGGGCAAAACTCCACTGAAGCTTGACCAAACGAATCCAAACAGTTACATATATACTAAATATTCTGGGCATGCCTATCACCTCCCATACCCCTATTCTTCACCCAGTCCACAGCCGTTAAACAATCACTAGCGATGATGATGCTCCTCCTCGCCAGATCAGTTCTTGAGCCCACAATTTCGCACGCCTTTGCAATTGCAAGAATCTCAGCTGTTGTCGTATCTTGAACACCCACAAAAGAGGAGAAAAGACACAAAACCTTACCGCGATGATCTCGTAAGACCCCACCTATACCAGCTTTTCCACTCGATCCCCACACTGAGCCGTCTACATTAAACAAAAGGCTATTGGTATCAGGTGGTCTCCATTTCTCAAGCCTGTCCGGTTTCTTTTTAGAAACCTCCGAACATCGATCAACTACATTCAACAGAATTAACGTTATGGGGTCCGACGATCCTTTCCCGAAATGTTTAAACCACCACCCAACTCTGAATCTCACTACATCCTCTACCCTAACCATGTCAGCTTGAGTATTCTTGAAGACCACATTGTTACGCATCTCCCAAACTGACCAAACCACCGTAAAAAACATAGAATTCCAAGCTCTGGAACTTTGTGTATGAGTACATAGAGTCGGCCACTCCTTCCACCACTCAGCCAGGGTAGAGGGCACGCAGCTGTTACAACCCCACCAACTGATACATTTTTGCCAGACCTTCCAAGTCCACTTGCACAACAGAAAAAGATGGTCTCCAGACTCTACTTCTTCTTGACACAACGAACAAACAGAATTAGCGAGAGGAAGCATTCCAAATTTCAACAACGTCTCATCCACCACAATTTTCCCATGAAGCAATTGCCAAACAAACATTTCAATCTTAGGAGGGCATATACCCAGCCATACATCCTTAAAAAATGCCCTTCCTTCGCCTCCTCCAATTTCCTTCGGAAAGATTTAACCGAAAACTGCCCTGAAGGCTCGTAGACCCATCTAAGAGAATCCTCAACCGTATCCATAATTTTGATAGACCTTAAACACTCAACAAAGTTCATCCACTGACTGATCTCCCAATCGAACAGATTTCTTCTTAATGTCACCTCCCATCTCCACTCCAAACCTTCTCTCCTCCCATACTCTCTAACTGCCCCCTCTTTATCTCTTGCAAGAACAAAAATTCTTGGGAAAGCTTCTTTCAGAGTAGACCCCTCAATCAAGATATCAGACCAAAGTCTTACTTTATCCCCCTTTCCGACCCCTACTTTCAAACCCTCTTTCAGGATAACAGCCGAAAGAGTACCTTCTTGAAACAAATTAGCAACCAAATTAGCAAACCCCGATCTTTTTACACCACACACCCAATCCCACCTAAGCTTGTCCTTCTGGATACCATATTTCACACAAACAACCCGCTTCCATAACGACTCGGACTCCACCCCAAACCTCCACACCCATTTAGCTAACAAGGCTTTATTCTTGCAAACCATGGATCCAATACCCAATCCTCCTTCCTTCTTACTCTTTCGCAGAATTTCCCACTTAACTAGATGCAATTTTCTCTTATTAACTCCATCTCCCCAAAAGAAATCCCTTTGGATCCTTTCAATTTTATTAGCAATGGCCACTGGCATTTTAAAAACTGACATCATATATACTGGAAGACTAGCCAAAACAGATTTGATGAGCACCAAACGCCCCCATTTATTAAGAAAAATTTTCTTCCAAGGCGCTAGATGCTTCTCCACCCTTCTAACCAAGTCCGCCCAAAACAGCTTCGAGCTCGGTCTTCCCCCAAGCGGAATCCCTAGGTATTGCAGCGGCAAAGAAGCCTCCTTGCACTGGAAAATGTTGGCCCAATTAACTTGAAGATGGTTTCCTTTACCTACTTTGACTATGCTTGTTTTTCAAAAATTCAAGCGTAGCCCCGAAATAAGTTCATAACACCTTAAAACCCTTCTCGCATTACAAAGACACTGCTCCGTGGGTTGAAGAAATAGAATGGTGTCGTCTGCGAACTGAAGATGAGTGATTTGCACCGCCCCCTCACCTAGAATGGCCCTTTTCACCAAATTCAACTCTGCAGCTTTTCTAAACAAAGCATTTAGTCCCTCCGCTACCACAATAAACAAGAACGGGGAGAGAGGATCGCCTTGGCGAAGACCCTTTTCTAATCCAAACTCAGAAGTTGGCTTCCCATTAACAAGAACCGAAACTCTAGGAGTCGAAATACAACATTCAACCCACCTTCTCCATTTTACTCCAAACCCCATCTCCTTAAGCATATCATCAAGAAAGGTGTGATCTAAGGTGTCATAGGCCTTCTCAAAGTCTAGTTTCACCAACAGACCACCTTTTCCTTTCCCCTTCCTCCACTCATGAATAATCTCGTATGCTATCACAAAACTGTCGAGAATTTGCCTGTTTCTAACAAAAGCCATTTGAGACTCCCCTATCACCGAATTAATTACCCTCTTTAATCGATTCGCAAGAATCTTGGCAATAATTTTATACATACACCCTACCAAACTAATTGGTCTAAAATCCGCTACTACCTCCGGATTGACACATTTGGGGATCAATGTAATAAAGGTCTTATTTATCTCTTTCACCACTGCTCCATCCCTATGGAACTCCTCTAGAAACTTCAAGAAGTCTTCCTCTATGACCTCCCAATTTGCCTTCACAAAACCCATATTAAATCCATCCGGACTTAGAGCTTTATTCCCATCACAACTCCCAATTGCTTCCTTAACTTCACTCAAACTGAATTTTCCTTCCAGCCACTCTTTGTCTCTTTCTGAAAATTTTTTACACAAACTGCCACTAATCTTAGGTCTTTGCCACTTAGCATTCCTATACTGATTTTCAAAGTGGTCCGCTACTCTCAAACTGATTTCTTTCTTGTCTGAAACTGTCCCTTCCTCAAAAACTAATCTGTCAATAAAGTTTCTTCTACGACGGTAACTCGCAACACAATGAAAATACCTAGTATTCCTGTCCCCATTTAACAACCACTTGACCCTCGATTTCTGAAGCCATTCTTGTTCCTTAGACCTAAGAGCTTTCCAGAACTCAGCCAAGGTCGTCATCCTATCTTGACGAAGAGTTTCCATCCATCCACCTACTGCAGCTAACTCATCTATTTTCCCCAGCTGCCCCTCCAAAATCTTCGTCTTGGAATTGCTTTGCTCACATCCCATCGCCCATCTTTTGATAAGAGCTTTGGCAGCTTTTAATTTGTGTTGTAACACATAGCTACTCGTCCCTACCATCTTATTGACAACCCAACCTTTCTTAACCTCTACCATTAGATTCTTATCTTCCAACCAAATATTATGAAACCGAAAAGGTCCCGGCCCCCATTCATCCTCACGATTACCCAAAGAAATTGCACTATGATCAGAAATCGTCATAGGATAACCAGTCTGAACTAAATTTGTAAACCAAGATAAAATAATGGGAGAAACTAGAAAACGATCTAACCTTGCCCACACTCCGTCAGCTCTGTTATTTGACCATGTGAACGCCACCCCCCTCATCGGAATGTCCTTCACCTCTAATTGGAGAATGAATTGATGAAAATTTCTGGCTGACCATTTATCGCAGGAATTTCCTTTTCTCTCAGAATCATTTAAAACGGTATTAAAATCTCCCCCAAGACACCACGGCTGCCCGAAGACCTGCTGAATACTTAGAAGATACCCCCATAATTTCTTCCTATCCGCTTCAATATTCGGAGCATACACATTACAAACTATCAACTCTTTTTGTAACTTAATCAGTTGCCCAACCAGAACAATACACCATTGGTTGGATAAACAGTGAGACACCGAAAAAAGCTCTTCATTCCATAAGGTCATCAACCCCCCAGGTGAGCCAATAGCCTCTACCCCCACACCTCTCGTAAGTTGGTTTCCTCCGATACTCCTAATAAGGCTGTTATCAAAGACATCCCTCTTAGTTTCCTGAATAAACAAAATCGCAGGATTAAACTTCATCACCACCTTCTTAACCTTCCTTCTCTTCACCTCCTTGCCAAGCCCTCTCACATTCCATGATAAAAGTAACATTAAATAACTAGAAACCCCAAAAACACTGTCTCCAATTAAGACAACCATTACTCATTTAATCTGTCCTCATCTTCTTGCTCCCTCGAACTCAAATACAGCATAACTTCTGCCTCCCTACCATTGAAATCTATTCCCAACGTTATTCCTGTGTCAATCACTTTCTTGACTTCCTCTGCCAAGTCCCATCTGCGTCTTCTACCAATTCCATCTCCACCCTCTATAATATCATGACAAGTTCTGGCCTTAAAATCAACCCCAAGTTCTGCACCTTTCTCATAAACTTTTGTAATCTCCTCATCGAGATTCCATATAACCTCTTTACATCTCCTCTTAGGACCAGACTGATTGGGCGGCTTGGATTTTCTTGTCTTCATGGGATGGCTCTTAACCCTTGGATCAAGACCTTTTCCTCTTCTCTTTTTATCCTGGTGACTCTTCTTCCTGTCCACGGCACCCATCTCCAAATTGATCGTAGAAATCACCTCCAAATCTCTTTGATCTTCGATACTCTTATCACGACTAGAATTTCCTGAGTCTTGGCTCCTCAAATCAATACATAAGCTAATCCCCTGCCCATCTATCTTTCCTTGAGAACTCACTTGTGTTTCAGCAACAAAACTGTCGTGAGTCTCCACAGAACCTATCAAATGGCCTTGATTATCTGATAGTGAATTATCACTCATAAAAGAACTCCCGTTTTCAATAACATAAGGCCCATCTCTCTTCTCTGTAATTGCCCTGATTTTGGTTATTGGACTGGGCTCACCATTCTTCAAACTAATATTGTTTGCTCTGTTGCAATCCACTTCCCTTACCTTTGAATTCTCCCCCACAAAAAATTTGGGCCTTTGCTAAGCATAAGACCCGGCCCGGAAGAGCTGGACTCTTCCTCTGAGCTCTGTGATTTCCTCCTTTTCCTATCAATTCCAATCCTGACCCCACTTTTACACATGGGAAACCACAGGGATTTCGGATATATCTTATATTCTGTGTGTTCACATTCTTTGAAGGTAAATATCTTCACTATAAGCTAATGGGTTGTCTTTTTTGTAGCTTAATCATTGACTGCTTTTATCATTTGTTTTTATTTTATACTTATTTATATTCTTGACTGTTTATCTCGTGTTTTTGAAATTGGGTTTGTTTGTGAGCCTAAAAGTCCTAAGATTTAATGAAATGCTATGAGATTTATCATTTATGGCTCTAGCTATTGCTTTATAGGCACAAGTTTTTAGCTTTCTAATGGGTTATATTTTGAATATTTTATTGGAGGTCTTTTCATTTCATTGCTTGAATTGATTTTTCCATATTCATCTCTATGTTTAGTAGGTTTTGGATTGTTTCTTCATCCAATTCCAGCATTAGTTACCTGTGTAATAGTACGGTGAATGCAATATCTTTGTCGGCAACTTAAAGCAATCATGGAAGAGAGCTTTGTACCATTTCGCGGAATCAAGAATGATATTCAAGGGAGATCGTTATGTTATAAGCAGGACTGGACTAGTGGCTTTAGTGCAGGCTTTAGGTATATGTTTCTCAATTCATGTAATAGATCTATAAAAGCTTCTAATACCAAAACAAGTAAATTGCAATTGTAATGGAAACAATATTGCAATTGTGAGTCTAACATAAATTGTTTTCATTTTAGCTCATGAACTTATTTTTGAATCTGTTGGTATGTTAATAGTCATAATTGGTACCTGCTGAATCTGTTTTGGAACATTTCACACAATCCCTCTTGGCATTCTGTTAAGAATCACGGACAAAGCAAAAGTTCAAGCAAAAACTCTCTCTTGAGGTAGATCCGGAGCCGAACGACGTTCTTGAAGGAGGGATGACTAAAAGGAGTAACATGACTAAAAGGAGGGATATAGGATTCCCAGGAACTTGTTATTGTTAACTTGTACATGCCTCCAAACACATATAATGTAATGATGAGTAATTTATTATACCATACACATTCCAAGTGTATATCATGTAATTCCGAGTAATTTATACAATATAGTGAAGTTCTTCTAACTTTTCTATTTTTATGTGATTACACTATAGAGAGATGATTTGGAAAGTAAACTGATGTGTAACATGGAAATCAAATGACATGTAATTTAGAAAGCAATTGACATGTAACTTGAAAATCAATTGGTATGTAAATTGAAAATCAACCGACATGTAACTTGGAAATCGATTTTCAAGTTACATGTCCGTTGACTTTCCAAGTTACATGTCAATCGTATGTCAAGTTACATGCTAGTTGTATGTCAAGTTACATGACAATTAATTTTAAGTTATATGCTGGTTGATTTCAAATTACATGCCAGTTGTATGTCAAGTTACATGCCCGTTGACTTTCCAAGTTACATGTCAGTCGTATGTCAAGTTACATGCCCGTTGTATGTCAAGTTACATGACAATTAATTTCAAATTACATGCCGGTTGATTTGAAGTTACATGCCAATCGTATGTCAAGTTACATGTCATTTGATTTGAAGTTACATGCTAATCGATTTTCAAGTTACATGTTAGTTATATTCAGGAAGTTACATGTTAGACGTATTCAGGTTACATGCCCGTTATTTAAATTTGAAGTTACATGCCAATTAGTTTCCAACTTACATGTCAGTTGAAAATCAAGTTACATGCCAATTAATTTGGTCTAAAACTACACTAAAATCATGCTCAGCTAAAAATGTTTTTTCCCTGTACATGTGAATTACTAAACATGCTGTTTAGTTTTCTTTAAACTACATTATTTTGTCAATCAGCTGGAAGTGTCAAGACTACATGCATGTCAAATTTATATCTCTTTTTTCCACTCCAAAGCTTTAAAATTTACACACAAAACCGTCAAAAACTAAAGAACACAACAAGAATCAAGCTATAGTTCCCGGTTTATAATTAAATTCTCAAGCTATCTCATCTACCCAAATCTCTCAAGAAGGAGCCTGCAAGCTAGGAGCCAACAGCTAAGGACATAGAATTCATCACCTATTTTCAAACAATAAGGCTAGAGGATCCAAAAAAGTGACCCAAATTTTGGACCCGAACCTATGTGGCAACATCATATGGGATCTTTAGGAAGAGTGACGTGAGCCCATGTTGTGTCATGTGTGTGATGTTGCCACATAGGTTTGGATCTAAAATTTGTGTCATTTTTTTGAATCCTCTAGCATTCAAATTGGCAAAACGACCACTGTTAAGTTCGATACCAATAACACGAAACCGTGTTTTATTTTTTTCTTTTAAAGATGGGAGAGTGGGACGGGTGTTGGTACCGAGGGAGAAAATTTATATTTTTTAACTGTTCACAAAATGATTTGACTCATCAAAAATATGTATTTTAATAATTTTAATGATACCCACTTTGATATACATATTTAATTTATTAAATTTAATTATTAATTAATACATTTAACTAATTTAAACTTGACTTAATTAGTAAATCTAGAGCAATTAAATACATTACATAAAAATTAATTATTATTGTATAAGTTAATTAATAAAAATTAATTAATATTGTATAAATATGTATTGGGGGAATATTTTGGATAGATGCTCTTTTTTAATGTTTTTGATGTAATATTTGGTGTTTGGGTTGAAAATGCTCTCAGTAGACAAACAATCTTTCAAAAAGAAAAATAAAGATAGAATTAGTGGACAATTAAAGTCGTTTGAAAAGAAAACAAACAATCTTTTAAAAAGAAGAAGAAGACAATACTGCTTTAAGCAAACAAACCTAGACTTTTAAGCCTTCTGGAAGCCATGCCAAAATATATCTACAAAAGCAATTCTACATGTGCTAAATATTGCTATCTGGAATTTGTAGAAAAGTATTGCATGACCATTGACCAAGACTTTGGCGCTCTATTATTGATGGATTACTAGTGGAAAACTCTAGCTTCATTTATCATTTTAGGGATAAATTGGTAAATTCAGTAATTTAGTGATGGTGGAATTCGAATTGTTTGGCTTAATGAGCAAAACAAACAAAAAGGAATTGAGATTCCCTTTCCCATTCCAACCTCAATTCCACACCAAACACTGCCTTAGTGTTTTTCAGCAAGTAAGTTGTCTATGTTATTATGATTTATGAAAAATGTTTTCTGACATAGTCTAGTCTAGTCAACCGTATGCCTTTGGTACTACTTTGGAAATTCATAGAGAAAGTGTTAGATGACCAAGACTTCACATCATTAGCAATAGTGTACATATGAAAACTTTCAAAATCACTTAACTAGCTTAGCGGGGGGAATAGGGTAGCTTACAAAGATACTTTAAAATCATATCAACGTGCTTAGGAACAGGGGAGGACCTAGGATTTTGTATCTTCGTTGCCGAACTAAATTTATTTAAAGATTAAATTATCCTTATTTATTTAACATAAATTAATTATATATTAAAAAAAAGGTAGAAACATGTTTTTTTTTTTTTATTTTTTTTTTATTTTTTTTATTTTTAAAGAGTAATTCTAGGCTTTCTATTTTTTTTTTTTTTTCTAAATTCTTTTCTAAATGATGTGGCATTTGAGTTATCAACATCAAATTACTCACCACATAATTTCATTATTTACAAGATATGTTGACAACTTACATACCACATCATTTGAGAAAGAAATTTAGGAAACCTAGCATTACTCTTTTTAAAAGCATATTTTCTTTCTTAGGTTTTCAAAATACATCACTTTAATCCATTTTGCCAAACTACTAATGGTCAACTATGATTATTTGTATAAAAAATATGACTTTGCTCTTGTTAATATATAATATAAGTTAAAAATGTCAATTTTACCCTTATATATTTTTTGTTATTACACATTTATTTTCCATAATTTATTTCAAATACTTTCCGAATATTAATATTTTAAACGATTTATATGTTAAAAATTAAATTTATAAAATTAAATTAACAAAAAAAAGACAATTTTATTTTCAAAATAAAAAATATTTTTTCTAACGGATCTCCATCCACAGATAGATGGACTTCCACCATCAATGGTGGAGATCCTTCACCTTTGATTGATATTTTATTTTTAAAAAAATTAATTTAATTGTCATGTATTATATGCAAATGATCAAAATGACTCTAGCTCCGTTATGTTTTACTAACATTTGACTAACGGAATGACTAAATTGATATATTTTGAAAAAAAAAATATAGGGACTAAAGTATCTAATATGACAAAGAACGTTTAAAAATGTGACATTTTGAAAAAACATTAGGGAATTTAGTGAAATTACCCAAAATAATTAAAATCACAACTGAAGCTCTAGCTTAATTTGAAAAAACGTCTGGTATAAATAATTGAAAACAGTATTCCCTCTCTCTCTCTCTCTCCATATATATATATATATTATGTATTTAATGAAATTGTTTTAAAAATACTTTTTTAATATATTGTAAAAGTAAAAATAATATTATTTGTAGTTATATTTATTATATTATATATATATATATATATATTATCGAAAACAATTAAATTGATATTTTTTATCTATTAAAATAATTAAATAAATATAATTGATAATTTATTTATTTAATTCAAATAATATACACTTTTTAATTTGATGGGAGTGTACGGTATACACCCAAAACACTGAATTGGGAGGAGAGAGAGAGAGAATTGAGATATGTGAGAGAGGGGATATTGATGTAATATTGTTGTCTGAGTCTGTCTTTGGTGTACTCTAAATTGTTGTCTATTGTGTGTTGTTGATTAATTAAATAATATAAAATTAATTATATATTTTTTTTATTCTTACAAAAGCTGTAATTGTATAAAGTTATACACTTTCACGAGGTCCGCAGACAACTTTGACCAAGACATTGTCAAGACGCATGTATGTACTGGTCTAATGGTCTTTAAGAAATTTCAGTAGAAGAAGCATATATGGTATGGGGCCATGGGCTGCTGAATAATCAACGCGTTGGTGAATTGGTCCTGTGGAGTAATTATATAAAGGACAAAGATCAATATAGAATGTAAACAACAATTTTATTTGAAATGGGATTGAGTGAAATGTGTCTCCGATTGGTGCTGGTGCAGCTGCTACTGTTAATTGTAGCTAATGCAGCACTGACAACAACTCAATTAGCCCAACCCAAGCTTGACTGCCTCAAAAAATGTGGAGACCTTGAAATCAAATTTCCATTCGGCACAGAAGAAGGTTGTTTCCTAAATGAAGATTTCTTTATCAATTGCAGCCTTTCTAAACCATTGTTGCGGCGTTCAAATATCCTTGTCACCGACATAAACATAGAAGGCCAGTTGCAAGTCCAGAGCTTTGTATCAAGAAACTGCTACAATGAAACACATAAGATCAAGAACAGTACGGCCAGGTTTCGCATGGGCCAATTCACCATCTCTGAAGCCCAAAATAAGTTCACAGTCATTGGCTGTGATTCTTATGGATACATCAAAGGTAAGATAGGTGAGAAAAATTATAGCGCGGGGTGCATATCCTCGTGTGAGAGGCTAGTTGACGTTACTAATGGATCTTGCTCTGGCTTTGGATGTTGCCAGATAGATATCCCTAAAGACATGAAACGAATTACAGTCAAGGCCTATAGCTTTGAGAGGCATAAAAATGTATTGCAGTTCAATCCATGCAGCTATGCGTTTGTTATTGAAGATAGCCAATTCAATTTCTCCTCCAGCAATCTGTCCACTATAACAAAACAGTTCCTACCACGGTCGATTGGGCAATAACTGGGCAAGGCAAATGTGAAGAGGCAATCAACAATCAAAGTTTCGCTTGCAAAGAACATAGCGACTGTCATCCAAGTGGTGCCGAAGGATATCTTTGCAAGTGCAAGGATGGTTACCGCGGGAATCCATACCTCTCTAATGGTTGCCAAGGTACTTCAACTAACACTTTACCATTTTTTAATTATAATTTAACTCATGTTTAGTTTAATTGCACCTCTCTGATGGGTTCCTTATTATTGTTATTATGATGTAAATTTACTTGGCTCAAATGATTTGCAGACATCCATGAATGCAGTGATCAACAAGGGAATTATAAGTGCCATAGACAAGCCAAATGTGTCGAGACTGAAGGCAGTTATAGGTGTGAATGCCCCAAGGGGTACAACGGGGATGGGGAAATAGACGGAACAGGTTGCACATCCAATCAGTTACCGGTGACTATGATCAGCCTTGGTAAGTTAATATATATATATATATATATGTGTGTGTGTGTGTTGAGATATTGGCAAGCATTTCCATTTCTTATGATATGTTTGAAATGCTTTGCAAGCAGGTGTTGGTCTAAGCTTTGTGATGCTGCTTGTCATTAGCTCTTCGATCTACTTCATGTTCAAGAAGAGAAGGCTCATCAAACTTAAAGAAAAGTTTTTTCAGCAAAATGGGGGTCTTCTTTTACAACAACAACTCTCTAAGCGAAGTGGAACTTGTGATACAGCAAGAATCTTCAATGCAGAAGAACTCAAGAAGGCGACAAACAACTTTGATGAGAAAAGAATTATCGGCAGAGGAGGTTATGGAACAGTATACAAGGGATTTCTAATCGACAATAACCCGGTGGCAATAAAGAAATCAAAGATAGTGGATCAAAGTCAAATCGAGCAATTCATCAATGAGGTAACAGTATTGTCACAAATTAACCATAGAAATGTGGTCAAACTATTGGGTTGTTGTTTAGAGACAGAAGTCCCTTTACTAGTTTATGAATATGTAAACAATGGAACTCTTTTTGAGCATATCCATAACAATGACAATGCACCCACCATTCCTTGGGAGACTCGGCTTAGGATAGCAGCAGAAACTGCTGGAGTGCTTTCCTATTTGCACTCTGCAGCTGCTACTCCAATTATCCATAGAGATGTGAAGTCTACCAACATACTCTTAGATGATAATTTCACTGCAAAAGTGTCTGATTTTGGAGCCTCAAAGTTGGTTCCAATGGATGTAACTCAATTATCCACAATGGTTCAAGGCACTCTTGGGTATCTGGATCCCGAATACTTGCACACTAGCCAGTTGACTGAAAAAAGTGATGTTTACAGTTTCGGAGTTGTCCTTGTGGAGTTAATGACAGGAAAGAAAGTACTTTCATTCGATAGGCCCGAGAAGGAAAGAAGTCTGATAATGTATTTTCTTTTCTCGTTGAAAGAGGGTTTCTTGTTTGAAATTCTTGAGAATGGTATAGTAAATGATGATAACAAAGAGCATATGAGAGAAGTGGCTATGCTAGCAAGAAGGTGTTTAAGAGTGAAAGGGGAGGAGAGGCCTACAATGAAAGAAGTAGCAATGGAATTAGAGGGATTAAGAAGGATGGATAAACACTCGTGGGATAATGCTCAAGTGAACATAGAAGAGACAGAGCAGTTGCTTTCTGAAAAGTCCTACAATTGTAATTATGGTGATGGTAGCAATTCAACCGCTGCATATGAAAGCATGACAGACCACGCACTTGTGGCTTTTGATGGTGGGCGATGATTTTGAGTAAACTGGTTTGTTTATTTTTATTTTGTTCAGTTTTCTTTAACTGTATATTACTTTGATTTCAAAGCTTGCTTATCATTTTTGTGAAAACTCTGCAATACATCTACTGTAGAATTGTAATACATATGTTATGGCATAACATGTAATTTGCATTTTTTTTTTTTTTTTGGTTTGAAGCTGTTCAACATCTTTTCTGTCATGATATAATTATATTATTGTAACACTAAAAAGATATTATGAATTGAACACTTTAATTAATCCCACCACTTAAAACTTTTATTTTTATTTTTTATTTTTTTAATTTATTTTATTTTTATGTAATTAAAATATAAATATCTTTTAATAATTAAAAAATATTTTATTTTAATATTTTAAAAATAATTAATTTTAATATTATCAAAAAAAAAAATAACATTACTTTGTTTAAAATTGGTTTTAAATATTTAAATTATTTTTAAATTAAAAAAAAAATTAAAATTTTTTTTTTTCAAAATTTAATTTAAATAATTATTTTAACTAGTCCAGTTCTATAAAACCATTTTATCAATGTGAGGTAATGCTATTTAGTCCCGTGTTTTTTGTAATTCTTCTTCATTTATTTATTTTTACTTAATTATAAATTTATATTTATTTATATATCTTTTCATAATATTTATAATATTTTAAAAATATTAAATATTAATTAAAAATGTTATTTTCTTTAATATTAAATTTAAATATTTTGTATTTATTTAAATAATAATAATCAATTTATTTAAAAAGAATTTAATTTAATTTTATATTAATCAATTTCACTCTGTAATATATTTATAAATGATAAAATTTTTTTTTTTTATCAAATCCCATGTCACACCAAACACATCACAAAACTCACAAAACTAATCTAGTTCAATCCAATTTCATCCTATGAAAATAATCGTATCTTATCCTGTTCATCAAACGAACCCTTATAGGACCAAAAAAGTGGCTAATAAATACAATTTTTCATATGAAAAACATATATGACCAAAGTTGTTACTTAATTTGAAACTAAACCATATAGGAGTATTGGTGGATTAAATCTTCAAAACCATTGTAAATTAGAAAATATACGTAGTAATCAAAATAAAATTGTATTATTAGAATAAATAAAAAATTATTTTACTGATATGAATTGTATCTCACCCAATTTGCAGGCCCAAACCCGCAAAAAAGCCAACAAAATGCCAAAGTGACCTAAACCCTGCCCAAACCGGCAATATATACGTGTGGGAAGGGTTGGAACTAGATTGATTTATGGTTAGAGTGGGGATCCTTTATCATGAAGTTAGGTTGTAGATAATAATGTACTTGACACTTGACGTAATTGACTACTATGCAGGGATGAATAGTAGCATATTTGGTCCATTGGATCATAACTAACCGCTTGCATCAGCAGCGGAGCTAGAAAAATAAAATGGGGGTAGGCTAATCTAAATTTTATTTTCTTATTTAAAAGTCCTAAAATTTTGAACTAACTACTAAATAAAAATTTTCTTTATAGTAATCAAATAAAAATGATACGTGAGAAATTTCATAAAAATAATATCAATAATATACCTACTTGGTTGGAATGGTCCCATATCTATGTATGCTCTTCGTACCTCATCTTGTTGATTAACATCATACATCCAAATTGGTTTTTAGCATCAACTTTTTCAGATTCAAGCTTTTAACATTTAGAAGAATGTGACTCATCAAAACCTCTACTACTAGTAGAAGCATCGCTTGTTGATCGGTTTCCACTTTTATTAAAATAAGACGGTATAATTTGTTGTTTCCTTGATTTAGAAATATGATAAAAATTTGACAATATAACCTATGATAAAAAAAAATGACATAAATAAACATTTAAAAACAAAGAATAATATATTAATCTTCAAAATTTATTATTAATTTTTTACTGCAAGTCTAGTAAAAAAAAATAATCATAAATTCACAACAAATAAGCTTAAGCTTTGACATACTATCACAAAATTAAAAATCAAAATAATTAACAGTACTATTAATTAATAAATTCTATAAAAAATAAAAACTCACAATTTTCTCCTACCGTAAACCACCATAAGTTGTCACTTGTCTAGATAGAAAATGACCAAAATAATAATATGTTCACAAAACATTATAAAACCAAAAATCTTAATCTTGGAATATAAGACTTTAATAAATATCAATCATAAAATATAAAACCAAAAATTAAATTCATTATAAGTAAATAAAAAGAAAAGATTAAAGGAAAGGAAATTACCTTCTTGGCTTTTGATTTGTGACTTGAGAGAAGAGAAAAAAGAAGTTAGGGTTTGAAACCTGAAATTTGGGAAAGTGAATGAAGCTAATGTTGGAGAGTGGAGGATCGAAGCTGATGTTGGAGATTGGATCAGTGGACAGAGGAATCTTGGAAATGAAAGTTAAAAAAATAAAAGAAAAGAAAGAAAATTGGTAGCTAGGGCCGCTGGGCCGTTGGGTTTAGTAGAAAGACAAGAGGTAGTTGGGTTGTTGGGCTATAACTATTTTTTTTTTTTTTTAATTAATTCAAACCTTGAATTTTTTTTTCAAAAACCTAGGGTGGGCTGAAGGGTGCCTTGCATTAATTGGAATGTTTAAAAATCTCATAAGAAAAATGAAAAAGTGAAAAAA
The DNA here is from genome assembly GCA_030490815.1 of Acer saccharum. NCBI lineage: Eukaryota > Viridiplantae > Streptophyta > Magnoliopsida > Sapindales > Sapindaceae > Acer > Acer saccharum. The sequence goes on along the minus strand of CM059866.1, from coordinate 16,688,983 downwards.
CCCATTGAATCGGTCATTAGAAAAGGAAAGGTAAAAAATCCCACCACTCCTCTGATGTGTTACCTGTAACATGAAATTCTTTTTTTTTATTCAATTCTTATGGAGCACCGTTGTTTCATATTTTCATATCTAGAGATGGAGAGTGGCAGCGCTTCATCTGTCAAAAAGCTTCACTTTCGTCGCGTGACTCTCCAGCAAGAGTAGATCGACAGCAAGAAGGGGTCGATAAGGTAAGGTTGACTCCGGCGAACACAGCGGTGCTAGCGACACAGCTTGAGAAATGGTGGATCACGACGAATCGGGGTTTGCAAACAAATCGGTGACCAAATTGAGTTTCATTCGCAATTAAGCAAACAAATCGGCACTTTGATTGCAGGGGTTTAGTGATCGGTGACCGGCGAATCTTTCTAGATAGGTTGTGATGGGTGACTCGTAGCGGCGGCAGTGGATGTTGGTACGCGGCGGTGACGAAGGGTTGATTGTTTGGTGTGAAGGACTGATGCCTCTCTGATTGTTGTTTGTTTTTTTAAATTGATAAATAAAATTTTATATGAAAACAAATAAATTTTTATATAAAAATAAATATTTACTAAAAAATAAAAATAAAGTATCTTAAAAGTTAAATGATTAGTTAACATAGGGATGGAATAGTAAAATCAAAACCATTTAATATTTAAGTGGGATACTCTGAAATAAAAACCAAAAAAATAAGAGTGTTGCAAATATTAAATGGTATTAGTTTACTTACTTAAAATAAGGTCTTTTAATACTTAAAATAAAATAAACAAACACCACCTAAGTCTACTCGTACATGCATTTAGACATTCTGATAACTAGGATTATTATGTTTACATCTTTATTTGGTGCAGTTAGTTAGACAATTATGTTAATTGAAATTCAATCCAATGTTCCAAAAAAAAAAAAAAAAAACATTGATATCTAAAATAAATTAAAAAAAATTAGAAAACACAAAAAATAAATAAATAAATAATAAAAAATTATTGAATTCTCTTATACACGCTTGGTAACTATACTTATATAGGGTGGCCCTTAATAAAGATCATGTAGATTATTCATGTAGACTAATAAATTCAACAATATTTATAAAGTTAGATGAGATCGGATTTTACATAGAATAATTTTAAATTCAACAATGTAGATCATATGCTTGTAGCAATTGATATCAGTAGGTGCTAGACATATCTCTATCTCTAACCCATTGATATCATATTATTTTGGGATAATTATCCTGGTCACCTGGTGGCCCCCATTTGTTCAAGTATTATCAAAACAAATGGGACGAAATTAAGTTCAAAATAGTTTTTTTGAGTAATGTTATACAACTTAAATAATTAACTCAAATAATTGTAGGTGGTCGAACGACTTGGTACGTCAAACGGGTCGGGTAGAATCAGGCCCAAGGCAACTAGGCTGGAAGTTGGTTGGTTGATGTCGACTGTCGTTTATGTGTGGTCGTCTGAACTTTGTTGAACCTGCAAAAGAACTTTAAATAGAAATACAAGGTAGAAAAAAGGAGAAAGGTGGGGGTTTGATGATAGCCTTAGATATGCTTGGGCTGAGCAAGGTAGTCAGATGACTGATGAGTGAGTTCTGATGGCCGGAAAGTGATGGAACCAGAATTTCAATACGCTAGTTGTAAGCTTTTGTTTAGAGAGTTTTTTGAGAGTTTTAGTGGAGGGGGCCTCCCCTATTTATATTAGGTGTCTTGGTTCTAACGTCTATTATCTGCATTTGATAGTGGATGTGATTTTAGGAGAGATTTCCTCTCAATGGGCAGTTATATCTTTTCGTAACTGATCACTTTGAATGAGTCTTCAACGGTAGCCTCTGCTGGCACCTGTGTTGGGTCGACCCAACACAATGGGCCTGGGTTAGACTTGTAGGGATTGGGCTTTGGCATGTTGGGCCATTGGACCATTTTTGACTACCACAGTTTGTCCCCCACTCTCTAAAGAAGAATCCATGGAATTTAGAGAGTGATTTTCGTTGAGTCGACTAAGGTCGAACGACTTCTGTCTCGAATGGAATTAATAATGATCTTCATTGGTGTTAACTACTGTCAAACGACCTTGACGTCGAATGAAATCAACAATGATCTTTATTGGAGTCAACCATTGTCGAATGAAATCAACAATGATCTTCATTGGAGTCGACCATTGTCGAATGAATTCCATGTCGAATCGTAGCAGCATCCTTTTGAATACTGTTTTGATTGACAACCTTTCCTGGACAAGCGATGTTGAATTGCTAATGAAGATTTGACGTTCAGACGATCCTCTTTTCAATCATCGATTGGGTATCAGATTGATGTGATGGATGTTAAGATAGATGTGACGGAGGCGTTTGAGTTTTCAATGCTGGCGTCAGCTGCATTAATTTCTTGCGCAGTTTACTAGAAAGGCTTTTGAAATTGAAATTTAAACTGGATAGTTTACCTGGGTTAGCCAGTGTGGTTTGGTTGGGTTAACCGGCAGTTGAAAGGGCGTCGACACGTGGCAACTAGGGTAAAGAAGCTTTATAAAACCAAAGCTCCTCGTTTTTTATAACCACTTTGCCACTTTCAACTTTCTCCACCGAGCATCAACTCTCTCCACCGAGCATCCTTTCAACTTCTTCACTGAGATTCTGACAGAAGTACTTCAAACCCCTTCACGATCCTTTCTTGAATTTCTTACAGGTTAGTAAAATCTTCTATCCTCACTTTTTTCTTTTCGTTTTTTGTGCATTAAACAAACTTGTGAATCTGTTTTAAGTAGAAAAATATGCTTGCCTGGAGTTTTTATTTATCTGGAAATGTATGTTTTTCGTGTTCTTTGTGTTCTTCACTAATTCTGCTAAATTTCGACGTTTTGATTCATGTTACTTTGGTTTTATTTGCAAAGTGTCGTTGTCGTTGCGATGTGTAGTTAAAAATACGCTTGGCAATAGGTAAACTCTTATCTTGGGATTGTAGGTTGGTTTTTAAGTAGAAGTTTTTAGCAAACCCTAGATTTTTGATTGAAAATCCTTAGGTTGTGATTGTAGCGTTCGGTTTCTATCTGACTTGTGCATTTTTTGCATCTGTCAGTTTTTTGGAGATACGATGTCGAGCGACCACACAACCTCTGATTTGAATATTAACTGGACTCCCAGTGATGATGATGATGGAGGGGTCGACAGTAGGTCGCAAAATGTCGATAGACGGGTCACAATTGAAGATCTGTCGACGTTTGTCTCTATAAATGCTAGGAGTATGTTAGAGCAGGGTGCAGTATATGCTATCGCATCAGCTGTCGACCACCCAAAGTATATTGAGGTTCTTGAGGCGTCGACGTCTAGTCGTCCTTTAGGTATACTAAACGACAGTCCGGCTAGCTTGGTCACGGAGCGTATGTTACCTGGCATCCGGACGATGTATGGTATCCCTGACGATGTTGAATTACGTGCGCCAAGGGAACATGAACGTGTTGATTGGGATATACCAGGATGGACGTGTCTCTATGAGTACACATTTCGCTTAGGCTTTAGATTTCCCATCCCTCAGCTGGTTCGACGAATGTTATTATACTACGACCTCGCCCCCGGTCAGCTGATGCCAAACACTTGGAGAATATTGTTGGGCCTAAGAATATTATGTGAGAGGAACGGTGTACAGTTCGGGTTGGGGTGTCTCCTTCATAATTATTACCTGAAGGAGCACCTGACCGACACCGGTCGTTACTCGTTAGTGCCGCGAAGTAAAAAGACGGAACTTATTATCGACACTAAGTCGAATGATAGAAACTGGAAGGACACATTCTTTTTTGCGAAGGGACCCCCAGTCGAAGGCCCCGGTCAACGTTGCACGGTGGTGCTTTGCCTGCCCCTGAGCGTACTAGGATTTTGTTAGAAATCCCAGCAGTCCAAAGGAGTGTTAGCAATTTACTAACGGAAGGTAATTTCAGGCCTAGTCGACTGTGGAGGTGGTTGACGTTAAATAGATTGCGCGCACCCTATCCTCACGTGAAGGACTTTTTATCGTATATATGGATTAGGAGGAGTTTTGAGATCCTTCAGTACAACTTGCGTATTTTACGGCCCCTAACTAATGTTGAACGTCATTTCACAGTGACGACGATGGCAAGTGTGGAGATTAATGTACCTGATAACGCGGAGACCATGAGGCGCTACAGAGATGAAGTCGCCAAGAAACGGGCAGCTGCACAAAAAAAGAAGCAGGCTGCTGAGAAGTCGGTCGGAGGTGCTCCAGCAGTGATGAAGCAAATTTTGGAATCGTCGCCAGAGAGGAGCCTATTAAAAAAGAGGCAGAAGAGGGCTTCTACTATCGATCGACAAAAGAAGGCTGCATCCAGTTCGAAAGATAGGTCGACTGGAAGAGACTTCGAGCCTGACTCCCTGATGAAGCTTCTTGCTTCTGGGCTTTTGTCTTTCAAGGATCTCGTAGGATTTTTGAAGATGTCGGACGACTTCACTCTTATTGACGATGACATGCATTTAAAGAAAGTCAAGACGGAGGAAGTGTTCGACACGTTGCTACTCTCAAATTTTCAGGTAGAAGGATTTTTTTTATTTTTACTTTCTTTGTTATTGGTAACATTCTTTATTGATTGGATCTCTCCTATGTTGTAGGCCTACCAAGCGACGTTACATCTGCATGGTAGGTATAAGGCTATTAACGACAAGAGTGTGGCGCTTCGCAAGGCGGGCGACGCTCTCAAAACTGAAAATGCTAAGCTTTCCACTGAGAAGAGTGTGATTGAGCAGCAAAAAATAGCCTTAGAGGAGGCGCTGAAAAATGAGAGGGACCGACACCAGGCCGAGGTGGCGAAGCTCAAAGAAGCAGCTGATCAACAGGATCAAACCATCGAGGCTCTGAGGGAAAGGGCTTTGTCGATAGTGGTAGAAGCTGTCTGAAAACTAGGGTAGAGCTTTTCAAGGAGTACCTGTCTGGCGACCACTCGAAGTGGAATCCTCAAGAGATGCAAGAAGAAATTGATATCTACGAAGAGATGCAGCGTCTCAAACTCGAGGAATCCCAAGGGGCGGGGGTCGACGGAGATGTTGAAAATGTCGACAGGAACCTTGGAGATGATGCGACGCTCGACAAGGATGAAGCTGCTCCTGCCGACGGTCCTCCTCCGCAAGATGGCATATAAATTTTTCATTTATATATTTTGTAATATTTGGATGATTCAATCGTCTTCGACCTATTTATTTATTTAATAGATGTAATGGAATTTCTTGATCGATTTTGACCGTTTACCTACTTTTCAATTTTGCTTTTGTGACGACTTCTTTGTAGTTATATTTTGGTCTGATTTGACTTTCGCGTGGTGATAGCTTTGAACTTGCATGAAATGAGACAAATGAGCCTGTAAACCCATGCTCAAACGTAAGTCGATCGACATTATATACAAGACTTGAATTTGTTATCTTGAATTTGTATAAGATAAGCCTGTAAACTTATGCCCATACGTAGGTCGGTCGACGTAATTTCTAAAGATGATTTCATCAATGAGTTGACATATAATAGTAAGATTTTATTGTTGATGTCGTATCTTTCAGTCGATAAAAACTTTTTTATATAGAATTTTCGTCTACATGCGTTTGACGGTCGACAAGACCTTTTTACACAGAATTTCGTCTACATGTGTTTGATGGTCGACAAGATCTTTTTACATAGAATTTTGCGTACATGCGTTTGATGGTCGACAAGACCTTTTTACATAGAAATTTCGCCTACATGCGTTTGATGGTCGATAAGACCTTTTTACATAGAAATTTCGCCTACATGCGTTTGATTTGTCTGTCTTTAGATCGTCACTTGCCACTTGTCCCCAGTGTTACTCCCCCACTCTTAATATACGTTTGTCGAATTGAGTATATTAGGAGTGTGGTGTCGGATTCTTGTGGTCGCTGGAAATTTTTCTGAAATAAAAAATTTTTGCTTGTCGACGTCGACAGCATTGTGAGTTGATAAAAAATGCTTGAGCTCAGTTTTGCACTTAGTTGCACTAAGTTATCATCATTGCTCCTTTGGTTGATTTGTTAGTAATGAGAAGTCGATGAAATAAAAATAATAATAATGAAAGCAGAATAAAATGAAAGTTCAGAAATGGTACTGTTTTAGATGTAGGGCGTTCCAACTATTATGCAGTTCTCGACCGTCGAGTCCTCTTAGCTTGTATGCGCCTCGTCCGATAACATCCGTTATTTGATATGGTCCTTCCCATGTTGGCCCTAGCTTTCCGGCGCCTTCCTCCTTCGTGTTTTGGAAAACTCTTCGGAGTACCCAGTCGTGGAGTTTGAAGACTCGGGTCCTGACTTTTTTGTTGTAGTGTCGAGCGACTTGTTGTTGATACAACTGAATTCTTAAAGCAGCACGATCTCGTTTTTCGTCGAGGTGGTCGAGTTCGAAACTCAGCTCTAAGTTGTTCTGTTCATCATCTGGATTTTCACTGCGGGCGGTCGACAGTCTGGTTTCTATTGGGATGACCGCTTCTGATCCATAGATGAGTGAGAAGGGGGTTTCTCCTATCGACCGTCGTGGGGTAGTTCTGTATGACCATAAGATTTCTGGTAGTTTTTCTGCCCACTTGCTTTTTTCAGCTTCCAGTCGTTTCTTCAATGTGTTGACAATTGTCTTGTTGGTCGACTCTGCTTGTCCATTTGCTTGAGGATACCGTGGAGTCGAGAAATTTAGCTTGATTGCGTATTTGTCGTAGAAATTCTTGAAGTCGTATGAAATGAATTAGGATCCGTTGTCGGTCACTATCTCCCTTGGGACTCCGAACCTGCAGATAATATGTTTCCATACAAAGTCGCGTACCTCAATGTCGCGTATCTGTTGATATGCGCTGACTTCGACCCATTTGGTGAAGTAGTCTGTTAAAACTAACATGTAGACGACACCTCCGGGTGCTGCGGGAAGTTTACCTACAATATCCATTCCCCATTTCATAAAAGGCCACGGGGTCGAAATTGAATTTAACATACCTAGGGGGAGGTGTGACACTGGTGCGAACCACTGGCATTTGTCGCACGACTTCACGTGATTTTGTGAATCAGTCTGCATTGTCGGCCAGTAGTACCCAGCTGTGATTGCTCTGTTCGACAAGCTACGGGCACCGGAATGATTTCCGCATTCTTCATAGTGTAGACTTTTTAGGACGTCGTACGCTTCTCGAGGGGTCACACATCTCAAATAAGGGCCGGTGAATGACTTCTTGTAGAGTTTACCATACAGGATGGAGAATTTGGCAGATTTTGCTTTGATTTTCCTTGCTTCTACCCTGTCGTCCGGTAAAATGTATGCTTGGAGGTAATTGAATATTGGCTCTATCCAACTTCTGCCGTTGTCGACTAGTGCCAATATTTCTGGTTCTTGAATAGATGGAGACATGAGGTGGACTATGGGAACCGACTTTGAATTGTTTGTCGTCGTCGTCGAACCAAGGCTTGCCAATGCATCTACTCGTGTATTTTCGGCTCTAGGTATTTGCTCAATTGAAAATTTGTCGAAGGTCGACTGCAACTGTTTGACTTTGTTCAAATAAGCCGACATTCTCCGATCCCTTGCCTCGTATGTTCCATTCATTTGTCGAACGACTAATTGGGAGTCGCTTAGTACTTTGATGCTTCTCACGTTAAGGCTTTTTGCAAGGTCGAGCCCGGCTATCAAGGCTTCGTATTCTGCTTCATTATTTGTCGCACGAAAGCTACAATGGATTGATTGTTCCATTATGTCCCCTGTGGGGGAACTAAGTACTAATCCTAACCCACTTCCTTTGATGTTACTAGATCCGTCGACCGACAAAGTCCATTTCCCAAAGGTAGTTTCGTCGGCGAGTGCCACTAGTTTCTGTTCGGCCTGCACATTTTCAGATAGAGTAAAGTCTGCTACGAAATCAGCCAATTCCTGTGATTTCATTGTCGATCTTAGGTGGAAGCTGATGTCATGCTCACTGAGTTCTACCGCCCACTTCATCAGTCGACCTGAAAGCTCGGGTTTATGTAAGATATTTTTAAGAGGGTAAGTAGTTAGTACCTTTATGGAATGGCATTGGAAGTAGGGTCTAAGTTTGCGTGCTGCGACGATGAGGGCTAGAGCAAGTTTTTCCAGTCGACTATACCTGGTTTCTGCATTGAGTAAGATTTTGCTTACGTAGTAGACTGGATGTTGGTTGTTCTCTTCTTCTCTGACGAGGACCGCACTGACAGCAATGTCTGATACTGCTAGATATATGAACAATGTTTCGTTGTCCTTAGGCTTCGACAGTAATGGTGGCGACTTTAGGTATGTCTTTAGGTCTTGCAGTGCCCTCTCACAGTCGTCATTCCATTCGAATGCCTTGTTTTTTCTGAGGGTGTTGAAGAACGGTAGACATCTTTCGGAGGCACTTAGAGATAAAACGGTTCAACGCTGCCACACGACCAGTAAGCTTCTGCATGTCTTTGATGCATCTTGGTGACTCGATGTTCTCGATCGACCGTATTTGGTCCGGATTTGCTTTGACCCCACTATAGGTGACCAGGTAGCCTAGAAATTTTCCTGAAGATACACCAAAAGAACATTTAGTGGGGTTCAGTTTCATACCATATTTGTCGAGAACGTCGAACGACTGTCCCAGGTCGTCGATGTGTTGTTGTGCGACTAAAGACTTGACCAGCATGTCGTCGATGTAAACTTCCATCGTTGATCCAAGCATCTTCGCGAACATTTTGTTGACCAGCCTTTGATAGGTTGCACCTGCATTTTTTAAACCAAAAGGCATTACTTTATAGCAAAATGTACCTCGCTCCGTGACGAAGACCGTTTTCTCTTGGTCGTCGGGATGCATAAGTATTTGGTTGTAGCCGGAGTAAGCGTCCATGAAGCTTAATAAGTCGTGGCCCGCAGTCACGGCCCGTAGTCGCATCGACTAACATGTCGATGTGCGGTAGTGGGAAAAAATCCTTAGGGCAAGCCTTGTTGAGGTCTGTGAAGTCATTGCAGACTCGCCACTTCTCATTTTTCTTTTTTACAACTACGACGTTTGCTAGCCAGTCGGGGTATTTTACTTCTCTTACTGAACCAATGTCGATCAGTTTCTGGATTTCGTTGTTAATCACCTTGTTCCTTTCTAGAGCGAACTTTCTTCGCTTTTGTTTTACTGGTTGATGATTTGGGTCGACCTGTAGTTGATGTACTATTACGTCGGGGTCGATGCCTATCATATCTTCGTGCGATCAAGCGAAGCTACTGCGACGTTGCTTGAGAAATGCGATTAATTGGTTTCGGATGTCGTCCGATAATCTGGACCCAATATAGACTTTATGTTCTGGATGGTCTGGGTCGATAGAAACCTCGTCGAGCTCCTCCATGTTTGGCCTGTTCTGTGTCGACTCGACTTTGGTTTCCTGTAATTGCTATAAGTCTTGTTTCTTCTTTTTCATGGCATTTTGGTAGCATTCCCTAGCAGCTCTTTGCTCTCCTTTAATCTTTTTAACTCCCCATTTGGTTGGAAATTTGATCAACTGATGGTATGTCGACGGGATTGCCTTCAGCTCATGTATCAAGGGTCTGCCAAGTATGGCGTTGTAAGGGGATTAGCAGTCGAGTACGAGGAAATTAACGTATAGGTTGATTCCTTCTGCGTAGACTGGTAGCACAATCTCGCCTAGCGTACTTTTCTGAACCGGTTTGCCTTTGGTCGTCGCGTCTTGCGTAAGTTTGTTTACCCTTATCTGTTAGGAATTCCCGTAGATGTCCCTATTTCAGCAGCTCAGCCACTTCAAATTTTAGGGCGATATAGTCTTCCGTGCGATGGCCGTGGTCACCATGGAACTCGCATCGAAGTTTGGGGTCGCGATGTTCTAGAAGTGCGTTCATTTTTCTTGGCCACTTGACTGCTTTGCCCATTTCCCTCATTACTTCAACGAGGTTGACTGGTTCGATGCTGAGATTATATTCTGGCGCTTCCACCTTTGGTTGACTCGACCTTGGAATTCCACGACCGTAGGTGCTTCTCTCACCAGAACTTTCATGTCGTGACTGGACATTCTTTCTGTCGCTCGTCGGGTATGGTTCTGATCGTCTGTCGTTAAACCTCCTGTCGATGCGATCGTTCCTTCGGCCTCCAAATAGCTACTGTTAGCTTTTCCCACAAAGTTTGCCTCATCTTCTTCCCATTTGATTTAGGCCCATGCTTTCGCCAGTACATCTTCCATTGTTCTGCAAGGGTATTTGGTAAGTTCCTTGTATAAATCAGAATCAAACCTGAGACCTTTTCTGAAGGCGTAGATGGCAGTTGCTTGGTTGCAATGAGGGATTTGCACTTTTTTTCTGTTGAAACGTCCAACATAGGCTCGCAGGTTTTCGCATATTCTTTGCGTTATGGTGTAAAGGTCGTCCGACAGTTTTTCCAGCTTGTGGCTACTCGCAAATTGCTCCAAGAATGTGTCCGTCAGCTACGCAAAAGAATCAATAGAATTATTAGGCAAGTTAGTGTACCATTGTAAAGCAGGGCCGCTTAGGCTGGATCCTAAAGCTTTGCATATGCACGCCTCTCGGAGGTCGCGTGGGATTGCAGCGGTGAACATCTTTTGTTTGTATTGTGCAATATGGTTGTCCGGATCGGTCGTCCCTTCATACTGCTTCATGTTTGGGAAGTTGAACTTCTTGGGCATCTCGATGAGAGCAATTGCGTCAACGAAGGGTGAGTCGGCGAAACTATTGGCTGTACTTTTCTTGATGGGAGCTGGGACTCCTGGGATTCTCTGGATTAGAGCCTCCATTTCTGCAAACCTGCGAGAAAATTCCACATTAGCAGATAAATGTAAATTGGGCATGGGTTTTACCAATCCCGGTGTCGACTGGAGAGACATAGCCGTGTTAAGGACGTTATCTGGTCGTTGATCCATCGGTGGATCTTGTTCGTTCATCATATCGTTCCTGGCTGGTATATCGTTGAGGTCGATATCAACCCTTGCGGTCTGAAATGCTGGCTGATTTTGACGGTCGACCGGATTCATTTCAGGTTAGACGTGGTTGCCATGCGCTCTTGGAGTAGGTCGGTCGACAAACGGTTCACCGTTTGGTTCTGATGCTGGATGCTCCGACGTTGCTGAATCAGGCACCACTCCGTCAACCAGCGCTCTCAATTCTTCGTTTGCCACTCAGATCGCTACATTCTTTGCTTCAAGTGCTTGCAACCTCTCAGCGCTCGCGGTCATTTGGGCGGTCAGCACAGCAATCTGTTCTTCGACGGTTGGAGCGGATCCACTTCCTGCCATGTTCAGTTGTGGTTAGAGTAGACTGATTTGAACTTGAAGGTAGTTGCAATGGGCCCCACGGTGGGCGCCAAACTGTAGGTGGTCGAACGACTTGGTACGTCAAACGGGTCGGGTAGAATCAGACCCAAGGCAACTAGGCTGGAAGTTGGTTGGTTGATGTCGACTGTCGTTTATGTGTGGTCGTCTGAACTTTGTTGAACCTGCAAAAGAACTTTAAATAGAAATACAAGGTAGAAAAAAGGAGAAAGGTGGGGGCTTGATGATAGCCTTAGATATGCTTGGGCTGAGCAAGGCAGTCAAATGACTGATGAGTGAGTTCTGATGGCCGGAAAGTGATGGAACCAGAATTTCAATACGCTAGTTGTAAGCTTTTGTTCAGAGAGTTTTTCGAGAGTTTTAGTGGAGGGGGCCTCCCCTATTTATATTAGGTGTCTTGGTTCTAATGTCTATTATCTGCATTTGATAGTGGATGTGATTTTAGGAGAGATTTCCTCTCAATGGGCAGTTATATCTTTTCGTAACTGATCACTTTGAATGAGTCTTCAACGGTAGCCTCTGCTGGCACCTGTGTTGGGTCGACCCAACACAATGGGCCTGGGTTAGACTTGTAGGGATTGGGCTTTGGCATGTTGGGCCATTGGACCATTTTTGGCTACCACAATGATATGGTAAGAACATCCCCAAAAGACTCTTCTATTTTCACTCTTCAAATGTCTATTTGCTTACCTATGTGGCAATTTGATGAGTAAAAAAGAAGAGTTATTCCAAAAGACTATTCAATTAGAAATAAGTTTATATTATTTTAATGAAAGCACTCAAATTCCTCCTCCCCACCGATAAATCTAATTACCCTTCATTTTTTTCAAGTTAGAAATAATAAAATACTCAATATTAGTCTCATTTTAAAGATCTAGATTAGACCTTTCTAGTGGTATAATTTTTATGATGATAAAATTTATAAATTAAAACTTATTATATATTAATTGTAATTAATTAAAAAGATAAAGGATATAGATGTTAAATATTAATGATGATGTGATTTAAAAAAATATATATAATAATAATTGAAAAGAGAGAAGTTGCTCTTCAATATTGAAGAGTAAGAAGTAAAATCTTATTTGAAGAATTTCATTTGAAGAGTCTGTTGGAGCCAAATATGCTGATGTGGCTCGTTTGATTTTTAGAGATGCTCTTTTGGCTCCAACAGACTCTTCAAATAAGATTTTGCTTCTCACTCTTCGATATTAAAGAGCAACTTCTCCCTTTTCAATTATTATTATATTATTTTTTATATCACATCATCATTAATATTTATCATCTATATCCTTTATCTTTTTAATTAATTTCAATTAATATATAATAAGTTTTAATTTATAAATTTTATCATTATAAAATTTATACCACTAGAAAGGTTTCATATAGATCTTTAAAATGATATTAATATTAAATATTTAATAATAACATATTAATAATATGAAAAATTACTATTTCTAATTTGAAAAAATGGAGGGTAATTAGATTTGTTGGTGAAGAGAGGAGAATTTGAGTGCTTTCTTTAAAATAATATAAATATATTTCTAATTAAAGAGTCTTTTGGAAGGGCTCTTATTTTTTCACTCCTCAAATTGCCACATAAGTAAGTAAATAGACATTTGAAGAGTGAAAATAGAAGAGTCTTTTGGGCATGCTCTAAATGGGTTGTCATCACCACACACAATATAGAATGATGTGGTTAATGAAAAAACCACGTACCACATCATTTTGGGTTGTCTAGCATTAATGTAGTTGTTTATAGACAAACAATGTGATGAAAATAACCCTTTGTTGGCCACTCATTTAAATTTTAAAACAGGAAATTTTTTTAAAAAGTTTTTTTTTTTTTTTTAAAAGAAAAAAAAGTGAAGGGCTATTAATGTAATTCCACAAGGAAAAGATACTGCCACGTCACAAGAATTTTGGTAAAAGAGCAAAAGTCGCTTGCGCTAGGTCCTTCAATTTCGCAGTCTTCTCAGACACACCAACCAAACCCAAACCCAAAATTTGAAATCACAAATTCATCTTCTCCGTCCGATTTCGCGCGAAAATAATAGTTTTCTCGGTGATTGAACATTTGAACTCCATAACTCGTTACGACTCACTCATTTTCTTCCAGATTCTTGCATTGAACCAGAGGTTAGTTCAAGGACTCACTACTCTTTGTGCCATGTAAGGCATTTTTATGCATTTGAATTGATCTTCGACAACATAACAAGTAACTATGAAAAAAATTGATTAATTTTGCTGTTGATTTATGTACAATGCATAAGGACAACAAATTGAAAGTATCATTCAAGTGTCAAGACCAGAATCCATAAAAATTAGATAAGTGTTCATCAATAATTCATTAAATGTATGCCTGTTCTGCTCTTTTTTATTGTGTAAATTTCTTCATTTGCTCAGTTTAGGGTTTTAACATTCTAATTTATGTATGAACAATGATTGCTCCATCTGGGTTCAACTAATGCATCTATGAACTTTGTTATGATGTTCCTGCTCTGTTCTTTTTTATTTCTTTTGTAGTAATTTTAGTTTTTTTAGTCATTATGTAACAATAGCAAGGTCAAATATCTCCAAGCAATTGTTTTTATTTATCGTTTTTAAGACATTATAAACTTTACAAGGGCCAGATTTAGCCAACTAAGTGGTTATGCTAATGTTGACGGTCTCAAACGACAAGGGTGTCTTCAATTAGAGTTCGGATTATCTCTTGGTTTAGATTTTTGTTAGGCTTTTTCCTATCCAAATGACATTATATGGTATGGATTTATTATCATTTTGTTTTTTCACTTTTATGCAGATAAATGTTTCATTCAAACTCAAGTACTCTTACTAAACAACCCAACAAAATGCAATCTGACAGTGGGAGGATCCAAACGCGCTTGATAATGCAAGTACTAAGTAGAATATCATCTACTAGCAATTTTATTTGTAATGTACCTTAAAATTTAAAATTTATGTGCATATGAATAAAGGGAATATATTATAACTTAACTAGTAACACCTTGACACTTTTAAGTCTTGTTTTCTCCAGGACCAGATGTGACTATATTATAACTTATATGATGTGAAGGTATTGACAATCTATTTAAGCTATTATGCACTTAGACATCCATATGTAGTTAGATGTGCTTGAATAAAATAGACTTTTTTTTATAGTGCACAGAAATGTTTTCTCTTTGTTTTGGTTTTTAGATATGTAATGATGAAAGTAGAGATTAAAGATATTTTACTCTTCTTTTTTTAGTAACTTTGGCCAAGGAAAACATTGTGATTATCACAAAGGAGAGAATGGGATGATGCCTGGCTGACATGGGCCGTACAGGCCCCATTTTGCACCTCTGCATGCTATATGTCATGTAGTATTTTATTATTGATGATACCTCAAGTTAGAATGTGCATAGATTTTTCTCAACTTCAGTCTTCATATCTTTTCTCCATTCATCTGTTGCCCATAGTATCCATTGTTGGTTTCTTATATGGTTTATTGATCCGGTTTATGTTCTTTGATTATAAATTGATGTGCATGAAATCTTCAATTTTATGCTAATTTTTTATGGTAAAATGTTCCCTTCAACCGCTAGGGGATTTTTATTTTGGTTTTTGTTTTAATTTGGTAAAGAGATGGAACTATTTATTCGTTCCCCATTTTGGATTTTGATCAAAACTACGTTGTAAGATTCAATATGACATGTGCATTTCCTTTAGAATCTTTTAGGCCGCAGGTAGAATGGTTTCATAAGTTCTTGGGATTTGTTGATGCTTCCTTGCTTCGGTTTTGCAAGCTTAAGTTTCCTATGCAGAAATTGAGGCTATCCATAGGTCCTCTTGATGTTATAGGATCATCTTTTTTTCTGGATAAATGGATAGTATTGGCCGTGGAGAATGTGGTAAAAGAGTTGAATTTCCATCTCATGTCTAGAAATACAGTGCATTTGCCAAGAATGATAGAATTAGATGATATGTACATTCTACCTCAAGCAATCTTTTCTGCTACATCAATGACTACTTTGGATGTATGTGGTTGTAAGTTGGAGCAGCTCTCTGGTTCTGCAGGATTTCATTTCCTAAAAAATGTGAAGCTAGTAAAAGTCTTACTAAATGAACAAATAGTACAGATGCTTATCACTGAATGCCCTTTGCTTGAAAATTTGCTTTTACATTATTGCTCTGGTTTGAGACGTTTTTGTGTCTCTGATGCTCTCAAACTCAAGGTTGTGGAGTTTTTTACATCCTATGATGAAGTTGAAAGTATTGAAATTGCTGCCCTCTGTATACAAAAAATTAGTCTTTGGTTTAGTAAGCATGAACCGTCATGTGTGATTGACATATCCAAGTGTCCCTTACTGAATTATTTAGATTTAAAAGGTGCCAATTTTTTGGATGAAGAGTTTGATAGCATTTGTTTCTTACCAAGATTTCATTTAAATTAGATGAATTCCGAAAATGGTCACCTTCATTCCCTTGTGAAGTTGAAAATTTGCATTTGGATTTAACTATGTGGCCATCGAATTATACTGCATTTCTAGATGGCCTTTTCTCGATTTGCTATCCAAGATATATGTCCATAGTAGCATATGGTGGGGACTTTGAGCTTTTCATTAAGGTATGCTCATTTTAACATAAATTCTTCTCCGCATTTTTCATTATATGTTCCATAATCAACATATTGTCATTGATGTTTGCCCTTAATAGCTTAGGAAAAGAGAGAGAGAGAGAGAGAGAGAATTAAAACTTAAAATCTTGAAATTTTCACTTTATATTTTGGAAAGTCTTTTTGCATCTTGAAATTACTTATAAATTATTCATTTTAAGATGTAATAAATCCTTTTTTTTTAAAGATAATCTCAAATGGTTGTTATTACGTATCCTTACTTATTTGTGAACCAACTTAGTTGACATTTGTTTGAATTACAGTGGCTCAATAGGAAACTACGGAATCAAGATGCAAAATGTTGCAATTCTCAAACTATAAAGTGTTGGCGGCATTATTTAAAAGATGCCGAGATTTATTGTTTCCAACCAGGTGATGATGATGAAGAGCCTTACGTTATCCATGATCTGAACAAGGAGTTGCCTGAGCTTCCATTGGGAGATCTCTACTTTCGTCTAGATTGGCTATGTTATGAGGCTTAGATTTTACTGCTTAAGAATTTTAATGTTTTGAATCTTTTATATGGTTGGATATTTAATTTGGATGATGAAATCATGAACATCAAAGGACTGGTGCAATTGGGTTTTGTCACTTTGAAGGAAAACCGAAGAGGTTTTTCAGACACTTTCTATTTATTTTTAAGCTTTTTGAAAGGAAAATGTGATTTGCCTTACTAGATTTTTGAATTACATGCAACTGATATGGTTCAAGATTTGCCAAAAACTTCTATAAATGAGCGAGGCTCCTGATAGTATGGTTATAATGTACTATCTGTCAATGTGCCTCGATAGTAAAGCGTGTTCATACATCATAATAATGTTTTAAGTTCGAATCGTCACATCGCATCATGCAGGGTCACTGTACAGTGGTCGATCCAAATTAAATTTGTTGTGATTCATGGTTGGTGGGAGATTAAACAATTTATTTTATAAAATAAAAAAAAAATGATTTTTTATAGGCTGATGTGCCTTCCTAGTGTTTTGTTTGTCTTTCTTTGTTTCCTAAAAAAAATATATTAATTTTTTTATAACAATATATGGTGGTTAATGTTATCTATTGATCCACCCATTTCTTTAAAATAAATAAATAAATAAAATCTAACTGCATTTGAAAAAGGAAAGTGGTTAATATATAATTTTTTTGTTTGTATTTTTTTGCTTGTATCATGCAGGGTCCCTGCATAGCAGTCCAAATTAAATTCACCATGATTCATGGTTGTTGGTGGGAGATTAAACATTTTTTTTAAAGGATTATATATATATATTAAAAAAATATATGGTGGTGGACTGGTGATCCACTAATCCACCCATTTCTTAAAAACAAAAATAAAAATAAATAAAAATAAATAATATGGTGGTGGACTGGTGATTCACTGATCCACCCATTTCTTAAAAAAAAAATAAAATAATAATAATAATAAAATTAAAAAAAAAAAAGAAGAAAAACGTCAGGCAAGAGGAACTACCTTTCAAAAAAAAAAAGTGGTTAATATATAATTATTTTCTTTTCTCACGTCATGTAGGGTCCTGCATAGCAGTCCAAATTAAATTAAATTCATTGTGATTCATGGTTGTTGGTGGAAGATTAAACAGTATTTTCATGTTTTCTAAAATATTTTAATCTTATTTTTAAAAATTTTAGTTTATTTAAAATAAAAATATAGAAAATTTTAGACTTTTTACACGTTTAACAATTGACTAACGGATCTATCTAACGATAAGAGATGTTTGTGCAACAATTTTTAAATGTTAAGGGAAGTTTGTGTATATATGACCAAAACTACCATATATGTGCCATTTTATCAAACCTCGAGGGTTGTTTGTATAATTTATAAAATAAATCTGCCAAAAGGAACTACCTTCTAAAAAAGAAACTAAGAAAGTGGTTAATATATAATTGGAATATTCCTATTTCGTCCCTCTAGTTTGATGTAATTCTATTTTAATCCACTAATTTGTAATATTGTCATTTTTAGTCCTTCTGTAACTGTTTTCGTAAAAAGTACAATTCCTGACTTGGGCAGAGGGAAAAATGACCCTACTACCCTTGAGTTTGGTTGACATTAATAAAATGACCCTGATACCCTCCAATTTTACCCTTGTTAAGAAATTAATTTTTTTAAAAAAATAAAAATAAATGGATTTGTGGAGATCCAATCTGGATTTGTGGACTGGATTTGGATATCCACAAATCCAAAGACCTCAATCACCATCCCAACCACCAATCAACCTCCAGTCCTTCATCATCACCACCAGATCTACAGTCCTTCATCATCACCACCATCACCAACTCCTTCACCATTGCCAAAACACCACCACCACTACCACCAACCAAAACCAGATAGAAATCAAATCCAAATCGAACCAAACCACCACTACCACCAACTGAAACCCAAATCAGAAACCAAAACACCATCTCCACCAAAACCCAAATCGACCCAAACAACCATTACCACTAACCGAAACCCAAATCGAAACCAAGCCCGCCAACCGAATTGAACCCACACCAAATGAGGAGGATGAGAGAGAGAGAGAGAGAGAGAGAGAGAGAGAGAGAGAGAGAGAGAGAGAGAGAGAGAGAGAGGAACACAATCGATGGTGGGAGGGGCGACTATGATTGGTTTCGTGTGAGGGGTTTTGGGTGGTTTTGGATGTTAGGTGTTTGGAGAGGGTGGCTTGATTGATGGGTTTGGATGTTTGGGTGATTTGTGCGGTGGTGTGTTGATGGTGATGTTGGTGAAGAGATTAATGGGTTTGGAAAGGGTGTTTGGGTGATTTGTGTGGTGGTGTGTTGATGATGATGTTGGTGAAGAGATGAATTTAGGGTTTCATTTCTAGATTAAAAAAAAAAAAAAAAAAAAAACCAGATTTTATTTTATTTTATTTTATTTTGCTTTTAAGGGTAAATTTTTAATTTCTATAAATATATATTATTTAATATTTTAATGGGTGAGATCAATGGTGGGAGAGGATCAAAGATTTTTATTATTTTAATAATAAAAGATTATTTATTAAATTAAATAATTAATATTGTTTTTTAATTAATTTCAAAATTACCAGTTTGTCCTTTTATCATACATGCTTCTAGAAACTTTGATGTTGAATTACCATCTTATCCACGTTGACCTGGCAGAATTCTGAGAAACCCTAGTGGAATTGGACACTAGGAACTAAAAAACAGATTGTCTGTGAACTAGTGGACTAAAAAAATAGTACTCCAAACTAGTGGAATAAAATAAAATTACATCAAACTAGGGGGACTAAAATAGGAATATCTCTATATTATTTTTTTGCTCGCATCATGCAGGGTCACTGCATAGCAGTGGGTCTAAATTAAATTTATCGTGATTCGTGTTTGTTGGTGGGAGATTAAACAATTTTTTTAAAGGATTTATATATATATATATATATATATATACAGTCTTTCTATTATCAGTTCGAACTGACAAAAGTTATATCAGTTCCTTGTATGTGGGCCATTGGATTTAAATACTTTGACTGACAAGTGCATACAGCCAAGTCAAAGTATTTAAATCCAGTGGCCCACATACAAGGAACTGATATAACTTTTGTCAGTTCGAGCTGATAATAGAATTTCTGTATATATATATATATAAAGAATTTTTTAAAAATATAAATGGTGGTGATCTGCTAATCCACCCATTTCTTAAATAAATAATAAATAAAAAAAAGGTAATTGCACAAACATTCGTTGAGATTTGATGTAATTATACACATATGGCAGTTGTAGACACATTGACATAAACATTCCCTGACTTTTGAGAAATATTAAACTAACATCACCTGTCGTTAACTACTAACAGCCAACGGTCAAATAAGTGAAATGACTAAAATACCCTTTTTTTTCTTTTTGTTTTTAAAATTACTAAAAATAACTCTTCATATTCCTTATTTATCTGAAATAAATAAATAAATAAACAACACCATATTCAAATCATCAAACAACACAATCTCCAAATCAATAAACAAAAAATTATTCATCTTGCTCACCCATACGATCATCAACCATCTTCATCTCCCCACAATAAAAAAAAAAAAAAAAATCATATTCAATTTCCACACCATCTCCTTTTCATCTTCATCAAAGGTCAAGGACCGCAACAAAACAAATCCACAAGGGTACGATGGAAACAAAATTATGTGCTTGTCCACTTAATAATTACTAAATTCAGTTATTCTTACTTGATGCATTAATCACAATTCAAATACAAAGAACAATCCTTTGGTCCGAAAGTCAACCTAAAAATTCCACCATACGTGAGGTAAAGCTCATAGAGGGGAATGAAGAAAGCTTCGCTACAGATAGCAATAATTTAAATACAAGTTCCAGAATCTCTCTAGGAAAGCCCAATTTCGACAAACCATTTCTCAATACCAACGGAAAATTGATTCCCAATACAAAAAGGCAAATCAAAAACTAGTTCAAAGACTAAAATATTCCTATACTTGAAGATGGAACAAAAAAAAAATACAAAACAAAGATACAACATTCAATTCAATCCAACCATAAGATATTCTTCTAATTTAGGAATTGCAGGTAATATTTGAAAGCTTATATAAAATACCCAAATTTGTCTACTGTAAATTCTCTGGAAGCAATGCGAGCAGACAACTCGGCCCGCTTTTTCTCTTCAAGAAGCTTTAACACCATCTTCACTCCATTGTCCGTTGATTCTCGGTTCTCTCCCATTCGAAGAAGAACCACACATGCAGGGGCGTACCCATAATTTTTTGCTAGGGTGAGCTAAAGAAAAACTACAATTTTTACAAGGAAAAATCATTAGTCGAAAAAACGAAGATACATTTATTTAGAGAAACAGAACGAACTTTATCTCTCAAAATGCATATACTAAACAAATTACATAAACTTTCGATAAAATAACATATATTTGTTTTTATAAAAAAAAGTATAATTTTTTTTTGGACACTAGCTGACTAATCAGTGTGTCAAAAATTACAAAGTTTGGGTACTGTTTCATTTTTTTTAAGTATTACATAAATTTTGGGGTTTTGTTTTTGAGGTGGAGAACTCAAACTCACAACCTTGTGGTACAGGTGTGAGGGGTTTACCACCAGACTAATCTCATCTCATCAATAGTGTTTCATTAGAAGTAATAAAATATAGAGTCAAAATTAGAAATAACAAGCTCAAAAACTAACTTGTTAATTATAAATAAAGAAAATGTCCTCTAAGTGCAAAAACAAAGGATGTATTTTTTTTCTTTAGTTGTGATCGAAGATGGTTGATTGTTATTTTATAATTTAGATTTTAATTTTTTATTAACATTTAAGAGAAAGAAGAAGTTAGATGTGTGGGTTTTGTAAAAAAAAAAAAAGTGTGGGGCCTAAAATTAAAGCAGAGAGAAGAGGAGGGGTGGTGTGGTGTGGTGTGATCTGATGTGATGTGAGGTTTGATTGGTTTGCTAATAGTACCACATCTAGAGAAAAAAAAAAAAATTCAAAAAGCTGACCCGGGCTACAGCCCAAGTCAGCCCTCTAACATGTCTGCCCCTGCACACACGTAATCGTACCAAATTTAACTACTCCAATTAACCCAACAAAAAAAGAAGAAAGTAGTACCGTAGAGTTTGGATGATCTGAAAGTGTTAAGAGTGAAGTTTAAGAGAAGAAGTGGATTGAAGGAAGGAGAAATTGGCTACCATTGAAGTGAGTAGAGATCCAATCTCCATCTCCGGCAAGAGCAGGGCTCCGGATTTGACCAAAGATGATGTTTGAAAGATGAAGCCGGTGAGAAGAAGCAGATCTCAATCTCGTCACAGAAGAAGTGGTGGATCTGGAGAAATCGACTAGTCTCCACCTTCAATTTATTTTAATTTAGTCAAAAAGACCATATTAACCCAGTTAACGGTAGAAAGTTAACAGTAGGGGTATTAGTGTAATACTTCTCAAAGGTCAGGGAAAGTTTGTGTTAATATATCAAAAACTTCCATATACGTGTAATTATATCAAATCTCAGGGATGTCTGTGCAATTACCCAAAAAAAGTCTGGCAAGAGGAACTGCCTTCGAAAAAAGAAAGTGGTCAAAAAATATATATAATTCTTTTGCTCGCATCATGTATAGCAGTCGGTCAAAATTAAATTCACCGTGATTCATGGTTATTGGTAGGGATCAAACATTTTTTTAAAGGATTTTTTATATTTATAAAAAATAGAAATCTAAAAAATATATATATTGGTGATCCACTGATCCACCCATTTATTAAAAAAGAAAAAAGTCTGGCAAGAGGAATTACCTTTGAAAAAAGAAAGTGGTTAACATATAAATTTTTTGCTCGCATCATGCAGGGTCCCTACATAGCAGTTGGTCCAAATTAAATTTATCGTGATTCATGGTTGTTGGTGGGAGATTAAATATTAAAAAAAAAAAAGGATTATATATATATAAAGAAATTTTAAAAAATATATATGGCGGTGATCCATTGATCCACCCATTTCTTAAAAAAATAAAAGTCTAGCAAGAGGAACTATATATATATATATAGTAAGTCTCTCGTAAGAGATACTTTTTTTTTAATTTTGGTAAGGACCACTATGAAATTATATCGATTTGAATAAATTTTGATCTGAATTTTTTTTAAATAATAAGTTCATCAAAATCTACTTATGAATAAAATTAAATATTTTTTCAAGCACTAAAACTATTTTTCTTGCATTTCCTATATTTCACCCATTTTTCCAATGCCTTCATATTTGAAATAATCAGGATATATAGTTCTAGTACTTAAATTTTTTTTAAAAATTATTTATAGGTAGATTTCAATGAACTTTTCGTCCACAAAAAAATTCAGATCAAAATTCATTCAAATTGATGTGATCTTATGGTGGTCCTTACCGAAATTAAAATAAGGGATCCCTCATGAGAGACTTTTTTTTTTTTTTTTCTATAAAGCTTTTTTATTAATAAAAATAAAAAGGCAGAAAAAAAAAAGGAGGCACGTATGTCCTAAAACACGCTAATCTAAAAAGGCACGCAGGTCTTTAAAAATAAAAAATAAAATAAAAATAAAATAAAAATAAAAAATAAAAACATGAACTTAATTATTCTACCTCATCATGTGCGGCCCAATTAGCGACAATGCGTGAAGCTACAGAACTTCTCTTACTCACTTGAGACTTGGAACTAGATAAAATCTTAAAAGTTGGCTTCACTTTTCTTTTTGATTTTGTCACCACAGGAATCCAATTATTGTTAAACATAAGATCTACTGGACCATGATTAGAATTTGAAGTATTAATATCTTGGTCTTCTGATATATGCTCCAAATTAATCTTTCCTCTTTTATCTCCTGAAACTTCATCCAAAACTTGCTGATCAAAATTCTGAAAGTTTGAAATCTTTGGATTGTCAAGAATCACTCTGTTATTAATGCAAATATTCTCTAGAGAACATTGATGATTCTCATTATTATCTTCCTGATTTAAATACTTGGTATTCAAATCATTGGAAATATTAACATTAATTCCCACATCTTGATTAGGGAATTGTTCAGCTGCTTGATAGATCCTGATCTTTCACAAGTGCATTAGATGTGCCGGTTGTAACTGGAAACTACCCTTCATAGATTGGGTCAACTTCTTGAGACCAAAATTTGTCAACTTCAAAATTGGTTGTTGTTTCCCAATTCACTTCATGAGTATCAATCACATTTAATTCAAATAAATGTGGAGATAATTGGATATTGCCATTTTTCTTCCACATTAATTATGGGATTTTTTAAATTTTGAATCTGCACAATTTCCTCTTCCTCTATCGTTTCCTGATTTTGTGGGATTGTTTTGCATTCCTCCACGACAACCTGCCCATTATGGTGGCCATTGGTAGGCCGGTAGGTTTGCCTTGGATTTCTTGATCGTGATTGACCTCTGTTAGAATTAATCTCCTTATTTTGGTGGCATCTAGCAGAATCATGACCAAAAGCTTTACACTTCGTACACCTCTTTGGAAGATTTTCATATATAACATTGACAGAGAAACCTCTATGGTCATCTCTCTCCACATTCAAAAAGGATGGTTGATTCGAAGTTAAATCAATGTCCACAAGAACTCGAGCATAAAACCCATATGCTTGATCCCTTGTAGCTTGATCTAGTTGTAGAGGGATGCCAACTCCTCGTGCAATCTCCATGATTGTAGTTGGATGCCAGTATTCTGAACATAGACCGTAAAACCTCACCCAAACTTGAGCATGGCGATAATTGTTGATTATATGGATTAAAATCCGGTTGCCATTGAAAAATACGAAAAATACCGTTTGAAATTGAGCAAGACCCTCCACTCCAAACCATTTTTAAGTCTTCTTCACTAGAAAAATGAATATCGATCAAAATATCCTTTTGGAAACGGAGTAAGCTTCCAAGGATTTCTGAGTTGCCAAATCGATTGCAATACAGATTTTAACTCAACAGGCTTTAAAGGTACAGAACCTTTCTTAAAAGTAGACGTCCGAAAAGATTTTTCTGACAGTATTTCAATCTTTCATGGACATATTTTTGGCTGATGTGAACACACGTGATATCCCCTTTCACAACTGGCACCGGGAGAAGATTTGGTTGAACATGTACTTCATCAATTTTGAGCAGAGCTACAAAAGTTTTCGGTTTTGATGATGACTGTTGTAAAGTATCAGGAACTTTTGAGAGAGGAGAAAGGAAATTTCACGGACATACTTTTGAAGGATCCATCCCTCATGAGAGACTATATATATATATATATATATATATATATATCATATTTAACAAAATTTGGATAAATAGTTCTAGTGCTTGGAAAATTCACAAATTTGTTCATAAGTAGATTTCAATGAACTCATCATCCATAAAAAAAAATCAAATTAAACTTCATTAAAATCAATGTGTTTTCATCATGGTTCTTACCGAAATTAAAATAGAGGATCCTTCATGAGAGACTCACTATATAAATATATATTAAAAAAAAAAAAAGCGATATATTGAAGAAATGTATTTTTCATTTAATCAACTGGAATAAAAATAGTAAAACAAAAAACATATGTACGTATTTTCTTCTTTCTTACCATCAACTCTCTCTCTCTCTAACAACATAGCTACTTTCTCCTTGCCAAATTTCTACTACAAATGGAGAAAAAATAATAATAAGTTTAATATTTGCAGCAGGAGGATGGTGGATTGTTCATCATCAAACAATAAATATATATTAAAGAAAAATATTATATGTAACTATGCAACACAAATCTTCTCTTATAGTTAAAAAAAAAAAAAAAAAAAAAATCTCTTTATGTATTGTAGTACATATTCAACTCTCTCTCTTCTTATTTTATTTTCATATATCTGACTGTTCAACTCTCTCTCTAGCAATAGTAGTGTTCTCTGTGTCTACACTATGTTTTTTCTCCAACAAACTTAAAAAAATATCATAAACTTTTATGGATGATCATAATTAAAGCTCTAAAATCTAAAATGACATTGTTTCATTTTATCTCTATCATTTGTTTTTCACATAAATAATATTAAAATACAAGGTATCTTTGAATATATATTATACGAAAAGAAAATGAAAAAATAAATTAAAAAAATTTATGATCTGATATGGCAAGTTTTTGATGATCATCCATGGAAATAGATGAGTGTTTGATGAACTCTAAACAATCAGCAGTGCCTTCAGAGTCTAAACATGCATTTATTGTTTGATGATGATGAATCCACCACCCTCCATTTGCAAATATTAAACTTAATTTTTTTTTTCTGCATTTATAGTAGAATTTTTGTGAGAAAGTAGCTCTGTCGTTAGAGAGAGAGAGACAGAGAGTAGATGGTTAAAAAGAAGAAAATATGTATGGAAGTTATTTATTTATTTATTTTTATTATTATTATTTTTTATTATTGATAAGGTAAAAAAATTTCTTTAATATATATCTTTTTTTAATATATATATATATATACGAAAGAATAATATATATCTTAAATAACAAAATCTAACCATCAGATGAAACCAACACTTTAGATTTAAAAGTAGACCTGGCACGGTTCCGGTTCAAACCGTCGGAACCAAAACTAGAACCGGAAAAACTAAAACCAAAACCAAAACCGGAACCGGCGGTTCAAGGTTTTTTTTTTTTTTTTCTTTTTTTGGGCTGACCATTGAGGCTGTTGGGTCCTCCTACGACTACCCAATATTTATTTATTTATTTTTTATTATTATTTTTTTTGTTTCTTTTTCTTATCTATAAATAACATAACACCACCCCCCCCCCCCCCCCCCCCCCCCCCCCTTCATTTTTCCTCACACCAATTTCCTACCAATTCTCTCTAAATCTCTAATTCTAATTTCTATCCCAAGTTATACAAACACCCACCACCCCCCCCCCCCCCCCCCCCCCCCCCCCCCCCCCCCCCCCCAATCAGAAAATATGCCTGATATTGATACACCTCCAGATTTTAAATTTTATCAACCGGAACCAGCGCGAGAAGATGAAGATCTGATACATAAGCAGAGCAAATCTGATCTCTTCGTCAAACATATGAAGAAAGTTAGGCAGGAAGATGGAAGCTATGTAGCGGCTTGTAATTATTGCAAAAAAAAGTATATAAGTGGACCAAATCCAGAGGATATGGCGCTTTTCGGAAGCATATTCAAACCAAACATCCAGAAGCAGAGACAAGATCGAGGTCACAATCGCAAATTCCTAGGTACGCTACTCCTAACTAACAATTATTTCGTTATACTGATGAACAAAATAGAGGAGAATTAGCTAGAATGGTAGCAATAGAACACTTATCATTCAGTTTTGGTGAAAGGGTTGATTTTATTAATTATTGTCGACGAGCATTAAACCCTGCTGCATGCCGTGTTCCTAGAACCACGCTCACAGCAACACTTGAAAAGATTTATTTAAAAGAAAAAAGAAAGTTAGAAAAAAATTTTGAAAAATATAATGGTCGTGTTTCCGTATGTGCTGACATAATGAGTGACCATTGGCAATCACATTCATACTTGGGTGTCACTTGCCATTTTATGGATGATGCATAGAATATTCAAAAAAGAATTCTTTCATTTAGAGTTTTTGATGATGCACACACTACTCAAAATATTTTTAGACAGCTTAGAATTATTTTTTCAGAGTATAAAATTGAAAACAAAATTTTTTCAATTAGTTTTGATAATGCTTCTAACAATACCGTTGCTATTTCATCTTTAATTGATTTATGCAAACCTTATCTTGGTGGTACATTTTTTAATCAAAGATGTGCATGCTATATTTTAAATTTATGTGTTCAAAAAGAATTAGAAACTCTTAAACATTTTATTCTACCTATTAAAAAAGCCCTAATGTTTTTATGGAAACATTCTTCTATAATGAAAGCATGGTCAAGATATTGTAAACAAAATGGTAGACGTGTCGTTAGATTTCCTCATGATGTTCCAACACGTTGGAATTCTACTTATAAAATGCTTGCTCAAAGTTATGAGTATAGGGATTTATTAGTTTCTTTTATTCAATTTCATGTTACTCACATTGAACTTTATCAAACTCATTGGAATGCTTGTTACAACGTTTTCAATTTGTTAAAAGTTTTTGATACTACTACAAATAATTTATCTGGTGTTTATTATCCTACAACTCATTTATTTGTTATTGAAAGTCTTAATATTGCTGGTGTATTTGCTTGTTGTGAATCCGACATAGCAATAGCAGAAGCCATTAATGCTATGAAAGTAAAATGGTTAAATTATTATAAGGAGTTTCCAAATATTTATTTGATTGCCATGGTTTTTGATTCACGTTGTAAATTAGAACATTTTTGTTATTATCTCAATGGTTATTATGGCCCCCAAGGTTTAAAAATGGAATATAATGTTGCATGTTATGAAAGAGTTAAGAAAATATTGTATGATTTATATGATGAATATCTTACAGTTTATGGATCTTCACTGAACTTAGATGTTACACGAACACAAACTGCACGACCCCTATCATCATCCTCCGGATTTCTGAATTTAGGATATAGTCTATTATAAAAAATAAATAATAAAAACCAAGAAAGCTAGATGTTCTTCTTCATCAAGCATCGACAAGTATTCCGAGCTTGAATCTTATCTAAATACTTCTTTTGAGTTTATTGAAGATACGCCAGAGAAAAACATTGATATCTTATAATATTGGAAAGAGTACAGAAAATATTGTCCAATCATGGCTATGATAGCCAAAAATATTTTTTCAACACCAGTTTCTACAGTGGCGATGGAACAAGAGTTCAGTGCTGGGGGGAATATCCTGGATGAAAGGCGTTTGTGCTTGACTCCGAAAGCACTACAAATACAGGTTTGTGTAGATGATTGGATGAATGCGCAATATAGATAGCAAGAAATTGAGCAAGAGGTAATGTATGATTTCTTCAAAGATGACGAACCTTAAATTGGAGCAGCGGAGTCGGAATAGAAGATGTGGATCACGAGTCCACGCCTCCATGTCATCACCAAACCTGCAATAAAAGGTAAGAGAACTATGTGGCTTTTGATTCTTCTAAATCCCCCAAGAGAATACATAGACAACTTAATTGTGGTAAAAATTAAGTGCAAGGCTAATAACTTAACATTTTTTTTAGTTTTATTTTAATTTAATTTTGTAATTTGTCATTTATTTATTTTATGTTATTTTTGAAATTTGGATGACCCAATTCCCAAATACTCAATGAAATGTAATTTGTCATTTTGTTTAGTTTTAATTTAATTTAATTTTGTAATTTGTCATTTGTTTATTTTATTTTATTTTCGGGTGACCATTGACCAACCGGCCAACCCAATGAATTTTATTTTATTTTATTTTATTTTGTAATTTGTCATTTATATATTTTATTTGATTTGCAATTACAACTTCATAACTTACCAGTCATTTTTTTTTTATTAACAAATAAAAAAAAAAAAAAGTTTAGAACCGCCGGTTCCACCAAAACCGGGAACTGGAACTGCCGGTTCGGAACAGAACCTAAACCGTGCCAGGTCTATTTAAAAGTCCAAAAAAAAGATGCCAGTTGGAAGGAGATTTCTTAATTATTGGAGTTTGTCATTGTGTCTTCATCATCCCATGTAGGATATCTTGTCACCATCCACTTTTAGCATCACGAAAGAGATTTCATCCGGACCAAAATCTCAAGGTTATTTGAATCCACCTTTAAAGTACTTTTAACCTAAGAGCTCGTTTTGCATGTGGGATAGGACAACTTTTTTTTTTTTTTTTTTTTCCTTTTTTGGTGATTGGATTAGATTGGACTAATAAAATTAATATTGTGATATGTTTGGTTTTGTATGGGATTGTTTGGTGTGGTATGAATAAATGTATGATATTGAAACAAAAAAAATTATCATATAATTAATAGATTTTTCAATAATATCATATGTTTAATGTAGTGTGACATTTATTAATATAAAATAAAATATTTTTTAAATAAATTTTAATTTTAATTTTTTAAAAAAATAAATAAAAATATTTTAAATTAATATTAAAGAAAATAACATTTTTTTTAATTAAAATTAAATATTTTTAAATATTATAATAAGATATATTAAATAAGTATAAATTTATATAATAAAATAAAATAAATAAATGAAGAAGAATTGTTTTTTAAAACATGGGACTAAATGACCCCACGTCACTTGGATAAAATGGTTGCATAGAATTGGATTGGTTAAAATAATCATTTAAATTAAATTTTGAAAAAAATTAAAAAATTAAAAATATATATTTAAAAATAATTTAAATATTTAAAACCAATTTTAAACAAAATAGTATTTATTTTTATTTGTAAATATTGAAAATTATTATTTTTAACATGTTTAAAATAAAATATTTTATTAATTATTGAAAGATATTTATATTTTTATCACATAAAAAATAAAATCAATTGAAAATTAAAAAAAAAAAAAAAAGTATAAAATGATGGGACCACCAATGTGGGCTAAGTTGTTTGCATGTGATTAATAAATCTCATCCCATACAAGCAACAAACATATAAGATTAGACTAAAATTAGTCATATCTCATCCCATCACATGTAACAAACATGGCCTAAGAGGAAGAGAGAAACTACCATGCACTTGATGTTCGGATGCATCCAGGGGTGATCCACGGGAGGCAGTTGGCGGATGTATGCAAAGTAAAGTTGTTTCCGTGTGTAAAAATTAACCCTAAGGGAGGTATGGTGTTACTTACTATAATTTTTTTTTTTTTTTTTAAAGATTATTTGCTATAAAATTAAAGATAGTTGATTTTTGCTATTAATTATTAAATGGGGTATGATTACCAATTATGTTCTTGAAAATTATAATTAAAGGAGTGAACTTACTAAAAGACACCTTCAATTAGTTTTTAAATATATATTTATAGGGGTAAGATCTATGGTCCCAACTTTTTACACAATTTCTTACACACTTTTCAACCCTTCAATTATAATGAATTGGAAGGATATGATTAATGATTTAATACACATTAGACCACACAATCCCACCCGAGCAAATTGCTCTAAATCTCCTTGAGGTTTGTCTTCTTGCACTGTGAAACAACTTTATCATAAATTGATACTCACCCCCCCACCGCCAACCCAACCCCCCCAACCGTTGACCAATTTTAATTATCAAAAGACTAAACTACCCCTAATTCATGAATTAAATAATAAAAACAAAAAAAAAATACATTTTAAAAAATATGGATCTCCACCATCCATCTCAAACATGGATGGTGGAAATCAAATAAAATTTTAAAATTTTGAAAATTTAATTTAATTTTTTAAAAAATCTATAAAAACAAAAAGAAATTTAAAAACAAAACAATTTTAAAGAACAATTTTTTTTTGAAAAAATAAAAAATAAAAAAAAAATCTTTTTTAAATGGATCTCCACCATTCATCTCAAAGATGGATGATGGAGATTAAATAGATTTTTTATTTATTTATTTATTTTTTTTAAAGGAGGAAAAAAAATGATAGAGGTGGATATCCAATCTCCAGATTGGATCTCCATGCCACCACACTATCCATCAAGATAGATGAATGGTGGAGATCTAATATGGAGATATCTCCATAGTGATCCATGGAGATCTCCATGGATCTCCATTCTCCCCCGCCGTTAACTAGTTGTAGCTTAACAACTAGTCTTGATCGAGCCATTTCTATACTAGATTTTGGCCCCCATTTCCGTCGCTTTTGTTCGGTACTCGGGTAAAATCGAGTGTCTAATGGCTCGAAATGGGGAGCCGAGTACGTATTTCGGGTGGTTCGTGTTCCGTGCAGAAATGAAGAAAAAATGCTGCCTAGAAATTCCAAGTGGTGGTCGCCGTGAAGTTGGCTCCCACCTACGGCCAACTTGGCAGCTACCTATTTTTGGCACCAGGACAGTGATCTTCGCAGTGGGAGTGGTCGCTGCCACCCACAGCCAATGTCATGGTGACTTTTTCCTCTTGGAGAGACAGTGATCTTCGCCCCCAAAGTGGTCGTTGCCACCAACGGCCAACTTGGGGGCGACCTCCTCAATTGTTCAGAAGACAGAGGAAAGTGGCCGCCAAGGTCGCTGCCACCCACGGCCAACTTGGAAGCGACCTTCCGTTGCCAGCTCAGCATAAGTGATCGTTTTTCTGACCCATTTTCTTGGCACCTACTATATATATGTCCCTTTCCTTTGCTGAAAACACACCATTTTTTCCTTGAACCCTAGATCAAGAAAAGATTTCTCACCCAAAGAAAACCTTTCACATTCCACCATCTTTAACCTTACAAAAATCACCCAAGCTACCACCTTTCTTCACCATTTTCATCTTCTTTTCACATTTTCTCCTTCTCCACAACCATTCCATCTATCTTTGGAGGTTTTGCAAGCAAGAGGAAGCTCTCAAGACAAATGGGTTTTCTCTACTCTTTTGTTTTCTCTTTCATTTTTCCATTGATGTGTAACTAATTCCTTAGCTAGGGGATTGATGTAACTGGATTTGACTACTCTATGAATTATTTAGTCTATTTTCTTAATTCAATTTGATTTTAGTCTCTCTTACTTGATTATTTTGTGTTTGCCTATTACTCATATTATTTTGAGACCTCAATTGATGTAAGTGTGTAATGTAGACTATCTATGAAATTGGGTTTTGGTGTGAAAGACCTTTCCACCTTGATACTAATTATGAGTTTGGTAATTGAGAAGAATGATATATGCATGACCTTACTATGTTATTTTGGCTTTGAGTTTATATAATTATTGGGTGATGACCATTGCTTGGCACATGACCTTGTGGGAGCAATGGGAAGAACCTAGCTCTAAATGATAAACAAGCCCTAAAATTGGATTGAAGTGCTTAACGAGACTAAGTAAGAACATAGAGTTGTCTAAAAAGGTTGCATCGATTCCCTAGTGTTTTCTCCCATATATCCATATGTTGTGTGATTGTGTGTTGTGTTTAGCTTAGCTTTTAGTTACAAGTTTGCATTTTTAAGCATTTTCAAGAAACCAAATCACTTTTTCAAACCCAAGCATTATGCAATTTACTTTTCATGCACTTAGATTACTTTTAATTTTTCCTTAGACTAAGTAGTTTCAACCGATTGAATCACCGATCCCAGTGAACGAACTTAAATTAAATTGAAAGTAATTTTTACTACATCAATTTTGGCGCCGCTGCCAGGGATCGGCGTAGATTCATTAGTTGAATCTAGTTAGTTTAGTTAGGTAGAGTGTGTCATTTCATTTTTAGTTTTATTTTAGTTTTTGTATCATTTTACTTCGTGGTAGTTTTGTTTCTAGTGTTTCAGGTTTTCCAGGTGCATGCACGGACGCCATTCGTAAGGAGGATTTCTGTTCCCTGCCAATGACAACATCAATCGTGTAGGTCAGCTTGCTAGACAGTTTGAGGGGTTAGACCTTGTTGTTGATTTGGGCGAAATCCCTATTCCAGAGATGGATGGACAAGGTGAACAAGATGCTCATGGTGAACGAGATGTTCGGGGTGGACAAGGTGTCCAAGATGAGCGTAGTGTTCAAGTGAGTCCACCGGGTTCCCCTACACGAGACTTTGATGATGATATCCAGGCAATGAAGGAGTCTGGTTAACCAATGCTTGGGAACCAACCATCACCAATCGTGCTTGATGCGGCGGCAAGGAGCTACGAATTAAGGAGTATGCACATGGGCATGCTTCCAACCTATAATGGCACAGATATTGAAGACCCTCTTCAGTTCATGAAGGACTATCTATCCGTTGTGGAGAATTTTCCTATAGGCCGACTTACGGAGGAGCAATTGAAGATGAGATGCTTCCGATACTACTTGAAGGGCACGGCCAAGACATGGTTTGGGTCATTGAGGTCCGGAACTTTCGCAACTTGGGACGATGTGTGCCAACAATTTTTCGGTAGATTCTTCCCCGCCCCTAAGACAAAGGAGATTCAGATACAAATTGCAAGTTTTGGTGAGGAAGAAGGTGAGCCATTTCATCAAGCATGGAGAAGGTACAAGGAGCTTGTAGAGCAATGTCCTCCCCACATGATATCCGAATAATACAAGGTTCGCACCTTCTATAATGGATTGACACCCTTCACGCAAGCAATTGTTGACAATGCTTGTAGAGGTGTCCTTACAAAGAAATCTGCATTAGAGATCACCGAGATTTATGAGACATTGGCTCTCAACTCCTACCATAGAGGTTCGACGGCTAAGAAGGGAGGAAGATATGACATTGATTGGAGCACCGAAGTGGCCATTCAACTCTCTACTATGACAAAGCAAATGGAGGCTCTAGCTAAGAATGTGAGTAAACTACAAGCCGGAGCAAGTCATGTGTGCGATAGTAATCATCATGGTAGAGATGGGAATCAAGTGGAAGCGGAGGAAGCACAAGCCTTGAACTACCAAGGAGGAAGAAATGACCCGTATTCCAATACCTACAATCCCAGATTGCGCAACCACCCCAATTTCTCCTATTCCAACCCAAACACTGCTTTGAATAGTCATCAACTCACTCAAGGAACCAACCAAGGGGGGTACAACCGAGGCAACTACCAAGGCCAAGGTTCAAGCAATCAACCATGGCATAATTCAAACCGTGACATTACTTCCTATCAACCAAGGAAGCCATCGTTAGAGGACATGGTGACCACTCTTACTCAGACTTCTCAATCCCTTGCCCAAAGTTCTCAAGCCACTGAGTAGAGTCTAAATAACTTCATACAAGCGACCGAGCGAAAGTTTACCAACATGGAGGCTTCCATGAAGAAGTTGGAAACGTAAATTGGGTAAATATCCGACACGGTACACTGAAATGAGCTGAGAAGATTTCCTAGCCAATCAGAGCAAGCCAAGTCAATGACCGTATTGAGAAGTGGCCGAGTGCTAGATACCGAAGATGTTGGTGAGCCAAAGAGGAAAAAGTCCAAGGAGTCCAAAGTTGATAGTGGGGTAGACACTTGAGTCGAAGATACTAGAGTTAAGGAGACTAGAGAGGAGGAAGAGATAGTAGTTGAACCAACCCCTAAGAAGACCTCCACTCTACACAAATCACAAAACCCCTACATACCATCGATTCCATACCCCGGGAGAGTAGCAAGAGACAAGTTGAGCAAGTCTTTCAAGGACATCTTTGACATCCTCTCCAAGGTCAATGTCAACATTCCATTGCTTGACATAATAAAGAAAATGCCGGCATATGCAAAGTTCTTCAAGAGTCTCCACACCAACCGGTAAAAGTTTGGGCCTAATCATCAAGAGTACATGGCGGGAAGTGCTAGTGCCGTGCTACAAAAGGAACTTCCACCCAAACTTAAGGATCTGGGGAGTTTTTGTATCAACATCACGGTTGGGGGCACCAAGCTTGAGAGGGCTATGTTGGATTTAGGTGCTAGCATCAATTTGATGCCCTTCTCCATCTACAAGCAATTAGAGTTGAATGAGCTCAAGCCAACCACCATGTCTCTCTTCCTAGCCGATGGGTCCGTGAGATATCCTAGAGGGGTTGTGGAAGACGTGTTGGTACAAGCGGAAAGCTCATCATCCCGACAGATTTTATGGTACTAGATATGGATGACGTGAGCGGAGAAACAAACATGAGGCCTATCCTCTTGGGTAGACCATTTATGGCAACCACGAAGACTTTCATTGATGTGCAAAATGGGAAACTCACTATGACCGTTTTGGACGAAACATTAAAGTTCAAGCTCTTCGAGGCATTATCATACCCGGTAGGAGCGGATGATTGTTCTTTCATTAGGATACTAGACCTCGGGGTTGATGGTGTTTTTAAGGATGAAGATTTGAAAGAGTTGTCCGAATGGGATTGGGAGGATCAAGACCAAGAGGTAGAAGAAGATTCCGGATTCGATGAAGAACTAGGTAGAAAGGAGGAATTTGAAGACCTCAAAGTCTCAATTGTGAGCCTTGCCAAGAACCCACCCCCTAAGTTGGAACTCAAGGAGCTTCCAACTACATTGAAGTATGCATACTTAGGGGAAAATGAGACATATTCGGTAATTGTCGCATTGGAGTTGAAGAATGAGGAAGAAAAGAGACTCATTGAGGTGCTACAAAAGCACAAGTCGGCAATAGGATGGTCACTTGAAGACATTAGAGGAATAAGCCCGACGGTTTGTATGCACAAGATCTTCCTTGAGGAGGAAGCTAAACCGACAATAGAAGCTGAAAGGAGGTTGAACCCGATCATGAAAGAAGTAGTGAAGAAGGAGGTCTTGAAGCTTTTGGAGGTGGGGATCATATATCCCATATCAGATAGCAAGTGGGTTAGTCCAATTCATGTGGTCCCTAAGAAATCGGGAATCACGGTGGTCCGAAACGAGCAAAATAAGTTGGTCCCACAAAGGCTTCAAACGGGATGGAGGGTGTGTATTGACTATCGGAAGTTGAACACGGCCACAAGGAAGGACCACTTCCCTATTCCGTTTATTGATCAAATGCTAGAGCGCTTGGCGGGGCATAGTCACTATCATTTCCTTGATGGGTACTCGGGGTACAATCAAATTGCCATCGCACCAGAAGACTAAGAAAAGACTACCTTCACTTGTCCATTCGGGACGTTTGCTTATAGACGGATGCCGTTCAGACTTTGTAATGCACCGGGCACCTTTCAACAATGTATGATGTCTATCTTCTCGGACATGGTGGAAGAGATCATAGAGGTGTTTATGGATGATTTCTCCGTCTTTGGGGATTCCTTTGATCTATGCTTGAAGAATCTCACCTTAGTCCTTCAAAGATGCAAAGAGAACAACTTGGTGTTAAATTGGGAAAAGTGTCATTTCATGGTGCAATTGGGCATAGTTCTCGGGCATGTGATCTCTCAAAAGGGGATAGAAGTGGACAAGGCAAAGGTAGAAGTGATCCGAAGTTTACAACCTCCAAGATCGGTCAAGGACATTAGATCTTTCTTGGGACATACGGGGTTTTACCGGCGTTTCATTAAGGACTTCTCAAAGATAACAAGACCCTTGTGTGTGCTTCTACAAAAGGAAACGGAATTTGACATGAGTGATGAGTGTATGATGGCATTTGACACTTTGAAGGATGCTTTGACAACCGCACCGGTGATAGTTCCACCAAATTGGGAGCTGCCCTTCGAATTGATGTGTGATGCTTCGGATTATGTTATCGGAACCATTTTGGGACAGTGGGTTGATAAGGTCCCGCACGTGATCTACTATGCTTCACGGACCTTAAATGACGCCCAATTGAACTACTCTACCATTGAGAAAGAACTCTTAGCCGTGGTCTTTGCTTTAGAGAAGTTCCGAGCATATTTGGTGGGAGCCAAGGTCATTGTATTCTCGGACCATGCAGCTCTTAGGTATCTCCTACAGAAAAAGGATGCCAAGCCTCGATTGATTCGGTGGATCTTTCTACTTCAAGAGTTTGATTTGGAGATATGGGACAAAAAGGGGAGTGAGAATATGGTTGCAGACCACTTAAGTAGATTGGTGCAAGAAAATCCGGATGAGGAAGATGAATTACCCTTAAGAGAGAGTTTCTCGGATAAGCAACTTTGGGCGGTAAAATAAAAGGAGCCGTGGTTTGCCGACATGGTTAATTACTTGGTGAGTGGCATCATTCCAAGGGAATTGAACTCACAAGGAAGGAAGAGGTTTGTGTCAAAAGCAAAGAAGTACTTTTGGGATGACCCGTTTTTGTACAAGCATGGCCCCGACTCGGTAATTAGGAGATGTGTTCCTGAGAGTGAGCAAGGTGATATCTTACGGTTTTGCCATGAGTTACAATGTGGGGGGGGGGGGGGGGGGGGGGGGGGGGGGGGGGGGGGGTGGGGGGCATTTCGAGCCACGGAAGACGGCACTCAAGGTGTTACAATCCGGGTTCTTTTGGGAATCCCTATTTAAGGATACGGTCCGGTTTTACTCGGCATGTGATAGATGCCAACGCACAGGGAACATTAGCAAGAGGAATGAGATGCCCTTATCCTTAGACTTGGTGATAAAGCTTTTTGATGTATGGGGTATCGATTTTATGGGACCCTTCCCATCCTCTTGTGGTTATAACTATATCCTTGTGGCGGTTGACTATGTATCCAAATGGGTAGAGGAAAGGCTACAAAGACCAATGATAGCAAATGTGTAGTGAAATTTGTAAAGGAGACAATCTTTGTAAGAT
This sequence comes from Acer saccharum, assembly GCA_030490815.1. Classification (NCBI taxonomy): domain Eukaryota; kingdom Viridiplantae; phylum Streptophyta; class Magnoliopsida; order Sapindales; family Sapindaceae; genus Acer; species Acer saccharum. The sequence goes on along the minus strand of CM059866.1, from coordinate 16,651,359 downwards.
TTGGGACTCCTCGAGCGATTATAAGTGATGGGGGAACACACTTTTGTAACAAGTCATTTGTTGCCCTTCTTAAGAAATATGATGTGAGGCATAAAATAGCCACCCCATACCACCCACAAACTTCGGGCCAAGTAAAAGTGAGCAACCGGCAAATCAAGAGCATCCTTGAGAAGACCGTGAATTCGACAAGGAAAGATTGGGCTTTGAAGCTATATGACTCCTTGTGGGCTTATCGGACGGCATTCAAGACACCTATTGGGATGAGCCCATATAGGTTGGTCTTTGGGAAGGCATGCCACCTCCCGGTTGAACTTGAACACCGTGCCTTATGGGCAGTCCGAAAATTGAACTTTGATGATGATAAGGCTGGAGAGGAGAGGAAACTCCAACTTTGTGAACTCGAAGAATTTCGCTTGGATGCATATGATAGTTCAAAGTTGTACAAAGAAAAAACCAAGTTGATCCATGATAAGATGATAGTCCGTAAGGAGCTTTACCCGGGTATGCTAGTGCTTGTGTTCAACTCCCGCTTGAGGTTGTTCCCCGAAAAATTGAAGTCTAGATGGTTTGAACCATTCCGGGTGACTCAAGTTTTTTCACACGGAGCGGTGGAAGTAGAAAACATGAAGACGGGTGACAAATTCAAAGTCAACGGACAAAGGGTCAAGCCTTACAAATTGGGAAATGTCACTTGGGTGGAGGTCCTTGCGCTTGAAGAGCCGTAGTGCTCTCATCAACCATCTTGTCTACACGTTAAATCGTGCGCTTGGTGGGAGGCAATCCACCTAAGTATCCTTTCCTTCATTTTATTTTTATTTTTATTTTTAGTTGCTCAAATTTTAGTTGTTTTAGTTTTGATAATTTTGGTACATTACCTCATTGCCAAATCTATGTTGTTCAACACCTTCGAAGGGAATGTTTGGTGTTTTTAAAGACAAGGTGTAGGAAAACATAGGTTTGGGGGTGGGATGGTAATTGTATTTTAATTAGTTAGTAGGATTTTATTTGCTTAATTTTGATAGGTGTTATGTTAAAATGGTCAAATTGCCCACCAAATGCATGTAATGAACTTTGTGTGTGTGGAAGGATTAGAAGCAATTGCAGGTCAAGGGAGCAATTTCGTCCAGGCAAAAGTCACCGCGAAGTTGGCCCCCATCCACGGCGAGGATCTCTGCCCCAGTTGAAAACCGAAAGTCACCGCAACATTGGCCCCCAGCGACAGCGACCAGCTCCACGGCGAAGATCTCTGCCTTTACGAAGACGAAAAGTCACCGCGAAGTTGGCCCCCACTCGCACCGACCAAGTGCCAGCGACCCTCCCCCGAAGCGTCGTCGTTTTGATGGTCGCTGTCAAAGTCTCCCCCACCCACAGCGACCGACGAGGTTTTTAATTTTCGGAACCCGATTTTAGGTTTTATTTGGGGAAAAACACTACCACATCACTTCAACCCTTCCTCCACTCCTCTCCTTTGGCAAAATCGACCTAGGGCACGCTCTAATCGGGTAATGTTGTTCTAATTCTTGAATTCTTCTCTTTGTTTCTCAACTCTCTAGACATTAGGAACTATTTTCTAGTGGGTTTGATTTATTTGGTTGAGTTAGAGAAACTAAGGGTGGATATTGTTGATTGGTGCCTATTGTTGAACGAAATTGGTTGGGTGTTGCTATTATATGCTTGGGTCTTCATGAATTGTTGCATTGAAGTAGGATTTAAGGAGATTGTGGTTGATTTGTTGACTTGAGTTTTATATTTCAAAAATTGCATGTGTTGTTGTTGCTATATTATCTTGGTGTGGTTAATTTTGGGCAATCTAGTACTTGGTTTGTTTGTTTGTTCTCTATTGTGTGTAGGGCTCGCCACAGTTGGGAATTTTTGTTGTGGTTTTTTGAACAACAAGATGCCTAGAGTGAAAATTGTGGATTTTGATGACGCTTCGGGTTCTGCAAATCCTAGAGTGCCAGCCAGAGGAAGAGTTGGTAGAGGACCAGTCTTGAACCCCGACTTTGAAGAACGGATGAAAACTTATGTGGAGAAATTATGCCACACGGAAAGGGGAATCGAGGTGAGTGAACTTGGAGGTACCCAGATTCCAACGGTGATTAAAGCGAGAGGATGGGCAGATTTTGTGTTGAATCCGCCACCGTACAATGAGAAGATTGTGTGGGAGTTTTATGCTAGGATGATTGTTCAAGACTATTACAAGGGCGGTGCCGTCATGGTTAGGGGTAAACCGATCAAGATTCAAGCCGCGGACATCAATAGATACCACAAAACCACTCTTGAGGACCCTATTCCAACCGGAGTTAGGCACCAAACTCTATTCGTAAGACAGAACTTGAGATGGGCGAATAACTTAGTGGTCGAGCCTATGGCACATTAGCATGCCAAGGATAATCCAATCACGCAATCCAACTTAACTAAGGAACTCGCCTTTTGGCACATTTTCATCTCCCATAATCTGAGGCCGAAAACGCATATGCACACTATTTCCTTCAATGTTGCAAAAATACTCTACGCATTCCAGGCTGAGTTGGACATTGATGTGGGGCACTTGATTAAGATGGAGATCGATAGAGTAGGTGACAGCAAACGCCCAGACGATATACTTCCATTTCCGTGCTTGATCACGGAATTCTGTAGACAGGTTGGAGTGGACATGAGTGAGCTGAGGGATGCGGTCGCCTTCTACCTTCTGTTGGGTATGATGAATGGAAGGGTATCCACAAGAGCAAGAAAGTACCGGCAGCCGCTGGTGAGAGTTCTGGCCCTAGACAACGGAAGCGAAGGAAGGCAGCTACAGAAGATGATGACCGCTGGTATTCTGAGGTGGCATTACAGGATGATGTAGACGCCGCGGTGGGCGATGAAGTAGAAATCCCAAGAGATGGCAGAAGTTAGAATCCGGTGGTGCGCATTCTAGCTGCGATCAAGGCAAACCAAGATGCAATTCAGGGGGTTGAGAAAAGCTTACATAAGAGGTTGGACCATATGGATGAAGATTGGGGTTTTGACATGACAGAATTGAGAAGAAAGCTAGGCTTATCTGTCTATTCTAGAAGAAGGAGGGGTCCTACAACTTCGACTTTCTCAGCAACTCCAGTTGGCAGACCAGTCATTGATGAAGGCGGTGCCATGAGAAGAGCCATGGAATTATCAAGGAAGGAGGCAGAGAACCGAGCAGTAGCAGAAAAAGACCCAAGAGGGAAGAGAGTGGTGTAGGACGAGCCACAGAAGGTCCAGTAGTTTATTTAATTTAATTTAGTTTTCCTTTATCTCTTTAAGCTAATTTAGTTGCACTTTCATTTCAGTATTTCTAGTAGTTTATTTGGTTTAGTTTTATTTGCATTTTTTTTTTTCTTTTTCGAATTAGACTAAGGGTGTGCGATGTACTGTGATTAGCGGATTTTAGGGATTTTGTGTTGCATACCTGTGGAATTGTGCGTAAATGTTTTGACATGCTTATCCATTTTTGAGCCATTTTTGAGTCCCTTTTGTTTTGTCTTGTCCCATATGTCCTTGGGTCGTTAGTGTGGTGTTGCGCGCCTCTCCACCGGGTTCTCATTGTCAACATTGGAGACAATGTTGGATTTAGGTTTGGGGGTGTGGGCGACGCCGCGTCTTCGCGTCTTTTCATTAAAATTTTTAATTTTGTTGCATGCAGTTTTTGTTTGGTTTTTGGCATGTTTTTAGGAGAAAGGTGTCGTTTTGAGTCGTTTTATGTCAATTTTTGCAAAATGGCCATGTTGATCATACATTGTTTGGTGGGATGCTCTTAAGTATGTGCCGTTGAGGAGTGTTTGTATGCATTTTGTGCTGAGTATTTTTGGGTGCGCTGTGCAAGTGCAATTAGTCCCTTTCTCCTAGTGTCCGTGTGGATGGGGCACCATGCTTGAAAGTGAGGGATTAATAGTGGAGACTACCCGTGAGTATTTGAGCCTTATAGTGTTTTATTTTGAGGGTAAATTTCATTCCACTCTTCGCACACACTTCTAAACACATCTATGTTTAAATAAAAAGTCTCATTGCACTTAAATCGTCGTTTGTCATAGAACACTCAATCATTTGTGAACTGCTTGCTGAAATTGTTATTCCCTTGATAGATGGACCTTTAGAAAGGATTGTAGGCAATGTGTGCTTAACCACTTAAATACAGCCTAAACACTTTTCCACCCCATATGTGTGTGCTCCCAAGCCAATTTTGAAGCCAAACACATTAAACCTTTCATTTCATCACCCATATCATCCATAACCTCACAACATAAACACTAACTGTCCCTTTAACTAATTGATGAAATTAAGGCTTAGGATTATTGTAATTAGGGCTCTTGTCATGAATGGCGTGTACCTAGGGTTGAGTAAGGAATTGTGCAAGATTTGATTTTCTTAAAAGCCAGTTGTTGTTGTGTAAATAGTGCTTGAATCAATAAAAGTAGAGTTTGAAGCACAAATTGAGCAAATTGTTGCCTGGATGCCAAATGTATAGTTAAGAGTTGTAAAAGAGCCAATCATTGGAAATTAGAATGTAATGCCTTAATGGATTCAATTGGTTCTCGTACCACCTACCCCATTCATTCATTCATTAACTAATCACCCAAGGCCCTGTTACAACCGAAGAAAAGACCTACTTGATCTTAGGGAAAGTCTAGATAGGGAATTTTAATCGATGCATGCTCTTTCCACGTTCATGACATTCGGTTCCTTTCCATGAGACTTAATCACTAAAATGGCGTTCTTTCATGATCACATGCAATTAAAAATTGATTCCATTACATGAACTCATATTGCATGTTTTGAGGTGTGTTGCCTAGGATTCAGAGTGTATTGAGGGAAAATCCGTGAGGATAGAGTCGAGGCGAATTACATCCCTCGTTGGAGAGTGTGTTGTTTTTGAAATATAGGCATTTTGAGTGTGGGATTGCATGCGCGCGGCATGTTCACATTTTCGATATTTTTAAATCCCGCTTAGCTATTCTTGCATGCGTTCTCTCCTTAGCGGCATCTCTTGGGTTGCATCTCATCGCGGTGGCTTCGCTTTTATCGAGTTTGTGTCGTCGTTGTTGTCCGCAACTTGAGTCCTTGAGTCGTGTGTCTTGAGTCTTGCTTGTTGCTTTTTTTTTATTTAGGTTTTGCTCGAGGATGAGCAAAGGCTAGGTTTGGGGGTGTTTGATCGAGCCATTTCTATACTAGATTTTGGCCCCCATTTCCGTCGCTTTTGTTCGGTACTCGGGTAAAATCGAGTGTCTAATGGCTCGAAATTAGTTGTTTCGCAGGTTTTCAGCTTTTCAAGGGTGCGCTTGCAAAGTAAAGCAATTTGGGGAGTTGAGTACGTATTTTGGGTGGTTCGTGTTACGTGCAGAAATGAAGAAAAAATGCTGCCCAGAAATTCCAAGTGGTGGTCGCCGCGAAGTTGGCTCCCACCTACGGCTAACTTGGCAGCCACCTATTTTTGGCACCAGGACAGTGATCTTCGCTGTGGGAGTGATTGCTGCCACCTATGGCCAATGTCATGGCGACTTTTTCCTCTTGGAGAGACAGTGATCTTCGCCCCCAAAGTGGTCGCTGCCACCAACGGCCAACTTGGGGGCGACCTCCTCAATTGTTCAGAAGATAGAGGAAAGTGGCCGCCAAGGTCGCTGCCACCCACGGCCAACTTGGCAGCGACCTTCTGTTGCCAGCTCAGCATAAGTGATCGTTTTTCTGACCCATTTTCTTGGCACCTACTATATATATGTCCCTTTCCTTTGCTGAAAACACACCATTTTTTCCTTGAACCCTAGATCCAAGAAAAGATTTCTCACCCAAAGAAAACCTTTCACATTCCACCATCTTCAACCTTACAAAAATCACCCAAGCTACCACCTTTCTTACCATTTTCATCATCTTTTCACATTTTCTCCTTCTCCACAACCATTCCATCCATCTTTGGAGGTTTTGGAAGCAAGAGGAAGCTCTCAAGACAAATGGGTTTTCTCTACTCTTTTGTTTTCTCTTTCATTTTTCCATTGATGTGTAACTAATTCCTTAGCTAGGGGATTGATGTAACCGGATTTGACTACTCTATGAATTATTTAGTCTATTTTCTTAATTCAATTTGATTTTAGTCTCTCTTACTTGATTATTTTGTGTTTGCCTATTACTCATATTATTTTGAGACCTCAATTGATGTGAGTGTGTAGTGTAGACTATCTATGAAATTGGGTTTTGGTGTGAAAGACCTTTCCACCTTGATACTAATTATGAGTTTGGTAATTGAGAAGAATAATATATGCATGACCTTGCTATGTTATTTTGGCTTCGAGTTTGTACAATTATTGGGTGATGACCATTGCTTGGCACATGACCTTGTGGGAGCAATGGGAAGAACCTAGCTCTAAATGATAAACAAGCCCTAAAATTGGATTGAAGTGCTTAACGAGACTAAGTAAGAACATAGAGTGGTCTAAAAAGGTTGCATCGATTTCCTAGTGTTTTCTCTCGTATATCCATACGTTGTATGATGTGTTTAGCTTAGCTTTTAGTTACAAGTTTGCATTTTTAAGCATTTTCAAGAAACCAAATCACTTTTTCAAACCCAAGCATTATGCAATTTACTTTTCATGCACTTAGATTAGTTTAATTTTTCCTTAGACTAAGTAGTTTCAATCGATTAAATCACCGATCCCAGTGAACGAACTTAAATTAAATTGAAAGTAATTTTTACTACATCAGGTCTCCTTGTAGTTCCTAGTGAGAGACTCGATTTATTCACCATGGGATGCTTAGATTCTTGTAATTTGTCTGTAGTTTAGTTAGGTTTGTTGTATTTCTCGTTTTAGATGGTGGTGGCATAAACTTTTTCTTATATTGTTGTCTTTCAAGTTGTTAGATGTGTAGGTGATTCACAATGATTATTATGAAATTAGGTTGAGAGACATAAAAAGAGTCGTGGGTTGAAATTGATTTTGAATTTGCATTGAAGGTATGTCTAGGTTTGGCTTTTGATATTCAGATTTGATTTTTTCCAATGATGTTCATGGATCCAAATAATTCCATCTAATTCTCTAATTTCGTTAATGGTTTCAAATTTGATGATGAAATCCTTTTAGCATATTCGAATCAGTTCTCGAATATCGAAAATGGATCCAACAAGTTCACCATCCCTTCACCAGATCTTTACCATTTGAATCAGATGTGAGGGAGGTGAGGGAAGATATATGGAGATCCATGGATGAAAATCTCTATGGATCTACACCTATATCCCTTTTTCTTTTTTTTTTATGCATTTTTTCCTTTAAAAAAAAATAAAAATTATTTAATCTCCATAGTCCATCTCAAAAGATGGATGGTGGAATCCATTTTTGTTTCTTTTAAAAAAATTTAAAATTAATTTGTATATTTAACATTTTTGTTTAATTTTTAATTCTCTCTCTTTTTTTTTTTTTTTTTTTTTTTTTAAGTTTGAAAGGTCAAAAATACCCTTATCTTTTATGGTAAAAGTTGGTCAACAGTTAAGTTTGACCAAGTTTGACTAACATGAGGGGGAGGGGGTGTGGGTGTCAATTTATGATAAAGTTGTTTCTGGGTGCAAGAGAGAAAACCTCAGGGAGGTTTAGTGCAATTTGCTCATCCAGGTGCACTATTTTTAATTAACAAAAATAAAGTTCATTTGATTTGTTTCGGTGTTGTTTGGTTGCTTTGAAAATAGAGGTAAATTTTTTTTTTTTTTTTTTTAAATCTCTCGCCCTTAATTGTATAGCTGACGGAGAGTTGTTTTATATTATTTTTTAGTTAATTTTTTTTTTTTTTTTGTTATAGATCATTAATGTTTGTATGTTTTTTTAATGATAATGTTTATTCATTTTAAAAGTTGTTAAAAAATTTAATTTTTTGTGAAATTTGTTAAGAATGAGTATGCTCTTATTTGAAATTAGAATGTATGTTTGGTGGTTGATGTTTTTCTTCTAAAGTGAAATTCTTTCTATTTATAAAAAAAAGTCAATTCTTTGGTAAGAATGAAAGACAAATTATGAGATTTGATATAACTAAAAAGTCATTAAAAGTCATTGACATTGTAAAGTCATTGATATTTTGAATACCTCATAATTTTCATAGACTCTTAAAAAGTCTTAATCGAATACCTCATGACTTTTAATGACTTTTTAAAAGTCTATAAAAACTTATATTAAATACCCCATGACTTTTAATAACTTTCTTAAAGTCTACAAAAATCCGTATTGAATACACCTGTAAGGATTCCCGTAGTTTTTAATTGGCTTATTTCGTGATCAAACCATATGTGGGGATCATGTAAGGGTAGCTTAGGAATGTGTTCAAGCTCAAGGCCCTTGCAAGTGTTAAGCACTCCAAAGGTATATGTTTAGTGCTTAATTTTCTATGAAGAGATTTAGTGCACACACTCACTTAGCATACTTGCATTTGTGTGCATTCTCTTCACATGTCACTTATCACACTTGCACTTCTTTATTATATATATTTTTTTATGTGTGGATTTGTCCATAGATGAGTTCTGAGCGATTCTGAGACTTTTCTATATGTTTCGGATGATTTCCGAGACATTTGGGACATTCCGTGTTTTTATCGAAAATCGGATTTCAATTCCGAGCTTAAATTGGAAAGTTATATAATTTTCTATATTTATTATTAAATCCGGGTCAATATTCCGAAGACGGAATTGGATTCCAAGATTTGAGGTCAACTGGACTGAAGAACACTCGGGTCCGAAGTCAGCTTAGTGTGGCATGATAGCCACACCTAGCAAGGCAAGCAAGAGAGTGGCGTGAGCCACGGGCTCCCCACGCCATAATGCTCTCTCTGCCCCCGTTGCACCCACGTCTCAATCAACGCGCTCCTGATTCATTTTTTTCTTCTTTATTTTGTTTGCCTTTTATATTGTTTGTTTGTTTGTTAAAAAATATATATATATATATAATAACGAGTTCTGAACTTCTGATATGTATATAATATATATATATATATATATATGTTTACTTTTATTGTTTTTTGCTATATAGATATATGTGCCGCTTTTGTTGTTTTGTTAAAATATATATATATATATATAAGATCACGTGCTGCACCTAACTCTTGTTATTATATATATATAATTTGTATATTCTCTTTTTGTCTTATGCATATATTATATATTATATAAGTGCTTCACGCCTTCTGCTATTGTTTTTATCTTTTGTGCCTTTTGTATACATTAAATATATATATATATATATATTGTTAAATACGATGGCGTTTTACCTCTTTTTTGTTTTGCTAAACCTGATTCATATTTGTATTTATATATACTTTCTTCTTCATTTTTTTAACAAGGAAAATATATATACTTTGAGAGAGTAAAAATATCTTCAAGAGAAAAACCCCTAAGAACTTGTCTTTAACTCTCAAAACCCATTTTCATATGCATCAAAATATCATCTAAACATTTTCTAGCATAGTTAGGATGTTTACTTGCATGGGTCTTGGTCAACACACTTCCCTTGGTATGTTCTTCACTATTATCATTTATAATTAGTGTTTTATTTATCAAGGCATCTCTTTTATTATTTGCTTGTTCTTAGATTAAAATCTAATATTCAAAATAGAGATTGTTGTGTTGACATGATTGAGTGTTGTATTGTGATAGCTAATTAGGTTTTGTGCTTAATCTTGATTAGCTAAACTATTTGATTGAACATGTCATTTAGTTTTTAATATCTAGGATTGTTCTAATTGCATACTAATCATCTTAGATAAGCATATAGGGTTTCCCTTGCTCTATGTTGCATTTTGGATATTCACATATATTCACTTAGGGTTGTATTCTCTTCATAGAGAAAGTAAGTCTTGTGTGTAGCTTCCAGGATCAGGTTGCTTAGATCGCAAGCAAATTGGACTAGGTTCACTCATACCGGGATTAGGTAGGTGTGTGATTACTTCTGGGATTAGGTTGTAATTGTTTACACATTTAGTGGATTCGAGGTTCGAGTGTGGTTTACTTACTAGCCCGTGGTTTTTCCCGTGAGGGTTTCCACGTAAAAATCAAGTGTTATTTAATTTCCGCATATTTTACTTGATTTATTGCTTTATCTATTTAGGGGTAATTTCGTAATTTTGTCTAACACGAAAAATTGGGTAAAAAACGTAAAATCTATTCACAACCCCCCCCCTCTAGATAGTTTTATACACACCGTGCTATAATTAGTTTCAACACCCAAACTTTTAAATTCCATAAAAGTCTTTTAAAATCTCAATTGATTACACCCCTAAGAAATTGAAAACAAATTTCTTTATAAAAAAAAAAAAAAAAAGGAGTGCTAGATACACTCTCTCAACTCACTCTTCCAACCCACTCTTCATTCTCCTTTTGACACTTATCCTATATTGACTTCTTAGAAATAAAGTTTAGAGCAATCATTAATGAATTATTTTTGCATGTTATTTAAAATTAAAACCATCCACATCTTCCCAAATTACCCTTTTTTTTAACACCAAATTGTTATTTCCAAATATGTGAGCAAAAATCTTCAAAGGTAAAAGAGGTTGAATAATATTTATTAAATTTATTTTATTTTATTTTATTTTAAAAAGAAAATTAACAAATATATTATTAACAATATTAAAGTTATTAAAATACAATAAACATTGACATCTTGTGTTTTTTTTAGTAGATTTGAGTTTTTATATTATTAATGAAATTTTAATTTTTTTTTTTTTTTTTAAGTTCGGGGTTGTTTTTGATCCCCCTGGTTCTTTGTGCTTTGTTGCTTTTTGTCACTATTTACTTTTCTTTTTTCTTCTTTATATATGGATATTGTCTAAGGGGTTTTTAGCATATGATCACTTGTGATGCTTTTTTCCCTTAGATCAGTCCAATTTTATTAAAAAAAAAAAAACTATATTTTCAAATCGCGTAAAAATAATTACTTTGTAAAATATGTTGAACTTATGATAATATAGACATAAATGATAATTTTTCAAGTATAAACTGTGCTTGTTATGATGTTTTAGAAAATAAAAAAGAGGTATATAAAATAATAATATTATTAATATTTAAGAAAAGGACTATGACAATTTGGTGTTAAAAAGGGTAGTCTGGGAAGATATGATGATTTGAATTGTAAATAACATATAAAAACAATTCATTAATGATGGTTCTAAAATTTATTTCAAAAAAGTAATAATCGACAATTGTCAAAAGGAGAAGAGAGAGTAGCTTAGGAGAGTGAGTTGAGAGAGTGATTCTAGCACTCCTCTAAAAAAAATTGTAGAGAAAGATGGAAAGAGAAGGATATAGGATAGATAAATTAGGAATTATTTTTTGAAACCAAGAAATTAGGAATTATTAGAATAGAATAGGATAAATAAATATGAGACAGAAATTGTGATTTATTAGAGGGTGGGATTGTGTGGTTCACTGTTTATTAATTCATTAATCTTATTCTTCCAATTCACTTTAATCAAAGGGCTGAAAAAGTGTGTAAGAAATTATATAAAAAGTTGGGGTCATAGATCATGCCCTATATTTATATATAAAATAAGAGTAATAATATATATATTTTTAAAATAAGAGTAATATTATATATTCCAAAAAAGTAACCCAAATGACTTGCAAATGATTTATCTTTTGACTTTTATTCACCATATCTATCTCATGATTTATATGATTATGACAAGTCACTTACAACATCATTCGATTGATTTTAGGATTAATTTTTTAGATTGTATAGTTTCTATGCTAATTTCTTGAATGAAAAAACTATTTAATTTATATATTATTAAAATAAAAATAACCAAAAACATTTTAAAATGAAATTATAGTTTCATATTTTTTTAAATAAAATTTATTTATTGTAGAATTTTTTTTTTTAAAAAAAAATGTAAATTTAGTCTATCCTATACAGGATGACATAAATCACTATTCACCAAACTTGCCACTCATAAATCACGATGAATTAAAAAAATATAAAAATAGACCCATTAGTCTTATTAAAATCTTTTGTCCAAATGACCGAATTTTCTATCCACCAATCACCATGTTGCTACTTTTCAAATTAAATAATAATTTAATTCATAGTAATATTAGACATGATTACGTGTTTTACCGACGACCAACGACCACGTCAAAGTAATAATTTAAGTTTTCACCCTTTTTTTTCGTATAAAAACCTGATGTTTATGGCAGCATTTTCACATCCAAAAACTCAGTTTCTCATATTGTAATTGTCTTTCAAGTTTCCATCTTTCAAAATTATGGCTGATGCAATTGTTTCCGTTGTCTTGGAGCAATTGGCTTCAATCGCCCGTCAACAGATTGAACAAGAGGTGACACTAGTATGGGGTGTCAGCAAAGAAGTAAAAAGACTTACTAGCAATTTCCAAGCCATTCAAGCTGTGCTGGTTGATGCAGAGCAAAGGCAAGTGAAGGAGACAAGTGTGAGAGACTGGTTAGATAAGCTCAAAGATGTATCCTACGATGCTGACAACTTGTTGGATGAGTGGAACACCTCAAAGCTCAAATTGCAAATTCAGAGAGCTGAAAATGCTCTTACTCTTAAGAATAAGGTACGTTCCTTCTTCCACTCTCCATACTTGTATTTTAGAAAAGTCGTTTTGCACCATGACATAGCTCTCAGGATAAAAGAATTAAATGAGAGTCTAGATGATATTGCCAAAGATAAAGAGAGGTATAACTTTAATACAATTAGTAGTGTCGACCAACCTCGAGGAGTAGAAAGCACGTCCTTCATTGATGAGTATACTATATGCGGTCGAGATAAGGAAAAAAATGCATTAATGAGCAAGTTGTTGTGTGAGAGTAGCGATGAGCACGAAGGCCTCCATATCATCTCAATTGTAGGGATGGGAGGAATAGGAAAAACAACTCTTGCTCAACTTGTCTTTAATGATAATGAGGTGAAAAACAATTTTGAAAAAAGAATATGGGTTTGTGTCTCAGACCCTTTCGATAAGTTACGGGTTGCCAATGCAATAATTTGTGGTCTAGAAGGTCAAGGCTGCTCTAGTTCTGCCACATTGGAGTCTGCTCTACAAAGAATTCACTCTACTTCAGGAAAAAAAATTCTTCTTGTATTAGATGATGTGTGGACTGAAAACTACACTGATTGGGAACCATTGTACAATTGTCTCAAGAATTGTCTCAATGGAAGTATAATTGTAGTCACCACACGTAAGGAGAGAGTTGCTCGTATGATGAATTCATTTGTAATCTCCATTAAGGAATTGTCTGAAAGTGAGTGTTGGTCGTTGTTTAAGCACTTTTCATTTAATGGTAGGTCTGATGATGAGTGTAGAGAACTAGAAAACGTTGGTAAGCAAATTGTCAGCAAGTGCAAGGGATTGCCTCTTGCAGCAAAGACTATGGGAAGTCTCTTGCGCTTTAAAACAACTAGAAAAGAATGGGAAAATATCTTAAATAGTGGGATGTGGGAACTAGAAGAGTTTGAGAAGGGTATTTTTCCTCCTCTGTTACTAAGTTATAACGATTTGCCTCTTATGGTCAAAAGATGTTTCTCATATTGTATCATATTCCCAAAAGACTACCATTTAGATAAAGCTGAGTTGATTAAGTTGTGGATGGCTCAAGGTTATCTAGGATTGAAACATAAAAGGGAAATGGAGATGATAGGTGAAAATTATTTTAACATCCTAGCCACACGTTCTTTCTTCCAAGAGTTCATAAAAGATAATTTTGGTGATATTAGAGGATGTAAGATGCATGATATAGTACATGACTTTGGTCAATTTCTCACAAAGAATGAATGTTTTGCAATGAAAGACAGTTATTTTGGAGACTCAAGCATTAACTTTTCTTTTGAGAAGGCTCGTCATTTAAGTTTGATGGTTGACAAAAATAGTTCATTTCCTATCTCCAATTATAATATCAAAAACTTGCGCAGCCTTTTGTTTCAATTTGAGTCTGGCATGAATTCATTTGATGGAGTCTTGCTAGAGTTGTTTGGTCAAAATACATGCTTAAGGGCGTTAGCTATGGGGGGTACTGCCAAGTTTGATATGATGACTGGTGTGCGTTATTTGTATCAAATAAAGTTAGAAAGAATTCCAAAAGAGATAAGAAAGCTAATACATTTGAGGTATCTTGACTTGAGTAAAAATAAGGCCTTAGAAATGTTACCGGAAGAATTATGTGAACTATGTAATTTGCAAACCTTAAATGTTTTCTGGTGTGCCAATCTTAAGGAACTACCTCAAGGAATGGGGAAGTTAATCAACCTAAGACATTTAGTAAATGATCACACTCTTTCTCTAAGGTACATGCCCAAAGGAATTGAGAAGTTAACATGTCTTCAAACATTAAGTGAATTTCGTGTGAGTGGCAGTGATTATCGTACGAAAGCATGTTCACTTGAATTTTTGAGTCAATTTAGCCACCTTGAAGGAACTCTTCGTATAGTAGGTTTGGGAAATGTGACAAATGTGAGTGAGGCTCAGAGGATACAACTGAAAAATAAGAAAAACATTTTTAAATTGGAATTAGGCTTCGGTGGGTCGGATTCGGTGAACAATGATGCAATTATTGAAGCTTTACAACCTCCTCCAAATTTACAAAGGTTAATAATATCAAAGTACGTAGGCAACACGGTGTTACCCAATTGGATAACGTCATTAACCAATTTTAGAAGCATATCTTTGTTTGAATGGATCAACTGTGAGCAACTACCTCCATTAGGAAAAGTGTCATCTCTTGAATCAATTCTTATAGAGAAAATGAAGAGAGTGAAAAGAGTGGGTATTGAAATTTTGGGATTAGAAAGTGATGGCATTACTTTGACATCATCGTCTTTATCTGTTTTTCCCAAATTGAAATCTCTCTCCTTTTATGAGATGGAGGAATGGGAAGAGTGGGATTTTGGGATTGAAAATGATAATATAACAATCATGCCATCTCTTCGTTTATTGAAATTTGAAAATTGCCCCAAATTAAAGGTGTTGCCAAAGAAGATTCTTCAAATGGCACCGCTGAAAGTTTTGAGCATGAATGGGTGTCCTATTTTAAGCGATGGTTATGGAAAGGGGATAGGAGAGAACTGGTTCGACATCTCTCACATCCCTAATATCCAAATTGATCGCAAGTATGTGCAAAGAGACGGCAGGTGAACTCTCTGGAAGGGATGGGACAAACATGTATCCAGGTATTTTCTTCTCCTCCTCGATCTCTTTACTTGATTGTTTTTGTTTTCAACAGTTTGTTATATTTATATGTATCCCCACTATTGGAAATTGGTTATAAGTAATTGATTAATGTTTAATTTGGTGAATTCGATCAATATACTCGTTTTTATCCACTTGTTCCATTACTTGCAGGCTTCTACAGAGACACTTTTGATATCAATTGTTAGAATTTAGAAAGCTTCCGTGTTCAAGGGGAATCAAATTGTCATGCCAGGATGCATTGAAAAGAAAGGTCGGGAACAATGGTCATTCAATTTATTTTTATACTTCTTAATGTTTGAAATTGTGCATGGCTGTAAATTTCTTGTGTTTCGCTGCATAGGAAAGAGGCATGAAGAAGATGCTCAAGGCACTCAAATTTTAGAGCTTGATAGGTGAACAGACAAGAATGCGTCCAAAAGAAGAATGAAACAAGAAGATAGCAAATCAATAATTTCAATCTGATGTGACCGGAAGAGGCAGAGGTTCAATGGGTATGTTTCCATGAAATCAAACGTGAAATCATTCATGCCTACCTATAGACTTTGCCTCAACAGACGCTGGCTCGGTGTTGATCCGTACTTCTGAGTTTCTTTGACGAAGACTTACTTGGTAAGGTTATAATATAACACAGTGGAAGTACAGTAGTAATTATCTTTAATTTTTTTAAAGCATAATATATGTAGACCATGATCCTATTACTTTCTTTGCTTTCAAATCTTCATTTAGGAGTATGTCAAAGCTAGTTGATCTTCATTGGAATGTGGTTCACCACATTTTATCATTGGCAGACAATTGTATTTTCAAGGGGTAAGTAATGCATTAGCTGTTATATTTTCAAATTAATTCCAATCTAAAGATTCTGACAACAATATTTTGGTGGACCAAAATGTCTCGCATTACCTTGAAAAATATATATTCAGTGATGGCATGTCCTTTATAGACATGGTGTGTGAATGTTTGAATGTGTGATGATCTTCTACTGGGGGATTCTGCCATTGAAGAATGAGCTGTCAAAACTTGTTATATTATTTTCTTGTATTGCTTGAAGAATCAATGACATAAGATGGTGTGTGACTTTGACGTTAAACTATACAAGTAGCTTTGAATATGATATTGATTAATTAATTTTTAACAAGCTATGTTTCATCTTGAACGTTTATATAAAATCTAATTTGATTTTATACCATACAAATGATCCGTGCTATTTCATGCCAAAGATGTAATCATGTGTAATGCACACTTCTTGCACTTGACAAGTTACACAATCTTCACAAGGATTTCTTGTCTTTGTGCTTGGTGTTTCGCTGCATAGAAAAGAGGCAAGAAAAAGATGCTCAAGGCACTCAAATTTCAAAGCTTAATAGGTGAACATACCAGGATGCATCCGAAAGAAGAATGAAACAATAAGATAGCGAATCAATAATTTCATTCTGATGTGACTAGAAGTGGCAGAGTTTCAATAGTAGCAAATCAAACGTGAGAGCCCAGAAAGAGTTTGCCTCTTTCGAGGTTGTTCACTTGTTCATGCCCATCTGTAGCACTCCAGGTTGTTCATGCATTCAACAACATTTCTTGATTAGAGTTATCATAACAAAAACCTGATTCCGGCAGCAATTTCAGCTGATGCTGTATACTTCTTAATGTTTTGAAATTAATTGTGCATGTTTGTACGTTGTCAGGTGTTTCGATATGTAGGAAAGAGGCAAGAAGAAGATGCTCAAGGCACTTTGCATCCAAAAGAAGAGGCAGAGAGGTTCAATAGGTATGCTTCCATGAAATCAAATGGAGAGCCCAAAGGATGCTTTGCATGCCCACCTGTAGCACTCCAAGTCTCCTCCATCAACAGATGCTGGCTTGGTGTTGATCCGTTAATTCTTAGTTGCTTTGATGAAGACTTCCCTAATAGTAGTAATTATCTTTAATTTTTTAATGCACACAGAATATTACTTTTTTTAGGTACAGTAGTAATTATCTGTTGGCCATGAAGCCCATGATCCTATTACTTTCTTTGCTTTCAGATCTTCTTTTAAGAGTATGTCAATGCTAGTGGATCTTCATTGAAATGTGGTTCATGACATTTTATCATTGTCAGACCATGTCTGATGTTGATATACAAATTATGAACTAGCTGGTAATTTGGCCATAGAATCATATCCAATTTTCTGTCCATATTTTGTATCATTTCAAGCATGCTTGTTGATTATCATACATGATTTAATGTTCTAACAAGTATATTTCTTGTCAGGTGACTCTTGGTAATGTTCTAGCAAGAGAGAGAAGAGCAAGGTGTGCTTCAGAAAAAGGGATTTTCATTGGATGGAAAATCAGAAACATCTTTTCACTAGATTTACACTATATAATTTCATTCTTATGTCACTGGAAGTGGCAGAGATTCAATAGTAGCGAATCACTCCAAGGCTTTTGAGGTTGTTCATGCCCACCTGTAGCACTCCAAGTCGCTTCCCTCAACAGAAGCTGGATCGATGGCTTTGATGAAGACTTCCCTGCAAGTTATAATATAACATAGTATAAGTACAGTATAAATTATCTATAATTTTCTTAATGCGGAATATATATTGTAGGCCATGTTCCTATTACTTTCTTTGTTTTCAGATCTTCATTGGCAAACCATGGTTTTATTTGGTTCACGTCCGATATGTTGAATGTTGATATACAAATTATGAACCAGCTGGTAATTGGCCATAGAATCATATCCAATTTTCAATCCATATTTTGTATCATTTCAAGCATGCATGTTGATTATCATGATTTAATGTTACACGGGTAGATATTTGATTTGATAAGCTAACACGTATATTTGTTGTCAAAGTGGCTTTGGTAATTTGGGTGATGCAAGAGAGAAGAGTGAGGTGTGCATCATAAGGGATTTTCAGTGGATAGATAATCAGAAACATATTTTGGTTAAAATCCAATTTTGTATCATTCAACAGGCAAGTAATGCATTGATTATGACTGATGAAGTAGATTAAAAAGAAAGATCATGTAATTCCATTGAATATGTATGCTGATCTTATTACTTTTTTTGCTTTCAGACTATCTCCTTACAATTAACAAGCATTAGATGTTATATTTTCATATTAAAGCCAATCAAATATCCTATCTGCTACATGATTTTCTGCCTAAATGCATATCTAGATTATGATTTTCTATGCAAAGCCTCTGCCTTCTTATCATTGGACATTAATTTCAAGGTAAAGACCAAGATGCATTGTCATATGATGGATTGATGGCTGACGTTAATTTAATTTTCTATCATTAGCTATTTATTGATTGCTTAATTTTTGACAACCTATATTTCGTCCCAAATGTTAAGTTAAAAACTAATTTGTTATACCACATAGTTGATATATCCCTGCTATTTCATGCTAAAGATCTAATCATATGTAATGCACACTTCGTGCCACTGCTGGTCCTACGACAGGGTATACAATTGGCCCTGCAAATGGAAAACCATTTCATATAAGTTCCTCACCGACCAGAAACAGAGCGAACAGAGGCTTCATGATATGAGTTCATTATGCCCTGTTGAGGCTGTGGTTTTAGTGGTTTATGGCAACAGGAGGAAATGAAGATTTTACAATAACATCTTTCTCTTGATTAGAATGCTTGACATCACTAAAGTTAATAGGTAATAGGTTGTCTTTGTTTTGTCTATGTTTTATCTCCATATTTGCAGTTAATTATCAAAAATATTTTATTTTTAATGCAGTGTAAATGGGTAAAATCTTTGGTTGGAATGCAATTCGCATCTTTTGAAAGGCAGGACAACATTTGATTAGGTTAGCCAGTGTAATAGAAGAGTCTATGTCTTGACCTTAATACATTGGTATCCTTCTTTAGATCTGGCATTCTTGGCGGATTTTGTCATTGAAGATGCATGGTCAAGTGATCGATGCCTATCAAAATCGTAGACATTATTGTCTTGTACGGCCTGAAAAATCAATGTCAAATGTTGTTGCGTGCCATTAAACTAGGCAAGAGGCAAGTGGTTTATTTATTTTTATTTTTTTTATCACAAGGGATAATCTTAATATACCTAATTTTTGACAAACTTGGTTCTAATTGCAGTAGTAGAGCAGACATCAAATTCCAATTGAGAATCTCAATTCAGAAGGATTCAAATTTTCACGCCTAGTCAAGAAAGGATAAGGGCATGGTGTTATTGATCTACACTCGAACATTTATTAGTAATTGATAGCATCCGGACATTAATTTCTAGGTTAAGACCAAGATGCATGCATTATGATATTTTGGCGTGCGACGTTAATTTAATTTTCTACCATCAGATATTTCTTAATTACTTAATTTTTGACAACCTATGTTTTGTCCCAAATTTTACAGTGGTGCCTCACATTTTGATATCACTACCTATATACATCAATCAATATTGGAAGCATTTGGAAGAAATGGTACGATGCAGTGAGCTTTCTATTGGATTTTTCACCATGATTTTATGCAAATCTACTGTTCTTTAATCTAAAAGCTTATGGCTGCACAGCATAGGAATGTGTAATATGATAGTTCTTGTGCTTTATATGTTGCTATTGGTGCTCTAATGATGCTGTCAACTTGTTGCAGCTATGAAAAATTGCTAGTGCGGAACCTGAGAAGATTCCTCAAAAACCCTGCGGAACCTGAGAAGATTCCTCAAAAACTAGGTGTAGCTGGACTGGCATTATACTATGCTAACATAATCAATCAGATAGATAACATTATAAGTTAGTTTATATCATTTGTAATTCCCAGAAGCTCCAAAGCACAAGCTCCCAGAAGTTTAATTTTCTACAAACAACAAGATTAACAAGAGGTCATGGGATGCTCACCAATGAAACCTTGACCATTGCTGGTGATAGCAGCATAGATAGTACAAGTGAATAAAAGAGATAAATAGATGTGAACCTTGTTGAGGTGCTAGTAATTAATTCTCTTCCATTGATTTCACTGTTCAGCTTGCTACGCTCTAATAATTAATGAAGCACAATCCAGGCAGCAAATCAGGACTATGAAATAGAGAAGCTTAACGAAAGGGATTGTGAACCTTTCAGGTGGTGTTTCTGTACTTCAGGTAATTCTATGCTTACTTGATTTGATTAATGTATGAAATTTCATTCCCATTTTTTCATTGGTTATAATTTTAGTGTTGCTTATTTAGGTTTAAGCAGCCAGGGTCTTTCAACTCATGGTAGGCTCGTCTCTCTGGCTGACACCCCGCAATCGAAGGGATAAAGGAGATGAGATGAAATCTATCTCCGTATCTGTTCATTAGCCGTGAAGTCCGAGCTCGAGTACACCCGCTGCCTACATTAATTCTCTTTGCCAGTTCAGTCCTCCCGCATCTTGACCCATCCTCCCCTTTGGTCACCTCCCCCACCGTCTTAGATTGAGACATCTTGGCAAAGCAAAGCTACGTTGCTGGTACCAAATCTGGTAACAATGAAAGAAAGAATAGGTGGCTTGACCCATCTGACCCGTTAAATAAAGAGGACAATATGGAAGGAAGTGACCCGCAGAGGCTTCTTTAGATCGTTTCTCACTCGTGCTTCTGTAGAAAATAAACAAAAAGAAAGAGTTTACAGAAAAGAAATTCATAGAAGAGGGTGCTGTCGTCACATGTAAAATATCCTCGAGCAGCATTTGTGGATGCACCGTTTTCTGTCTTGCAACAAATTTGAAGCAGAGAATCTCTTGACAATGATGACGAAAAGTTTATAACTTTCTAAACATGGTAAGTCTTTAACCTTCATCCCTTTATTTTTAGTGGGATTTTCTATTTCTTAACTATAAATCTTAATTTTTATAGACGATATTTTATTTATTTATTTATTTTTTTGAACAGTGATTTTTATAGACGATATTTGATAAAAGGGTGTTGAGCTTACCCAATGAAGTTAATTGTCATGAATGAAAGTATTAATCAGGACAGTTTAATTGAAAAGGTACGCAATTCAAGCAGTATCTATTATACAAGTATGCACTCTAATAGCTTTCCAGTGACAATACGAGGTTGCTGCTAGGGGAATATATGAGGATCTTATGGCTACTGGCTTTATTGATCTGACAAAGGTGAGAGTTAGATTTTTTATTGCTTAATTAATACATTTCTCAAACAAATGGAAGTGATGTGTTGATGAATGACAATGAACTGCATGTTAATAGCTTAGTCCTATATTGCCCTGCTAGTCGATTGATAATATTACATTAAGCCTGTTGAGCAAACTTAAGGTTTTAAATAACAGGTTGTGAAATGATATGCTTGGAGCATGTAGCTTATGTTGCAAAGACATTCTTCCCATAAGATTCTGTGGTTGTTGAACCTTAATTTGTAGCTACTGGAAATTCACCAAGAACATAAACGGTATTCGTCAAACTTGAGCTTCATTGCATGGAATGCCACACTCAATTGTCAGCTAACAGGGGACCTGGCTCCAAAACAACTATGAGCTAGATGAGGCGGGTGGGAGGACAGGACAAAGTGATGATCCCATGGATAACTGAGGTTGTCACCAGCAACATTGTCTTTTGAATTTCAATCTTCAGTAGGGTTGATTGATTAACCTTCTGTTGTGTTTCTGATCAGGAATATGGACTTCGTTGAATGTTGGGTTTATGAAATTCTCAAGGAGTAGCTACCAGAAGTTTTTATCTGCTATGACAACATCCCTCATAGCATCCCCTGTGAACAACAAGAATAACATTGAAAATCACCACACACACTTGGATAGGTGTTTGGGTTTGCTTTATCAGATGGACTTTGTTGCCACCCATATTTACCAGGAGGGTAATCGAGTTTCAGATTGTTTAGAGTCCAGGAACCCTAATATCATTACTCCTACATGGCGGTGGATTGCTCCAGACTTTTGCACTTCATTTATTTATGATAAAGTTTGTAGCGGGCATTTGTTTAGATTCTACTGACTTGTTTCTTTTCTAAACTCGTGTTGTATTTTCTTTATTTATTTTAATATATGTTGGAATGGGATATATGATGAGGGTGTTAAGGAGGTGCCAGCCTAGCTGGGATGTCCCGATACATCTGCTGATTCCTATTACCAACAACCTTATTTAGAAATAAAAAAAATTGTTTCCATAGTCTGCCTACCGATTGAGATACTAATCGTTGTCACTATAGATCTCTAACATTCTATCACCACTTCCGTTTTTGTTATCAATTAGTGATCTTTTGTGTAGTTGATTTGATTGTACCCTCCTCAAATCTGCTACTCTGGGTATAGCCCTCTAATCATATGTGACACTGACATACACCTTTTGGATCTTTTCTTGTAAATGTGGCATATTCAGTTCTCAAATTCTGCATTCAAATATTTCTTTATTTCCCTTTTATGTCCATCTATTATAATCTCGAGCATTTTTTTATTAACAAAATTCAGCCTGAGAAATTTAATCATTGAACACTCATATCATCTCCATAGAAAACAATTTGATATTTCGTTCAGGTAATTTCTATTATTGCTATAGCATTTAGAAATAGAAGTACCTAATTGTAAAAAAAAAATTAAAAAAAAAATAAGATCACCGAAATAGTAGAATTCGGATTGCTAGGCCTTGTTGAAGCTCCTTAAATCATGTATAACTCAAACATTTAGGTCTTCTCAAAATCAGGTTGGATGGTAATAGATCTATTATCGGTAGCATTTACAGGAACTGCGTGTATCATGTATATAGGATAAATATCCACAATTCATTTGAGTGATCTCAAGCCCACCATTCCTTCAACTCTTACTTTAGCCAACTACCAACGTCCAAGAAAACTGGGTTTCCAGATTCGTCCTTCTCTTCCTTCAGTTCTCGGTATCATATCTTGTCCTGCTCCCTCAACGAGACTGCGATAACCACCGCTGTATGCCCATTCTCTTTCAATCGATGTTCAAGGAATTGAAACAGCCCTCCTTTCCCTTCCAAGTAAAATTTATTTTCAGGAATCAGACAACAATCCACATCACAGCTGCTCAATGTTGCATGAAGAGCTATGTGCCCGGTGCTACGACCCATTAGTTTAACCAGGCCAATTCCATTAACTCCACTCTCTACCTCCACATCAGCTGCATTGATTGTCTGGAATCCAAATGATATATCGATAATGCCCACATCATTGTCTACCGTTTTTGGAATCCCAAGGACTCCAACATTCAGTTTACTACGCCGAATTTCATCAAAAATCTTAACAGCTCCGCGCATCCTGCCATCCCCACCTATGATGTACACCTGCTCATATGTATTGAATCAAGCATCATATATACAAAGTTAATCAATAGAATGATAATACACCTCATCCAGGGGCGGACGCCTAAGAGGGCTGACCCGGGCTATAGCCGGGTCAGCCTTTTGTGAATTTTTTTTTTTATTATTTGTTTTATTATGTTAACTATTTAGTTATTGATAACGAGTAGAATAATTAGAGTTAAAAGTGATTCTCTTCTCCCAATGTGTAACTGTCACCTCAAACATCAATCCATCCCAATTCTCTATTTCTTTCTCTCTCTCTGATCCCAATTCTCTCTTTCATCCCAATTAATAATTCTTTCCTCCCTCAAAATTTACAATTACAAAATTAAATATAAAAATATATTCATATCAGATTCTTTAACTCGGGTATTTTTCTTCATTAATTTTTTTTTTTCTAATCAACAAATTAGTGTTTTGGATTTATTATTCATCATTTTAATTTAAGGGTAAGACCCATTAAGTCCCTTTTATCTATCTGCATTTTTGGAATTTGGATCCTTTATTGTTCTGATATTTGTCCTGACCTACTTTGTCATGACCGAAAGCACTTGAAGGTAATACTTGCATTTAAAGTAATGAAAGTGAAATTAATCTCAGCCATTGATTACATATATCACCAGATCTATTTAGGTTGGGACAAAAATCAGCTCAGCAGACAATCCAAATCCGTATTTTTGTTTTTCAATTATTGAAATTTTCCAGTAACGTTGAAATTCACTTTTTTTTTATTATTTTTTTTATTTTTTAAATATATATATGTTTTAGCCCACCCTAATGAAAAATCCTTGGTACATGACGACACCCGCCGTTGTAGGTATCGATCAAAAGGTGAACATTTAAGTTCGACCTTGCTAGCACGCAAGTCATAGGGACTAACACAGCGGCAAGTGAGGGTATCGTTCCACAGAGAGGTGGGATCCGCCGACCGTCACCGGTTCTAGCTCTTATTACAACACGTCGAGAGAACTCGAGTGTTGGGTGTGCAGAGAAGTAAATAATAATGTAAATATATAAATTACATAAACTAATATTTACAAAATAAGATGGAATGGAGAGATGGCATGAAATGTAGTTACTCTAAGGAAATGACTCAACCGTGACAATCCTTCTAATTAAGCTTTAGACTCACTTAGTCCCTAAATTGTGCAAGTATATCATAGGCTCATGCCCCCTTAATTGATCTCTAATCTCTCTTTGGTCTTAGAAATAACATCCACACAGTGCATGGATTCATTAAGTACTTTGGGACACACACACAAGCTATGTACACTAGCCGAGTGATCTATCAACTTTCTAGTCATATACAGTGGTTATTTCGTTGGGCATCTAATGCGCAACCGTGTGGGCCATACTACAGCCAATAATTCATTCACAATAGCTAACCAAATACGGGATAGCAACCAAGTAAAAGCATTAAGAATACGAGATACCCATACAACACGTATGTTATATACTCGTGTCCCCTTAATTAATCTCTAATCTCTCTTGATGTCTTAAAGATTACATCTATGCATAAATGCTTGGATTCATTAAGGACTGTGGTATACACACACGAGCTCTACACGACAGCCTAGTGATCTCTCAACTGTCTGGTCAAATGTAGAGGATATCACGCTAAACATGTTAATGTGAACCACACAGTATATAACACACAGTCTAAATATCATTCACAAGGTGGCTAACCGAGTGAAAGCATTAAGCAATGAAATACCCCTATAACTACACGAGCACAAGAGGGATTTAGTTTGTCTTTACTCTAGATAAGGATTCGGTTTTATCAATTTCCCTAGGATGGCTAGACATGAGAAACAAGTTTACCAAACAAACATATGCAAATAAGTTGGTTGTTTATAATTAAGGACATTCAATTTAGGTCCAGGGTTCATTCTCTTGATTTGAGAATTTATTACCTAATCCAGCTAAGGATGAGCAATTGTGTTTTGATAACAAGACCCATTAAGCATAAAAATTGGAACCCAGACCAATTTAGCAATCAAATGCCTGAACTAAAACCTTTCCCACTCTTTGGAGCTAAATTTTCTAACACCCAAATTACTCTAAACATGGCATTTTGGTCATCCACCAACATACAAACAATCATGGGAACTAAATTAATCTACTCCTAAATTAAATTACGCTACTCCTAATCCCAATCATGCATACATATCAATTTCGGACCTCCACACACATGGATATTGCAGTTAGAGCTTAATTCATGCAATTAACAAAGAGTAAAACAAAACCCAACCGAATTTAAGAACAAACATACATATATTGCACATGTGAAGGTTTAAAATATTCCCCAAATCGGGGTTACACATCAAAGATACAAGAAATGCAAAGAAAAGAGTAAAAAGGAG
This sequence comes from Acer saccharum, assembly GCA_030490815.1. Classification (NCBI taxonomy): domain Eukaryota; kingdom Viridiplantae; phylum Streptophyta; class Magnoliopsida; order Sapindales; family Sapindaceae; genus Acer; species Acer saccharum. Next base: position 16,625,551 of record CM059866.1, on the reverse strand, counting down.
ACAACATTTGAAGACAAACCCTCCAAAGAAGCTCCTAGCTTACCAAGCTTGAATTTGGCTCATAATTCCTTGCAATCTAGTCTAAGATGGATGGAAGAAGAGATAAGGGGGTTGTGGAGATGTGTGGTGAGCTCCCATGAAGGAAGAACCTCTATGGGAGCTTAGATCTCTCCTTATTTGGTGGAGAAGATAGAAGAGAAGAAGAAAATAGAAGAGAGAAGGAGTTGGGTGGAAGAGAGAGAGAGAGGGATTTGGAGATTCTATGTGTGTAGCTAAGAAAAGGGGATATTTATAGTGTGAGGAGGCTTAGGGCAGAAATGAGGGGAAAGGACAAGATTGCCCTTGCATAAGTGGCTGATTTTAGGGCCTTCACGAGTGGGTTTTTAGCAGCGCGCACCGTTACAAAAACTGGCATAACTTTCTCCACAAACGTTGGAATAGGGTTCTGTAAGAACTGTTAGAAAGAATACATCTTGGGCTTTCCAACAATAGGTAGTACGAAACTTAGTTCGTTTTGAGGAGAGAGATATGGCCCCCAAAAGTTAAGCATTTTGTAGGAGGATTTCGTTAAAATTCCGCCCTGAATTCGACGCCCTAGGGCACCGAATTGCAAAATGATGAGTTTCTGTCCCATTTTCAGCGGCCCCTAACCGCCAAAATAGAGGGGCCAAATTCAACTTTTAAAAATTGCACTTTTGCCCCATTATTTCTCCATTTCTACACTTTAGTCCCTAAACTGGAAAATAACCTGAAACACTGATTTCAACATATTAAATGCCTGGTTTTACCTGGGAAATAAACATAAAAGATGAAAGTAAGGGGCTATACAACGTGTAGAAATAGGAGTTATCAGTACGCCTCTGACCTCATCATTAAAATTCATCCAATAATCTCAGTTTGCAATTAAATTCCACAACATACAAGGTTATATCCATCGACTAGGTTTGACCGTTAAAAATACAAAAATACCCATGTTCACCTGATTGAATTCGTAGCGTTGAATAGCATCAACAATGTTATGAAGATGGAATCCACCCCTAGAGGTCTGAAGTAGAGTACCACCAGTCTTCTGCCAACCATGGACCGTCTTAGGATTCAAGTTGAGAGGATCCATGTCCCTGGAATAGAATCCTCTATAGCCAACTTGGATTCCATATATAAATATGCTTGAGTCCATATAAGTCCCACATCTCTCTTATAACAGTATTCAACCCAGGACAGAGACCACCTCATCTAACAATAGCAGCACGAGTGTTGGTGGGGTAGAAGAAGATCCGCTTACGTGGACCAGCCCTAAGGTATGTGAGGTGGGGAGAGGGAGAGGATAAAGAGGAGGTTAGGTGTGGGAGCTTTTCAAGGTTTATACAAGGGTTGTTGATATTGATGGTGCCTTCTGCTTCTGATTCTGTTTTTGGGTGTGTGAGGAGAGCCATGGCTTCTTTGCAGCTTCAACACATACACTTTTAGTGTAAGGGAAATGATGAAGTTAATTGCTTTTAGACAGCTTCTTATGTGAGTGGAGCCTTGGGAGGGAATTACGTGGCACGTGGGAGGGCTACTGTTTGTGTAGTGCTACGTTGGTGAAAGTCTTCGATCTTCATAAACACTTAAATATAGTCTTGAAGACCGAGGCATTATCAAGTTGAATGAGCGTTATTTTTAATAAAGATTTTTTCTTAAAGAGATTTTGTATTTAAAAATTTTAAACATAAGGATTGGGTATCTGGTGATAAATGTCAATCCCTACCCTTGAAAGATAGATGGTGGATTCTTTAGTTTAAGCGAAGGAAAGAGGTATCAAGTTCCTACTTTCCATGTATGAAAGTTTCTTTTCATTTTATGTTATTCAATAATAAGTATTTCAAGGCTTGTGATGATTTTTTTATTTTTATTTTTATCTTTCTCTAATAATCGACCAGATAAAAAAAACAGTTGAATAACAAGCTTTGTTTTTGGCATAGAATAGCAAGCCACTTAATAATAGAGACCTGTGAAAGCAAAGACAACTTCATCATATGTCATTTCACATTGCCAAAATAAACGTCAAACTGGCAATAACCATGTATTAAAAAAACATTTAAAACAAACTAATAATCCCTATCTTCCCCATGCAATTCCATGTTAGGGTTCTCTAGGAGCTTCTGGAGATTCAATGTTCACTATATTTGCAATCAACCTGATTGAAATTCTAATTAAATTGGAATTATATGAAATCAGTCATCATGTCCAACATCCCTTCCCCCCTCCCCCCCTCCACCCCCACCCCCCCGATTATGAGGGACTTGTTATATAATGGGTTGCCAACCAATGTTAAGATAGCTATAAATTCACCGTTGCAGTCTATTGATGTGAAGGAAGAGGTATGTTTTCTATAGAATAGTTCACTTAACATGCACACTTCATAGAAATCATTTCGTCACAACCTTTTTTGTAATTTTCCTCTGTATTTGCTTCATGCGAGCTTGACAGAAAAATGTTTATGTACAATGTACTTTCTGCAACTCTCAGCATTCCAGGTCAAAGCAGAAATGGAGAAGACTCTTCAGTGGCTTGTTCCATTTGCTGCAAACACAACCAAGTATGTTGAGTTAATTCTTTCATTGATTTAATTATGGTTCTAAGAATTTTCTATTTGTTCTAAGAATGGTTTTCTATTTCCTTTTGTTGCAAAACAATAGAGCACATCAAGGTTTTGGCTGGGTTGGAGAATGGGCAAACAGTGGGTAATTGAAGACCTCTCTCTCTCTCTCTCTGAATATTATGTGCATTGCATCATCAGAATAAGGTTTCACCATCTTTTTTACTTGTATGATAGTCATGAGTTTGGCAAGAGCATAGCCACAAACATCATCCCAGCACGCGTACAAACGCTCTATCATGCACACAAACACAAGACTGATAAACACATCCTTGATTTAGTGATATTGCTTCACCGTTTGATCAGCGTAATAAGGAATAGAGATTGCAGTTTCCATTCTCAGTCTGCCCATTTCCCAACCGATAAAGGAATGGTTTTACGGTCTAAGATGCAGCAAAATCCATCCCTCAACAATTTCACTAAACCCTTCAGAAAGGAATTTGCTAGACAAAGCTTGTAGATCAAGTAGACCAGTTCTGGGGAGAAGCAAAAGTCAGGATTTTGAAGCAAAAAACAAAGCTTGTAGTCATTATATTTCTTTGGTTTCAATATTTTATTTTACTCTTATAATTATAATCACAATGTTCTCTAATTCTCTATTTATTCTTGAAAAGGTGATATTCAAAGCAAGCTATCCATGACTTTCATAGTAATAGTAAAATTTATATCAAAATATGATATACTTTGAAATTCAAACTACTGACATCAAATAATGGTGGAGGTAAGATTTGCCTCATTTTTGTTCTACTGAAAACCGGAGCACGAGAGAATCTGAACTCCGAAAAATAAAATTGTGTAATTTTATTTTGTTTGAATTCCTTATATTGAGAATTAAATTCTTAATACAAAGGCACACATGGAGAGGATTTATATAGAAAGTCTGGGTTCAGTTAGTATATACTATATAGGTTCTATATAGGTGTTGAATTTCTTTGAGCTATTACCTTCTTCTTCTTTTTTTCAAAATATTGAATTTATATTTAAAAGTGGTTTAATTTTTTTAAGTACTAAATTCCAATGAATCAACATTAATCTTTTTAATATTATTGTTATTAAAGTTGACCTTGACCAACTAAAATGTCAAAACTCAAAAACATCCCTGTTCATAAAATATCTTATAAGAAGGTCATGTGAGCAAACTTGGGGCCTAAGCCTAGCCAAGTGACATTTCACATTTAATACATAAATTAAGACAATAACAATAGCTTGAATAATAATAATAACTTGGGGCCTAAGACAGTCCAAATCCAAATATATATATATAAACAAGATGAATATTGATATTGTTAAAGGGTTATATATCAAAATGTTTATTTCATATATTAGTGTTAAAAATGACCACATATTTTATATAAAATTTATTTTTAACTACATATAAAGTTTTAACGGTTAATAATTACGTTGTAAAATTTATTTTCAGTCCATAATCATAAATTACAAAAATATCTCTGCAGCATCTTTTCTATTTAATTTCTTCCTTTTTTCCAAAACAATGTGATATCTTGGAGAAAAAAATGAAGCCTTAAGGGGGTGTATTGGTTCAAGATTTTATTAGACAATTTGGGGAAGTAAAAGTTTGATGGTATTGGATTGAGACTTTTTAACAAGTTAGATAAATCCGGTGGTATTCGATCAAGACTTAAGATTTTTTTAAAAAGTTCATATTGTCTTGTGGTATTGAATCTAGACTGTTAAGTTTTTTTTATTTTTAAAGTCTATATTGTTTTGTGGTATTGGATCTTGACTTTCAAGGGGTAGCAAATTGTCTGGTGGTATTGGATTGAGATCAAGATTTTTAGGGTTTCATGACAAAATGGATTTTCTAGACTTTTGAGTGATATCTATAAATAGCTTGAAACCAAAATTGTCCTGCACTCTCACTCAATACTTTCCAGAGTTTTCTCTCTCGCTCAAAATCATCTTCAGCTTCTCTCTTTCTTCACTCTTTTCTGGTTTCTGGGTTGTTGTCAAAATGTTTAGTTTTAGTTTCCAGTCTTTTGACTAACACTACATTTTATTAACCTTATATGAAACTCCAACAAGAACACTTCTAGAGTCTTCTCTTCATTTTCATGATTATAAGTACACAAGCATGATACACAAAACCAACACTCATCCTAATCAAATCACAATTCTCCACTAGTAATTACCTCTGCAACCTAATATTCTCCAAAGGTTTGTCTACGTATTTTGGATTCCAACAATACCATAAGCCAATTAAAATTTGAGAGCACCAAACCGGATATAGAACAAACAAACAAACAAAAAATAATAATAATTTGCAAAAGCCTTAAAAAGAAACCTCAAAATTGAAACCAACTCAAAACCCCTCGAGTTCTTTTCTAAACTTGAGAAACAACTCTGATGGCATAAATCCTAACTTAAATAAACTAAATAAAGTAACGAGAAAAGTGTAAACTGGTCTTATGTTCACATTGGTTTAATTTTTTTTAATTAGATATTATAATACCAAATAATTTGGAATCTTTTCTTGCTCTAAACTTGAAATTACTACAAATCAAGATGGGATTGATTTTTTACATCTCTTCACCCAAACGATGAGATTGTGAGTTTTGAGTTTGTAATTGTGCACATAACTGTAAGATCGGTGGTGAAGATAAATTTAGAAAAAGAAAAATGTTGTAACATGTAACTCTTTCTTCTTCTTTTTTCCTGAACTAGTAGATTTGGATACTTTACATTTTATATAAGCTAGACCGAAGATTCTTTCATTCTTTGGTCATTCTCAAGCTGTTACATTGTTAATCAGTTAAGAAGAGATACCAACGTTTTTCAAATACGACTTTTTATGGATCTTTGAGTTGTGTCTTGTTTAAATTTGTGTTTTGCTACTTTACAGTAATGGAATTCTTAAGCATCTATTTGCTTCTTCTATGGCTGCTTCAGCTTGTTTCTACACAAATGGTCACCGAACCAGCCATAGGTTATGTGTTGGTTGGTGGTATTTTAAAATTTTATTACTTCTCTTCATAGATTATACATGTTTGTCATTCAATTTTTGTTGTTCAGTGACTGCCTTTAACAAGATTATAGAGCACTGGAACTTGGGGAGAAAATTGAATACTACAATTGACTCTTGAAAGTCCTTATTTTAAAAGTCCAAAAAGTTTTGTAGACTATTATTAGGATTATTTGTAGTCTACAAATAAAGTCCAAAGATTCTTTCAGAATCCTAAAAGTCTAGTCCATATAATCCTAATAATCCTAAAAGTATAATCCTAACAATCATGATAATCTTAATAGTCTTGCAAATCCATAAAATCCTTACACCCTAAAATTGTCTATTAAAATCCCAATCTAATACACCCCCCTTAGCTTTTTTTAACAATAGAAAATTACTGAAATTATCACTCCAACACCTTGTTTCCAACTTTTTTATAAGAAAACTATCGAAACACCCTAAAAATGTGAAACGTTTGATTTTTTTTTTTTTTCTTGAAAGCAAACAATATGAAGGTGGGGAAGAAATGGGAAAGGGTTTGGGGAGTGGTTTTTTATGGTGATATATGGGTAATTTCTCAAAAACATAATTATTAACCGTTGAACTTTCATATATGGTTAAAAACAAATGTTGAATGTTTCTAGGAGATATTTATGATCTTCCACGTTTCATATATTGTATACTTGTCTAAATCATTTTTTAATTTATTTATTTATTTATTTATTTTGCTGTTTTGTTGTTATGAGTTTTGCATCTTAATGATTGTTTTTTTGTAGAGGCTTGGTGGTGTTAGCGTATCTATTATTAGTGGACGATAACTGTTAGATTACATCTTGCCCTAATTTTATATCTATGCATCTGATTTTGAGTGTTTTTGAATGATTTGATTTGTTTATTTATCTACTTTTTCTATTACGGTACAGATCTTTGTATGTTGATATTGTTACATCGCGCTTCTGTAACTTTGTTTTGTGAAACCGTTTTGAACTTGTAGCTACATGACTATCAACTATTTGTGATGTATGCTTGTGTTTGTTGAATACAGGTGTAGTGCATAATTTTAGTGCTCATTTTTTTTTCTGTTTTGTTTTATTGTTGTTTGATGTATTTTATGATTGTGTTTGGCAGGAAACAAGGCTTTTTAACAACTAGTCAAGATGGTAAGTGCCTGACATCTTAGTAAATATTGTTGATTTGGTGTAGTTTTTTTTAATTTCTTTTTCCATATTAATGGTTGAAATTCATGGTTGATTTTTGCAGGTGAAGTTTACAGTTTTTTTTTTTGAACGGCAAAATATATTCATCGGCAAAGCCGGAAGACGAGACAACAAACAAGCCAGCCCCACGCCAAGCACAAGCGGCAAGGGCAAAAGAAGCCAAAACAAAAGCCAACAACCCACAGGGCCAGGCCAAAAAGCACCGAAGAAACAGAGCAAAACAAAACAAAAAGCGAAAACCAGAGCCCTGCAAGGCAGAGGAATCAAGGAAGCTCCCAAGACAGAATGTCCCCATCTCGCGCAGAGCCTTTCTTGGCCAAGCTATCCGCGAAAGAGTTGCTAGCTCTGGAGTTGAAAATGACACGGGTATTGCCCAGCAAACTAAGGCGAGACCGAATGTCGTATAGGAGGTTTATGTGATTGACGCTTCCAAGACCTTCCGAATTAACCCATGAGACAGCAACTTTAGAGTCGCTGACAATGTCAATCTCCTTACCACAGCACAATGGAGACTCAGCATAAAGAGACACAGCCCTGTGGATAGCTAAGACTTCTGCAGTATTTGAGTCATGAATGCCCACAAAAACTGAAAACATGCCCCAGACCTTTCCAGAATTATCTCTAAGGACACCCCCAATCCCTGCGTCACCTGGATTGCCCCTCGCCGAACCATCAACATTGAACTTCAAGCCGAAACCAGACGGAGGGGTCCAGACCTGCTCATCCCGACTTTTCTTGTGAGAGAAATCAGAACAGCTCTCCTTGAGGTTCAAGAGCATGGTAGAAACAGGTAAGTTTGAACCTTTGCCATGGAATTTAAACCACCAAGCAGTTCTGAACTTGACTAAATCTGAGACTTGAGCCACCGTACTCGCCTCGCCAGCAAAAATCAGTTTATTTCGAGCCTCCCAAATGGACCATAACACCGCAGCAAACAAGGTGTCCCAAGCTCGATTGGACTTATGAGAGTAGCAGTACCCCGACCAGCCTTGAAACCAATTCTGCAGAGAGTTATTAGCACAGCCCATTATCCCCCACCACTCCATACAAATCGACCAAAGCTTCCAAGACCAAGGGCAATTGAGAAAGAGATGGTCGACCGTTTCCGAATCACTGTTACACAGGGGGCAGTCCAGAGAGGGAATCTGGGACATGCCAAAATTTAGTAACACTTGGCGGACCATAACTCGACCCCTCAAAACTTGCCATAAGAAAATCTCAACCTTTGGAGGACAGCACCCTTTCCACACCAAGGATTGGACCAGAGAGCTATCAGAAAAATTGTCTTCCAAACAAGCCCGGAAGGAGCCTACCGAAAACCTACCATCTGTGCGGAAAGCCCAAGCCAATCTGTCCGGAATCGATCTCCTAATAGGAATGTCCTCCAAAAATCTGTTGAAAGATCTGCCTTGTTCCTGTTCCCAATCAAAGAGCCGACGACGAAAAACCACTTGCCAAACCCAGTTAGAGTTATGCCATTCTCCAAAATCGCTAACCACGCCTGATTTCCTGACAGCTAAAGCAAAGATTCTCGGATAAGCATCTTTAAGCTTAATAGAATCCTTAACAATCGTGTCCCAAAACTTTGCTCTGTTGCCATCCCCAATAATGATTTTCAGGCCATCCTTGAGGCACCTATTAGTCTCCGATCCTTCCTCAAAAAGGCTAGCCACTGCTTTAACAAAAGGTGAGGTAGAGTTATTGCATTTCCAGTCCCATATCAGGTCAGAATCAGGGATCCCATACCTTGCCACGAACACTCTTCTCCAGAGGGCTTTGTCTTCGGTCCCGAATCTCCACACCCATTTTGCAAGAAGGCTCCTATTTTTAATCCACATTCTTCCAATACCAAGGCCTCCGAATTTCTTGCTTTTGCAAATGGTGTTCCAATCCATTGCGTGGAGCTTCCTCTTGGCAGCACCATCACCCCAAAAAAAACGCCCTCTGGAGCTTCTCTATCTCATTGGCCACTCCAATAGGAACCTTGAACACTGACATGAAGTAAGAAGGGATGCTGGCTAACACTGACTTAATAAGAATAAGCCTTCCACCTTTATTCAAAAATTTTCTTTTCCAGGGGGCTAATCTTCTTTCAAGATTCTGAATGATAGGGCTCCAGAATGCCCTCGAACTCGGCATAGCGCCTAAAGGAAACCCAAGATAGGAGATTGGCAAAGAAGCACTGTGACATTTGAAAGCTTCAGCCCAGCCAACCTCCCTACACTCTCTTCTCCCCACTTTGACAACACAGGATTTGTGGAAATTAATTTTCAACCCAGAAGCCAGTTCAAAGCATCTTAGGATTCTTCTGGCGTTACGAAGATACTCCATATTTGGCTCAAGGAAGAGAATCGTATCGTCAGCGAACTGAAGATGAGTGATGTGAACCTCCCCACCCACATTGGCGCCTCTCACCAAACCCAGGGCGGCAGCCTTTTGAAATAAACTACTCAAGCCTAGGTGAAGTTTACAGTTGAGGAGCTCCGTAGGATTATGGACTATAAGCACAACATCCGAAATATGTCTGTGATTGCTCATGTTGATCATGGTATGTACTTTAAGGTTTTGCATTAAATACCTCCTGATGTCTGTTGGGTTTGACAAAAAAATGCTCTTATGGTTCCCGTAAGAGTTGATGATATGAAAATATGTTAAATGATGGTCAATAACTAAGTTGATGGTGACTTCTAAGAGTTCCAATCATTCCTTCAAATCTTCCATCTTGGTCTTTGGCATCTGTATAGTGTGAGAATCGTTATAATTGATGATGTAGAATCTATGCATTTGAACCAGACGCTGAATCATTATAAATTTTTGTCAACGTCATTTGTTGTTCAGTATCAATTCTCTGAACCAGACACTGAACCATTCCTTTCAATGATTCTGCAAACTTTCCGAGCATTAAAGTTACTAATCTACTTCAGAAGGTCTCCCTCATATTTATCAGCCATAGAAAGAATGTTGTTAGGTGTGAATGCTAAAGGAAAACTTAGAGCCATTAACTCCAATAGACAGCAATCCATGCTGACAGTTAAGGCTGATTCACTATAAACAAGCGCTTCAAGGAGGCAGCAGCAAGAGCTTCAGGTTCTTACCGTCCTCTTCATCCAAATATTACAGAAATGAAAGAAGAATCTAGAAGAGGGAAAAAATACTTCGTATTATTCAATTGAAAGATATAGAGTAACATGGGCTATATATATAGCCAAGTAGATAAGACGCTAACGTGGCACATTACAACAAAATTAACAAACTAATATTATCAGCTAGCTAATAAGACTAAAATACCCTCTAATACTCCCCTTCAAGATGGACTATATATGTTACTAAGTCCAATCTTGCTAACCAGAAAATGGAACTGAGTTGAATGCAAGGCTTTGGTGAACATGTCAGCTATCTGATGCATTGTAGGCACATAAAAGGTCTTTAAAATACCTGATTGAATCTTCTCTCTAACAAGGTGACAATCAATTTCGATGTGTTTGGTTCGCTCATGAAAAACTGGATTTGCAGCTATGTGCAAGGCTGCTTGATTATCACAATATAACATGGCAGGTTTAGGATGAGACACTCTTAATTCTTTCAGCAATGACAAAAGCCAAGTAAGTTCACAAGTAACATTAGCCATAGCCCTATACTTAGCTTCTGCAGAAGATCTTGATACTGTATGTTGCTTTTTTGATTTCCAGGATATCAAGGAATTACCAAGGAACACACAAAAGCCAGAAATAGATCTTCTACTGTCAGGACAAGATGCCCAATCTGAATCAGCAAAAGCCTTGAGTTGTATATCAGAATTTGAAGGAAACAAAATCCCTTGACCTGGAGTTGTTTTGATGTATTGAAGCACTCTTTGAGCTGCTTGAAGGTGTGGCTGTCTAGGCTTAGCTAGAAACTGACTTAGTCTGTTGACTGAGTAAGACAAGTCAGGTCTGGTTATAGTTAAGTAAAGCAACTTTCCAATCATTCTTCTGTAGACTGCAGGATCTTCAAGAAGCTCACCTTCATCTTGACTCAATTTCAGATTTGGTTCCATAGGTGTCTTAGCAAGTTTACTAGCCAAGAAACCAACATCTGAAAGTAACTGCAAAGCATATGACCTTTGAGACACAAAAATACCTTTTGCAGACCTTGCTACTTCTAAACCAAGAAAAAATCGTAAATCACCTAGATCTTTAAGCTTAAACCTCTTGTTCAACGAGTTCTTTAGACAATCCACAGCCTTTTTGTCATTGCTAGCTAAAATTATGTCATCCACATAGACAAGTAAAGCAATGAAAATTTTGCCTTCAGCTTTAATAAACAAGGAATGATCAGAAGCTGATTGCTGAAAACCTTCTTCCAAAAGAGCAGCAGAAAACTTCGCATACCATTGCCTAGAAGCTTGTTTCAAGCCATATAAAGACTTATGAAGTCTACAAACAGGATTGATAGGTAAAATCTCCCCCTTAGGGCTATAACCTTGAGGTATAGCCATATACACCTCCTCAAACAAATCGCCATGTAAAAAAGCATTATTTACATCTAATTGCTGCAAGAACCAACCATTAACAGAGGCTAAAGCAAGTAGAAGTTTGACAGTAACAAGTTTAGCCACTGGAGCAAAAGTATCTATGTAATCCAATCCCTCTTGTTGAGTGTAACCTTTAGCAACCAAACGTGCTTTGTATCTCTCTATAGATCCATCAACTTTATGTTTAATTTTATAAACCCACTTACAGCCAACAACATGTTTTCCTGGAGGTAAGGTGACAATAGACCAAGTTTTATTTTCCTCTAAAGCATTAAGCTCAGCTGTCATGGCTTGTTCCCACTCAAGAACACCAGCAGCTTGAGAATAAAATTGAGGTTCAACATGTTGAGAAACTAAACAAACAGCAGCACGAAAAGAAGATGACAACCTTTGATAGTCAAGTACCTGAGAAAGTGGGTATTGAACTGAGGCAGAAGAATAACTATCTATTGTATGAGAAACTGAAGAACAATGATAGTCATGTAGATAAGAAGGTCTTTTGATAGTTCTAGAAGATTTGGTTTGAACAGGAGATGAGGAAATTGAAGGAGATGATTGAGAAATTGAAGATCTAGTCTGAATAGTAGAAGTTTCAGAATCTGAAAAATGAGGAGTGGAAGAAGATGAGGATGGGGAGAAGATAGGAGAAACAACATCTGAAATGGGAACCGGTAAAACTCTTTCACTGAAGAAATCAGAAGAAGATGAAAGAGATGATTTAGTACGAAAAGGAAAAATGTTCTCATGAAAAATAACATCTCTAGAGGTGAAAATCTGATTAGACTCCAAATCTAGCAATTTATAACCCTTCATACCAGAAGGATAACCAAGAAAAACACAGGCTCGGGACCTAGGAGAAAATTTATTCCTAGTGCTTAACAATATTGACGCATAACACAAACAGCCAAAAGCTTTAAGATGAGAATAAGAGGGAACAAGGTGTTGAAGTACCTCAATTGGAGATTTATTCTTGAGAAGAGGAGAGGGAAGTCGATTAATCAAATAAGCTGCAGTTAGTACACAATCACCCCAATAAACAAGAGGAACAGCTGACTGAAAAAGCAAAGCTCGAGCAACATTTAACAGATGCTGGTGCTTCCTTTCCACCACTGAATTCTGTTCAGGCCTTTCAACACAAGAGCGGAAATGGATAACCCCTTTAGATTGATAGAAATCCGAGAAGGAAAACTCTTTAGCATTATCAGACCGGACAGCCTTAATGCAAACCCCAAATTGAGTTTGAACCATACTAAAAAAGGCAGGAATAATCTTCTGAGCATCTGATTTGGCACGCAAGAGGTAAATCCAAGTAACCCGAGAGCAATCATCCACTATAGTCAAAAAATACTTAAAACCTTCAACTGTGATGGTAGAAAACGGCCCCCATATATCATAGTGAACTAAATCAAAAACTGATTTGGATAATGAGTTGTGAGAAACAAAAGGCAAACGTTTCTGTTTAGCATAATGGCAAACAGAACAATGAGAACCAAAGATACTATGACAAGTGAGTTTCAACTCCTTATTCAACATTTGCAATCTTACAAATGATGGATGGCCTAGTCTATAATGCCACAAGTCATCATGAGATAACAATTGAGAACTGCATACAGTTTTATTACATGGAGGAAGAGAAGAAACATGATCACCAAGTTGCAGATAGTAGAGATTTCCATGTTTCTTAGCCATCCCAATCTTGATGCCCTGAGTAAGGTCCTGAATCACACAAGAATCAGCAGTGAACATGAGAGTGCATGTAAGATTGTTGGTGAGTGCACTGACTGAAACCAGATTGTATTTAAAACTGGGAACAAAGAGAACGTCATGCAGAACAATATGAGATGACAAACGAATAGTTCCCACTCGAGATATAGGAGCAGTTTGACCATTAGGCAAGATCACATGTGAAGTAGAGTTTGAACTAATAGATTCAAAGCATTGCAAACTGTGACAAACATGATGAGTTGCTCCTGTATCTAATATCCAGGCATCAGTAGGAATGTAAGAGTGTATACCAGTGAAGTTAGAGATAATAGGTTGTTGATCTTCAATAGACTGATGAGTAGTAGTGGTCTGTTGAAGCTGACTGCTCAAGAGGGCAATGATCTGTTGACATTGGTTGGGAGACAAATTGGAGACAGAAGGGGATGCATGAACAACTGAAGTGTCCTCAGAAATCTCATAGTTGGCACTGGTTTGATTGATCACGGGTTTGCCATCTGAGACACGATTCCTGAATTTGAAGCCAGGAGGAAATCCATGTAGCTTATAGCATTTATCAACAACATGACCAACAAGGCCACAATGAGAACAAACAGATTTCTCACGCCTATTTCTGAATTTACCAAAAGAATTCACTGAAGAATTGCCTGAAAAATTTGCATTGGAACTAAAAACAACTGAATCACTAGGTGTAGAACCTGTAGCACCTATACGTCTCTGTCTTTCTTCTTGCACAACAAGAGAGAAAACCTTCGTAATTGGAGGAAGAGGATCTAACATCAAAATTTGAGCTCGAATATAAGAAAAAGACTCATTGAGGCCCATGAGAAACTGTAAGACATATTCTTGTTGAGCATAATCCATCCAAGCTTTCATTCCTCCACAATTACAAACAGGAACAGGTCGAAAATCCTTAAGTTCATCCCAAAGAATTTTCAGTTTAGTGTAATAAGTGCTAACATCACTGGATCCTTGAGCTAAATTGTTCAAATTTTGCTTGATCTGAAAAACCCTAGGACCATTGCTTTGATGGAAGCGGTCATGTAGATCAGTCCAAACATCAAAAGCATTATCTATGTACATTAAGCTATCAGCAATCTCTTTATTCACAGCATTAAGAATCCATGAAATGACCATACTATTGCACCTAGCCCAAGCAATAAACAATAGATCATCAGATTTAGGTCGAGAAAGAGTACCATCGATGAAAGAAAGCTTGTTCTTTGCCGTCAAAGCCATCATCATAGCTCGATTCCAGGTATTGTAATTCTCGCCAATTAATCGATGCGAAACGAGACACAATCTAGGATGATCGCCATTGCTGAGAAAATAGGGACTAGTTGAATCTTCAGCTAGAGATCGCTCGAAATTGGAATGATTGAGACTCATAAATCGATTTCCTTCTCCATCGACAACTCCATAATTTGCAGCACTCTTGCCGCCATTACCACGACCTGCTCCGGTAGCACCACCACGAGCCATGATCGGAGAAGAAGAACGAAGAAGATTAGATGAACAACGGAGCAGAAAATTGCTCTGATACCATATTACAAAAATGAAAGAAGAATCTAGAAGAGGGAAAAAATACTTCGTATTATTCAATTGAAAGATATAGAGTAACATGGGCTATATATATAGCCAAGTAGATAAGACGCTAACGTGGCACATTACAACAAAATTAACAAACTAATATTATCAGCTAGCTAATAAGACTAAAATACCCTCTAATACCAAAATAATTTTACTGGATCTGAAAATGATGATTGAGAAGGTAGACGTCTATTCCCCAAAAGGACACTAGAGGATGCTTTATAATTTGTCAATTGATATGTGTGATGTGTCCCAGAAGAAGTGAAGATTTTTTGACATGCCGGCGTGTGACTTGGTGGATTGATACAGATGTAGCTCCTCCATATATTTAAGAAACGATATCTGGATTATCCTCGTAAATAAAGGAAACCAGAATTGGAGTATCAGTCTTGAAGAACTTGAGACTTGAACATTGTCGATTACTTGATATTGTAAGCTTTAATTTTCAAGGAAATTACACGGCTAGCAGCACAACCAAATTCTTGAGTCCATTACTAGTTGTGCCATGCAATCCATTTATATATAAAAACGAGCTATGTCTTGATCTTATTTAAAATTTTCAACCGTAACTCATCACCATTCTCATATATATTCACCATGATTATTATTATTATTATTTTGTGGTTTTGAAAAGTAAGATTGAATTTTAAGGAAAGATTGGAATATTTAAACTAGATAATGTATAAAACTGAAGTAAGATTTTTTCGAGTGAGTCGGTGACAGTAGGCATATATACCTACTTACCTAGTATGTTATTTATTTTTTTTCGAAAGGAGTATGCTAATTAGGTGGTACTGGTACATCATCATCAGATTTAATTTATAATAAAATGGGTGATGGTAGTATCTTTTAGGAACTAACTGGACCGTACATGTATTGAAATCAGACAAAATATTAGGTAGATAAATTGTAAGTTTGTAACGTTCCAAAATTTAAATAAAGCTTCAGATGGAAGAGCTGCTTCAAAATATTGAAAATATTTTTCATTAGACATCCAAACAGCTCTCAAATTTTACTTGTGTGTGTATGGATTGTTTAAGTCAATTGATCCAGAAGAGAAGAGTAAGAAGTGCAAATTTTACATGTGTGTGTATAGATTGAAACAGGTGTCTTACTTGGACAAGTAAATTTTCGTGCATAAAGTAGGATTCTGGAAATAAAATTTGAGCAAAGCATACAAGAATAGGATTACTTAAGAGGAAATAAAGGGGTATTGTGAAATTTGAAATCCATCATCTTATAAAAAATTAAAAAAAAATCAATTATTTTAATTTTTTCCTTCGACCAAGTTTAACAATGAAATACATTATTAAATTTTTGATCAAATCAATTGTTTTAATTTTTCCCTTCTATCAAGTTTAACAATGAAATACATAATTAAACTTTTGATCAAATATTAGAGAGAGAACCAATGGTCCATTGCCTTGGTGGTTGGAGACTTCAAAATGAAGCACCACAATTAGGGTTCAAAACCTGGTATTTATAAACATATGCTCACTTTTGCCCATTAAACCACAAAAAAAATAAGTTTGTATAACCTAATCTCGTTAAGACCTGACAGACCCCCATCCAATGTCAGCTTCAAATAAAAACAAATTAGCTTTGTCATGTTATAAAAACAGCTTTACAAAGCTTTAGAGCTGGTTTGCAAAACAAAAGTACTTATATTTTTTTAGGACCGTCCTAACTAGAGTACTGTTAATAATTTATGT
Organism: Acer saccharum; assembly: GCA_030490815.1. Lineage (NCBI taxonomy): Eukaryota > Viridiplantae > Streptophyta > Magnoliopsida > Sapindales > Sapindaceae > Acer > Acer saccharum. The sequence continues at coordinate 16,609,197 of CM059866.1, read as the reverse complement.
CTAAAGTAAAATTCAAGAGCAATTCATACCAACCCCTGACAATAGTAAAATTCATATCAAAATAATGTACTTTACAATTCAAACATTAACTTGGCACCAAACAATGGTGGAGGTAGAGCCTATACTTGCCTCAATTTTATTGTAACTATCACATCTTTCGTGAAGTCCATTTGTTATAGAAGTTAGAATGTAGAATAATGAAATAAATGATCGAAGACAATTTCTTTGTAAGCACAAACATAATTCAACCCTGACATTTATAATTGGATGAAAATTAGACGTGTCGTTCAACGTGTTTTCAGATTGAAAATTAGTGTATATATAGTGGTTCTCTTTTAAGGGCCTTATTTATGAATATGTATAATGTATGTGACTGAATATAATATTTACTATTTCTAGAGGGTTATATATGAAATGTTCCAAACATACTCACCGCAACACAACACATTTCGCTTAAAAGCCTTTCAGAGTCCCACCACAACACACACTTCAGCGAAATCATATTCTCCATTCGATTTTACAAGGTATGTTTGCCTCTTCTTCTTTTCTTTTTTCTTTTTAAATTACTTGTGTGCACATGAAAATGAGTGATTTTGATTTCGATTCATCTACAAATGAATAAAAGGAACAAACTTGAGAGACGAGCAATAAAAAAAATTGGGGCTTTTTTTTACTGAAACGTTAAACATGTGTTCCGTGTGTGGTAATGATAACATTGATGAGTAAACAGTGATTTTAATTGGAACAAAAATGGTGTTATTTTTGCTCCTTTTAGGGTTTTAACTGTGAGTCTAGGGTTTCATGTCTCTGGGTTTAATTAAACTGTCCGTGCTCTTTGTTGTGACTTTCATGATCTGCTATATTGGGATTTTTTTTTTGTGATTGAATGTCCATTTCTTCGTTTGCTGAATTTAAGGGTTTTCACTGTGATTGTGGTTGTGGTGTGTAGGGTTCTGGTTCTTCTATTCTATGAGTAATTGCTCATGCATTTAATTTAAATTCATGTTTCCACAGACTTTGGCTTAATTCTGTCCAAATAATCAGTTTTTCTCTCTTTTAAGATCATAATCAAACTTTTCGAGGGTCAATCAAATGCATGTGTTGACAGTTTCAAAATGTTTGGTGTCATCCATCAAAATAAGAGAAATTTAAAATTAGTGACATCTAGATGCATGTTTGGCCCATTTTATGACCGGAAGTGAATATATCATAAATTTTAAGATGTAAAGACGTTGACAATTTATTTAGGCTCTATTATGTTGCTAGTCAAGTAGTGTCAATCTATATCACTCACCGGATAGTACTAAACTAATTAGGCATTATTTCCCAAACTCCTTATCACTTTTCCTTTAAATCTGTCCAAATAATCAGACTTTTCAAGGGTCAACCAAATGCTTGTGTTGACAGTTTCAAAATGTTTGGTGTCTTCCATCAAAATAAGAGAAATTTAAAATTAGTGACATCGTGATGCATGTTAGGCTCATTTTCTAATTGGAAGTGAATATATTGTAAATTGTAAGATGTAAAGATGTTGACAATTTAGTTAGGCACTATTATGTTGCTAGTCAAGTAGTGTCAGTCTATATCACTCACTAGATAAGTAGATAGTAGTGAACTAATTAGGCATTATTATGTCTTTTTGTTAAATCCCGGTTATTTCCCAAACTCCTTATCATTTTTCCTTTTAACAAACTTCTAATGAACCTTTTGACACCAAAAGAATTAAGGGTAAAACAAAGAACACTGCTTCAACCACACCAGTAAGTTTTCTATAGTCAACTGTCAAATTTCTTCTTTTATGCAAATGGGCAACTGTTATGTTACTAGTCATTGATATCTTCGAACCCTTGGAACTGGATAGCCATGTCTCTGAATTGTATAGGTAGTTGTATTTCACTCACTATCTGGTTTAGAATAAAGTTTCCAACAATAATTTTTTATTGCAGTGAAATAAGATAGTTCTCTAACATGTTTCAAAGAAGAAGATAGTTCTCTAACAAAATAGTAACAGACAGGTAATATAGTTTCATTACTAATATGAAATAATGGTTATCTTTTTTAGTAATTAAAGAATATGGACCTTTATGTTGATTTTAAACTCCCTTATTGATCGTGTTTTCTCAATAGACTACGGTGATAAACTTATAGGATAATGATATGCAAATACGCAGAATAAAGTATGAACGATAAAGAAAACACACCACACACAAACACAAAGAATTTACCGAGGATCGGCTAACTTTGCCTACATCCCCGTGTGATCTCTCTTAAGAAATCACTAGCACTATGGAGAAAAACGCTTGGTTACAAGAAACTTATTGAAACCCCTTAGCTAATTCCCCAAAGCCTTGCTAGAACCTCTCCATCACTCTTGCTCTTTACCCCTTTATGCTTGCTGATTTTTGTGTGTTAAAAAATAAGCTCCCAACAGCCCTATTTATAAGTATAGGACTTGGGTTACATTCCTAGCTAGAATAGGACTCATAAATCCTCTTAGAATGAGAAAAGCTAACTTATTTCCTTATCCTAGTTGATTTGGGATTCTTAAGAAAAACTAATTTCCTAATCCTAATAAGAAATTATCTGCACACTTTATTTTCTCCTTATCCAAATAGGATTCCTTCTTAAGCCTTGACTTGGGTTTTGATGAGCCAAAAAAACACAACACTTTAATATGATTTCCGGGTTATTGTGGTGACAGTACATGAATCTTGTTAACAAAATGTATCAATGCTTTATTATCAGAGTATCCTAACCTGACGTTAGGAAAATAACTTTTGAACTACTGTTTTGCTTGCATGTGATATGTTAGATATGATTGAACAGAATGGATTTGTTCTATCATAATGCACATAAAGGTTTCCTCTTTATTTTGTTTTGTTTCTGGGTATGTAATTATGAAAAAAGGTGATTAAAGATCTACACTTATTCAAGTAATTTTGTTAAACAAGATTGTGATTATGAAAGAAGAAATGAGGGTGCCAAAAGATAAAAATTATAAAGTTTCCACATCTGCGTTTAAACCTGGCTGAAACATCTGCAGCAGGCTGCGTGTAATGTTACGTGTTACCATTTTTTATTATCAATGATACTTCATGTCAGAGGGACTTAAATTTTTCTCTACTTCATTTCTCTCCTCCATCTATTTGCTGCTCTGGTGGTTAGTGCAATTTGCTTGTTTCCTAACTGATTTATCAATAAAAGTGAGGTTTCTCTTGTTGTAACTTTCATATGTGAATTCCACCATTTTATGCTTTTTTAAATTTTTTTAAAATTTTTTTTATTTGTAACTTGGCCATCCAATTATTATTTTTTTTTTCTTTTAGGATTGATTTAAGGATTCTTAATTGATATTGTCAGTGAGAAATTTGTTTGTCCATGGCTAGTTAATGTACATGGCTAAGCCTGTTTATTCAAAATTACTATAAAGGATTATTATTATGTGCTATATTTAATGTACATGGCTAAGCATGTTTATTCAAAATTACTAGGGTCTGTGCTTGCTTGGCTGTAAAATCAGATAGCTAAGCAAAGGACTTCAGGCCTAGAAATTGGATTTTCTTTCAAATATTTGCACCTTTTTTTTTTTTAAATTTCTTACATCAATGTTACATTATGTCATGGAATTTTTTAGTCTAATCCTTATTGGTTATAGTATTTTAAACTTTAAATACTACTAAAAGTTCATAATTTATATATTGTGTTATTGAGCCCTAATTGTGATTGCGATATTTGAATATGAATGTTATAGGTTTGAAGATTATGGACTACACAATTCAACCCAAGGATAGAATCTCAAAGTTGCCCGATTTTATTATTCATCACATTATGTCACATCTCCCTGCGAAAAAGGTAACTCAAACTAGTATATTATCAAAACGATGGAGTTCATTGTGGACATCATTCCCCATCTTTGATTTTGATCAAACTTACTTTCAAGGGCTACATGAGGTGTGGGATAAAGAAAGATTTTATACATTCTTGAACTTTGTTGATGCTTCCCTACTTCGGTTCTGCAAGCTCAGGTTTTCTGTGCAGAAGTTTAGGCTGTCTATAGGTCATCCTGGTATTGATGGATCATTTTCTCTTATTGATAATTGGATAGGATTGGTTGTGGAGAATGAAGTAAAAACATTAGATCTGAATCTCATAAAACATAAAGCATCAATGTTAAATTCGATGTTCTTAGATTTATTGGACTCTCCACCTCAAATGATAGAATTAGATTTATATGTCCTGTACACCTTGCCTCAAACAATCTTTTCTGCTAAATCGTTGACTACTTTAAAATTGTGTGGTTGTAAGTTGGACCACCCATCTGGTACTATAAGTTTCCCTTTTCTCAAAGAGCTAAGTCTAGATAAAGTCTTTGTAAATGAACAAATGGTCCAGGAGCTGATAAGGGAATGCCCGTTGCTTGAAAACTTGGTTTTCAGATTCTGTTGTGGTGTGAAACGTTTTTGTGTCTCTAATGCCCTCAAACTCAAGGTTATGGAGATTTTTACATACTATGATGAAGTTGAATGTTTTAAAATTGCTGCCCCAAGTCTTGAAGAGTGTACTCTTTGGTTTGAAAAGCGTATGAGGTCATGCATGATTGACATGACCAAGTGTCCCTCATTGAACTATTTGAATTTAGTTGGTGCCAATTTGACAGACCAACAATTCCATAACATTGTCTCAAAATTTCCCTTGCTTGAGAATCTGCATCTGTGTTTATGTAATTTCCTTACAAATGTTACATTTTCAAGTAATCGACTAAAGAAATTGGAGTTTCATAATTGCTACGGTTTGAAGGTCATTGATATTGATACTCCAAATTTGGTGTCCTTTTATTACCATAGTGATCAAATACCCATTTCTTCAATAAATGCTCCATGTCCTTGGGAAGTCGGCTTTGATAGTGGAAGGCCACTTGACACTCGTTGGTACCTTAATCTGAAGGATTTTCTCAGGACTTCCAAGCAGATTAAAAACTTATTTGTATATGTCAAGTCAAGGGGGGTATGTCTTTAAATATTATATAATTAATTATTAGCACTTATTTTTGTTACATTTAATGTTTTTAATCTTTCTTAATTGCTTCTAACTTTTTTTTTTTTTGTTCTTTGTTATTGTGGTTTGTCAAGAATTCATTCGAATTAGACAAATTCCAAAGAAGTTCGCCTTCACCCCCTTGTGAAGTTGGACATTTGGATCTATTTATGGAGAGAGTACCACCAAATTATGCAGCATTTCTGAGTGGTCTTCTTTCGGTTTGCCGTCCAAGGATTTTGTCATTGGAAGTATGGAATAACACTGACAACTTCTTTCAGGTATGCTCCTTTTCATGATAAATTATTCTTCTTGTGGTTTTATTTCTCCTTTTTTTTTTTAACTCATAATCAATGTATTAATATTGATGTTTTATGTGTCAGTACCATACAAGTTAATAGTTGGTTTATATAATTTATTATTCGGTAGCTGAATAAAAGAAGTAAATTGGAATTGATGCCTGCTTTTTGTTTATATATTAGGGTTTGTAATTTTTTATTCGCAAATGGTTGTAGATTTTATTTATAATTCTACCTATCTTTGAACTCAAACATTCAACATTTGCTTGAATTACAGTGGCTTTACGACGAACTTAGGAAGAGGGATGCACAATGTTGCAGTTCTCATAGTATCAAGTGTTGGCGACATGACTTAAAAGATTGCAAGATCGATGGCTTCACACCATACGGTGATGCAGACGATGTTGGTATAGATGATTCAATGATTATGTTGCCAAAAATTCCATCTAGAGTATTAAAATTTCATCTAGATTGGTGATTTTTCTACCTGTTGAGAAGGCCAAGTATTTTTGTTTAGGAAAGTTCAATGCTTGGAATGGTTTTATAACTAGCTTTTAATTTAGTTTGGACAGTCAAGTCATGAATAGCAAAAGATTGGTGCAAGTGGTTTGTTTAGTGATAAATTACTAAAAATTATATCAAAAAAAAAAAAAAAAAAAAAACTTGGTAGTCATTATATTTCTTTGGTTTCAATTTTGTTTCTTTTATGATAATTACAATGTTCTCTAGTTCACTATTTAGTCTTGCAAAAGGTGACATTCAAAGCAAGCTATCCATCCATGACTTTTGTAATAAGAAAATTTATGTGAAATCATGATATACTTTGTAATTCAAACATTTGACATCGAATAATGGTGTTGGTGTGATTTGCTTCATTTCTCAATTGTTTATATCAATGCCCTCGTTTAACCAACTCAAATGCATATCATGTTTGTTCCAACAGGATTCTTTTAATACACATAAATGATTATGTTAATGTATGTCCGCTCAAAGAATTAAAATTTCTATTAAAAAAAGATTTTAAATCCTCCTATGGTTTGGCTTTTTGTTGGATTGTTTATTATATCAGTGCACACCAAAGAGAAAAAGACTATATATATATATATATATATATATATACAAGGCTTTAAAATGCGAAAGGCGAGGTGATCATGCCCTCACGAGGCGAGGTGACAGCCTCAATTTGAAAATGATTAAAAAAAATTAAAAAATTAAAAAATTAAAAAAAAAAAAAAAAAAAACTAAATTAGAAAATTAACCATAACATTTAATAAATAATTCATAGACAACATTGCTAACATAAAGATTAAAAAAAAAAAAAACATAACAAAGAAAGAAATAATTAAATAAACTTGGAGTGTTAGATAAGAAGTTTGAACTTTGGAGTGTTGGATTTTTCGTAGTCTTGGAGTGGACTAAGAGACTAGAGAGTAAACACAAACTAAGAGTTAATGGGCCTAATTTTGAATTGGGTCACTTATGCCCAAATAAAAAAAAGTTGTATACATACCCGGCCCAATACTCTTTTTTTTTAAAAAAAAAAAACTAAGATAACCCTAATCATTTATATTAGTTCTCTCTTTTCAAAGCAGCCGACCTCTTCTTCTTTCTTCTAGGTTCTTCTCCTTCAACTCTCAATGACTTCTTCTTCTTCTTAATTCGGTTTTTAAAAAAAAAAAATTAAAAACTTCAAAAAACCGCCTTTTGTAGCCTCAGACGGAGTTGAGGCGAAACGGTGCTGAGGCGGCAGCCTCACCAACAAAAGGCGGAGATTTTCCAACTCCATGACGAGGCGACTGCCTTAGGGCGATTTTGGCACTGAGGCTGGTGAGGCCGCCTCAAGGCGGCTGCCTCAGTTTGATTTTTAAAACCTTGTATATATATATATATATATATATATATATATATATATACGGAAATTATCCTATCAGTGCATCCTGATAGAATTATATAAGGACATTAAATGTGAGCCACTCGTTTTACATACTTTGACTTGGTATGTATGCACTTATCAAATCACTATTATAAATGAGTGGTTCACATTCAATATCCTGATAAAGTTATATTAGGATGCATTGATAGGAACGAGACCGTATATATATATATATATATATATGTGTGTGTGTGTGTGTGTGTGTGTGTGAAATTTTCCTACCAGCACCACTTTATTTTAATACATTAAGCACATTTAATAAAATTCCATACAATTGAATGTGTTTTGATGATATTTTTTTGTATGTTTCCTTGGAAAATTAAAATACATATTTGATAAAAATTTAAAATTTTTTTGGATTCCATAACTATTTTTTCTGATTTTGTCTTATTTTAAATGTTTTTTCTTCAAAAAAGTCAGAAAAAATTAGTTCTTGTACTTGAAAATTTTTCAATTTTTTTCCACAAATGTATTTCATTATTTTTATCATCTATACAAAAAATTGCATCAAGATTCAATAAATTCCATTAAATTTCACCAATTGCTTAGAGGGTGTATTGTTAAAAGTCCTAATCGGAAAATTTATAAATATCTATAATTTATGTGACTGAAATAAAGTTTACTATTTCTAGAGGGCTATTTATGAAATTTTCCAAACAAAGGCAAGGCTAGCTTAAAAAGCCTCCCAGAGCAGAGTCCCACCGTAACAACGAACTCATCTTCTGCATTCGACTTGGCCGGAAAACAATAGTGAACTCTGTAACCACTAACTCAGTCATTTTCTTGCATTTCATAGCACTCTTCTTATTTTTTTTCATTTTTCTTTTTAAATTACTTGTATGATTTTTGTTCATTTAGGGTGTGTTTGGTAGTGGGACGGGACGGGACGGGACGGGACATGACGGGACAAGGTGGGACAAAAACCACCAAATTTTGTCCCACCCAAGACCCTAGGACAAGGTTGTCCCATGACATGGGACAAGTACAAAAAGACTATTTCACCCTTTAAATTTTCAAAAAAATTATAAACATGTTTAATAATAATATATATTAGAATATATATATTATTACTATAATATATATATATATATTATAATAATATATATCATAATATTATATATATAATATATATCATAATAATATAGAATATAATATTATATATATTTATATACTATATATTATATTATTATATTTTTTATATAATATATAATATATAATATATTATATTATATCCTATAATATATATATATATATATATATATTATGTTATATTATATATATAATATGTATTTATATATATTAGTAATATATATTATTATATATATCTATATTTATTATAATAATATATATCATAATATTATATATAATAATAATACTAATAATAATAATAATAATAATAATAATATAGATTATAATATTATATATATTTATATATTATATATTATATATTATCATATTTTTTTTTATATAATATATTATATTATTTTATTTTATTATATATAATAATATATAATATATTATATTATATCCTATATATATAATATATAATATATCATATATATATATTATAATTATAATATATATATATATAAGAGGGGCACTCTAGTCATTTTAACCTCTTGTCCCGTTCAGTCTCAGTCATATCAAACGTATAACAGTACAGTTAACAGTTCTGTCCCAAATCTTCCAAACACAATACAGAACAACTTGTCTTGTCCTATCCTGTGCCGTGTTGTCCCGTCCCACCTTGTCCTGTCCCATCTCCGTGCCAAATGCACCCTTAAGGGTTTTAACTATGAGTCTAGGGTTTCATGTCCTCTGGGTTTAATTAAACTGCCCATGCTCTTTTTGTGATTGAATGTCAATTTCTTCATCGATCATGTCAACATGATCTACAATATTCGTTGCAACCTGAACAAGCTTGGCTATACGGTGGTCATTTATAACTCTAGAGCGTCGAATTCGTTTGTGGATATGCTTGCCAAAAAAGGATCGAACATGGGAGGGGATATCTTTGTGTGGGGGGATGTTTAATTTTTAGAGGCTTGCTGCGTTGCTCTGTTTTGTTCCGCTTAGTGTTGTCTCTGTTTTTCTACTGCTCTAGGGTCTTTGTCTGTCTGGGTGGCCTTTGTTTTTGTTGTTAGGCTTGGCCTTGTACGTGTTTCTTGTTCACTGTTGCCTGGCTTTGGTTTTTAATATTATATATTCTTGGCTGTTCAAAAAAAAAAAAAAAAAAAAAAATTTTCTTCACTTGTTGAATTTAAGGGTTTTCACTGTGATTGTGGTGTGTAGGATTCTGGTTCTTCTATTCTATGAGTAATTGCTCATGCATTTAGGGTTTCCACAGACTTTGTTTAGATTAGCTGGCTTAAATCTGTCCAAATAATCAGGCTTTTCTCTATTTTAAGGGCATAATAAAACTTTTCGAGGGTCAAATTTAGTCAACCTCGACCAAATGCTTGTGTTGACAGTTTCAAAACTGTAAATTGTAAGATGTGAATATATTGTAAACTGTAAGATGTAAAGATGTTGACAATTTAGTCAGGCACTATATTATGTTGCTAGTCAAGTAGTTTCAATCTATATCTCTCACTAGATAGTACTGAACTAAATAGAAATTAATGCATTATTATTATTTTTTTAAATCCCGGTTGTTCCCTTAACTCCTTATCACTTTTCCTTTAACAAACTTCTAATTACCTTACTACACCAAAAGAATTTAGAGTAAAAGAAAGAACACTGCTTCAACCACACCGGTAAGTATTCTATAGGAAACTATTATGTTACTAGTCCTCGATATCTTAGAACCCTTGGAACTGGATAATCATGGGTCATGGCTCTGAATTGCATATGTAGGTATATTTTACTAGCTATATATCTATTTTAATTTTTAACAAGTGGTTCGGAATAATGTTTTCAACAATAGTCTCTTAATGCAGTGAAATAAAGTTTCTGGTTATTGTGGTGGCAGTACATGAATCTTGTTAAAAAATATATAGTGAATGCTTTATTACCAGAGTATTATAACCTGACGTTAGGAAAATTACAATTGAAGATCACTGTTTTGCTTGTGTGTGATACGTGGTTAGATATGTTTGAACAAAATGGATTTTTTCCATCATAGTGCACATAAAGGTTTCCTCTTTGTTTTGTTTCTGGATATGTAATCATTACAAAAGTGATGAAGGATCTATGCGTATTTTAGTAATTTTACTAAGCAAGGTTGTGATTATCAAGAAGGAAGAAATGAGGGTGCCAAGAGGGTAATAATTGAACAGTAGCACCTCATTTGTGTTTAAGCCTTCCTGAAATGGGATGCGAAGGGCCTTTTACCACATCAGCAGGCTGCGTGTAATATAATGTTACGTGTTATCATGTTTTATTATCATAATACTTCATGTCAGAGCTTACTTAAATTTTTCTCAACCTTACTTTCTCCTCCATCAATCTGTTGCTCTGGTTGTTGGTGCACTTTGCTTGTTTCCTATCTAGTTTATTGATAAAACTCTGGTTTATCTTCTTTGATTATAACTTTCTTATATGAATTCTACAATTTTATGCTAATATTTTTTGATTGTATGTCCCCTTCAACTGCTAGGGGATGTTTTGTTTTGTTTTGTTCTTTTTATATATTTTAATAGCATGGTCCAATTATTATGTGCTATATTTAATATACATGGCTAAGCATGTTAATTCAAAATTGCTAGGGCCAGTGCTTGCTTGGCTGTAAAATCAGATAGCTAAGCACAAGAATTCAGGCCCAGAAATTGAAATTTCATTCTAATATTTGCACTTTTGTTTTCTTACATCAATGTAAATCAGGTCATGAAATTTTTTATTCTAAGACTTATCGGTTATAGTATTTTAAACTTTAAATACTAATAATATTTAGTAAAATTATGTCAAAGTTCATGAATTATCTATTGTGTTATTGAGCCTTAATTGTGATTGCAATATTTGAATATAAATGATACGGGTTTGAAGATTATGGATTACACCATTCATCCCAATGATAGAATCTCCAAGTTGCCCAATTTTATTATTCATCACATTTTGTCTTATCTCTCTACAGAAAAGGTAGCACAAACAAGTATTTTGTCAAAAAGATGGAGTGCTTTACGTACATCATTCCTCATCTTGGATTTTGATCAAACTTACTTTCAAGTATGACATAAAGTCCGGGATAAAGAAAGATTTTATACATTCATGAAATTTGTTGATGATTCCCTACTTCGGTTCTGCAAGCTCAAGTTTTCAATGTAGAAATTTAGGCTATCTATAGGTCATCGTGATGTCGATGGATCATTTTCTTCTTCTTGATAAGTGGATAGGATTGGTTGTGGAGATTCGAGTTAAAACATTAGATCTGAATCTCATAAAACATTATGAACCAATGCTAGCTAAATTTGATGTTCAATTCATTGTACTTTCCACCTGAAACAGTAGAAAAGATAGAGTTAGATTTATATGTCCTGTACACCCTGCCTCAAACAATCTTTTCTGCTAAACCGGTGACCACTTTAAAGTTATGTGGTTGTAGGTTGGAGCAGCCATCTGGTACTATAAGTTTCCCCTTTCTCAAAGAGCTAAGTCTAGATAAAGTCTTTGTAAATGAACAAATGGTCGAAAAAACAAATGTAACAATTTCCCTCTACAAAATTTGAACATTGTTTTCCGGAGTTGCTTTTATTTTCCATGGTTGGCGATTTGGCAAGATTCATGATTATATCAATTCGATTGAGTTCATGATAATCTCTATTCTTGATTTTTATTTTTTTTGGTGATATTTTTGGGACCCTATAGAGAGATAAAACTTGGACTGTGCATTTATTTGTCAAATGGGTGAAAATTTTGCTATTTCTTTCAATCGAATTGATTCTTGCCCATTGCAGTAGAGCTGGTCAAGGTTGAAGAGAGTGGGTGAATTCTCCGGTGAAAACTGATGGGCAAGAAGAGTAAAACAGACCAGTACAGACCCAAGTGTAGAGAGAAGTCAGAGAACACAAGTGTTTTTTTTTTCTCACAACGACGACACCGTTTTAACATTGTATGTGAACAAAAATAAAATAAAATATGCAAATGGAAGAAAATCATGAGTTCCTGACCATTTACATTGACGCAATTATTAGAAGATGAAGTCATGATTCATGAAAACATGAAACTCGTGAACACATATAAAACAAAAGTTGTGATGGCAGAGTAGTAAACCCGCGCACTACTGAAAAGTTGATGTGCAAGGTTTAGCTTTAAAAGTCGCACACCCCCCACCCACCCCCCCCCCCCCCCCCCCCCCCCCCCAAAAAAAAAAAAAAAAAAAAGGCAGCTGGAAGGAGATTTCTTAATTATTGGAGTCTGTCATTGTGTCTTCATCATCCCACGTAGACATAATAAACTTTTAGTGTCTGGAAAGAGTTTTCATATGGACCATAATGTCAAAGTTATTTCAATCCACTATAATGGAATTATAACTTATAATCAAAGAGCTTGTTTAATGCGCAGAATAGGACATGATTATTTGGATTATACTGAATGGGATATTATTGAACTAAATTAATATTGTGATGTATTTGGTTCTGTATTGGATTGAATTAAAATAATCATGTCTTTTGTTTGATGTGGTATAAATTGGATAAAAATAATAATATTTTTATCATATATTTTAGGAAAATTATCATTTTCCCCTTGAAGTTTGACATATTAGATAAACCGGTCCCTCTAGTTTCAATAATAGTCGGTTATCCCCTTGAAACCCAAGATATTTGTCATTTTTTCCATCCAAAATCGAAAATCCCTTTAACCCGATAATTAAAAAATTAAAACACATCCATTAGGGATTGAACCTTCAAACTTGTGGTTAAAAAACACACGCTCTAACCAACTAAGTTACTGCTACTCATTGTTAGAGGTTTGTTGATTTAAATGTGTGTGTATATATATATATATATATATATATATATATATATATATAATTTGTTTAAAATAATTTAAATCTGTTTATATAATTTAATATAAACTCATATTTAATAATAATATATAAAAATAGATTTATGAAAAAGAAAAAGAAAATAAGAAAACAAAAGGAAAAAAATTCAAAAAAAGGAATTTATTATTATTATTTTTCTTTCTTACTTTTTCTTTTTTTCTTTTTTTCCCTTTTCAATTTATGGGCTTTGATTTTCTGAGTTTTTTTATCAAATTGAAATAATATATTTTTTGAAAAGGAAAAAAATTCAAAAAAACAAAAAAACAAAAAAAACAAAGAAAGAAAGAAAAAAATTTACGGGTTTTGATTTTCAGGATTTTTTGGGTTTCCTTTTGTTTTCTTATTTTATTTTTCTTTTATATAAATATGTTTTTATATATTATCATTAAATATGAGTTTACTTTAATATATATATATATATATATATATATATACACACACACACACACATTTAAATCAACAAACCTCTAACAATGAGTAGCAGTAGCTTAGTTGGTTAGAGCATGTGTTTTTTAACCACAAGTTTGAAGGTTCAATCCCTGGAGGTGTTTTAAGTTTTTAATTAACGGTTAAAGGGATTTTGGATGAAAAACTTGACAGAAAAGGTAAAATGACCAATATTTTGGGTTTTAAGAGGTTGACCAGCTATTATTAAAACTAGAGGGACCAGTTTATCTAATATGGAAAACCTCAGGGAGAAAATGATAATTTCCCTATATTTAATACATTTAAAAAAAATCATATATTTAATATAATGTAAAATTGATTAATATAAAATTAAATTAAATTATTTTTAAATAAATTAAATTTAAAATTTTAAAAAATATTTAAATTAATATTAAAGAAAATAACATTTTTTAATTAATAAAATTTTAAAAAAAATATTATAATAAGATATATTAAATAAATATAAATATATATAATTAAATAAAAAATAAAAGAAGAATAATTTTTTTTTAAAAACATGGGACTAAGTAGCCCCACATCATTTGGATAAAATGATTGTATAGAATTAGACTGGTTAAAATTATTATTTAAATTAAATTTTGAAAAAAATTTAAAATGTTTATTTAAAAATAATTTATATATTTAAAACCAATTTTAAACAAAATAATATTTATTTTTATTTGTTATTATTGAAAATTATTATTTTTAAAATATTTAAAATAAAATATTTTATTCATTTTTAAAAGATATTTATATTTTTATCACATAAAAAATAAAATAAACTGAAAATAAAAATAAAAAGTATAAAATGGTGGGACCACTAATGTGGGATAAGTTGCTTGTATGTGATTAAAAAAATCCATCTCATGCTAGCAACAAACATATGAAATAGGACTAAAATTAGTCATATCATCTCCCATCACATGTAAAAAAAATGACCTAAGAAAATAGAAACTACCATGCATCCGATGTTCGGGTGCATCTAGGGGTGATCCGTAGGAGGTGGGTGGTAGATGTATGCAAAGTAAAGTTGTTTCCTCGTGTAAAAAGTAAACCTCTAGGAGGTATGTTGTTATTTGCTATAATTTTTTTTTTTTTTTTTGAAGATTATTTGCTATAAATTAAAGATAGTAGATTTTTGCTATTCATTATTAAATGGGGTATGATTACTGATTATGTTCTTAAAAATTATAATTAAGGGAGTGAACTTACTAAAAGACACATTCAATTAGTTTTTAAATGTATATTTATAGGGGTAGGATTCATGGTCCTAACTTTTTATACAAATTTTTACACACTTTTTCAGCCATTTGGTTAAAGTGAATTGGAAGGCTATGATTAATGATTTTTTATAATACACATTGAACCACACAATCCCACCCCTAATAACTTCACAATTTCTCTCACACAATCCCACCCCTAATAACTTCACAATTTCTCTCACCCCTCTCTCTCTCTCTTCTCTAGCCTTTTCTCAATACATGATTAACATCCTCAAATCTCTCTCTCTCATCTTTCATCTCATAGTTTTTTCTACTTTATGAAGTTCCAAACCCATAAAAAAAAAATGATGCAGAGTTTCTTATTTTACTGGTGTTTGAATTTTAAATTGATTCTAGTCAAAAGATTCATTTATTTCTAACTAAAAAAAAAAAAGAGATTCGGTTATTTCCATTATATTGATAAAAAAAAAAAAAAATTTGTTTAACTATTGCCTAAGCTTAAATATATACAGAACAAAGTAATGAAAAAAAAAAAAAAAAAATGACCCCTTCAAGAAGATAAAAGCCTAACTTTATTTCTATTAACACTAAAAAAAATTGAAAATAGATTTCTTAAAAAAAAAAAAAATTTGTAGAGAGAGACGGAAAGAGAAGGAGATAGGATAGATAAATTAGGAAGTTTTTATTTTTATTTTTTTATTTTTTGAAACTGAGAAATTAAGAATTATTAGAATAGAATTGGATAAATAGATAGGAGAGAGAAATTGTTATTTATTATAGGGTGGGATTGTGTGGTTTAATGTGTATTAAATCATTAATCTTAGGGCTGTTTGCTTTTACGTCTTACATCTGAATTGATCTAAAAATGACACATTAAGATAGAGAGCTTCTTTTGACAATCCAATTTTTCTTTTTACACTTCTTTTTTAAAAACACTCCATTCTCAAAATTTTAATTTAAAAAAATTCTAAAGACACTTCCTTTTATTCCAAGATGATCCTTTTTATTTTTTGACACTCCTATTCTAAAGACACTCCATTTTATTTTAATAAAAGTTAGGACAAATTATCATAGCCTTTGGATTCATCCAAGAAGTAATATTTTTTAAATTAAATTATAAAAAAAAAATTATCTCTCATAAATCATTAGATTAAATATTACATATTAAACATTCTCTCTTAAATTTTTAATTACCATATTAAACTCTCTCTCTTCCAATACATATCTCTAACTTTCTATCTCTATTCTTTCTCAAGCAAGCCTAACCGTTAAGAAAAAAAAGAAAAAAATTTACGAATATGCTTGATTTTTAGGAACTGTATGTATTTAAAAAAATAAAATTAAAAAAAAAACTTAAGAAACAAGTACCCTGTTTTTCAACCAAAAAAAAAAAAAAAAATCGAAATATGAAAATGATTTTTGTTACTTTTGTAGGTATGTGATTGCCTATAGAACTTTAATTCTTTTATTAGTCTTAGAAATTCCGAATTTAATCGAATCCAGTTGCAACAAATCAAGTTTTCATATATCTATTTTATTATTATTATTATTTTTTAAAACAAGGTATTTGTATTGGTTTTTTTTAATATATATATATATATATATATATATATATATATATTACTGTTAGTAAAAAACCAAATTATTCATAAATTTTTTTTTTTTTTTTTTAACTATTAGGAGAATAAGTTTAATACGTAATATTTAATCTAATGATTTATGAGAGATACTTTCTTTTTTAATAATTTAATTAATTTGGATTGTCTTTAGAGAGAGTAATTAAGAGAGAGTGTTTAATATGGTAATAACAGATTTAGGAGAAAAAGTTTAATACGTAATATTTAATCTAATGATTTATGAGAGATACTTTCTTTTTTAATAATTTAATTAATTTGGATTGTCTTTAGAGTTTTTTTGTCTTGTTTAGTAATTTTAATTCATGTTAAAATTGTCATTAATAAAAAAAAAAAAAAATTGGAGTGTAAATAGATAATTTGTGGATTGTAAGGAGAATCTCTCATTAAGATATTGTGTTTTTTTTTTTTTTGGTAAATTGCATAAAAATACCCTATATTTTGATGATAAGGCAAAATATACAACAAATGCCTTAAATTACAAAAAGATACCCTATGTTTAACGGTCAACAGTTAGACTTCATTTTATTTTTACCTATAAAATAAAAATAAAATTATAAAGTAATCTTGAAACTTTCTAGAAATACAAATCTACCACAAGAAAAATTATAAAAAGCCTGTAATTCTAAGTAATTATAAAATTGCCTAAACATTAAAAAAAAATAAGAAAAAGGGACCCATTATAATAATTCACACACAATTGCAACTGCACCAAACCCAAAAACCCAAAGAAAAAAAAGTCAAATTTTTGTAATAAAAAAGAAAAAAAAAAAAGTAAAAACACAAGAAACCAACTTCTTCATTATCCGAGTGAAATTTTAGTAATATCATAACCCCATTTCATTCCACTATACACTTTTATTTATTTACAAAAGCTTTGTTGCTGCTCTACTTAAAAATGATGGCTTTGTATATGTCAAAAGCCTCCTTGACAATCCTTGAGCGGTTGCTGTTTCTGGATACGAAGAGCAAGAGATTTGGGTCGATGGAGAGGGTTTCATTGTCGAAACTGAATTGTGCAGATAGAGACCATTTTTAGGTGAGGGACTGATGTAGGTCAATAGAGAAAGAGACGACCAAAATGAAAGACCCAACAAGAATTGCAGTGAAACCAATGGTGATGGGTTTTGAGGAATTAAGTGACATGATATTATGAGATGAGATGAGATTCCATCAAAAGAACAAAAAAAAAAAAAACAAGACTTACAGGACAAAAGAGAGGGAGATATATATATATATATATATGCTGAATTTGGGCGAGATATTGATTTTATTTTTTATTTTTTTCAAATAAGGGATATTTTAGTCCTTTTGTCAGTTAACTGTTAAATATGGTTGTTGACAGTTAAAGGGAGGGATTTGACTGTAATTAATGGGTGTTTCTTGTATATTTTACCTTATCACCAAAAAATAGGGTAACTTTATGCAATTTACCCTTGTTTTCTTAATCTCTTCAGATCTGAAAGGAGCCAAAAAAGAACCGAAAAAAATAAGTCACAAAACTCTACTCTTATATGGAGAATTCAAAACTGAAAAAGTATTTAACACTTCAGTACAGAAATGCCCTAAAAAAATATAACAATTGCAACCTTATTTTATTAATAAATCTTCTGGACGAAGAAGATGTTTTTCTACACACACACACACATATATATATATATATATATATATATATATTTCTTTTGGAAACTTTCTAAATTCAATATTCATTTATTTTTTAAAATAAAAATGAATTATTTTATATTGTTAAAATAATCATTATTTATTATCCAGGTGAAGAAGACGTTCTTCACTTCTTCTCCAGTTTTGTTTATCTTTTGGAAATTTTTTCATCTAAATTCATTTGATTTACAATATTAATTATTTATTTTCTTACATAAAAATAATTAATTTATACTTTCAATTTGGATGAAACTTTCAAATATTATTTTAATCTAAAAATATTATAAATAATTGAACAATAGAATTATATTAAATACAAATACATAAACTTATTAATAATTACAAGGGTATAATTGTCTTGTTACTAGTTTTCAGATATTGGTATCCAGACATCGTAAATACAAAACAAACATATCATTCAGTATTTAGATTTTAACTACTTTTCAGACTTCAATCGACTTCAAACCTATTCAGTCTTCAGACGAAAAAACAAACGCTACCTTAGCCTTCCAATTCATTTTAATCAAAGAGCTGAAAAAGTGTGTAAGAAATTGTGTAAAAAGTTAGGGCCATGGATCCTACCCTATACTTATATATAAAATAAAAGTAATGTTATAAAATCCAAAAAATTAACCCAAAAGACTTGACAAATGATTTATCTTTTGACTTTTTATTCATAGTTATCTCATGGTTTATATGATTATGACAAGTCACTTGACATATCATTCGGTTGATTTTTGATTTTTGAATTAATTTTTTTAGATCGTATAGCATCTGTGGTACTTTCTTGAATACAATAATTATTTAATTTATGTATTATTAAATTAAAAATAGCCAAAAACATTTTAAAATAAAATTATAGTTTCATATTTTTATTACATAAAATTTATTTATTATAGAATTGAAAAAATATATGTAAATTTAGTACAACCCAGACAGGAGGATTGCATGAACTCTAATTCCGACTTTTGTGGGATCATGGTGAGTTCAGATTGGGGAGTCCAATCTAAACATAGGACAGAGTAAGGGTGAATTAAAAATAGTCTAATTCTTTCTTATTTCGGATAAGTTATTCGGTTCACTAAACACACCCATATTGAGACTCATGAATCACGATGAATTTTCTACAACATTAAAAAAAAAAAAAAAAAAAAAACACGGTGAATTTAATTCAATGTACTATTAGCATAATTAATGGGTCCATTAGTTTTATCAAAATGTCCTTTCCCCTGCTTTTGTTCACATGGGCGTTACTTTTCTTTCGGTCATTAAAAATTGAAAATGACTGAATTTTTTATCCACCAATCACCATGTTGCTACTTTTGAAATTAAATAATAATTTGATATGTGCCTATTTAGGAGGGTACACATGCATGTGCATGTAAGCCATGCAAGAAGGGTTTAGTCTAAGGTCGGTTGGGGACTTGATCCATTGGTCTTCAATTTGAATTTGAATTAGTTAGAGAGGAATAAATGAGTTAGGAGTCTTAGTTAGGAATACATTGGATTAGGTTGTTATGCAACTGATGCTTATCTTAGTTAGGAGTCTTAGTTATGTAATTGCAATTGTATTGTTCACAAGCCTATTTATGGGTGTGAATTGATTAAATAAAGATTATCAGATGTTTTTTTTTTTCTTTTTTTTTTTTTGAAACTGCGAAAATAACAAAAAGGAGCCAAGAGGCACCACACAAAACAACAAGGAAGCGGGCAGCACAGGCCACACCAGCCAGCCCACACCAAACCAACAGAACAACCACCTCAAAACCAACAGAACAGAAGCACCAGCTCCCAAAACTGCCGACACAACAGAGGCAAAGCAAACCCCCAGATAGCAACCTAATGAAATCTAACCTGATTTCAGACCAACAAGGACCAAGAAATCAACCTAGATTTCACACAGCTGACCAAACCAACAAAACCCATCCCCAAAGAAACTAAAACCCACAGCCAAACAAACATATAACAACTAGAACACACTCCACACAACATCTTCATTATCACTCAAAGAACCTCTTTTAGCCAAACCATCCGCCACACCATTCGAAGCTCTAGGAACATAACGAATCGACAATTTGTCAAAAGTACTAAGATTCGCACGAACCTCGTAAATCACATCCACCACAGCTAAATTGCCGAAATCCCCATTCAAAATCCAAGACATCGCCACCCTGGAGTCGGTTTCAATACTAATCTCTCTACCCCCGAGCAAGTTTTTAGAAACACAAAGATTGCACGCTTTTTGAATGGCCAAAATCTCTGCTGCTGCAGCATCACCAACATTGACAGGAGCTGAAAACTCACACCAAACCTCCCCTTTAGCATTCCTTAAAACTCCTCCAATCTCTGCCCTCCCCTGATCTCTATAAAACGAACCATCAACATTAAATTTCAGAGCTTTAGTTGAAGGGGGAATCCAATTTCCTGCACTTCTCTTTCTCTTCTCTTTGTGTTCCACACAACAAACTTCCAAATTCTCCACCATAACCGTGATTGGATCTCCCGATCCCTTGCCATGGTACTTAAACCACCACGCAACTCTGAATCTCACCAAATCAAGACAGGCAATCCAATCCGCGGGACTTCCTTTGAAAACCACCTGGTTACGAGTCTCCCAAATCGACCACACTATCGTATAGAAAAGGGTCTCCCACACTCTCTTTAAACTAGACATGGGACATAAACCCGACCAAGCTCCAAACCACTCTTTAATCCCCTTACTAACACAGCTAACCACCCCCCACCACCTCATACACGCCTTACACAGCCTCCAAGACCATCTGCACTTCAAGAAAAGGTGGTCCACCGATTCCTCCATACTACCACACAACATACAGCCCTCCACACTAGCTGCAACCATCCCAAATCTTCCCAACACCTCATGCACCAACACCCTACCTCTAAGAACTTGCCACAAAAAAAGCTCCACTTTGGGAGGACTAAACCCTTTCCAAACCGTAACAGCCTCCATAACATTCCCCTCCCTAAAATCTTCCAAACATCTTCTAAACGAACTTGTTGAAAACAGCCCGTTCGGGCAAAAACTCCAAGCGACCGAATCTGAAACTGACCTGTTTAACTAAAAATTCTCCAATTCCACACAAAATTCGTTCCAAACTTCCACTTCCCAATCAAACACTCCTCTTCTCAACCGAACATTCCACCTCCATACCTCCCCACTCCACAGCCCAAATTGATCAATAGAGCCATCCTTCAGCAGAGACAGTGCAAAGATCCGAGGATATCTACTCTTAAGTGGACCACTATCATTCCAGCCATCATCCCAAAAGCTTGCCTTATCCCCGCAGCCAACCACCACCTTCAAGCCCTCTTTTAAAATACATGCCATCTCCGATCCCTCCCTGAAGAGCCTAGATACAGCTTTGACAAAAGGCGACACTTTGGTGACTCTATTCCACTTCCACTGCATCTCTTTAACCCTCACCTCATACTTCGCACATAAAACCCTTTTCCACAACGAATCATCCTCCCGGCTAAACCTCCACACCCATTTAGCTAATAACCCCAAATTCTTGTCACCTATCCGTCCCACCCCAAGACCTCCTCTTCTCTTGCTTAAACAAATGCTACCCCAATCAACCGCATGAATCTTTCTTTTCTCTCCACCATCCCCCCAAAAGAAACTTCTCTGGGTCTTCTCAATAGCTAAAGCCACACTAACCGGAACCTTGAAAACCAACATAAAATACGTTGGAATACTTGAGAGGACAGATTTTATCAAAACTAACCTCCCCCCTTTACTCAAAAACTTCTTTTTCCATGGAGACAATCGTTTATTTACACGATCCAAAACCGACTTCCAAAACATCATGGAACTTGGTCTTGCTCCCAACGGCATGCCAAGATACGTTATAGGAAGACTCTCCTTTTTACACTTGAAAACTCCCGCCCAATCACACTCCCCAAACTTCGGCTTTCCTACTCGGACCACACAAGACTTGCAAAAGTTTATTCTAAGCCCTGAAGCCAATTTGAAGCACCTCAAGATTCTCCTAGCATTGATCAAAAACTCCGACTTGGCTTTCAGAAACAGGATTGTATCATCCGCATATTGTAAGTGAGTCACCTGAAACTCCTCATCACCAAAATTCACCCCTCTTACCAAACCTAGCTCTTCCGCTCTCTTAAAACACCCACTAAGGTTTTCCACTACCAAGTTGAAAAGAAAAGGCGAGAGAGGATCTCCTTGTCTTAACCCTCTCTCCACTGAAAATTCCGCCGTTGGACTACCATTAACTAGGACTGAGATGGACGGCGTCGAAATGCACCACTTCATCCACTTCCTCCACCTTACGCCAAAGCCCATCTCTTCCATAGTAAAATCCAAGAAAGAATGATCCACCAAGTCATACGCTTTTTCAAAATCCAGTTTCGCTAACAGCCCCCCCTCTTTGTCTTTTCTCCAACTATGGATAATCTCTTCTGCCACGACAAAGCTGTCCAAAATTTGCCTTTTAGACACAAAAGCCAACTGATTCTCCCCTATCACCTTGTGCATCACCTTTTTCAAACGATTTGCTAAGACTTTAGCTAGTATCTTGTACATCGAACCTACAAGACTTATCGGTCTAAAGTCCCTCAGATGTTAAAACTAATTTATCTCCTCCTGTTCTTCTTTTCTCCCCCTCTTGCTCTTTTCCTAAATTAATTCTTATCAGTGGTATCAGAGCGTGGTTCCGATCATGGACATCAAGTTCCGTATCTTCCAGTGTTTTTCAATGATACATATGTATCGGCGGAGGTTTTTGTCGATTTTGACAAACCACCGGTATTCAATGAAGATGTATTTGAGAAAATCTCATATAAGAGCAATTCATATTTTATGGATTGTTTTTACAAGTCACACACCTTTCTAACCGGAACCACCATTCTCAAGCCAAAATTCGAATGGCACATATGATCAACCAAATTTGGAGACCCTCTTAATTGTGGCGAATCCAATGAGTTGAAACTCCCGACAAACTTATTTGGAATTTATCCTTGTGGGCAAGGATAATTTGGAGCGGATCGAATGATATGTATCTTTATTTATGTTATTGTGTGGTGTGGGACTGTGGGTAGTTAATATTCTAGGTGGTGTGGTTAATGCAAATGTGCTGTCAAGATGTGATAACAAGCATGGTGGTGTGGGTAGTTACTATTCTAGGTGGATGATGTGTGTGCCATGTTTCCATGTTGGTCATACACGTTACTGAGGGAAGACACCAAGACCAAGTCAGATTGTTGTTGCTATTAGTTTGAAAAATATGTTAGTGTGTGTGTCAGTTCTTGTTAGTGTGTTAGTAGAGCAAGTTAATGCATTGTAAGCACGATTCCAATTGTTGCTATTTTCTAGTTAGTAGTTTAGTATTTGTTATTTTGTTATTTGTTGTGGCCTATTTAAAGGTCTGGATTATTGTAATAGGAATCATGAGGAAAATATAAGACAAATTGTCTCCTCCCCTTGCTATCTCCTCTATTTCTCTCCTATGCCTCTTCTTATGTATTTTGAATCTGAAATACTTCTCATAAATTCTTCTATGTAAATTTCCAGGATCGGAAATATACATATTATCCTAAATTCTCTTTATGTATTTTCTAGGATCGGAAAAATACATATTAGTGGTATCAGAGCCGTTCGGTTCATGGATGCCAAGTTCCGTAACGGAGTTTACGCAATTCTGGCTCATCATGAGTCCCGTTTCGACCAAATATATTCTACCCTTCAAACCATTAGGAATGAACTCCAATCTCTATTGTTTTCTCAAACACAATTAGACACCTATCTTCCGGTGTTTTTTGATGATACATATGTATCGACAGAGGTTTTTATCGATTTTGATAAACCACCGATATTTGACGAACCACCAAAAAGAGCCCAGTTCCACCCCATTCCTCCACCAACCCAATTTTCGACCACCAACCATATCACTCCCACACGCGTCACCGCGTCCACCACCTTCAAGCTCCACCACACTGTCCACTGCATCTCCTCGACAACCGTTACAACTGCCACCATGTCGTTGCGTAACGGAGTTTACACAATTCTGGCTCATCATGAGTACCGTTTCGACCAAATATATTCTACCCTTCAAACCATTAGGAATGAACTCCAATCTCTATTGTTTTCTCAAACACAATTAGACACCTATCTTCCGGTGTTTTTCGATGATACATATGTATCGACGGAGGTTTTTATCGATTTTGATAAACCACCGATATTTGACGAACCACCAAAAAGAGCTCAGTTCTACCCCATTCCTCCACCAACCCAATTTTTGACCACCAACCATATCACTCCCACAAGCATCGCCACGTCCGCTGCCTTCAAGCTCTACCACACTGTCCACTGCATCTCCTTGACAACCGTTACAACTGCCACCATGTCGTTGTCGGACGGAGATCGACTCCGAACAAAATTGGAGAGACCGTTTTTAGACTCACCAGTGGCCAGTCGTGCTCTAAAAATGACCCGAAATCGAAGGCGCGTCTTGGTTCCATTGCTAGTGTTCGATCCGGGAGGAAATGGATCGATTGAAGAAGTAGGAGTGTTAGGTTGCAATTTGGGTGACGTTTCTCCAGGACATATCCAAATTTTATCCTTGCAGACAAGGATAATTCGAGCGGGAGGGAATGATATGTGCCTATTTAGGAGGGTACACATGCATGTGCATGTAAGCCATGCAAGAAGGGTTTAGTCTAAGGTCGGTTGGGGACTTGATCCATTGGTCTTCAATTTGAATTTGAATTAGTTAGAGAGGAATAAATGAGTTAGGAGTCTTAGTTAGGAATACATTGGATTAGGTTGTTATGCAACTGATGCTTATCTTAGTTAGGAGTAATTGCAATTGTATTGTTCACAAGCCTATTCACGGGTGTGAATTGATTAAATAAAGATTATCAGATGTTAAAACTAATTTATCTCCTCCTGTTCTTCTTTTCTCCCCCTCTTGCTCTTTTCCCAAATTATTTGTATCAAATAAAGTTAGAAAGAATTCCAAAAGAGATAAGAAAGCTAATACATTTGAGGTATCTTGACTTGAGTAAAAATAATGCCTTAGAAATGTTACCGGAAGAAATATGTGAACTATGTAATTTGCAAACCTTAAATGTTTCCTGGTGTAACAATCTTAAGGAACTACCTCAAGGAATGGGGAAGTTAATCAACCTAAGACATTTAGTAAATGAGTACACTCGATCATTCTCTAAGGTACATGCCCAAAGGAATTGAGAAGTTAACATGTCTTCAAACATTAAGTGAATTTCATGTGAGTGGCAGTGATTATCGTAGGAAAGCATGTTCCCATGAATTTTTTAATCAATTTGGCCACCTTGAAGGATCTCTTGGTATAAAAGGTTTGGGAAATGTGACAAATGTGAGTGAGGCTTAGAGAATACAACTTAAAAATATGAAAAACATTTTTATATTGGAATTAGGCTTCGGTGGGTCGGATTCAGTGAACAATGAAGCAATATTTGAAGCTTTAAAACCACCTCCAAATTTACAAAGGTTAATGATATCAGAGTACACAGGCATCACGGTGTTACCCAAATGGATAACGTCATTAACCAATTTGAGAAGGATATCTTTGATTGAATGGATCAATTGTGAGCAACTACCTCCATTAGGAAAAGTGTCATCTCTTGAATCAATTTGTATACAGAGAATGAAGAGAGTGAAAAGAGTGGGCATTGAAATTTTGGGATTAGAAAGTGATGGCATTACTTTGTCATCATCGTCTTTATCGGTTTCAGCTTTTCCCAAATTGAAATCTCTCTACTTTTATCGGATGGAGGAATGGGAAGAGTGGGATTTTGGGATTGAAGATATCAGAGTACACAGGCATCACGGTGTTACCCAAATGGATAACGTCATTAACCAATTTGAGAAGGATATCTTTGATTGAATGGATCAATTGTGAGCAACTACCTCCATTAGGAAAAGTGTCATCTCTTGAATCAATTTGAGAAGGATATCTTTGATTGAAGATGATAATATAACAATCTTGCCATCTCTTCGTTTATTGGAAATTATAGGTTGCCCCAAATTAAAGGTGTTGCCAAAGCAGATTCTTCAGATGGCACAACCGGAAGTTTTGTGCATAATTGAGTGCCCTATTTTAAGCGATGGTTATAGAAAGGGGACAGGAGAGAATTAGTCCGACATCTCTCACATCCCTAATGTCCAATTTGATGACGAGTATGTGCAAAGAGAAGGCAGGTGAACTCTATAGAAGGGATGAGACAAACATGTATCCAACTCCAGGTATTTTATTCTCCTCCTCTCTTGATTGTTTTTGTTTTCAATAGTTTGTTATATTTATATGTATCCCCATGGAAACTGGTCAGAGGTAATTGATTAATGTTCCATTTGGTGAAGATGATCAATATACTCATTTTTATCCACTTGTTCCATTACTTGCAGGCTTCTAGTATACATAGACACTTTTGCCATCATTTGTTAGAATTTAGAAAGCTTCCGTCTTCAATGGGAATCAAATTGTCATGCCAAGATTCATTGAGAAGAAAGGTCAGGAACAATGCTCATTCAATTTATTTTTATTCATCTTAATGTTTGAAATTGTGCATGTTTGTACATTTCTTGTGTTTCGCTGCGTAGGAAATAGGTGATAGGTGAACAGACCAGAATGTGTCCAAAAGAAGAATGAAACAAGAAGATAGCGAATCAATAATTTCATTCTGATGTGACTAGAAGAGGCAGAGGTTCAATGGGTATGTTTCCATGAAATCAAATGTGAGAGCCCATAAGAGACTTTGCCTGTTTTGAGGTTGTTCATGCCTACCCGTAGACTTTGCCTCAACAGACGCTGGCTCAATGTTGATCCATACTTCTGAGTTTCTTTGACGAAGACTTACCTGGTAATGTTATAATATAACACAGTGGAAGTACAGCAGTAATTATATTTAATTTTTTTAATGCAGAATATATGTAGGCCATGATCCTATTACTTTCTTTGCTTTCAGATCTTTATTCAAGAGTATGTCAAAGCTAGTTGATCTTCATTGAAATGTGGTTCACCACATTTTATCATTGGCAGACCATTGTATTTTCAAGGGGTAACTAGGTAAGCAATGCATTAGCTATTATATTTTCAGAATAATTCCAATCTAAAGATTATGACAACAATATTTTGGTGGACCAAAATGTCTTGCATTACCTTGAAAAATATATATTCAGTAATGTCATGTCCTTTATAGATATGGTAAGTGATGATCTTATTACTTTCATTACTTTAGCATCCATCTTCCACATGCTACTGGGGGATTCTACCATTGAAGAATGAGCTGTCAAAACTTGTGATATTATTTTCTTGTATGGCTTGAAGAATCAATGACATACGATGGTGTGTGACTTTGACGTTAAACTATACAAGTAGCTTTGAATATAATATTGAATTTCTATCATCAAGGTCTTGATTACTTAATTTTACCAAGCTATGTTTCGTCTTGAATGTTTAGATAAAATCTAATTTGATTTTATACCATACAGTTGAGCCGTGCTATTTCATGCCAAAGATGTAATCATGTGTAATGGACACTTCTTGCTCTTGACAAGTTACACAAGCTTCACAATTGGCCTTGTTAATGGTAGAGATGATAACTACCATTCCATGTAAGTTCCTCCCTGACCAATGAAGCAATTATTAAAGTTTTACAACCTCCTCCAAATTTACAACTGTTAACAATATCAAAGTTCGGGCAGTGGTGTGGTGAGGAGTGGAGATGGAATGTGAGTTTAAGAAGAGAGGTGTTTGATTGGGAGAAAGATATTTGGGATGATTTTTGCTATCTTTTGGAGAGTGTGAGTTTGAAGAGATGCATTTCAGATTCGGTTGCTTGGAATTTCTGCCCAAATGGTTTATTTTCTGTCAGCTCTTTCAGAAGATGCATTGAAGAGTATAGAGATGGGGAGGATGTGGAGTCGGTGTCTGTTTGGAAAGGGTTTAGCCCACCAAAAGTGGAGCTTTTCCTGTGGCAGCTGCTGAGAGGGAGGGTGATGGTGCGTGGGGTGCTGGGCAGTTTTGGTGTGGCAGTGCCTGGGAATTCTTGCTGTCCTTTATGTGGTGGTTTGGAAGAGACGGTGGACCACCTCTTCTTACTGTGTGCGTGGTCGTGGGGGCTGTGGAAGGCTTGCATGAGGTGGTGGAATGTTCATAGTTGTGTTAGCAAGAATATTAAGGAGTGGTTTGGTGGGTGGAGTGGTTTATGTCCGAAGTCGAGTCTTAAGAGAGTGTGGGAGACTTTGTTCAATGCAGTGGTTTGGACTACTTGAGAGGCTCGAAACCAGGTGGTGTTTCAGGGTAAAGCTGCAGATTTTATTGCTTTTTTAGATTTGGTAAGGTTTAGGGTAGCTTGGTGGTTCAAATTCCACGGTAAGGGGTCGGTTGATCCTATTACGGTTTTGGTGGAAAGTCTTGAATTCTGCTGTGTTGAGCAAAATAAGAAAAAGAAGAGGAAGAGAAGTCATGATTCTTGGATTCCTCCTTCTAATGACAGCCTGAAATTTAATGTGGATGGCTCGTTTATTAGAAGGAATGAGAGGGCGGGGATTGGTGGGGTTTTACGGGATGCTAAAGGTGTCGTGTTGTGTTCATTTTCTGCTGGGGTGGAGGCTGCTGATGCAACTGCAGCAGAGCTGTTGGCAATCTGAAAGGCTTGTCACCTGTGTGAGTCTCAGAACAGTTTGGGAGGGAGACAAATTACTATCGAAAGTGATTCAAGGGTGGCTGTGGATTGGGTTAATGAAGGGGATTTTGGTAATTTGGATATGTTGGAGGTGATTTACGAGGTTCGTTCGAAGCTTCGTGTTTTCAGGAATCTGTCGGTGTGCTTTGTACCAAGAAATGGGAACGTTTTAGCTGACGGTTTGGCTAAAAGAGGCGTTACGATGGAAGGGGAGAATGTTGTGTGGAGTGTTTTTTAGCTTTGTGTTGAGTTCTCTTTTGTTTTGGTTGTTTGCAGCTGTGATATCACAGCTGATCTCTCTGTGGTGAGATCAGGTCTGATCTCGGTGCTGCTGCTGTTTTTCTGGTGTTGTTTTGCCTGTGTGGCTTGGGGGGTCGCCTTTGCTCCTCTGTTTTGCTTTCTATAAAGTGCCGTTTTCAAAAAAAAAAAACATGTCATTAACCAATTTGAGAAGCATATCTTTGTTTGAATGGATCAACTGTGAGCAGCTACCTCCATTAGGAAAAGTGTCATCTCTTGAATCAGTTGTTATACAGAGAATGAATAGAGTGAAAAGAGAGGGTAATGAACTTTTGGGATTAATGATTATAACGTTTTTTTTTTTTTTGAAAAGGTAATGATTATAACGTTGATGATAAGTTGGTGTAAACAGTGTCAATTTGATTATGAGTTTATTTGTATCTATTTTCAAAGAAGCAGAAAATGCATTTGCTGCATGATAGGTGAATCGAAAATTTATTTCCGTTGATTTTCCAACACGTTATGAAAGAGCTTCAAAAGAGACACAATGTTTGCATTTTATGTGGAGACTGATGCTGTAATCTATTGATTGACTGATTGTTAATCTTCTTTTAGGTACTTAAATTATATAAACCACCAACTTCTATGTTTTGCTTAATAATTTGTTGCAGATGACACTGGAGGAACACGTGTAAAGAGAAAGCGAAAGCCATCAGAGAAGGGGTTGGAATTGCAGGCTGTGAAGGTTAGAAAACCCTTGAAATCTTCTGGTAGATCATCAAAAGTAAAAGGTAGATCTACAATAGATCAGGAGATCAGTAATGGTGTATATGGGGATGATGTTTCTGATGAGTAGTACTACTAGACTTAATTCTATACATTGTCATTTGTACTAACAAAGATTCTTAGCTGAACAAGACATAAGTAAGCATTTTCTTTTTTGGTAGAGATCATCATTTCTGTAGTTACTGCCTCATTCTTCAAAACTAATTTGTTATACCGTATAGTTGATCCCTACTATTTCATGCTAAAGATCTAATCATATGTAATGCACACTTCTTGCTCTCAGTGCCGCTGCTGGTCCTACGACAGGTTATACAATTGGCCCTGTGAATGGAAAACAATTCTAAACAAATCAATTGTTTCTTATTATTCTTCTCCACAAGGAGGGATTATATAGAAGAATTACAAATAGGAAAGAGTCCTAATCTAGGAAAGGAAACAACTTACAATTAGGAAAGTAAACAATCTACAATCCCTACAATTAGGTTAATTGTCAACTATACAATCTTTACAATTAACAGGTTATATTCTAACACTCCCCCTCAAGTTGGTGCATAGATATCACTCATGCCTAACTTGCTAATTGAATCATGAAAGTTCCTTCCATTAATCGCCTTTGTGAGGATATCTGCGAGCTGATCCTTACTTGGTACATACGGAAGCTCAATTATCTTTTCTTCTATCTTCTCTTTGATGAAAAATCGATCAATTTCCACATGTTTGGTACGATCATGTTGGAGAAGATTATTGGCATTCTGAACCAAGGCTTTATTATCACAATATAGCTTCATGCTACCTTTTGGATGAAGCCCCAAATCTCTCAACAAGTTCTTCAACCACAACAATTCAGTAATTCCTTGGGCAATCCCTCGGAATTCTGCTTCAGCACTAGATCGTGACACCACGGTCTGTTTCTTACTCCTCCAAGTGACTAGGTTACCTCCTACAAAGGTGAAATAACTAGAAGTAGATCTCCGATCACTATTATTCCCAGCCCAATTAGCATCCGTGTATCCCTCGATATCTAGATGTCCATTTTTAGAAAACATTAATCCTCTACCAGGAGCTCCTTTTAAGTACCTCAGAATCCGAAGGACTGCATCCATGTGACTCTCAGTGGGAGCATGCATAAATTGGCTTACCACACTCACCGCATATGCAATATCAGGACAAGTATGCGATAAGTAGATAAGCTTACCAACAAGCCTTTGATATCTTTCTTTATTTGTTGGGGTTTGATCAGGGTGATCTGGACATGCGCATAACTTGTGATTTTGATCCATAGGAGTATCTGCTGGTTTGCTAGCAAGCATCCCAGTTTCTGTAAGTAGATCAAGAACATACTTTCTCTGACTGAGGAAAATCCCATGTTTTGATCGGGGCTACCTCAATTCCCAAAAAATACCTTAAGACCCCTAGGTCTTTCATTTTGAACTTTGTGGCCAAGTGTCTTTGGAGATTAGTCATCTCTAGATCATCGTTTCCTGTAACAATCATATCGTCCACATAGACGATCAGCATAGTGATTTTGTCACCCTTACGTTTGAAAAATAAGGTGTGATTGGAGTTATTCTGCTAATATCCAAATTTCCTCATGGAAGTACTGAGTTGTCCGAACCAAGCTCTAGGTGATTGTTTTAGTCTGTAAAGAGCCTTTTTTAGTTTACAGACTTTACCAGTTTTAGAATCAAGACCTAGGGGAAGATCTATATAAACTTCTTCACTGAGTTCCCCATGTAGAAATACATTCTTTACATCAAATTGTTTTAATGGCCACTCCTGATTAGCTGCTAGCTAGTGAGAGAAGTACCCTAACTGTGTTTAACTTTGCTACCGGGGCAAAGGTTTCCTGGTAGTCAACTCCGTAAGTCTGAGTGTACCCTTTAGCAACCAACCTAGCCTTGTACCTTTCAATCGAGCCATCTGCCTTGTGTTTGATGGTATAGACCCATCGACATCCAACATCCTTCTTCCCTTTAGGTAGATCTACTATTTCCTAGGTATAATTTTTCTGTAAAGCTTTCATCTCCTCATCCATGGCTCAGACCCAATTCTGGTCTGTCAGTGCATCATGCAATTTACTAGGAATAGATACAGAGGATAATTGATGTGCAAAAGCTTTAAAGGTTTTAGATAGTCTATGACTTGAGGTGTAATCAGAAATAGAGTAAAGGGCCTTACTATCTGTTGGAGGTCGCTTAGGGGAAAAACCAAACCGTACAGATGGTCTATGTTCTCGACTAGGATACCGTTTAGTAGATAGACTGGGGTCAGGATCTGTGTGATTTTCACTGGATAAGTCATTAGATAAAGTGAAGGGTTCAAGAGTTACCTCGGGAGCATTTTCAACCTCAGAGTTTGATTGACGAATCGGTGATGGAGAAGAGGAAGGTTGTACTACTTGTATGAGAACTGACTCCCCCTGTTTCTCTTTCCCTTTATTCCGCCTTTCATACACTCTCAAGGTTGGTTCTGTCTTTTCTGTGAGACTATCAGGAATCTCACTTTCAGAAGATAGATTTTCTTTCTCAGAAGATTGACTTCTCAGACTAATGGATATAACATTGTCAGTTTTAGTAGACTTCTTTTCATAGTTCGGATTCTCCCCTGAAGAGAAGTCTCGGAGGTAAAATATGCCTCATCTTCCCAGAACGTAACATCCAGTGACACAAATACCTTACGGGAAGGAGGATGATAACATTTGTATCCTTTTTGTGAGCTAGAATACCATATAAAAACACACTTAAAAGCACGTGGGTCTAACTTTCCTCTATGAGGAGTATGCAGATGTACATATACCACACATCCAAAGACCCGAGGAAGAATATGCAATGCAAAGTTAATATCACAGTAATGAGACAAGGATTGCAATGGAGTTTGAAAAGACAGAACACTGGATGGCATACGATTAATGAGATATGCAGCAGATAGTATTGCATCACTCCAAAAAGATTTAGGCATATGCATTCAGAGCAATAAAGATCGTGCAACCTCTAAGAGATGATGATTTTTATGTTCAGCGGTACCATTTTGTTGTGGGGTATATGCACAAGATGTTTGGTGGAGAATACCGTTTTTCAAACAAAAAGCTTTAACACTATGGTTTAGATATTCACCACCATTATCTGAGCGTAAAACTTGAATTTTCTTATGAAATTGTGTGAGAATCATATGATAAAATTTTTGAAAAACGTCACATACATCACTTTTATTTTTTAAAAGAAAAATCCAAGTCATGCGAGTACAATCATCAATAAATGTAACAAACCAGTGCATACCAGATATAGACACAATGTTAGAAGGACCCCAAACATCAGAATGAACAAGAGAAAAAGGTACGGATCTTTTATTACCATTACTAGGGGGAAAAACAGTGCGATGATATTTAGACAAAACACATGTCTCACACTGCATACTATTGTGCCCAATAGCTTTAAACAAAGAAGGAAATAAAAACTTGAGATATCCAAAAGAACAATGACCTAAACGCCTATGCCAAAGGAGAATAGTACTCTCATTGTCGGTTCTAACTTGTACTACTCTGTGAGGATGACTGGAAACACTGTCTGCTGTAAAGTAGTACAACCCTCCTTTTTCCCTACCAGTTCCAATCGTCTCCTTGGTTGTGATGTCCTGAAAAACACAATGAGAAGGCCAGAATGTAACAACACAATTTAGAGATTTAGTGATTTGACTAATCGAGAGTAAGTTGTTAGATAAAGTGGGCACATGTAGAACAGATGATAAATTTAAGGACGGAGTTAGAGATATAGATCCAGCCCCATGAACTGGGGTGGGTGTACCATCAGCATATGACACATTATTGGTTTCATTTGGACTACGATGGATGAAGTTTTGAGAATTAAAGGTCATGTGATCCGTTGCACCAGAATCAATTATCCAAGTATTATTACTAGAAATTGTAGAAACACTAAAAGCAGAATGAAAAATACCTGAGTTGGAGAATTGAATTTTAGAATCACATATGTTACCCTATGGTGTGGAAGACGAGTTGCCAGAGGATGATGCAAGGGAGGCAGTTCCATTCTTCGGAGGCCCCTTCTTCATTTTTTCCAAGTACCACTCAGGATACCCATTCAATCTCCAGCATGCATCTCGAATATGATTCTTCTGTCCACAGTGAGTACATTTCCTGTCCCCTGAATTCCCCTTATTGATTAGTAGGGCAGAGCTGTTACTTACTTGTGGTGAAGCTAGCATAGTGGTTTGGCGCTGTGCCTCATGACGGATATAGGCAAATGCCCCTTCAACACTAGGAAATGGATCCATATGTAAAACATCAGCTTGCACCTTGTCAAATTCAAAATCTAGTCCTGCCAGGAACATGTACACTCTTTGTTTCTCAATGCGATCATTAAGTCGAACCACATCTGTAACATCAGTCATGTCGTTTGGACAACAGTGATCCAACTCCTGCCAGATTGTGTTCAATTCCCTGTAGTATTCAGAAATAGGACACCCAGCTTAGCACATATGGAATGACTTGTTGTTAAGTTCATATATGATGGACTGATCTGCACCATCATAGTAGGTACGGGCAACTGCTTCCCAAATGGCCTGAGCTATAGGTAATCGAATAAACATCCCCATAATTTTGGGAGTTATAGATCCAAGGAGCCATCCTTGCACAAGAGCATTGTCTGCCAACCATCGTCTATAGGTGGGATTGGTGGTTGCAGGCTTAACATTTTCCCCTGTGAGAAAACCATACTTGTCTTTCCCGGCCATGAAAATCTCGACAAACTTAGACCATAAAGAGTAGTTTGACCCGTCCAATTTAATCTCAATCTTAGATGAGTTGTCATGAGGATAAATTGGAGGGAGTGGTGGAACTATGTGGCTGGATGTTTCAGATTCTTTTTCAATTGGTTTTTCGGTTTCTTTGTCCATATTAGAGTTGACAGTGAACGCAGAGAGTACACGAATAAAAAAACCAAAAAAAGAAAAAAAAATCTCACTTTGTCAATGTCTGACAGCAAGGTTGACAGCGGAAGCAAATAAGTAGCAGCGGCCAAGTCTGACGATGGTGAAGAAGTAACGATGGCTCAATGGTGAAGAAGAAGCGACATGGGTCGCTGTTGAAGGAAAAATGATCGGGTCAGGTCGGGTGAAGTAACACAGGTGAGCAAGGACGACGTGGGTTGTCGGATCTGGTAGGGGACTGTCGGTTGATGCACATCGGTGTCGGAGGGACCAATCGACTACGTGGATTGATGTTGGAGGAAGAACCGATGCGGGTCGAGTCTGGTCGCGATGAGATAGTGAGTAGATACAACCAGATGGGTCTGGTAAGGTAGAGACAGTGAGTGAGGACGACCGGCGATGGGTTGAGGACGACCGTCAAGGTTGGTACAACGCCGGCGATAGATATTCCGGTAAGACTCACCAGAAAACAATAGGTAGCAGTCCTATTGCTTTAGAAAAAAAAAAAAAAAAGAGTAAAAGAAATTTAGAAGAGCAGTAGAATCAAAAACCTAAAAACTTTGTTTATGGCTTTGATACCATGAACAAATCAATTGTTTGTTATTATTCTTCTCCACAAGGAGGGATTATATAGAAGAATTACAAATAGGAAAGAGTCCTAACTAGGAAAAGAGTCCTAATCTAGGAAAGGAAACAACTTACAATTAGGAAAGAAAACAATCTACAATCCCTACAATTAGGTTAATTGTCAACTATACAATCTTTACAATTAACAGGTTATATTCTAACAAATTCCATGCAAGTTCCTCACTGACCAGAAACATAGCAAACAGAGGCTTCATGATATGAGTTCATTATGCCTTGTTGAGTCTGTGGTTTAGTGGTTTATACCAACAGGAGGAAATGAAGATTTTACAATAACATCTTTCTCTTTATCAGAATGTTTGACATCACTAAAGTTAATAGGTAATAGGTTGTCTTTGTTTTGTCTATGTTTTATCTCCATATTTGTAGTTAATTTATTTTGTATCAAAAATATTTTATTTTTAATGCAGTGTAAATGGGTAATATCTTTGGTTGGAATGCAATTCTGCATCTTTTGAAAAGCAGGACAACATTTGACTAGGTTAGTCCTTGTAATAGAAGAGTCTATGTCTTGACCCGGATAAATTTTCATATATGGCGTGTGAAAAATTTTTTCACTTCAATTTGATAGCTAATTGAGTCTATGTGTTGACCTTAATACATTGGTATCCTTCTTTAGATCTGGCATTCTTGGCTGATTTTGTTATTGAAGATGCATGGTTAAGTGATCGATGCCTATCAAAATTGTAGACATTATTGTCTTGTACGGCCCGAAGAATCAATGTCAAATGTTGTTGCGTGCCATTAAACTAGGCAAGAGGCAAGTAGTTTATTTTATTTTATTTTTTGTCGTAAGGGATAATCTTAACATATGTAATTTTTGACAAACTAGGTTCTAATTGCAGTAGTAGAGCAGACATCAAATTCCAATTGAGAATCTCAATTCAAAGGGATTCAAATTTTCACGCCTAGTCAAGAAAGGATGAGGGCATGGTGTTATTGATCTACACCCGAACATTTATGAGTAATCGATAGCATCCGGACATTAATTTCTTGGTTAAGACCAAGATGCATTATGATATGATGGCGTGTGACGTTAATTTAATTTTCTATCATTAGGTATTTCTTGATTACTTAATTTTTGACAACCTATGTTTTGTCCCAAATTTTACAGTGGTGCCTCACATATTGATATCACTACCTATATACATCAATCGATATTGCAAGCATTTGGAAGAAATGGTATGATGCAATGAGCTTTCTATTGGATTTTTCACCATGATTAAGCAAATCTACTGTTCTTTAATCTAAAAGCTTATGGCTGCACAGCATAGGAATGTGTAATATGATAGTTCTTGTGCTTTATATGTTGCTATTGGTGCTCTAATGATGTTGTCAACTTGTTGCAGCTATGATAATTGCTAGTGCGGAACCTGAGAAGATTCCTCAAAGACTAGGTGTAGCTGGGATGGCATTACACTACGTTAACATAATCAATTAGATAGATAACATTGTAAGTTAGTTTATATCATTCGTAATTAAATGTTCACTATATTTGCAATCATCTTGATTGAAATTCTAATAGAATTGAAATTATATGAAATCAGTCATCACGTCCAACATCCCTTCCCCAGAATATGAGGGACTCATTATATAACGGGTTGCCAACCAATGTTAAGACATCTATATGTTCACAGTTGCAGTCTATTGATGCGAAGGAAGAGGTATGTTTTCTATAGAATAGTTCACTTAACATGCATACTTCATAGAAATCATTTTGTTGCAACTTTTTTTGTAATTTTCCTCTGTATTTGCTTCATGCGAGCTTGAAAGATAAATGTTTCTGTACACTGTACTTTCTGTAGCTCTCAGCTTTCCAGGTCAAAGCAGAAATGGAGAAGACTCTTCAGTGGCTTGTTCCACTCGCCGCAAATACAACCAAGTATGTTGAGTTAATTCTTTCATTGATTTTATTATGGTTCTAAGAATTTTCTATTTGTTCTAAGAAAGGTTTTCTATTTCCTTTTGTTGCAAAACAACAGAGCACATCAAGGTTTTGGCTGGGTTGGAGAATGGGCAAACAGTGGGTAAGTGAAGTCCTCTCTCTCTCTCTCTCTCTCTATATATATATATATATATATACACACGTATATTATGTGCATTGCATCATCAGAATAAGGTTTCACCGTCTTTTTTACTTGTATGACAGTCATGAGTTTGGCAAGAGCATAGCCACAAACATCAACCCGGCACAATTACAGACGCTCGATCATGCACACAAACACAAGACTGATAAACACATCCTTGATTTGGTGATATTGCATCACCTTTTGATCAGCGTAGTAAGGAATAGAGATTGCAGTTTCCATTCTCAGTCTGCCCGTTTCCCAACCTATAAGGGAATGGTTTTACTAAACCCCGCATGACCGGTGATATTGCTTCACCGATCTAAGATGCAGCGAAACAATACCTTAACAATTTCATTAAACCCCGCATGACTCAACAACTCTTTGAAGAAGAAAGGAATTTGCTAGACAAAGCTTGTATATCAAGTTGACCAGTTCTGGGGAGAAGCAAAAGTCAGGATTATGCAATACTAAAGAAGGGAAACAACGAAGTTTGTGCATTGAGCAGGAGTGCCAGGAACTCTCCTATTAGAGACATCAATGCAAGACCTTGCTCGGAAAATCCTAACCTATTGGACGTTATAGACGGGTTTGAACTCAGATTTTGAGCCTATTTGAATGTCAAATTCTACAATTTACTTTCACATCTGACCCCGGGTGTGCTCATTCTATTTTTATAATTTGTTCTTTATAAGAATTCAATTCACCGTGTATATACTTTTTGGATAGTATTATTGTTATTTTGTTATGTCTATAGTGAAACTGTTGATAGTTTTTGCAGTAATTAGGCTTGCTGCACTAATCTGAACTGCTCCTACTTACAATTTGTAAAGAAAAAAAGAATTACGAAGGCACCAAATTCATTCACTATATAAATTCTCTCTCAAGGCTTCTACATTCAATATGATCATCATCACTTTCTTTGGTACCTCATCACCAATGGCAGCAGCTTTCAAGAACCCGAAATCACGTCTAATTCTTTTTCTTCTTCTCATCTTTCATTGTTCCTTTCTTTATCCTGGAACAGCTCTATCTCCCGATGAAAACATGAATGCTGGCAGCTTTCCGTCGGGCTTGGGTGGCAATGCAAAACATGCATGTCCTTTCTTCCCCACCATTTTCTACTCTTGCAACTGCAACCAACAAAAATTCTCAAATAGCGCTCTCAAAACGCGTGTTTATCACAAAATTTTCCAACATTTTCTACTCCTGCAACTGCAACCAACAAAAATTCTCAACTTGGTCCGTCTTTGAACAACCAAGGCCTGCAGTCTCCGGTGGTGTATCAACAGCAACAAGGGCTGATGAACAACCATCCATAGCAGAGCATCAACCAAAACCAGCGTCTCCAACCCAGAATTCAAGACCCGGAATTCAATATAGAGAATAATGCTTCTTAGCTTTATTGACTAAATTGATTTACAATATATACACACACAGGTCGTGTGATACAGAATCAGTGTCCCAATACTATACAACACCTAATAGGATAATAACAACTAATAGGAGAGATAAATACAAAGACTACATGCAGTAGGAGTAAGAGATAAATACAAAGTCTACAAGTTGTTGAGTTAGTTTAGTTATCCTTAATACGCCCCCGCAAGATGGTGGGCATTTCAGAGACACCAATCTTGGACCGTAATAGTGTGAACCTTGTCCTGGACAGTGGCTTGGTGAGTGAATCAGCTAGCTGGTCTGCAGATGCTACGTGTGATACCCGAAGCTGTCATCGTTGAACTCTTTCGCGAACAAAGTGGAAGTCAATGGCAATGTGCTTCATTCGGGAGTGGAAGACTGGATTGGAGCAAAGGTATGTAGTGCCAATGTTGTCACAAAAGATTGTTGGTGGAGAGGTGGATGGAACGAGTAGCTCTCGTAGGAGAGAGGACAGCCAAAGCACCTCGGATGCCGCAAGC
This sequence comes from Acer saccharum, assembly GCA_030490815.1. NCBI lineage: Eukaryota > Viridiplantae > Streptophyta > Magnoliopsida > Sapindales > Sapindaceae > Acer > Acer saccharum. Next base: position 16,569,678 of record CM059866.1, on the reverse strand, counting down.
ACAACTGCCTTATACTCTGCCTCTATGGAAGAACGAGCGACTGACTTTTGTTTACGAGAGCACCATGAGATAGCGTTTGAGCCAAGAAAGAGGATATAGGCACTTGTGGAGGTTCGACCATCCTGGTTGCCTTCCCAATCCGCATCTGAGAACGCGTGTAAAGTGGTGGGCGAGTCACGGCGCAGCAGCAGTCCATGACCAGCCGTCCCTCTTAGGTACCGAAGAAGGCATTTGGTGAGAGCCCAGTGGCCAGTCGTGGGACGATGCATAAATTGAGCAAGCTTGTTGACAGCAAAAGCAATGTCTAGCCTAGTGAATGACAGGTATTGAAGAGCTCCAATTACTTGATGATATTCGGTTGCATCAGTGAGTGAGGTGCCATCGAGAAGTTTGAGTGCTTGATTAGTGGGTAGTGGAGTTTGGACTGGCTTAGCATCACTCATCCTTGTCTTGCCTAGAAGATCTGTAATATATTTCCTTTGAGAAAGAAATAGGCCATAGGGACAGTCAGAGACTTCAACACCAAGAAAGTATGACAGGCGGCCAAGATCCTTGATTGAGAATCGATCGGCAAGGGCTGTTACAAATTTGTCTACTATGCTTTTGTCACTCCCAGTTAGAATTATATCATCAACATAAACTAGTAAGAACATAACACAACCATTCGCAGTAGAAACGAATAATGAGGAGTCAGATTGAGAGTTGACAAACCCAGATTGAAGAAGATACTATCTCAGTTCATTGTACCACGCCCGAGGAGCCTGTTTGAGACAATAGATGACTTTCTTGAGACGACACATATGCGACGGATATGCGGGATCATTGAAGCCAAGTGGTTGTGCCATAAAAACATCCTCAGACAGGTGCCCTTGCAAGAAGGCATTGTTGACATCAAGTTGATGAAGAGACTATCCTCGCAAGACAGCAATACTTAGGATGACATGAACAATAGTAGTCTTAACCACGGGGCTATATGTCTTAGTGTAATCGAGTCCCGATCGTTGATGGAAACCATTGGCTACCAAGCGAGCTTTGTAGCGTGAAACTGAACCATCAGGAGAGTATTTAATCCGAAACACCCACTTGCACCCTACAATGTTGTGAGATGGATGAGAGGGTACCAGGTCCCATGTGCCATTATGGATGAGTGCATCAAATTCTTCGGACATTGCCTTCCTCTATTCAGGAATTTTCAGAGCCTAGGACACACATGTTGGTTCAACTTACGCAGATGGTGTGAGCACACTTGTGAGGGACATCTTCGTGAGAGGTTTGTGGATATTGTTTTTCGACTGAGTAACCATTGGATGAGTGCCAAGAACCGATGTAGTGTTAGGTGGTGGAAAGGCTGAAGGTTGCTGATTTGCGGTGAGAGCAGGTGCTGTAGCAGTGTTTTGTGCGGCAAGGTCATGGGTTGCAGTGGTTTGTGCGGCAAGATTAGAGGCTGTAATGAGAGGCTGGGCGGTGAGATCAGGGGCTGCAGTAAGCAGGCGCTGATGACTATCACTGTCAGGTGGTGGAGCTGAACGAGAGGGAACTGAGGAGATGTGGTTCTTAACTGATGCAGGCTGGCAAGGATTCTCAGTAGCAGGTGTTACAGCAGACATCATATTATAAGTAGCAGCTCTCGCTCCGGAGTGGGACAGCGCAATCGAATTGGGAGATTCATGTAGAGGCAAACCTGACTGGGAGTGGGCGTGAGAGACAGGAATTTGGTCTACTAGGGAGGACTGAGGTAACCAAGAGACACAAGTCTCAGTGGTAGATCGAGGGAGGTGACAGGGGAATTGTGTGTAGGGAAAGACAGACTTTACAAACGTTACGTGACGTGAGACAAACACACGATTTTTGACCAAATCTAGACAATGGTAGGCACTTTGAGACAAAGAGGACCCGATGAAAATACATGCTTTAGATCGGGGTTCTAGCTAGTGACTGTTATACGGCTTGACCCATGGGTAAGACAAACATCCAAATACGCGTAGTTTCTCATACGAGGGACGCTTGGAAAATATTTTCTCAAAAGGTGATTGCATATTCAACAGTTGAGTGGGCATCCAATTGATTAGATATACTGCTGTGATGAATGCATAAGACCAAAACTCAAGTGGCATAGATGCATGAGTGAGAAGAGACAAACCTGTCTCAACTATGTGACGGTGACGACGCTCGGAGACACCATTGTGTTCCGATGTGTGTGGTGGTGTGGTGGTGTGGTGTAGTGTGATATGCCATGACTTGAGAGAGTATGTTTGAGTGCTATAAACTCACCACCATTATCACTATAAAAGGAGATAATGGTGTGACCAAAAAAATTTTCCACTAGCATTTTAAATTGTTTAAACACTTCATGAACATCAAATTTGTGTTTCAATGGATATAACACATATACTTTGTAAAGTGATCAACAGAAAGAACGTAATATTTGAAACCATCTTTCGAAACAACAGGAGAGCTCCAGACATCAGAATAAATGACCTCAAGCGGTTTTGAACTGGAAACAGTTGAAACCATAAAAGGTAATTTATGAGTTTTATTGCATTTGCATACATTACATGGGACACTAGACTTAGTAAGCGATAAAACAGGTAACGCTTGAGACGACAATAATTGACCTATTATTTTGACGACGGGTGACCTAGACGATGGTGCCAATCAGGGATAGATGCCTTGACACTGGAGAAAGCAATAATTGGTGAGAGCTTTGGCTGAGCATGAATCAGCCATTTGTAGACACCATTCCTAGTCCGTCCTCGCAGAAGCTGCACCCCCGTACGAAGATCCTTCACAGAGAAAGAGCAAGGTAAAAATTCAATAGATACTTGGTTAGTGATACAAAACTGAGATATAGAGATTAAATTTTGTTTCATATCTAGAACACACAAGACATTAGATAACAAAAATTGTGAAGAATTGGAAGGTAGATGAAGGGAACCAGTATGTGTGATTTGTAGGCCAGAACCGTCACCAATCATAATATCATCAGAACCACTATATGGAGAGTGTAGAGAGAGGTTGTGGAGATCGACAGTGACGTGGTGTGAGGCTCCCAAGTCAAGTAACCAGTCAGGCGAGTGTGCTGAGTTTGGTTGAGTTCGATTACGTGGCTGCCAGTGACGAGGAGGCTGATTTGGTTGAGTTCGATTGGTCATTGTGTTCATTGTAAACATGGAACACTACTTGGCTATATGGCCTTGTTCCCCACAGAGTTGGCAAAAACCGCGATATGCCCGAGGCTTGTGTTGAGGCTGTCGGAAATTCTGGTTCTGAGAATGAGATACGGCTGACCTATTTGTGTTGCCGCTGCTGGTTTGAGTCTCAACTGACCTGGCGGTATTGTTACTGTTAGTCTGATTTGAGAATCGGTTGGACCTGTTGTATTGATTTCCATAGGAAGGTTTGTTCGCATAATTAGCCATGATAGGAAGTTGGTGATTCTTTGTGGCATCTTGTTTCAAGATCGCCTCATAGTTAATCAGCTTTTCATGAAGTTCTTCAAAAGAAATTGCAGTGTCACGAGCTCGAACAGCTGAGGAGATATCCTTGAACTCCTCCCCTAGTCCATTTAGGATTTTCACAGTTAGGTCTTCAGAGTTTTCTGGAGCATCAAGCATGGCTAACTCATCGGCAACACTTTTGACATGTTACAAGTACTCTGTAATAGTTTGTGTTCCTTTCATGACATTAGTAAGGACCCTTTTGAGATGCATAATGTGGCCTCTGGAAGGCTTCGCATATGTGTTGGCGAGGGAGGTCCATGCATCACGAGAAGTTTGAGCGGAAGCGATGAATGGAATGATAGAAGGGGAAATAGATCCAAGAATTGCATTTAATAACAATTGGTCTTGTCGGGTCCAGATGTGATGAGCCGGGTTTGGTGTTTCAGTTTCTCCAACCAATACGGTAGCAGGTGGGCATGGATTCCGGCCATCCACGAAGCCCATAAGGTTGAATCCAATGAGAAGGGTGTGGAATTGTAGCCTCCATGATCGGTAGTTGGTAGCTGTTAATTTCAAAGGAGCTTGGGCATCAATGTTGATGGAAATAATTGTTCTTGCAGCAGAGGTGATTTCATGAGATGAAGAAGATGATGAAACCACAGTTACGGACTGATTTGAAGAAGAAGATGTATTGTTGGTCATGGTTGATCGAGGAACTCGTTTGAGTTTATAAAAAGCTCTGATACCATATAGAGAATAATGCTTCTTAGCTTTATTGACTAAATTGATTTACAATATATACACACACAGGTCGTGTGATACAGAATCAGTGTCCCAATACTATATAACACCTGATAGGATAATAACAACTAATAGGAGAGATAAATACAAAGACTACATGCAGTAGGAGTAAGATATAACTACAAAGTCTACTGACAAGCTTGTCGTTTTGCATGTCAAAATATTTATATTTCAAGTTCACCTTGTTAGTGCAAGTGACTAGAGACTAATATAGCAACAAGCAAGGGTATCGTCCACAGGGAGGTGTCATCCGTCAACCGTTTCGAGTTTTAGAGTTTATTGAAAGCATGTAAATAGAATGCAGATGTGATAAGAGTGGTGTGTGTGAGGTGTATGCATATTGCGGTGTGGTGTGTGTGAAAATGTAAGGAAAAGAATGCAAATAAAAACAAAGAGAATATGAAATGGTGAGAATGGTGTTTAAAGAGACAAATAATAAAATGGTGGCTAGGAGAGATGCATGATAATGATCACACAAGGTTCAATAGGTTTACCATACATAAGTGCACAAATAGTGGTTGTTAGGCTTTAAGAACATCCAATTCAAGTTATGGGCTTATTCTCTCAGTTAAGAGATTCACAAACACAAATCACTCCCCAAGGGTCATGGCTAGAGCAATTGAGCTTGTAATCTCAACTAAGGGATTCGAGACACGAATCACTCCCCAAAGGTCATGGCTAGAGCAATTATGCCTCAAGTCCCTACCATTAAGCATATGAACATGTAGCCAAAACCTATTCTAGCACGGTCATGCATAAAACAAGTTTCATCTATTCTTTTAGAGCTAAGTAGTTAAGATTGTACCCGGAAGATCATCCATTGAGGTACAATCCCAACCCACATACACTCAAACCCATCAAAACAAGGCATTTCGACCTTCCATCAACATACACACACAAATAGGATATTTGATTACAACTACTCCTACATTTAAGTTAATCTACTCCTAATTCCATCCATGAGCACACATCAATTTCCAATCTCTACACACATGCATATCAAGACAAGAGATTTTGCAATAATAACAAGAACAAATCAAAACCCAAATGGATTTAAGAACAATCATCACATAAATGAGCACAAATATAGGTTTACAATATTCTCAAGTGGGGTTACACATAAGAGAAAACAAGAAATACAAAGAGAATGAGTTTTAAGGAGACAACCCTTGAAGAAATCCCTCCAAGAGCTTCATGAATCCCTAGCTCGAAATTGGTCATAGACCACTCCTATCTCCTTGCAATCTACTCCCAAATGTGGTGGAGGATGTGTGGAAAGTGGTGGTGGTGAGCTTCCCATGGAGGAGAACCTCCATGGGAGCTTTGGAAGCTTCTCTCTCTCTTGATTTGGGGAAGAAGATGAAGTGCAGCAGCTGCTGTGTTTTTTTTTTGTGTTTGGTGGCTGGTTTTTTTATGTGAAAAGAGGGCTTAAAATGGTGTATAAATAGGTTGGGAAAGTTAGGGCACGATCTGGGTATGAAAGGACCAAAATGCCCTTCTGAAATGACTTGAAAACTGACTTTTCGCTGAGTTGACAACGGAAGGTCGCTACCAAGTTCGCTGGTAGGTGGCGACCAGTTAGGGGGCAAACATCACTGCCCCTATTGCTGAAAAATTAGGTCGCTGCCAAAGTCGCTGTCAGGGGGCGAATGTGACGGCGAACTTCTCGCGCACTGTTATGGAAATGCACATATCTCCCTCTAGAAATGCCGGAATTGCAATCCGTAAAAACCCCTGGAACGTAGACTTCTGGGCCTTTCTGAATATATGTAGAGCTAAATGTGGTTCAATCTGAGGAGGGAGATATGCCCCCCGAAAGTTGGCTATTCTGCACAATTGATCAAACGATAAATGTACCTAATTGAGGTCCCCATTTCCTAGCTTTTGTTCTCGTTTTCGAGCACATTTTTGTATATAATATGTTTTGTGAGCCTTGTGTAGGTATATATTCCCTACAATGGTGTTTGAACGTAAAGTCAAGTTTGGGAGGCAAAAATGAGCTAAAAAGTGAAGAATTGGAAAGTATGCAGAGTTGCCACGGTCTCACCGTTGACCCAAACCGTGACGTGATTTGTGGTCCACCATGGCATGTTTCCGTGGTAAATCCGCCATTGAGCTAGAACGCGACATCGAGACCGCGGCACTGGTCAACTCTGTTTTCCAAAGGTTGATGGGCTGAAATTGTAAAATGCCCATGCAGAACACATTAATTTCGGGGCCTATATCTCCCTCCTCGTTGAGAACTGAGCTTTGTGCAATATATTTTCAGAAAGCCCCAGAAGTCCACTTTCTAGCGGTGTTTACGGATCACGATTCTGGGTTTTCTAGAGGGAGTTATGGCAGTTTCCGTAACGGTGCGCGAGGCTGGAAACATGACCGCGGCAGAGAATATTGTGCAGATCACCTAACTTTCGGGGGGCATATCTCCCTCCTCAGATCGAACCACATTGATTTCTACATATATTCGGAAAGCCCCGGAAGTCTACTTTCTAGCGGTTTTTACGGATTATAATTCCGGGCTTTCTAGAGGGAGATATGAGCATTTCCGTAACGGTGCGCGAGAAGTTCGCTGCCAAGTTCGCCCCCTGACAGCGAACTTGGGGGCGACCTAATATTTTTAGCATCAGAGGCAGAGATCTTCGCCCCCTAGCTGGTCGCCCCCTACCAGCGAACTTGGCAGCGACCTTCCGTTGTCAGCTCAGCGAAAAGTCAATTTTCAAGCCATTTCAGAAGGGCATTTTGGTCCTTTCATACCCAGATCGTGCCCTAAGTTTCCCAACCTATTTATACACCATTTTAAGCCCTCTCTTGAGACAAGAAACAAGCTACAAAAAGAAGAAACACACAGCAGCAGCCATCTTCATCTTCTTCCCCAAACCAAGAGAGAGAGAAGCTTCCAAAGCTCCCATGGAGGTTCTCCTCCATGGGAAGCTCACCACCACCACTTTCCACACATCCTCCATCACATTTGGGAGTAGATTGCAAGGAGATAGGAGTGGTCTATGACCAATTTCGAGCTAGGGATTCATAGAGCTCTTTGAGGGATTTCTTCAAGGGTTGTCTCCTTAAAACTTATTCTCTTTGTATTTCTTGTTTTCTCTTATGTGTAACCCCACTTGGGAATATTGTAAACCTATATTTGTACTCATTTATGTGATGATTGTTCTTATGTTCATTTGGGTTTTGATTTGTTCTTGTTATTATTGCAAAATCTCTTGTCTTGATATGCATGTGTGTAGAGATTGGAAATTGATGTGTGCTCATGGATGGGATTAGGAGTAGATTAACTTAAATGTAGGAGTAGTTGTAATCAAATATCCTATTTATGTGTGTATGTTGATGGAAGGTCGAAATGCCTTGTTTTGATGGGTTTGAGTGTATGTGGGTTGAGATTGTACCTCAATGGATGACCTTCCGGGTACAATCTTAACTACTTAGCTCTAAAAGAATAGATGAAACTTGTTTTATGCATGACCGTGCTAGAATAGGTTTTGGCTACATGTTCATATGCTTAATGGTAGGGACTTGAGGCATAATTGCTCTAGCCATGACCTTTGGGGAGTGATTCGTGTCTCGAACCCCTTAGTTGAGATTACAAGCTCAATTGCTCTAGCCATGACCCTTGGGGAGTGATTTGTGTTTGTGAATCTCTTAACTGAGAGAATAAGCCCATAACTTGAATTGGATGTTCTTAAAGCCTAACAACCACTATTTGTGCACTTATGTATGGTAAACCTATTGAACCTTGTGTGATCATTATCATGCATCTCTCCTAGCCACCATTTTATTATTTGTCTCTTTAAACACCATTCTCACCATTTCATATTCTCTTTATTTTTATTTGCATTCTTTTCCTTACATTTTCACACACACCACACCGCGATATGCATACGCCTCACACACACCACTCTTATCACATCCGCATTCTATTTAAATGCTTTCAATAAACTCTAAAACTCGAAACGGTTGACGGATGACACCTCCCTGTGGACGATACCCTTGCTTGTTGCTATATTAGTCTCTAGTCACTTGCACTAACAAGGTGAACTTGAAATATAAATATTTTGACATGCGAAAACGACAGCCCTGTCAACAATGTACTTTGCCGCGGTCATGTTTCCAGCCTCGCGCATCGTTACAGAAACTGCCATAACTCCCTCTAGAAATCACGGAATTGTGATCTGTAAAAACACTAGAAAGTAGACTTCCGGGGCTTTCCGAAAATATATGGCACGAAGGCCAGTTCTCAACGAGGAGGGAGATATAGGCCCCGAAATTTGTGTGTTCTGCATGGGCAATTGCAATGTCAGCCCATTAACCTTTGGAAAAACAGAGTTGACCAGTACCGCGGTCCCGATGTCGCGTTCTAGTTCAATGGCGGATTTACCATGGAAACATGCCGTGGTGGACCTCAAATCACGTCACGGTATGGGTCAACGGTGAGACTGTGGCAACTCTGCATACTTTCCAATTCTTCACTTTTTAGCTCATTTTTGCCTCCCAAACTTGACTTTACGTTCAAACACCATTGTAGGGAATATATACCTACACAAGGCTCACAAAACATATTATATACAAAAATGTGCTCGAAAACGAGAATAAAAGCTAGGAAATGGGGACCTCAATTAGGTACATTTATCGTCCGATCATCTACAAGTTGTTGAGGTTGTTTAGTTATCCTTAATATTCAAAAGGTCAAGCTCTCAACTTCTCAAGTCGAGCCTCAAGGAGCTATTGGTTGGTTTATTTTCATTTTCATTTTATTTTTTATTTTAATTATTTATAATCTATTAGTTCATGGTAGTTAATTGACGAGATGAGGTCGGTTTGGTGGTAAACCCCTAACCTGCACCACAAGTTTGTGGGTTTGAGTCCACCCCCTTCCAAAAAAATTCTGAACTTATGTAATAGTGTAATACTTCAAAAAAAAAAAAAAAAAAAAAAAATAGGTTCATGGTAGTTAATCAAAAACTAAAAGAAAGGGTATTTTTGGTAATGTGTGAGGTGCTCTTACAAATTATAACATTTTAAAATTTTTGATGGGGTGTATATACAAAAAGGGGTGCACATACTGTTTTTCGGGAGTGTAAATATCATCACTCTTTCTTTGGGCTAATACAATTTTCTTTTTCAAATCCAAAGTCTAGGCCCAGCCCATGATAACCATGACAATTCCAATCCAAAATGGATGAATAATTGAATATTGATTTTTATTTTTTATTTTTTAAATTAAAAAAATCAATATTCAATTATAATTGTGTTAAGAAGGATAATGCATGTCATTTAAGTGTTCAACACTTGCTTGAATTACAGTGGCTTTATGACCAAATTAGGAAGAGGGATGCAAAATGCTGCAATTCTCATAGTATCAAATGTTGACGGCATGTATTAAAAGATTGCAAGATCGATGGCTTCACACCATATGATGATGCTTCCGATATTGTTGATATATAGCTGATTCAATGATAAAGTTGCCCAAAATTCCATCTGGAACTCTTAAGTTTCGTCTATATTGGTGATTTCTTTTAACCATTAAGAATGGTAAGTATTTTTGTGCTAAATATTTTTGTTTAGGAAGCTCAATGCTTGGAATGGTTTTATATCTAGCTTTTTATTTAGTTTGGACAATCAAGTCACGAATAGCAGACTTTTCAACAACAAAAAAAAGTCACTAATAGCAAAGACTGGTGCAAGTGATTTGTTTAGTTTATGAATTACTATAAAAAATCAAAAAACACTTGGTAGTCATTATATTTCTTTGGTTTCAATATTTATTTTACTCTTATAAATTATTATCACAATGTTCTCTAATTCTCTATTTATTCTTTTTTTTTTTTGAACAGTGGAGTTTATACATCGGCTTTGCCGGAAAAGAGACAACAACCGAACAGAGAGACAGCCCATTCAGGACAACAAAATAGGCCGGCTGAACCCCAGCCAGCCCCACAGCAAGCACCACCAACCTACTGAAAACAAGAAACAAAGCAGCACCAGAGCACAAACAGAAAAAAGCAAAAGAAACAGAGCAAAGAGAAGCAAACAAGACAAGTCCAGCCAACCCAACAACAAAACAACATGAAAGCACACCAGGACCTCAGTCAATATCCCAAATGATATTATCCCCATTCCTTGCCGAACCCGACTTCGCAAGCCTATCCGCATAAGAGTTACTAAGTCTCGAGTTGAAAGAGACACGAATATTTCCATGACTCTGTATAAAATTTCAGATGTCAAGAATTAAGTCTGCATGCTCCAAATTTCCTAAACCTTCAGAGTTAATCCAAGTAATCACCTGCTTAGAGTCACTGACAACTTCAATCTCCTTGAAAGCTAAGGACTGAGAAAGAGAGCACAAAGTCACCGCCTTATGGACAGCCATCACTTCTGCAGCACAAGCGGTCGCAACACTAGCATAGATAGAGAACATACCTAGCACCCTGCCACCATTGTCTCTCAGAACCCCTCCTATACCAGAGCTGCCAGGATTGCCTTTCGACGATCCGTCAACGTTGAACTTTAAAGCATCACTCCTAGGAGGAACCCATGCTGTTGCAGAAAGGCGTTTCGTAGGAACAGATTCAACACAGCTTTCTTTGATATTTAACAGCATAGTGGATATAGGAAGACTAGCACCTTTGCCATGGTACTTGAACCACCATGCAACTCGGAATTTAACTGAGTCCGCAGCTTGAGCAACATCAATCATGGTGTCTTTGAAAATCATTGAGTTGCGAGCTTCCCAAATTGTCCAAGAGACTGCACAGAATAAGGAGTTCCAGGAGCGTCCAAACTTGCCCGAAGGACATAGATCAGACCAGCCCTTAAACCACTCAGTCAGTGTAGAGGGGACACAACAAACCACTTCCCACCAATCTATACACTCATTCCATAACCTCCACGACCAAGAGCACTGAACGAAAAGGTGATCAATAGATTCTTCCTCCCTATTACAAAAAGCACAGAGTATCGAAGGGGAAGGAATAAAACCAAACATAGACAAGACTTGACGAACAAGGACTCTTACTCGAAGGAGCTGCCATAAGAAAATTTCCACTTTAGGCGGACTAATACCTTGCCAAATTCGTTTTGGATCCCACTGCCAAACCGATGAAGAGTCTTCCAGGCACTTGCGAAAAGATCCCACCGTGAACATGCCATCCGATCGAAACTTCCAAGCTAAAGAATCCAGAATCAAATTGCGAATTGTAATACTATCTAGCATTCTCCTGAACACCTTCCAATGACCTTGCTCCCATCCAAGCACAGGCCTGCGCAAAGCCACACTCCAAACCCAACTCGAGTTCTGCCATCCTCCAAAGTCGGAAATGGCGCCAGTTTTCTTCACAGCCAGGGCGTAAATTCTCGGGCATGCCCTTTTTAATTGAATATTGTCATCATCTCTAAGTTCCCAGAAATTTACTCTTCGACCTTCACCAACAACCACCTTCAGCCCATCCTTCAAAACTTTCCCTGAAATCGTTCCTTCCTTAAAAAGACCTGCAACAGTCTTAACAAAAACAGAGGCATAATTTAGCCCATTCCAATCCCAATCAACACCACTAGAAGGAACCCTATATCTAGCACACAACACCCTCCTCCATAGAGCATTGCTCTCGGTTCCGAACCTCCAAACCCATTTAGAAAGTAAGCTACTATTCTTGTGACTCATTCTTCCAATACCCAAACCACCTTGACTCTTACTCCTACACATAGACTCCCAATCCACCGAGTGAAGCTTTCTTTTTTCCACTCCGTCACCCCAAAAGAATGCCCGTTGAATTTTTTCAATGGCAAGAGCCACCCCCACTGGAACCTTGAAGACCGAAAACATGTACGCCGGGATACTCGACAACACTGCCTTGATAAGAATCAACCTCCCTCCTTTGTTTAAAAATTTTCTTTTCCAAGGTGCCAACCTATTCTCGATGATCTTCAAAAGAGGAGCCCAAAAATTTCTGCTATTCGGTTTGGCTCCAAGTGGGAGACCAAGATAGCTAATAGGGAGCGACGCATTTCTGCAATTAAAAGCTTTTGCCCAGCCACTGTCCACAATATTGCCACTTCCAATCTTGACCAAGCATGACTTATGGAAATTAATTCTCAATCCGGATGCTAATTCGAAACATCTTAGAATTCTTTTGGCATTAAGAAGACACTCCATCTTTGGTTTGAGGAAGAGAATCGTGTCATCCACGAATTGTAAGTGTGAAATGGTGACGGACTCACCAAAATGCGCCCCTTCCACCAATCCCAAACCAGCAGCTTTGTTGAAAAGGCAGCTCAACCCTTCCGCAACTAAGTTGAAAAGGAACGGAGACAGGGGGTCTCTATTTATTCTCTATTTATTCTTGAAAAGGTGATATTCAAAGCAAGCTATCCATGACTTTCATAGTAATAGTAAAATTTATATCAAAATATGATATACTTCGAAATTCAAACTATTGACATCAAATAATGGTGGAGGTAAGATTTGCCTCATTTTTGTTCTACAGAGAGCATGAGAGAATCTGAACTCCGAAAAATAAAATTGTGCAATTTTATTTTGTTTGAATTCCTTATATTGAGAATTAAATTCTCAATACAAAGGCACACACATGGAGAGGATTCATATAGAAAGTATGGGTTCGGTTAGTATATACTATATAGGTTCTATATAGGTGTTGAATTTCTTTGAGCTATTACCTTCTTCTTCTTTTTTCAAAATATTGAATTTATATTTTTAAATGGTTTAATTTTTTTAAGTACTAAATTCCAATGAATCAACATTAATATTTTTAATATTATTGTTATTAAAGTTGACCTTTTTTTTTTTTTTGAATTACAATTACAATTGTAGATGGGACCCGGCGAGAATAGACTCTACAAGCATGGCCTGGAATAATACTCCCACTATCGGGGAGAGGGTACAAATAGACTACAACTCTCACAACTGAAGAAAGGGCTGCTCCCACTGAATCGGGAGAGGGCTCCCCACACTTTGGGATTTAAAGGTCAAAGGTGGGACAAATATGTACATACCAATGCTTGAACCTTGGTGGTGGAACCTCCCTTAGAAGACTCCAACCACCAAGACAAGAGGCCATTGGTATTATTAAAGTTGACATTGACCAACTAAAATGTCAAAACTCAAAAACATCCCTATTCATAAAATATCTTATTAGAAGGTCAAGTAAGCAAACTTGGGGCCTAAGCCTAGCCAAGTGACATTTCACATTTAATACATAAATTAAGACAATAACAACAGCTTGAATAATAATATTAATAATAACATGGGGCCTAAGACAGTCCAAGTCCAAAATGGATATGTATATTTAAACAAGATGAATATTGATATTGTTTAAGGGTTATATATCAATATGTTTATTTCCTTATCATTAAAAATGACCACATATTTTATATAAAATTTATTTTTAACTATATATAAAGTTTTAACGGTTAATAAATACATTGTAAAATTTATTATATAAAATTTTCAGTCCATAATCGTAAATTACAAAAATATATCCGCAACATCTTTTCTATTTTATTTCTTCCTTTTTTCCAAAACACCGTGATATCTTGGAGAAAAACATGAAACCTTAGTTTTTTTTAACGATAGAAAATTACCGAAACACCTCCTCCAAAACCTTTTTTCAACTTTTTAACGAAAAAAACTATTAAAACACTCTCCTGAAAGGTGTTTTGGTAAAAACGTGAAACGTTCAATTTTTTTTCTTCCGAAAACGAACAACATGAAGGTGGGGAAGAAATGGGAAAAGGGTTTGGGGAGTGGTTTTTTATGGTGGTATATGCGTAATTTCTTAAAAACATAATTATTAACCGTTGAACTTTCATATATGGTTAAAAATAAATGTCTAATATTTATAGGAGATTTCTGATTTTCCTCGTCTCATATATTGTATACTTGTCTAAATTAATTTTCACAAATTTGTTTTTAATTGCATATAATTTATATTAAAAAAATCATTTATTTGAAACATAAAATCAACAATATATATTTTTATTAATATTATTTGCATATTAATTAATGGTACGTGGACGAGTATAGATATAGATCGTACCAACTACTACACACCCATACGAGTAAATTAAAATGTAAGTTGTTGCTAGTTCCACAAAATGCTTATCAAAAGTATTATTCATATTTTATTTTTTTTAATGGTTATTCAATCCGATTGCTTTTTTTTTTTTTGTTTAAACCATCCGGTTTCCGGGTGGGGCGGATCCATCATACGGTGTAATCAGCCCAGACCACACCCCGACTAATCCGGACTCGCACCGGGTCGGCCCACTAAGGGGTAAAGTGCTCCCAATATGTGTAGCTCCGTTCACAGGGGAGTTGAACCCACGACTTTGCTTAAGGGATGAGAGCACCGAACCACTCACACCAACACATGATTGGTCGATTGCTTTTTCTTTATATAGAGAATTTAACTCTTTACACAAAGGCACACATAAAGATGATTTATTTAGTAATAATAATGTATAGAACCTGCACTACATAATAATAGAATTTCTTTGAGCTAATACAATTTTCTTTTTCAAATCCAAAGTCTAGGCCCAGCCCATGATAACCGTGACAATTCCAATCCCAAATGGATGAATAATTGAATTTTTATTTATTTTTTAATTATTAATATTAATATTGTTAAAGCATTAATATTTATTTGATAATGGAAATTGCATACACGTCTAAATTAATTTTCATAAATGTTTTTTTATTATTTTTTATTAAATCAACTTTTTTTATTCGTTGAAATGTGGATATCAAAATGAGATATAGCCGTCCAAAGTCCAAACCTGACCCGTTGAAAAGAGAGAAACCCTGATGTCGACTGAAAGCACATCTTGTGACTATAAATTCTCAGTCTTCTCAGTTGCCTGCCTCTTCTTCCACCACAGAGCCCTCTCTCTTCTTCCACAAACACGAAACAGAGTCCTCTTTCCATTTCTCCACATACAAGATTAGCTCTCTCTGATTCACTCTCCTTTTAGCTTTTCAAGTATCTGATTTACTTTTTTGATTTAGATCTGAAACTAAACGGCTCGTCTTTGTTTTGTTTTGTTTTTGTTTTTTTTTTTTTTTTTTTCCTGTTTTGTTTTATTAAAAATCTGGAAATTTTTAATGCAGTGTAAAAGTGGGCAAAATCTTTGGTGGAATGAGATTCTGCATCTTTTCAAAAGCAGGACAACATTAGACTAGGTTAATTAGTCCTTCTAATAGAATAACAAAATGGGACATCAGTTAGAATTAAGAAAGACTTAAAACAAAAAAAAAAAACAAAAAAAAAAACAAAATGGGACAGAAGTTGGATATATTGGAAGATGAAATATAGTGCAGCTCTAGAAAAGATATATTGAATATAGATAAGTGATATTGGTTTTGTGATATTTGAAATAAAATAGTTATTATAATTTCCCATAAATGATAAATTGAGTTTTTATGTATTTTAGGGTGTATCCAAAAATAGATGAATCCAGAGGAAAGCTTGGTCCCATAATATATTTGAGCATGGAGTAAAGTGAGTAGATAATTTTGATTTATAATTAAGTTATTCTTTTTAGAATTATATGTTAGAGTTAGTTATTTAGAATTGGTGTAAAATAAATGATTTATTCATTTGTTGTAATGTTTTCTCCCAGTTATGGAATTGTTTTTATGGCTATTTCATGTTCAGAAGAATCTGAGAGAAGCTTAAGCTATCAATTTGCTTTTACTTATTTGTAAATTTACATGTTAAAATTCAAACTATATTCGGCTTTTTGTTAAAATTCAAACGTGCTGGCATGCCAAACAAAGGTACATGGGAATCTAATAATAATAAATCAATTGGAAAACCTGCATCAAAGCCAAAAAAAAAAAAGGTACATGGGAATCTAATAATAATAAAATAAGAATAGAGATCGCCAGGAAAAAAAAAATGACATTAGAATTGTAACCTAGAATATTGTTATATCAGACAAGGTGAAAATGCGTAAGTTCATCGATCATCCGTGAGATATCTTCATCTGGCACCAGAGTTTCAGCAATATTCTTAATTTCAACTTCCTTGATGCATTTCTGCCAACAGGAAACCGGCATGGATTTGCAGCATCAGTCAATTTCTCCTTCGCAAACTAACTGCGTCTTATAGGAGAACTGAAATGACAAGACGACATTTTCAAGTCCTGAATTATCATATTTGAAAAATAGATGGTACCTTAAAAGATGATTTGTAAGATTTGAACCACATGGTTTGAAATTCAAACATTTGATACCGTAACATATAATGGAGTCAAGATACGTCTTAATTCTATTGTAAAAATTAATAAGAGATTTCAGAATGAATAATAGTGAACTAAAGGGTGAATGTAATCAACATATCTCCGAAAGACAAAAATTTGCTAAAAGTTGAATGTAATCAACATACCATTAAGTGTCATAGGTACTCTTAGAGCAGTAAATATTAGTTTCAGAAAAATCCAATTCATTTGAAGAGAACTTGATCAAATTTCCTGCATATTTGAATTTACTCAACTTCGGAGTCATAATCTTGACTTTGAACATCGATAGATTATCAATGTTTGAAGACATAAACTTGAAATATTAATACTCTTCAACTTCTGACAAACTTCAATATATAATTATTCAAGTAATTCAGAAATCTGGTAGCAGAGTGATTCGGCAGTTATAAGAGCTCTTCTATCTAGATAAAGTTAAGATTCTCAAATTCTTACATGATTCGATATCGAACTGGGTAATTTGATTCGATCATGAACCAGAGTTTAGAGTCACTGTGTTGATGAATGAAAGATCTTCTCTCATTGCAGTGTGACATATATTTCTCCATCCACCAACACAATCACCTAAACTCTGGTTGAAAGAAGCGGCAGAGGAGGAGCTTGAAAGAGAATTGAAGAAGATCAGCTAATGAAGGACCTGGGAGAGGCTGCAATTGGCGGAGGAAGCCGACAACAGGCTGAGACCCGCATCATCTCTCTCATCTCAGGCTAATAAACTCCTCGGAGATACTACTCTTCAATGGATTTGTTTTTGGTTTGTATTCACAGTGTACACCAATCCAACTCACATTTTTTTTTTTTAATATTATTTTTTTTAATGGTTCTTGTTGTTGGACACCTTTCATACAGTTAAGTCTGATGACTTATCTAAGCTCGTTGTTGGTGGACCTTTTGACTTCCCATCCCAACTCCTCTCTTCGGTCCGAAGAAATCCTGTAAAAATACGATCTTTATAACTGAAATCTTAATCTTCTGACAAATTTTATAAAAAGTCATATAAATCTCTAGATGGCATCTGATAAAAACTTTAATAGAATCACCTTAGTTTTCCACCATTAATTTAATAAAAATAAATTGTACATTTCTAATGATCTCTTATTTAAATAAAAGTACAACTTTTATGTGGTTATAGCTCATTATATAATACAATTCAATCCAAATAAGAAATTTACTTTTATTAAGTTGAACTCATCTGCCGGATATATACATATCTAAAATTAATCTATAATAATGAGATTTATAAAAATAACCTTTAAAAAAATGGGTCTTTTATCATCACTCATCATTTGAGCTTAACGTAATTAGCAAAACGTAATTACCAGAATGCTAATGTGGCATTGATTAGGAATGTTATGAATTCCTGATTTCAAGGGAATTCTTTTCTCATGTTAGAATATCCGGTATAAAAATACCATATTCTCTGTAAAGTTTTATTGAGTTAGTTAGACAACGATGAAACTAATTCATTCATTTTTCTTCCATTAATGTAGCTTCAAGAAGCTCTGTTTTCTACTTTGTTTCTCTTTTAGAACTTTATTCAAACACCTTGTTACGTTTAACAAACACCTTGTGTGTTTTATCAACTACCGAACCAACATCGTCTTGTTCCGTCTCAGAAGCTTTAATATTACTTTATTAGCAATCTTAAACTATAAGCATTTCTTTTCTCTCTTGTTTTTTTCCTCATGGTATCTAAATGTAGAGTAGAGACTTTACTCAAAGAATAACAGGGTTGAAACCCAAGAATATTTTAGCCTACTAAACAAAGTGAAAACTAGTTTGCTTTAATCTTGGTTTAGGTATATATGGCTTTATCCAAGTTATTTTCCGAAGTATTTATATATATTCTTGTCTCAAATTTTGCTTTTAGAACATGGTTTTGGTAGATGGAAGTAAGCTTCGTCAAAGTATTATTTTCTTTATTTTCTCCATTGTACTTGCAAGTTGCAGCAGATTCTTGTTTTGGGAGATGGAAGTAAGCTTCGTCGAAGAACTTACTTTAGGAATAATACCTATCCCATCTCCAAAGCAAGTTTTCACTTTGCCCTGCTATAAAAAAACCTGAAGCATATGGCAGCATTTTCACTTCCAAAAACTCAATTTCTGCTGTTTTAATTACCATTCAAACAATCATATCTCAAAACTATGGCTGATGCAATTGTTTCTATTGTCTTGGGGCAATTGGCTTCAAGCATTGGTCAACAAATACAACAAGAAGTTAAGCTGGTATGGGGTGCCGGCAAAGAAGTGAAAAGGCTAACTAACACTTTCCAAGCCATTCAAGATGTGCTCGTTGATGCGGATCAAAGGCAACTGAAGGAGACAAGTGTGAGACACTGGTTAGACAGGCTCAAAGATGTATCCTACGACGTCGAAGATGCGTTGGATGAGTGGAACACTTCAAAGCTGAAATTGCAATTCGAGAGAGCTGAATATGCTCTTTCGCTTAAGAAGAAGGTATGTTCCTTCTTCCTCTCTCCTTGCTTTTGCTTTAAACAAGTTGTTTTGCACCATGACTTGGCTATAAAGATAAAAGAAATAAATGAGAGTCCAGATGATATTGCCATAGAAAAAGAGAGGTATAAATTTACTACAATTAGGAGTGTCAAACAACATCGAGGAGTAGAAAGCACATCCTTCGTTGATGAGTATACAATATGTGGTCGAGATAAGGAAAAAAATGCATTAATGAGCAAGTTGTTGTGTGAGAGTAGTGGTGAGCATAAAGGCCTCCATATCATCTCAATTGTAGGGATGGGAGGAATAGGAAAAACAACTCTTGCTCAACTTGCCTTCAATAATAATGAGGTGAAAAACAATTTTGAAAAACGAATATGGGTTTGTGTCTCAGACCCTTTCGATAAGTTACGGGTTGCCAATGCAATAATTCAAGGTCTAGAAGGTCAAAGCTCTAGTTCTGCCACATTGGAGTCTGTTCTACAAAATATTCATCAATCTATTGCAGGAAAAAAAATTCTTCTTGTATTAGATGATGTGTGGACTGAAGACTTCATCAATGATTGGGAACCATTGTACAATTGCCTCAAGAATTGTCTCAATGGAAGTAAAATTGTAGTCACCACACGTAAGGAGACGGTTGCTCTTATGATGCATTCGATTTGTATCCCCATTAAGGAATTATCTGAAAGTGAGTGCTGGTCGTTGTTTAAGCACTTTTCATTTAGTGGTAGGTCTGATGATGAGTGTAGAGAACTAGAAAATGTTGGTAAGGAAATTGTCGACAAGTGCAAGGGATTGCCTCTTGCAGCAAAGACTATGGGAAGTCTCTTGCGCTTTAAAAAAACTAGGAAAGAATGGGAAAATATCTTAAATAGTGGGATGTGGGAACTAGAAGAGTTTGAGAAAGGTATTTTTCCTCCTCTGTTACTAAGTTATAATGATTTGCCTGTTATGGTCAAAAGATGTTTCTCATATTGTGTCATATTCCCAAAAGACTACCATTTATATAAAGATGAGTTGATTCGGTTATGGATGGCTCAAGGTTATCTAGGAATTGAACAAAAAGGGGAAATGGAGATGATATGAAAAATATTTTAACATCTTAGCCACCCGTTCCTTCTTCCAAGAGTTCGTAAAAGATGATATTGGTGATATTTTCGGATGTAAGATGCATGATATAGTACATGACTTTGGTCAATTTCTCACAAAGAATGAATGTTTTGCAATGAAAGACAATGATTTTGGAAACTCAAGCATTAACTTTTCTATTGAGAATGCTCATCATTTAATGTTGAAGGTTGACAAAAATAGTTCATTTCCTATCTCCATTTGTAATATCAAAAACTTGCGCAGCCTTTTGTTTCAATTTGAGTCTGGCATGAATTCATTTGATGGAGTCATGCTAGATTTGTTGGGTAAAAATACATGCTTAAGGGCATTAGCAATGGGTGGTACTATTGAGTTTGATATGATAACTGGTGTGCAATATTCGTATCGAATAAAGTTAGAAAGAATTCCAAAAGATATTGGAAAGCTAATACATTTGAGGTATCTTGACTTGAGTAAAAATAAGGCCTTAGATATGTTACCGGAAGAATTATGTGAACTATGTAATTTACAAACCTTAAATATTTTCTGGTGTGAGAATCTTGAGGAACTACCTCAAGGAATAGGGAAGTTAACCAACCTAAGACATTTAGTAAATAATTTCACTTATTCCCTAAGGTACATGCCCAAAGGAATTGAGAAGTTAACATGTCTTCAAACATTAAGTGAATTTCGAGTGAGTGGTAGTGATTATCGTACGAAAGCATGTTCCCTTGAATTTTTGAATCAATTTGGCCACCTTGAAGGATCTCTTGGTATAATAGGTTTGGGAAATGTCACAAATGGGAGTGAGGCTCAGAGAATACAACTTAAAAATATGAAAAACATTTTTATATTGGAATTAGGCTTCGGTGGGTCGGATTCGGTGAACAATGAAGCAATATTTGAAGCTTTACAACCTCCTCCAAATTTACAAAGGTTAATGATATCAGAGTACGCAGGCAGCACGGTGTTACCCAATTGGATAACGTCATTAACCAATTTGAGAAAAATATCTTTGATTGAATGGATCGACTGTGAGCAACTACCTCCATTAGGAAAAGTTTCATCTCTTGAATCAATTGTTATACATAGAATGAAAAGAGTGAAAAGAGTGGGTATTGAAATTTTGGGATTAGAAAGTGATGGCATTACTTTGTCATCATCGTCTTTATCAGTTTCTGCTTTTCCCAAATTGAAATCTCTCAAATTTTATGAGATGGAGGAATGGGAAGAGTGGGATTTTAGGATTGAAGATGATAATATAACAATCTTGCCATCTCTTCGTTTATTGGAAATTTATATATGCCCCAAATTAAAGGTGTTGCCAAATCAGATTCTTCGGATAGCACCGCTGGAAGTTTTGAGCATAGATCAATGTCCTATTTTAAGGGATCGATATAGAGAAGGAATAGGAGAGAACTGGTCCGACATCTCTCACATCCCTAATATCAAAATTGATGACAAATATGTGCAAAGAGACGACCGGTGAACTCTTTGGAAGGGATGGGACAAACATGCATTCCAACTCCAGGTATTTTCTTCTCCTCCTCTCTTTACTTGATTGTTTTTGTTTTCAACAGTTTGTTATATTTATATGTATCCCCACTTATTGGAAACTGGTCATAAGTAATTGATTAATGTTCAATTTGGTGAATTCGATCAATATACTCATTTTTATCCACTTGTTCCATTACGTGCAGGCTTCTACAGAGACACTTTTGATATCAATTGTTAGAATTTAGAAAGCTTCCGTGTTCAAGGGGAACCAAATTGTCATGCCAGGATGCATTGAGATGAAAGGTCAGGAACAATGCTCATTCAATTTATTGTTATGCTTCTTAATGTTTGAAATGGTGCATGTTTGTAAATTTCTTGTGTTTCGCTTCATAGGAAAAGAGGCATGTAGAAGATGCTCAAGGCACTCAAATTTCAAAGCTTGATAGGTGAACATACTAGATTGCGTCCAAAAGAAGAATGAAACAAGAAGATAGCAAATTATATTTCATTCTGATGTGACCGGAAGAGGCAGAGGTTCAATGGGTGTTTGCAGAAGATAGCAAATCATATTCCATGAAATCAAACGTGAGAGCCCAGAAGAGGATTTGCCTGTTTTGAGGTTGTTCATGCCCACCTGTAGACTTTGCCTCAACAGATGCCGGCTCGGTGTTGATCCGTACTTCTGAGTTTCTTTGATGAAGAATTACCTGGTAAGGTTATAATATAACACAATGGAAGTACAGTAGTAATTATCTTTAATTTTTTTAATGCAGAATATTTGTAGACCATGATCCTATTACTTTCTTTGTTTTCAGATCTTCATTTAAGAGTATGTCAAAGCTGGTTGATCTTCATTGGAATGTGGTTCACTGCATTTTATCATTGGCTGACCATTGTATTGTGAAAAACTGTCAAATTACGGATAGTTTTGTCATAGCGGAAGAGATCATTAATAGATGGAAGAAAGATAAGGAAGGGGCTTTGGTGGTGAAGCTGGATTTCGAAAAAGCGTATGACAGTGTGGACCACGATTTTCTGGATGAGATGATGAGGTGTATGGCTTTTGGCGAAAGATGGAGGGGGTGGATCAAAAATTGTATTGCTTTGATAACTCTTATTTCTACACGTTGTGTAGCCCCTTACTTTTATCTTTTATGCTTGTTTTCCGGGTAAAACCGGGTATTTAACATTTTAAATAAGTGTTTCAGGAATTTTTCTAGATTAGGGGCTTATTTGCAAAAAGATGAAAATGTTGGGGCAAAAGCGCAAATTCAGAAACTTGGTTCTGCGCCCCATTTTTGCGTTAAGGGGCAGCAAAAATGGGCGCAGAAAGGGACCAAAAGACCCACTTTTTGTAATTCTGCGCCCTAGGGCGCAGAATAGGGCTCAAAAGTCAAGGCGGAAAATTTGATGAAAGTTTCCTGCAGATTACTCATCTTACGGGGCCCATATCTCTCTCCTCCTATCAAACTGGATTTCGTGCTACATATGGTTGGAAAGATCCAGAAGTCTTCTTTCCAACGGTTCTTCAAGATCATGATTCTGATGTTTGTGGAGAGAGTTATGCCTGTTTCCGTAACGGTGCGTGCTGCTAGAAAGTCACCCGCGAGACCCCCCAAAAATCTGCCACTTAAGGGCATTTTCATCTTTTCCCCTCAGTTCTGACCTAAACCCTTCTCCCCACTATATATATCCCCTCTTCTCTTCAGTTTTACACAGAATCCACAATCCCCCTCTCTCTCTCTTCCGCCCCACTCTCTCTCTCTTCCATTTTCTACAGTTTCTTCACTTTCTCACCAAATAAGGAGAGGATCCAAGCTCCCATGGAGGTTTTTCCTCCATGGGAGGCTACCATACATCACCACCACCACGTTTTTCACTTCCTCTACCACAATTGAGAGTATATTGCAAGGAGATAGGAGGGGTTTTTGACCAATTTCGAGCCAAGCATGGAAATGAGCTCTTGGAGGAATTTCTTCAAGGGTTGTATCTCCTTTTACTCATTCTCTTTGTATTTCTTGTTTTCTTAATTGTATAACCACCAATTTGGGGATTTTGTAAACCTACAATTATTGCAATATATGTATGATTGCTCTTATGTTCTTTGAGTTTTGTTCTACTCTTTGTTTTATTCATGATTAAATCTCTTGTTGTGATATTCATGTGTGTGATGGGTCTAAATTGATATGTGTCCATGAATGGGATTAGGAGTAGTGTAATTTAATTTAGGAGTAGAGTAATTTAACATCCCATGATTGTTGATTGATTGATGGATGATCCAAAATACCATGTATAGAATGATTTGAGTGTTGAGTATTAGCTCTAAAGAGTGGGAGAAGTTTGATTGATGCATGTATTTGCTAAATTAGACTTTGGTTCTATATTCTTGTACTTAATGGGTCTTTGTTTCAAAGGCACATTTGCTCACCAATGGCTTGGGTTGGGTGATGAATTGATTTAGGGATAATTCCCAAATCAAGAGAATGAACCCCTAGCTTAAATTGAACGGTCTTAATGTATAACAACCAACTTGTTGCATGTAGTTGTTTGGTAAGCTTGTTTCCACTTTTAGCCATCCTAGGGAGATTGATAAAACCGAATCCGTATCTAGAGTAAAAACAAACTGAATTCCTCTTGTGCTTGTGTAGTTATATGGGTATTTCATTGCTTAATGCTTTCACTCGGTTAGCCACCTTGTGGATGATATTTAGGCTATGTGTTATATATTGCATGGTTCACATTAACATGTCCAGTGTGATATCCTCTACATTTGACCAGACAGTGAGAGATACACTAGGCTGGCGTGTAGAGCTCGTGTGTGTGTCCCACAGTTCTTAATGAATCCAAGCATTTATGCATGGATATAATCTCTAAGACATCGAGAGAGATTAGAGATTAATTAAGGGGACACAAGCATATAACATACGTGTTGTATGGGTATCTCGTATTCTTAATGCTTTCACTTGGTTGCCATCCCGTATTTGGTTAGCCATTGTGAATGAATTATTGGCTGTAGTATGGCCCACGCGGTTGCGCATTACATGCCCAACGAAATAACCACTGTATATGACCAGACAGTGAGAGATACACTAGGCTGGCATACAGGGCTCTTGTGTGTGTGCCACGGCACTTAATGAATTCATGTGTACTTTGTTTGTGTGGATGTGATTTCTAAGACTCGAGAGAGATTAGAGATCAATGAAGGGGACACGAGCCTATGATATACTTGCATATTGAGGGACAAAGTGAGTCTAGTGCTTAATTAGGAGGAGTGTTACGGTTAAGTCATTTCCCTAGTGTAATCACATTGCATGCTCTCTCTCCATTCCATCCTATCTATGTATATATTATGTTAGTTTATTTATTTATTTATAGTATTATTTACACTTTTCCGCAACCACAACACACGAGTTCTCTCGGAGTGTTGTAATAATAGCTAAAACCGGTGATGGTCGGCGGATCCCACCTCCCTGCGGAACGATACCCTCACTTGCCGCTGTGCTAGTCCCTGTGACTTGCGCGCTAGCGAGGTCGAACTTAAATGTTCATCTTTTGACCGACACCGCAACGACGTGTAGTCATGCTTCTCCGTTGTTATCTGTGTTGGTGAATGGGAAACCTACGTCTCAGTTCGGGTGGAGAGGGGCCTCCGGCAAGGGGATCCCCTATCGCCTTTATTGTTTAACATTGTGGTGGAAGGTCTAAATAGGGCTCTTAGAAAAGCTCTTGAGCTGGACCTTATCCATGGGGAGTGTTTTGGCGGTAATTTGGTTCAGGTGACCCATTTACAGTTTGCGGATGACACGATCTTGTTTCTCAAGCCCAAGGCAAATTACATTCTTAATGCAAAACGGACCCTCCGTTGTTTTGAGTTAGCCTCGGGGCTAAAAATAAACTTTCACAAGTCTTGTGCGGTAAGGGTGGGTATTGGCAAGGCTAGGGAGTCGGCACAATGGGCCTCTATCTTCAAATGTAAGGAAGCTTCTCTCCCTTTATGTTATCTTGGGTTCCCTTTGGGTGGCAAACCGGGGTCGAAGAGTTTTTGGAGTCCTATCATAGATAAGGTGGAGAAGCATTTAGCCTCTTGGAAGAGAAAATGCTGTCTAGAGGAGGGAGGATGGTGCTCATTAAATCAGTGTTGGCAAATATTCTCACCTCTTTTTTATCGGTGTTTAAAATGCCGGTAGGAGTGGCTCAGAGGCTTGAGAAGTTGCAAAGAAACTTTTTGTGGGGTGATGGTGATAATAAAAGAAAGTTACATGCAGTGAGTTGGGTAGAGATTTGTAGGAGAAAGGAAAATGGGGGTCTAGGCATTGGCAGGATGTTGGATAAAAATAAAGCGTTGCTAGCTAAGTAGATATGGAGATTTGGGAGAGAGGATGAGGCTCTGTGGAGGAAGGTTATATGCTCTAACTATGGGATTCAGGTTTCAGCTTTGTACTGGAAGTGGCAAGCAAACAAGGGGGAGTCGTTTTTTGTTAAATCTGTTGAGTGCTTGCTGAAATCTGGTACTGCGTCTGAGAAAATTGTCAATAAAGGCCTCAAAACAGTGGTGGGTGATGGTAAGAGAGCCAATTTGTGGTCAGATATTCGCATTGATGGCAAATCGCTGAAAATGGCTTTTCCAAGGTGTTTTGTGCTTGCCTCTAATAAGTCTGGGACAATTCATGAGTATGGTAGTTGGGTGGGTTTTTTGTGGAAGTGGAATGTGTTATTCAGACGTTCTTTTTTTGACTGGGAAAAGGATCAAGAGAGGTGTTTGGGCAAATTTTTGGAGTGCATTTCCATTCGCAAGAACATTGCAGATGACATTGCCTGGACTCATAATGCTTCAGGGCTATTTACTGTGAGCTCCTTTCACAGAATGCTGGAGGATTCGAATATTTTCAGAGGTACTGCTCCAAAAGTCTTGTGGCAAGGAATTTGTCCTCTGAAAATGGAAGTCTTTCTTTGGCAGCTGTGGAAAGGCAAGGTGTTGGTTAGAGAGGTACTGGTGCTTCATGGTATGAACCAGATTCAAGATGTGAATTGCTCGCTCTGTTCTGAAGATGTAGAATCAGTGGATCACTTGTTTCTCAGGTGCAGCTGGTCGAATTCTTTGTGGGCAAGAGGGATGGCGTGGTGGGGTGTTGTCTTCTGTGGTAATAGGGATGTGAAAGGTTGGATTGAAGGGTGGATGGGTCTGTGCCCAAATGTTAGAAAGGAGAGAGCTTGGTGTTCCCTATTATATGCTACGGTTTGGACCATTTGGGAGAAGAGGAATGCTCTGGTTTTTGAAGGCAAGAAGCCATGTTTAGACCAAGCTGCAGATTTGGTGAAGTTTCGGATTGTTTGGTGGTTTAAACATCTTGGACGGGGGTCTAACGATTCTGTGGGAGATTTGATGCGTAACATTGATGTTCTATGTGTCGATCGTAAGAAGAAAAAAAGGAAAGACCTGGTAGACTGGATTCCTCCTCCTCATGATTTTCTAAAGTTTAACGTCGACGGTTCTTCTAGAGGCAAGCCTGGTCCAGCCGGCATTGGCGGTGTGTTGAGAGACTATAATGGGAAGGTGCTTTATCTGTTTTCTGCCTATTTGGGGATCCTTGACTCAAATGCTGCAGAAATTATGGCAATCAAGAAAGCTGTAGAGCTTTGTCACTCCAATCCAAGCCTTAGGGACCGAGACATTATGGTGGTGAGTGACTCCAAAGTGGTTGTCTCGTGGGCGAATTCGAGGTCGTTTGGGAATCTTGTCCATGTGAATACTATATACGACATTCGGGGGATCTTAAATGTTAATGGTGGTCTGCAGGTGGTCTTCGATTCGAGATGTTTTAATTCTTTCACGGATAGTTTAGCTAAAATGGGGTCGAATTGTAGGGGAGACTTTGTTCTTTGGGGTGATATGTGACTCCTCTTTTTTGTTTTTCTGCCCTGGTTTGCCGTTTTGGGGGCTGGGGGCTGGGGTCTGCTGTTTGTAGCTTCCCTGTGTCTCCAGTGGCTTGTTGTTTTTTTCCTCTGTTTGGTTTTCTTGGGTCGCTTGGTGTCTTGTGCTCTTTTCTGGGCTGTGCCTTTTCAAAAAAAAAAAAAAAACAAAAATTGGCTGACCATTGTATTTTCAAGGGGTAAGTAATGCACTAGCTGTTATATTTTCAGATTAATTCCAATCTAAAGATTCTGACAACAATATTTTGGTGGACCAAAATGTCTCGCATTACCTTGAAAAATATATATTCAGTGATGGCATGTCCTTTATAGACATGGCGTGTGAATGTTTGAATGTGTGATGATCTTCTACTGGGGGATTCTGCCATTGAAGAATGAGCTGTCAAACTTTTGATATTATTTTCTTGTATGGCTTGAAGAATGAATGACATATGATGGTGTGTGCCTTTGACGTTAAACTATACAAGTAGCTTTGAATATGATATTGAATTTCTGTCATCAAGGTAATCTTGATTAATTAATTTTTAACAAGCTATGTTTCGTCTTGAATGTTTATATAAAATCTAATTTGATTTTATACCATATAGATGATCTGTGCTATTTCATGCCAAAGATGTAATCATGTGTAATGCACACTTCTTGCTCTTGACAAGTTACACAATCTTCGCAAGGATTTCTTGTCTTTGTGCTTGGTATTTCGCTGGATAGAAAAGAGGCAAGAAGAAGATGCTCAAGGCACTCAAATTTCAAAGCTTAATAGGTGAACATACAGGATGTGTCCAAAAGAAGAATGAAACAATAAGATAGCGAATCAATAATTTCATTATGATGTGACTAGAAGTGGTAGAGTAATTTCAATAGTAGCGAATCAAATGTGAGAGCCCAGAAAGAGTTTGCCTCTTTCGAGGTTGTTCATTTGTTCATGCCCACCTGTAGCACTCCAGGTTGTTCATGCATTGAGAACAATGCTCATTCAATTTATTTGTGTACTTTCAGCTGATGCTGTATACTTCTTAATGTTTTGAAATTAATTGTGCATGTTTGTTCATTGTCAGGTGTTTCAATACGTAGGAAAGAGGCAAGAAGAAGATGCTCAAGGCACTTTTTCTTGATAGGATGCGTCCAAAAGAAGAGGCAGAGAGGTTCAATAGGTATGCTTCCATGAAATCAAACGTGAGAGCCCAGATGATGCTTTGCCAACCTATAGCACTCCAAGTCTCCTCCATCAACAGACGCTGGCTCGATGTTGATCCGTCTGAGTTGCTTTGATGAAGACTTCCCTGATAGTAGTAATTATCTTTAATTTTTTTAATGCACGCAGAATATTACTTTTTTTAGGTACAGTAGTAATTATCTATTGGAAATGAAGCCCATGATCCTATTACTTTCTTTGCTTTCAATTCTTCTTTTAAGAGTATGTCAAAGCTAGTGGATCTTCATTGAAATGTGGTTCATGACATTTTATCATTGTCAGACCATGTCTTATGTTGATATACGAATTATGAACCAGCTGGTAATTTGGCCATAGAATCATATCCAATTTTATGTCCATATTTTGTATCATTTCAAGCATGCTTGTTGATTATCATGCATGATTTAATGTTCTAACAAGTATATTTCTTGTCAGGTGACTTTTGGTAATGTTCTAGCAAGAGAGAGAAGAGCGAGGTGTGCTTCAGAAGAAGGGATTTTCACTGGATGGAAAATCAGAAACATCTTTTCACTGGATTTTCACCATATAATTTCATTCTTATGTGACTGGAAGTGGCAGAGTTTCAATAGTAGCGAATCACTCCAAGACTTTGCCTCTTTTGAGGTTGTTCATGCCCACATGAGCAGCACTCCAAGCCGCTTCCCTCAACAGAAGTTGGATTGGTGTTGATCTGTTCTAAGTGGCTTTGATGAAGACTTCCCTGCAGGTTAAATTATTTATAATTTTCTTAATGCGGAATATATATTGTCAGCCATGATCCTATTACTTTCTTTGCTTTCAGATCTTCATCGGCAAACCATGGTTTTATTTAGTTCATGTCCGATGTGTTGAATGTTGATATACAAATTATGAACCAGCTGGTAATTGGCCATAGAATCATATCCAATTTTCTATCCATATTTTGTATAATTTCAAGCATGTATGTTGATTATCATGATTTAATGTAACACGGGTAGATATTTGATTTGATAAGCTAACACATATATTTGTTGTCAAAGTGGCTTTGGTAATTTGGGGGATGCAAGAGAGAGAAGAGTGAGGTGTGCATCAGAAGAAGGGATTTTCAGTGGATGGATAATCAAAAACATCTTTCGGTTAAAATCCAATTATGTATCATTCAACAGGCAAGTAATGCATTGATAAAAAAGATCACGTAATTCAATTATATATGTATGCTGATCTTATTACTTTTTTTGCTTTCAGACTCTCCATTTACAATTAACAAGCATTAGAAGTTATATTTTCAGATTGATGCCAATCAAATGATCCTCACAATATCCTATCTACTACATGATTTTCTGCCTCAACGCATATCTAGATTTTGATTGTCAATGCAAAGCTTCTGCCTTCTTTTCATTGGACATTAATTTCAAGGTAAAGACTAAAGATCAAGATGCATTGTTATATGATGGATTGATGGCTGATGTTAATTTAATTTTCTATCATCAGGTATTTCTTGATTACTTAATTTTTGACAACCTATGTTTTGTCCCAAATGTTATGTTATAAACTAATTTGTTATACCATATAGTTGATCCCTGCTATTTCATGCTAAAGATCTAATCATATATTCAGATTCGTGAGTGAGAGGTCTTTATGGGAAGATTACTTTGTCTCCATGAATGAGTGGTCCGATGAGCTCATTCCGAAATCCAAGCTGGTGTGGATCAGATGTTGGGGGGTTCCTTTGTCGTGCTGGAACTCTTGTTTCTTCATGTGTTTAGGCAGGCAACTTGGAGAACCAGTTTGTGTAGAAGAGGAGACTCAAAACAGAGCAAGGCTGGGCAGAGGTATGGTGTTAGTGCAGGTGCCTCTTGTGTGGCTTTGTCCAGGTCAGATTAATGTTGAGATGGGAGGTAAGTGCTTTGTTGTCAAGATAGAAGAGGAGCAATTTTCGATCGAAAAGCAGGAGGAACTTCTGGGTATTATTCCGGTTGGTCGTGTTGGAACTCTTATTCCGGTGGAAGGTGGGTCGGTTGTGGAAAACAGTGAAGATGTAAGAAGGTTGTCAGTTGATGGAGACAAAGCTACTCATGAGGACAGCTATGAGAGAGTAGGGGTGTCAGCTGGGGTGTCAGTTAGCCCCATCACTCTGAAGCCAAATTTTGAAAATCTGGCATAAATGGTGGGTGTTAACAGTAAGAGGAGTGGGTCTCTAGGCGGGAATTATGCAGCTACAGACAAGTTTTTTGAAGGGGTTTCGGGCCAAGAAAGGGGTAAAGGCCCATCAAAGGAGAAGGCTAGGGATGAAGTGGTCATTGTTGGCCCAATGACTGATATTTCTTCAGTTGTTATGGGCTGTGCCCCTGTTGGTGTCAAGGAGGTTTCAAGTGGCACTCCAGGCCTTTTTCAGGTTGAGGGTTCAGTGCCTGGGTCCAGCTCTAAGAGTATAAGAGGCAGGCTGAAGAAACATAGCATGACTCTAAGGAGTAAGCAGAATTCTGAGTTAAGGAACTTGGAGGATGATGTTGCGAAGGTTCTGGAAAAAGGTTTGGCCCTTGGTCTCAACTTCAATGGGAGAAAAGAGGAGTTGTTGGACATTATCGCCAAGAGGGATGTGATGAACGATAATAGGTTCCGGGATTTGGTGAGAAGGTTGGTTCTGAATTACAAGGCTAAGGGGTGTTGAGCTTCTTTGTTTTTTTGTTTTTTTGGGCTGTATGTTCTCTTTGTGGCTTTCTGGGTGTAGCATTTCTGTTTCTTATGTGGGTGTTTTCCTGCCTTTTGTGTCTTGGCTTTTTGCTGCGTTCTCTGCACGATTTGGTCCATGTTGTGTGGTGTAGCCCTTGTGCTTTGGCCTCCTTAGCCTCTTAATAAACTCTTGCCTTTCAAAAAAATATATATTCATATGTAATGCACAGTTCTTGCTCTGCTGATCCTACGACAGGGTACACAATTGGCCCTGTGAATGGAAAACCATTTCATGTAAGTTCCTCACTGACCAGATCTAATCTTTGGTTGGAATGCAATTCTGCATCTTTTGAAAAGCTGGACAACATTTGACTAGGTTAGTCCTTGTAATAGAAGAGTCTATGTCTGACATGGATACATTTTCATATATGGCGTGTGACAATTTTTATTACTTCAATTTGATAGCTAATCGAGTCTGTCTTGACCTTAATACATTGGTATCCTTCTTTAGGTTTGGCATTCTTGGCGGATTTTGTCATTGAAGATGCATGGTCAAGTGATCGATGTCTATCAAAATTGTAGACATTATTGTCTTGTACGGCCTGAAAAATCAATGTCAAATGTTGTTGCGTGCCATTAAACTAGGCAAGAGGCAAGTGGTTTATTTTATTTTATTTTTTGTTGTAAGGGATAATCTTAATATATGTAATTTTTGACAAACTAGGTTCTAATTGCAGTAGTAGAGCACACATCAAATTCCAATTGAGAATCTCAATTAAGAAGGATTCAAATTTTCATGCCTAGTCAAGAAAGGATGAGGATCTGGTGTTATTGATCTACACCCGAACATTTATGAGTAATTGATAGCATCTGGACATTAATTTCTAGGTTAAGACTAAGATGCATTATGATATGATGGTGTGCGACGTTAATTTAATTTTCTATCGTCAAGTATTTCTTGATTACTTAATTTTTGACAATCTATGTTTTGTCCCAACTTTTACAGTGGTGCCTCACATATTGATATCACTACCTATATACATCAATCGATATTGAAAGCATTTGGAAGAAATAGTATGATGCAATGAGCTTTCTATTGGGATTTTCACCATAAGCAAATCTACTGTTCTTTAATCCAAAATCTTATGGCTGCACGGCATAGGAATGTGTAATATGATAGTTCTTGTGCTTTATATGTTGCTATTGGTGCTCTAATGATGTTGTCAACTTGTTGCAGGCTTGCAGCTACGATAATTGTCAGTGCTGAACCTGAGAAGATTCCTCAAAGACTAGGTGTAACTGGACTGGCATTACTCTACGCTAACATAATCAATTAGACAGATAACATTGTAAGTTAGTTTATATCATTCGTAATTAAATGTTCTCTATATTTGCAATCAACTTGATTGAAATTCTAATTGAATTGAAATTATATGAAATCAGTCATCACATCCAACATCCCTTCCCTGAATATGAGGGACTCGTTATGACGTTATATAACGGGTTGCCAACCAATGTTAAGACAGCTATACGTTCACAGTTGCAGTCTATTGATGCAAAAGAAGAGGTATGTTTTCTATAGAATAGTTCACTTAACATGCACACTTCATGTGAAGTGAACTATTCTATAGAAAACATACCTCTTCTTTTGCATCAATACATCACGTCATGCACACTTCATACATCACGTCAAAAGTGTAGTGATAAAAAGCTATGAGAGAGAACACGAGGAAAATAGGAGGAGACAGTGGAGGAGATAGGGCTGTCGGTCGGAGTTCAAGTCAAACCTATGGAGGTAGATCTGATTTTAGGAAAAATTTAGTGGCCATTTTTGTTGATAATCTCAATCCGGATGTTGATGTAAAGGGATTGTGGGGAGTTTTCAGAACTTTTGGAGTGGTAAGAGATATTTATTTATCTCCAAAGCTAAGAAACAGAAGGAGTCGGTATGCTTTTGTCCGTTTTGCCACATTGGAGGAAGCCGAAAGGGTGGCAAGAAGGACGTATGGAATGCATATTTTTGGGTGGCCTATTCAAACAAAGGTAGCTGAAACAGATTGGATTAACAGAAATAACAGGAGCAGGTATACATCCAAGTTAGATGATTACCCATGTAAGGTGGGTATCATTAGTAACAGATCTGAAGCCTCTAATCATATGGGGGGTAAGTCATATGTAACGGTGGTGAAGGACAAGGTAAAGGTCAGCGATACAACAATTACTAAATCTGGTCATGCAGAGGAGACGATGGATTGGGATGAGAGATATAGTGATAACAAATGGTTAGAACTTAGTGCGGTGGGGGTTTTGAAAGGAATCAAGGATATTTCCAGTGTGGTGAAGGGCATGCTTAACAGAGGGATTAAGTTTAATTTTTATTATCTTGGTGATAAAAATGTTTTATGGACATTCCAGTCTAAGAGTGATAAGGATAACTTCATCAGAAACAAAACGATCTGGGGGGATTTCTTTTCTTCAGTAGGTGCATGGTCGTTGGCTATAACACCACAATCTAGGTTGACCTGGGTGGAGATTCGTGGGATTCCTTTGGATTGTTGGTGTGAAAACTTTTTTAAAAGGTTGGGATGGGCGGTGGGGGAACCATTGCTGGTTGATGAGGATACCGTTCATAGAAGTAACCTTGCTGCAGGCAGAATTCTGGTACTAATTCCGTTCAATCATCCATGTCCAAAGACTATCAAGGTGTTAACCAAAAGCAAATCTTTTACAGTACAAGTTATTGAGGAACCTACGGCCGTCGGTTACTCGGAGATATTGGACCTGTTAGGCCTGAATTGGGAAGATGATGACGTGGACGAAATGCTAGATGATCACAGGAAGAGGAAGGAAGATGAAGGGACAGAAGTGATGTGGACCAATCATAGAAAATCTGACCTTCTAACGGGAGACAGACCAAGAAGCAATCAATGTAATGACAAGAAGCGTAGAAGTGGAGTGGAAACGTTGGTGGATAATTGTCTTGGGAAGGGGACAAAGACAGATGGGGTGGACAGGAGTATTAAAGGTAAAGGTATTGATAAGGAGAAGGTTTCTGGGAAACAGAGTCTGTTTGAGAATAGGACAGCGGCTACATACGGTGTGTTGGATGTAGGTGATAAAAGGAATGACGGCGGGTTTGATTCATTCGATGATAGTGAAGAAGGGTATGATAGGAATTACGATATTTGTGGGGGCACTTCAGCAGGTCGGTTGGGCCAGTTTGACAAATTGGGCCATCGCAAAGGAGGAAATATTGTCATTGATCTTGGAAAAGGGCTTTTGGTGGATAATCATGGACCAAACATGTCCAAGTTACCTTTGCAGGATTTAGATATAGGTGGAGTGAGTAATAAAGCCCAATTAGAACTTACTTCAGATCCCAGGTTGGAAGTGGCGGAGGAGGATTCCTTATCAGAGAATTCTATTTCTCACGTCTCTGCTACCCAACCCACATTGACTGCAGAGAGAGCGACGTTTTCAGCACAAGTTGGTATCAAAAAGAAGATGTCCACAGGTAATAACAAGATGACGAGTAAGAGGCATGGTATGGTGACACGAAAGGGCAGAGACGGTGATCTTAGGGCTGAAGGTCTGAGTCAAGAGGAGGAAGAGGCCAATGGAAGATGGAATCTTGAGAAGGAACTGGCCAAGGTTAGCGGGAAAGGGGTTGGAATGGGTGACACAAACACTGATAGTAGACTTTTGAGGGAGAAAAAAAAGAAGAAAGTCAGGTGGAGTCTGAGTGATGAGGTAGAAAAGGTAATTGAGGTGGGTGAGGCTGTCGGTTTCGATTTTGACGGAGTAAAGGAAGCGGCTCAGGAGGAGATTAGACGCAGAGAACAGGAGGATGAGGCGAGAATTCATAGGCGCTAATTGTCGACAGTGTTGTGTGTTGTGTTGTGTGATGTGGATTCCGGTTTTTCTATGTTTTTTATAACTTGGAATATTAGAGGATTGGGGAGGGTGGAGAAGAGACGTGCGGTTAGGAATCTAGTTCTAAAACATAAGCCTCTTTTACTTTTTGTTCAAGAGACTAAATTGAGTTACTTTGATTCAAGAATTGTTAAAGCGTTAGGGGGTTCAGTTTTGAGTAAAGGTATAGGAGTGGAGGCTAAAGGATCTGCAGGGGGTTTATTAACTTTGTGGGATGAGGAGAAGTTTACGGTTAAAGACTATATTTCGAACGATCGGTGTATCATCGTTTCTGGTGTGTTAATCAAACAAGAGAAAGAGGTTATATTCTGCAATGTTTATGCAAACACTCAAGAAGCAGGTAGGGTGGAATTGTGGAAATTCATTCTCAATGCTCAGGTTTCTCTGCCTGGTATCTGGGTCATTGGAGGGGACTTCAATACAGTTCTGGAGGGTAGTGAGAGGATAGGTAGTTCTTTCAATGAGAGATCTATGAGGAATTTTAGTTCTTTCGTGGACTCGGTGTCGGTTGTAGATACTCCTTTACATGGAATGAAATTTACGTGGACAAATAATAGGGAAGTTGGTTCGTGGGCCAAATTGGATAGATTTTTATGCTCACCACAGTTTTTTGTTTGGTTTCCTTCCCTTGTTCAATACGGTTTGAGTAGAAGTCTGTCGGATCATAATCATGTGATGTTGGGAGTGTCTGAGACAGTTGATTGGGGACCCAAACCTTTCAGGATTCAAAATGCTTGGCTGGAAGATAAGTCGTTGATGACTAAAGTAAGGGAGACCTGGAAGAATTTTCAGAGTGGCAATTCGGTGGTCGTTTCCTTGATCAAGAAGTCTCAGGCTGTTAAAAAGATTCTCAGGAGTCATGCAAGAGCTAAGAAGCAGGGTAATGATCAAATACAACAGTTGGAGAAAAAACTCAGTGATATTGAAAGTAATGCAGTGGGTGTGGGTTGGTCTGAATCTTTAAGGGAGGATCGCAAGAATTGTTTGGTGAAGTTATGGAAAGCTATACGTCTTGAGGAACAAAAATGGAGACAAATTTCACGAGTCAATTGGCTGAAAGATGGGGATAGAAACACAAGATTTTTTCACCTAATGGCAAACTTGAGAAGAAAGGTCAATATGATTGGTGATTTGAACATCAATGACAGAATGTGTGTTGGTCCAAGCCAAGTTAAGGAAGGGGTATTTCAGTTCTTTAGTGAACATTTCAAGGAAATTCCGAGGTGTAGGCCAAGATTACCTAATTTCCCTATGTAGCAGATTTCGGTAGAGGAGAGTAGACTTCTAGAATCCGTTTTCTCGGAGGAAGAGGTGTGGTTGGCAATTAGTGAGTGTGATGGGAACAAAGCCCCTGGGCCAGATGGTTTCAATTTGAATTTTGTCAAGACTAACTGGGAGAGTATTAAGGAAGATGTGATGAATTTCATAAGGGAGTTTCACAGGGAAAGTTCGGTAGTGAAATACTTGAACAACACTTTTGTGGCTTTAATTCCTAAAATTAGGAATCCGAGCTCTATTAAGGAATATAGGCCTATTAGCTTGGTGGGAGCGGTGTACAAGATCCTTGCTAAAGTTTTAGCCAACCGTTTGAAGAAGGTGATGGACTCGATCATTAGTCCGAATCAAATGGCATTCGTTAAAGGTAGACAAATGATTGACAGCTTTGTGATTGCGGAGGAAATCATTCATGCTTGGAGAAGGGATGGTAAAGGAGGTGTCTTAATTAAGCTTGATTTCAAGAAGGCATATGATTGTGTCAATCATGATTTCTTGATCCAGGTTTTGACTATGATGGAGTTTGGTTCTCGTTGGATTGGCTGGATAAAGAGTTGTATCTCTACAGTTGCGTTATCGGTCTTGGTGAATGGCAGTCCAACTAAAGAATTTTTGATGGAAAAAGGTCTTCGTCAAGGAGACCCGTTGTCTCCATTCCTGTTCAACATGGTGGTGGAAGTTTTAAGTAAATTATTTGACATAGCTAAGGATCGTGGTTTAATTAGGGGCATTGGTTTTAACAATGATGATATTCATATTACTCACCTCCAGTTTGCTGACGACACTATGTTGTTCTTAGAGCCGAAATTGGATTACCTCTTGAATGTGAGGAGAATTTTGAGGTGCTTCGAGCTCATTTCGGGTCTTAGAATCAACTTCTATAAATCGTGTTTGGTAAAGGTGGGGAAGAGGAATTCGGAAGATGAGTTTTGGGCAAAGGCTTTCAAATGTGCCCTGTCTTCCCTTCCTATTACATATTTAGGGCTTCCTTTAGGTGGGAATCCTAGAAGAGATATGTTCTGGAAACCAGTAATTCAAAAGGTGAAGGATAGACTAGCGCCGTGGAAGAGAGGTTTTATTTCTAAAGGTGGGAGGCTTGTTCTTATCAAATCGGTCCTATCCAGTCTTCCAACTTTTTTTATGTCTGTTTTTGGTCTCCCGGTTGGTGTAGCCAAGACCTTAGAAAAGCTCCAAAGAGAATTTTTCTGGAATGATGGTATTGTAAAGAGGAAGGTTCATGCGGTGGATTGGGATACCATTTGCAAAAGTAAGAAATTGGGGGGTTTGGGGATTGGGAAACTCAGGGATAAAGGGATGAGTTTGATGGCCAAATGGGTGTGGAGGTTTGGGAAGGATCATTCCAATTTGTGGAGGAAAGTGGTATGTGCTAAATACGGTTTGAAGGAAGTCGGGTTAGTGTGGGATGGTTTCGATCTCAAATCGCCTTCCTATTTTATCAAAACTATTAATGGTCTTTTTGCGGAAGGTCACATTTATAGTAATATTATTAAAGATGGTTTCAAGGTGGTGATAGGAGCGGGGGATAAGACCAGTTTTTGGAAAGATTTAATGTGGGATTCTGTTCCCCTGAGTGTAGCTTTCCCAAGAATTTTTGCTTTGGCCTCTAACAAAGTTGGTTTGGTGAAAGATTTTGGAAGTTTTCATAATTCCAAGTGGTCTTGGGAAGTAGGCCTGAGAAGACCTCTTTTTGATTGGGAATTAGACCAGTGGAGATGTTTCATGGCTGCTCTAGAAACTGTTAAAATTCGTGGGGATGTTCCTGATGCATTGGCGTGGACTTTTAGTCCCAACGGGTGCTTCACGGTTGGTTCCTTTAGAAGAAGATTGGAAAGCTGTAATGACCAAGTTTATTCGGAGGTTAGTCCCCTTTTATGGAAAGGAATATGTCCTCCCAAGGTTGAAATCTTGCTTTGGCAGGTTCTTAAAGGAAGGGTATTAGTTAGAGATGTGCTTAACAAATTTTGTGTGCCTAATTTACCTAGTCTTGACTGCCCTCTTTGTGGTAATAGAATGGAAACAATTGATCATCTATTTTTGCTTTGTGACTGGTCGTGGGGTTTGTGGATGAAGGCAATGGGTTGGTGGGAAATTTCTTCATGTTGCAGTTCCACAGTTGGGGAGTGGTGTGTTGGTTGGGAAGGATTCTGCAGAGCTAAATCCAAATTAAGGGCATGGAAGCTATTGTTCTATGCAATAGTATGGACTATATGGGAATTTAGAAACAAAGTGGTTTTTAAAGGAAATTCAGCCTGTATCTCTATGGCCCTTGATTCAGTAAAATTCAAGGTGGTTTGGTGGTTCAAACATTTTGGTTTAGGTTCTAAGGAGGACATTACTGTTCTGCTGCTGGATATTGAGGAGAGATGTGTTGATAAGAAACACGCCATTATTGCCAAAGCTAGCTCCTGGTTTCC
The DNA here is from genome assembly GCA_030490815.1 of Acer saccharum. NCBI lineage: Eukaryota > Viridiplantae > Streptophyta > Magnoliopsida > Sapindales > Sapindaceae > Acer > Acer saccharum. Next base: position 16,530,691 of record CM059866.1, on the reverse strand, counting down.
GCCAGGGGAAAATGAACTTTTCTTTAATGTGGATGGCGCTGCAAGGGGGGATCCGGGACCAGCGGGAATTGGTGGGGTTCTTAGAGATGCAAGTGGCAAATTTCTATGTCTGTTCGCTGAATCGATTGGTATTTCAGACTCAACAATGGCTGAGATTCTTGCTATTTACAAGGCAGCTTCGCTTATTGCATCTAGTTCGATCAGCCCTGACAGCGAAATCACCATTTTAAGTGATTCAAAGTTGGTTGTTAGCTGGATAAATGATAAAGGTTTTGGTAAATTGAAATACGTAAATCTGATATATGACATCAGACAGAGTTTTCGAATGAGGAAAAGTATGTCTATCAAGTATTCGCCAAGGAGCTCCAATGCTCTTGCTGACTGCTTGGCCAAAGAAGGATTAGTTTCAGGCGGTGCTAGGTTGGAATGGGGAATTTGAAATACTGGAATTGTGGGGGAGGGAGATGAGCTTAGATGGAGTCTGTCGTTAGCTCTTGTTTTGCTGTTTCTGGTTTCTGTTTCTAGCTGCGTTTTTTGGGCCTCTTTGCTTGGTTTGTTTGGCTGCAGCTTGTTGGTTTCCTTTGTTTGTGCTGTTTGGCTTCTGATTTTGTCTTTGTTTTGCTTTATTGGCGGGTGATATAGGTAGGTTGGATCAGGTGGTGTGGGCATAAGTGGGTGGTTTCCTGGGCTAGGTGCTCCTCTTTGCTTTGTTTTTGAGCGTGTGTATGTTGGCTTCAGCATAGGTGTTTTATCTTAGTTTTGATGTTTTTGGCTCTTTCGTGTCTGTGTAAAACTGGGGTCCTTTTACTTGTGCTGTTGGTTAAGTGTATGTTTTGTAATCGTTGGCTGTGGGTGCCTCTTCCCATTTTGCTCTTATTCTTAATAAAGCTTGCTTTTTCAAAAAAAAAAACATGCACACTTCATAGAAATCATTTTCTATTTGTTCTAAGAATGGTTTTCTATTCCCTTCTGTTGCGAAACGACAGAGCACATCAAGGTTTTGGCTGGGTTGGAGAATGGGCAAACAGTCGGTAAGTGAAGACCTCTCTCTCTCTCTCTCTCTGTGAATATTATGTGCATTGCATCATCAGAATAAGGTTTCACCATCTTTTTTACTTGAATGACAGTCATGAGTTTGGCAAGAGCATAGCCACAAACATCAACCCGGGACATGTACAGACGCTCTATCATGCACACAAACACAAGACTGATAAACACATCCTTGGTTTGGTGATATTGCTTCACCATTTGATCAGCGTAATATGGAATGGAGATTGCAGTTTCCATTCTCTGTCTGCCCATTTCCCAACCGATAAGGGAATGGTTTTACGGTCTAAGATGCAGTGAAATCCATCCCTTAACAATTTCACTAAACCCCGCATGACTCGACAACTCTCTGAAGAAGAAAGGAATTTGCTAGACAAAGCCTGTAGATCAAGTAGACCAGTTATGGGGAGAAGCAAAAGTCAGGATTTTGCAATACTAAAGAAGGGAAACAAAAAAGTTTGCGCCGGGAACTCTCCTATTAGAGACATCAGTGTAAGACCTTGCTCAGAAAATCCTAACCTATTGGACATTATAGACGAGTCAAATCCAGATTTTGAGCCTATTTGATTGTCGAATTCTGCAATTTACTTTCACATCTGATCCCGATTGTGCTCATTCTATTTTTATAATTTGTTCTTTTTAAGAATTCAGTCCACTACATATATACTTTTTGGATAGTATTATTGTTATTTTGTTATGTCTATGGTGAAACTGATGGTTAGAGGACAAGAATTTGATGTTAGAAGTGAAAAGGGGGTGGGCGAGAAAAATTCTGGAGGGGTCGAGCAGCCACATTCTTCAGAAAAAATTGAAGGCTTCTAAGGTTCTAATTAAAAGGTGGGCAGTTGACAAAACCTTAGGAAAACCTTCGACTAAGTTTTTGGAAAGCCATTTGGAAAGAATTGATGCTGAGGCGGCTCGTAATGGGTGGTCGGATCCTCTTAGGCAGGAGAGGATTAAGATCTTGGCAGAATTTTGGAAGGCACTCAGATTGGAGGAACAGGAATGGCTTCAGAAATCAAGGGTTAATTGGTTGTTAAATGGGGATAGAAATACGAAGTATTTCCATTGTGTGGCTAGTGGAAGACGTAGAAGAAATTTTATTGATAGAATGGCCTTTGAAGGGGAGATTGTGACAGATTTGGAAGATATCAGAGGTAGGGTGGCAGATCATTTTGAGAAGCAATATTCGGAAGTTAAATGGAAGAGGCCAACGATTAATGAGAGTCTTTTAAAAAAAATTTCAGACATGGATAAAGATGGATTGGAAGAGAAATTTAGTCTGGGGGAGGTTTTAGAAGCTCTTGCTAATTGTAATGGGAATAAGGCGCCTAGGCCGGATGGTTTTAACATTGGTTTTGTGAAGGCAAATTGGGATGTAATAGAAGAAGATTTTATGATCTTTCTTGAAGAGTTCCATAGGAATGGTGCGGTAGTGAGAGAGATTAATAGGTCGTTTATTGCCTTGATTCCCAAGTGTGATAAACCGGAAGTGATGGGGGACTTTAGACCTATTAGTCTAGTGGGGTGTTTTTATAAAATTCTTGCAAAAGTTCTAGCCAATCGGTTGAGGAAAGTGATAAACCTTGTGATAGGGGAGTCTCAGATGGCCTTTGTTAGAAACAGGCAGATTATGGACAGCTTCGTGATTGCAGAGGAGTTAATTCATGAGTGGAGGAAGAGGAAAGGTGAAGGAGGGCTCTTAGACAAACTCGATTTTGAAAAGGCGTACGATACGTTGGATCATACCTTTCTTATTGATGTGTTTAAGTATATGGGTTTTGGAGTGAAATGGAGAAGTTGAATTGAGCATTGCATTTCAACGCCTAAGCTTTCGGTTTTGGTTAATGGGAAACCGACTAGAGAATTTGGGTTGGGAAAAGGTATCTGGTAGGGTGATCCGCTCTCTCCGCTATTATTCTTAGTAGCGGCTGAAGGCCTAAACGTTTTGTTCCGAAAAGCTTCAGAGCTGAATTTGATTAGAGGGGCTGTCCTTGGTGATAGGGAGGTGCACATTTCTCACTTACAGTTCGCGGACGACACTATTTTGTTTCTCCAACCTAAGGAGTAGTACCTCCGAAATGCTAAAAGGATTTTAAGGTGCTTCGAAATTATCTCTGGTTTGCGTTTGAACCTTCTAAAGACTAAAATTGTCAAGGTGGGGAAAGGGTTTGATAGTCAGGTCTGTTGGGAAAGGGTTTTTAGGTGCAGTATGTCCTCTCTGCCGATGCAATATTTGGGTCTTACTCTTGGGGGAAGACCTAGTTCTAAGGTGTTTTGGGAGGAGTTGGTCAGACGGGTGGAAAGCCGTTTAGCTCCTTGGAAAAAACTTTTCCTTAACAAAGGGGGGCGCTTGGTGCTCATCAAGTCAGTGCTTTCTAGCCTCCCTATTCCCTATTTATATGATGTCAGTGTCCAAGATGTCAATTTGTATTGCCAACAAGATCGAAAGGATGCAAGGGGAGTTTTTTTTGGGGGGACGGTGTGAGGAAAAGAAAAATTCATCCTGTCAAATGGGATATTTTGAAGAAGAGCAAGAAGGAGGGAGGGTTAATAGCAGTGATGTGGGGGACTGGAGTTACTTTCAGCTGATCATGGAGATTAGAAGTTTGTTGGGGATTAATGGTCAGGTTTCGGTTGAATTTGATTATAGAGAAACTAATACGTATGCGGATTTGCTCGCTAAAAAGGGTGCTGAAGGGGGGGGGTGTCGTGCTGGATTGGAGGGTGCCTTGAGAGGTTTTCGTTGGGGTTTGTGGTTTCTTTTTTCTGTCTTTTAGTTGTGCTTTGCCTTGTCAAAGTCCAACGACAGTTGCTGGTTGCTGTTTCTGTCACTGGTTTTTGATGGTGTTGGCTGGTGCTTTTGTTTGTTCCCCTGCTGTTTGGTTTTTGCTCTGCCTTTTTGGGCTCTAATATATTTTGATTTTCAAAAAAAAAAAGATTTGGGGTTGAGACTGAGTCTCTTTGGAAGCGGGTGGTTTGCGCTAAATATGGGCTTTGGAAAGATGCGGTAAAATGTGAGTGGGGGAGTAGTGTGAATTGCTCAGGTTTTATTAAGTCTATTGCCAAGCTGTTTCAGGAAGGTTCGAAGGCTGCCCAGATTTTGAAGGAGGGTTTGGTAGTGACGGTGGGAAGAGGGTATAGAATTAGGTTGTGGACCGACATTACGGTTGAGGGGTCAACGCTTAAGGAAGCTTTCCCTCGAATTTTTGCCCTGGCGACTGACAAAAAAGGTTGTGTTAATAGTTATGGAAAAAGAGAAGGTTTAGAGTGGAGATGGTTTGTTCCTTTGAGAAGAAACCTTTTTGATTGGGAGATCAATCAATGGAATTGTTTTGTGGAGTGTGTTAGGGCTATCAAGATTATGGATTCAGTTGAGGACTCCCTCAGATGGGTGCATAATTCGGCAAGGCAATTCACTGTCAAGTCCTTCCGGATTCAGTTGGAGGATAATCAAAATCATGGGAGGTCGAGTATCAAAGACATTTGGTTAGGTATTTGTCCTCCTAAAATTGAAGTCTTTGTTTGGCAACTGCTGTAGGGGAGGATTTTAGTTAAGGCTGTCTTGGATAGGTTTGGGGTGATTATGAACTCTAACTTAGATTGCCCTTTCTGTCAACAGGAAATGGAAACTTGTGATCATCTTTTTTTACATTGTAATTGGTCCTGGAGGCTGTGGCTAAAATGCATGAGTTGGTGGGGTTTTCATTGCTGCGTCCCATGCTCCTTGAGGGATTGGTGGAAGGAGTGGTCTTTGTTGTGCACCCTTCCGAAATCAGCGAGAGCTTGGAATTCGATGTTTTTCGCTATGGTTTGGTCTGTTTGGGAGGCGCGTAATAACCTGGTTTTCAAGGAAGTGCAACCGGATTTTAATTGTGTGGTGGACTCGGTTAGATTCAGAGTAGGATGGTGGTTTAAGCATTTGGGGAGAGGATCGTCGGATCCTATTACTTTTATCTTGCTTAATATCGTCGATCGGTGTTCGGAGGAGCCCAAAAAGAAGAGGGCTGTCTGTTATCAGAATTGGAAACCCCCTGTTAGCAGTAACATTGTGTTTTATGTTGATGGGTCGGTTAAGGGGACTCATGGCAAAGCTGGAATTGGAGGAGTTCTTAGGGATCAAGTTGGTAAGGTCTTGTGCCTCTTTTCCTCTTTCGTTGGTTTTCAAGACGTCGCTACAGCGGAGATCCTTGCCATTGCAAAGGCTTGTGAGTTGTTGTGGTCTAGACCAGATTTGGTTGAGATGAATCTTTCCATTGTTAGTGACAGTTTTTTGGCGGTAGATTGGGTGAAGAATAGGGGAAAGGGCTGTGCTAGTCATTATCAGTTACTGCAGTATATTTGTAATAGCTTAGATTTTTTTGGTTTGGCTTCTATTGTTTACTGTCCTCGGGAGGCTAATTCGTTTGCCGATTCTCTTGCGAAGAGGGGGGCTGATGGTTGTGAGCAAGTGTGCTGGAGTGATTGACTTTTGGTGGTTTTCTTTTGTTTTCTGTGGCCGGGTTGTTCCTGTGTCTTGTCTGTTTTTCTGGGCTTGCTGTTTCTGCTGGCTGCTCTGCTGTTTTTGGGTGGGTTGTGCCCTGTTTCTTGGGTGCTTTTTGTGTTTGCTGTGCCCTGTTTTGCCAGGGGTCTTTGTTTCCTGTGTTTGCTGGCCCTGTGCTGCTTCAATAAAGTTTGCTTTTTAAAAAAAAAGAAACTGATGGTAGTTTTTGCAGTAGTTAGGCCTGCTGCACTAATCTGAACTGCTCCTACTTACAATTTGTAAAGAAAAAAAGAATTACAAAGGCATCAAATTCATTCACTATATAAATTCTCTCTCAAGGCCTCTACATTCAAAATGATCATCATCACTTTCTTTGGTGCCTCATCACCATTGGCAGCAGCTTTCAAGAACCCGAAATCGCGTATAATTTCTTCTTCTCATCTTTCACTGTTCCTTTCTTTATCCTGGAACAGCTCTATCTCCAGATGAAAACATGCCTGCTGGCAGTTTTCCGTCAGGCTTGGGTGGCAATGAAAACATGCCTGTCCTTTCTTCCCCACCATTTTCTACTCTTGCAACTGCAACAAACAAAAATTCTCAAATAGCACTCTTAAAACGCGTGTTTATCACAAATTTTCCAACATTTTCTACTCCTGCAACTACAACCAACAAAAATTCTCAACTTGGTCCGTCTCTAAACAACCAAGGCTTGCAGTCTCCGGTGGTGTATCAACAACAACAAGGGCTGATAAACAACTATCCACAGCAGAGCATCAACCAGAACCAAAACCAAAACCAGCCTCTCCAACCCGGAATTCAGAAGGTCAAGCTCTCAACTTCTCATGTCAAGCCTAAAGCGGCTACTGGTTGGTTTATTTTCATTTTCATTTTATTTTTTATTTTATTTATATAAAATATATTAGTTCATGGTAGTTAATTGATGAGATGGGGTCGGTCCGGTGGTAAACACCTAACCTGCACCATAAGGTTGCGGGTTTAAGTTCACCTCCTTTCCAAAAAAATCCTGAATTTATGTAATAGTGTAATACTTCCAAAAAAAAAAAGGTTCTTGGTAGTTAATCAAAAACTAAAAGAAAGGGTATTTCTGGTAATGTGTGAGGTGATCTTACAAATTATAACATTTTAAATTTTTTAATGGGGTGTATATACAAAAAGGGGTAACATATGGTTTTTTGGGAGTGTAAATATCGTCACTCTTTTTTTGGGCTAATACAATTTTCTTTTTCAAATCCAAAGTCTAGGCCCAGCCCATGATAACCATGACAACTCCAATCCAAAATGGATGAATAATTGAATATTGATTTTTTTTTTTTAATAAAATAAAAATCAATATTCAATTATAATTGTATTAAGAAGGATAATGCATGTCATTTAAGTGTTTGACATTTGCTTGAATTGCAGTGGCTTTATGACCAAATTAGGAAGACGGATGCAAAATGATGCAATTCTCATAGTATCAAATGTTGACAGCATGAATTAAAAGACTGTAAGATCGATGGCTTCACACCATATGATGATGCTTCCGATATTGTTGATATAGATGATTCAATGATAAAGTTGCCCAAAATTCCATCTGGAACTTTAAGTTTCGTCTATATTGGTAATTTCTTTTAACTTTTAGGAATGGTAAGTATTTTTGTGCTAAATATTTTTGTTTAGGAAGCTCAATGCTTGAAATGTTTTTATATATAGCTTTTTTTTTTAGTTTGGGCAATCAAGTCACTAATAAGTAAATATTGGAGGTTTACTAGCTTATTCTACAGTACTTATTATATCTTGATACAATTCTTTGAGTTTTACTCTATATTATTTGTTAATTACAGAAAAAAAAAAAAAAACTATTATTTGGTTCTAGATGATTTTCGAAACATAAAATAACGATAAATTACCTTTTAAGTCACAAAATTATATTATTTTTTTGTGACACTACCTTTAAGAGTAAAGGATATCACATTTTTTTATCAACTTATTTCTTAAATGTTAATATATTTGTCATGCGTGACATTGGATATTAATTTTTGTGTCCCACACCCCCACAAGCAAAATTTTTGGCTTCTCCCCTGTAAATAGTGAGTCTCTCATAAGGGATCTTTTATTTTAATTTCGGTAAGGACGATCATGAAATCATATTAATTTGAATGAATTTTGATCTTTTTTTTTTTTTTTTTTTAATGATAAGTTTATCGAAATCTACCTATTTGAGAATTTTTCAAGTACTAAAACTATTTTTCTTAAATTTCTTATATTTCGCCTATTTTTCCAATGCCTTTATATATAAAATAATCGGGATAAATAGTTTTAGTACTTGAAATTTTTTTCAAATTTTATTCATAGGTAGATTTTGATGAACTTTAAAACATATATATATATATATATTCTTTATATTATCAGTTTGAACTGATATAAAATATATCAGTTCCTTGCACGTGGGTCATTGGATTTAAAAGATGTTTTGATAAGTGTATGCAGCTAAGTCAAAGCATTTAAATCTAATGGCCCATATGCAAGGAACTGATATATATTATATCAGTTAAAACTAACAATAGAAAAACTATATATATATATATATATATATATATATATATATATATACATACTTCTCTAATCAGGACCGTTCTAACTTTATAATTTCAGGACATCCAACCACAGTCACACATTTATAGTGGACCCACAGCCCCATATTAACAAATACCCATACCCAATATGAATGTGTGGTTATGGTTGGACATTCTTAACTTATAATTTCAGAACGTCCTTACTAGAGAATCATCATCATCATCATCATATATATATATATATATATATATATATAAACAAGATGGATATTGATTTTGTTAAAGGGTTATATATCAATATGTTTATTTCCTTATTGTTAAAAAGTACCACATATTTTATATAAAATTTATTTTTAACTACATATAAAGTTTTAATGGTTAATAAATAGATTGTAAAATTTATTTTCAATCAATAATCATAAATTACAAAAATATCTCTGCAACATCTTTTCTATTTTATTTCTTTCTTTTTATTATTATTATGTACAATTAAAAATTAATTTGTGAAAAACTAATTTAGACAAGTATACAATATATGAAACGGGTAAAATTCAGTGTTCTAGTAAACGCTAGGCGATAGTCGGGCGGAGACCCAGTGCCTAGCGCCTAGACCGATTAGTCGGCGATTAATCGGAAAACACAATTACAAACAAATTCCAATTAGAACTCCAAAGAAAATTATTTCCAACAAATTCTTTATAAATCCAATCATAAACCAATTCAAATCCCCAATCATAAATATAGTATAAAATATAAAATATAAAATATAAATATGTCACTTATAACTTCTGAGTGTTATTTATATATATATATATATATATATATATATATATATATATATAATAAATCTAAAGAGGTTTTGTTTTCACGCAATACAATAATTAACAAAAATAATTAGGAAGTGCTTTTTTCATATTTCTGACCACAAACAACATAATAATAAAATAAAATAAAATAAAAAATAAATAAAAAAAAAAAAAAAAAAAAAAAAAAAAAAACTACTTAAGCTGGAAATGGATAAGTTGCAGAGTTGGCCCAAAAGCCCAATGTTGCTTCAGGTCTAATGAGCCCAATGACTGCTCCTTAACGCACCGTATCAATGCTCCTATAAAACCATTATTTCCTCTTTTGTCTGATCCATGTCTGAAAGGTTCCCAAATCCTCTTCTTCAAAATCCCTAAATACCATCTTCGAATCCTTAACCAATTTCCCCAAAATCTCTTCAATCAACCTTTACTCCACCAAATTAAATCTTTTTATTCTTCTTCTTCTTGACAAGATTGGTTAATGCTTTTGTCTCTTAGTCTTTCCTGGTTGTTTTTCTGATTGGCGTTTTGCTTTGGTTTGTTGTTGTTCTGTCTTTCTGGGGGTTTTTTGCTCTCTGCTCTGTTTTTTTGTGCTTCTCTCTGTTTGTGTTTCCTCTTGTTGTTTCTTGGTGGCTTTGCTGGCCCTTAATAAAGGTTTATTGTTAAAAAAAAAAAGACAATCGAAAGAAGAAAACGCAACCAAAGATCGAGAAGAGAACAAATGAACAATTAGTCGCCGATTAGCCGCCTAGCCTATTAGTCGCCGCCGTGAACGATTAGTCGGAGACCGCAGAATGTGGCCGATTTTGGCCTTTTCTCCTCAGTAGCCAGCCGACTAGCTGAATTGGAGCGATTAATCGGCCGCCTAGGCCGATTACTAGAACACTGGTAAAATTAGAAATATCTTCTAGAAACATTCAACATTTGTTTTTAACCATATATGAAAGTTCAACCGTTAATAATTATGTTTTTGAGAAATTACCCTTATATCACCATAAAAAACCACTCCCCAAACCCTTTCCCATTTCTTCGCCACCTTTACATTGTTCACTTTCAAGGAAAAAAAAAATCAAACGTTTCACATTTTTTTGGGTGTTTCGATAGTTTTCTCATAAAAAAGTTGAAAACAAGGTGTTGGAGGGATAATTTCAGTGATTTTATGTTGTTAAAAAAAACTAAGGCTTCATTTTTTTTCTCCAAGATATCACGTTGTTTTGGAAAAAAAAAGGAAGAAATAAAATAGAAAAGATGTTTCTAGAAGATATTTCTAATTTTCCCCACTTCATATATTGTATACTTGTCTAAATTAATTTTCCACAAATTAATTTTTAATTGTACATAATTAAAAAAATGTAGTTTATTTGAAACATAAAATCAACAAATATTTTTATTATTATTATTTGCATATTAATTAACGGTACATGGGCGAGTATAGATACAGGTCGCACCAACTGCTACACACCAATATAAGTAAATTAAAATTTAAGTTATTAATTCAGTGCTGGTTACACCAAAAAGCTTATCAAAAGGTGTTACTCATTTTTTATTTTTTATTTTTTATTTTTTTTTAATGGTTATGCACTTCAGTTGCTTCTTCTTAAAGAGAATTCAACTTTTTACACAAAGGCTCACATAAAGATGATTTATTTAGTAATAATAATTTATAGAACCTACACTACATAATAATAGAGTTTCTTTGAGCTAATACAATTTTCTTTTTCAAATCCAAAGTCTAGGCCCAGCCCATGATAACCATGACTATTCCAATCCAAAATGGACGAATAATTGATTTTATTTATTTTATTTATTTATTTATTTATTTATTTATGAATATTGATATTGGTATCTATATATTTGATAATGGAAATTGCATACACGTCTAAATTAATTTTCATAAATTTTATTTTATTTTTTTTATTAAACCAACTTTTTTTGTGTGGTTAAAATGTGGATATCAAAATGAAATATGGGCCTGGATCTAGATCTAGATCTAGATATACCCATACCCGTGCTAAATATCGGTGATTTCGAGAAGGGGTAATTACCCAACTTTTGCCACCACTATCAAAATGGCCACCGAATAGGGAAATGGGTGGAAAATGACCATTTTTGGCAAACATTGTTACACTAATGACCATTCCATCCAATAAGTGGCATTTTGGTAAATATGATGATGACATTAATTTATTTTAAATATTTTTTGGAAATCAATTTTTTCTTTTGTTTTTTGAAACAAATAATTATATTTAGTGTGTACATATACATATAGCATATCTCAAACATATATATATATATTTATGTATATATATACATATATATTTCTTTTCAACTTATCTCAAATATATTTTTTAAAATTTTTAGATTTTGTAACCTTAATCTTTTCAAAAAAGTATATATATCTTTTCAACTTATCTCAAATATGTTTTTTAGAATTTTTTGATTTTACAGCCTTAATCTTCTCAATATATATATATATGAGGAAATATCCCTTTTTAACCAAAAATTAAGAGACTTTATTGTTTTTAGCCGGAATTAGTATTTTAATTGTTTTTTATCAAAAAAAATCCACTTTTCGGACTTAAATGCCCCTCATTGTTTTTTTCAAAACCTCTTCTCTCTCCTTCTCTCTCTCATTTTCATCAGAATTTTTTTTCCCTTCTCTCTCTCCTTTTCTCTGCCCCACGTTCTTCTTCTTCTTCTTTCTCTCCTCTCTTCTCTTTCTCTCTCACGCCATGTTCTTCTTCTTTCTCTCCTTTTCTCAGCCACACCTTCTCTCCTTCATCTTCTTCTGTTTCTCTCATCCCCTATCTTCTTCTTCTTCCAGATTTTTTTAAAAAAATCAGTTTTTTTTTTTTGAAAAATTTCTAGATTTAAAAAAAAAATTTCTGTTCTTTTTGTTGAAAAATTTCCAAATTTCCGTTGGGTTTTCCGATTTGACCACGATTTGGTCCAAATCGGGCGACCCAAACCCAGATTTTAAAAAAAAAAATTCAGTATTTTTTTTTGTTGAAAAATTTCCAGATTTTCGATGGGTTTTCCGATTTGACCACTATTTGGTCCAGATCGGGCGACCCAAACCCATATTTTTTAAAAAATAATTCAGTTTTTTTTTTTTTTTTTGGTTGAAAAATTTCCAGATTTTTAAAATAAATTTCAGTTTTTTTTTTTTTTTTGGTTGAAAAATTTCTAGATTTTAAAAAGGTTTAGATTTGAGTGTTAGTTGTTGATTTTAAGGGTGGTTGTGATTGTGGTTGTGGTTAAGTTTGAGTATTGTTTGTTTAAAATTTTTTCAGATTTGTTTTGTTCAAAAAAAGTTCCAAAAATTTTCAGTTTAAAATTTTTTCAAGTTTAAGGGTGGTTGTGGTTGTGAATGTTTGGATTTGAGTGTTAGTTGAATTTGAATGTTTAAATTTTTTCCAGATTTTTTTAAAAAAATTCCAAGTCTTGTTTTGTTTAAAAATTCCAGATTTTTTTAAAAAAATTCAGATCATGTTTGTTAATTTTTTTTCTTCCAGATTTTATTCAATTAAACACACCAGACCACCGATTAAACACACCAGGGTGGACAAATTAAACACACCAGATGTAAACCAATTAAACACACCAGTTGTAATCATACAAAACGAATTAAACACACCAAGGTAAAACGAATTAAACACACCAGGCAAAACGAATTAAACACACAAGGCATTTTTCCATATTTCGTTTTTTTTTTTTTTTTCAAAATTTGTAAGTGTGGTGGTTGTTTTTATGAATGGTGGGAGTTGTTTTTTTTTTCCAGATTTTCGTGTTGAAGTTGAAAATTTCATATTATGTTTGAATTTTTTTTTTTCCAGATTTTGTTCAATTAAACACACTAGGCCACCGACTAAACACACTAGGCCAAAACGACTAAACACACCAGGCCAAAATGACTAAACACACCAGGCAAAAAGGACTAAACACACCAAGCAAAAAAGAATTAAACACACTAGGAAAAAACGACTAAACACACCAGGTAAAAATTACTAAACACACCAGATTTTGTTCAATTAAACACACCAAGCCACCGACTAAACACACCAGGCCAAAACGACTAAACACATCAGGCCAAAACGACTAAACACACCAGGAAAAAAAGAATTAAACACACCAGGCAAAACGGACTAAACACACCAGGCAAAACGGACTAAACATACTAGGCAAAACGACTAAACACACCAGGCAAAAAAGAATTAAACACACCAGGTAAAAACGACTGAACACACCAGGCCAAAACGACTGAACACACCAGGTAAAAACGACTAAACACACCAGACAAAAATGAATTAAACACACCGGGCAAAAAAGATTAAACACACCAGGAAAAAAAGAATTAAACACACTAGACACAATTTCTGAATGAGGGCATTTTTGTCCGAAAAGTGGATTTTTTCACAAAAACAATCAAAATACTAATTGCGGCTAAAAACAATAAACCTCCTTAATTTTTGGCTAGTTTCCATTTTCACCTTATATATATATATATATATATATATATATTTATTTATTTATTTATTTATTTGTTTGAGATATGCTATACGTATATACACACTAAATATAATTATTTGTTTCAAAAAACAAAAGAAAAAATTGATTTCCAAAAAACATCTAAAATAAATTAATATCATCCCCTTATTTACCAAAATGCCATTCATTGGATGTAATTGGATGGAAAGGGATGGAATGACCATTAGTGTAACAATGTTTGCCAAAAATGGTCATTTTCCACCCATTTCCCCATTTGGTGGCCATTTTGATAGTGGTGGCAAAAGTTGATGGCCACTAGGGTAATTACCCCAATGGTAAGTATTTTTGTGCTAAATATTTTTGTTTAGGAAGCTCAATGCTTGGAATGGTTTTAAAGTACTAAATTCCAATGAATCGACATTAATCTTTTTAATATTATTGTTAATAAAGTTGACCTTGACCAACTAAAATGTCAAAACTCAAAAACATCCCTATTCATAAAATATCTTATTAGAAGGTCAAGTGAGCAAACTTGGGGCCTAAGCCTAGCCAATGTCGACATTTCACATTTAATACATAAATTAAGACAATACCAACAGCTTGAATAATAATAATAATAATAACTTAGGGCCTAAGACAGTCCAAATCCAAAATGGATGAATATTGATATATATATATATATATATATATATATATATATATAAACTAGATGAATATTGATATTGTTATTTGTTAAAGGGTTATATATCAATATGTTTATTTACTTATTGTTAAAAATCACCACGTATTTTATGTAAAATTTATTTTTAACTACATATAAAGTTTTAACGGTTAATAAATACATTGTAAAATTTATTTTCAGTCTGTAATCGTAAATTACAAAAATATCTTTACAACATCTTTTCCATTTTATTTCTTCCTTTTTCCAAAACAACGTGATATACATCTTGAAGAAAAATATGAAACCAGTGTTTTTTTTTTTTTTTTTGTAACAGTAGAAAATTACTGAAATTACTCCTCTAAAACCTTGTTTTCAACTTTTTTATGAGAAAACTATCAGAACACCCTTTAAAAGGGTGTTTTGGTAAAAATGTAAAACATTTGCTTTTATATATATATATATATATATATATATATATATTTTATTTTTTTTCTGAAAACGAACAACGTGAAGGTGGGGAAGAAATGGGAAAGGGTTCGGGAGTGGTTTTTTATGGTGGTATATAGGTAATTTCTCAGAAACATAATTATTAACTGTTGAACTTTCATATATGGTTAAAAACAAATGTCTAATGTTTCTAGGAGATATTTTTGATTTTCCCCGTTTCATATATCGTATACTTGTCTAAATTAATTTTCACAAATTCATTTTTAATTGTATATAATTAAAAAAACATCGTTTATTTGAAACATAAAATCAACAATATATTATTTTATTATTATTATTTGCATATTAATTAATGGTACGTGGACGAGTATAGATATAGGTTGTACCAACTGGTGCACACCCATACGAGTAAATTAAAATTGAATTTATTAACTCAGTGCTAGTTACACAAAAAGCTTATCAAAAGTGTTATTCTTTTTTTTTTTTTTCTTTTTTTTTTTAATGGTTATTCACTCCGATTGCTTCTTCTTTCCATAGAGAATTCAATTCTTTATATAAAGGCACACATAAAGATGATTGATTTTAAAAATACTTGATCCGAATTAATAGATATTGCCATAAAGATGATTTATTTAGTAATAATAATTTATAGAACCTACACTACATAATAATAGAATTTATTTGAGCTAATACAATTTTCTTTTTCAAATCCAAAGTCTAGGCCCAGCCCATGATAACTATGACAATTCCAATGCAAAATGGATGAATAATTGAATATTGATATTATTTTTTTTATTTTTTTTTATGAATATTGATATTGTTAAAGCATTAACTGGTTATATATATATATATATATATATATATATATATAGATATTTGATAATGGAAATTGCATACACGTCTAAATTAATTTTCATAAAAAAATTTTAATTATTTTTATTAAATCAACTTTTTTATTTTGAAATGTGGATATCAAAATGAGATATGGGCCTGGATCTGGATATACCCATACGGCCATACCCGTCCAAAGTCCAACCCGAACCCCTTGAAAAGAAAGAAACCCTGATGTCCACTGAAAGCTAGGGGTGGGCACCAACCCGCCAACCCAACCCAACCTGACCAACCCTACCTAACCCGACTAGATTGGGTTGGGTTGCATTTGAGATTGGGTTGGGTTGGGTTAATAAAATATAACCCAACCCAACCCGACAACCCGACATAAACAAATAAAAAATTAAATAATTTTATTTATTATTAGATTTATTATGAAATCTCTTTTTTTTTTTTTTTTTAATATTTAAACAAATTTACTCATTCACCATTTATAATATTATAAATGACAAATATAAATACATAATTTTATATATTTTATACCATAATATACAATACATTTATTAAAAATATGCAATTATATTGTCTTTATCTTTTATATTAACTGGCACATATTGATTATACTTTAAAATGTTTTTTTTCCTTAGGATTTGATTAAAAATTTGGTAGAAAAAAGTCTAATAATTGTATATAAACACAAACTATTATGTTGGTTGAAATAAATAATAGATTATCCAACCATGAGATATTCGACGAAGTGATTATATTTGTAAAATGGATGGGAGGCTTAGATGGAGACTTTCCAAGTTGGATAAATGGTTATATTTTTATTATGCAATAGATATTTAAACAATTTTTTATTATATATTGTGATTTAATTTTGATGTTTTTAAGAAACCTAAACTCTATGTGATATGATATTAGGGTGAAAAATTATTTTAAATTTGAATTTTGATATAACAAAATTTGAATTCAAATATATTTTTTCTATCTGGCTTAAAAAGCCCAACCCAATCAACCCAACCCAACCCAACCCAACCCAACCCGACAAATATTGGGTTGGGTTGGGTTGGGTTGGTTTAAAATTTACGTTGGGTTGAAAATTTTTCAACCCAACCCAACCCGACCGAAAACACCCACCCCTACTGAAAGCACATCTTGTGACTATAAATTCTCAATCTTCTCGGTTGCGTGCCTCTTCTTCGACCACAGAGCCCTCTCTCTTCTTCTACAAACACGAAACAGAGTCCTCTCTCTGTTTCTCCACATACAAGGTTAGCTCTCTCTGATTCACTCTCCTTTTAGCTTTTCAAGTATCTGATTTACTTGTTGGATTTAGATCTGAAACTAAACGGCTCGTCTTTGTAATTTTTTTTTTTATTTGTTTGCTTTGGAATCTTCTTAGTTTTGTGTTAGTTCCTTTTTTGTTTATAATCTGTATCTGGGTTTTTATTTTCTGGGTTGATTTTGTTTAACTGATTCCGTAATACATGATAAAGATTATTTGACTTTGAATCCTCTGCTAGGTTATTTAAAGTTTTGCTGGTGTTTAGTTTTTTTTATTTTTATTTTGTTTTTTGCTGTTTTGTTATAGATTTTGCTTCTTAATGATTGTTTTTTTTTTTTTTTTTGGTAGAGGTTTGGTGGTGTTAGCGTATCTATTATTAGTGGACGATAACTGTTAGATTACATCTTGCTCTAATTTTATATCTATGCATCTGATTTTGAGTGTTTTTGAATTATTTGATTTGTTTATTTATCTACTTTTAGTATTATGTTACAGATTTTGTATGTTGATATTATTACATCGCGCTTTTGTAACTATGTTCTGTGAAACTGTTTTGAACTTATAGCTACATGATTGTCAACTATTTATGATGTATGCTTGTGTTTGTTGAATAATTTTATTGGCTTATTTATTTATTTATTTATTAAAAATCTGGAAATTTTTAATGCAGTGTAAAAGTGGGAAAAATCTTTGGCGGAATGTGATTCTGCATCTTTGGTACATCCAACTACTGAGATCTGATATCTTCAGCTTTTTGTTAAAATTCAAACGTTCCGACAGGCCAAACACAAATCATACTGATAAATCAATTGGTAAACCTGCATCAAAGCTAAAAAAAAATGGTGAAAATTGTTATAATAAAATAAGAATAGAGATTGCCAGGAAAAAAAATGACATTAGAACTGTAACCCAGAATATTGTTATATCTGACAAGGTGAAAATGTGTAAGTTCATCGATCATCCGTGAGATATCTTCCTCAGGCACAAGAGATTCAGCAATATTCTTAATTTCAACTTCCTTGATGCATTTCTGTCAACTGGAAACCGGCATGGTCAATCTCTCCTTGGCAAACTAACTGCGTCTTATAGGAGAACTGAAATGACAAGAATATTAAGTAACTTTTTCAAGTCCTGAATTATCGTATATGGAAAATAGACGATACTTTAAAAGATGACTTGTATGGATAAACGGGTGTTAAATGCTAATGTGCCACTGTAATTATTACATCCTTCATGAAGAAAAGTATTAAGAGATGTCAGAATCAATAATAGTGAACTAAAGGGTGAATGTAATCAACATACCATAAAGTGTCATAGGTACTCTTCTTCAGATAAATCCAATTCATTTGAAGAGAACTTGATCAAATTTCCTGCATATTTGAATTTACTCAACTTCGTAGTCATAATCTTGACTTCAAAACATCTATAGATTATCAATGTTTGAAGACATAAACTGGAAATATTATTACTTTTCAACTTCTGACAAACTTCAATATATAATTATTCAAGTAGTTCAGAAATCTGGTAGCAGAGTGATTCGTAAATTATAAGAGCTCTTCTAGCTACATAAAGTTAAGATTCTCAAATTCTTACATAATTCGATATCGAACTGGGTAATTTGATTCGATAATGATTAATGAACCAGAGTTTAGAGCCACTGTGATGGTGATTGAAGGATCTCCTCTTATTACAGTGTGACATATATTTCTCCATCCACCAACAGTCACCTAAACTCTGGTTGAAAGAAGCGGCGGAGGAGGAAGAATAGCTGAGGAAGCGAAATGAGGAGCTTGAAAGAGAATTGAAGAAGAGCCAGGAGAGAGAAGATCAGCTAATGAAGGACCTGGGAGAGGTTGCAATTGGCGGAGGAAGCCGACGAGAGGCTGAGGCCTGCATCATCTCTCTCATCTCAGGCTAATAAACTCCTCGGAGATACTACTCCTTTCATACAGTTTGAATGACTTAACTTATACGCTTGTTGTTGGTGGTTCATCCGGTTTGGATGAGGATCCTTTTTTTTTTTTGTTTTTTATATTATTTTCTTAACGGTTCTTGGTGATGAACCTTTCATACAGTTTGATGAATTATCTAAGCTCGTTGGTGGTTGACATTTTGACTTGACCCACCCCAACTCATCTCTTTGGTCTGAGGAAATTTTGTGAAAATGCGATCTTTTTAACTGAAATCTTAATCTTTTGAAAAATTCTATAAAAAAAAAAATCATATAAATCTCTTGGTGGCATCTAATAAAAACTTTACTAGAATCACCTTAGTTTTCCACCGTTAATTTACTAGACTTTTAAGCCTTCTGGAAGCTATGCCAAAATATATCTACAAAAGCAATTCTACATGTGCTAAATATTGCTATCTGGAATTTGTAGATAAGTCTTGAAGGACCGTTGACCAAGACTTTGGTGCTAAATTATTGATGGATTACTAGTGGAAAACTCTAGCTTCATTTATCATTTTAGGGATAAATTGGTAAATTCAGTAATTTAGTGATGGTAGAATCCGAATTATGACGTTTAGAAGTAGGAATCCATTCCAACTAATTATAAGGAATTCGGATTGTTTGGCTTAATGAGTAAAACAAACAAAGGAAATGAGATTCCCTTTCCCATTCCAACCTCAATTCCACACCAAACACCGCCTTAGTGTTTTTCAGCAAGTAAGTTTATATTTAGTTTATAAGTTCGATGATAAATGTTTTCTGACATAGTTTAGTCTAGTCAACCGTATGGCTTTGGTACTACTTTGGAAATTCATAGAGAAAGCGTTAGATGAAAATTTTCAATATCACAGACATCATTAGCAGGGGAGAATAGGGTAGCTTACAAAGACACTTTAAAATCATAACAACGTAGTTAGGACTTAGGAACAGGAGAGTACCCTGGATTTTGTATCAGTCGATTGCTGAACTGAATTTATTTAAAGACTAAATTATCCTTATTTATTTAACATAAATTGATTATATGTTAAAAAAAAGGTTAGAAACATGTTTTTTTTTTTTTTTTTTAAAGAGTAATTCTAGTCTTCATAATTTTTTTTTCCTAAATTTTTTCCCAAATGATGTGGCATTTGAGTTATCAACATCAAATTACTCACCACATAATTTCATTATTTACAAGATGTTGACAACTTACATGCCATATCATTTGGGGAAGAAATTTAGGAAACCTAGCCTTACTCTTTTTTAAAAGCATATTTTCTTGTATCTAACATTACATTTTAAATATTTGAATGAGATATTGGTTTGGTTTGAAAACCAAGTAAAATATAACAAATTTTAATTTTATGTCTGTTTTGGTCATTATATAAAATCACATCAATTAATAGTAAAATTTATTAAACGCAAACGTATGAACATTGAATCTCAAAGTAGTTTCAACAGCATCATTAACTAAACAGTTGCCTTATTATTCTTCCAACATAACTATAGTGATTATTTTTTTAGCACAAGGGTGATTATTTTAAAAGTTACAGACATACCAAAATGGTCATATATTTCCTTAATTTTCCATCATTTTATATATATGGGCATTCAAGACTAACCTTATATATTAGAACATCTTTTCAAAAAAAAAAAAAAAAAAAAAAAAAAAAAAAAAAAAATTGGAACATGATATGGGTAGTATTAGTGATTAATATACTAAATTTACGTTAGATCAATGCAGTAAAGTTCATAAAGTTGGGACGAGAGTTAGAAAAGTATTTTATATCATCATCAATCACAGAAACAGCTGAATAGATTGTAAGTAAATCTATTCGATACAATATTGTCAAGTATAAATTTTTATTTAAAATTCCTTTTGATGATTAATATTCAAATGGTACTAGTCCTCAGAAATATAATAATAATAATAATAATAATAATAATAATAATCGAAGACATAAAATTTAGCCTGACAGTGAAATATAAAACGTACGCAAAATACTCGAACCTCTCATGGAGTCAAAATGTCTCGGCCTTTTTAAATAATCGGTGAAATTTCACTAAATCCTAACCTTTTTGTGAATTGTCACCTTTTTAAATGTTTAGTAATTTTAGTCGGGGGCAGAACCCTGTAGAGGCCAAGGGGGGTCCATATAGAAAAAAGAAATAAAATTAATAGTTAAAAGAATATAAATTAATTTTAAAAAATTGTAAATTTATAATTTAATACCATTAATTTCAGATTTTTATAATTTGGCATCCCAACTTTACACTCCAAGTTGTCCTTATTTTTTTTCAAAATATATCACTTTAATCCATTTTGCCAAATTACTAATGGTCAACTATGATTATTTGTATAAAAATACGACTTTGCTCTTGTTAATAAATAATATAAGCTAAAAATGTCAATTTTACCCTTATATATTTTTTGTTATTACACATTTATTTTCCATAATTTATTTCAAATACTTTCCAAATATTAATATTTAAATGATTTATATGTTAAAAATTAAATTAACAAAAAAAAAAATTAAAAAAAAACAATATTAGTTTCAAAATAAAAAATATTTTTTCTAATAGACCTCTATCCACAGATAGATGGACTTCCACCATCAACGGTGGAGAGCCATCAATGGATCTCCACCTTTGATTGATATTTTATTTTTAAAAAAAATTAATTTAATTGTCATGTATTATATGCAAATGATCAAAATGACTCTGGCTCCGTTAAGTTTTACTAACATTTGACTAACGGAATGACTAAATTTATATATTTTGAAAAAAAAAAAAAACATTAAGGAATTTAGTGAAATTACCGAAATAATGAAAATCACAACTGAAGCTCTAGCTTAATTTGAAAACACGCTTAGTAGAAATAATTGAAAACAATATTCTGACTATATACATATATATATATATATATATATATATATATATAATAAGTATTGAATGAAATTGTTTTAAAAATACTTTTTTAATATATTTAAAAGTAAAAATAGTATTATTTGTAGTTATATTATATTATATTATATATATTATCTAAAACAATTAAATTAAGATAAAATTATATAAAATGATATTTTTTTATCTATTAAAATAATTAAATAAATATAATTGATAATTTACTTATATAATTCAAATAATATAAACTTTTTAATTTGATGGGAGTGTACAGTATACACCCAAAACACTGAATTGGGAAGAGAGAGAGAATTGAGATATGTGAAAGAGTAGATGTTGATGTGATATTGTTGTCTGAGTCTAACTCTGACTCTGACTCTAAATTGTTGTCCGAATCTAACTTTGCTCTACTCTAAATCTACTGTATGTTGTTGACTAATTAAATAATATTAAAAAAAAAAATTATAAAAAAAATTTTCTTACAAAAAGCTGTAATTGTAGAAAGTTATACACTTATACATACGAGGTCCACTGACGACTTTGATCAAGACATTGTCAATATGCACGTGTGTACTAGTCTTTAAGAAATTTCAGTAGAAGAAGCATATATGGTATGGGGCGACGGGCTGATGAATGAGACGCGTTGGTGAATTGGTCCTGTGGAGTACATAATTATATAAAGGACAAAAGTCAATAGAGAATGTAAACAACAATTTTATTTGAAATGGGATTGAGTGAAATGTGTCTCCGATTGGTGCTGGTGCAGCTGCTACTGTTAATCGTAGCTAATGCAGCACTGACAACAACTCAATTAGCCCAACCCAAGCCTGACTGCCTCAGCAAATGTGGAGACCTTGAAATCAAATTTCCATTCGGAACAGAAGCTGGTTGTTACCTAAATGAAGATTTCTTAATCACTTGCGAGAACCTTTCCAAACCATTGTTGCGGAAGTCACAAATCCTTGTCACCAACATAACCATGGAAGGCCGGTTGCAAGTCCAGAGCTTTGTATCAGAAAACTGCTACAATGAAACACATATGATCAAGAACAGTGCGGCATTGTTTCGCATGGGCCAATTCACCATATCTGAAACCCAAAATAAGTTCACAGTCATTGGCTGTGATTCTTATGGATACATCAAAGGTAAGATAGGTGAGAAAAATTATAGCGCGGGGTGCATATCCTCGTGTGAGAAGCTAGTTGACGTTACTAATGGATCTTGCTCTGGCTTTGGATGTTGCCAGATAGATATCCCTAAAGACTTGAAAGAAATTACAGTCCAGGCCAAAAGCTTTAACAGACATAAAAATGTATTGCAGTTCAATCCATGCAGCTATGCGTTTGTTATTGAAGATAGCCAATTCCATTTCTCTTCCAGCCATCTGTCCGGTACTATAACAGAAACAGTTCCTACTGCGATCGATTGGGCAATAACTGGGCAAGGCAAATGTGAAGAGGCAATCAACAATCAAAGTTTCGCTTGCAAAGAAAATTCGACTGTCATCCAAGTGGTGCCGAAGGATATCTTTGCAAGTGCAAGGATGGTTACCGCGGGAATCCATACCTCTCTAATGGTTGCCAAGGTACTTCAACTAACACTCTACAATTTTTTAATTATAATTTAACTAATGTTTAGTTTAATTGTACCTCTCTGATGGGTTCCTTATTACTGTTATTATTATGTAAATTTACTTGGCTTCAAATGGTTTGCAGACATCAATGAATGTAGTGATCAACAAGGGAATTATAAGTGCCATAGACAAGCCAAATGTGTCGACACTGAAGGCAGTTATAGGTGTGAATGCCCCAAGGGGTACAACGGGGACGGGGAAATAGACGGAACAGGTTGCACATCCAATCAGTTACCGGTGACTATGATCAGCCTTGGTAAGTTTATATGTATATATGTGTGTGTGTGTGTTGCGATATTGGCAAACATTTCTATTTCTTATGATATGTTGTACCAATTGTAGTTAAAATTTGAAATGCTTTGCAAGCAGGTGTTGGTCTAAGCTTTGTGATGCTACTTGTCGTTAGCTCTTGGATCTACTTCATGTTCCAGAAGAGAAGGCTCATCAAACTTAAAGAAAAGTTTTTTCAGCAAAATGGGGGTCATCTTTTACAACAACAACTCTCTAAGCGAAGTGGAACTTGCGATACAGCAAGAATCTTCAATGCAGAAGAACTCAAGAAGGTGACAAACAACTTTGATGTGAAAAGAATCATTAGCAGAGGAGGTTATGGAACAGTACACAAGAGATTTTTAATCGACAGTAACTCGGTGGCAATAAAGAAATCAAAGATAGTGGATCAAAGTCAAATCGAGCAATTCATCAATGAGGTAACAGTATTGTCACAAATTAACCATAAAAATGTGGTCAAACTATTGGGTTGTTGTTCAGAGATAGAAGTCCCTTTACTGGTTTATGAATATGTAACCAATGGAACTCTTTTTGAGCATATCCATAACAATGACAATGCACCCACCATTCCTTGGGAGACTCGGCTTAGGATAGCAGCAGAAATTGCTATCGAGCCACTGAACCATCGGGGTTGCGCTTTATGCGAAAAACCCACTTGCACCCAACCACATTCTGTATGGAATCGGAAGGGACCAATTTCCAGGTGCCATTCTTGACCAGTGCATCATATTCAGCACTCATGGCCTGTCGCCACTCCAAAAATTTTCGAGCCTGTGATAAAGTGGTTGGTTCGGTGAGGGGAGGTAAGTGAGTTGTGGTGTGAAGATCAAATATGGCCTTTGGTTTGAAAATATTACTCTTGGACCGTGTATGGATTTCATTTGGAGGAGGAGGGGCGGTCGGGTTTGGTAACAGTGGAGCAGACTTAACTTGGGTAGACTCATCTAAGGGCTGTTATGGTGGCAGCGTAATAGTGTGCTGCGTGGAGACAGAGGCGGTGGTATGAGGTGGACCAGCTGGTGATGGGTTGTTGGCCGGGTGGGAAATTGAGTAAGGCGAGTGTTGTGGGAGTTGCATGTGGACAGGAAAAATATCAGCTAGGTGGCTGTCATTAGGGGACACATGTGCCGGCATGGGTGAAGACACAGTGGTGTCTTGGGACGTTACTGACCAGCGGAAGGGAGGAGCTGGACTAGCGGAAGGTAAGGAGGAGAGGAACGAAAAAATTGACTCGATGAAGACGACATGACGAGATACAAATAGACGACTCGTAGAGACATCAAGACACAAGTAGGCATTATGCTCAGTAGAGTAGCCAACGAAGACACAGGGGCGAGAACGGGGCTGCAGTTTGTGGGATGTGTATGGACGAAGCCACGGATAGCAAAGACACCCAAATATACGAAGTTTACCGTAATTCGGTTCCTTCCCAAATAAGACGGAGTATGGACTCTTGTGACTTAGAACCTTTGTGGGCATGCGATTTATGAGGTATACAGCTGTTTGGAAGGCCAAAGACCAGAATTTTAGTGGGACGGAAGCATGGTGAAGAAGAGTGAGAGCTGTTTCGACCACATTACGATGCTTGCGTTCAGCAGTACCGACATGTTCAAGAGTGTAAGGTGGGGATTTGAGGTGCTGGATATCGAGAGATTTCAATTCGAGACCCAGAGTTTGGGCCTCCCCATTGCCATCCGAATAGACTGTTTTAATTCGGGTATTGAAAAAAATTTCGACAAGAAGTTTGAACCGTTTGAAGACCTGTGAGACTTCAGATTTTTGTTTGAGGGGATATAGCCAAGTATATTTCGAATAATAATCCACAAATATGACATAATATTTATATTTGTCAAATGATGATATATGTGCAGGACCCCAGAGATCAGTAAACAAAATTTCAAACGGTTTATTGCTTGACAAAGTTGACGTCCCAAACGGTAGTTTGTGACTTTTATTACAAAGACATGAAGAACAATGAGAAAACAATTTTTCAGACTTGGAAACTTGAAGATTGGGAGACGAAAGAAGCCGTTAGAGAACCGGGGTAGACGGATGACCTAGATGACAGTGCCATGACTGAGACGAGACTGTAGACCGGGATGACGCGAAGTTCTAGTGAACATCGGAGTGACATGGAAGACTCGAATTAGGCCAAACATAAAGGTTCCCTTTATTCTGGCCGCGGACCAAGGATGCCCCCGTGTTCAGATCCTTCACAACAAAACAATCAAGAAAAAATTCAATGGAGGTATTATTGTGAGAACAAAATTTAGACACTGACACTAAGTTTTGTGAGATATGAGGAGAACACAATACATGCTGAAGATTAAAAGATGTAGTAGGAGTGGTTAAAGAAGTGGAACCAGTATGAGTGATAGGAATAGTGTTACCGTCCCCAACCATAATATCCTCCGCACCACCATATTCTGAGTGAAGAGAGAGATTCTGAAGGTCCGAAGTCATGTGATGTGAGGCACCAGTATCAAGTATCCAATTGTTTTGATTATTAGTCTGACCTGAGAGCTTGTGGTTCGCCTGTGGCCATGGTTGAGATGCAGGTGAAGGACGTGAGCGACACACACGAGCTGTGTGGCCAACCTTGTCGTAGAGCTGACATATTGGACGAGATTGATTGTTGGAGATAGGAGGACGCCACTCGTGAGAGGTGTGAGAGGAGTTGTTCGGTCGGAATGAGTGACTCTGAGTGGAGTACCCACGACCACTACCTAGGGTTGCACCAAAATTTTGCTGCTGGTTGTTGTGATGGTCGAACTGCTGTTGGTGACCAAAATTACGTTGCTGGTTGTGTCCCATGTAAGATGAGTTTCCATGATAGCCACGGCCACGGCGATTTGTTGTCCGTTGATTAAACTGTGCCGTTATCTGCAGTTCACTCTTTTTGGTGTCCTCACGTTTGAGAAAAGATTCATAGTCCAGTAATTTGTCATAGAGTTCTTCAAAGGAGATTGGAGAGTCTCGAGCACGAATTGCGGAGGCAAGTGGTAGGTAATTCGGACCCAAACCATTCAAGGTGTGTATTACGGCTGCACTATCATCAACTATGTGACCAATTAATTCCAGGTTGTCAAGTATGCCTTTGATGCCTTGCATGTACTCGGAAACTGATTTGTCTGTAATACTGACATTGGTAAGTGAGTCAAGAAGTCCCAGTTTGCGGGTGTTAGATAGGTTAGCATATGAGGATTCGAGTTTTTCCCAAGCTTGAGCAGAAGTAGATGAACGAGTAACAATGGATTGCGCAGCACCGGTGCATGATACCTGTATTGGTGAAAAAGAAGTCGATCCTGACAAAGCCAGATATGATGATCAGGATTCGCGATAGTGTCTTGTGACGCTGAATTATCAGAAGTTGCCGAAAGAGGATTGGGAATGGTGGCTGGAGGACACGGCTTGGTACCATCCAGATATCCCATAAGTCTATAACCAAAGAGAAGGTTTTCAAACTGTGATATCTAGGTGGCATAGTTTCCACCTTTGGATAGCTTGATCGGTATCTGTGTGGAGTTGATGGCTATGAGAGATTGCATTGGTTGAGTAAAGTTGTTAGTGCCCATGAGGACTACTGGAGGAGCAGAAGAAGTGGACGAAGCAGCCACGGTCGAAGAAGATGCTGAAGATGTCATTATAGAGGGTAGATGGAGACGGTGAAGAAAAGAAAATTTTAGGTAGCTAGGGTTTCAACTAGGTTATTGGGATCGCAGCTCTGATACCATAAAGGTTTAGTATTTTTGAAATAGCTGACACTTAATCATTGATAACGAATGTATTTATACATATTACATGCACAGGATATAAAAGTAATTACACCTAGTTAGCCTAAATACAAGCGTGGACCTGGTTACAATTTATTTAATTTCACTGCTCCTATTAGTGCTTTACTATTTGCACTCTGCAGCCGCTACTCCAATTATCCATAGAGATGTGAAGTCTACCAACATTCTCTTAGATGATAACTTCACTGCAAAAGTGTCTGATTTTGGAGCCTCAAAGTTGGTTCCAATGGATGTAACTCAATTATCCACAATGGTTCAAGGCACTCTTGGGTACCTAGATCCCGAATACTTACACACTAGCCAATTGACTGAAAAAAGTAATGTCTACAGTTTCGGAGTTGTCCTTGTGGAGTTAATGACAGGAAAGAAAGTACTTTCATTCGATAGACCCGAGAAGGAGAGAAGTTTGGTCATGTATTTTCTTTTCTCGTTGAAATTCTTGTTTGAAATTCTTGAGAATGGAATAGTAAATGATGATAATAAAGAGCATATGAGTGAAGTGGCTATGCTAGCAAGAAGATGTTTAAGAGTGAAAGGGGAGGAGAGGCCTACAATGAAAGAAGTAGCAATGGAATTAGAGGGATTAAGAAGGATGGATAAACACTCGTGGGATAATGCTCAAGTGAACATAGAAGAGACAGAGCAGTTGCTTTCTGAAAAGTCCTACACTTGTAATTATGGTGATGGTAGCAATTCAACCGCTGCATATGAAAGCATGAAAGACCACGCACTTGTGGCTTTTGATGGTGGGCGATGATTTTGAGTAAATTGGTTTGTTTTATTTTATTTTATTCAGTTTTCTTTAACTGTATATTACTTTGATTTCAAAGCTCGCTTATCATTTTTGTGAAAACTCTGCACTACATCTGCTGTAGAATTGTAATACACATGTTTTGGCATATCAAATAATTTGCTTTTTTTTTTTTGGTTTGAAGCTGTTCAACATCTTTTCTGTCATGATATAATTATATTATTGTAACACTAAAAATATATTATGAATTGAACACTTTAATTAATCCCACCGCTTAAACTTTTATTTATTTATCTTTTCTTTTTAAAATTTATTTTATTTTTATGTAATTAAAAAAATTATTTTCAGTATTATCAAAAAAAAAAAAAAAACATAACTTTTTTTAAAATTGGTTTTAAATATTTAAATTATTTTTAAATAAAAAAATTTAATTTTTTATTTTTTTTTCAAAATTTAATTTAAATAATTATTTTAACTAGTCCAATTCTATAAAACCATTTTATCCAGGTGAGGTAAGGCTATTTAGTCCCGTGTTTTTTTTTAATTTTTAATTCTTCTTCATTTATTTATTTTTACTTAATTATAAATTTATATTTATTTATATATCTTATTATAATATTTAAAATATTAAATATTAATTAAAAATTTTATTTTCTCTAATATTAAATTTAAATATTTTTTATTTATTTAAATAATAATTAATTAATTAATTTAAAAATAATTTTATTTTATTTTATATTAATCAATTTCACACTGTAATATATATATATATATGATAAAATAATTTTTTTATCAAATCCCATGTCACACCAAACATATGACAAGACTATTTTAATTTAATTTCATACAACACCAAACACATCACAACACTAATTTAATTCAATCCAATATCCAATACAATACAATTTCATCCTATGAAAATAATCATATCTTATCCTATCCACCAAACGAGCCCTTATGGGACCAAAAAAGTGGCTAATAAATACAATTTTTCATATGAAAAAACATATATGACCAAAGTTGTTACTTAATTTGGACCTAAACCATATAGGAGTATTGGTGGATTAAATCTTCAAAACCATTGTAAATTAGAAAATATAAGTAGTAATCAAATAAAACTGTATTATTAGAATAAATAAAAAATTATTTTATTGATATGAATTGTAGCTCACCCAATTTGCAGGCCCAAGCCCGCAAAAAAGCCAACAAAATGCCAAACGGGCCTAAACCCTGCCCAAACCGGCAATATATACATGTGGGAAGGGTTGGAACTTTTTTGAAAAGGTGGGAAGGGTTGGATCCTTTATCATGAAGTTAGGTTGTAGATAATAATGTACTTGACACTAGACGTAATTGACTACTATGTGTGGTAGCCAAAAATAGCACATCCCAAATATTAAGGCCCAAATAGAAGTTAAGTCCAAAACGGGCCCAAATTGTTGTAACAAGTTTAGACCAAGTCTACAATGACCAAGTCAAGTGTTGGTTACATTCAAGCCTCCGAGATTCTGGAGATAATTCAGAATATCTCACCTCCATGATCTCAAACCGAGATTTGGGAGATCACGTAAAACAGACCTCTGACTGAATGGTTCTCTCCAGCTATAAATAAAGGCACCTGGTCACATTTCGAGGGAAAAAAAAATTATGTTTGAGAACAAGAGAAAAAAAAGAGAGGGACACGATTTGCTCTCCCACTTCCAGTTACTAAAAACAACAAACGTGGGGCCACCACCTGTCTCATATGTCAACTTCATTCTGCTCTCAATTTGTTTGGGACAGATGCAATATTTCTTCATTCCATTGCTACATTTATTGCTCACGTTGATTTACAAAATACAATTTATATCTTCCTCTACGCAAATCGAGTCGACCAACAACCACTCGACCATCACCCATTATACAAGTCCATTCGACTTGGGATAATCTCATTTCAATTAATTACTACTTTGTGAGTTCAGTCGACCAACACCTACTACATATAAAACTCATTCGATGACGGCCTTGCCTCGTCTCTTAGCAATTTAAATTTTCTAAAACACTCAGCCCAAGCGCACCTAAGGCTCTCCAAACGACACAACCCAGGATTCGACAGCTTCGTCTACGAGTCCCCAACGGGACACCCCCTCTCACTTCGTTCAACCTTATTTTTTACAGGATCTCGTAGCACACGACCTACTATTTTCCTACTATTTTTCGCTCTACCATTGTTAGTGCCCACCGACGTACGAAAAATTCAACTGGAGATTTTCGGGCTCTTCACTATGCAGGTCCTTTATCATGCAGGGATGAATAATAGCATATTTGGTCCATTAGATCAGAACTAACCGCTTGCATTAGGGGCGGAGCTAGAAAAAAAAAATGGGGGTACGTTAATCTAAATTTGATTTTCTTATCTAAAAGTTCAAAAATTTTGAACTAACTACTAAATAAAAAATTTCTTTGTAATAATAAAATAAAAACGACACGTGAGAAATTTCATAAAAAAACCATCAATAATATACCTACTTTGGGGGGACATAATGACCTTTACCCTCAAATACACCATATGCAAGAAAAGACTTTATCTTTTGCAATAAAATACTCTAGCCATAGGAATCTAGTAAACCATGAATATTGAAACCGTCGATTTTGGTTTCCATCATGTGTGGGCTTATAGGATTCTAACTTTGGTTGGAATGGTCCCATGTCTATGTATGCTCTTCGAACCTCATCTTGTTGATTAACATCATACATCCAAATTGGTTTTTGTAATCCCGGGTCTCGTTCAAAAGAAGCATCAACTTTTTTAGAGTCAAGCCTTTGACATTTAGAAGAATGTGACTCATCAAAACCTCTACTACTAACAATCTTGTATTTGATGATATTTTGTATGTAATAATAGATTTCATGACCAAATAATTCAACTCCATTTTTTTTTTTCCTTCCCATTTTTTTTTGGTTTGCATCAATAAATTATTATTTTTAGTCTTATCTGGAGAACACCACTTGAATCCCTCCCTCTAACTTATCTTCCTCTCGAACACCACTAGATGGAGAACACCATCTCTCTCTCTCTCTCTCTTGTTCATCATCGAATCCTGCCACCATGAAATCACGAATCCTGGGTTTCGCTTTTCAGATCCAAAGATCTCTCTCTTTAGCTCTAAGGATCTCTTCTCTTCCACGTCTTTTTGATTCGTTTATCATTGTCGTTTTGATCTCTTCTCTTCTCTCTCTCTTTTTTATTCGGTTTTTTCGATTTTGGTTTGGTGTTGATGAATTTCTGGGTTTCATTTCAGTCTTGGGTTTTTAGAATTGGTTTTGGTGTTGTTTGTTTTGTTTTGTTTTTTTTTTTCAATTTTCTTTCTTTTCAACAACGATTTGGTTTGATTGGCTTTGTTTTCGGATCCGAATCAAGCTTTGAATATGGGTTTTTTTTTTTGTTGAATGATGTTTGGAGATGATGAGGTTTGGGTTGGTGTGGATGTTTTGTGTTTGGGTTGAAAATGAAGGGTTCTGGAAAAAAAATGAAAATAAAAATCATCATAATCTAATACAACGTAATACCATCTATTATTCTGTATTAGCTAGTACAGAGAATGGTGTATCAGGTGTAAAATTATGTATTAAATTAATACAATACAAATGAACCTCAAACATAGTATTGTATTGTTTTAATACATTTAAATGGATAGTACAATACAAGGAAAATAAACATGGCCTAAGGGTGCATTTAGTACGGGGATGGGACATGATAGGGCAACGGGACGGGACATGATAGTTGTTCCGTATTGTGTTTAGAATTAGTTGTGGTAAAATAGGCTTGGTTGGCGTTTTTGTGGTATGGGCTGTATGTTCTGAGGTTTTTCGTTTTTGGGGTTGTGGTTCTGCTTGTTTTCTGTGTTTTGTTTTGTTGTGGCTCCTAGTCTGGTTGTGGCCTTTGTTGCCTTGTTGTGTTGTGGTGGCCTCTTGGATGTTTGTTGTGTTGCCCTGGTGGCTTAATAAAGTTTACCTTTCAAAAATAAAAATAAAAATAGGCCTAGCCCAGCTGGCACGGCCCAAGTCCAAGCCGGACCTGGCACGGCCTAACCTATAATTAGGGCAGGATGCAAGCCAAGCTAGGCCTCACGTTTGAGGCCTATAGGCCGGCTGTCAGCCAGTGGCCACTTTTGTTTTTACCAATTTTTTTACTCTCTCGAAAATACAAAGAAATATGTTTTGAATTTGATATGCTTTCAAGTTTCAACACAGTTTTTTTGTTAAACGTTCTAGAGATAGAGTGATTGGCTTGGTGGGTTTTCAAAATTTAATAAAAAAATTATAAGGGCACGTTTGATATTGTTTTTAAAATGGTGTTTTTAAAAACTATTTTTTAAAATGAAAATCATGTTTTAAAAATATTATTTTGAAAAACGTGATGTGTTTGGTAGTATTTTAAAAAGTAGTTTTTAAAAACGGAAAACGATGTAAATGTGTTTGGTATTATTTTTAAAATGAGTGAAATAGTTGTTTGGAGGGAAAAGTTGTGATTTATTTTGAAAATCTGTTTTGAAAATAATATAAAACAATAAAAAGTTGTTTTTAACTTTTTAGTTGTAACTTTTAAAATTTTGTTTTTTGTTTTTAAAAACAAGTTTTATACAACATTTATTCAAACGCTCTAAAGTTGTTTTTTGTTTTTAAAAACAAAAAACTGTTTTTAAAAACAAAACCAAACACCACCTAAAGGTTTTCTAAATAGATCCGGAAGATGATCCTTAGGAGAACCTAAAGCTGCAACAATGGCGACAGATAGAAGAACAAGATAGAAAGAAAATAAAAATAAAAAGAAACCGGATTATTTTGACGATATCCTCATTTTATTTTTTTTGGTAAAAAAAAATCCATATTATCGAAATCAGAAATTCAAAGTAGAATGATTTTTTTTTTTTTTTAATTCATCAACTTATCAT
This sequence comes from Acer saccharum, assembly GCA_030490815.1. Lineage (NCBI taxonomy): Eukaryota > Viridiplantae > Streptophyta > Magnoliopsida > Sapindales > Sapindaceae > Acer > Acer saccharum. Next base: position 16,497,827 of record CM059866.1, on the reverse strand, counting down.
TAATTAATTTCATTTTCTAACTAACTAACTTCATATTTTATCTTTTAAAATAAAATAAAAATAAAATAAAACTTCGTATTCTACAATTTAAATGTTGAAATCAAACTGTATTTGACCTGGTTGCAACCTTCATAGAAATTGCGACAAGAAAGTAAACATATATAAATAGCATGTGACCAGACCAAGTCATGTTCTCCGAATTTCTTTTCAAAAGTTTTAGAAAAGTATCTGCAACCTGAAACTTGTATCACACATGCTTCAGTACATCAGATAAAAATAGAACAATAAATGTGATCGAGTATCAAAAGAAAAACTTGGAATTCTGTCGCATACAATTCAGATCAGTTCTATGGAGGATACGACAGACTACAGAGTAAGGATGATTTAAAAATTGTCTAATCCTCTCTTATTGTGGATAAGTTATCTGGTTCACCAAACGCACCCATATTGGGACTCATGAATCACGATGAATTTTATATATATAAAATTAAAAAAAAAAAAAAAATCAGGTTGAATTTAATTCAAAATGTCCTGTTGGTTGTCCCCTAGTTTTGTTCGGGGCCTTCGGGCGTTAGCTTTTTTTTTTTTTTTTTTTTTTTTTTTTTTTTCACATGGGTGTTACCTTTCGGCCATTAAAAATTGAAAATTGTTATAATATATGTGGCTTTTTACCACATGTGTTAAACATAAATATCACAAACAAATATCACAACAAAATATCACACAAATATCTCCCTATAATATCTTAAACATTTCTACCCATCTTCCCAAAATTCCCACCGCCTATCCACTTGGTTAGAAGTCCACTTGATATGATTTACTTCATGCTTAAGTAAATGATGCAATTGATGATGCAATGGGCAAGTGGCCAAGTGGTCAATTTAATTTGCCTATATATATAACATTCTATTGTAAAGGTTTTGGTTGGTTCAGCTGAGGCTCCAGAAACTCAATACAAAGCAAATACTCTCTCTCGTCTCTCTCTCTCATCCCTCTCTCTCTCTCTCATCTCTCATTTTATCACTTTATTTATTCTTTATTTCATCTATCATTTACAACACGTTATCAGCATGAACGTATGTAAATAAAAAGGATCCCTGAGGGGTGATTTAATTACATCCTAATATTCTGGATCTATATATATTTCGTATACAAGATGGCTGTGCCGTCAACGGAACATATATATATAGTTCTGGATTTATTTTTTATGCACATAGCAGGTGAGCTCAACCTCCTGGAATTGTTTCTACAAGACATATATACCGTTCTGGAACTGTTTATTTATGGTACATAACAGGTGAGCTCAGCCTCCTGGAATTGTTTATTTACAGAACATATATACCGTTCTGGAACTGTTTATTCACGAAACATATGAGATTGGTTAGACCAACGAACCAGAACTTAAAGTTTCTGGAATTATGATATTTAAGTCGGCACAGTTTTGTAAACCGATAAAAACCTGGAGTTCTAGATCCAGTGTTATATTCATGAATGCCATATGGCACGGTATTGAAAACCGATGAGAACCTGGAGTTTTGGATCCAGTGTTATATTCATGAATGCCATACTTCATTATTTGGAACTTGGGGTTTCAAATCCACTCATAATCCGAAGTTTTCTAGATTATAATTATATATGAACTCACAGTTCATGGTCGAACCGGAAGATCGAAAAATCATTATGATCCATGATTTTATTTTATCTCATATATATAAAGTGATATGTTTACATATCATTCATTTGAGAAAAAGGATTTACACATCCAACAGGATGTTGTGAGTATCATAAAAATGATTTAAGATCCTAATGTTTAATGAAATTGAATATAATATTTTATCCATTTCATACACATCCAACAGGATGTTGAGAGTATCATAAAAGAGATTTAAGATCCTAACGTATAATGAAATTGGAAATAATATTTTATCCATTTCATACACATCCAACAGGATGTTGAGAGTATCATAAAAGAGATTTAAGATCCTAACATATAATGAAATTGGAAATAATATTTTATCCATTTCATTCACATCCAATAGGATGATGTGAGTATCATATAAAAGGATTTAAGATCCTAACGTATAATGAAACTAAATGTAATATTTTATCCATTTCATTCATGTTTGATGCTCCTAGAGAGCAAAATTTAGAGTTGCTGAAAAAGAGGAATTCTGAGATCAGTAGTCTACTTGACAGTAGATGAACTTGATAAACACGTGAATGTGATGGGTGTTGGATCATCAGATCATCTATTTTGGTATCACCAAACCCCTATATGGGTTTGCTTCTGGGTTTGGTGGGTTTCAACCCAGACCCATCGCCTCCTCGGGCCAATGCCACCTTATCGGTGGGCTTCGTCTGTTTTTGCACTAGCCCAGTGCGTTTTACGGCGACGATTAGAGATCATCGATCATGACCCATTATCTGGTCTATATTAGTCACAAAGCTCGTTTTTCCTTTGGGGCCACTTTTGGAGAATTCGATAATCTTGATGGACTGTTTTGCAATTATTTTGGGCCATTTTGTAATTTTGACAAATTTTGGATCAATTTATAATTACCAAAACTTATTGGTCCGGTTTGCAATTTTCAAAGAGTTTTGGGTTGATTTATAATTAATAAAAATTTTGAGGGGTCTTTATTATCATTCCAGATGAGATATAAAATGGCATTACACATGATGTCTATAAAATTCCTAAAAAGAAAAATATATGTCTTGCCGAGAGTGCAACGACTCATATAATTCTGCGGAGTCAAAAATATTTTATGAATTCGATTTTGCTGGGAGCAAATGTTATTAATGTATTAGGTCCAACAGATCTGATAGAAAGCTCTGGAAGAGCCATGATATTGTTATCAAACAATACTAAATTATGTATCAAGTCCAACGGATCTGATAGAAAGCTCTGGAAGAGCAACAATACTCAATTATGTATCATTGATACTTGATATTATTCAAAGAACAACATAAAATAATATGCTTAGTTCAAGGGCATTTAAAGTTAATACCATATCAAATCTAGCGGATTTGATGCATCTGATTAAATGCTCTAGAAGAGCCACAATCTTATTACCAGACAGTATTAAATTGTGTATCAATGATACTTTATATCATTCAATCAGAATATAAAGAAATCTATTTAGATCAAAGACATATAACTTAATTATTAATGTCATATTGAGACCATGAATAAAAAGAATGTTAAATATATGTGCGTGATTCAAGCCAGAAGCTAATTATAGAAAAGCTACGTTCTTTATCATCTGAATTATATTGCTGATCAAAAAGGGATTGTATGTGGATATATTCATCCACCAAATAAACCATCTCATTTTAAAGTTGGTTTTGAATCTCTATCATTCAAAGGGATATATGTGGACATATTCATCCGCCAAATGTATCCTTCCATTATTTTATGGTACTGATTGATGCATCTACATGATGGTCATATGTTTGTGTATTATCAAACGTCTCCAGTTGAGATCGACGTTAAATATCCAGTTTTTGCATGTACTTATAACCAAAATGGATCAGCGGAATCACTTATCAAATTTTTCCAGGTAATTACGAGAACTTTATTATTTCAATACAATTACCGATTTCTATATGGAACATTCTATATTACATGTTGATGCATTCATATATGACTCACTACCTATCATCGGTATTTACCATTACAACTTGTAATTGGTCATTGAATTGCTCACATTTTTAAGATATTTGATTGTGTAATATATCGCCTTATTTCATCTCTGGCATGATCTAAGATAAGAATTATATATCATTATGAGATTAATTTTGATTTTGATTAATCTCTATTAGATTATTTAAACTTCTGAGAGTTTATATTTTTACGCACAATCTATATATCATTATATTGATTAATTTCCAAATGGAAAGTTTCTCCAGAAAGAGTAAATGAAAAGTTACTCTTATATAAAATAGAGATACTAGTTCGGTTCTCCATATATAAATGTGTCTCATTTCAATATTTGTATCACTCAAATACGAAAGATAATTGATCATCAGATAATTATCAATTTGTTACTTGCAATTTGTTACTTGATATATTAAAGGTAACAAGATTTTATAAGTTGTCATCTTATAAACCCCGGCCGGGTGATTGTTCTTAAAGAATGATCAGAGTAAATGACAACAAATAAATCATCTGATGCATATCATAAGTTTATGAACCTTTTTGAAAGATATTGTTATCAGGATCCTAATGTAAACAAAACTCGAGTTATAAATAAATCCACTTTCTCTAAATCAACTCTGAAAGAGTTTGATATATATAATGAGACACAAGTCTATGAAATGACTAAATCCATTGAAAATGGAAGAAATCTCAGCAGAGATATAAGTATATTGAAATTGAGAAAATTTCTATACTAGTCTATGAAATGACTAAATCCATTGTAATGGAAGAAATCTCAACAGAGATTCAAGTATATTGAAATTGAGAAAATTTCTATAAATCATATAAGAGAAATGTGGAATCATAAAGAAACAATCATTGATGATGTATTTTTATACACAGTAGCGGTATTGAAATTATAAATGATAATTATGATATTCATAATATCAATGATTATATACAAAAGGCTTGATTGGCCTAAGTGAAAATAAGCAATTCAAGAAGAATTGATTTCATATGCCAAACATAAAGTATTTAGACCAATAGTATTCCAAACACCTGGAGATGTCAAATTAGTTGGATACTAATGGGTCTTTATACGGAAACGTAATGAGAAAAACGAGATCGTGAGATATGGGGCACGACTCGTAATACAAGGTTTCTTACAGAAACTTGGTATTCACTGTTGATGAATACGATTACGTTCCAAATTTTTGATAAAATTGGCTGCCTTTGAAAGGCTTGAAATGCGTCTTCAGAAGTAATAATAATTTATCTATATGATTCACTCAATGCAGATATTTATAATCCCGGAAGGATTTAAAATGCTAGAAGCATGTAAATCGAGATCTCGTAATCTGTATTGGATGAACATATAAAAATCCTTAAATGGATTAAAACAATCTGGGTGGATGTGGTATAACCGTCTCAGTAAATATCTGATAAAATAAGGGTATAATCATTATATTATATACCCAAGTGTCTTCGCAAAGAAATCAGAATTCGAATTTACTATATTCACAACATATGTTGATGATATGAATTTAATTGGAGCTCCTAGAGAGCCCTTGAAAACTCTTGAATTTTTGATAAATGAGTTTAAAAATGAAAGACATAGGAAAGGAAATATGGTCTCGACCTGAAGGTCGAGCATATATCAAATGAAATGTTTGTCCATCTATCAGAATATGTTGAAAAGATTCTGAAAAGATTCCATACGGATATTACTCCATAAAGCAAGTCTTTGATTATACTCCCTCCAAACATTTATGATGTTATTTCATTTCATGAAATAAACATCTGGATACCCCACTTTAGCAATCTAGAAGATTGTTTTAAAATGAACTTTTATCAGGGGGAGTATATCATATGAAGTATATTAATTATATTGGAGCATATGTGCATTGTACTCTTTTTCTTTCCAATCAGGTTTTTTTTTTTTGTCCCATTGGGTTTTCCTGATAAGGTTTTAATGAGACAATTCTCTAAGCACACCCAAAAATCATTTGATCCACTAAATCATCATAAATATTACATTGATTCAATATATCATCGTATAAATGTTATTTTGATAAAAAATATCATTGTAAATATTACTTTGATCTTGCTAATCATCGTATATATATTACCTTGATCCAAAAGATCATCATAAATATTACTTTGATCCGACAGATCAATGAATATCTTTGCTCAGGTTTTTATCCCACTGGGTTTTTCCCTAGCAAAGTATAAATGTGAGAAATATTTTGAAGAAAACATTAACTATTATTATATTTGCATTGTACTCTTTTTCCTTTGATCAGATTTTTTCCCACTGGGTTTTCCTGACAAGGTTTTTAACTAGACAATCAGGGGGAGCAAAGTTCAGAACGAACATATGTGCACTATACTCTTTTTCAATTCCCTTTGATCAGGTTTTATCCCACTGGGTTTTCTTGACAAGGTTTTTAACGAGATAGTTTTGAAAACATCCAGCATCACAAGATCCAGGAGATCATTGTATATATTTTACTTAAGTTTTATCCTATTGAGTTTTTCCCTAGAAAATTAATACATGTGGTATAAATCCAAGGGGGAGTGTTATAATATATGTGGCTTTTTACCACGTGTTAAACACAAATATCTCAACAAATATCACAAACAAATATCACACAAATATCTCTCTATAATATCTTAAACATTTCTACCCATCTTCCCAAAATTCCCACCGCCTATCCACTTGGTTAGAAGTCCACTTAATATGATTTACTTCATGCTTAAGTAAATGATGCAATTGATGATGCAATGGGCAAGTGGCCAAGTGGTCAATTTAATTTGCCTATATATATAACATTCTATTGTAAAGGTTTTGGTTGGTTCAGCTGAGGCTCCAGAAACTCAATACAAAGCAAATACTCTCTCTCGTCTCTCTCTCTCTCTCTCGTTCCCCTCTCTCTCTCTCATCTCTCATTTTATCACTTTATTTATTCTTTATTTCATCTATCATTTACAAAAAAAATGACTGAATTTTTTATTCACCAATCACCATGTTGCTACTTTTGAAATTAAATAATAATTTAATTCAAAGTAATATGATTACAAGTTTTCACTTTTTAATCCAATTGGACTCTAAAGATAGGATAAGAGCAAGGAAGAATTAAAAATAGTCTAATCTTCCTTTGTTAGTTCACCTAATGCACCCTTGTTGCGACTCATAAATCAAGATGAATTTAATATTTTAATTCAATGTACTATTTCACCAAACTTGCCACTCAGGAATCACGATGAATTTAATTAAGTGTACTATTAACATCATTAATAGGGATCAAGATTCTCTCCTTAGTCTTTGTTTTTCCTTATCATTTTCTAGTGTAATTAAAACATCAAGTTGCATGAGAGAAAATAAAGTGATCAAATCTGGACCATGCCTTTTTTATTTTGCTTAGGTGTCATTAGATTATGAAAAGTCAAGGAAAAATAAGGCGAGGATCATGATCCTAGACCCATTAGTCTTATTAAAATCTTCTGTTCAAATGACTGAATTTTCTATCCACCAATCACCATGTTGCTACTTTTCAAATTAAATAATAATTTAATTCAAAGTAATATTAGACATGGAACCTAAGATTAATCGCTAAGAAGGGGTCTAACATGGAACCTGAGATTTTTGTGTTCAAGGATCTCTAGTGGGTTGTTTCTGTTGTCGGTTGTCTGGGTGTTTTGGGGTGTTTTTGTTGTTTCTTTGCTTGTAGCCTTTGTGTTGTGGCTGGCCTGATGCTTTTGTTTGGGGGTGCTCTGTTTTTTGGTCTTCTTGACATTTTATAATATTTAAGTTGTTCAAAAATATATATATATATATATATATATATACAATCTCTCTATTATCAGTTCGAACTGATATAAAATATATCAGTTCCTTGCATGTGGGCCATTGGATTTAAAAGATGCTTTGACAAGTGCATGCAGTCAAGTCAAAGTATTTAAATCTAATGACCCACATACAAGGAACTGATATATCTTTTGTTAGTTCGAACTGATAATAGAAAAATTATATATATATATATATATATATATATATATATATATATTAGACATGATTACATGTTTTACCAACGACAAACGACCACGTCAAAGTAATAATTTAAGTTTTCACCCTTTTTTTCCGTATAAAAACCTGAAGTATATGGCAGCATTTTCACATCCAAAATCTCAATTTCTCCTATTGTAATTGTCTTTCAAGTTTCCATCTTTCAAAAGTATGGCTGATGCAATTGTTTCCGTTGTCTTGGTGCAATTGGCTTCAATCGTCCGTCAACAGATTGAACAAGAAGTGACACTAGTATGTGGTGTCAGCAAAGAAGTAACAAGACTTACTAGCAATTTCCAAGCCATTCAGGCTGTGCTGGTTGATGCAGAGAAAAGGCAAGTGAAGGAGACAAGTGTGAGAGTCTGGTTAGATAAGCTCAAAGATGTATCCTACGATGCTGACAACTTGCTGGATGAGTGGAACACCTCAAAGCTCAAATTGCAAATTCAGAGAGCTGAAAATGCTCTTACTCTTAAGAAGAAGGTATGTTCCTTCTTCCTCTCTCCGTGCTTTTCTTTTAGAAAAGTTGTTTTGCACCATGACACAGCTCTCAGGATAAAAGAATTAAATGAGCGTCTAGATCATATTGCCATAGATAAAGAGAGGTATAACTTTAATACAATTACGAGTGTCGAACAACCTCGAGGAGTAGAAAGCACGTCCTTCATTGATGAGCATACGATATGTGGTCGAGATAAGGAAAAAAATGCATTAATGAACAAGTTGTTGAGTGAGAGTAGCGATGAGCATGAAGGCCTCCATATCATCTCAATTGTAGGGATGGGAGGAATAGGAAAAACAACTCTTGCTCAACTTGCCTTCAATAATAATGAGGTGAAAAACAATTTTGAAAAAAGAATATGGGTTTGTGTCTCAGACCCTTTCAATAAGTTACGGGTTGCCAATGAAATAATTCAAGGTCTAGAAGGTCAAAGCTCTAGTTCTGCCACATTGGAGTTTGTTCTACAAAATATTCATCAATCTATTGCTGGAAACAAATTTCTTCTTGTATTAGATGATGTGTGGACCGAAGACTACAATGATTGGGAACCATTGTACAATTGTCTAAAGAATTGTCTCAATGGAAGTAAAATTGTAGTCACCACACGTAAGGAGACAGTTGCTCTTATGATGAATTCGATTGTAATCCCCATTAAGGAATTGTCTGAAAGTGAGTGCTGGTCATTGTTTAAGCACTTTTCATTTATTGGTAGGTCTGACGATGAGTGTAGAGAACTAGAAAATGTTGGTAAGGAAATTGTCAGCAAGTGCAAGGGATTGCCTCTTGCAGCAAAGACTATGGGAAGTCTCTTGCGCTTTAAAAAAACTAGAAAAGAATGGGAAAATATCTTAAATAGTGGGATGTGGGAACTAGAAGAGTTTGAGAAGGGTATTTTTCCTCCTCTGTTACTAAGTTATAATGATTTACCTCTTATGGTCAAAAGATGTTTCTCATATTGTGTCATATTCCCAAAAGACTATCATTTATATAAAGATGAGTTGATTTGGTTATGGATGGCTCAAGGTTATCTAGGAATGGAACAGAAAAGAGAAATGAAGATGATAGGTGAAAAATATTTTAACATCTTAGCCACACGTTCCTTCTTCCAAGAGTTCGTAAAAGATAATATTGGTGATATTAGAGGATGTAAGATGCATGATATAGTACATGACTTTGGTCAATTTCTCACAAAGAATGAATGTTTTGCAATGAAAGACAACGATTTTAGAGACTCAAGCATTAACTTTTCTGTTGAGAATGCTCGTCATTTAATTTTGATGGTTGACAAAAATAGTTCATTTCCTATCTCCATTTGTAATATCAAAAACTTGCGCAGCCTTTTGTTTCAATTTGAGTCTGGCATGAATTCATTTGATGGAGTCTTGCTAGAGTTGTTGGGTAAAAATACATGCTTAAGGGCGTTAGCATTGGGGGGTACTGCCAAGTTTGATATGATGACTGGTGTGCGTTATTTGTCTCCAATAAAGTTAGAAAGAATTCCAAAAGAGATAAGAAAGCTAATACATTTGAGGTATCTTGACTTGAGTAAAAACCATGCTTTAGAAATGTTACCGGAAGAATTATGTGAACTATGTAATTTGCAAACCTTAAATGTTTTAGGGTGTGTCAATCTTAAGGAACTACCTCAAGGAATGGGGAAGTTAATCAACCTAAGACATTTAGTAAATGAGTACACTAATTCTCTAAGGTACATACCCAAAGGAATTGAGAAGTTAACATGTCTTCAAACATTAAGTGAATTTCGTGTGAGTGGTAGTGATTATTGTGGGAAAGCATGTTCACTTGAATTTTTAAATCAATTTGGTCACCTTGAAGGATCTCTTGGTATAAAAGGTTTGGGAAATGTGACAAATGTGAGTGAGGCTCAGAGAATACAACTTAAAAATAAGAAAAACATTTTTAAATTGGAATTAGGCTTCGGTGGGTCGGATTCGGTCAACAATGAAGCAATTATTGAAACTTTACAACCTCCTCCAAATTTACAAGGGTTAATAATATCTGAGTATGCAGGCAACACGGTGTTACCCAGTTGGATAACGTCATTAACCAATTTGAGATGCATATGGTTGGTTGAATGGATCAACTGTGAGCAACTACCTCCATTAGGAAAAGTGTCATCTCTTGAATCACTTTATATACAGAGAATGAAGAGAGTGAAACGAGTGGGTATTGAAACTTTGGGATTAGAAAGTGATGGCATTACTTTGTCATCTACGTCTTTATCAATTTCTGCTTTTCCCAAATTGAAATCTCTCTCCTTTTTTGAGATGGAGGAATTGGAAGAGTGGGATTTTGGGATTGAAGATGATAATATAACAATCATGCCATGTCTTCGCTTATTGGAAATTAGAGGTTGCCCCAAATTAAAGGTGTTGCCAAAGCAGATTCTTCAGATGGCACCACTGGAAGTTTTGAGCATAAATGGGTGTCCTATTTTAAGGGATCAGTATAGAAAGGGGACAGGAGAGAACTGGTCCGACATCTCTTACATCCCTAATATCCAAATTGATATGGAGTATGTGCAAAGAGGCGGCTGGTGAACTCTCTGGAAGGGATGAGAGTCTGAGACAAACATGTATATATGAACTCCAGGTATTTCTTTGGCTTCCTCTTTTTACTTGATTGTTTTTGTTTTCAACAGTTTGTTATATTTATATGTATCCCCACTGGTCATAAGTAATTGATTAATGTTCAATTTGGTGAATATAATCGATTTACTCATTTTTATCCACTTGTTCCATTACTTGCAGGCTTCTACAAAAACACTTTTGATATCAATTGTTAGAAATTAGTTGGAATTTAGAAAGCTTCGGTGTTCAAGGGGAATCAAATTGTCATGCCAGGATGCATTGAGAAGAAAGGTCAGGAACAATGCTCATTCAATTTATTTTTATACTTCTTAATGTTTGAAATTGTGCATGTTTGTAAATTTCTTGTGTTTCGTTGCATAGGAAAAGAGGCAAGTAAAAGAAACTCAAGGCACTCAAATTTCAAAGCTTGATAGGTGAACAGAACAAAATGCGTCCAAAACAAGAATGAAACAAGAAGATAGCGAATCAGTAATTCCATTCTGACGTGACTGAAAGAGGCAGAGGTTCAATGGGTATGTTTCCATGAAATCAAACGTGAGAGCCCAGAAGAGACTTTGCCTGTTTTGAGGTAGTTCATGCCTACCTGTAGACTTTGCCTCAACAGACGTCGGCTCGGTGATCCATAATTATGAGTTTCTTTGATGAAGAATTACCTGGTAAGGTTATAATATAACACAGTGGAAGTACAGTAGTAATTATCTTTAATTTTTTTAATGCGGAGTATATGTAGACCATGATCCTATTACTTTCTTTGATTTCAGATCTTCATTAAGGAGTATGTCAAAGCTGGTTGATCTTCATTGGAATGTGGTTCACATTTTATCATTGGCAGACCATTGTATTTTCAAGGGGTAAGTAATGCATTAGCTGTTATATTTTCAGATTAATTCCAATCTAAAGATTTTGACAACAATATTTTGGTGGACCAAAATGTCCCGCATTACCTTGAAAAATATATATTCAGTGATGGCATGTCCTTTATAGACATGGCATGTGAATGTGTGAATGTGTGATGATCTTCTACTGGGGGATTCTGCCATTGAAGAATGAGTTGTCAAAACTTTTGATATTATTTTCTTGTATGGCTTGAAGAATCAATGACATATGATGGTGTGTGACTCTAACGTTAAAATATACAAGTAGCTTTGAATATGATATTGAATTTCTGTCATCAAGGTAATCTTGATTACAAGCTATGTTTCGTCTTGCATGTTTAGATAAAATCTAATTTGATTTTATACCATACAGATGATCCATGATATTTCATGCCAAAGATGTAATCATGTGTAATGCACACTTCTTGCCCTTGACAAGTTACACAATCTTCACAATTGGCCTTGTTAATGGTAGACATGATAACATACCATTCCATGTAAGTTTCTCCCTGACCAATGAAGCAATTATTAAAGTTGTACAACCTCCTCCAAATTTACAACTGTTAACAATATCAAAGTACATAGGCAACACAGTGTTACCCAATTGGATAACGTCATTAACCAATTTGAGAAGCATATCTTTGTTTGAATGGATCAACTGTGAGCAACTGCCTCCATTAGGAAAAGTGTCATCTCTTGAATCAATTGTTATTTTGATTGTCCTATGTGCAACTCTGAAATTGAAATGGTGGATCATTAATTTCTGCACTGCAGATGGTCTTCTCAGGTTTGGAGCAGCTGCATTTCTTGGTGGGGTGTGACTTGTTGTGTTAATAAGACTCTGTTGGAGTGGGCTACTGGTTGGTCTTGTTTATGCCCGAGCTTTAGTCAAGAAAGAGCTTGGAAATCCCTTTTCTTTGCAACGGTGTGGACTATTTGGGAGTCCAGAAATCAGGTTGTGTTCAATGACAAAGAAATGGAGGTATCTCAAGCGATTGATATGGTTAGGTTCAGGGTCACTTGGTGGTTCAAGCATATTGGCAGAGGAACCGCGGATTCAGTTACTTCTCTTCTCCTGAACATCAGCGAATGCTGCACTGTGTTGAGTTCTCCAAAATCTGCTAAGGTGGAGACTTGGATGCCTCCAGCAAGAGATGCTTTGAAGATTAATGTTGATGGATCTTCTAAAGGGAATCCGGGGCCTGCAGGTATAGGAGGTGTTATGAGAGATCATAATGGAAAGGTTTTGGGATCATTCTCGAAGCATATTGGTTTTGCGGATTCAAATTCTGCTGAGATTGCTGCGATCCACCAGGTGTGCGTGCTATGTGTAGGCTCTCCAAATCTGGTTGGTAAAGAGATTATCATCATTAGCAATTCCATGGTTGCAGTTTCTTGGGTTAATGGATCGGATTTTGGAAGCTTAAACCATGTAAATTTAATATATGACATTCGTAGTATGCTGCATTTTCTGGGTGGAACTGTGGTTGGCTACAATCAAGGTCTAGTAATAACTTGGCGGATTGTTTGGCTAAGAAAGCGTCGAATAGGGAAGGGGATTTTGTAATATGGGATGCTTTCTGATGTTGTGTTTCTGCTGCTGTTTTTTTAGCCTTTTTGTGCCTTGTGTTGGCTTGTGTTTTCTGGGGTGCCGCTGTTGTGCCTTTTAGGGTTGCCTTTTGTTGGTTTGTGTTAGTTTTTTCTGGTTTTGTTGTGGTGTGGGTTTGTAGGGGCTGTGGGTTTGGTGTTGTGCTTTCCCCTCTTTGGGTTGCTCTGCTTTTGGCATCTTGGCCTTTAATAATACTCTACTATTCAAAAAAAAAAAAAAATAGAGTGAAAAGAGTGGGTATTGAAATTTTGGGATTAGAAAGTGATGGCATTACTTTGTCATCATCGTCTTTATCAGTTTCTGCTTTTCCCAAATTGAAATCTCTGTACTTTTATAGATGGAGGAATGGGAAGAGTGGGATTGAAGATGATAATATAACAATCATGCCATCTCTTCATTTATTGGAAATTAGAGGTTGCCCCAAATTAAAGGTGTTGCCAAAGTAGATTCTTCGGATGGCACCGCTGGAAATTTTGAGCATAAATCGGTGTTCTATTTTAAGAATTGTTATAGAAAGGGGACAGGAGAGAACTGGTCCAACATCTCTCACATCCCTAATATCCAATTTGATGGCCATATGTGCAAAGAGACGGTCGATGCATGAACTCTCTGGGAGGGATGAGACAAACTCCAGGTATTTTCTTTTTACTTGATTGTGATTGTTTTTGTTTTCAACAGTTTGTTATATTTATATGTATCCCTTTGGAAACTGGTCAGAGGTAATTGATTAATGTTCAATTTGATCAATATACTCATTTTTATCCACCTGTTCCATTACTTGCAGGCTTCTAGTATACAGAGAGTTGATGTCAAATTGTAAGAAATCTGGTATTGTCATGCCAGGATGCATTGAGAAGAAAGGTCAGGAACAATGCTCATTCAATTTATTCGTGTGTACTTTCAGTTTTTTTCTTTTTTTGAAATGGCACAATTTATTCATAGAAAAGCCACAAAGGGCAAGGCAAAAAAGCCAAATACAACCAAGCAAACCACCAGGTGATCACCCACCAACCACAAAAGCCAGAAAAGACACACAAAAGCAGCAAGAAGAAACAGAACGAAAAAACAGCCACATCCTAAAAACTGAAGCAAGAAAACAAAACCAAGAACACCACAACAAAAGCAGCCAAAAAATAAACCCCAAGAGAAACCAAATCAAGAAACACCCCATTCTAATCTATCCCCATTTCTTCCCGAAACAGCCTTTGCCAAACCATCCACAAGCGAATTCGAATCCCTTGGCATAAACTTAATGTCAAGATCTTCCCAAGATTGAAAGATTTGCCTTATGTCATATAACAAGTTCAGCAGACTATAGTATCCAAAATCTTCACCCTTAATCCAATTGACCGCCGATTTAGAATCGCTTATGATAGTAATCTCACGCCCAGCCAAAGAAGTTTTCGAAGATATAAGCTGACACGCACGATGCACAGCCATCACTTCAGCTGTGTTCGAATCCGAAATACCAACAAAGAAAGAAAATAAACACAAAACCTTCCTAGTTGAATCTCTGAGAACCCCTCCAATACCGGCATCTCCCGGATTGCCTCTAGCGGAGCCATCGACATTGAAAAAGAGATCATTGTCCATCGGAGGGCACCACTGAACAATGCTCTTCTTTTTGGATGGGACAATATCAACACACCTTTCATTTAAGTCTAACATAAGCAAAGTCAGGTCGATATTCGACCCACAACCATGGCTCTTGAACCACAAAGCAGTTCTAAATTTGATCGAATCCAATGCCACGTTAAAATCCGCTTCTTTTCTTCGAAAGACCACCTCGTTACGAACCTCCCATATGGTCCATATGATAGCAAAGAAAAGAGTGTTCCAAACTCTTTTCCTAGACACCGACGGACACAAACCAAACCAACCATCCATCCAGTCCTTGATTGATGAATTGGAACACCCACTGATCCCCCACCATCCCATACAACACCTCCACAGTTTGTTCGCCCAATCACATAGAAGAAACAAATGATCGATTGATTCAGAAACAAAATCACAAATCGGACAATTAAAATTAATCACCTGAGCAACTCCAAACTTTCTCAAGACCTCTCTCACAAGAACTTCCTTTCATAAGTTGCCAAGTAAAAACCTCAATTTTGGGGGGACAAATCCCTTGCCAAATGAAAGACAAGTGTGAAAAATTCCCAGCATTATTTCCTTCCAAACAACGATGAAAGGAGCTGACTGAAAACAAACCGTTTGGACAAAAAAACCAAGCCAAAGAATCTTTTATATTCCTCCGAACATAAATGCTTTCCAACGCCAACAAAAAACAGTTCCATTGATCAACCTCCCAATTAAATAAGGGTCTTCTAAGCCGAACTTCCCACACCCATCTTGATTCTTTCCACCTACCAAAATCCTTCACCAACCCCTCCTTATTAGAGGCCAATGCATAAATTCTTGGAAAGGCAGCACTTAATGAAGTAGAATCCCATCTGAAATCCTGCCACAACCTAATCCTATTGCTGTTTCCAATAACAGCACTAAAACCTTTGTTAAATAGGTTGAAAGCTTTGTGATTTTCCTCATAAAATCTGCAAACAGCCTTATAGAAAAAAGAAGCAGACTTAACACCTTTGCAATCCCACGTTATTGGATTGATACCAAGATTATACTTGGCACATATCACATTTTTCCACAAAGAAATCTCTTCTCTCCCAAATCCCCAAATCCATTTCACCATAAAACTCAAAATTTTTTCTTTAATCCTCCCTATACCTAAACCACCATTCCGCTTGCTACGACACATAGAATCCCTATCAACAGAGTGAATTTTCTTAGACACAAGTCCTTCATTCCAAAAAAACTTCCTTTGGAACTTTTCAAGGTTCTTTGCCACCGTCATTGGAATTGGAAAAACAGTCATAAAGTAAGAAGGTAAGCTAGAAACTAGAAAGAACAACTTTAATAAGAACAAGCCTTCCAGCTTTTGAAATGAACGATCTTTTCCATGGAGCAAGCCTCTGTTCCACTTTCTTGATAACTGGTTTCCAAAAGATTTCCCTACTAGCGTTTCCACCCAACGGAAGACCAAGATATGTAACCGACAAAGAGGAAGCAGAACACAGAAAAATAGAAGCCCAATCGACCTCACTATGGTCTTTCTTTCCAACTCTCACTAGACAAGACTTGTGAAAATTAATTCTTAAACCGGAAATTAATTCAAAGCATCTCAATATTCTCCTCGCATTAAGAAGATATTCCAACTTGGATTCGAGGAAGAGAACCGTATCATCAGCAAACTGTAAATGAGTGATATGAATTATATCTTCACCAAATCCAACTCCTCTAATCAAATCCAACGATCTAGCATTGAAAAGCATTCCACTCAAAACTTCCACAACCAAGTTAAAAAGGAACGGGGATAATGGATCACCATGTCTGAGACCCCTTTCTATCGGAAATTGGCTAGTTGGACTACCATTCACCAACACAGACATAGAAGGAGAAGCCACACACCAACTCATCCATTCAATCCATTTCGATCCAAAACCCATTGATTCCCTATACTTTTTAATGTTTGAAATTGTGTATGTTTGTATGTTTTCAAGTTTATGTATCGCAAGGAGAGGTAGTAAATTTCTTGTCTTTGTGCTTGGTGTTTCACTGCATAGGAAAGAGGCAAGAAGAAGATGCTCAAGGCACTCAAATTTCAAAGCTTAATAGATGAACATACCAGAATGCGTCCAAAAGAACAATGAAACAAGAAGATAGCGAATCAATAATTTCATTCTGATGTGACTGGAAGCGGCAGAGTTTCAATAGTAGTGAATCAAACGTGAGAGCCCAGAAAGACTTTGCCTCTTTCGAGGTTGTTCACTTGTTCATGCCCACCTGTAGCACTCTAGGTTGTTCATGCATTGAGAACAATGCTCATTCAATTTATTTGTGTACTTTCAGCTGATGTCGTATACTTCTTAAGGTTTTGAAATTAATTGTGCATGTTTCGATACGTAGGAAAGAGGCAAGAAGAAGATGCTCAAGGCACTTTTTCTTGATAGTATGCGTCCAAAAGAAGAGGCAGAGAGGTTCAATAGGTATGCTTCCATGAAATCAAATGCGAGAGCCCAGATGATGCTTTGCCCACCTGTAGCACTCCAAGTCTCCTCCATCAACAGACGCTGGCTTGGTGTTGATCCGTTAATTCTAAGTTGCTTTGATGAAGACTTCCCTGATAGTAGTAATTATCTTTAATTTTTTTAATCTCTGTCTTTGTTCTTGGGTGTCCTTTGCTCCCTGCTTGCTTTTTGGTGTTTGTTTGTTGGCGTTTCTTCTGCACTTGTTTGCAGGTGTTGGCTGGCTCTTGCCGGTTGTAGGCCTTTGGCCTTTTGTTTTTTAATGATATTGGCTGTTCAAAAAAAAAATCTTTAATTTTTTTAATGTACGCAGAATATTACGTTTTTTAGGTACAGTAGTAATTATCTGTTGGCCATGATGCCCATGATCCTATTACTTTCTTTGCTTTCAGATCTTCTGTTAAGAGTATGTCAAAGCTAGTGGATCTTCATTGAAATGTGGTTCATGGCATTTTATCATTGTCAGACCATGTCTTCTGTTGATATATGAATTATGAACCAGTTGGTAATTTGGCCATAGAATCATATCCAATTTTCTGTCCATATTTTGTATCATTTCAAGCATGCTTGTTGATTATCATGCATGATTTAATTTTCTAACAAGTATATTTCTTGTCAGGTGACTTTTGGAAATGTTCTAGTAAGAGAGAGAAGTGCAAGGTGTGCTTCAGAAGAAGGGATTTTCACTGGATGGGAAATCAGAAACAACTTTTCATTGGATTTTCACTATATAATTTCATTCCTATGTGATTGGAAGTGGCAGAGTTTCAATAGTAGCAAATCACTCCAAGACTTTGACTCTTTTGAGGTTCTTCATGCCCACATGTAGCACTCCAAGTCACTTCCCTCAACAGACGCTAGATCAGTGTTAATCTGTTCTAAGTGGCTTTGATGTAGACTTCCCTACAGGTTATAATATAACATAGTAGAAGTACAGTATAAATTATTTATAATTTTCTTAATGCGGAATATACATTGCAGGCCATGATCCTATTACTTTCTTGGCTTTTAGATCTTCAATGGCAAACCATGGTTTTATTCGGTTCACGTCCGATGTGTTGAATGTTGATATACAAACCAGCTGGTAATTGGCCATAGAATCATATCCAATTTTCTATCCATATTTTGTATCATTTCAAGAATGCATGTTTTTTTTTTGAAACTGCAGATTTAACACGTGCATGTTGATTATCATGATTTAATGTTACACGGGTAGATATTTGATTTGATAAGCTAAAGCGTATATTTGTTGTCAAAGTGGCTTTGGTAATTTGGGGCATGCAAGAGAGAGAAGAGTGAGGTGTGCATCAGAAGAAGGGATTTTCAGAAAAATATTTTGGTTAAAATCCAATTCTGTATCATTCAACGGGCAAGCAATGCATTGATTATGACTGATGAAGTAGATAAAAAAGAAAGATCATGTAATTCCATCAGATATGTATGCTGATCTTATTGCTTTTTTTGCTTTCAGACTCTCCCTTTACAATTAACAAGCATTAGATGTTATATTTTCAGATTAATGCCAATCAAATGATCCTCACAATGATATTTTGGTGGACTTAAATGTCTTTTGTATTACCTTGAAAAATCAATATTCAGCGATGGCATGCATGTGCTTTTAAAGAAGTTAAGTGGCTGTAAATATCCTATCTACTACATGATTTTCTGTCTCAACGCATATCATTGGACATTAATTTTAAGGTAAAGATCAAGATGCATTGTTAAATGATGGATTGATGGCTGACATTAATTTAATTTTCTATCATCAGGTATTTCTTGATTACTTAATTTTTGACAACCTATGTTTCGTCCCAAATGTTAAGTTAATTAAAAACTAATTTGTTATACCATATATATATATATATATATATATATATATATATATTTGAACAGCTGAATTTATTAAGGAGGCCAAAAAGCCAACCAAGCACAACCAGAGAAAACAGGGGGCACAAACCACCCCCTGCCAAGCAGCAGCACCAGCTAAACACACGCCCAAAACAGAGAGAACAACCAAGAGCAAAACCCAGAAAAAAAACAAAGCAAACAGCCCCTAACAAAGAAGACAGCCAAACGAAACAAGAACAGCAGCAAACAAAACCCAAGAGACAGGGAAAGAAAGAAAAGGAAAACCAATCAGTCCACCTCCCACATAAAGCAATCCCCCTCCTGTTATACCATATAGTTGATCCTTGCTATTTTATGCTAAAGATCTGATCATATGTAATGCACATTTCTTGCTCTTAGTGCCACTGCTGGTCCTACTACAATTGGCCCTGTGAATTGAAAACCATTTCATGTTGAGTTCATGATATGAGTTCATTATATGAGTTCATTATGCCCTTTTAAGGCTGGGGTTTTAGTGGTTTATGGCAACCGGAGAAAATGAAGATTTTACATTAACACCTTTCTCTTGATCAGAATGTTTGACATCACTAAAGTTAATAGGTAATAGGTTGTCTTTGTTTTGTCCATGTTTAATCTCCATATTTGTAGTTAATTTATTTTGTATCAAAAATATTTTATTTTTAATGCAGTGTAAGTGGGTAAAATCTTTGGTTGGAATGCAATTCTGCATCTTTTGAAAAGCAAGACAACATTTGACTAGGTTAGTCCTTTTTTTTTTTTTTTTGAAAGATTAACATTTATTGCATAATCAAAATGACGATACAGACAGCAGCAAAATTGCCAAAAAAGAGCACAGCCAAACAGACCACAAACCACACGCAACAAAATCCCCCCAAGCAAAACTAAAAAAACACAGAAAGCCCACACCAGACAAAAAAAAAAACCACTAAAGATAACAGCAAAACAAAACAAACAGGTAAACTATCAGCCATCAACAAACAGGTAAACTATCAGCCATCCATGCTCCATTCCTCCAAATTTGAAGCATCTGCAGAACCCCTCTTTGCTAAGCTATCCGCGAACGAGTTAGTTGCTCTGGAACTGAACACAATAGACACCTTCGGCAAAGCTTTCAAACAATTACGAATGTTTAAAATAGCATCAAAATTTTCAAAATTGCCGATCCCCTCACCATGAACCCATGAAACCGCCACCTTCGAATCGCTAACCACAACTATCTCCTTATCAAAGAGATCCAACCTAGACTCACACATCCTACACGCTTTCAAAATAGCCAAAATTTCTGCCGAATTGGATCTTTGAACACCAATATGGTAAGAAAAAATACACAGTACCTTCCCATTCGAATTCCTCAAGACACCGCCAATGCCAGCTGGGCCAGGACACCCTTTAGCAGCCCCATCAACATTAAACTTGAGAATACCTACTGCAGGCGGAGTCCATTCTTTGTCAACAATAGATTTCCTCTTTAGGCTTTCCTTACAGCAAACTGATACATTTAAAAGTATAGAATTTATAGGTTCCAAGGATCCCCTCCCATGATGTTTAAACCACCAACCAACCCTAAATCTAACCATATCTGTTGCGATCTGCAGGTCAGCCTCCTTTCCTTCGAAAACGAACTTATTTCGACACTCCCATATGGTCCAAACAATAGCAAAAAACAGGGTACACCATGCTCTACTGCTTCGACTTGAAGGACACATCTCACTCCAGTTCATAAACCAACCAGAAATTGACCTACTAACATAAGAGTTCACCCCCCACCAACCCATACATGATGACCACAACTTCCACGCCCAAGAACATAACAGAAACAAGTGGTCAACAGATTCTACTTCAACTTTACACAGTGAGCACAAAAGACACTCATTAGGATTAAAACCAAAAGAATACTGTTATAGGTAAAAATAGTCGTGATAGACACGTCGTCACCATGGAAGGCCAGGTCAGCAGAGGTCAAGATAAGTCAACTTATGGAGTAGGAACCTTCACGATAACTTACTCGGAAAAGAGGATAAGTAGTCCGACCACAAACAAAGACGATCAGCTTGAACAGCAGATCGGATTCGGGCACACTCGGGCACACTCGGGCATACTCGCTCGGGAAACAATAAAACAGTCGCCAACACTTGCAATTAACAGCCAGCAGATCCACGATAAGCAACGATGTGGACCATAAGAGGTAAAAAAGGAAACAAGCAGTTCTCCCGTGAATAAAGGAGAGAGAATCCCACTCAGAATTGGATACAGCCGAAAAAGGGAAGCACAATCTAAATAGGACTAGGAAACCGCTTGAGACTTGGGGGCCACAACACTAAACCCTAGCGGTCATCTTAAAACCCTAGATACAACATGTATAAATACCCCCTCTATTCATAGACAGGGGTACGCGAGAAGTAGAACAGGAGAGAGAGAGGGTCGTATTGAAAAGCTTGTAATCATTCTTTATCATTCTTCATCTTGTAATCGTGATTCATAGTGGATTTGGCTTTGTTGCTAGAGGCAACGATCCCGTGGATGTTTCTCCGATCTATTGGAGTTTTACCACGTAAATCACCTGTTATTTCTTTACAATCTTTGACCATACTCAAATATAAACTGCAGTAATTCAAAAACGAATCATTGACTTGGTGATCACCAAAAATCACCGTCAACAATTGGCGCTAGAAGGAGGGGAACCCAAAAATTTGTGACAACAATGGCTGGCGACGGAGATGGTAGCGATTCCAGGTACAGTCAGGGCATGCCAAGTAACGAATTGGAAGATGACACCGCGCTCAATACGGCTGATGCAACTTTGACGACGGCAGACCAGTCAGCTGCCCTGGCTGGTATTCAATGTTTACCTACAGCTAATGAAGAAATCGCGCAACGACTCCGTGCTTCTCTACAACAACTCATATCAGACGCAGCAAGGCAGGGAATTGATCTCTCTGTTACGGAAGGTTTGATGTCACCTCATGAACTGTCCGCCCCAAGCCAGCAGACAGTAAGGCTGCGTTCCGCAGTGGTGATACCAACCCCTGATGCACCCCCAAAGGCGAGACAAGATCCTACAGGCAGACCAGAGATGCTATCTGAAAGAGTGGCCAGGAGAAGTAGGGAGCACAGAGAGGGGAATGATTCCGACAAAGAGTACGATCAAGATCGGGTAGCCGGAGATCGAGACCGCCCCAGGAGGCGTGGCCACCGGAGAGACCGGTCATCCTCGGAAGAAAGTGAGCAGAACCATCATCGCAAGCGCCAAAGGGGCACAGTCCGACTGCATGGCCTAAACTGAGATCATAGAGAATTGAATCCCGAGGAGAGGGGCCAAAAACTGACCATAAGCCAGAACTTCAATGCGTTAGGAGAGCCTGAAGGGGACAGAGACATACTTATACAGAGCCTCACCCGGGAAGTTCAAAATAATCGTCGGCAAATGGATGCTTTGGTCAGGCGGTATGGGTGTAATGAGCTGTCAGATGATGAATCCGGAAGCCCTTTTACCAATGGGGTCTTGAGGATGCCTTTCCCAGAAAGATTCAGAATGCCCCACATCGAGCTGTTCAAGAAGGACACCGACCCAAAGGAACACGTCCGGAGGTATAGGAGCGCTATGGCGCAATATGTCCATAATGATGCACTACTATGTTTGAATTTTCCTCAAACTCTTGGGGATCTAGGCTCCCGGTGGTTTGGAAGATTGCCAGCAGCAAGCAGAAGTAACTTCGGCGAACTGAGCAAGGCTTTCTCAAGGCAGTTCCTCGGGAATGTACACAGGAAAAAGTCAGTGGCTCATTTATCCCAACTCAAACAGGGAAAAGACGAGTCGCTAAAGAAATATCTAGGGAGGTTCGGTTAGGAAGTGTCCGAGATCGGAAGTGCAAACGACGAAGCCATAATTGCCGCGTTCATTAACAACCTTCAGAATGGCCAATTGTCCTTTGACCTCAGAAGAGCCCGACTAACCAGCTATGCCGATATGATGGACATGGCAGGGGGTTACGCCTTGGCCGAAGAAGAGGAAATTGCCACAGGAGGTTACTTCGTACATGGCGGTCGCCCAGAGGGGTCCAAAACCAAGGA
The DNA here is from genome assembly GCA_030490815.1 of Acer saccharum. Taxonomy (NCBI): domain Eukaryota; kingdom Viridiplantae; phylum Streptophyta; class Magnoliopsida; order Sapindales; family Sapindaceae; genus Acer; species Acer saccharum. The sequence continues at coordinate 16,474,489 of CM059866.1, read as the reverse complement.
CCAGACCAAGATGCCCGATACCAAAGGTGACAAGCAGAAGAATAAAGCGCGGGATGGTCGGGATGGACGACGAGCATACGACCCAAAAACCGATCAACCACGGCAGAGGTTCCAGGGCCGATACACAAATTATACCCCGTTGAAGAAAGATCAAGAAGAAGTCCTGGCAATCCTAGAAGAGAAGAACATGTCCAAAGAACCACCTAAGCAGTCGACATATGCTCGGAGGGACACCACCAAATATTGCCGTTTCCACAAAGAGAATGGGCACGAGACATCCAAGTGTTTCCAGCTAAGGGACCACATCGAGACTCTCATTAGGGAAGGGCATTTGAAGGACATTGTTTTCAAAAAGACGGACAGGGCAGATGGACAGAAAGATAGCCGACAGGACGGACGGGCAAGAAAACTTAGTCCCAAGAAAGCCGAGGATGAAGGGGCAATCAACACCATCTTCGGAGGTCCAGCAACGGGCAAGAGTAACAGGGAAAGAACCCAGGAGATTCGGGAGGCCATGGAGGCACGGAGAGACCTGGACGTCAACTCTATTGAGCCCGACCCGAAAAGAATCAAGGAGGGTTGGGACCCAATCGTGTTCACAGAGGCCGACTCACACGGAGTGGATGTTAGGCCAAATGACGCGCTAGTGGTCAGCGCTCGGATCGGCCATAGAGAAGTTCATCGAATTCTGATCGACAATGGGAGTTCGGCAGACATTCTTAGTGCAGAAGTATATGACCAGCTGAGGCTAGACAGGAAAGACCTACGGCCTTTTCCCACACCCCTTAGAGGATTTGGAGGGGTCGAAGTAAGGTCACTCGGCACGGTTAAGCTACCCGTGAAGATCGGAAAAGCCCCTTGCCAGAAAACAGTGCTGCTCGACTTTGTGGTGGTAGATACGGAAAACTGGCCGTATAATGCTTTACTGGGCCGACTATTTTTGAATAAAGCCAAGGCGGTGACAGCAACTTATGCCCTCATAATGAAATTCCCGACCGAATATGGTGTGGGAGTGGTTAAAGGGTCACAAGAGATGGCCCGAAGAGCAAACTTATCAGTGTATAAAGATAGGGAGGTACGCCAGGTATACATGGTAACGGTCCAGCAAAAGGATAGAGAACCTGAAGAACAGGCAGAAGTGCCGAAAGATTTTGAGTTGGATCCCAGAGAAGGACCGGAGGATAGGGAAGACGAGCCGACTCAAGAGGTGGCACTAGACCCAGAAGATCCGGGTAGGACAGTGAAGGTAGGGGCAAGTTTGAGCGTACATGTCAAAACCATACTTATTGCGCTGCTAAGAAACTACAAGGATGTTTTCGCTTGGAGTCATGAAGATATGCTGGGGGTAGACCCGAAGGTGATTTCACATCATCTTTCCACTAACCCCGAGTTCCGACCCGTGGTACAGAAAAGAAGACTATTCAATCCAGAAAGAAGCGTCGCAATCAAGAAGGAAGTAGAAAAGCTACTTTCCGCGGGGTCGATAAGGGAAGTCAAGTATCCGGAGTGGGTGGCCAATGTGGTGTTGGTCAAGAAAAAGAACAAGCAATGGAGGATGTGTGTAGACTTTACAGACTTGAACAAAGCTTGCCCAAAAGATAGTTTCCCACTACCGAGGATCGACCAGTTGGTAGATACGACAGCAGGACATGAATTGTTGAGCTTCATGGACGCCTACTCGGGATACAATCAGATCCGGATGAATAAGGCAGATGAGGAAAAGACGTCGTTTACCACGGACCAGGGCTTATATTGCTACAAAGTGATGCCATTCGGATTGAAAAACGCCGGGGCAACATACCAGAGGCTGGTAAACAGGATGTTTGCTCGGCAGATTGGAAAAAATATGGAGGTTTATGTGGATGATATGTTGACTAAGAGCACTACTGCAGAAAAACACACTGAGGATTTGAAAGAAACCTTTGACGTCCTGAGAAAGTATCAGATGAAGCTCAACCCAAGCAAGTGTGTGTTCGGGGTACCTTCGGGAAGGTTTCTAGGTTTTCAGGTGCACCAGAGGGGAATCGAAGTAAATCCTGAGAAGATCAAAGCATTAGAAGGAATGGCTTCACCCAGGACACTAAAAGATGTGCAGAGGCTAACGGGATGCCTCGCGTCACTCAACCGGTTTATAGCCAAGTCAACAGACAAATGCGCCCCATTCTTTAAAGCAATAAAAAAGGGGAAAGGGCTCGAATGGAGTACAGAGTGTGAAGAAGCCTTTCAAAAATTAAAAGAGTATCTGGGGAGAGCACCAATCCTTTCAAAACCGGTGGTGGAAGAAACATTATACTTATACCTCTCAGTCACCGAAGTGGCGACGAGTTCGGTGTTGATCCGACTGGAGGAAGGAATACAAAAGCCAGTGTACTATACAAGCAAAGCGTTGTTAGCGGCGGAAACCAGATACTCGCCGGCAGAAAAAATAGCGTTAGCTCTGATCACATCGGCCAGGAAGCTGAGGCCATATTTCCAAGCACATACAATAGAGGTATATACAGACTGCCCGCTGAAACTCATTCTTCAAAAGCCAGAGGTGTCAGGAAGGCTGACCAAATGGGCGGTAGAGCTCAGCGAATATGATATCAGATACACACCAAAAGCGGCCATCAAAGGGCAGGCAGTATCCGACTTTATAGCAGAATTCACCGAGCCAGACGCCGAGGTAAGGAGGGCAATGGAAGATGAACAGACTACTAAATTCCAATGGAAATTACATGTAGATGGGTCATTGAACACACATGGCAGCGGGGCAGGAATAGTCATAACGACCCCCGAGGGGGATACTGTAGAATGTGCCATGAGGTTCGATTTCAAGGCAACCAACAATCAAGCAAAATATGAAGCCTTGCTGGCCGGTCTGAGGGTCTGCATAGCATTAGGGGCAGATGAGCTGGAAGTTTACAGTGATTCACAGGTAGTGGTCCATCAGGTACTGGATGAATACCAGGCCAGGGAAGAGCACATGATAGCTTATTTGGACATTGCAAAAAAACTACTTAAAAAGTTCAAAGCATACAGAATCTCTCAGATCCCTCGGGAAGAGAACGAAAAAGCAGATGCTTTGTCCAAACTAGCTTCAGCCACCACAAGCATCAGATCCAAAGCAATACCAGTGGCACACCTGACTAAACCAAGTACAGCGGAACCCGAGGAAATCATAATAGCAGAGATCCGACCTAGCCCGGGCGACTGGACATACCAACTCAGAAAGTACTTGGAGGAGAACATACTACCGAAGGATGCTGTGGAAGCTAAACGCATCAGATACAGGTCAGCCCGGTACACGATTCTGAGAGGAGAATTATATAGGAGAGGATTCTCAAAAGTGCTGCAGAGATGCATTTCCGGTGAAAAGACTGGAGAGATCCTGAGAAGTATCCACAGTGGAGTATGTGGGAACCACACTGGGGGTAAAAGCTTAGCACACAAGATACTCCGGCAAGGATTCTACTGGCCGACTCTGTTCGTGGAAGCGCAGCAATTCGCAGAGAGTTGCGAAACATGCCAAAGAGTAGCAAATGACATTCGGCGACCCCCAGAGTTGCTCAGAAGCTTAACCTCGCCTTGGCCCTTTGCCATGTGGGGACTCGACCTGATAGGACCAATGCCCACAGGAACGAAGGGAGGAGCAAAGCATGCGATTGTGGCAGTGGATTATTTTACCAAATGGGCAGAGGCAGAAGCACTTGTACACATCACCGAGGCAAACACCACCAGCTTCGTTAAAAAGAATATAATATATCGGTTTGGGATCCCGAGCATCATCATAATAGACAATGGGACTCAATTCGATAATAAGAAGTTCAGAGAAATGTGTGAAGAGTTCAAAATCGCAAACTACTATGCATCGCCTGCTCATCCTCAAACCAATGGCCAAACGGAGGCCATGAATAAAGTGATCAAGCACACATTGAAAGCAAAGCTAGAGGCAAAGAAAGGTGGCTGGGCAGACAAACTGCCTGAGGTGCTATGGGCATACCGAACAACTGTGAGGTCTTCCACAGGGGAAACTCCTTTCGCGCTGGCATTCGGGACAGAAGCTGTTATCCCAGCAGAAACTACTTTTACATCCCCCAGGGTCCAGTTATACAGTCCCGAGCACAATATAGACATACTGCAGCAGAACCTAGACGAGCTTGAAGAGATCAGAGACGCAGCACAAGTAAGAAATTCCGCATACCAGCAAAGGGCCGCTAGGTACTACAACTCTCATGTTCGGGAGCGGAGATTCCAACTCGGGGATCTAGTGCTGAGGAGAGTATCCCCAAATACCAAGGATAAATCATCAGGATCCCTCGCCGACAAATGGGAAGGGCCATATATCATCAAGAGAATCGTAGGGCACGGGGCCTACATGATAGCCCGACCAGAAGGTAGCCTGGTACCCCGACCATGCAACGCACAATATCTGAAGATCTTCTATCCCTAAAAGAATCCGGTTCTGGTTCTACAGTTTATTTATTCTGCTTTAGCTCGGTTTTTAGTTTCTGCGTTGAAATTTCAGATTTATTTATTAATTTCATGTTCATGATCATCTAATAAAGTTCAGTTGCTAATACGATGTGGCGGAATCAATAAAATCCATGAGCAATATTTCAATGGCGGCCTGTAAGGTTGATAATTAGTTGCCGGCTTTTAAGAGTTTCGGACATTATCGGTCTACGAAGGTATTCAAAGACCTCTTATCTCTTACAAGGCTAGGCACACACTCACACATATCATTCTTGTGTGTCCCTTCATGATTTTATTTCATTTACATTTCACTTTCACACACTTGGCAAAATATGCTCATGCATTCACATTTAGTTAATAAACTTTGTGTTTTGCATTTTCTAGGACTATGTCTGGAAACTAGCATATGTGTGTGTATTTGTGCTTGTATGTTTCCGTATTTTATGTTTAGGACTTGAACATGTTCTTATTCAATGCCTTATTGAGTTCCGGTCGTTTCGGTTACTCATTCATAAGGTTTCGAGTCCAAACGTGTTGACTATGCCACTTTACGTTCTCTTACGTTGTGTTGACTTCATCGATGATTTCCGAGATGATTTCTCAACCATTTTTCAAAGTTGTATAGTTGTTATCATGTGTGAGGGAGTCACGGTTTGTAATCCGAAAACGGATTCGAAATCGGAGGTCGGATGCTCAAGATATGGGCTGAAGATCCGAAGGAGCGCGCGAGGGCGTAAGTGGCCAAGAGGCCACATGTGACCCACCCCGTGGATGGAGCCGTGGGCCCCACGGCCAGAGGGGCTCTCTGCCCCCGTGTGGCCCACGCGCCCCCCACGGGGCTGGGCTGAGGTGGCCATCTTTTATTGGCCAAAAATTGCCTCCTCTCTCCTCTTTTTAAAACCCCTCCATTCCCTCCATTTGGTTTTAAGAAGAAAAAGTTAGAATTCCCGTCAGAATTTTTCTCCCAAATTTTCCCAACTTCCAAACACCATAACTTTCTCATACGAAGTCGGATTTGAGTGATTCAAGTTGGAGAACATTCGTAATCGAGTCCTCTACCTTTTCCAAGTGATTTGGCAGCTGTTTGATCGACTTTTCTGGTGGTTGCACACAGAAAACCGAACCAGCTCGAAAATCCAAGGTAGTGTTCATATCTTTGGGATTTCTTCTTTTATAACCTTCAATTTGCTTGGGGTTTCTTCTTCTATATGTATGTTTATGTATTATGAATGCTATAGAGAAAGATAGCTTCATAATCAATCTTAATCAAAAGTCTAATTAGAGACATATGTGAACTAGTTTCTTAGATTCTAGGTTTTTCACATGTTTGAGAGTTGTATTGTGATTAGATTGATATCTAGGATTATTTGTGGATTGATTGATGTATTTTATGATTAATAATCCTCACATGTGCTTAGATCCTCTTATTGAACAAATCTAAGATTAGCACATTTGATTTTGTATTTAGAGCTAATTAGGATTTAATTGATTATTCATTATATCCTTGCTCTAAATACTTGCTAGAATATTCATTGTATACATTTTGTGATTCTAGCATTTTGTTGTTGTTTGTGTTCTAAAGTCTTGATTATGTGCTTAATGAACATGCTTTGTTTTCAAGCTTTAGAAACATGAATAGAATCTAGGCTTGGCATGTTTTAGGTGTTTTGCATGCTCTAGATTTTTGTTCATGTTTAAGATCTAGACTACTTTGTTTTGTGAACTTTGTTGCCTATGTCTAGATCTTCATGAAGTGTACCTTATCCATACATTTCATATGCTCATGCATCATTTTGTATGGTGTCATGTTTTGGATCATAAACTAGAAAAATGTACATTGTGTGCTCATTGATTATTTCTAGTTTCCATAGGATGTATTGATCATATATTCTATGTTGCATGTGTTTGCATCATTTGCATCACTTAGATCATTGCCTTGTAAAAGGTGGAAGTCTCTTGCAAAGTGAGTGAAGCTTTGTGGAAAGAGCAAGGAAGCCTTGACTAGGACATGTGGTCCGGATAGTCAAGCAAGGAAGTCTTGTCTAGGGTCGGGAGGATCCGGATAGGCAAGCAAGAAATCTTCCTAGAGACGTGAGCGTCTTGGATAGGAAGTTGCTTCCTAGAGGTGTAGGACACATCTCGGATAGGAAGTAGGCTAGGTGGTTCACTAGGCCCGAGGGTAGACTAGGAGTTGATAGCTTGAGCGGATATCATGAGTTGGTAGCTTGAGTGTGTAAGTCCTTTTCGTCATAGTGGATTGCTTTACCGGTGGTTGTGGATTCAACCCGTGGATGTTTCCTCTTCGGAGGTTTACCACGTAAAAATCAATGTGTCAAATGTCTCTATCTCTATCTCTTTATATTTGTATGTATGATCTATATAACTTGTTTAAGCTCTTCATTTCCTCACATCCTTGTATACAAGTTATTGATAAAGAAAGAGTTGCGCACATTGTTGGTTGAATCTACATTTGTTTCTTGTATCTTGTAAGTGCTTGAACATTGTATCTTGTGATTCTATATCAAGTTGTAAAGCTTAACTTGGTGAGTTTGCATTGTAATATTCAAAGTACAACTTGTGGAATTTAAATTTGCTCATTATTGAATATACTTGTAAAAGAGATACATTGTTCATTGATATATGTTTTGTAGACTAAGGGTGGTGAATCGAGCATACTTGTGATAATTGTTTTCTCATAACAATCATGTTTAAGGTTAATATGTATGCTCACCGAGGTTTTGACATAAGTCACGAAAAAGTTTTTAAAACTAGTGCGTCAACCTATTCACCCCCCCTCTAGGTTGTTTAGTATAACTTTGTAGGTATTTTCACGGCCACTCAAGGCGACCGAATAAACGCCGAAAAAAGTCGAGCGCTATAAGGCCGCGAAAGAGCGGACGAGTGGTGCTCGAAGGGCGGAAAAGCTGTAGTAGCATGCCCGCCTAGTTAAGGCGATGCAAACGCGTCCCTTAGCAAAAAGGAAAAACCGAGGCACCAGGATAACTGGGAAAATGCTCGGAGCGCCGCTAGAAAGACTAGTGAGATGCGCAGTCGTGTTGGCCGGTACAAAGTACCCCAACGATTCGACAAACCCTTGCGCAGATAAAACCAGGAGACGTCCTAGGTGACTTGTGCAAGGACCTCAACATATGGTCGCGGCGAGCCCCGACGTAACGTGGAGGTTAAACAACCCCAAAAAATCAAAGGGTGTAAGCCAGTTACATAAGATACTCGGTAAAAAATTAGTTACCAGTTAAATAAGATACTCGGTCTAAATTGATAAGCCAGTTACATAAGATACTCGGCAAAAAATTAGTTACCAGTTAAATAAGATACTCGGTCTAAATTGGTAAGCCAGTTACATAAGATACTCGGCAAAAATTAGTTAAACGGTTAAATAAGAAACTTAGTCTGACCGGGTAAAAAGCCAGTTACATAAGATACTCGGCTGAAATTAATGGCCCGCCACAAGGCACTCGATCAAAGCATAACTAAAGATGCCCGAGGGATCCATAAATTCAAAGATGGTTAGTACAGGCAGACGGTCGTCCCACTTAGGCATACAGTAAAATCAGTAAGAATGTAAGAGTAAAATTTGTTCTTATATTCTTATTGTGTATAGAAAGATATACAAGTACAATGTATGATATATATATGAAAGATATACAAGTATAGTTACAAAAAGGCTTGTTACAAAAAGGCTTGAAAATCAAGAGGAAGGCGCCGGGGGTGGTGAGCTGCTTCTGCCAACGTCAGGGTCAGGCTCCATCACGTACTCGCTCAGAAGACTGTCGTCCGAAGGCCACACGATCACATCTTCTTCGTCATCCATCCAGTGACTGTAGTTGGTACCAGGAACGGGCCCCAAGTCGGGTATCTCATTGTTAAAACCCACCCTTTCACTGGCGTAAAAAGTAGAGAACGACTCGGCGGTTGGAACCTCAAGGTGCATGGGATGTGGCGTTTTTCCTTTACTTCTACAATACGCCCGCCACTCCTTCATCTGGATCCGGAGAGACTCCAAGGATGTGTCCACATGCTTCCTAATTGAGAGGCTCCAGTTGGCCCGGGCCCGATCAGTCGCCCTATTCTTTTGCTTAAAAAATTCACCGGCCGAGACCATTCCCCTCTGGAACTCCCGAAGAAGCAGAGCATCATAGGCAGGAGATCTCTTAAAACGGTCAACGCTTTGTAGCTCCATTTCCAGCCTAGCTCCCTTCGATAGTTCCTTGGCCGTCAGGGCTTGACACTCCAAGTCGTCGATTCGACGTTCATAAGCAGACTTGGCATCTTCGGCGTTCTGTTCGGCTCGAAGCAAGGCTTCCCGGGTGGATGACAGTTGATCCTGCAGAGTCCTGACCTCCTCCGCAGCAGAAGATGCCCGTTGCTCGGCTTCCATTTGCCGTGCTAAGCACTGATTTATGAGCATCTCACTCGACCTGGCCTCCTCCTGACGAGCTAACTCAGCCCGAGAGCAATGATCTTCACTCACCTTCAATTGGGCTTCTAGCCTTCTTATTTTCTCCGCTTGGGCTTCGCCAGCTTGGCAAGCCCCAGACATCTCGGCCACCATCTGCAACAAGCAAACAACAAATCAACAACAAATAGAAATAAGAAAAGGAAGAATGCGAAATGACGCATATGAGCGAAAGTGTCACTCACGTAGGAAGCGCTGTTAAAAAAATTGCGGAGTCGGTCAGACACAGTCCCGGTCCTGAAATGACTCCAGTGATCCTCCCCAATATAGGCTCGGCCTGAAGCCATGGCCCTGAAAATTGTCTCGGGGGTGGGATCATCGATTTGGGGAGAGGAGCCCATATCACCCACATCGCCTTCGGGGAGTTCGGCGGATGGGGCCGCCCGAGGAAGACCGGTTGAGCCACCAGCACTCTCTCTGACCTGCTCCCGCGGAGGGGTCACGCTCGCATCACCCTCCCCCTCGTCCTCCGAAGAGGAATTAACATACGCGACTACTCGGGGAATCTTGGGGAAAGGGCGACCAGAAGAAAACGAAGCTTTCCTTTTCCCAGTCTGCCCAGCTTCAGTGTTGCTGTCCCCAGGAGTAGAAATCGGATCAGCAGAGGCAGGAATCTCCGAGGAAGAACGATTCGGTTCAACTGAAGTCGGAAACTCCGGAGCTACCGCACCTGAAGGCCCCCCAACTGCTTCAAAAGGGACGTTTGGCATATCAGCAGCAGAGTGGGGAGAACCAGATCCGCCGGGGAGATTCGTCTGCTCGGGTTCAGGGAGATCCCCTACTTTCTCTTTCCCCTTGGAGGAAGGACCTACGGGATTGCCCGAATCAGCAGAGGTCCTACTTACTCCAAAGTTCCCCGAGGCGCCCTCGGCTCCCGCCGAACACACGGTCGGTTCTTGATCATGAGCCTCCTCGGGCACGTAATCGGGTACTCCCTCTTCATCATCTCCCTCGGGAAGGTTCTCGGGAGTACCCTCATCAGATTCGTCTTCGGGAGGGGCTATCCCAGCATCTCGCTGGCGAAGGACTGCCTTTCGACTCGCCTCCACGATGCCTTTCATCCGGCGTGCCTGAGCATCGCTGATTATATCTACATCAAACACTAAAAAAAAAAAAAAAAAAAAAAAAAAAAAAAAAGGGAGTCCGAGTCAGCAAACAAACTTGGAAGTCAGGTTGCAAATGAAAAATGCATACAAGAAGTAAACTCACGGCGTCTGCGGCACGCAGAAATCTGAGGGAAGAGATGGGCCTTAATCATTTTCCCCTCTCTGTAGAGATAGGGTTTCCCCCTTTTCTCTAGGGGGCGGACTGCTGCCCGAGCCAAAGTCTTCAGCTCCTCATCAGTAAAAGCTGAAGTCAGATGGTTCCACTGCGGCGTGCAGAAGTACCGAGGAACCCGGCAAGTCATCTGAGTGCCGTCCAAGTCGAAACTGATTGACTGGCCCCAGTCTTTGCCCACGAAGAACCAGCTGTTCTTCCAAAACTTGTTTGAGGTCGGGAAGCCCCAAACGAACCCTTTCATCTTTTCGTCAGTAGTCGGTTCGACACTACCCTTGACCACGACGTCTTTTGGAATCCAGAACTCGGGCTGGTTCGACTGGAGAAAATAAATCCCGGTCTTCCCCACTAGCCTCAGCGAATAAAAATGCCGAACCTCGCGAGGGGTGGGAGGTGGCCGCTTCATTCTATGCCACATGTGCCACATGCACATCAGGATGCGATAACTGTTCGGCGTTAGCTGTGCCGGAGCGAGTCGGGCTTCAGCCAAGAACCAAGTAATGAAAGGCTGAAGAGGAAGAGTGACGCCGCAGGTGAGCATGGACCCGTAAATTGCTACGTGGCCAGGGGGTGGGTTCCATGCAGCCCGACCTTCGGCTGGAATCAGCGAAATCTCATTGCTGTCCAGATCGAACCGCCGCATATATCGCATTATCTCGTCAGGGCCGACCACGTTCGGCTCAACATCATAGACGTAAATACGCTCGGGGGAGAAGGGAATGCGAGCGGCCCTGTGCTCCTCTTCAATATCATCTTCAATAATCCTTTGGGCCGCCACTCGGCTTTCCCGAGAATGCGAGTCTTTGTAAACTTTGCGAGTGGTCATCCTCTTTCCTGGTCTTCTGCTCGGGCGAATATCAGTACAAGCAGAAGAATCCGACCAAGCTTCAGGTTGGTATGAGTAAGGTGGTGATGAACTGGCAGAAGCAGAAGGGATCTCTGAAGCAGGAGGAACCTCAGAAGTTGCAGGCCTTTCCGGAAAAAGTCCAGAAATATCAACGTCGGTATAGCGCGGCTGATCGAAACGAGGCTCGTCTAATAACCTGTGAACAACCGACGCAGTGAAAGCATCATTTCGCTCAATAGCAATCATACCAACAGTAAAAAGACGATATCTAGCTCCGGAATCCATAAAGACTAACCTTGATGAAGTAAAGAATGAAGACGACGCAGATCGCAGAAGAAAAGGCCTCCGAGGAAAAATCTGGGGGTTGAAGCAGGTAAACTCAAGGACGGCAGGGTTAGAAAAAACGGGCTAGTAAACCAAACGGAAAACAGAGGATCAAAAGGCACAGATAAAACCTCCTTCGAAGAGCACGCAAAGATACTGGAAGAGAAGATAAAAGCGAAAAATGGAAGAAAAAGGTGAAAGTGAAAAAATCGAAACCAGAATATATAGGCGACGTCTCGATTTCAAAAATACCAAAACCCTAGGAGAGGTTGCAGAAAAAGCGGGAAAAAGGAGGGGTTTGGACTGATGACATAGGTTGAGCGCAGACGAGCAGAAAGGTCACATCCCATAAATACACCGTACCACAGCCAAACAAATAGGGACAAGTGGCAGCAAGTGAACATCAGGCGCCGCCGGAGAGCAGAAGCATCGCCATCATAAGGATTTGAAATGATTGAAAAATCAAACGTGTGCGGTCGCAATTAAGACGCGTCATTTAAAGCTCTGATCCAAACGAGGATACTTTAATGCAGGAAACGACAAATGAGGATTAATCATAAAGAAATATTGAAGTTAAATATTAGACCCGAGAGGGCTTGACTAAGCATGATCGGCTCAAATATTTAAGGGGGTATTGTTATAGGTAAAAATAGTCGTGATAGACACGTCGTCACCATGGAAGGCCAGGTCAGCAGAGGTCAAGATAAGTCAACTTATGGAGTAGGAACCTTCACGATAACTTACTCGGAAAAGAGGATAAGTAGTCCGACCACAAACAAAGACAATCAGCTTGAACAGCAGATCGGATTCGGGCACACTCGGGCACACTCGGGCACACTCGGGCATACTCGCTCGGGAAACAATAAAACAGTCGCCAACACTTGCAATTAACAGCCAGCAGATCCACGATAAGCAACGATGTGGACCATAAGAGGTAAAAAAGGAAACAAGCAGTTCTCCCATGAATAAAGGAGAGAGAATCCCACTCAGAATTGGATACAGCCGAAAAAGGGAAGCACAATCTAAATAGGACTAGGAAACCGCTTGAGACTTGGGGGCCACAACACTAAACCCTAGCGGTCATCTTAAAACCCTAGATGCAACATGTATAAATACCCCCTCTATTCATAGACAGGGGTACGCGAGAAGTAGAACAGGAGAGAGAGAGGGTCGTATTGAAAAGCTTGTAATCATTCTTTATCATTCTTCATCTTGTAATCGTGATTCATAGTGGATTTGGCTTTGTTGCTAGAGGCAACGATCCCGTGGATGTTTCTCCGATCTTTTGGAGTTTTACCACGTAAATCACCTGTTATTTCTTTACAATCTTTGACCATACTCAAATATAAACTGCAGTAATTCAAAAACGAATCATTGACTTGGTGATCACCAAAAATCACCGTCAACAAATACAAAACTTCCTTTACCATAATCCTACCTTCAAGCATATGCCAAACAAAAATCTCAACTTTTGGAGGACAAATCCCATGCCAAAGGAGAGCACTAATCGGGCACTCAACACTACATAAATCCTCTAGCCTCATGCGAAAAGACCTCACAGAAAAACACCCATTCGAACACAAAGACCATGCCACAGTGTAAGAGATATTCCTCCTCATCCGGATGGCACCAAGAAAAGCATGTAGGCTATTCCATTGACCATACTCCCAATCAAACAATCTCCTACGCAAAGGGATCATCCATTTCCAATTTTGACCGACCCAACTTCCAAAATCTTGAACCAAACCCTTCTTAAGGCTCGAGAGGGCATAGATCCTAGGAAAAGCCAATTTTAACGGAATCGAATCCCACACTAAATCCTCCCAAAAACAAGCCCTATCCCCACAACCAATGATCACCCTGCAACTTTCTTTAAACATTGATCCGGAGATTGAATCTTCATCCAAAAGACACCCCACTGCTTGAACAAAAGAAGAAGCCGATGGTGAATGTCTCCAATTCCACCACATAGCATATTTAGGTATCCCATACTTAGCACAAATCACCCTTTTCCACAAGGATCCACTCTCCTTCCCGAACCTCCACACCCATTTTGCTAGCAAACTTATATTCTTATCAAGAATCCTACCTATACCAAGTCCACCATACTTTTTACTCTTACACACCATCTCCCATCTCACAGCATGAATCTTCCTCTTCACACCCTTGGCACCCCAGAAAAAGCTTCTTTGTAATTTCTCTATTGAATTAGCAATCCCAACCGGCATTTTACACACAGACATTAAGTAAGACGGCAAACTTGATATGACAGATTTTATCAACACCAACCTTCCACCCTTACTAAGAAATTTCCTCTTCCATACAGACAATTTGTTTTCCATATGGATTAACAAGGGATTCCAAAAACTTTTCAATCTAGGATTAGCGCCCAAAGAAAGACCTAAATAAGAAATAGGCAAAAACTCCTCCTTGCAACTGAATAAGAACGCCTAATCCTCCTCTACTGTAGACTTGGACCCTACCCTTACAATACAAGATTTATGGAAATTCAATCGCAAACCCGAAACCAACTCAAAACACCTGAGTAATCTCCTGACATTTAACAAATATTTTTTTTAGGCTCGAGGAAAATAATTGTGTCATCCGCGAACTGTAAATGAGATAAATGGACTTCATTATCCCCAAAAGTAACACCCCTAATCATACCTAAAGTATAAGCCTTCTTAAAAACCCTACTCAATCCTTCCACCACAATGATGGGAAGGGTCCCATAAAGTCGATGCCCCATACATCAAAAAGATCTATCACCAAGTCTAAAGATAAGGGCATCTCATTCCTCTTGCTTATGTTCCCTGTGCGTTGGCACCTATCACATGCCGAGCAAAACCGGACCGCATCCTTGAATAGGGATTCCCAAAAGAACCCGGATTGTAACACTTTCAATGTCGTCTTCCGTGCACCGAAATGCCCACCACATTGTAACTTATGGCAAAACTTCAAGATGTCATCTTGCTCATTCTCGGGAATGCATCTTCTAATTACCGAATCGGGCCCATGCTTGCACAAGAACGGGTCATCCCAAAAGTACTTCTTTGCTCTTGACACAAACCTTTTCCTTCCTTGTGAGTTCAATTCCTTTGGGACGATGCCACTCACCAAGTAATTGACCATGTCGGCAAACCATGGCTCTTTTTCTTGCACCACCAAAAGTTGTTCATCCGAGAAACTCTCTCTCAAGGGTAACTCATCCTCCTCCTCCGGATTTTCTTGCACCAATCTACTCAAGTGGTCCGCAACCACATTCTCGCTCCCCTTTTTGTCTCGTATCTCCAAATCAAACTCTTCAAGTAGAAGGATCCACTGAATCAATCGAGGCTTGGCATCCTTTTTCTGTAGGAGATACCGAAGGGCTGCATGGTCGGAGAATACGATGACCTTGGCTCCCACCAAATATGCTCGGAACTTCACTAAAGCAAAGACCACGGCTAGGAGTTCTTTTTCCGTGGTAGAATAGTTTAATTGGGCGTCATTAAAGGTCCGTGAAGCATAGTAGATCACGTGCGGGACCTTATCAACCCGCTGCCCCAAAACGGCTCCGATAGCATAATCCGAAGCATCGCACATCAACTCAAAGGGTAACTCCCAATTTGGTGGAACTATCACCGGTGCGGTTGTCAAGGCATCCTTCAAAGTGTCAAATGCCACTATGCACTCATCACTCATATCAAACTCCGTCTCTTTTTGTAGAAGAACACACAAGGGTCTTGTTATTTTTGAGAAATCCTTGATGAAACGCCGGTAAAACCCCACATGCCCTAGAAAAGATCTAATGTCCTTGACCGATCTTGGAGGTTGTAGGCTTCGGATCACTTCCACCTTGGCCTTGTCTACTTCTATCCCTTTATGAGAGATCACATGCCCGAGGACTATACCCGATTGTACCATGAAGTGGCACTTTTCCCAATTCAACACCAAGTTGCTCTCTTCGCGTCTTTGAAGGACTAAGGTGAGGTTCTTCAAACATAGATCAAAGGAATCTCCAAAGACGGAGAAATCATCCATAAACACCTCTATGATCTCTTCCACCATGTCCGAGAAGATCGACATCATGCACCGTTGAAAGGTGCCCGGTGCATTACAAAGTCCGAACGGCATCCGTCTATAGGCAAACGTCTCGAATGGACAAGTGAAAGTGGTCTTCTCTTGGTCTTCCGGTGCTATGACTATTTGATTGTACCCCGAATACCCATCAAGGAAACAATAGTGACTATGCCCCGCCAAGCGCTCTAGTATTTGGTCAATAAACGGGAGAGGGAAGTGGTCCTTTCTTGCGGCCGTGTTTAGCTTCCTATAGTCAATACACACCCTCCATCCCGTTTGGAGCCTTTGTGGGACCAACTCATTTTGCTCATTCCGGACCACAGTGATACCCGATTTCTTAGGCACCACATGGATCGGACTAACCCATTTGCTATCCGATATGGGATATATAATCCCCACTTCCAAAAGCTTCAAGACTTCTTTCTTTACCACTTCTTTCATAATCGGATTCAACCGCCTTTGAGCTTCTCTTGTTGGTTTGGCTTCATCCTCAAGGAAAATCTTGTGCAAGCAAACCGTTGGGCTTATCCCTCTAATGTCTTCAAGTGACCACCCAATCGCCGACTTGTGCTTTTGTAGCACCTCAATGAGTCTCTTTTCTTCCTCATCCTTCAATTCCGAAGCCACAATAACTGGATAGGTTTCATTCTCCCCTAAGTAAACATACTTCAATGTAGTTGGAAGTTCCTTGAGTTCCAACTTAGGGGGTGGATCTTTGGCAAGGCTCACATTTGAGACTTCAAGGTCTTCAAATTCTTCTTTTCTCACTTGCTCTTCTTCGGATTCGGAATTTTCCTCTACCTCTTGGTCTTGATCCTCCCAATCCCATTCCGCCAACTCTTCCAAATCTTCATCCTTGAACACACCATCAACTCCGGGGTCTAGTATCCCAATAAAAGAACAATTATCCGCTCCCACCGGATATGATGATGCCTCGAAGAGCTTGAACTATATAGTCTCATCCAACATGGTCATAGTGAGTTTCCCATGTTGCACATCAATGAAAGTCTTCGCGGTTGCCATGAATGGCCTACCCAATAGGATAGGTCTCATATTTGTTTCTCCGCTCACGTCATCCATATCCATGACCACAAAATCCGCCGGGATGATCAACTTGTGCGCTTGCACCAACACGTCTTCCATGATCCCTCTCGGATATCTCACGGACCCGTCGTCTAGAAGTAGTGACATGGTGGTCGGCTTTAGCTCATTTAACTTCAACTGCTTGTAGATGGAGAAGGGCATCAAATTGATGTTAGCCCCTAAATCCAACATGGCTCTCTCAAGCTTGGCACCTCTGACCGTGATGTTAATACAAAAACTACTCGGATCCTTGAGCTTGGGCGGAAGCTCCTTCTGTAGAACGGCACTAGCATTTCCCGTGATGCACTCTTGGTGGTTTGGCCCAAACTTCTGCCGGTTGGTGTGGAGACTCTTGAAAAATTTTGTATACGCCGGCATTTTTTTGATCATGTCAAGTAGGGGGATGTTGACATTCACTTTGGAGAGGATGTCAAAGATATCGTTAAAGAACTTGCTCAACTTGTCCCTTGCTACCCTCCCCCCGGATACAAAATTGGTGGTATGTAGGGGTTTTGTGATTTGTGTAGAGTGGAGGTCTTTTTAAGGGTTGGTTCAACTACTACTTCCTCCTCCTCTCTAGTCTCATTGACCCTAGTGTCTTCAACTCGAGTGTCTTCCCCAATATCAACTTCAGACTCCTTGGGCTTTTTCCTCTTGGGTTCACCAACATCTTCGGTATCTAGCACACGGCCACTCCTCAACACGGTCATAGACTTGGCTTGCTCTGATTGGCTAGGGAATCTTCCCGGCTCATTTCGGTGTACCATGTCGGATATTTGCCCCATTTGTGTTTCTAGCTTCTTCATGGAGGCCTCCATGTTGGTAAACTTCCGGTCGGTCATTTGCATGTAGTTGTTCAAATTTTGCTCCGTGGCTTGAGAACTCTCAGCTAGAGTGGTCACCATATCCTCTAACGATGGCTTTCTTGGTTGATAGGGAATGTTGTCTCGGTTTGTGGAATTGTGCCATTTTTGAGGTGGATTGCTTGAACTTTGGCCTTGGTAATTTCCCCGGTAATTCCCTCGGTTGTACTCTCCTTGGTTGTTTGGTGGAATGATTTGATGACTATTCAAAGCGGTGTTTGGGTCGGAATAGGAGAAATTTGGGTGGTTGCGCAATCCAAGATTTTAGGTATTTGAATACGGGTCATTTCTTCCCCTTTGATAATTCAAGGCTTGTACTTCCTCTGGCTTCTCTTACTTCCCACTCCTACACTGATGTCCACTATCACACACATGACTTGCTCCGGCTTGTAGTTGACTCACATTTTTAGCTAGGGCCTCCATTTGCTTTTTAATAGTTGAGAATTGAATGGCCACTTCGGTACTCTTATTAATGTCATATCTTCCTCCCTTCCTTGCGGTTAAGCCTCTATGGTAGGAGTTGAGAGCTAGTGTCTCATAAATTTTGGTGATCTCTGCTGCGGACTTCTTTGTAAGCACACATTCACAAGCATTATCAACAAGTGCTTGAGTGAAGGGTGTCAATCCATCATAGAATGTGCGAACCTTGTACTCTCCGAATATCATGTGGGGCGGGCATTGCTCTAAAAGCTCTTTGTACCTTCTCCATGCTTAATGGAAGGGCTCACCGTCTTCCTCACTGAAACTTGCAATTTGGATCCGGATATCCTTTGTCTTTGGGGCAGGAAAGAACCTACCAAAGAACCCTTGGCACACATTGTTCCATGTAGCGAAAGTTCCGGATCTCAATGACCCGAACCATGTCTTGGCTGCGCCCTTCAAGCAATAGCGGAAGCACCTCATCTTCAATTGCTCCTCTATGAGTCGGCATATTGGGAAGCTCTCCACAACGGATAGATAATCCTTCATGAACTGAAGAGGGTCTTCAATATCTGTGCCATTATAGGTTGGAAGCATGCCCATGTGCATACTCCTCAATTCGTAGCTCCTTGCCACCGCATCGAGCACGATAGGTGAGGGTTGGTCTCCAAGCATTGGTTGACCGGACTCTTTCATTGCCCGGATATCATCATCAAAGTCCCGTGTAGGAGAACCCAGTGGACTCCCATGAACATCTCGGCCATCTCTAACCCCTTGTCCACCATGAACACCTCGTTCATCTCTGTCACCCGGAGCGCCTTGCTCACCATCTCTATCCATTTCTGTAGTAGAGATGTCGAGGTTGTCTAAATCCACAACAATGTCTAACCCCTCGAACTATCTAGCAAGCTGGCCCACACGGTTGATGTTGTCGTTGGCAGGGAACAGAAATCCTCCTTGCGAACGGCGTCCGTGCATGCACCTGAAAAACCTGAAACACTAGAAACAAAACTACCAACGGAGTAAAAGGATACAAAAACTAAAATAAAACTAAAAGGTAAAATGACACACACTACTCTAAAAAGAACTAACTAGATTCAACTAATGAATCTACGCCGATCCCCGGCAGTGGCACCAAAATTGATGCAGTAAAAATTACTTTCAATTTAAATTAAGTTCGTTCACTGGGATCGGTGATTCAAAAACCTAAAACTACTTAGCTAGGGAAAAATTAAAACTAATCTAAGTGCATGAAAAGTAAATTGCATAATGCTTTGGGTTGAAAAAGTGATTTGGTTTCTTGAAAATGCTTAAAAATGTAAACTTGTAAGCTAAAAATGTAAACTTTAACCTAAAGATGCAAACTTGAACAATAAAAATGCAATCTTGCAGCAAAAAAAAACAAAGTTAAACACAACAAGCAACACACAACGTATGGATATATGGGAGAAAACACTAGGGAATCGATGCAACCTTTTTAGACCACTTTATGTTCTTAATTAGTCTCATTAAGCACTTCAATCCAATTTTAGGGCTTGTTTAACATTAAGAGCTAGGTTCTTACCATTGCCTCCACAAGGTCATGTGCCAAGCAATGGTCATCACCCATTAATTGTATAAACTCTAAGCCAAAACAACATGGCATGGTCATACACATATTATCTTTCTCAATTACCAAACTCATAATTGGTATTAAGGTGGAAAGGTCTTTCACACCGAAATCCAATTTATAGATAGTTTACACTAAACACCCACATCAATTGAGTTCTCAAAATAACATGAGTAATAGGCAAACACAACATAATCAAGTAAAAGAGACTAAAATCGAATTGAATTAGGAAAATAGACTAATTAATTCATAAGGTAGTCCAATACGGTTACATCAATCCCCTAGCTAAGAAATTAGTTACACATCAATGGAGAAATGAAAGAGAAAGCATAAGAGTAGAGAAAACCCATTTCCTTGAAAGCTTCCTTTTCCTTGCAAAACCTCCGAAGATGGATGGAATGGTGGTGGAGAAGGAGAAAATGTGAAAAGATGATGAAAATGGTGTAGAAAGGTGGTAGCTTGGGTGATTTTTGTGAGGTTGAAGATGGTGGAATATGTAAGGTTTTCTTTTGGGTGAGTGGTTATTTTGGGATCTAGGGTTCAGAGAGTGTATGGTATGTTTTCAGCTAAGAGAATATGATACATATATATAGTGGGAGCCAAAAAAACTGAGTCTGAATTCGTAACTTTGCTGAGCTGGAAATGGGAGGTCGCTCCCAAGTTGGCTGTGGTGGGGGCGACCACTTTGGGAGCCAACTTCACTGCCCCTTTGACGAAAAAATAAAAGTGGCTGTCAAGTTGGCCGTGGTGGGAGCGACCACTTTGGGAGCCAACTTCACTGCCCCTTTGACGAAAAAATAAAAGTGGCTGTCAAGTTGGCCGTGGTGGGAGCGACCACTTTGGGAGCCAACTTCACTGATCTAGGAGCGCAAAAAGGTGGCTGTCAAGTTGGCCGCCGGCCAATGTCACGGCGACCTCCACTTGGAAAATATGAGCAACGACTCCTCTTCACTTTGACTCGGAACATGAACCAACCAAGATACGCCCTCGGCTTCCCCATCTTGCTCAACATGCACACTTGCCTCTGAAAAACTGTAAACCTGCGAATTAACTAATTTCGAGCCATTAGACACTCGATTTTACCCGAGAATCGAACAAAAGCGACGGAAATGGGGGCCAAAATCTAGTATAGAAATGGCTCGATCAAACACCCCCAAACCTAGCCTTTGCTCGTCCTCGAGCAAAACCGAAATAAAACAAACAAATAAGAAAGACTCAAGACACACGACTCAAGGACTCACGTTGCGTACAACAACGACGACACTAACTCGATAAAAGCGAAGCCACCGAGATGAGATGCAACCCAAGGCATGCAGCTAAGGAGAGAATGCATGCAAGAATACCTAGGCGGATGTACAAAAAATAGGGTAGTGATGTGAATACACCGCGCGCATGCAATCCCACACTCAAAATGCCCATGCTTCAAAGACAACACCCTCTCCAACAAGGGATGTAATTCGCCTCGACTCTATCCTCACAGATTTCACTCAATACACTCCGAATCCTAGGCAACACACCTCAAAACATGCAATATGAGTTCATGTAATGGAATCAATTTTAATTGCTTGTGATCATGAAAGAACGCCATTTTCGTGATTAAGTCTCATGGAAGGAACCGAATGTCATGAACGTGGAAAGAACATGCTTCAACTAAAATTCCCTACCTAGACTTTCCCTAAGATCAAGTAGGACTTTTCCTTGGTTGTAACAGGGCCTTGGGTGATTAGGTAATGAATAGATGGGAAATGGGCGATACAAAAACTAATTGAAGCAATTAAGGCATTACATTCTAAATCCGATGATTGGCTCTTTTACAACTCTTAACTATACATTTGGCGTCCAGGCAACAATTTGCTCTATTGTGCTTCAAATACTACTTTTATTGATTCAAGCACTATTTACACAACAACATATGGCTTTTTTTTTTTTTTTTTTTTTTTTGGAATTACGAAAATAAAATTCTGCACAATTCCTTACTCAACCTAGGTACACGCCATCATAACAAAAGCCCTATTTACAATAATCCTACGCCTTAACTTCATCAATTAGCTAAAGGGACGGTTAATGTTTATGTTGTGAGGTTATGAATGATGTGGGTGATGAAATAAAAGGTTTAAATTGTTTGGCTTCAAAATTGGCTTGGGAGCACACACATATGGAATGGAAAAGTGTTTAGGCCATATTTGAGTGGTTAAGCACACATTGCCTACAATCCTTTCTAGAGGTTCATCTATCAAGGGAATAACAATTTCAGCAAGCAGTCCACAAATGATTGAGTGTTCTATGACAAACGACGATTTAAGTGCAATGAGACTTTTTATTTAACATAGATGTGTTTAGAAGTGTGTGTGAAGAGTGGAATGAAATTACCCTCAAAATAAAAGCTAATAGGCTCAAATACTCACAGGTAGCCTCCACTATTAATCCCTCACTTTCAAGCATGGTGCCCCATCCACACGGGCACTAAGAGAAAGGGACTAACCGCACTTGCGCAGCGCACAAAAAAAAAAAAAAAAAAAAAAAAAAAAAAACTCAGCACAAAATGCATACAACACTCCTCAACGGCACACACTTAAGAGCATCTCACCAAACAATATATGATCAGCATGGCCTTTTCGCAAAGATTGACACAAAACGACTCAAAACTACACCTAATACCTAAAAACATGCCAAAAATCAAACAAAAACTGCATGCAAAAATTAAAAATTTTAGTGAAAAGACGCGGCGTCGCCACACCCCCAAACCTAAATCCAACATTGTCCCCAATGTTGACAATGAGAACCTGGCGGAGAGGCGCACAACACCACACTACAGACACAAGGACTATGAGATAAGACAATATCAAAAATGACTCAATAATGGCTCAAAAAGTACAAGCATCTCAAAACATTTAAAGCGCAATTTCACAAGTATGCAGCACAAAATTCCTATGATCCACTAAGCACAATACATCACACACCGTTAATCTAATTCGAAAGAGAAAATGCAACTATAACTAATCCGAATAACTACTAGTAACTACTATAATTTAAAGAGGAAATGCAATTTAAAGTGCAACTAAGTTAACTAAAGGAAAATAAAGTGAAACTAAATTAAATTAAACTAAACTACTGGACCTTCCGTGGCTCGTCCTACGCCACTCTCTTCCCTTTTGGATCTTTTTCTGCTGCTGCTCGGTCTTCGGCCTCCTTCCTTGATAATTCCATGGCTCTCCTCATGGCACCGCCTTCGTCAATGACCGGTCCGCCAACTGTAGGATCTCTCCGTCTCCTAGCATAAACAGACAAACCTAGCTCTCTTTTCAACTCTGTCATGTCAAAACCCCAATCTTCATTCATCTGGTCCAACCTCTTATGAAGGCCCCTCCCGACCTCCTGAATTGCAACTTGGTTTTCATCTTAGCTTGCCTTGACCGCAGCTAGAATGCGGTCGACCGGAATCTGATTTTCATCATCTCCTGGGATGTCCTCCTCAAAGTCACCCGTGGCGTCTTCATCATCATGTAATGCCGCTTCAGAATACCCGTGGTCATCATCTTCTTCTACCGCCGCCCTCCTCTTCTTATGACCCGGTCCAAAATTCTTGACGGTGGCTTCCGGTCCTTTCTTTTTCTTATGGATCCCTTTCCAAGTACCCGCATCCATCATGCCTATCGTAAGGTAAAAGGCGGTTGCATCCCTTGGCTCACTCATGCCCACTCCGGCCTTTTTACAAAATTCCGTGATCAAGCACGGAAATGGAAGTATGTCATCATTCCGTTTGCTTTCACCAACTCTCCCTATCTCCATCTTGATCAAGTGACCCACATCAATGTCCAAGTCGGCTTGGAATGCAGAAAGGATTTTTGCCATGTCGAAGGAAACTGTGTGCAGGTGCGTTTTTGGTCTCAGATTGTGGGAGATGAAGATATGCCAAAAGGCGAGTTCTTTTGTTAGATTGGACTGCCTTATGGGAGCAAGCTTGGCGTGCCATCGGTGCATGGGCTCAACCACTAAGCTATTTGCGAATCTCACATTCTGTCTGATAAATAGAGTCTGGTGCTCCACTCCTATCGGGATCGGGATCGGGATCGGGTTCTCAAGGGTGGTCTTGTGGTACCTATTGATGTCCATGGCCTGAATCTTGACCGGTTTTCCCCTAACCATGACGGCACTCCCTTTGTAGTAGGCTTGAACTATCATCCCAGCATAAAACTCACGCACAATCCTCTCATTGTACGGTGGCGAATTCAACACAAAATCCTCCCAACTTCTAGCCTGAACCACCGCTGGGATTGGAGTATTTCCAAGCTCACTCACCTCAATTCCCCTCTCCGAGTGGCATTCTTTCTTCGTAAAAACCTTCATCCGCTCTTCAAAGTCGGGGTTCAAGGCGGGTTCTCTACTGACTCTTCCTCTAGCTGGCACTCTAGGATTTGTGGAACCCGAAGCTTCATCAAAATCCACTATCTTCACCCTTGGCATTTTGTTGTTCAGAAAACCACAACAAAAATTCCCCAATTACTGTGACAAGCCCTACACACAATAGAGGACAAACAAACCGAGCACTAGATTGCCCAAAATTAACCACACCAATATCAAAATAGCAACAACAATTCTTTGCTTGCAAAACCTAGCTATTCCAACACATGCAATTTTCGAAATTGGAAGCCCAAACATACAAATCAATCACAAAATCCATAAATCCTACTTCAATACATCAATTCATGAAGACCCAAGCAAGTAATAGTAAAACCCAACCAAATTCGTCCAAAGATAGGCACAAATCAATAATATCCACTCCTAGTTCCTCTAATTCAACCAATTAAAGCAAATCCACAAGAAAATGGTTTCTAGTGACTAAAAAGATAAGGAATAAGGAGAAGAAATCAAGATTAGAACAAAATTACCCAATTCAAGCTTGCTCTAGGTTGATCTTGCCAAAGAGAGGTGTGGAGGAGAGTTGGAGCTGCTGTGGGAGTGTTTTTCCCAAAATGAGACCCACAATCAGGTCTTGGGATTTAAAATCCCGTCGGTCGCCGTCGCCAAGGTCGCCGTCGCCACGGCGAACTTGACAGCGACCTGCTGAAACGACGCTGGATTGGGGGTGGTCGCTGGCGCTGAAGTCGCCGTCGCGACAGCCAACCTCACGGCGACCTTCTTTTCTTCGACTAGGGCAGTGGAGTTCGCCGTCGAAGTGGTCGCTGTCCCCACGGCCAACTTCACGGCGACCTTACCTGGATGTCTTCTTGAATGTTCCTCTTGACCTGACACTCTTCCTAACTCATCCACTCACAAAACAATTCAGCACATATATTTGTTTGACACATTTGGCTTTTAAGCTCAATATATATTAAAATAAAATAAACTAAACTAATGGCAACTAAAAATAGAAAAATTACCATCCCACCCCCAAACCTATGTTTTTCTACACCATACATTTAATACACAAAACATTCTCATTTAAAGGTGTTGAACCACATAGCTTTAGAAATGAGGCAATGGACTTAAGTTATCAAAATTAAACACTAAAATCTAAGCAACTAGTAAAATGAAAGGGTACCTAGGTGGGTTGCCTCCCACCAAGCACACGATTTAACGTCTAGGCAAGACGGTTGATGAGAGCACTACTGCTCTTCAAGCGCAAGGACCTCCAACCAAGTGACTTCTCCCAATTTGTAAGGCTTGACCCTATGCCCATTGACCTTGAATTTGTCACCCGTCTTCTCATTCTCTACTTCCACCGCTCCTTGAGAAAAGACTTGTGTCACCCGGAACAGTCCAAACCATCTAGACTTCAATTTTCCAGGGAATAACCTCAAGCGGGAGTTGAACACGAGCACTAGCATACCCGGGCGAAGCTCCTTACGGACTATCATCTTATCATGGATCAACTTGGTTTTTTCATTGTACAACCTTGAACTCTCATATGCATCCAAGCGAAATTCTTCGAGTTCACAAAGTTGAAGTTTCCTTTCCTCTCCTCTCCGGCTTTATCATCATCAAAATTCAATTTCCGGACTGCCCACAAGGCACGGTGTTCAAGTTCAACCGAGAGGTGGCACGCTTTCTCAAAGACCAACCTATATGGGCTCATCCCAATAGGTGTCTTGAATGCCGTCCGATAGGCCCACAAGGCGTCATCTAGCTTCAAAGCCCAATCTTTCCTTATTGAATTCACGGTCTTCTCTAGGATACTCTTAATTTGCCGGTTGCTCACTTCCACTTGGCCCGAAGTTTGTGGGTGGTATGGGGTGGCTATCTTATGCCTCACACCGTATTTTTTTAAAAGGGCAACAAATGACTTATTGCAAAAGTGTGTTCCCCCATCACTTATGATCGCCCTAGGAGTCCCGAATCTTGCAAAGATCGTCTCCTTTACAAATTTCACCACACATTTGCTATCATTGGTCTTCATAGCCTTTGCTTCTACCCATTTGGAGACATAGTCAACCGCCACAAGGATATAACTATACCCGCAAGATGATGGGAAGAGTCCCATAAAGTCGATGCCCCATACATCAAAAAGCTCTATCACCAAGTCTAAAGATAAGGGCATCTCATTCCTCTTGCTTATGTTCCCTGTGCGTTGGCACCTATCACATGCCGAGCAAAACCGGACCGCATCCTTGAATAGGGATTCCCAAAAGAACCCGGATTGTAACACTTTCAATGCCGTCTTCCATGCACCGAAATGCCCCCCACATTGTAACTTATGGCAAAACTTCAAGATGTCATCTTGCTCATTCTCGGGAATGCATCTTCTAATTACCGAATCGGGCCCATGCTTGTACAAGAACGGGTCATCCCAAAAGTATTTCTTTGCTCTTGACACAAACCTTTTCCTTCCTTGTGAGTTCAATTCCTTCGGGACGATGCCACTCACCAAGTAATTGACCATGTCGGCAAACCATGGCTCCTTTTCTTGCACCACCAAAAGTTGTTCATCCGGGAAACTCTCTCTCAAGGGTAACTCATCCTCCTCCTCCGGATTTTCTTGCACCAATCTACTCAAGTGGTCCGCAACCACATTCTCGCTCCCCTTTTTGTCTCGTATCTCCAAATCAAACTCTTGACGTAGAAGGATCCACCGAATCAATCGAGGCTTGGCATCCTTTTTCTGTAGGAGATACCGAAGGGCTGCATGGTCGGAGAATACGATGACCTTGGCTCCCACCAAATATGCTCGGAACTTCTCTAAAGCAAAGACCACGGCTAGGAGTTCTTTTTCGGTGGTAGAGTAGTTTAATTGGGCGTCATTTAAGGTCCGTGAAGCATTGTAGATCACGTGCGGGACCTTATCAACCCGCTGCCCCAAAACGGCTCCAATAGCATAATCCGAAGCATCGCACATCAACTCAAAGGGTAACTCCCAGTTTGGTGGAACTATCACCGGTGCGGTTGTCAAGACATCCTTCAAAGTGTCAAATGCCACCATGCACTCATCACTCATATCAAACTCCGTCTCTTTTTGTAGAAGAACACACAAGGATCTTGTTATTTTCGAGAAATCCTTGATGAAACGCCGGTAAAACCCCGCATGCCCTAGAAAAGATCTAATGTCCTTGACCGATCTTGGAGGTTGTAGGCTTCGGATCACTTCCACCTTGGCCTTGTCTACTTCTATCCCCTTATGAGAGATCACATGCCCGAGGACTATACCCGATTGTACTATGAAGTGGCACTTTTCCCAATTCAACACCAAGTTGCTCTCTACGCATCTTTGAAGGACTAAGGTGAGGTTCTTCAAACATAGATCAAAGGAATCTCCAAAGACGGAGAAATCATCCATAAACACCTCTATGATCTCTTCCACCATGTCCGAGAAGATCGACATCATGCACCGTTGAAAGGTGCCCAGTGCATTACAAAGTCCGAACGGCATCCGTCTATAGGCAAACGTCTCGAATGGACAAGTGAAAGTGGTCTTCTCTTGGTCTTCCGGTGCTATGACTATTTGATTGTACCCCGAATACCCATCAAGGAAACAATAGTGACTATGCCCCGCTAAGCGCTCTAGCATTTGGTCAATAAACGGGAGAGGGAAGTGGTCCTTTCTTGTGGCCGTGTTTAGCTTCCCACAGTCAATACACACCCTCCATCCCGTTTGGAGCCTTTGTGGGACCAACTCATTTTGCTCATTCCGGACCACCGTGATACCCGATTTCTTAGGCACCACATGGATCGGACTAACCCATTTGCTATCCGATATGGGATATATAATCCCAACTCCCAAAAGCTTCAAGACTTCTTTCTTTACCACTTCTTTCATAATCGGATTCAACCGCCTTTGAGCTTCTCTTGTTGGTTTGGCTTCATCCTCAAGGAAAATCTTGTGCATGCAAACCGTTGGGCTTATCCCTCTAATGTCTTCAAGTGACCACCCAATCGCCGACTTGTGCTTTTGTAGCACCTCAATGAGTCTCTTTTCTTCCTCATCATTCAATTCCGAAGCCACAATAACTGGATAGGTTTCATTCTCCCCTAAGTAAACATACTTCAATGTAGTTGGAAGTTCCTTGAGTTCCAACTTAAGGGGTGGATCTTTGGCAAGGCTCACATTTGAGACTTCAAGGTCTTCAAATTTTTCTTTTCTCTCTTGCTCTTCTTCGGATTCGGAATTTTCCTCTACCTCTTGGTCTTGATCCTCCCAATCCCATTCCGCCAACTCTTCCAAATCTTCATCCTTGAACACACCATCAACTCCGGGGTCTAGTATCCCAATAAAAGAACAATCATCCGCTCCCACCGGATATGATGATGCCTCGAAGAGCTTGAACTCTATAGTCTCATCCAACACGGTCATAGTGAGTTTCCCATGTTGCACATCAATGAAAGTCTTCGCGGTTGCCATGAATGGCCTACCCAATAGGATAGGTCTCATATTTGTTTCTCCACTCACGTCATCCATATCCATGACCACAAAATCCGCCGGGATGATCAACTTGTCCGCTTGCACCAACACGTCTTCCACGATCCCTCTCGGATATCTCACGGACCCGTCAGCTAGAAGTAGTGACATGGTGGTCGGCTTTAGCTCATTTAACTCCAACTGCTTGTAGATGGAGAAGGGCATCAAATTGATGCTAGCCTCTAAATCCAACATGGCTCTCTCAAGCTTGGCACCTCCGACTGTGATGTTAATACAAAAACTACCCAGATCCTTGAGCTTGGGCGGAAGCTCCTTCTGTAGAACGGCACTAGCATTTCCCGTGATGCACTCTTGGTGGTTTGGCCCAAACTTCTGCCGGTTGGTGTGGAGACTCTTGAAAAATTTTGTATACGCCGGCATTTTTTCGATCATGTCAAGTAGGGGGATGTTGACATTCACTTTGGAGAGGATGTCAAAGATATCCTTAAAGGACTTGCTCAACTTGTCCCTTGCTACCCTCTCCGGATACGAAATTGGTGGTATGTAGGGGTTTTGTGATTTGTGTAGAGTGGAGGTCTTTTTAAGGGTTGGTTCAACTACTACTTCCTCCTCCTCTCTAGTCTCATTGACCCTAGTGTCTTCAACTCGAGTGTCTTCCCCAATATCAACTTCAGACTCCTTGGGCTTTTTCCTCTTGGGTTCACCAACATCTTCGGTATCTAGCACACGGCCACTCCTCAACACGGTCATAGACTTGGCTTGCTCTGATTGGCTAGGGAATCTTCCCGGCTCATTTCGATGTATCGTGTTGGATATTTGCCCCATTTGTGTTTCTAGCTTCTTCATGGAGGCCTCCATGTTGGTAAACTTCCGGTCGATCATTTGCATGTAGTTGTTCAAATTTTGCTCCGTGGCTTGAGAACTCCGAGCAAGGGATTAAGAACTCTCAGCTAGAGTGGTCACCATATCCTCTAACGATGGCTTTCTTGGTTGATAGGGAATGTTATCTCGGTTTGTGGAATTGTGCCATTTTTGAGGTGGATTGCTTGAACTTTGGCCTTGGTAATTTCCTCGGTAATTCCCTTGGTTGTACTCTCCTTGGTTGTTTGGTGGAATGATTTAATGACTATTCAAAGCGGTGTTTGGGTCGGAATAGGAGAAATTTGGGTGGTTGCGCAATCCGAGATTGTAGGTATTTGAATATGGGTCATTTCTTCCCCTTTGATAATTCAAGGCTTGTACTTCCTCGGGCTCCTCTTGCTTCCCACTCCTACACTGATGTCCACTATCACACACATGACTTGCTCCGGCTTGTAGTTGACTCACATTTTTAGCTAGGGCCTCCATTTGCTTTGTCATAGTTGAGAGTTGAATGGCCACTTCAGTACTCTTATCAATGTCATATCTTCCTCCCTTCCTTGCGGTTGAGCCTCTATGGTAGGAGTTGAGAGCTAGTGTCTCATAAATTTTGGTGATCTCTGCTGCGGAGTTCTTTGTAAGCACACCTCCACAAGCGTTGTCAACAAGTGCTTGAGTGAAGGGTGTCAATCCATCATAGAATGTGCGAACCTTGAACTCTCCGGATATCATGTGGGGCGGGCATTGCTCTAAAAGCTCTTTGTACCTTCTCCATGCTTGATGGAAGGGCTCACCGTCTTCCTCACTAAAACTTACAATCTGGATCCGGATATCCTTTGTCTTTGGGGCAGGAAAGAATTTACCAAAGAACCCTTGGCACACATCATTCCATGTAGCGAAAGTTTCGGATCTCAATAACCCGAACCATGTCTTGGCTGCGCCCTTCAAGCAATAGCGGAAGCACCTCATCTTCAATTGCTCCTCTGTGAGTCGGCCTATTAGGAAGCTCTCCACAACGGATAGATAATCCTTCATGAACTGAAAAGGGTCTTCAATATCTGTGCCATTATAGGTTGGAAGCATGCCCATGTGCATACTCCTCAATTCGTAGCTCCTTGCCGCCGCATCGAGCACGATAAGTGAGGGTTGGTCTCCAAGCATTGGTTGACCGGACTCTTTCATTGCCCGGATATCATCATCAAAGTCCCGTGTATGAGAACCCGGTGGACTCCCATGAACATCTCGGCCATCTCTAACCACTTGTCCACCATGAACACCTCGTTCATCTCTGTCACCCGGAGCGCCTTGCTCACCATCTCTATCCATTTCTGTAATAGAGATGTCGAGGTTGCCTAAATCCACAACAATGTCTAACCCTCGAACTGTCTAGCATGCTGGCCCACACGGTTGATGTTGTCATTGGTAGGGAACAGAAATCCTCCTTGCGAACAGCGTCCGTGCATGCACCTGAAAAACCTGAAACACTAGAAACAAAACTACCAACGGAGTAAACGGATACAAAAACTAAAATAAAACTAAAAGGTAAAATGACACACACTACTCTAAAAAGAACTAACTAGATTCAACTAATGAATCTACGCCGATCCCCGGCATCGACGCCAAAATTGATGCAGTAAAAATTACTTTCAATTTAAATTAAGTTCGTTTACTGGGATCGGTGATTCAAATAGCTAAAACTACTTAGCTAGGGAAAAATTAAAACTAATCTAAGTGCATGAAAAGTAAATTGCATAATGCTTTGGGTTGAAAAAGTGATTTGGTTTCTTGAAAATGCTTTAAAATGTAAACTTGTAAGCTAAAAATGTAAACTTTAACCTAAAGATGCAAACTTGAACAATAAAAATGCAATCTTGCAGCAAAAAAAAAACAAAGTTAAACACAACAAGCAACACACAACGTATGGATATATGGGAGAAAACACTAGGGAATCGATGCAACCTTTTTAGACCACTTTATGTTCTTAATTAGTCTCATTAAGCACTTCAATCCAATTTTAGGGCTTGTTTAACATTAAGAGCTAGGTTCTTACTATTGCCTCCACAAGGTCATGTGCCAAGCAATGGTCATCACCCATTAATTGTATAAACTCTAAGCCAAAACAACATGGCATGGTCATACACATATTATCTTTCTCAATTACCAAACTCATAATTGGTATTAAGGTGGAAAGGTCTTTCACACCGAAATCCAATTTATAGATAGTTTACACTAAACACCCACATCAATTGAGTTCTCAAAATAACATGAGTAATAGGCAAACACAACATAATCAAGTAAAAGAGACTAAAATCGAATTGAATTAGGAAAATAGACTAATTAATTCATAAGGTAGTCCAATACGGTTACATCAATCCCCTAGCTAAGAAATTAGTTACACATCAATGGAGAAATGAAAGAGAAAGCATAAGAGTAGAGAAAACCCATTTCCTTGAGAGCTTCCTTTTCCTTGCAAAACCTCCGAAGATGGATGGAATGGTGGTGGAGAAGGAGAAAATGTGAAAAGATGATGAAAATGGTGTAGAAAGGTGGTAGCTTGGGTGATTTTTGTGAGGTTGAAGATGGTGGAATATGTAAGGTTTTCTTTTGGGTGAGTGGTTATTTTGGGATCTAGGGTTCAGAGAGTGTATGGTATGTTTTCAGCTAAGAGAATATGATACATATATATAGTGGGAGCCAAAAAAACTGAGTCTGAATTCGTAACTTTGCTGAGCTGGAAATGGGAGGTCGCTCCCAAGTTGGCTGTGGTGGGGGCGACCACTTTGGGAGCCAACTTCACTGCCCCTTTGACGAAAAAATTAAAGTGGCTGTCAAGTTGGCCGTGGTGGGAGCGACCACTTTGGGAGCCAACTTCACGGATCTAGGAGAGCAAAAAGGTGGCTGTCAAGTTGGCCGCCGGCCAATGTCACGGCGACCTCCACTTGGAAAATATGAGCAACGACTCCTCTTCACTTTGACTCGGAACATGAACCAACCAAGATACGCCCTCGGCTTCCCCATCTTGCTCAACATGCACACTTGCCTCTGAAAAACTGTAAACCTGCGAATTAACTATTTTCGAGCCATTAGACACTCGATCTTACCCGAGAATCGAACAAAAGCGACGAAAATGGGGGCTAAAATCTAGTATAGAAATGGCTCGATCATTGGGCAACCATTTACTAAAACTGACAATCTTGCAGACGAAATACACCATCTAATCCAATTTCTCCACCTGACACCAAAGCCCATAACCTCCAACATACTGTCTAAAAAACCATGATCCACCTTATCATAGGCTTTCTCAAAATCCAACTTCAAAAGGATGCCACCCACCCCATCATTCTTCCACCTGTGAATCACCTCTTCAGCTATAACTAAGCTGTCAACTATCTGACGGTCCTTAACAAACGCCATCTGAGACTCCCCAATTATCGAATCCATAACATTTTAAAGCCGATTTGCTAAGACCTTAGCAAGTATTTTATACATAGACCCCACCAGACTAATTGGCCTATAATCCTTCATAGACTTTGGCTTGCTACACTTTGGAATCAACACCACAAAAGAATTATTCAATTCTTTCACTAAAGACCCATCTCTATGAAATTCATGCATAAATCTCAAAAAATCCTCTTTCATCATCCCCCAATTAGCCTTAATAAAATTGAGATTCAATCCGTCCGGTCCTGGGGCCTTATTACCATCACATTCACAAATCGCTGACCATACCTCTTCATCCGAAAAGTCTATGTCTTGACATGGATACATTTTCATATATGGCGTGTGATAATTTTTATTACTTCAATTTGATAGCTAATTGAGTCTGTCTTGACCTTAATACATGGGTATCCTTCTTTAGATCTGGCATTCTTGGCAGATTTTGTCATTGAAGATGCATGGTCAAGTGATCGATGTCTATCAAAATTGTAGACATTATTGTCTTGTACAGCCCGAAGAATCAATGTCAAATGTTGTTGCGTGCCATTAAACTAGGCAAGAGGCAAGTGGTTTATTTTATTTTATTTTTTTTGTCGTAAGGGATAATCTTAATATATGTAATTTTTGACAAACTAGGTTATAATTGCAGTGCAGACATCAAATTCCAATTGAGAATCATGCCTAGTGAAGAAAGGATGAGGGCATGGTGTTATTGATCTACACCCAAACATTTATGAGTAATTGATAGCATCCGGACATTAATTTCTAGGTTAAGACTAAGATGCATTATGATATGATGGTGTGCGACGTTAATTTAATTTTCTATCGTTAAGTATTTCTTGATTACTTAATTTTTGACAACCTATGTTTTGTCCCAACTTTTACAGTGGTGCCTCACATATTGATATCACTACCTATGTACATCAATCAATATTGGAAGCATTTGGAAGAAATGGTATGATGCCATGAGCTTTCTAAAGCAAATCTATTGTTCTTTAATCTAAAAGCGTATGGCTGCACAGCATAAGAATGTGTAATATGATAGTTCTTGTGCTTTATATGTTGCTATTGGTGCTCTAATGATGTTGTCAACTTGTTGCAGCTACAATAATTGTTAGTGCGGAACCTGAGAAGATTCCTCAAAGACTAGGTGTAACTGGACTAGCATTACACTACGCTAACATAATCAGTTAGATAGATAACATTGTAAGTTAGTTTATATAATTTGTAATTAAATGTTCTCTATATTTGCAATCAACTTGATTGAAATTCTAACTGAATTTAAATTATATGAAATCAGTCATCACGTCCAACATCCCTTCCCCCGAATATGAGGGACTCGTTATAACGGATTGCCAACCATTGTTAAGACAGCTATACGTTCCCAGTTGCAGTCTATTGATGCGAAGGAAGAGGTATGTTTTCTATAGAATAGTTCACTTAACATGCACACTTCATAGAAATCATTTTGTTGCAACTTTTTTTGTAATTTTCCTCTGTATTTGCTTCATGCGAACTTGAAAGATAAATGTTTCTGTACAATGTACTTTCTGCAGCTCTCAGCTTTCCAGGTCAAAGCAGAAATGGAGAAGACTCTTCAGTGGCTTGTTCCACTTGTGACAAATACAACCAAGTATGTTGAGTTAATTCTTTCATTGATTTTATTATGGTTCTAAGAATTTTCTATTTGTTCTAAGAATGGTTTTCTATTTCCTTTTGTTGCAAAACAACAGAGCACATCAAGGTTTTGGCTGGGTTGGAAGAGACGGTGGACCACCTCTTCTTACTATGTGCGTGGTCGTGGGGGCTGTGGAAGGCTTGCATGAGGTGGTGGAATGTTCATAGTTGTGTTAGCAAGAATATTAAGGAGTGGTTTGTTGGGTGGAGTGGTTTATGTCCGAAGTCGAGTCTTAAGAGAGTGTGGGAGACTTTGTTCAATGCAGTGGTTTGGACCACTTGGGAGGCTCGAAACCAGGTGGTGTTTCAGGGTAAAGCTGCAGATTTTATTGCTTTTTTAGATTTGGTAAGGTTTAGGGTAGCTTGGTGGTTCAAATTCCACGGTAAGGGGTCGGTTGATCCTATTACGGTTATGGTGGAAAATCTTGAATTCTGCTGTGTTGAGCAAAATAAGAAAAAGAAGAGAAAGAGAGGTCATGATTCTTGGATTCCTCCTTCTAATGACAGCCTGAAATTTAATGTGGATGGCTCGTTTATTAGAAGGAATGAGAAGGCGGGGATTGGTGGGGTTTTACGGGATGCTAAAGGTGTCGTGTTGTGTTCTTTTTCTGCTGGGGTAGAGGCTGCTGATGCAACGGCAGCTGAGCTGTTGGCAATCTGAAAAGCTTGTCACCTGTGTGAGTCTCAGAACAGTTTGGGAGGGAGACAAATTACTGTCGAAAGTGATTCAAGGGTGGCTGTGGATTGGGTTAATGAAGGGGATTTTGGTAATTTGGATTTGGTGGAGGTGATTTACGAGGTTCGTTCGAAGCTTCGTGTTCTCAGGAATCTGTCGGTGTGCTTTGTTCCAAGAAATGGGAACGTTTTAGCTGACGGTTTGGCTAAAAGAGGCGTTACGATGGAAGGGGAGAATGTTGTGTGGAGTGTTTTTTAGCTTTGTGCTGTGTTTCCTCTTTTGTTTTGGTTGTTTGCAGCTGTGATATCACAGCTGATCTCTCTGTGGTGAGATCAGGTCTGATCTCGGTTGCTGCTGTTTTTCTTGTGCTGTTTTGCCTGTTTGGCTTGGGGGGGCGCCTTTGCTCCTCTGTTTTGCTTTCTAATAAAGTGCCGTTTTCAAAAAAAAAAAAAAAAAAAAAGGTTTTGGCTGGGTTGGAGAATGGGCAAACAGTGGGTAAGTGTATGACAGTCATGAGTTTGGCAAGAGCATAGCCACAAACATCAACCCGGCACAATTACAGACGCTCGATCATGCACACAAACACAAGACTAATAAACACATCCTTGATTTGGTGATATTGCATCACCATTTGATCAATGTAGTAAGGAATAGAGATTGCAGTTTCCATTCTCAGTCTGCCCATTTCCCAACCTATGTAAGGGAATGGTTTTACTAAACCCCACATGACCGGTGATATTTCTTCACCAGTCTAAGATGCAGCGAAACCATACCTTAACAATTTCACTAAACCCCGCATGACTCAACAACTCTCTGAAGAAGAAAGGAATTTGCTAGACAAAGCTTGCAGATCAAGTAGACCAGTTCTGGGGAGAAGCAAAAGTCGGGATTTTGCAATACTAAACAAGGGAAACAAAAAAGTTTGCGCATTGAGCAGGAGCGCCGGGAACTCTCCTATTAGAGACATCAATGCAAGACCTTGCTCGGAAAATCCTAACCTATTGGACGTTATAGACGGCTTAGATCCTAGATTTTGAGCCTATTTAATTTGCTCATTCTATTTTTATAATCTGTTCTTTATAAGAATTCAGTCCACTGTGTATATACTTTTTGGATAGTATTATTGTTATTTTGTTATGTCTATAGTGAAACTGTTGGTAGTTTTTGCAGTAGTTAGGCCTGCTGCACTAATCTGAACTGCTCCTACTT
This sequence comes from Acer saccharum, assembly GCA_030490815.1. Taxonomy (NCBI): domain Eukaryota; kingdom Viridiplantae; phylum Streptophyta; class Magnoliopsida; order Sapindales; family Sapindaceae; genus Acer; species Acer saccharum. The sequence goes on along the minus strand of CM059866.1, from coordinate 16,438,362 downwards.
ACAATTTGTAAATAAAAAAAGAATTACAAAGGCACCAAATTCATTCACTATATAAATTCTCTCTCAAGACTTCTACATTCAATATGTTCATCATCACTTTCTTTGGTGCCTCATCACCAATGGCAGCAGCTTTCAAGAACCCGAAATCAGGACTAATTCTCTTTCTTCTTCTCATCTTTCATTGTTCCTTTCTTTATCCTGGAACAGCTCTATCTCCAGATGAAAACATGAATGCTGGCAGCTTTCCGTCAGGCTTGGGTGGCAATGCAAAACATGCATGTCCTTTCTTCCCCACCGTTTTCTACTCTTTCAACTGCAACCAATAAAAATTCTCAAATAACGCTCTCAAAATGCGTGTTTATCACAAAAATTTCCAACATTTTCTACTCCTGCAACTGCAACCAACAAAAATTCTCAACTTGGTCCGTCTCTGAACAACCAAGGCCTGCAGTCTCCGGTGGTGTATCAACAGCAACAAGGGCTGATGAACAACTATCCACAGCAGAGCATCAACCAGAACCAGAACCAAAACCAAAACCAAAACCAGCCTCTCCAACCCAGAATTCAAGACCCGGAATTCACAAGGTCAAGCTCTCAACTTCTCAAGTCGAGCCTCAAGCGGCTACTGGTTGGTTTATTTTCATTTTCATTTTATTTTTTATTTTAATTATTTATAATTTATTAGTTCATGGTAGTTAATTGACGAGATGAGGTCGGTCCGGTGGTAAACCCCTAACCTGCACCACAAGGTTGCGGGTTTGAGTTCTCCTCCTCCTCAAAAAAATCCCGAATTTATGTAATAGTGTAATACTTCAAAAAAAAAAAATCATAGTAGTTATTTTTTTTCTCTTGAAGAAGTTCTTGGTAGTTAATCAAAAACTAAAAGAATGGATATTTCTGGTAATGTGTGAGGTGCTTTTACAAATTATAACATTTTAAAAATTTTGATAGGATATATATACAAAAAGGGGTGTACATACGGTTTTTCGGGAGTGTAAATATAGTCACTCTTTCTTTGAGCTAATACAATTTTCTTTTTCAAATCCAAAGTCTAGGCCAAGCCCATGATAACCATGACAATTGCAATCCAAAATGGATGAATAATTGAATATTGATTTTTATTTTTTATTTTTTTTAATAAAATAAAAATCAATATTCAATTATAATTGTCTTAAGAAGGATAATGCATGTCATTTAACTGTTCAACATTTGCTTGAATTACAGTGGCTTTATGACCAAATTAGGAAGAGGGATGCAGAATGCTGCAATTCTCATAGTATCGAATGTTGATGGCTTGAATTAAAAGATTACAAGATCTATGGCTTAACACCATATGATGATGGTTCCAATATTGTTGATATAGATGATTCAATGATAAAGTTGCCCAAAATTCCATCTGGAACTCTTAAGTTTCATCTACATTAGTGAACCGTTAAGAATGGTAAGTATTTTTGTGCTAAATATTTTTGTTTAGGAAGCTCAATGCTTGGAATGGTTTTATATCTAGCTTTTTATTTAGTTTGGACAATCAAGTCACTAATAGCAAAGACTGGTGCAAGTGATTTGTTTAGTTTATGAATTACTATAAAAAATCAAACAACACTTGGTAGTCATTATATTTCTTTGGTTTCAATATTTTATTTTACTCTTATAAATTATAATCACAATTTTTTTTTTTTGAAAGGCAAACTTTATTACAGGCCAAGAGCCTGGCAGGACTACAAAGCAGCCAAAAAGAAGAACAAACCAAAGCCAGCAACCTCAACCACCTGCAACAGGGGCAACACCTAAACCTCTGTCGCTGGAGGATGACAGAGCAGCATATACAAAGAAACCGAAACAAAACCAAACCTCACAAAACAACAGACAACAGACACCATAGAACCCCACAACACAAAAAACCCCCACACCTAAAGAAAGAAAAAAAACACGCAGGAAGACACTGAAAAACAGAAACATCAGCAAAAGCACTGAACCTCACTACAAGAAATTGGGCTATTAATAACGGGGCATCTACCATGGGCATACTTGGCCTGTGTTAGATAAGAGATAACAACAATGGGCCTTTAAATGCCCGTTGTTAATAATTTCTTAAAAGTTTTTTCACCACGGGCCTTTATATGCCCGTTATGGATAGTTTTTACTTACTACGGGCAGTTGTGAGCCCGTTGTAGATAGTTTTATAATGACCACGGGCAAATAATGACCCGTTGTTATTGAGACCATATATATCTCAAGGGATAGTGAAAACTAAAAATCAAAAATTCCCAGGTCAATTGCAAAACCCTAAAATCTTCAGATCGATCTAGCTCGCGCATAATTCTAGCGATCTCCTCAGACGAGGACTTCCTCCTCTTCGACCTCTCCTCTCTCGATCTCCCCTCACTCAATCCTACCCTGCCACGTCTCTCGACTAGAGCCTTTTGTTGAATCAAAATACTGGAGATCAAAACCTTTTGTTGGAGAGGGCGGAGATTGAAATAGCTGGCGTAGTGTTTGAAGGTCCCTTGAGGTTTTCTAGGTAAGTCAGTCACTCTATCAACCTTTGCTTCTCTGATTTGTGTTTTAGTATTCCATTCATGAGTATTCCATCAAAAGCTTTATTAGAAAGCAGAGGAATCAGTGGGGAGTTTGATTGAGGATGGGGATGTTTACTAAGATGATTGTGTAGCCACCTGGAGATATATTCAATATTGTCTTCTTCTTTTTTTCCTTTTTTTTTCCTTCTCTTTTGTTTTTGATAAAAGAAATGTCAATGTTGGAAGAAATTTTACAAAAGACAAATTATATCTAATACTTCTGCTGCTGCTGGTGCCGCCAATGGACTCTATGGAGCAATTGATAGAAAACTTTATATGGGAAATTTATACTATAACATGACTGAGATTCAGCTCAGACAGGTAATTAATATGAGGTATTTAGATTTGTTTCAGTATTAACAAGTAGAAACACATGGGTTGATTTCAGGGCAGTGTAAAGGTTTTGAGTTTGTTCAGGCTTGTGACACCTTTTATTTGACTGTAGAATTTTGTTTCTAATTGAGTATTGGTGTTTATTTATTATGTGTTTTCTATGTTATTTTTATGACATTTCTTTCTTTTTCGGTTTGCTCAGCTTGAACATGAAAGGTAGCACAAAGTGCTTTGAATGGAACACTGGACAGATCGGACTATTAAGGTATGCGACTTTTTGAAGCTGGAAATATAAATATGATTACTTGTAGCATGATGTGATTATAGTAAATGTTTATTTTTTAAAAAATGTGTTCTTACTCGTGTGACAGTTCGTGTCACCATTAAATAGAGGTCCATGCCAACTTCTCATCTAATTGTTTATGTACACATGCAGGTGTCATCTGTTACTGATCATGTAGAAGAACTAGATATCGGAGCAAAATCTACAGACTTTGATGATGATGGTGGTGGAAGATTGGTTAGTCATGTTGTTACTACATGTTGAATGTAGAGTTATGCTCTGATGATATATATTTGGTCACTTTGACTATTGCACGGTTGTTTTATTGTTAGTTTGTTACTATCATACGTGGGCATTATCAATATTTGAATAAATCTGTATCTATTCAGTTACACTAGGCTACCCTATTTTTCTCTTGATGTAACTCTCTGTATCTGTATATATATGCAGAGAAACTATTACAAAAACCTTTTGTAACTTGGAGTATAGAATATGCATCCTAGGCAACTATTTTGTCAGGATACTAACTATATATCTGACCAAAATGTTACTATTATTGAACATTTGCACAAGAGAAGGACTAATATATAAAGCATTGGATTGGGCTTCTTGAATTTAGTAGCTCATTTGTACTAGAATTGAACTGGTCAATATATCAGTAGAGAATGTATGGTTGCTTCATGTTTGGTTCTTATTTAATTTATATCTAAATTGAGCTGGTCAATTTAGCTCGTTTGGTTCTTGTTAAGACCTGTGCTCCATCACTGAAACTACTAAGGATTTCAGTGAATATTTATGTATAAACTTAAATGTTAGGACTAGTTAACTTTTTAATTAGGTGAATGTTTATGGTAGAATGTTGGTATTTGAGGATTTTTAATTGAATGTTTATGGATTTTTAACTATATAACGTGTTTCATCTTCCAACTATTTCCAATAACAGGGTATGTATAAATTTAATAAATCAATTTTGTGTTTTTTTTTTTATAAAAAAAAATTCAACATCAACAACGGGCATTGCCCGTTGTAAGTAATGCATCGATAAGGGGCAATGACCGTTTTCAGTAACGCATCGACAACGGGCAATGACTGCGGTCGAAAAGCGCGCTTTTCCATAACTGCTCCATCTATAGTGGGCACATGCCCGTGGTCGATACTCATCTACAATGGGCATTGCCCGTTGTCGTTAAATGTTTTTATTGTAGTGCCTGCCGCTGCCCAGAAACAAGTACTGAAAACACACACAAAAGCACATCATCTTCTTTCAACTTTCCACACTCCCCAAAACGCTGATGCTTGAAACCAAAAGATCTACGTGCCATTAAACTCATTGAACCTAGCAACATCCTCTTCCTCTCTTCTAGCAATAACATCAGCCAATTCCTTCTCTTTACCATTGAAATTGAGACCCAAAAGAACTCCAATTTCTATTGTTTTAGGTATTTCATCCTCTGCATTACAAGCCTGCTTATGAGCCTTCCCTAAAGATGAAACCTGATTGGATTCGAAAGGCTGAATCTTAGAACCCCTAGTCTTCATACTATGCTTGCGATTTTTGAAGATTGAAGCAGACGAATCATTCACTATACCTGCAGCCATCTTCTCCAACGCTACCGAATCAGCACCTTCCTTCTCCACAGCCAGGGGCGAATTTAGGGAGGGGCCGACAGGGGCCATGGCCCCCCCAAGAAATTTCAACTTTTTTTGTTTTCAGTTAAAAAAAATAACTATTAAAAATAAAACATGAAATATGAGTGTTGCCAAATCTTAGGCATGGCAACAAAGAAGAGGTTTTGATCCACTGAAAACTTGAGAGAATAAATTGCAATTTATGTCGTTTGATGATATTTGCAGGCTTGCAACAGAGCAGAGGTTAGAGATGAGAATGAGAGGTTAGAGATGATGAGAGAAGTAGAAACTTTTGAGAGAGGAGAAAGAGAACATTGGGCAGTGTGTTGTCTGACTTGGGCTGTTGGGCTTTAATTTTTATTTTTTAAATTATACTTTTGACTTGGTTTTGGCTATTGGAGCATTATCCGTTCCAAGAAATACAATTACGGTGACGGACAACTCGAATTTGAGATATTGTTCAATCAAATGAGCTCTTTTATCATTAAACCATTAGAGCAGTACATGAATATTATAAAATTAAATTATACGTATTTAAATAATTACGATTTAAATATATTAATGGTATAATATTATTATAAATATGTTATGATATATCAATAGATTTGTCTTATGACTGCTTGTCATTTAAATAGCATGAAAATTTAGTTATAAATATGATTTTCAAGATATATATATATATATATATATATATATATATATATATTTGACAGTATATATCTACACCAAGTATTTATTTATTTATTTATTTATTTTTGAAGCTTTTGTCATAGGTAGGATTCGAGCCGCTGACTTGAGAGTCATTTTCCGAAACCTCAAGCTCGTCCATTTACCAACCAAGCTATGCCCCTAGAGACAAATATGATTTGTCTTGGCCCCCCGACCCAAAATCCTGGCTTCGCCCCTGTCCACAGCAGCCAAAATCTGATCCATCCCCTCATCTTTCCTATTATCTTGACCAAAAGGAGCAGAGTTTCTCTCACAGCTATTCTCTCTCATGACTCTCATAATTATAATCACAATTATAATCACAATGTTCTCTAATTCTCTATTTATTCTTGAAAAGGTGATATTCAAAGCAAGCTATCCATGACTTTCGTAGTAATAGTAAAATTTACATCAAAACATGATATACTTTGAAATTCAAACTATTGACATCAAATAATGGTGGAGGTAAGATTTTCCTCATTTTTGTTCTACCGAAACTGGAGCACGAGAGAATCCGAACTCCGAAAAATAAAATTGTGTAATTTTATTTTGTTTGAATTCCTTATACCGAGAATTAAATTCTCAATACAAAGGCACACATGGAGAGGATTCATATAGAAAGTATGGGTTCGGTTAGTATATACTATACAGGTTCTATATAGGTGTTGAATTTCTTTGAGCTAATACCTTCTTTTCTTTTCTTTTTTCAAAATATTGAATTTATATTTAAAAGTGGTTAAATTTTTTTAAGTACTAAATTCCAATGAATCAACATTAATCTTTTTAATATTATTGTTATTAAAGTTGACCTTGATCGACTAAAATGTCAAAACCCAAAAAAACCCTATTCATAAATATCTTATTAGAAGGTCAAGTGAGCAAACTTGGGGCCTAAGCCTAGCCAAAAGTGACATTTCACATTTAATACATAAATTAAGACAAGAGTGGTGCTATTGGCACACCCCCTACTGATCTATTTATACTCTACTTTTTAAATTATTTAGTATTTTTTTTTCCCTTTATCAAAATTACTAAAAGAGACATACAATTAAAAAATATATATATTCTATAAAGTAAATCTAATAAGAGGAAATGGGGCAAAATGGCACTTATAAAACCTGGACTTGTGCAATTATCACCACATTAATAAGTCTAGTTTTAATAGCACTAAAAAAGGAATTCAGACCAAAATGCCCCCAATTTTACTGTTGTCCACTTTTATTACTTTTGTCCACTATTCATTTTCATTTTCAATTTTCGTTTTCCCTCACTTTGGCAAACAATGCACTCCTTTCTTCCAAGACACAGAGCATTCTTCCATCTTCACTTTTCAAGCACCATTCTTGACCAAAGTCGACTCAGGTTTCAGCTCAATCTTCCATTTTTGGTTTTCAACCAAAGTCATTTCAGCTCAATCCTCCATTCTTGAAGAGTAATTTCAGCTCAACCAAGTTCCAGGTTTCAGTTTTCAGCTCAATCTTCCATTCTTGAAGAGTAATTTCGTGCAGTAATTTCAGATTCAGACAAGGTAATTGGATTTTTGGAAGGTAAATTTGAAGAAACCCGTTCATTTGTTAGACAATTTTTTCAGTTTTGGTCTTCAAGGTTGCACTTTGAATTTGTTAGATGTTTATGTTGAACTAATGCAATTTCTCCATATTTAATTTCAAATCTTGACAAGCTATTTGGATTATTGGAAGAGTTGATAAGGTACATTTCCTCCATAAAGTATGGGATTAACTCGTGAATGACATTTTTTTTAGTTCTGGTTTGGAAACTTGCACTTTCAATTTGTTAGATGTTGATGCTGAACTGAAACTAATTCTCCATTTCGATCTGATTTGCTGGAATAGTGTATGTTTTTCGAGACTTATTTTATGTTTTCGAGACTTAACGTTGTTACTTTCGGGACATATTTTTATGCTATAATCGAGACTTATAATGTTGGATACCTATGTATATATTATCGAGACTTATTTATATATTATCGAGACTTGTTTATACCTTTTTCGAGACTTATTTTTATCTATTTCGAGATTTAAATGGAAAAATTCGAGACTTACTGGGATGAATTAGTTTGACAGTAATTTTTTGACTAGTTTTCATATGGTTTTTTGATAGTGTTATTTTTTTCCAGGACGATGGATCATGTTAGAATATTGATATCATATAATGGACGATGGAATGAACTACCCGATGGAAGCTAGAGATATGTCGGCGCCGTTAATAAAGGTGTATATGTCCGGAAGAATTTGACATATGAAGAACTGTTGGGGGTTGTAAAGGCCATTGTGAAACATGATCCGAATAGGTATGAAATTGACATACAATCAATATCCGTTGGTCCAGACAGTACATGTCGCACTTGTTTAGCGGATGATGATGACGTTCAGTTTCTACTAGGGGAAGAGAAGGTAATTCCGAAAGTGTGTGTTACACTTGTTGAAAGAAGATGTGAGGAACATGTCATAGGTGATGACATTGAAATGAATCAAAATCCCATAGAAACACGGCAATCTAATAATGTTGTCCATGATTCGTACGAGGCAGTTGACCGTGATGGACCTCATACCGTACCTCGTGTTGATTGTGAGTTGGAACAGCCGTTAGATGACCGTTTTGACATTGGTGATGGTCCTGAACAACATCATACATCAGGAAGATGTGTGGAAGGAGAGTTCATTTCTAGTTCAAACAATACAACAACGTGGGTTATTCCTGGATCAGAGTCATTTTCGTTTGGCGACATGAGCACCATGGGTCCAAGAACACCTAACAGTCTGATTTACAAGGGACAATTTTTCCCAAGGAAGAAGGATTTAAAACGGTTAGTAGGCATGCATGCATTAAGAGAGAATTATGAATGGAAGGTGAAACGGTCGAACAAATCCGTTTTACATTTGGTTTGCAAACTTGAAAATTGTAACTGGAAATTAAGAGCAGTTAGGTTGTCTGAGGGGACATACTTTCACGTACGAAGTTTTGAAAACAAGCACACCTGTCCATTGGAACAAGTTCACCGGCGCCACCGGCAAGCTAGTGCAATCATCATTGGTGAAATTGTAGCTCCTATACTTCAAGACCACGATGGACGTATCATGTGTCCTAGAGACATAATTGCAAATATGAAGTCTATGTATGGCATCCAATTATTATACAGTAAGGCACACACATCCTTGCAGTATGCATTTGAATTGACATATGGAACACATGAGGAGTCATTCCAGTTGCTTCCATCATTTGCTCATGTTCTGGAAGAACAAAATAATGGCACAATCACGGATATACAATGCACGGATGAAAATCAGTTTTTGTACTTTTTCATGTCGTTTGGAGCTTCAATTAGAGGTTTCCGTCGATGTATGCGTCCTGTTATTGCTGTTGATGGTACACATTTAAAGGGGAGATACCTGGGTACAATGTTTGTGGCCACAGCACAAGATGGAAATGAACAAACATATCCTATAGCATTTGGATATGGGGATTTGGAAAATAATAGTTCATGGGAGTGGTTTCTACAGACATTGAAGGATGCACTTGGCCACATTGATGATTTGGTTTTTGTATCCGATCGTCATGCAAGCATTGAAGTTGGGATACAAAATGTCTTCCCAAATGCAACCCATGTATTTTGTATTTGGCACATTTCCGAGAATATAAGGAAAAGGTTCCACAGAAAGGATGTTGCAGACATATTTGAACAGGCTGCTAAAGCATACAGACAACTAGATTATGAACAGGAGATGGAAGAGTTAAAGAAGCTGCATAAGAACGCATATGAATATGTTATGGAAATCGGACCTCAGAAATGGTCACGTGTCTATTGTCCACAGAGGAGATTTTCCATGATGACAAGCAATGTTGCTGAATGTCTTAATTCATGCTTAAGATTTGCTCGTAAATTACCAGTGATGACATTGGTGGAGTTCATTAGGAACATGCTCCAAAAATGGTTTTATAATCGTCACCAAAACGCGTTAAACATGCGTTCTCAACTCACCGACGCTGCACATGAGGAGATTGCGGAGCGAATAGCTGAATGTAATCATATGACTGCGACTCATGTTGATTGGAACATATTTCTAGTGAAGCTACGGGGAGACCAATGGACAGTTAACTTGTTGGAAAAGACATGCACATGCAAGGTTTTCGATCTTGATCAACTACCTTGTGCTCATGCACTTGCAGCTGCTAGGTATATATTTATTTATTTTTATTTTTTTGTTCTGCTCTTTAATAACAATTATTCTATGATTGCAATTACGGTGAATGTTATTTGTTGTTAAATTCACAGGGAGCGAAACTTGGATTACACTTCCTTATGTGCGAATTACTACAAAAAGGAAGTCCTTGCCGATGCATATTCTATACCTATCATGCCAGTGGGTCATCCAAATACTTGGGTAGTTCCAGAAGACATCAGAGATTGGGTCGTGTTACCGCCTGATATTCATACACAATCTGGTTGGCCCCGAAGAACTCGATTTGCCTCCGCCTCCGCCTCCGAGAGGCCTAGTAAACAAAAATGTAAAAAATGCGGAACACATGGTCACAATTCATGACGGTGTACGAATCCGGGCCCCAGTTCCAGCAGTACCATTCCAGATGCATACCGTCGGAAATGTAGTTTGTGCCATGAAGTCGGGCACAACAAAAAAACTTGCCCAAAGAAGGATGAAATCCTTAGATGACTCTAATGAATTTATTTTACTTTATCTCGCTTTCTGGATGACTGTAATGCTTCCATTGTCATTAAGCGTACTTTCTAGATGATATGTATGGACGTCCACTTTATTATTTGTAAAAGCTAAATGACATTTCTTGGTTTATAATTTGCATGTGGATGGTTAGTAGATGTTATGTTGCATTATAAAATTCATTATTGTAGGTGTAAAGATTTGTAATACAAAATATCATTTGTACCCAGTATGTCTCAAAATAACCAAATCAGTCCCGAATATATTGTAATAAGTCTCGAAAGTACTTATTAAGTCTCGGAATAATTATAATAAGTCTCGAATAATCTGAATAAGTCTCGAATATTGGATATCAAGTCCTGAATATAATAAATTCGAGACTGACTTACAACAAAACCATCCATAAAATAAATAAATAAACCCCTTTTCCATTGATAATGGACCATTCAATTCCATTCATTCAAAAATATTCATTATAAACACAGTCAATCTATAGATGTCTATGTCAATTCTATCCAACATAACCATTCAAAAGTAATCTAAAAACTTGATTAACATCCGTCCGTAACCAAAAAATCCAACCGTTGTTAATAAACATGATAAATACATTCATACATCCGTCCGTAATAAACAAAATATCCATCCATTGTAATCACATTCACTAGACAGAAACAATGGAGTTTGAAAAAACTTCCACAGCCATTTTCAGTCGCATATGAGGCATTTGCTCATCAGTCCAATTCAACTTCTTTCTCTTTGCCACAGTATGCTCAATCAATGCTAATGTGAGTGCTCCACAATTGCCACTGTAAAAAGTTTTACAAGAAGTTAATTTGCTTATAAATAGAATAAAGATTTCAAATCTATGTAAACATTATAGTTGTGTTACTTACCCAGTTTGTTGTTGGGAAAAGTTATGTGGTGGTATTAACTCCATATGAAATGGGTCCGGATTCATATTTGTGCCCTTCCGTTTCTTTTTGTAAAAACAAATTTGATTAAGCATTGAAGGCAGAAACCACCGTAAACAAGCAAGTTGTTGATTGCGGACTTGGTACTCATCTGGCTGCCCCACTGGATCATATAGACGGATGGATCGCAGTGTTAGTCCCACTTCAGCCATTAACCAATGACCGCCTCCAACATTCACCGGAATTAATAGCTGGATCAAATACAAACGAAAGAGGATGAATAATAATATCAGGTGGTAAATGTAAAAAGAATAAATGAATACCTTTTTCCAATTTCCATTTAACAATAATTGAATTCCATTTGTATCATAACATACCGTATCGACCTCGTTCCACGGACGACAGCCGCCAACGTTTTTCCCTCTCGCCCATGCAATTTGTTCGGCGGTCCACTTGTAAGACAACACTGGCCATTCTTCAGAAGGTTTGTCCGTTGTTCTAGCAGGCATCATTTCCTCCCACCATTTTACCATGTTAGTCTGTCATTTAAGCATGCACATAGTTATAAAAAATTAATTAATTAATTAATTAATTAATTAATTAAAGTATTAGAAATACCAATTACTTACGTAGAAATATGGATCTACGATGTTGACATTCTGCTGATATACGTCAGGAAACATGCGCTGACGCTTCCTTACTATCTTCAAATAGGTGTCCAAATGCTGTACAAAATATGGACATATACGACAATTAAACGAAACTACACATAATTGTTAGATAATGTGGTCTTCACAATTTCAATCATGAAGAACTTGTATAATTCATACCGTGTCTTCCAAAAAACTGTTGTTGGACTCAAATTGAACGAACCAAGGGACATCAACTATGAGTTGTATGTCTACATCGCGTCTGGCAAAAAAATTGAAACGGTTAGAAAATGCATAAATAATTCATACATATATGTAAAAAACTTGTAACTTATAATTACCTCCCATTTGGTTCCTCCTTAAATGCTACGTAATCCGCTAACACTTCTGCATCAACCTTTTCATCTGGCTTGAATTTATGTGATGCCGACTTAGCTCTCTTAGGCTTACATGGGTCAGTATATGGAGTAGTCTGCTGCCAACCCCGTTTCCGCAAGCGTACTGGTCTACAATTCACTGGAGGATCTTGGACCTGACAATTCACAGAAACAATTAAGTCTCGAATATAAATATATAAGTCTCGAATATACTTAAATAAGTCCCGACTATTCCTTAATAAGTCTCGAAAAGTATGATATAAGCCCCAAAACATACAAGCATATATATAAATAAATAAGTCTCGAATATAAATAAATAAGTCTCGATTATACTTAAATAAGTCCCGACTATTCCTTACTAAGTCTCGAAAAGTATGATATAAGCCCCAAAACATACAAGCATATATATATAAATAAGTCTCGAATAAATATAAATAAGTCTCGATTATACTTAAATAAGTCTCGACTATTCCTTACTAAGTCTCGAAAAATATGATATAAGTCCCAAAACATACAAGCATATAAATATACCAGAAATTAAACATAGTTAACAGAGATAAACAGGACCTTAGAAGTTTGCTGGGCCATCAATGGAGGATCCTGGACATTAGGACTGTTTTGTATCCCCACTGGAGGATCCTGGACCTCTGCACTGTTCTGTTGGCCCGCTGGAGGATCCTGGACCTCTGCACTGTTCTGTTGGCCCACTGGAGGATCCTGGACCTCTGCCCTGTTCTGTAAGCCCACTGGAGGATCCTGGACCTCTGCACTGTTCTGTAGGCCCACTGGAGGATCAAATGGATGATAAGACCGAGCATATTGGGACATGGATAGTGAGTGACCCATAGGAGTATGGGATTGGTCATCATTGTGCCTGTATGAACGAAAGATGCGCATCAACTCGGCATGTTCTTCCTCTCTACGCCGGTTGCTGTCTCGAAGCTCATCCAAGACAATCTCAAGCCTATCCTGTACCCGTGACTCGAAATCTTTAAACTCATTTCGTAACTCTTGGAATGACTGTATCACTGATTCATGTCGTTGAGTACGAACTCCAGGTGGTCCCTGAATTGAATGAAAAGAAGTTACTATTGTAAATTACATTACTAATATTATTCAAAAAACAATATATATATATTTATACAAATATGTACCTCTCGAACAGTATTTGCATGCTGTGACCTAGGCGCTGCATGGTCTAGTCCCCCCCCTATCGTACCTGCTTTGAAACGTCGACGAGGAGGGGTAGGGATGTCGGCTACACCCGTGGTAGGTGTAGGTGTAGCAGCCCCACTAGGCCCAGCAGCGTTGGTGGGTCTAGACTGTGGAGGTATAGTGCTACGTCTATCTTCGTACTCATCTGGCATATTATCTAATGAACCGGGAGCCGGGTACAAATCATCCACGTTTTGTAGCCCATCATAGTACCATTGAGCAGTCTCCTGATCGGTAGGGGTGATTTTCGGATCCGCATACATCTAAAGTTGTTCATAAATGAAATAAGAAATACAAACAACAATCACAAACCTAAAGAAATATAATCAATGATAATATCCAATAGGTTACAAAGACATTACCCTATCCTTTATAATCTTTTTGACTTTGTTCGGTCGAGGTCGCTTCGTGAACTCCCACTTGAGAATACGTGGAAATGGGTCAACATTACGGCGAGTGGCGTATTCCTTAGCCAATGTCGGAATTACTTCTAGGGCGAATATCTATAACATTCAAGTGATACAAAATTGTTAGAAAATATAATAACTAACCAATACAAATTATAAATAAATTGTTTCAAACAATGATATGGTATTGTAAGCCTCACCAATAAAGCATACAAAAACCCCCACATGTTGTACTTCAGTCTCTGTTCAGATTGCCCTCTCCGACCAGACAACGCAGTCTTGAACCCATATATAGAGTAATTGTAGACAAGGCAACCCCATGGGAATGCATCAAAACTGTCCAAGTTGTCTACAAGCCGCACTTGCCAAATAGGCACTTTCCCCCTCTCGTCCCCTCCGATCAAAAACAAATGAAGCAATAACAGGAGACAGAGCTTAACAACGTCAAACTGCTCTGTCCATCCACCTTGTTGTACCCTTACCTTCAATTCCTCAAACCTAATTTCATCCCGACCACCAAAATACCTTTTGTGTATTCCATTCTCCACCTCGGAATACTCCGTCGTGTCAGGCACGACTCCAAACTTCAACCTTGTTATTAGACAAAACTCGATTTTTGAAAATCGGACATCCGTGTTTCCCAACAAGAATCGAATCGCATCTCATCTGGGCTGCCATTGTGATGTATCTCCCGCAAAAGCAAGCGATGCACAATTGCCCCAGAAAACTGCATGGTTCGATGCATATGTAAGAAATGTCCAAAACATGAGTCCATGAACCTTTGCTTTTGGACCCCCCCATCATCTATGCCGGTAGGTACATCGTCTATTACTTGTAGAATTTCAATATGATTGTGGCGAGTAATTGTTCCATTATTCCAATCCGCCTCAGAAGCTTTCAGTAGCCTCTTCAAATTCACCATCTGCAAACAAAACATATACACATCACACAATAAGTATCAAACAGAAACAATTAAATCTCGAATATACACATGTAAGTCTTGAATAGAAATGAATAAGTCTCGAATAAATATGATTAAGTCTCGAATACATATTAATAAGTCTCGATTATACTGAAATAAATACCGATTATTCCTGAATAAGTCTCGAAACATATGATAAGTCCCAAAACTAACAAAAATCATGCATTTTCTTCACTCACAACATGTTTAAATAAATAGAGAATCTTTGCTATAAACTGAAAACACAAACACAACTTTTAGTAAGAATTCATCAGGAATATTGAATAGAAATTAATTTTAAAGCCAATGTATAGTTAGATGTTCAAATTTAGTAATAATTATCTAGTCTGGTGGGTGTGAAAATTTTTTGAACCGATATATCTAACCAGAGAAGAGAACCCATAATATAAGTAATAATGTTAACACTAAAGTATATAAACTTTCCTGGAACGGTTGCAAACGGTGGATTGTAACAGAGAAGAGACTGAAACAATGTGGCTATGAGGGTGCTGGTCTTCTCCAGGCTCTTTGGCATATGTGTTCTCTAAACAAGAACATAGAAGGTATGAAACAAGAAGAGAAGCTTGAAGGAAAAACCTGAGGAAAACTGCCATGACAATATGTTTTGATAACTTACAAGAATACCCAGTTGGCTATATATAAATTTCTAAGCCGATGAGGTGCCGCTCATCTCCATCTATATTGTGATCACTAATTGTTGATTTAGTGCAGATAACAGTATAACACAGTTTGTCTATTAGCAGACACACTTTGGCAACCACTCCATGTGCCAATCAAAACTTAGTAGTTGAAGTGCTTTCACCAAATATATATGTGTCGGTTGATCTCATAGACTCCTACATAATGACACACAAGTGCGCCTACAACTAGACAACAACATGTGGACATTGAATGCAATATTAGAACGGTGAATGTATATCGCTAAATCATGATGTGAGAATTGAGAATTGAGATCCCTGTAAATTGACAGGAAACACCTCAAAGCAAGTATTTAATCATAATGAGTGAAAATAATTTATGATTTATGATTTTAGTATTTAATTACTAAAGAGTATTGAGAATCACATCAAGTCACGTGGGTTTTATATATAAATTAGGAATTAAGTTCCTACAAAAAAGATAACTTAATTCTTCCATTCATCAACAAGATACTAATTAAAAATATAAAATCCAATTACACTTATCTAAGTAAGTGGTTCCTTCATCATACCAATTTTGCCAATTTATCTAAGTAAGTGGTTCGTTCATCATACCACCAGTACAAACCCCAGGCACACCACGAACAGCCAAAACAGGACAGCAACCAAAGACAGTCGAAAAAAAAAAAAGAAAAGAAAAAAAAAAACGCAGAAATGACTCACACCACAGGACAATGGTCACCCCAATCCACGAAATCACCCGAATTGCTTGATCCCATCTTTGCCAATTTCCAATTCAATGAAGTAATAAACCAAAAACTTCAAAACTAAGAAATATCATGTTGTCTCCAAGGAATGGAATCATGTCTTGTTAAGTTAACAAAGCATTAAGTGAACTAGAACTACTTTTAAATGATTAGTATGTGAATTTATGTAAGATTTTGTGCACAATTTGATTAAAAAAAATAACACCCTAGAAAAATCTATAGCACAATTTCATTAAAAAAAAAATAACACCTTCAACCACAATAACACCCTAGAAATAGAGGATCCATTTAGAATAAAAACTAAATGGAAATCATTCAATAAATGTTTAATTTCTGATAATCAACAACTTCAAATTTGAAATCAAAACCCAAATGAACATACCTCAAACCGTGATTGAAGGGAACTGTTGGAGGCGTGATTGAAGGGAACTGTTGGAGGTGTCGCCGGAGTCGTGCAGCTACCGTCGAAGTCGTCGCGGATGTCGTCGGCGTCGTCGATGTTGTCGCCGGTGCCGTCGAAGACCTCGCAGTGTCACCGTCGGTGGATGTCGCTGTTGCTTGTCTCGCCTCTTTCCTTCAGTCAACGGGATGAAAGCAATGTGTGGTGGGGACAGTGGGTTGAAAGCAATGTGGTGTGGTGGGGACAGTAAATTAAAGGGGATGAAAGATGTCTGATGCCTAATAGGAGGGTATTTTTGTCCGAGCACATACTTTAGTGCTATTTAAACTAGACTTATTAATGTGGTGCTATTTGCACCAAACCACCTCAAAAAAGTGCTATTTAATTTTTTAACCCATCTAATAAAACCCCACATTTCTATATATATATATATATAATTTAAATAAATAAAAAACAACAAAAAAAAAAAACATTCTTTTAATCTTTTTCTTGAAATATATACAGATGGATTGATTATTATTTAATCTCATATCTTTTTGTTTGTATTTGGTGGTGGTGCTATGTTTTTCTCATGCTGGTTTATTGCTTGTTTCTAGGCTATTTATTCCGTTTTTTTTTTTTTTTTTTTTTTTATATATATATATATATATATATTTTTTTACGTTTTTAGCTGCTGGGTTGGTTTGTTTGTTTGTTTGTTTGTTTTTTTTTTTTTGAACAGCCAGGAAAAGGAAACAAAGAGAGGCCAAAGCCTTACAAACAACGACCAAGAGGCCACCCACCGCAGCCAAGGCACACAAAAAACCCCCCAGAAAACCCCCAGAAACAAGTTTTTGTTTTGGTGCTTTCAGACCAAGATTTTGTTTTGGTGCTTTCAGACATCTGGGTCTAATTGTTGTGTGATTTGTCTTTCTTTTTCTCTGGTTCTGGTTTGCTATTGCTTTTTCTTCTTTGGTTGCCTTTCTGGCTGTTAACAAAATCTTTGCCTTTTCAAAAAAAATAATAAATAAATAAATAAATAAGATAGATAGAGATATTAGAGATGGGGTTTATTAAGTTTGAAAAATAAGTAAAATGGTGGTTTTGGAAATAAACAAAATAAATTAATAAAAACATTTAACTTTATTTAATTAAATCAAAATTTAAACAAGTGGGGTATAAATAGATCAGTAGGGGGTGTGCCAATAGCACCACTCTTAAGACAATAACAACAACTTGAATTATATATATATATATATACATATATAATAATAGACGTTCACAGCGCCACATCTCACCATGAAAGAGCTTTGGATTTAAATGCTACACAAATGGTTATTAGTAAAAACAATAATTCAATTATTTAAACTTTTTAAAAATGTATTCTCTTAATGGTTATTATCATGATCATAAAACATCAAAACCCAATCATATTCTCTTTTAAATCAGACTTTAAGTTTATTCAATTAAACCACATAATTATAATAACCAAAAGTCCTCTCATCTTCCTCAATTTTCTCTATAAAAACCACACAAAATCTCAGATTTTTCCCATCTTATTCGAATGACTCTTCCTCAAAGATAAACTCAAAAACACCCAAAAGATGGGGTATTGGACGAAATTTGGAGATGAGAGTAATTTCTATAGATTTTTTTAATATTTGGTTGAATAATTTTAATATATATATATATATATATATATATATAATTGTTATGATGATTACCAAATGCCTTTTGTTAAAAACCACACATCATTCCCATGTATCATTTTTTTATCTTCTTTTTTTTTTTTTTTTTTTTCTTTTTCTCTTTTTTGAGGAAACATTTTAGTAGTTAAAAAGGTAATTTTGGATTGATTATTGTTGTGACATATTTTGGTATCTTTATCATGTTTGTTTTTGTTAACAAAACTTGAAACAAGGAATTTTAACTTCGGCAGCCTTCGATTTTTAGATGTTGTTCGCTATGCAACCCTACGGTAAGGCTAGCATCCCGCTTATCACCACCAATGCAGAAAATCAATGAAACTTATGGATGATGGATTTGATAGACAGACTACTATAGATAAATATTAGGGTTATAGTCTTTAGTTCTAAGTCTAACAATGTATTGCCTCTTTAAAAAAAAAAAAAATTGTACACATATTTTTTTTATAGTTTTCTTTTTCTTTCTATTTTTAACCTTTTTGTTCTGTTTTCTTTTTGGTTTTTTTGAATGTATTAAATATGCATTAAATACATTATGATTATTTCCAAAAATAAAAGTTTTTGAATTTTATTTATTCTTATACATTAAATGATAATAAATACATATTTTCCAAAACAAATTAAAATATCAATTGTAAATACCAAATTCAAGGTAATCAGTTTTGTATAGAATTAGTGGTAAATTTTAAAAAAATATCAGTAGTAATATATTAATGATAATATAACAAAATTTTAAAATAATAATTTTTAATCAAATATTAATGATAATTATTGCATTCAATTCAATTGATTTTTTTTCTAAATATAAGAAAGTAATCTGTTTTATATGGAATTAGTGGTAAATTTTAAAAAATATCAATAGTAATATATTAATGATAATATAAAAAAATTTTAAAATAATAATTTTTAATCAAATATTAATGATAAGATATTAAAAACAATAATTATTGCATTCAATTCAGTTGATTATTTTCCTAAATATATGAAATTCACTCATAATATTTTTTATGAATGGTAATAAATAATTTTTTTTTTTACGATAAAAAAAAATTAATAACTTCACTACTATTTACATATCCATAATATGACACATGAAAATATATATATATATATATATATATATATATAAGTGAGTTTATTAAAAAAATGGAATGTCCTTAGAAAATAAGTGTGGGAAAATAAATTAATTTATCACTAGGCTTGACAATAACCTCCATGGAGTTTTAAAAAAAAATTGAATACTTCTACAAGTATTTATAGAATAAATGTTTTTATATAAAAAATAATAATTATAAAACCTCTATATACACCCCGAATTTACTCGAAAATACCTTTTTTATATAAATGGTAATAACTAAATATTTTTCAAAACAAATTAAAATATATATATTTATAGAATAATCTAAACGTATTTATATATATATATATATATCAACAAAGCATGTGAATTGACACTTTGATTGCAATTATGAATATTAATTATTTAAAAATCAATTATGGAATTGGTTAACAAAATTTATGCATTATCGTATTAATTACGAGATTTTCTCTTAATTACCTATTGATTTTGTGATTAACTGGTTGCCTCTTGATTTTTTTTTAGGGCAATTACCAATTAAGTCCTGGACTTTTTTTTAAAATTTCAAGTTGGTTGCAACATTTATAAAAGTGATCAAATAGGTCCTTACATTTTTCCCAAGTGCCAAATTAATCCCTCTAACTAAGTTTCATCTGTCAACTTTAACTATGTAGGGGTAAAATTGTACTTTACTCCTAAACAATATAATAATAACAAATGCATAGTTTTTTTTTAACACATGTATATTTTTGTTTGTTTTATTTGTGGGTTTTGATTTTTGAATAATTTTGACAATAGTACTTGTATAATATTAACAAAAAAAAAAACAATTATTTAAAAATGGTACAAGAATATACTGGGAATGAATGGTAATTAATGGTATAATTGACATTATCTTATTAAAATATTTTTAGATTTTTTTAGAAAATTTTAATTAAAAAAGGTATAAATGGTGTTTAGTTAATAATATTTTTGGATTGTTCAAAAAAAAAAATAATAATTTTGGATTTTGTTGAAATTATAATGGTGAATTTAATGCACAAAAGATAAAACAACTTTGATCTAATATGATAAATAAAGGGTATTTACGTACTTTAACTAAATTTGTTAAAGTCAACTGTTATATTAACACCGTTAAACCGTTAAAGAGACCAATTTGGTCACTTCTAGACAGAGAGGGACTAATTTGGCACTGTGGAAAAATGTGAGGATCAATTTGATTACTTTTGTAAAAGTCGCAAACAACTTGGAATTTTAAAAAAAGTCCAAGACCAAATTGGTAATTGCCCTTTTTTTAAGGATTAGGATCCCCTACCCATCTTTTTTTTACTCATCTTTTACAAATCTATGTACATGTGGCATACTAACAAATAAATGGACCAGATTAGATTTCTATATTTTTTTCATCTCTCTCCTCCAAACGACAACGTTTAATCAAACTCTACTTTCATTCTCTCTCCTCCAAACGGCTATCAGACTCTACTTTCTCTCATCTTCATCAGGGATTCTATCTGATTCCTCTCTCTCTCTCTCTCTCCTCCAAACGGTTTGAGTTTTTTTTCACTCTCCCGGATGCGGAGATCGGCACCCGATCTCCTTCCAAACAAGCCGATCTACTCTCGCCGCCGATCGTCTTTTCTTTACTCTTCTCCTTCTCGTCTCCATCTTCTTTCTTTTGACAAAGGTTTGGGTGTTATTGGGCTGTGGGATGGTGGTGGACTGGTGGTTTCTGGATTTTGGTGGTTTGGGTGGGCTGCCGGTGAGATCATGGGATGGTGATTGTGATTTCTGGGTGGTTTTGGTTGTTGAATCTGATGGTGGCTATGGTGGATGGTTTTGAATCTGTGGTGGTTGGGTTAGGTTATGAAGCTGTTGGTGGTTGGGTTGGGTGGTGTAGTTCTGGGTTATGAACTTGATAAACTGGTGAATTATAGTTTGGTTGGAAATTCTGGAATTTGGCTCCTCTGTTGCTCCTCTAATTCTAAATCCCAACATTCATCTCTTCCAGCGACTTAGGGTATGTGGGTGATTTTCTATTGGTAGACAATTTGAATGACAATCTAAACTTTTGCAACCTTAGTTGTTGTTTTCGGTGATTTTAAAAAGTCATGATAGACATATGGTAGTACAAGAGAACTCTGATTTCACAACCTTAATGAGATTAATTTCTGATTTTGGAGTAATAGAAAATTCACAGAAGAAAAACAAAAATCAGATTTGGTTGATTTAATGTTCACTTTGGGTCATAGACTTGATCTCCATTTCCTGCAGAATTAGAAGAATCCTATATGATAATTTCTTTTCAATTTTGAAAGGTCTGGGCAGGTGAATTTTCTGATGATGATTGTCAATAAACAAGTGAACTTGATTAATTATATGAATTCTGGAACTGGTGAATTTTCTGATGGTGAATTTTCTGATGGTGAATTTTGTGAAAATGAGAGAAAAAAAAAATGACAGGATCATCCACCATCAAGATCATTCCAATACAAATATATTAATTAATTATAGGTAATAAAAGAATCAAAAGAATTATCGATGTTCATTGTCTGTCAATGAGGAGCTCCAATAAATGACATGAGGTTAATTTTTTTGTTTGAAAGAAAGAAACATACGGTGTCGTTTCAGGAAAAAGAGAGAAAAAAAAATAAAGTAAAGGGATCTCAACCATTCTTTTACTTGTTTGCCACATGTTAATGGAGGCTTGAAAGATGAGCAAAAAAAAGATGGGTAGGGAATCTCAATCCTTTTTTTTTTTAAGACTCTTGATTGCCTTTGCATTTGTATATATATTGATATAGAATTGGAGGGTTGTTTAATTTATTATATAAGTGAATTGAAAATTATTTATTGCATTAATTGAAATTTGAATGCTCTCTATCTCTTTAGTAAAAAATATATATATATACAGTGGTTCTCTCATAAGAGATCCCTTATTTTAATTTCGGTAAGGACCACTATGAAATCATATCGATTTGAATGAATTTTAATCTGAATTTTTTTGTGAATGATAAATTCATTGAAATCTACCTATGAATAAAATGTGAGAATTTTTCAAGCACGAAAACTATTTTTCTTGAATTTCCTATATTTCGCCTATTTTTCTAATGCCTTCGTATTTAAAAAAATCGGTAAAAATAGTTTTCATGCTTGAAAAATTCTCAAATTTTATTCATATGTAGATTTCAATGAATTTATCATTCACAAAAAAATTCAGATTAAAATTCATTCAAATCGATATGATTTCATGATGGTCCTTACCGAAATTAAAATAAGGGATCCCTTATGAGAGAACCACTGTATATATATATATTAAAATTTATTGCAATTCTGTAAGGCAAAAACAGTAAATTTGTATACTTTTTAAATTAATTATTTTCTTAAGTACAAAAAATTGAATGTCCTTAAAAAATAAGTGGAAAAATAAATTAATTTATCACTAGGCTTGACAATAACCACCATGGAGTTTAAAAAAAAAAATGAATACTTCTACAAGTATTTCTAGAATAAATATTTTTATATAAAAATAATAATTATTATAAAACCTCTAAATACACCCCCAAATTACTCAAAAATACCTTTTTTATATGAATGGTAATAACTAAATATTTTTCAAAACAAATTAAATATATATATAGTCTTTTATTGTCAGTTCGCGCTGATATAAAATATATCAGAACGAATAATGTTGATCATAGATTATGGAGAAGTTTTGATAAGTGCATATACTTTGAGTCAAAGTATGTAAATCTAATGGTCTACATTCTTCATCCTGATATATTTTATATCAGGACGAACTGACAATAGAAAAATTGTATATATATATATATATATATATATATATAAAGAATAATCTAAACATATTTATTTCTATATATATCAACAAAGCAGGTGAATTGACTCTTTGATTGCAATTATGAATATTAATTGTTTAAAAATCAATTATGGAATTGGTTAACAAAATTTATGCATTATCGCTTTAATTACGAGATTTTCTCTTAATTACCTATTGATTTTGTGATTAACTGATTGCCTCTTGATTTTTTTTAAGACTCTTGATTGCCTTTTTATTTGTATATTATATTGATATAGAATTGGAGGGTTATTTAATTTATTATATAAGTGAATTGAAAATTATTTATTGCATTAATTGAAATTAGACTGCTCTCTATCTCTTTAGTAATATATATATACAGTGGTTCTCTCATAAGGGATCCCTTATTTTAATTTCGGTAAGGATCACCATGAAATCATATCGATTTGAATGAATTTTAATCTGAATTTTTTTGTGAATGATAAGTTCGTTGAAATCTACTTATGAATAAAATTTGAAAAATTTTCAAGCACGAAAACTATTTTTACCGATTTTTTTAAATACGAAGACATTAGAAAAATAGGCGAAATATAGGAAATTCAAGAAAAATAGTTTTTGTGCTTGAAAAATTCTCAAATTTTATTCATAGGTAGATTTCAACGAACTTATCATTCACAAAAAAATTCAGATTAAAATTCATTCAAATCGATATGATTTCATGGTGGTCCTTACCGAAATTAAAATAAGGGATCCCTTATGAGAGAACCACTGTATATATATATATATATATATATATATATATATATATATTAAAATTTATTACAATTCGTAAAGGCAAAAACAGTAAATTTGTATACTTTTTAAATTAGTTATTTTCTTAAGTATGAAAGTTATGAGAAAAAAAAAAAAAAAAAAAAAAAAAAGCGTTGTTTGAATCTACAGTTTTAGTACTATCTTCATTAATTCATACATGCTAAGCAGCTGATCAAACTTTAGATCTTCAAATATAATGTGATAAGCCTGACCAGACCAATTTCTCAATATTTATATAAATTGTGAGGATTTTGTTTTGTTTTATTTTTTTTTTTTTAATAGGAAATAAATGGATTTTAATGGTGTATTCTATTCTTTAGTGTTAATTGTTAACATTTTTATTTGAAAATTTTAAAATGACTGGTAATTGATTGTGTTAAGCGGTTGATTGTGTTAAATATTTTAATTTTGAAGCATTTTTATATTATTAGAGATTTGTGTTTTTCCCTAAGATGGAGAGTCTCAACCTTCAATTAATATATATGATATAAATTGCTTAAATTTTTATTAATTAGTTATTAATTGTAACTTTTTTATAAATTTGGGTTACGAAAAAAAAAAAAACATTAATACATTACCATTGATATGTTTTTAAAATTTACCATTAATTCCATAAAAAACAGATCGTCGTGTATTTAATGCATATTTAATACATTTTGAACAATAAAAAAGTGATAATTTGATATACTTTATCATACCTTTATTTATAAATTAGTTTGTCAACCCGTGTGATGCACGGGCTTTGTTAAAAAAATATATTTAAAATTTGCTTTTAAATATATTTTTTTCATAATGCTTTTCTACAAGGGGATCTGAATGAGACAGTGTACATGACTCTACCACCTGGGTTTTCGAAACAGAGGGAGCAACGAGTGTGCAAACTCAACAAATCGTTATATGGTTTGAAACAGGTTTCGAGGCAATGGTTTGCCAAATTCTCCACCACCTTGACCACATCCGGCTTCACTCAATCTAAATATGATTATTCATTGTTTACTAACATATGTGGTTCCTCTTCTGTGTTTGTTCTTGTTTATGATTGTCACAGGAAATGATCCCATTCGAATTCAACAATTAAAAAGTTTTTTGGAACAAAAATTCTACATCAAGGCCTTGGGAAAATTAAAATATTTCCTTGGTATTAAGGTGGCTAGATCACAACAGGGGCTGTTTCTTTCTCAACGAAAATACACTATGGACATTTTTGAGGATATTGGTGTTACAGGTGGTCGAATTTCCGAGTTCCCCATGGAACAAAACATTAACCTTGCGACTGACAATGGTGTTTTGTTGCCGGAACCGACCATATACCATCGGTTAGTTGGTCGGCTGCTCTATCTCATTGTCACACGGCCCGACATCAATTTTGCTATCAACTATCTCAGTCAATTCATGCAGTCCCCCCGCTCTTCCCATTTGGATGCGGCTCATCGGGCTCTTCGTTACTTAAAAGGTTCTATCAACAAAGGTATTTTGTTATCAGCCTCCAGTTCTCTCCATATCTCAGGTTTTTGTGACTCTGATTGGGCCGGTTGCCCTATCAATCGTTGTTCCACTAGTGGTTATTGTACCTTTCTTGGCTCAAGTCCAATTTCTTGGAAGACAAAGAAGCAATCTACAGTATCTCGATCTTCTGCCGAAGCTGAATATAGATCGATGGCATCTCTCGCATGTGAGCTTCAATTGTTAAAGTATCTTTTAGTGGATTTGGGTATTTCTCATCCTTCTCCAATGACAATGTTTTGTGACAATCAAGCGGCCATTCACATATCGCAAAATCCAGTGTTCCACGAACGCACAAAACACGTTGAGTTAGATTGTCATTTTATCCGTGAAAGAATTCAGAATCTATTATTGATTCCCCGCTACATCCCGTCTTCATCACAAATTGCCAACATCTTCACCAAACCGATTGGCAAGGATCTATTCTCTCGTCTGATACGCAAGTTGGGCGTTTTTGACATTCACTCTCCAACTTGAGGGGGAGTATCAGGATTCAGGACTCTCAGGACTCTTATGTACATAATCCAACTCCAACTTAGACTTGAAGTCCAACTCCAATTCAGACTTGAAGTCCAACTCCACCTCAGACTTGGAGTCCCATACCAATCCGTCTCTTCCTCAGACTTGAAGACTTTGTCTTTGTCATTATCCTATACTGATTCACTTGTTGTAATTATCTTTATAGTTGTCAGGTTAATAGTTTAATAGAAGTAGAATAGAAGTAGACGTCACTTGAAGTCTTTGTTATTATCTCATACTGTTTTAATTGTATTTATTCTTTAGCTGATAGTTATTAGTTTAAGTAGTTCAATAGCTTTAGATTTCCTATACTGTGATGCACGACCTGTGTAATTATATATACTTGTAAATTAAGCATTAATGAGATATACAAAAATAGCAGAATGTAAGTCTTTGTTATTATCTCATACTGCTTTTATTATATTTATTCTTTAGCTGATAGTTATTAGTTTAAGTAGTTAAATAGCTTTAGATTTCCTATACTGTGATGCACGACCTGTGTAATTATATATCTCAAAAATAGCAGAACATTCTGCTATTTTTGTATATCTCATTAATGCTTGATTTACAAGTATATATAATTAAACAGGTCGTGCATCACAGTATAGGAAATCTAAAGCTATTTAACTACTTAAACTAATAACTATTAGCTAAAGAATAAATACAATAAAAGCAGTATGAGATAATAACAAAGACTTCAAGTGACGTCTATTTCTATTCTACTTCTATTAAACTATTAACTTGACAACTATAAAGATAATTACAACAAGTGAATCAGTATAGGATAATGACAAAGACAAAGTCTTCAAGTCTGAGGAAGAGACGGATTGGTATAGGACTCCAAGTCTGAGGTGGAGTTGGACTTCAAGTATGAATTGGAGTTGGACTTCAAGTCTGAGTTGGAGTTGGATTATGTACGTAAGCGTCCTGAGAGTCCTGAATCCTGATACTTTTCTTATTTTCTATCTTAATTTTTCATTTCATAATATAATTTAGCTATTTAGGCTAAATTAATGTGCCAAGTGTATTGAATAATGTGGTAAAGCAACATAATTACTGAAATAGTGGCTCAATTGCAACCCAACAAATTTCTCCCAAGAAAAATTTAGGATCTTTGTATGTAAGAGTCTGTTTTATAGTGAAATAAAAAAAATTTAGAGTCTAGACTTTTCAAAAATATAAAAGTCTCCGATGTTTATGATTTTATTTAATAAGAGTCACATGTCAATTGGAAAATGTAAAAGTCAAATACAAATTTGAACCCAAAGTTTAACTATTAAATTCGAATTAATCATATTAAATGATATTATTTAAATTAAAATTCATAATATAGATAGTGGTTTACTAATATTTAAAACAAATCTAATGATAAGAACATAATAATCATTAATAATATTATTACAACGGTTGTGTCTCTATATCTTTTTAATTATGTTCTTATTAATTAGTAATTAATAAGAATATAATTACAAATAGTGTGACTCTTTAACTTTTTAAATTTTCCTAAAATGTTTTTGGTAGTTATGTTTAACATAATTATAAAGGTCGTGGCTCTCTATCTATTTAGCCATGAAAAAAACATTATTACATTAATTAGTAATTAATAAGAATATAATTACAAATATTGTAACTCATTAACTTTTTAAAATTTTCTGATAGTGTTTTTCGCATATTGTTTTTTAAAATTATTTGATTACTTTTATTCGTTTTTTAATTTTCTGATAACGTTATTCACTTGATTTAATTTATTATTGTTGTTGTAAAGGAAAAAGTGAAATTAGCCTTTTTCTTTTTAATCCATATTGTTATAATTATTTGTTTACTCAAATTGTTTTGATTTTTTGAATACTTTTTTAATTTTCCAGATTTTTTTTTTTTTTTTAAATCTGAAAACTTTTTTTTTTTTTTTTTACACAGATTGTTTTAATTTTGTGATTATATTTTTTATTCCACATTTGTTTAAACTTTCCAATTTTAAATAATATATTAGATACATAGAAGATAAAATATGGGTTATAACCAGAGGGAGACAATTCACAAAAAAAAATAATAATAACGGCTAGAGACAAAAAAGTAAGAAAACTTTAACAACACACCCTAGGAATTAGGAATTTAACTAAATTAGTAGCGGATAAAAAAAAAAATTGGTTAAAAATATATGAATGAATTCTAAAAGATTATATATATATATATATAGCGAGAGAAATTTACAATCATGATTAAGGTTCGAATGTTATACCTTTTAAGTGATAACAATGGTTGTAGTAAAAACCAAATAAATCTCCTAAAAAACACAGGGGGAATTAAACAAAATTAGTGGTACATATATAAAAAGATGTATGAACACATGAAATTCATGATCGAATGAAAAAAATAATCATTTAAAATAAACGCGAACAGTTTACAATTATAAAAAATCTAGATTATGAACATAAAAGATTAAAAAGAAAAAAAAAAAAAAAAGGTTGTACTGGAGATGTTTAAACATGGAATTTTTTTTTTTTTTAACGGCGAATTTTATTAAGCATGCGGCAAAACCGCAGCAAAGAAACAAGGGAAAAACACAAAGCCAAACACGATTAGAAGGCCACATTGCCACTGATGTAGTAAAAATTACTCTCAATTAAAATTAAGTTCGTTCACTGGGATCGGTGATTCAATTAGTTAAAACTACTTAGTCTAGGGAAAACTTAAAACTAATCTAAGTGCGTAAAATTAAATTGCATAATGCTTTTGAGTTGGAAAAGTGATTTGGTTTCTTGAAATTACTTAAAAATGTAAACTTGTAAGCTAAAAATGTAAACTTTAACCTAAAGATGCAAACTTGAATAATAAAAAGGTAATCTTGCAACAAACAAAACTAAGTTAAACACAACAAGCAACACACAACGTATGGATATGTGGGAGAAATCACTAGGGAATTAATATAACCTTCTTAGACCACTCAATGTCCTTACTTAGTCTCATTAAGCACTTCAAATCCAATTTTAGGGCTTGTTTATCATTAAGAGCTAGGTTCTTACCATTGCCTCCACAAGATCATGTGCCAAGCAATGGTCATCACCCATTAATTATATAAACTCTAAGCCAAAACAACATGGCATGGTCATGCACATATTATCTTTCTCAATTACCAACTCATAATTAGAATTAAGGTGGAAAGGTCTTTCACACCAAAACCCAATTTCATAGATAGCTTACACTACACACCCACATCAATTGTGGTCACAAAATAATATAAGTAGTAGATAAACTCAAATTAATCAAGTAAAAGAGACTAAAATTGAATTGAATTAAGAAATAGACTAATTAGTTCATAAAGTGGTCAAATACGATTACATTAATCCCCTAGCTAAATGATTAGTTACACATCAATGGAGAAATGAAAGAGAAAGCAAAAGAGTAGAGAAAACCCATTTCCTTGAGAGCTTCCTTTTCCTTGCAAAGCCTCCAAAGATGGATGGAATGGTGGTGGAGAAGGAGAAAATGTGGAAAGATGATGAAAATGGTGTAGAAAGGTGGTAGCTTGGGTGAATTTTGTAAGGTTGAAGGTGATGGAAGATGAGAGGTTTCCTTTGGGTGAGAAATCAATTTGGGATCTAGGGTTTTTAGAGTGAGAGAGTGTGTTTTTAGCTAAAAGAAAAGGATATATATATAGTGGGAGCCAAAAACTGAGTCTGAAACCCGTCACTTGATGAGCTGGCACGCTAAAGTCGCTGCCAAGTTGGCTGGCAGGGGGCGAATACCAAGGGGGCGAAGATCACTGCCTCTGTCGCCAAAAAAAATAAGGTCGCCCCCATGTTCGTTGGCAGGGGGCGACCACCTTGGGGGCGAACTTCTCTGCCTCGCTTGGAAAAATAATTGGTTGCCCCCATGTTCGCTGGCAGGGGGCGAACATGGGGGCGAACTTGGCCTGGGAGAATTCTTCGCAGCCTTCCCACTCCATTTTTGCTCCATAAATTGCTCAATCCTTGCACACTTGCCTCCGAACACTGCAAACCTGCGAAACGACTAATTTCGAGCCATTAGAACTCGATTTTTACCCGAGAACCGAACAAAAGCGACGGAAATGGGGGCCAAAATCTAGTATAGAAATGGCTCGATCAAACACCCCCAAACCTAGCCTTTTGCTCGTCCTCGAGCAAAACCGAAATAAAACAAACAAATAAGCAAGACTCAAGACACACGACTCAAGGACTCACGTTGCGGACAACAACGACGACACTAACTCCATAAAAGCGAAGCCACCGTGATGAGATGCAACCCAAGTCATGCAATTAAGGAGAGAATGCATGCAAGAATAGCTAAGCGGATTTTAAAATATGGTAATGATGTGAATACACCGCGCGCATGCAATCCCACACTCAAAATGCCCATGCTTCAAAAACAACACACTCTCCAACAAGGGATGTAATTCGCCTCGACTCTATCCTCACGGATTTCTCTCAATACACTCCGAATCCTAGGCAACACCTCAAAACATGCAATATGAGTTCATGTAATGGAATCAATTTTTAATTGCATGTAATCATGAAAGAACGCCATTTTAGTGACTAAGTCTCACGGAAAGGAACCGAATGTCATGAACGTGGAAAGAACATGCCTCAATCAAAATTCCTTATCTAGACTTTCCCTAAGATCAAGTAGGACTTTTCCTTGGTTGTAACGGGGCCTTGGGTGATTAGGTAATGAACGAATGGAAAATGGGCGATACGAAAACTAATTGAATCCATTAAGGCCTTACATTCTAACTTCCGAGGATTGGCTCATTCACAAATCTCAACTATACATTTGGCGTCCAGGTAACAATTTGCTCCATTGTGCTTCAAAAACTACTTTAAATGATTCAAGCACTATTTACACAATAAAATATGGCTTTTAAGCCTTTATTCATTGATTTTGAATTTTTTTTTTTTTTTTTTTTTGAGCCTTTCTTTGAATTGAAATCTAAAAACTGCACAACTTTTACTCCACCTAGGTACACGCCATCATAACAAGAGCCCTAATTACAATAATCCTAAGCCTTAACTTCATCAATTAGTTAAAGGGACGGTTAGTGTTTATGTTGTGAGGTTATGGATGATGTGGGTGATGAAATGAAAGGTTTAATGTGTTTGGCTTCAAAATTGGCTTGGGAGCACACACATATGGGATGGAAAAATGTTTAGGCCATATTTGAGTGGTTAAGCACACATTGCCTACAATCCTTTCTAGAGGTCCATCTATCAAGGGAATAATAATTTCAACAAGCAGTCCACAAATGATTGAGTGTTCTATGACAAACGACAATTTAAGTGCAATGAGACTTTTTATTTAACATAAATGTGTTTAGAAGTGTGTGTGAAGAGTGGAATGAAATTACCCTCAAAATAAAAGCTAATAGGCTCAAATACTCACGGGTAGTCTCCACTATTAATCCCTCATTTTCAAGCATGATGCCCCATCCACACGGGCACTAAGAGAAAGGGACTAACCGCACTTGCGCAGCGCACCCAAAAATAACTCAGCACAAAATGCATACAAACACTCCTCAACGGCACAAACTTAAGAGCATCCCACCAAACAATATATGATCAACATGGCCTTTTCGCAAAAATTGACACAAAATGACTCAAAACGACACCTAACACCTAAAAAAAAATGCCAAAAATCAAATAAAAAAAAACTGCATGCAAAAATTAAAAATTA
Source organism: Acer saccharum (assembly GCA_030490815.1). NCBI lineage: Eukaryota > Viridiplantae > Streptophyta > Magnoliopsida > Sapindales > Sapindaceae > Acer > Acer saccharum. The sequence goes on along the minus strand of CM059866.1, from coordinate 16,406,686 downwards.
TAATGAAAAGACGCGGCGTCGCCACACCCCCAAACCTAAATCCAACATTGTCCCCAATGTTGACAATGAGAACCCGGCGAAGAGGCGCACAACACCACACTAACGACCCAAGGACATGTGGGACAAGACAAAATCAAAAGGACTCAATAATGGCTCAAAAAGTACAAGCATCTCAAAACATTTAAAGTGCAATTCCACAAGTATGCAGCACAAAATTCCTATGATCCACTAAGCACAATACATCTCACACCCTTAGTCTAAACTGAAAGAAAATGCAATTATATCTAATCTAAATAAACTACTAGTACTACTAGAATTAAAGTGCAACTAAATCAACTAAAGGAAATAAAGTGCAACTAAATTAACTTGAACTAAACTACTGGACCTTCCGTGGCTTGTCCTACGCCACTTTCTTCCCTTTTGGATCTTTTCTTGCTGCTGCTCGGTCTTCGGCTTCCTTCCTTGATAATTCCATGGCTCTTCTCATGGCACCGCCTTCGTCAATGACTGGTCCACCACGAGGGGCTACTGAGGGAGTCGAAGCAGTGGGACCTCTCCTTCTTCTAGAATAGACGGACAAGCCTAACTCTCTTCTCAGTTCTATCATGTCAAAACCCCAGTCGTCGTCCATCTGGTCCAACTTCTTATGAATGCTATTCTCAACCCGTTGAATTTCAGCTTGGTTTGCAGCTTGGCTTTCTTTGATTGCAGCTAGAATGCGCTCCATCGGAGTCTGATGTCTGTCATCCTGAGAGATTTCTACTTCATCGCCCACTGCAGCGTCCATATCACCTTCTAAGGGCATTTTAGAGTACCCACGGTCATCATCATCTGCAGCTGCCTTTCTCCTCTTCTTTCAACTCCCACCAGCTTGTACCGGCACTTTCTTGGGCTTTTTCTGGAGATCCTTCCACGTAAATGCATCCATCATTCCTTGTGGGAGGTAGAAGGCGGTTGCAAGCGTTGGTTCATTCATGTCTACCCCTGCCTCTCTACAGAATTCTGTGATCAAGCACGAAAATGGAAGTATATCGGCATCGCGCTTGCTGTCACCCACTCTTCCTATCTCCATCTTAATCAAGTGCCCCACATCAATGTCTAGCTCGGCTTGGAATGCATAAAGAATCTTTGCAACATCGAAGGAGATTGTGCTCTGGTGTGTACTTGGTCTCAGATTGTGGGATACGAAGATATGCCAAAAGGCGAGTTCCTTTGTTAGGTTGGACTGCCTTATTGGACTTTCCTATTTGCACTCTGCGGCTACTACTCCAATTATCCATAGAGATGTGAAGTCTACCAACATACTCTTAGATGATAATTTCACTGCAAAAGTGTCTGATTTTGGAGCCTCAAAGTTGGTTCCAATGGATGTAACTCAATTATCCACAATGGTTCAAGGCACTCTTGGGTATCTGGATCCCGAATACTTGCACACTAGCCAGTTGACTGAAAAAAGTGATGTTTACAGTTTCAAAGTTGTCCTTGTGGAGTTAATGACAGGAAAGAAAGTACTTTCATTCGATAGGCCCGAGAAGGAAAGAAGTCTGATAATGTATTTTCTTTTCTCCTTGAAAGAGGGTTTCTTGTTTGAAATTCTTGAGAATGGTATAGTAAATGATGATAACAAAGAGCATATGAGAGAAGTGGTTATGCTAGCAAGAAGGTGTTTAAGAGTGAAAGGGGAGGAGAGGCCTACAATGAAAGAAGTAGCAATGGAATTAGAGGGATTAAGAAGGATGGATAAACACTCGTGGGATAATGCTCAAGTGAACATAGAAGAGACAGAGCAGTTGCTTTCTGAAAAGTCCTACAATTGTAATTATGGTGATGGTAGCAATTCAACCGCTGCATATGAAAGCATGAAAGACCACGCACTTGTGGCTTTTGATGGTGGGCGATGATTTTGAGTAAACTGGTTTGTTTATTTTTATTTTGTTCAGTTTTCTTTAACTGTATATTACTTTGATTTCAAAGCTTGCTTATCATTTTTGTGAAAACTCTGCACTACATCTGCTGTAGAATTGTAATACATATGTTTTGGCATATCAAATAATTTGCTTCTTTTTTTTTTTTTTGGTTTGAAGCTGTTCAACATCTTTTCTGTCACGATATAATTATATTATTGTAACACTACAAATATATAGACGTGGTTATAAATATACAAATAATTTGCTTATAGGAGAGGTGATTGATATAGACGTGGGTTCGACGGGGGAGTGTTTCGGAAAGTATATGCGGATTCGGGTGGTTATAGACGTATCGAAACCCTCAAAAGGTTTTTACGGGTGGAGCTGGATGATAAAGGAGTTGACTCCATGTTGCTAATTCGTTATAAGAAGATACCTGAGTTTTGTTATCATTGTGGTTTGCTGGGTCATGGGTTTAAGGATTGTTCGAATGGTTTGGGTGAGGTTGGCAAGGAGGGAAATATAGAATTTGAGTTTGGCTCGTGGCTTCGTGCAACTGGTCCTCCAAGCCATCACAAGTCTTCGGGTCAACGTTCCTACCGCGGTAATGAACCATCCAACCGGAGAGGATTTTCAGACCAGGTTGGTCCTAGTAATAATAGGTCGGAGGGTTCGTGGAGGAATCAAACTCCGGTGGGAATATTGGGACGCCAGTTGTCTCAAGGAGAGAGATGGGGGGGGAGAGAGTTCCCGTACAGGGCTTGGGTTCGATGCAGGGGAATGCAGCAACAAGTCAGACTGTGGAGGAGGCCGGAAACAAAGGGATCCCGGTAGTCAGGTCGGACGGTTGTTCTACTAGGGGGTCAGCGTGTGATCTATCTTTGGGGGATGTTGGTGTTGCGGTATCTCAGGGTTAGAGTGTTGAGCTGGTGAAGAAAATTCAAGACGCAGGTATTGGGATCCCTATTCAGTTGGGTGACAACAACCCCAAGGTTGTTTGTAGGGAAGGACTTGGTCCTAATTCTTCCGAGAGAACTTTTCATCCGCAGGTTGTGATGGCAGATAGTAGAAGGCTGAGTGGGTGGAAGAGAAGAGCGAGAGAGAGTGGAAAGTGTAATGGGAAGGTTGTTGACTCAGTTCAGGTGGTTGTTACGAAACGTTTTGGGGAGGATGTGGGGGAGGTGTTGGGGTCTGTTAAGAGACAAAAGATTTCTTCGGATTTTGAGTCTCATTTTGATGAAGGATCGGTGGATCGGGCTTTGTCCCCGGTTCGCCGGGAGTAATGAAAACCTTATTTTGGAATGCTCGGGGTCTGAGGGGTGGCCGAGCTTTCCGAGTCTTGCAATCGTTATTGCAGGATCATCGCCCCGATATTGTTTTTCTTATGGAGACTATTAGTGATCATGTTTTTATGGAAGGGTTGAGAGTTAAATTGGGTTTTGGTGCTAAGCTGGTTGTGGACAGAGTTGGGAATAGCGGTGGGTTATGTTTGCTTTGGAAAGGAGAGGTTGATGTTTCTCTTATTTCGTTTTCGCGGTTTCATATTGATACGATGGTTGCGTCGGATTCTGACAAGAAATGGAGGTTAACGGGTTTTTATGGGCATCCGGTTACAGCTGAACGTATACATGGGTGGACATTATTGAAGAGATTAGCTAATATGTCGTCGCTTCCCTGGTTAGTTGGTGGTGATTTCAATGAAATAACTTGTCTGTCTGAAAAAGAAGGGGGAGCGCCTCGTCAGGGGTCTCTTATGGAAAATTTTCGGGATACACTTGAGGCATGTGGTCTCAAAGATTTGGGTTTTGTAGGATCTCGTTTTACTTGGACTAATAGGCGCAATTTTCTGGATATGGTACAAGAACGTCTAGATAGGTGTGTGAGTAATTTCGGATGGCAGCAATTATTTCCTTTTTTTACGGTTTCGCATCTCAATTTTTGGAAGTCAGACCACCGCCCGATTTTGATGGAATTTTCTGGCCGTCAGGAGAGGTTTCAGGGGACGAATCGATTCCATTATGAGCTGTGCTGGGCTGGTAAGACGGAGTGTTTGGACTTGGTTAGACAATCGTGGTCGAGATCCAATGGAGGGACAGGTCTGCAAAGGGTGGTGAATAAGTTAGGTGACTGTTCGAAAGCTCTAAAATCTTGGTATGGGAAGAGTAAATGGCAGTTAAAGAAGGATATTGTTGAAAAGAAGAGAGAGTTGGCGTGTGGGGGGGGGGGGGGGGGGGGGGGGGGTGGGGGAGGAAGGGAGTGGTCCGAATTGGGATAGAGGACGGGTAGTTGAAAATGATTTGGATGAATTGCTTAGAAGGGAGGAGGTGTTGTGGAGACAGCGCTCTAGAGTAAATTGGCTTAAAGAGGGGGACCGGAATACAAAATTTTTTCACGCAAAAGCTTCTTCTAGGAAGAGACGAAACAGGATTGAAGGTCTGATTGGGGAAGATGGGCAGCGGAAAACTGAGGAGGACCAAATGGAAGATATTATATCTCAGTATTTTTCCACTATGTTTTCTAGTTCTCAGCCTTCTTGGGAGCAGATTGAAAGGGTGGTGGACTCGGTGGAGGCCAGAATTTCTGAGGTTCAGTTTCGTTTTCTGGAGGGCTCGTTTTCTGCTGAAGAGGTTCGGGTGGCCATGTTTCAAATGGGACCTTCAAAATCTCCTGGGATCGATGGGTTTTCGGCTGATTTTTTTCAACGGTTTTGGGAGGTGGTGGGGGACGATGTAACTAAACTTTGCTTGGATTGTCTGAATGAGGGGAAATCAGTTGAAGGGATCAATCATACTTTGCTTTGTCTCATTCCAAAAGTTAAGAAGGTTGAGAGGTTATCGGATGTGCGGCCTATTAGTTTGTGTAATGTGGTATACAAGTGCATTTCGAAGACGCTTGCCAATAGGTTGAGATTAGTTATGGATGAGGTGATTTCTGAAACTCAAAGTGCTTTCGTGCCTGGGCGTTTGATTACTGATAATGTGATGGTTGGATTTGAATGTATGCATGCTCTTCGTCGTAAGGTGAATGGAAAGAAAGGATTTATGTCTCTCAAACTTGACATGTCGAAAGCTTACGACAGGGTGGAGTGGGTTTTTCTTAGGTGTATGATGCAACGAATGGGTTTTCCGGAGAAATGGATTTCGGTGGTGATGAATTGTGTGTCCACGGTCTCATATTCCTTCATTCTTAATGGGAGGGCGACGGGGTTTATTAGAGCCACTAGGGGTTTGAGACAGGGGGATCCGCTTTCTCCGTATTTATTTTTAATTTGTGCGGAGGGTCTCTCCAGCTTGATCACATCTTCTGAAAAGTGTGGCGATTTTTCTGGTTTTCGATGTAGTAGAAATGGTCCTAAAATCACCCACCTTTTCTTCGCGGATGATAGCCTGTTGTTTTCGCGGGCCTCTCAATCTGAATGTGCTAATATTCGGAAGCTTTTGGAGTGGTATTCTTTAGCCTCGGGGCAGATTGTTAATTTTAGCAAGTCTGCAATCTGTTTTAGTAAACAGGTCTCCTTTGAGGAAAAGCATCTTCTAGCGGGTATGCTTGGTATGGTGGTGATGGATTACCATAATCGGTACCTAGGGTTGCCGTGTGTGACGAATAGGAATAAGAGGTTAATTTTTGATAACATTAAGGAGCAAGTGTGGAAGAAGCTTCAATGTTGGAGTTCTCGGTTCTTTTCTGCGGGGGATCGTGAGGTTTTGATTAAAGCTGTGGTACAGTCCATCCCAGTCTACTCCATGGATCTCTTTAAGTTGCCGGTTTCCCTTGTTTCTGAAATTCATCGGATGTGTGCGAGATTTTGGTCGCCGCGGGGGGGGGGGGGGGGGGGGGGGGGGGGGCTTAAAGAGGAAGATGCATTGGTGTACATGGAAATTTCTGTGCAAATCAAAGAATGATGGGGGTCTTGGGTTTCGAGATTTAGGTGTGTTCAATAAGGCAATGTTGGCAAAACAATGTTGGCGGGTGATTCGTTTCCCTAATTCGCTGGCTGCGCGTGTTCTAAAAGCTTGCTATTTTTGGAATAATTCCTTCTTGGAAGCCAAGGGGGGCTTGGGTTCCTTTTTATGGAAAAGTTTGATTTGGGGACGTGAGTTGATTGAGAGAGGGTCTCGGTGGCGAATAGGGGACGGGAAATCAGTCCGGATTTATAAGGATAGGTGGCTCCCACAGTCCTCTTCCTTTAGAGTTTTTTCCGTGCCTCAGTTGGAGGAAAACTCTACTGTGGATAAGCTGAAGTTAGACTCTGGGAGCTGGAATTCTGAGCTTATTCATAGCGTGCTGGTTGAGGGGGGAGGCTGCAACTGTCATGGGAATACCTCCGTGTGGTAGGGGGAGTGCAGATCGGTTTGTGTGGCATTATCATCCCTCTGGGGAGTTTACTGTCAGGATGTGGGTATTGGGTAGCTTGCTTGTTTTCTGAGGAGGCTGGTGGTTCGGGGCTGAGCAACTTGGAGTCGTGGTGGAAATATTTTGGAAGTTAAATGTTCCGTCCAAGGTTAAATTATTCCTTTGGAAAGCTGGTCATAACTGGATTCCTGCCCAATCAACTTGCGGTCTCATGGTATGGAGGTGGATTTGATTTGCCCGATTTGTAGAAAGAAAGTGGAGTCTTCGCTACATGCTCTGTGGAGGTGCTCTAGTTTGCGTGAGGTGAGAAGGGCGTGTGGTTTGACAGGGGATGGTTTCAATGAGGATCAACTCTCCTTTTTGGAATTAATGATAATGATATCATCTGGTAGTGTGAGAGGGAGGTTGAGTTTTGAGCTGCTGTGTGTTGTTTGGTGGCGAGTGTGGTTTCGAAGGAACTCATGGTTGCATGGAAAGGCTTTGATTCCTGCGAATGAGGTGGTCGAGTGGGCGGGGGATTTTTTGCAGGAGTTCCACAAGTCTTCAGCTCCGGTGCAGCCTCGTCTGGTGTTGGATAGACCTTGTACCGAAGTGGATGGCCCTCAACAGGGTATGTTCAAGATAAACACGGATGCGGCACTGAATGTTCAGGGTAATTCTGCTGGCATTGGGGTGGTTATTAGGAATTGTAGGGGTCAGGTAATGCTTTCTGCTTGTAAGAATTTTCGAACGGCCTACTCTCCTGTTATTGCCGAAGCTTTGGCTGTTCTGGAAGGGCTCCGGTTGGCGAAGTTGGGGGGTTTTTTTCCAGCAGTTTTGGAGTCTGATGCTTTGACTGTGGTTCAGGATATTGTCGTAACGAGTCCTCTCTTCGGATGTTGGTTTGGTTATTGATGATATTTTGGTTTTCTGTAGGGATTTCAATTTGTTTCTTTTCGTTATGTTCTAGATTAGCTAATAAAGTGGCCCACGGCCTTGCTAAGTTGGCTCTGTCCAATTTAGGTGAGTTTGTTTGGTGGAGATTGTCCGCTCTGTGTGGAGAATCTGGTGATGGGGGATTTCCTCAGACTTTGTAATTTTTTCTTCTAATGAAGTTTGCATTTTCAAAAAAAAAAAAAAAAACACTACAAATATATTATGAATTGAACACTTTAATTAATCCCACCACTTAAAACTTTCATTTTATTTTTTATTTTTAAATTTATTATTTTTTTTATGTAATTAAAATATAAATATCTTGTAATAATTAAAAATATTTATTTTTAATATTTAAAAATAATTATTTCAATATTATAAAAAATAACATTACTTTGTTTAAAATTGGTTTTAAATATTAAATTTTTTAAATAAAATTTTAAATTTTAATTTTTTCAAAATTTAATTTAAATAATATTTTAACCAATCCAATTATATACAACCATTTTATCCAGGTGAAGAAGGGCTTTTTAGTCGGTGTTTTTTTTTTTTGAATTCTTCTTCATTATTTATTTTATTTAATTATAAATTCATATTTATTTATATATTATTATAATATTAAAAATATAAATATTAATTAAAAATGTTATTTTCTTTAATATTAATTTTAAATATTTTATTTATTTAAATAATAATAATTTATTATTTAAAAATAATTTAATTTAATTTTATATTAATCAATTCATACTGTAATATATATATATATATAATATGATAAAATTATTATTATTATTATCAAATCCCATGTCACACTAAACATATGACAAGACTATTTTAATTCAATCTCATAGAGCACCAAACACATCACAACACTATTACACTAATTTAGTTCAATCCAAATATCCAATACAATCCAATTTCATCATATGAAAATAATCATTTTTATCCAGTCCACCAAATGAGCCCTTATGGGACCAAAAAAGTGGTTAATAAATACAATTTTTCATATGAAAAAACTATATGACCAAAGTTGTTACTTAATTTGGACCTAAACCATATAGGAGTATTGGTGGATTAAATCTTCAAAACCTTTGTAAATTAGAAAATATAAGTAGTAATCAAAATAAAATGTATTATTAGAATAAATAAAAAATATTTTACTGATATGAATTGTATCTCACCCAATTTGCAGGCCCAAACCCGCAAAAAAGCCAACAAAATGCCAAAGGGGCCTAAACCCTGCCCAAACGGCAATATATACATGTGGGAAGGGTTGGAACTAGATTGATTTATTCTTAGAGTGGGGATCCTTTATCATGAAGTTAGGTTGTAGATAATAATGTACTTGACTTAATTGACTACTAATTTAGGGATGTCAATGGTACGGGTTTTCCAATACCATCCCCAATGCCAATTAGTATGAGAAATACCATCACCTATGAATACTTGCCTTAAAAGAAACGGTGCGGGTATGGGGATTCCTGTTAGGAGATCAATTTTTGTCTCATACCATCTTTATCCCATTAATGTATTTTTTTTAATTACTTTTTGATAAAGATCATATAAATATTATTGAACATCATGAAAATAATAGTGTGGGGTATATATATATAATGATATGGAATGGAGTAGTGTTTCAATGGAAGGGAAAAATGGGAAAAAATGAGAGGGGAAATTATGTTAGTCAGAGGGAAAAAATGAAGGAAAATTATGTTTTCTGAAGACAGTAGTTACAATACTATTTTTTTTAAGAGTTAATTTCAATATTAATTACGTGCTTCAAATATGTATGTATATATATTATATATATAACGGGGTATGGGGACAGGGCGGGGTAGGGACTTGAAATCCCGTAACCGTATCGAAATTAAATCGGGTATTAAAAAAAATACCGGTCCCATACAACAACTTAATTGGTATGATTAAATCCACCCTTAACGGTTTGGGTCTCCACAGATCCCCAGACCAATGGGTAATATTTACATCCCTAACTACTATGCAGGTCCTTGTCATGCAGGGATGAATATTAGCATAGTTGGTCCATTGGATCAGAACTAACCGCTTGCATTAATTGGAAATTTTAAAATCTCATAAGAAAAATGAAAAAGTGAAAAAACCCATTGAGTCGGTCAACCGATCGTTAGAAAAGGAAAGGTAAAAAATCCCACCACTCCTCTGATGTGTTACTCTAACATGAAATTTTTTTTATTCAATTCTTATGGAACACTGTGTTTCATATCTAGAGATGGAGAGTGGCAGAGCTTCATCCGTCAAAAAACTTCACTTTCGTCGCGTGACTCTCTAGCAAGAGTAGATCGGCAGCAAGAAGGGGTCGATAAGGTAAGGTTGACTCCGACTAACACAGAGGTGGTAGCAACACAGCTTGAGAAACGGTGGATCACGACGAATCGGGTCTACAAACAAATCGATGACCAAATTGAGTTTCAATCGCAATTAAGCAAACAAAGCGGCACTTTGATTGCGGGGGTTTAGTGATCAGTGACCGGCGAATCTTTCTAGTTAGGTTGTGATGAGTGACTTGTAGCGGCGGCGGCGGATGTTGGTACACAGCGGCGGCAAAGGGTGATTGTTTGGTACTTTGGTGTGAAGGACTGATGCCTCCATGATGTTGTTTGTTGTGTTTTTAATGATAAATAAAATTTTAAATGAAAACAAATGAATTTTTTATATAAAAATAAATATTTACTAAAAATGAAAATACATTAAAAAATATAAATAAAATATCTTAAAAGTTAAATGATTTGTTAACATAGAGATCAAATAGTAAAATCAAAACCACTTAATATTTAAGTGGGATACTCTAAAATAAAACCAAACAAATAAGGGGTCATAAATTAAAACAAAAAACCCACCTAAGTCTACTTATACGTGCATTTAGACATTTTGATAACTAGGATTATTAGATTTACATCTTTATTTGGTGCAGTTTGTCGGACGATTATGTTAATTGAAATTCAATCCAATGTTCCCAAAATAAAAAAATTAAAAATAAATTAGAAAACACAAAAAATATATATATATTATTGAATTCTCTTATACACGCTTGGTAAACTATACGTATATAGGGTGGCCCTTAATAAATATCATGTAGATTATTTATGTAGACTAATAAATTCAACAATATTTATAAAGTTGGATGAGATCGGATTTTACATAGAATATTTTTAAATTCAACAATGTAGATCATATGCCTGTAGCAATTGATATTACTAGGTGCTAGACATATCTCTATCTCTAATCCATTGATATCATATTATTTTAGGATAATTATCCTCGTCACCTAGTGGCCCCCATTTGTTAAGTATTATCAAATAAATGGGACGAAATTCAGTTTAAAATAGTTTTTAGAGTAATGCTATACAATCAAAATAATTAACTCAAATGATATGTAAGTAAGTTGTCATTATCACACACAACATGGAATAATATGGTAAATGAAAAAACCACTTTCCACCTCATTTTGGGTTATCTAGCATTAGTGGCCGCTCATTTAAATTTAAAAAAGGAAATTTTTTTAAAAGAGGGGGTACCTGCCACCCGAATGGTATCAGAGCCATGTCTCGAGTCCCTGGAGTCCAGGAAAGAGTTAGACTGTTATGAGTATGTTAGACTGGTTTAGAAGGAAGAAATTTCACAACAAATGGCAAACACTACCACTACTCCCTCTACTGCTTCTTTAGGTCCTACTAGATTATCTTCTACTGTGTCTCTCCCTCCTACTACTATCCAAAGAACCCAGTCCAATAGAATTCAAGATTTAGTAGAATACACTCATATCCCTGCTTCAGCCCAGATAATGAAACTACTCTCCCATTGCTTAACCCTTACAACATCTTCAAGAGAAGCAAATCTCTTGCCACCAGATTAACTCGTCTTGTCCATACCAGACCACTTCCCATCAAAGAATATGTCCAGTCCACAGGATTAGACAAATGTTTGATTCCGTCTTCTTCCAATGAACAATATGTCACTCTCACCATTGATCAAGACATGATAGATCAATGGATCAAAGACGGATACTCCCATCTTCACATAGGTGCTGTCCGAATTATTCTCACCCTACACGGCAGAAAAGGCTTGCCTGTTACTGCCAGACTGGCTTTGCTCAACACCATCTACACTCAGTATGAACATGCTGTGATTGGCACTTGCCTTTCTACTCTTCATGATGGAAGCATCTCCCTCACATATTATCCCAACTTTAACATTCCCTTAAGAGATCAGAATCTTCACAAATGTCTCAAGATCCAAGTTCAGATCCTTGGTGCTCCCATGCAAGCAAATTCCTACATGGCCACCGTCCATCATCAGCTTGCCTACAGACTTCAAGACCATGCTCTTGATCTCCCACTTCCTGGTCATAATGGTGACACGATCTTCATCAAAGCTGAAAGAGAAGATGAAGTTCCCACCATCCTCCAGATTCAAAAACAACTACCCAGAGAAAAGCTCACTGAGATCATGCCTCTTGAATGGCTAACGAACTATGAAAAGGTTTTCCTAGATGAAGCTCCTGTTGTTGCTACTGACACCAAATATGTTCCCCAACCAGATGGCTCCATCAAAACCATCTATGCTCATCTCCCCGGTTCAAAGGTCCCTTCCAGTTCGGAAACTCCTCCAATATTTCAGGCCCTCATGATCCAACCTGTCACAACTGAAGATGACATTCCTATCCACAGCTTTGAAGCTGACGGATCTCCGATCTACACTGATAAAATCCGTGGACACTTCATTTGGGATGTTGATCCCAACATGTGTGATGCAGACTGCATCTGCCGACGCTGTCTCAAGGATACTTCTCCCCGTTCCTGTAAATCCTGGCCTAAACCTCACAAACCTGGACACCCTGACAGTCCTTGGATAGGTCTCCACCCAATCAAAAAGAAACCATTACCCATCTATGACAGAGCTCTCCAGATCTTGCGTTCTGAAGGTCTTCTACCTCCACAACCTGACTATGCAGCTCCTACCTTACCTCCACCGGTTCCTTGTTACATGACTTCAGATTATGATTGTGACTTCCCTCCACTTGAACCTTCTTCAAATCAAGAAAAGACTAGGTTCTCAAAGCCTTTTGTCCAATCTACCGAAGTCCAACCTGATGGTTCCTTCAAACAGCCTTCTCAGGCCGAACAAGTCCTCAACTGGCAATCCCACAATGCCAGAGCTCAAAATAGAGTCCTCAACTCTATTGATCAGAAGATTGATCGAGTCACTAGACATGTTTCTCAACACGATCATCATCTCCAAAGTCTTGATGCTACTTTCAGAGATTTAGCCTCTGACCTTCAATCAAGAATTGCAAAACTCCATTCTGATCTTCACAGATATATCTCTCATGGATATTCTGGTCCAGATTTTGATACAAAAGAAAGAGAAATACAGCAACTCAAAGCACAGCTTGAACAGCTAACCAGAGATCATTCCAGAGAACATTCTTCCAAACCAAAACCATATTCCCATCAATCTCTGTTTTTCCCTGTATCTCCTACACATTCACCTCCATCTAAACTTGATGAATTTTCCGGTCACTTCAAATCCACTGGTGAATTGTTTCGAAAATATCCTGTACTCTCTTCTCCTCCAGCAAAACAAAAGAAGAGATCTCCCTCGAAGCAGAAAGATAAGCAAGCTGCTTCCAGTTCATACAACCCAGTTCTTTTGGCCTCCAAGGTCTCTTCCTCATCGTCCGAGTCTGATTCAACTTCTGAGGATGTCTCCTTTCAGTCATCTCAGACTTCCTGTCAGTCTTCTTGGCTGGATACTGCCAACTCCTCTCCTCATGATCAGGCTGATCTTACCCAAGTGTATATGGCATCTCGAACAGATCCTCAACCTTCGACACAGACCTATGAGTCTCCTGATGAGACTACCTCCACTGCTCCGGCTCCTTTTGTCGAAGAACCTCCAGATCATGTTCCCGGTCGTCCTTCTGCCAAGCCAACTAATGGTCCTTGGTTCACCCTTGATGACACTTCTCCTGGTTCATGGAGAACACGTGTTTCTGAGATGAGCGCATGGCTTGACCTCCAACTGGCAAAATCTGAACAGAACCTCGAATCAATATTACGAGAGTTTGTCTCTCGCTTTACTGGTTCTCTCAGAGATTGGTACCAGGCTCTTGGTGAATATCGACAACTCCAATTTGTTCGTGTTCCCTTAGCCTCCCAAGCCATGGGATATATTTTCAGAGAATTCCTTGGTGATCCAGATCACATTTATAAACAAGCTCGACAAGAATTCTTTGACATGCGTTGTTGCTCTCTCAAACGGAAAGACATCATGTTCCACTACAAAAGGATGTCTCAACGGTATCATACCCTCGGCGGAATTAATGATCATAGTCTTAAACAAGTCTATGTCAATTCCCTTCCAGATGACCTCCAAGATGAGATACAACGGAAAATAGACACCTTAGGAAGATCTCTCAATGACACATCCTTAGGTGAACTCCACATGTATGCTCTCAGCTCTCTGGATAAACTCTGTGCTACCCAAAGATTCTTCTCCAAGATGCTCACAGAAGGAAAAAACCTTCAGTCCCAATGCCGTCAACCGTCTCTTCAGATTAAGTGCAAATCCTCCTCTTGCACCTGCAAAACGAAAAAGAAGAATCATTTCAAACACTTCAAAAACAAGAAAGGTAGCTCAAAAAGATTCAAGTTCTTCAAAAAGAAAACAAAGCGAGGTTGGAATAAATCCCAACATTGCTACATTTGCGGCAAACCCGGACATTATGCGAAGAAATGTCCCAAAAAAAAGGCCAAGTCTGCCAGATTAGTTCAGCAGTTAAGAGACATTGCTGATGAAGTTCCATCTGATGCAGATATTGAATCAATCTTCTCTGAACAGGATCAAACAGATCCCTCTACCACCTTTGTTCTTCGGGAAGATATTTCTGACTCAGAATCCTCTGGCTCTTCAGATTACAGTTCTGTTCCAGAAGCTTATCAAGCTATTCCCCTCGTTCCTCAGTTTGGACCCCATGCTCCGGTTCGGATTCGACCTGACAAATATTCTAAACCTGTCGATGTCATCGCCTATCTTGACACAGGATCTCATAACACCATGATGAATCCAACTATCCTTCCCCCCGAGTATTGGAAATCCCAAGAACACCATTTCATAGCCGCTGATGGAAAAGTTTTTGCCACTCATCTGATTTCCAGAAAAAAGATTGGTATCCAATTTTTCCCATCATTTACTCTTTGGGTCCATGTCCTTGGTACACCTCTTCCAGATAAAGATATCCTCATCGGCTGGGATGTTTTTCGCCAGTGTAAATCCCTCCGGATCCTCCCTTCCGGAATTCGATACAAAAAGAATTTCAAAGCTTTTTCTGAAATCCCTAAGATTTTCAAGCTTTCTACCATCCAAGCCCCTTTTGAGCAGATACAGCAGAAGTTGCTCCTTCTTTGTGCTGACAATCATGCCTCTTTCTCTCATCCATCTCCTTTGTGGAAAAATCCAGATTTCTTTATCAAGCTCCCCTTCAAGCTTAATGAAGATTCTAATCCTACCAAGGCTACTCATTCAGGCATGTCTCCCTCCGACCTCAAGCTAGCTACTGAAGAGTGCAATGAACTCCTTCGCCAAGGCCTGATAGAACACACCTCCTCTCCTTGGGCGTTTCAAGCTTTTTACGTTGAAAAGCGTTCAGAATTGATCAGAGGAAAAAAGAGATTAGTTGTGGATTACAAGCCACTTAATCTTTTTCTCAGAGATGACAAGTTCCCTATCCCCAGGCCAAATGTCCTATTCTCTCAGCTCCCTGGAGCTACGGTCTTCTCCAAGTTTGATCTCAAAGGTGCCTTCTGGCAAATTGGTATTCATCTTGATGAAAGATATAAGACAGCCTTCTGTCTTCCCAATGCTCAATACCAATGGACTGTTCTCCCTTTTGGTCTGAAAACTGCTCCATCCCTTTTCCAAAAAGCGGTAACCAGGATATTCCATCCTCTTCTACACTCAGCACTCATCTACATTGATGACATTCTCTTGTTCTCTCCAGATGAGACCTCCCACATCCTTCTTCTCCAACAGTTCCATGATATTGCTAACAAATATGGTATCATGCTCTCCGAAAAGAAAAGCATCGTTGGAAAATCTGAAATTGAATTTCTTGGCATGCACATTACCAATGGCCAATATCGACCTGGTCCTCATTTGGCTGTTCGATTATTGGACTTCCCTGATTCAGATCTCAGTGTCCATCAAATTCAACAATTTCTTGGTATCATCAACTGTGTCAGAGATTTTATTCCCCATGTCAGCCATTACACCTCAGTTCTTTCTACACTTCTCAAGAAGCGTCCTCCTCCCCGGAGTTCCTCTCACACTGAGGCCATAGCCAAATTAAAGGAAATCTCTCAGTCTCCCCCGGCTCTCACTATTCCTTCTTCTGGTCAACTTATTCTCCAGACTGATGCTAGTGATATTTTTTGGGGTGCTGTGCTCATTGAAGATCAAGCAGGACAAAGAAGCTACTGTGGTCATGCTAGTGGAAAATTCAAAGATTCCCAACAGCATTATCACACTATCTACAAAGAAATTCTTGCTGTCAAAAATGGAATCCAAAAGCTCGATTTTCACCTCAGGACAAAAACCTTTATTGTTGAAATGGACAACTCCTCTTTTCCAAAAGTCCTCGATTTTCGCAACAAGATTCCTCCCAATCCTCTCCTGTTGAGGCTCAAAGATTGGTTTGCCAGATATGACTTCACTGTTCGCCACGTGAAAGGCCATCATAATATCATTGCTGATATGCTCTCAAGGCCTCCACCCACTAAGCCTCCACTCACTCATCTCATTACACCCACAGGTCACTATCCCCTGATCTACATGGCTTCTCATGCTGGTCCCTCTTCATCTCAAGCTGGTCCCTCATCATCCTCACCAGTCATACAAGATTACTCGTTCCCCCCAGAACTCTTGGCCAACTTGCCTCCTGATCATCAACCTTCCCTAGATCAGATCCAGTCCTTCGCCAAGGCTCAACTTCCGGTCTATTTAGCCAGCATCAATAGTCAAGACTGTCGCCACACAGTCACCAATTTATCCAGACCATTCCTCGACCCATTCATAATACCACCATTCTACTACTTTTCTCCTCAACTGCTTTGGTTCCTCTGGTGTTTATCTGTTCTACATCATCATGCCATTGTCTTCCCTCTTCAAGCTTTGTATGGTCATCTTCATGATCCTTCTCAACAAAACTCTTTGTTAAGGGTTTTTCTCCAATGGTTCACATCCTTGACAAACTGGAAAAATGAACTCACCAAGCTCATGGGTCAATATAACATTTGGAAGCTTGGCTATGAATCTGCTGCCTCGGTATGCTGTATATGGATTTTCCATAGGCCTTACAGGTACAATCCTCACAAAAGACTCCTCTGGACTGCTAATACCAGTTATGAATGGCACACCACATATGATTATCCAAAAATGTATCCGAGAATTCTACAAGCTGGACTGCTCAATTTCCTCTGTGATGTTAATTACGTCCCCACTGACGAAATTTACATCCTCCCTCATGTCCCTAGAGACCCGGTCAAAGTTGGAATCCGTTCCTAAATTCATACATGATTGACTCCCAGGAACCCTTTGATTCAGCTTGGCCTTGCTTTATCTGTGGAGCCCAGAACTCAGATGATGAAGATCATGTCAATTGCAATCTATCCACCAGTCCGTGATTGCCTCTCAGCTCAGATCCAGCACGTGAAGTTTTTAATAAAGCTATTTTGTTTTATTAAGGCTTGTTTTGGCCTTATTAGGTATAATTATGATCTTTCGTCTTATTAGGCATGCTTTGGTTTGTTTATCTGTAAGCTTTTGGCCGATGGCCCTGCTTTGCTCTTTATGTTTTTTGCTAGGCTGCTGCCACGTTTGTGGCTTCACTATGTACAAGCCTTATCTGTATCCTTTCTCCCCTATATAAGGAGAGATCTTCTCTTGTAGAGACTCAGTCTTAGACAGTCTCAGAAGACTTGTAAAATATCTCTCGTTTTAATCAAAAATGTCTTGCTAAATTTTCATCTTCTTCCTTCGAGTGCCATATCTCTCATATAAATTAGCAGTCTGTAATTATCTCAGTATGCTCTGTGCTTGCCTCTAGTTGAGGATCCTGCACATCAGAAAATGAGATATTTTTGGCTGATGTTATCGGCTTAAGGTCCCTGTCTGTCTCTTGATGGTTGCTTTGTGAGTACCCTGTTTAGGCCGTGGGTAGGCCGCCATTGTGGGCAAAGCTCTAAAACCTGAAAGTGAGGCACCCAGGGGGTACCTGCCAGTGAGGCACCCAGGGGGTACCTGCCACCCGAATGGTATCAGAGCCATGTCTCGAGTCCCTGGAGTCCAGGAAAGAGTTAGACTGTTATGAGTATGTTAGACTGGTTTAGAAGGAAGAAATTTCACAACAAATGGCAAACACTACCACTACTCCCTCTACTGCTTCTTTAGGTCCTACTAGATTATCTTCTACTGTGTCTCTCCCTCCTACTACTATCCAAAGAACCCAGTCCAATAGAATTCAAGATTTAGTAGAATACACTCATATCCCTGCTTCAGCCCAGATAAATGAAACTACTCTCCCACTGCTTAACCCTTACAACATCTTCAAGAGAAGCAAATCTCTTGCCACCAGATTAACTCGTCTTGTCCATACCAGACCACTTCCCATCAAAGAATATGTCCAGTCCATAGGATTAGACAAATGTTTGATTCCGTCTTCTTCCAATGAACAATATGTCACTCTCACCATTGATCAAGACATGATAGATCAATGGATCAAAGACGGATACTCCCATCTTCACATAGGTGCTGTCCGAATTATTCTCACCCTACACGGCAGAAAAGGCTTGCCTGTTACTGCCAGACTGGCTTTGCTCAACACCATCTACACTCAGTATGAACATGCTGTGATTGGCACTTGCCTTTCTACTCTTCATGATGGAAGCATCTCCCTCACATATTATCCCAACTTTAACATTCCCTTAAGAGATCAGAATCTTCACAAATGTCTCAAGATCCAAGTTCAGATCCTTGGTGCTCCCATGCAAGCAAATTCCTACATGGCCACCGTCCATCATCAGCTTGCCTACAGACTTCAAGACCATGCTCTTGATCTCCCACTTCCTGGTCATAATGGTGACACGATCTTCATCAAAGCTGAAAGAGAAGATGAAGTTCCCACCATCCTCCAGATTCAAAAACAACTACCCAGAGAAAAGCTCACTGAGATCATGCCTCTTGAATGGCTAACGAACTATGAAAAGGTTTTCCTAGATGAAGCTCCTGTTGTTGCTACTGACACCAAATATGTTCCCCAACCAGATGGCTCCATCAAAACCATCTATGCTCATCTCCCCGGTTCAAAGGTCCCTTCCAGTTCGGAAACTCCTCCAATATTTCAGGCCCTCATGATCCAACCTGTCACAACTGAAGATGACATTCCTATCCACAGCTTTGAAGCTGACGGATCTCTGATCTACACTGATAAAATCCGTGGACACTTCATTTGGGATGTTGATCCCAACATGTGTGATGCAGACTGCATCTGCCGACGCTGTCTCAAGGATACTTCTCCCCGTTCCTGTAAATCCTGGCCTAAACCTCACAAACCTGGACACCCTGACAGTCCTTGGATAGGTCTCCACCCTATCAAAAAGAAACCATTACCCATCTATGACAGAGCTCTCCAGATCTTGCGTTCTGAAGGTCTTCTACCTCCACAACCTGACTATGCAGCTCCTACCTTACCTCCACCGGTTCCTTGTTACATGACTTCAGATTATGATTGTGACTTCCCTCCACTTGAACCTTCTTCAAATCAAGAAAAGACTAGGTTCTCAAAGCCTTTTGTCCAATCTACCGAAGTCCAACCTGATGGTTCTTTCAAACAGCCTTCTCAGGCCGAACAAGTCCTCAACTGGCAATCCCACAATGCCAGAGCTCAAAATAGAGTCCTCAACTCTATTGATCAGAAGATTGATCGAGTCACTAGACATGTTTCTCAACACGATCATCATCTCCAAAGTCTTGATGCTACTTTCAGAGATTTAGCCTCTGACCTTCAATCAAGAATTGCAAAACTCCATTCTGATCTTCACAGATATATCTCTCATGGATATTCTAGTCCAGATTTTGATACAAAAGAAAGAGAAATACAGCAACTCAAAGCACAGCTTGAACAGCTAACCAGAGATCATTCCAGAGAACATTCTTCCAAACCAAAACCATATTCCCATCAATCTCTGTTTTTCCCTGTATCTCCTACACATTCACCTCCATCTAAACTTGATGAATTTTCCGGTCACTTCAAATCCACTGGTGAATTGTTTCGAAAATATCCTGTACTCTCTTCTCCTCCAGCAAAACAAAAGAATAGATCTCCCTCGAAGCAGAAAGACAAGCAAGCTGCTTCCAGTTCATACAACCCAGTTCTTTTGGCCTCCAAGGTCTCTTCCTCATCGTCCGAGTCTGATTCAACTTCTGAGGATATCTCCTCTCAGTCATCTCAGACTTCCTGTCAGTCTTCTTGGCTGGATACTGCCAACTCCTCTCCTCATGATCAGGCTGATCTTACCCAAGTGTATATGGCATCTCAAACAGATCCTCAACCTTCGACACAGACCTATGAGTCTCCTGATGAGACTACCTCCACTGCTCCGGCTCCTTTTGTCGAAGAACCTCCAGATCATGTTCCCGGTCGTCCTTCTGCCAAGCCAACTAATGGTCCTTGGTTCACCCTTGATGACACTTCTCCTGGTTTATGGAGAACACGTGTTTCTGAGATGAGCGCATGGCTTGACCTCCAACTGGCAAAATCTGAACAGAACCTCGAATCAATATTACGAGAGTTTGTCTCTCGCTTTACTGGTTCTCTCAGAGATTGGTACCAGGCTCTTGGTGAATATCGACAACTCCAATTTGTTCGTGTTCCCTTAGCCTCCCAAGCCATGGGATATATTTTCAGAGAATTCCTTGGTGATCCAGATCACATTTATAAACAAGCTCGACAAGAATTCTTTGATATGCGTTGTTGCTCTCTCAAACGGAAAGACATCATGTTCCACTACAAAAGGATGTCTCAACGGTATCATACCCTCGGCGGAATTAATGATCATAGTCTTAAACAAGTCTATGTCAATTCCTTTCCAGATGACCTCCAAGATAAGATACAACGGAAAATAGACACCTCAGGAAGATCTCTCAATGACACATCCTTAGGTGAACTCCACATGTATGCTCTCAGCTCTTTGGATAAACTCTGTGCTACCCAAAGATTCTTCTCCAAGATGCTCACAGAAGGAAAAAACCTTCAGTCCCAATGCCGTCAATCGTCTCTTCAGATTAAGTGCAAATCCTCCTCTTGCACCTGCAAAACGAAAAAGAAGAATCATTTCAAACACTTCAAAAACAAGAAAGGTAGCTCAAAAAGATTCAAGTTCTTCAGAAAGAAAACAAAGCGAGGTTGGAATAAATCCCAACATTGCTACATTTGCGGCAAACCCGGACATTATGCGAAGAAATGTCCCAACAAAAAGGCCAAGTCTGCCAGATTAGTTCAGCAGTTAAGAGACATTGCTGATGAAGTTCCATCTGATGCAGATATTGAATCAATCTTCTCTGAACAGGATCAAACAGATCCCTCTACCACCTTTGTTCTTCAGGAAGATATTTCTGACTCAGAATCCTCTAGCTCTTCAGATTACAGTTCTGTTCCAGAAGCTTATCAAGCTATTCCCCTCGTTCCTCAGTTTGGACCCCATGCTCCGGTTCGGATTCGACCTGACAAATATTCTAAACCTGTCGATGTCATCGCCTATCTTGACACAGGATCTCACAACAGAACTGTAATCTATGTGGATATGGGAGTATCCGTCTTTGATCCATTGATCTATCATGTCTTGATCAATGGTGAGAGTGACATATTGTTCATTGGAAGAAGACGGAATCAAACATTTGTCTAATCCTGTGGACTGGACATATTCTTTGATGGGAAGTGGTCTGGTATGGACAAGACGAGTTAATCTGGTGGCAAGAGATTTGCTTCTCTTGAAGATGTTGTAAGGGTTAAGCAGTGGGAGAGTAGTTTCATTTATCTGGGCTGAAGCAGGGATATGAGTGTATTCTACTAAATCTTGAATTCTATTGGACTGGGTTCTTTGGATAGTAGTAGGAGGGAGAGACACAGTAGAAGATAATCTAGTAGGACCTAAAGAAGCAGTAGAGGAGGTAGTGGTAGTGTTTGCCATTTGTTGTGAAATTTCTTCCTTCTAAACCAGTCTAACATACTCATAACAGTCTAACTCTTTCCTGGACTCCAGGGACTCGAGACATGGCTCTGATACCATTCGGGTGGCAGGCACCCCCTAAAAAAAAGAAAAAGTGAAGGGCTATTAATGTAATTCCATAAAGAAAAGATACTGCCACGTCACAAGAATTTTGGTAAAAGGGCAAAAGTCGCTTGCACTAGGTCCTTCATTTTCGCAGTCTTCTCAGACACCAATCAAACCCAACCCAAAATTTGAAATCACAAATTCATCATCTCCGTCCGATTTCGCGCGAAAACAATAGTTTTCTCGGTGATTGAACTCCATAACTCGTTACGACTCACTCATTTTCTTCCATATTCTTGCGTTGAACCAGAGGTTAGTTCAAGGACTCACTACTGTTTGTGCCATGTAAGGTATTTTTATGCATTTGAATTGATCTTCGACAGCATAACAAGTAACTACGAAAAAAGTTGATTAATTTTGTTGTTGATGTATGTACAATGCATAAAGACACCAACTTGAAAGTATCATTCAAGAGTCAAGACCAGAATCCATAAAAATTAGGGCTTTTTTCACTAAAACGTTAAATAAGTGTTCAATAATTTATTAAATGTATGCCTGCTCTGCTCTACTCTACTCTTTTTTATTGTGTAAATTTCTTCATTTGCTCAGCTTAGGGTTTTAACATTCTGATTTAGGTATAAACTATGATTGCTCCATCTGGGTTCAACTAATGCATCCATGCACTTTGTTATGATGTTCCGGCTCTGTTCTTTTTTATTTCTTTTGTAGTAATTTTAATTTTTTAAGTCATTATGTAACAATAGCAAGGTCAAATATCTCCAAGCAATTGTTTTTATTTATCGTTTTTAAGGCATTATAAACTTTACAAGGGTCAGATTTAGCCAACTAAGTGGTTATGCTAATGTTGACAGTCTCAAACGACAGGGTTGTCTTCAATTAGAGTTCGGATTATCTCTTGGTTTAGATTTTTGTTAGGCTTTTTCCTATCCAAGTGACATTATACGGTATGGATTTATTATTATTTTGTTTTTTTCACTTTTATGGGGACAAATGTTTCATTCAAACTCATGTACTCATACAAAACAATCCAACAAAAGGCAATTTGACAATGGGAGGATCCAAACGCGCTTGATAATGCAAGTACTAAGTAGAATATCATCTACTAGCAATTTTATTTGTAATGTACCTTAATATTTAAAATTTATGTGCATATGAATAAAGGGAATATATTATAACTTAACTAGTAATACCTTGACACTTTTAAGTCTTGTTTTCTCCAGGACCAGATGTGACTATATTATAACTTGGATGATGTGAAGGTATTGACAATCTATTTAAGCTATTATGCACTTAGACATCTATATGTAGTTAGATGTGCTTGAACAAAATAGACTTTTTTTTCTTTTTGTTTTTTTATAGCGCACAGAAATGTTTTCTCTTTGTTTTGGTTTTTAGATATGTAATGATGAAAGTAGAGATTAAAGATCTTTTACTCTTTATTTTTTAGTAATTTTGGTCAAGGAAAACATTGTGATTATCACAAAGGAGAGAATGGGGTGATGCCTGGCTGAAATGGGCCGTACAGGCCCCATTTTGCACCTCTGCATGCTGTATGTCATGTAGTATTTTATTATTGATGATACCTCAAGTTAGAACGTGCATAAATTTTTCTCAACTTCAGTCTTCATATCTTTTCTCCATTCATCTGTTGCTCATAGTATCCATTGTTGGTTTCTTATCTGGTTTATTGATCCGGTTTATGTTCTTTGATTATAAATTGATGTGCATGAAATCTTCAATTCTATGCTAATTTTTTATGGTAAAATGTTCCCTTCAACCGCAAGGGGATTTTTTTTTTTGGTTTTTGTTATAATTTGGTAAAGAGATGGAACTATTTATGGACATCGTTCCCCATTTTGGATTTTGATCAGAACTACGTTGTAAGATTCAATATGACATGTGCATTTCCTTTAGAATCTTTTAGGCCGCAGGTAGAAAGGTTTCATAAGTTCTTGGGATTTGTTGATGCTTCCTTGCTTCGGTTTTGCAAGCTTAAGTTTCCTATGCAGAAATTGAGGCTATCCATAGGTCCTCTTGATGTTATAGGATCATCTTTTTTTCTGGATAAATGGATAGGATTGGCTGTGGAGAATGAGGTAAAAGAGTTTAATCTTGAAATTTTCACTTTTATATTTTGGAAAGTCTTTTTGCATCTTGAAATTACTTATAAATGATTCATTTTAAGATGTAATAAATCCGTTTTTTCTTTTAAGATAATCTCAAATGGTTGTTATTTCATATCCTTTTATTTGTAAACCAACTTAGTTGACATTTGTTTGAATTACAGTTGCTCAATATGAAACTACGGAATAGAGATGCAAAATGTTGCAATTCTCAAACTATAAAGTGTTGGCAGCATTATTTAAAAGATGCCGAGATTTATTGTTTCCAACCAGATGGTGATGAAGAGCCTTACGATATTGATGATCAGAGCAAGGAGTTGCCTGAGCTTCCATTGGGAGATCTCTACTTTCGTCTAGATTAGTGGTGTAACGAGGCTTAGATTTTACTGCTTAGGAATTTTAATGTTTTGAATCTTCTATACGGTTGGATATTTAATTTGGATGATGAAATCATGATCATCATAGGACTGATGCAATTGGGTTTGTCACTTTGAAGGAAAACAAAGAGGTTTTTATGATACTTTCTATTTATTTTTAAGCTTTTTGAAAGGAAATTGTGATTTACCTTATTAGATTTTTGAATTACATGCAACTAATATGATTATAATGTATGATATTTGTCGGTGTGTCACGATGGTAAAAGCACATTCATACATCATAATAATATTTTAAATTTGAGTCATCACATCACATCATGCGGGATCACTGCATTGCAGGGTCATTGCAATGTAGTCGATCCAAATTAAATTTATCGTGATTCATGATTGGTGGGAGATTAAACAATTTTTTTTTTTTAAATGATTTTTTATAGGCTGATGTGCCTTCCTAGTGTTTTGTTTGTCCTTCTTTGTTTCCTCAAAAAAAAAAAAAAAATTATTATTATTATTATTATCATTATTATTTATAAATATGGTGGTTATCTATTGATCCACCCATTAAAAATAAATTAAAAATAAAAAAATAAAAAAATCTAACTGCGTTAGAAAAAAGAAAGTGGTTAATAAATAATTTTTATTGCTTGCATCATGCAGGGTCCCTGCATAGCCGTCCAAATTAGATTAAACATTTTTTTTAAAGGATTATATATATATGGACCAATTTCTTAAAATAAAAAAATAAAAACATCTGGCAAGAGGAACTACCTTTGAATAAAGAAAGTGGTTAATATATAATTTTTTTTTGCTCATGTCATGTAGGGTCCTGCATAGCAATCGGTCCAAATTAAATTCATCGTGATTCATGGTTGTTGGTGAAGATTAAACAGTACTTTTTAAAAAGGATTTTTTTTAAATAGAATATATTTTCATGTTTTCTAAAATATTTTTAATTTTATTTTTAAAATTTTTAGTTTATTTAAAATAAAAAATATATGGTATATTAGACTTTTTACACGTTTGACAATTGATGAACGGATCCATCTAACAGTAGAGGATGTCTGTGCAACAATTTTCAAATGTTGAGGGAAGTTTGTGCGTATATGATCAAAACTACCATATATGTGCCATTTTATCAAACCTCGGGAGATGTTTGTGCAATTTCCAAAAAAAATCTGCCGAAAGGAACTGGCTTCGAAAAAAGAAAGTGGTTAATATGTTATTGGAATATTCTTATTTTCGTCCCTCTAGTTTGATGTAATCCTATTTCAATCCACTAGTTTGTAATATTGTCATTTTTAGTCCTTTTGTAACTATTTCCGTAAAAAGTACAATTCCTGACATAGGCAGAGGGATAAAATGACCTTACTACCCTTGAGTTTGGCTGACATTAATAAAATAACCCTGATACCTTCCAATTTACCCTTGTTAAAAAAATTATTATTATTATTATTATAAATTAAAACAAATGGATTTGTGGAGATCCAATCTGGATCTGGATCTCTACAAATCCAAAGGCCTCAATCACCATCCCAACCACCAATCAACCTCTAGTCCTTTATCTTCACCACCAGATCTACAGTCCTTCATCATCACCACCATCACCAACTCCCTCATCATTGCCAAAACATCACCACCACTACCACCAACCAAAACCAGATAGAAATCAAACCCAACTCGACCTAGACCACCACTACCACCAACTGAAACCCAAATCGATCCAAACAACCACTACCACCAACCGAAACCTAGATCGAAACCAAACCCGCCAACTGAATTGAACCCACACCAAACAGGAGGATGATGAGAGAGAGAGGAACACAATCGAACCCAAATTGACAACCAAACCCAGATCAAACCCGTTGACATAGCACTTCCGGTCGTCGTTGTTGCTTCTGGTCGACGTTGTCATCGCACTGCTTCTGGTTTGAACTTGTTCGAGTTCAAGCGCTAATCGACGGTGGGAGGGGCGACTGTGATTGATTTCATGTGAGGGGTTTTGGGGGTTTTGGATGTTAGGTGTTTGGAGAGGGTGGCTTGATTGATGGGTTTGGATGTTTGGGTGATTTGTGCGGTGGTGTGTTGATGCTTGGTGATGTTGGTGAGGAGATGAATGGGTTTAGAGAGGGTGTTTGGGTGATTTGTGTTGTGGTGTGTTGATGATGATGTTGGTGAAGAGATGGATTTAGGGTTTCATTTCCTGATTAAAAAAAAATCAATTTTTTTTTGCTTTTAATTTTTTTAACAAGAAGGGTAAATTTTTAATTTTTATAAATATATATTATTTAATATTTTAATATTTTTTTAATGGGTGAGATCAATGGTGGGAGAGGATTAGAGAGATTTTTATTATTTTAATAATAAAAGATTATTTATTAAATAAAATAATTAATATTGTTTTTTAATTAATTTTAAAATTACTATTATGTCCTTTCATCAGACAGGCTTCTAGAATCTCTGATGTTGAATTACCATCTTATCCACGTTGACCTGGCGGAATTTTGAGAAACCCTATTGGAATTGGACGCTAGGAACTAAAAAACGGATTGTCCGTGAACTAGTGGACTAAAAAAATAGTACTCCAAACTATTGGAATAAAATAGAATTACATCAAACTAGGGTGACTAAAATAGAAATATCTCTATATAATTTTTTTGCTAGCATCATGATTCATGCAAGGTCACTGCATAGTAATCGGTCTAAATTAAATTTATCGTGATTCGTGTTTGTTTGTTGGTGGGAGATTAAACAATTTTTTTAAAGGATATTTTTTATATATATATAAAAAGAAATTTTAAAAAATATATAGGGGTGGTGATCCACTGATCCACCCATTTCTTAAAAAAAAAAAAAAGGTATTGTACTAACATCCCCTACCATTAACTTTCTACCATTAGCTACTAACAGTCAACGGTCAAATAAGCGAAATGACTAAAATACCCTTTTTTTTCTTTTTGTTTTTAAAAATTACTAAAAATAACTCTTCATCTTCCTCATTATCTGAAAAAATAAATAAATAAACAACACCATATTCAAATCATCAAACAACACAATCTCCAAATCAATAAACAAAAAATTATTCATCTTGGTCACCCATATGATCATCAAGCATCACCCAACCATCTTCATCTCCCCACAAAATAAATAAATAAATAATAATAAAAAATCATATTCAATTTCCACACCATCTACTTTTCATCTTCATCAAAGGTCAAGGACTGCAAAAAAACAAATCCACAAGGGTACAATAGAAACAAAATTATGTGCTTGTCCACTTAATAATTATTAAATTCAGTTATTCTTACTTGATGCATTAATCACAATTTAAATACAAAGAACAATCCTTTGGTCCAAAAGTCAACCTGAAAATTCCACCATACCTGAGGTAAAGCTCATAGAGAGGAAGGAAGAAAGCTTCGCTACAGATAGCAGTAATTTAAATACAAGTTCCAGAATCTCTCTAGGAAAGCCCA
This sequence comes from Acer saccharum, assembly GCA_030490815.1. Classification (NCBI taxonomy): domain Eukaryota; kingdom Viridiplantae; phylum Streptophyta; class Magnoliopsida; order Sapindales; family Sapindaceae; genus Acer; species Acer saccharum. The sequence goes on along the minus strand of CM059866.1, from coordinate 16,379,157 downwards.
ATTTTGACAAACCATTTCTCAATACCAATGGAAAACTGATTCCCAATACAAAAAGGCAAACCAAAAACTAATTCAAAGACTAAAATATTCATATACTTGTAGATGGAACAAAAAAAAAAAAAAAAAAAATACAAAACAAAGATACAACATTCAATTTAGATATTCTTCTAATTCAGGAACTACAGGTAATATTTGAAAGCTTATATAAAATACCCAGATTTGTCTACTGTAAATTCTCCGAAAGCAATGCGAACAGACAACTCGGCCCGCTTTTTCTCTTCAAGAAGCTTTTCCACCCTCTTCACTCCATTGCCAGCTGGTTCTCGTTCTCTCCCATTCGAAGACGAACCACACACGTAATCGTACCAAAATTAACTGCTCCGATTAACCCAACAAAAAAAGAAGGAAGTAGTACCGTAGAGTGTGGATGATCTAAAAGTGTTAGAGTGAAGTTTAAGAGAAGAAGTGGATTGAAGGAAGGAGAAATTGGCAGCTATTGAAGTGGGCAGAGATCCAATCTCCATCATCGGCAGGAGCAGGGCTCCGGATCTAACCAGAGATGGTGTATGAAAGATGGAGCCGGTGAGATTGACCGGATCTCAATCTCGTCGTAGAAGAAGTGGTGGATCTGGACTCTGGATAAATCGACTAGTCTCTACCTTCAATTTATTTTAATTTTAGTTAAAAAGACCATATTAACCCAGCTGTTAAGTGCTAACGGTAGAAAGTTAACAGTAGGGGATATTAGTGTAATATTTCTCAAAGGTCAAGGAATGTTTGTGTTAATATATCAAAAACTTCAATACATGTGTAATTATATTAAATATCAGGGATGTTTATGTAATTACCCAAACAAAAGTCTGGCAAGAGAAACTGCCTTCGAAAAAAGAAAGTGGTAAAAAAAAAATAGGGTTAATTGCACTAACTTACCCTTAGTTTATAAAGTATAACAATATTTTAAAAAGATACCCTAAATTAACACAAACATCCCCTTCTATCAAGTCAATCCGTTAACTATAACGGTTGACTAAACCTTGAGCCTTGAAAATCCAAATATACCCTTGCCATATCATCTCGAACATAAATGATTTTTTTAATTAAAATTGAAAAATCAATTTTTTTTTTTTTAAAAGATAATCTACTAAGGAGACAAGAGATCTTTGATGATCTCCTACTTATTGGAAGAGATCTTCACCGATCTCGGAGATTGACTTCCTGCAATTCATAGAGGAGGAGATTGACTTCTTGCAATTCGCAGAGGAGGCTCTTCCCCGAATTGAGGATGTTTCCACAGATTGTCGATATATTTTATCTTTTCTTTTAATTAAAAATATTTTATGTTTGAGATAATGTGGCAGTTGTATATTTGGTTTTCCATAGGTCAAAGCTAGTCAACCGTTAAAGTTAACGGATAGACTTGATGATAAGGGGTGTTTGTGTTAATTTATGACATCTTTTGAAATCTTATTAAATTCAATAAAGTAAGGGTAAGTTAGTACAATTAACCCCAAAAAATATATAAATTTTTTGCTCGCATCATGTAGAGCACTCGGTCAAAATTAAATTCACCGTGATTCATGGTTGTTGGTGGGGATTAAACATTTTTTTAAAGGATTATATATATATTTATATATACAGTGGTTCTCTCATAAGGGATCCCTTATTTTAATTTCGGTAAGGACCACCATGAAATCATATCGATTTGAATTAATTTTAATCTGAATTTTTTTGTGGATGATAAGTTCATTAAAATCTACCTATGAATAAAATTTGAGAATTTTTCAAGCACGAAAACTATTTTTCTTGAATTTTCTATATTTCGCCTATTTTTCTAATGCCTTCATATTTTAAAAAAAAAAAAAAAAATAGTTTTCGTGCTTGAAAAATTCTCAAATTTTATTCATAGGTAGATTTCAACGAACTTATCATCCACAAAAAAATTCAAATTAAAATTAATTCAAATCGATATGATTTCATGGTGGTCCTTACCGAAATTAAAATAAGGGATCCCTTATGAGAGAACCACTGTTTATATATATATATATATATATATATAAATTTTAAAAAATATATATATGTTGGTGATCCACTGATTACACCCATTTCTTAAAAAAGAAAAAAAGTCAGGCAAGAGGAATTACCTTTGAAAAAAGAAAGTGGTTAATATATAAATTTTTTTGCTCGCTTCATGCAAGGCCCCTGTATAGCAGTCGGTCCAAATTAAATTCATCATGATTCATGGTTGTTGGTGGGAGATTAAATAAATTTTTTTAAAAAAAGGATTTTTAATATACATATAAAAAAAATTAAAATATATGGCGGTGATCCACTGATCCACCCATTTCTTAAAAAAATAAAATTCTAGCAAGAGGAACTATATATATACAATGAGTCTCTTATAAGAGATCCTTTATTTTAATTTTGGTAAGGACCACCATGAAATCACATTGATTTGACTAAATTTTGATCTGAATTTTTTTATAGATGATAAGTTCATCGAAATCTACCTATGAATAAAATTAAAGAATTTTTCAAGTACTAAAACTATTTTTCAATGAACTTATCATCTATAAAAAAAATATCAAAATTCATTCAAATTAATATGATTTTATGTTGGTCCTCATTGAAATTAAAATGAGGGATCCCTCATGAAAGACTCACTTTATATATATATATACGGAAATTATCCTATCAGTACGCACTGATAGAATTATATAAGGATATTGAATGTGAGCCACTCGTTTTACATACTGACTTGGTATGTATGCACTTGTCAAATCACTGTTATAAATGAGTGGCTCATATTTAATATCCTGATAAAATTATATCAGAATGCACTGATAGGAACGAGACCGTATATATATATATATATATATATAAAGTGAGTCTCTTATGCTTAGTCTTTTATATGTAACTAAGCAACACAAATCTTCTCTTAGAGTTTTCAACAAAAAAAAAAAAAAAAAAAAATCTCTTTATGTACTGTAATACGTATTCAACTCTTTCTCTTCTCAGTTTATTTTCATATATATGATTGTTCAACTCTCTCTGTCTAACAATAGTAGTGTTCTCTGTTTCTAGCTACACCATGTTTTTTCTCCAACAAACTAAAAAAAATATCATAAACTTTTATGGATGATCATAGTTAAAGCTCTAAAATCTAAAATGACATTGTTTCATTTCATCTCTATCATTCATTTTTCACATAAATAATATTAAATTAAAATAAAAGGTATCTTTGAATATATATTATACGGAAAGAAAATGAAAAAAAAATAAAAAAATTATGATTTGGTATGGCAAGTTTTTGATGATCATCCATGGAAATAGATGAGTGTTTGATGAACTCTAAACAATCAGAGTGCCTTCAGAGTCTCAACATGCAATTATTGTTTGATGATGATGAATCCACCACCCTCCATCTGCAAATATTAAACTTAATTTTTTTTTTCTTAATTTATAGTAGAAATTTTGTGAGGAGAAAGTAGCTTTATCGTTAGAGAGAGCAAGAGTTGATGGTTAAAAAGAAGAAAATACGTATGGAAGTTTTTTGTTTTTTTATTGATAAGGTAAAAAATATTTTTCTTTAATATATATCTTTTTTTAATATATATATATATAAAAGAATAATATATATCTTAAATAACAAAATCAAACCATCGGATGAAACCAACGCTTTAGATTTAAAAGTCCAAAAAAAAATGCCAACTGGAAGGAGATTTCTTAATTATTGGAGTCTGCCATTGTGTCTTCATCATCCCATGTAGGATATCTTGTCATCGTCCACTTTTAGCCAAGGAATAAAATATCGGTATCGGTATCGATATCGGGCTTTTAAATTTATGGATATATCGGGGATATTATCGATATCGGTGGATAGTCGGTAAAAAATTTAAAAAAGGATTTGCTACTGTAGCTCCATGATCTACACCAATTTCTTCTCTATCGGTGGATATATCGGTCCCTGTTTCGATATCGGTCCCTCCAAAATATGGATATATCGGTGGATATGTTGATTTTAAGTTCCTTGCTTTTAGCATTAGGAAAGAGATTTCATCTGGACTAAAATCTCAAAGTTATTTGAATCTACCTGTAAAAGGACTTATAATAAAAGCTCGTTTTGTGTGGGGGATAGGAAATAATTTTATTTTATTTTATTTTATTTTATTTATTTGTGATTGGATTAGATTGGATTGAATGAGATATGGATGGACTAATAAAATTAATATTGTGATATGTTTGGTTTTGTATGGGATTGAACTAAAATAGTCATGTCTCTTGTTTGGTGTGGTATGAATAAATGTATGATATTGGAAAAAACAATTTATCATATAATTAATACATTTTTCAATAAAATCATATATTTAATACAGTATGACATTTATTAATATAATATAAAATAATTTTTTTAATTAAATTTTAATTTTAATTTTTTTAAATAAATAAAAATATTTAAAATTAATATTAAAGAAAATAACATTTTTTAAATTAAAATTAAATATTATAATAAGATATATTAAATAAGTATAAATTTATATAATTAAATGAGAAAATAAAATAAGAAGAATTGTTTTTTAAAACATGGGACTAAATAGCCCCACGTCAGCCGAATAAAATGGTTGCATAGAATTGGATCAGTTAAAGTAATTATTTAAATTAATTTTTCTTAAAAAATTAAAAATTTAAAAATATATATTTAAAAATAATTTAAATATTTAAAACCAATTTAAAAAAATAGTATTTATTTTTATTTTTAAATATTGAAAATTATTATTTTTAACATGTTTAAAATAAAATATTTTATTAATTATTGAAAGATGTTTATATTTTTATCACATAAAAAATAAAATAAATTGAAAATTAAAAAAAAAAAAAAAAAGAGCATAAAATGGTGGGACCACCAATGTGGGCTAAGTTGTTTGCATGTGATAAATAAATCTCATCTCATGCAAGTAACAAACATATAAGATAAGACTAAAATTTGTCATATCTCATCCCATCACATGTAACAAACATGGTGGTGAATTTATGCAAAGTAAAGTTATTTTCGTGTGTAAAAATTAACCCTGAGGGAGGTATGGTGTTATTTGTTATATATATATATATATATATATATATATATATATATATTTTGAAGATTATTTGCTATAGAATTAAAGATAGTGGATTTTTGCTATTCATTATTAAATGGGGTATGATTACCAATTATGTTCTTGAAAATTATAATTAAAGGAGTGAACTTAATTACTAAAAGGCACCTTCAATTAGTTTTTAAATATATATTTATAGGGGTAAGATCTGTGGTCCCAACTTTTTACACAATTTCTTACACACTTTTTCAGCCCTTCGATTATAATGAATTGGAAGGCTATGATTAATGATTTAATACACGTTGAAACACACAATCCCACCGCAAATTGCACTAAACCTCCATGAGGTTTGCCTTCTTGTACCGAGAAACAACTTTATCATAAATTGATACTCACACCCCCTCCCATCAGTCAAACTTAACTGTTGACCAATTTTAACCATCAAAAGACTAAACTACCCCTAATTCATGATAAATAAAACAACAAAATACATTTAAAAAAAATATATGGATCTCCACCATCCATCTCAAACATGGATGGTGGAAATCAAATAAAATTTTAAAAAATTGAAAATTTAATTTAATTTTTAAAAAAATCTATATATAAAAAAAAAAAAAACAAATTTAAAAACAAAACAATTTTAAAGAACAATTTTTTTTTTTTTTTTTTTTTTTGGAAAACTGAAGAAATAAATATCTTTTTTTAAATGGATCTCCACCATTAAATAGATTTTTATTTTTTAAAAAAAGGAGGAAAAAATGCATAAAAAGCAACCAAAAAAAAAAAAATGATAGAGATGGATATCCAATCTCCAAATTGGATCTCCACCACACTGTCCATCAAGATAGATGGATGGTGGAGATCTAATATGGAGATATCTCCACATTAATCCATGGAGATCTCCATGGATCTCCATCCTTCCCCGCCGTTAACTAGTTGTAGCTTAACAACTGGTCTCCTTGTGGTTCCTGGTGAGAGACTCGATTTATTTACCTTGGTATGCTTAGATTCTTGTAATTTGTCTATAGTTTAGTTAGGTTTGCTGTATTTCTCGTTTTACATGGTGGCATAAACTTTTTCTTATATTGTTGTGTCTTTCAAGTTGTTCGATGTGTAGGTGATTCACAGTGATTATTGTGAAATTAGGTTGAGAGACATAAAAAGAGTCGTGGGTTGAAATTGATTTTGAATTTGCATTGAAGGTGTATCTAGGTTTGGCTTTTGATATTCAGGTTTGATTTTTTCCAATGATGTTCATGGATCCAAATAATTCCATCTAATTCTCTAATTTCGTTAATGGTTTCAAACTTGATGATGAAATCCTTTTAGCATATTCTGTTATGGTTGTATTTTTATTATTTTGCACATTTAATTTTTAATTAGATTATAATTTATTTATGTTAATTTAGATGTGTATTAACCACCATTAGCAGTTACTAGATGTGGTTTGTTATGTGAGTGGTGGATCCCTAGTTTTTAGTTAGTAGATAGTTAGTGTCTAAATTGTAGTTAAAAGTTATCTGTATCTTTTCTTATTTATTTGTTAGTTGTACGTTTAATGAAATGAATCAGAATATACATTTGCTCAAATTGAGTTATTGATTTTCTTTGGAAAGTCTTTGGAGAGTGGTTCTCTCAATATTAACCATCCTTTTTTTGTTGATCATAAATTCTAGTTTTAGAATTTTTGTGATCGTATCAATTGGTATTAGAGCTAGGCAATGGCAACGGGTTTGGAGCAACGCTTGGAGAAGATCGAGCAGAAGCTGCGTTTTTTCATGTTTGGTTAGCAACAAATATCACAGAAGATGACATAATTCATTGAGAAGATAAGTGTGCAAGACGAAGGGTTAAAAGAGTTAAACATCCCTAGGCTTTCTATTGACAAAAAAAATTATGGGGTTGAGACCTATTTTCATGTTGAAAATGGGGTTGCAGCTACTGCAAATTATATTCAACCTTATCAAGTTGATGGGGTTGCAGCTAATGTAGATTTTATTCAACCTTCTCATATCAATGGAGAACACATTGGTGCAGATATTTCTCAGCAAAACAAAATTGCAGTTGTTGCAGGTGCAGGTGAAAATGATACAGTATTGGATCTCGATGATTGTACAAACAAGTCAATAGGGTACACACCAAAAATCTCCTATGATACTGTAAGTGCCTCACTTTTGATTGGCATATTTTGTTGGTAAAATCACAATGGGGTTCTATATGTAAGGGTAGCTTAGAATGGAAGGAAACCTCATTGTGTGATCAAGAGCTTCAAGGAAGGTAAATTACTTGACTTAACTCTATTTTGAAGAGATTTAGAATGCACACACTCACATGTCATTCATCTACTTGATTTGAATTCCTTGTGTGCATTTCTTGTTTGATTCCTACTTAGCATGCACTCTTCACACTTGCACAAAATTGCATCTTGCTAGGTTTTAGGTTGTAAAGCCAAGGGGCTTTTTGCGCCCCTATTCGGCGGTCCATGACCGCATAATAGGCCGCCGTTTTTTGGTGCCCTTGGTTCGGCGTTAAGGGGCCGTAAAAACCAGGCCGCAGAAAGAGACCAGAAAGTCAGGTCTTTTTCGGCGCCCTTGGTTCGGCGGTCAGTGGCCGCCGATTTAGGCTGCCCTTTTTTTGGCGCCCTTGGTTCGGCGTTAAGGGGCCGTAAAAACCAGGCCGCCGAAAGGGACCAGAAAGTCAGGTCTCATTTCGGCGGCCAAGGGCGCAGAAACAGGCCGTATAATCCAAAGTCTCGCGCGTCTGTTGGTATTCGGCGCCCTCATTCTGCGGACACCGGCCGCAGAATCAAGGGTGTAGATCTGCTTTTTTCTGATCTTCTTTTCAAAACGACATCACTTCATTTGGATTATATATATATATGTGTCTTGTGTGCCTTGGCTCGTTTTTAGAGAGCAAAAATTACTCATTTGAGAGCTTCTTGAGCATCTTCCACTTCAAGGCATCAAAACTCCATCTTTAAGGTTCTAAAACACAAACACCCTTCATCTTGCATCTTTCATACATCATCTAGCATGATTCTAGGTTGATTTCATTTAGGGTTTTAGTTTTGCTCACATGACTTGTATCTAGAACATCATTCTCATATCTATATGTTCTTGCTTTACAAGATAGCTTTTTTACCACTTGAATTGATTCAAGATTGCATCTTTATGACTTGACTTAGTTTCAAGATTGTTTTATTGTGGTTTGTGAGTTGTTTTGTGATAGATAATGCATATAGGATTTTGGTTGCTTATTTAGTGTTGTTATATACATGTCATCTAGTAATATGATATCTAAGAATGTCTAACATGTTCATCCATGCCTAGATAAGCTTGAATGTCTAACCTTGCATTTTTAGCATCTTGAGTATTTCACATAATCACCTTAGGTTGTGCTATCTCTTCACTTTAGAGACAAGTCTTGTATTTACCTATTAGGTAGTTTACAAGCAAGGGACTAGAGTCACTATTAAAGGCCTGCGGGTAGCAAAGACGGATTAGTAATTTTAGGTGTGATGTGGTCAACCTAAATTGTAATCGTATTTGCAAATAGTGGATTCGAGGTTCTCGTGTGGCGCACATAACAGCCGGTGGTTTTTCCCCGTGTGGGTTTCCACGTAAATATTGTGTGTCCTTTAATTTCCGCACTTGTATGCTTGTTTTTGTATATTGACTAGATTGGGGCATTTTCGTAAATTTGACTAATCTCGAAAATTGGGTAAAAATGTTTAAAATCTATTCACGCCCCCTCTAGATTACTTTAGGACACGTTTATATTTATTTTCAGATACTATGGTAACTTTGAGGGTGCAAATAATGAGAATCAAAAGAGGCTATCCTATCAAGCTTTGAAATTTGAGTGCCTTGAGCATCTTCTTCTTGCCTCTTACCTATGCAGCGAAACACCAAGCACAAGGACAAGAAATTTACTACCTCTCCTTGCAGTACATAAACTTGAAAACGTACAAACATACACAATTTCAAACATTAAGAAGTATAGGGAATCAATTGAAAGTACACACGAATAAATTGAATGAGCATTTTGTTCTTGACCTTTCTTCTCAATGCATTCTGGCATGACAATATACCAGATTTCTAACAATTTGACATCAACTCTCTGTATACTAGGAGCCTGCAAGTAATGGAACAAGTGGATAAAAATGAGTATATTGATCAAATTGAACATTAATCAATTACCTATGACCAGTTTACAATAAGTGGGATACATATAAATATAACAAACTTTTGAAAACAAAAACAATCAAGTAAAAAGAGGAGGACAAGAAAATACCCGGAGTTGGATACATGTTTGTCTCATCCAATCTAGAGATTCACCGGCTGTCTCTCTGCACGTACTCTTCATCAAATTGGATATTAGGGATGTGAGAGATATCGGACCAGTTCTCTCCTGTCCCCTTTCTATAACCATCGTTTAAAATAGGACACCCAAATATGCTCAAAACTTCCAGTGGTGCCATCCGAAGAATCTGCTTTGGCAACACCTTTAATTTGGGGCAACCTCTAATTTCCAATAAGCGAAGGGATGGCATGATTGTTATATTAGCATCTTCAATCCCAAAATCCCACTCTTCCCATTCCTCCATCTCATAAAAGTAGAGAGATTTCAATTTGGGAAAAGCAGAAACTGATAAAGACGATGATGACACAGTAATGCCATCACTTTCTAATCCCAAAATTTCAATACCCACTCTTTTCACTCTCTTCATTCTCCATATAGCAATTGATTCAAGAGATGACACTTTTCCTAATGGAGGTAGTTGCTCACAGTTGATCCATTCAACCAACCATATCCTTCTCAAATTGGTTAATGACGTTATCCAATTGGGTAATACCGTGTTGCCTACGTACTCAGACATTTTTAACCTTCGTAAATTTGGAGGAGGATGTAAAGCTTCAATTATTGCTTCATTGTTCACCGAATCCGACCCACCGAAGCCTAATCCCAATTCAAAAATGTTTGTCTTATTTTTAAGTTGTATTCTCTGAGCCTCACTAACATTTGTCACATTTCCCAAACCTTTTATACAAAGAGATCCTTCAAGGTGGCCAAATTGATTCAAAATTTCAAGTGAACATGCTTTTGTATGATAATCACTGCCACTCACACGAAATTCACTTAATGTTTGAAGACATGTTAACTTCTCAATTCCTTTGGGCATGTACCTTAGAGAATTAGTGTAATCATTTACTAAATGTCTTAGGTTGATTAACTTCCCAATTCCTTGAGGTAGTTCCTTAAGATTCTCACACCATAAAACATTTAAGGTTTGCAAATTATATAGTTCACATAATTCTTCCGGTAACATTTCTAAGGCCTCATTTTTACTCAAGTCAAGATACCTTAAATGTATTAGCTTTTTTATCTCTTTTGGAATTCTTTCTAACTTTATTGGATACAAATACCGCCAACTAGTCATCATATCAAACTTGGCAGTACCCCCCATAGCTAACGCCCTTAAGCATGTATTTTGACCCAATAACTTTAGCAAGACTCCATCAAATGAATTCATGCCTTTCTCAAATTGAAACAAAAGGCTGCGCAAGTTTTTGACATTACAAATGGAGATAGGAAATGAATTATTTTTGTCAACCATCAAAATTAAATGGCGAGCCTTCTCAAAAGAAAAGTTAATGCTTGAGTCTCCAAAATCATTGTCTTTCATTGCAAAACATTCATTCTTTGTGAGAAATTGACCAAAGTCATGTACTATATCATGCATCTTACATCCTATAATATTACCCATATCATCTCTTATGAACTCCTGGAAGAAAGAACGTGTGGCTAGGATGTTAAAATATTTTTCACCTATCATCCCCATTTCCCTTTTCTGTTCTAGTCCTAGATAACCTTGAGCCATCCATAACTTAATCAACTCATCTTTATGTAAATGGTGGTCTTTTGGGAATATGACACAATATGAGAAACATCTTTTGACCATAAGAGGCAAATCGTTATAACTTAGTAACAGAGGAGGAAAAATACCCTTCTCAAACTCTTCTAGTTCCCACATCCCACTATTTAAGATATTTTCCCATTCTTTTCTAGTTGTTTTAAAGCGCAAGAGACTTCCCATAGTCTTTGCTGCAAGAGGCAATCCCTTGCACTTGCTGACAATTTCCTTACCAACATTTTCTAGTTCTCTACACTCATCATCAGACCTACCAATAAAAGAAAAGCGCTTAAACAACGACCAGCACTCATTTTCAGACAATTCCGTAATGGGGATTACAATTGAATTCATCATAAGAGCAACCGTCTCCTTACGTGAGGTGACTACAATTTTACTTCCATTGAGACACTTCTTGAGACAATTGTACAATGGTTCCCAATCATTGTAGTTTTCAGTCCACACATCATCTAATACAAGAAGAAATTTTTTTCCTGCAATAGATTGATGAATACTTTGTAGAACAGACTCCAATGTGGCAGAACTAGAGCAGCCTTGACCTTCTAGACCTTGAATTACTGCATTGGCAACCCGTAACTTATCGAAAGGGTCTGAGACACAAACCCATATTCGTTTTTCAAAATTGTTTTTCACCTCATTATTATTGAAAGCAAGTTGAGCAAGAGTTGTTTTTCCTATTCCTCCCATCCCTACAATTGAGATGACATGGAAGCCTTCATGCTCATCACTACTCTCACACAACAAATTGCTAATTAAAGCATTTGTTTCCTTATCTCGACCGCATATCGTACACTCATCAATGAAGGACGTGGTTTCTACTCCCCGAGGTTGTTCGACACTCGTAATTGTATTAAAATTATACCTCTCTTTATCTACGGCAATGTCATCTAGACTCTCATTTAATTCTTTTATCCTGAGAGCTATGTCATGGTGCAAAACGACTTTTCTAAAAGAAAAGCAAGGAGAGAGGAAGAAGGAAAATACCTTCTTCTTAAGGGTAAGAGTATTTTCAGCTCTCTGAATTTGCAATTTGAGCTTTGAGGTGTTCCACTCATCCAACAAGTTGTCAGCATCGTAGGATACATCTTTGAGCTTATCTAACCAGACTCTCACATTTGCCTCCTTCACTTGCCTTTGCTCTGCATCAGCCAGCACAGCTTGAATGGCTTGGAAATTGCTAGTAAGTCTTTTTACTTTTTTGCTGACACCCCATACTTCTTGTTCAATCTGTTGACGGACGATTGAAGCCAATTGCTGCAAGACGACGGAAACAATTGCCTCAGCCATAATTTTGAAAGACGGAAACTTGAATGACAATTACAATAGGAGAAATTGAGTTTTTGGTTGTGAAAAGGCTGCCATATACTTCAGGTTTTTATAGAAAAAAAGGAGGTGAAAACTTAAATTATTACTTTGACGTTGGTAAAACATGTATTCATGTCCAATATTGATTTGAATTACATTATTATTTAATTTGAAAAGTAGTAACATGGTGATTGGTGGATAAAAAATTTAGTCATTTTCAGTTTTAATGGCTGAAAGAAAACTAGAAAAGTAACGCCCCAGTAGGCCAACACAAAAGTTGTCAGAGTAGGTAAACCCGCACGCCAGCTGGAAGGAAATTTCTTAATTATTGAAGTATGTCATAGTGTTTTCGTCATCCCACGTATAATATCTTGACAATATCATCAACGTTTAGTATATATGGAAAGAGATTTCATCCGGTGATTCCGGACCATAATCTCAAAGTTATTTGAATCCACCGGTGTTATAATCTCATAGGCTCAAAACTCATTTGGTGCACGGGTTAGAATATGATTATTTTTATAGGATTAGATTAGATAGAACCGAATGAGATATGATTGAACTAAATTAATATTGTAATGTGTTTGATTTTATACATGATTTGATTAAAATAGTTGAGTCTTTTTGTTTGTTGTGGTATGAGATTGGATAAAAAATAATAATTTGAAGATTATTTACTATAAAATTAAAGATAGTAGACTTTTGCTATTAATTATTAAATGGGGTATGATTACCGATTATGTTCTTAAAAATTATAATTAAAGGAGTGAACTTACTAAAAGGCACCTTCAATTAGTTTTTAAATATATATTTATAGGTGTAGGATTGCCCTAACTTTTTACACACTTTTTCAGCCATTTGATTAAAGTGAATTGAAACACTATGATTAATGATTTAATACACATTGAACCACACAATCCCACCCTTATTCTTCACCATTTCTCTCTCCTCTCTTACTCTTTTCTCTTTACATGATTACATCCCCAAATCTCTTTCATCTTTCGTCTCATAGTTTTTTCAACTTTATGAAGTTAAAAAAAAAAAAAAAAAAAGATGCAAAGTTTCTTATTTTACTAGTAAAAAAAAACGATGGTATATATATATATATATATATATACAGTGGTTCTCTCATAAGGGATCTCTTATTTTAATTTCGGTAAGGACCACCATGAAATCATATCGATTTGAATGAATTTTAATCTGATTTTTTTTGTGGATGATAAGTAAATTGAAATCTACCTATGAATAAAATTTGAGAATTTTTCAAGCACGAAAACTATTTTTCTTGAATTTCCTATATTTCGCCTATTTTTCTAATGCCTTCATATTTAAAAAATCGGTAAAAATGGTTTAAGTACTTGAAAAAATTTAAAATTTTATTCATAGGTAGATTTCAACGAACTTATCATCCACAAAAAAATTCAAATTAAAATTCATTCAAATCGATATGATTTCATCATGGTCCTTACCGAAATTAAAATAAGGGATCCCTTATGAGAGAACCACTGTATATATATATATATATATATATATATATATATATGCAATTTTGAAAAACTAACTGTTTTTTATATTTTTCTATAATATTTTAATTTTTTTTGGGATTTTTTTTATTGATTTTTCTAATTTTTTTTTTATAGAATATATTTAATTTAAATTTTAATGTTTGGAAAATTGTAAACCGTTCATCTCCAACGGTCAGCAAATCTGATCCGTCGATCTCTGATGATCAACAAATCCAAATGGGTTCCACACATTTATCACTCTTAATTATGGTATGGGTCCTATAAAAAATAAAAAATATCACTATTTTATTCATCAAATACATAGGTTCCACTACCTTACATATGGGTCTCACCATATAACTCTCACTCTCAAAATATAGCTCAACCTATTTTAACTCTCTATTGGGGATGGTTTTGGGACTTAAAATAAACCTATAGCTCTTTATTGGAGATGACCTAAGCTTAAATATATACAAAATAAAGAGAAAAAAAAAATGACTCATTAAAGAAGATAAAAGCCTAACTTTATTTCTATTAACACTAAAAAATTGAAAATAGAATTCTTAAAAAAATTATAGAGAGAGACGAAAAAAGAAGGTGATAGGATAGATGAATTAGTAAGGTTTTTTTTTTTTTTTTTTTTTTTTTTTTTTTTTTTTTTTTTTTTTTTTTTTTACCGAGAAATTAAGAATTATTAGAATAGAATTGGATAAATAGATAGGAGGAAGAAATTGTGATTTATTATGGGGTGGGATTGTGTGGTTCACCGTGTATTAAGTCATTAATCTTAGTCTTCCAATTCACTTTAATCAAAGGGTTGAAAAGGAGTGTAAGAAATTGTGTAAAAAGTTGGGGTTATGGATGCTGCCCTATATTTCTATATAAAATAAGAGTAATGTTATACGATCCAAAAAAAATTAACCCAAATGACTTAACAAATGATTTAATTTTTGACTTTTTATTCACCACATCTCATGATTTATATGATTATAACAAGTCACTTGACACATAATTCGGTTTAATTTTTGGATTAGTTTTTTTTAGATTGTATAGTATCTATGCTACTTTCTTGAGTAAAATAATTATATAATTTATATATTATTAAATTAAAAATAACCAAAAACATTTTAAAATAAAATTGTAGTTTCATATTTTTATTAAATAAAATTTATTTTTAGGAATGCAAAATATCTCTATTAAAATTCTGATGGGTTAATGTTTATAAAATATTTTCAATCTATTTAAACAAGATTTGACTAACTGACGACATGATGAAGTTGTTCACACTCACTTAATATATTTTTGGATTAATATTAAAAACCTCCCCTCACCTTTGAACTATTATTGGATGTATAGTTACAAATGCTTTTATTTTAGAAACCTCCCCTATGAACTAACACCATTAGCATTCAATTTGTGTTAACTGAGTTTGACCATTAAAACGTTTAAAATGTCTTATTTAAACTTCAATTATATGAACTGACCATTATACCCTCATGCTTTTACCAATAAATTAATAAAATAATACAAAATGCAGGAATATTAACTTGTAAATGAGAAGTTATTTTGTGAATAATTTTATCCCAAAATAACAAAATTATTATTGAATCAAAAGCATTGAAAAAGAATGTAAGTGATGTAAGTGTTAATCACAAGTCAATATCATAGTTTCATTGATTAGACAATTAGTCAACTAATTAGTTAAATAAATTGAAAAAAAATATATAAAATTTACTCAGAATTTTAATATAGATATAGAGCATGCATTCCTAAAACAATTGAAGTCTGATTAATCTTGTTTGTCCAATGTTAGGCTTTTGGAAAAATTGAAGTCTGTAAGATCTAAGAAAAACCCCTCTTGCTTGTGCAGTTTTGAAGACTTGAAGTTTTTTCTTTTCTCAGCTTCATACACATTTTCTATTTGATTTTTCCAGATAATGACTTGACTTGATGGATCCTTTTGTAGTTTTTTATTATCCAGAGAAGACTTGATGGCCTCATTTGGCATAATTTATTTCAAAAGCCGGTGTTGACAAACGCGTGTTGGGTCATTTCTTTGATCGTTTAGCTAAGTCTCGACTCGGGGTAGGTGTTGACAAACATGTCACTGTGTTGGGTCTTTTCTTTGAAAACGCCTCAATTTTTTGGCTCTGACCCGAGAGATCAGAGCTGTGGTGCTGTTCAGGCGCTGTGAATAATTTTATCCCAAAATAACAAAATTATTATTGAATCAAAAGCATTGAAAAAGAATGTAAGTGATGTAAGTGTTAATCACAAGTCAATATCATAGTTTCATTGATTAGACAATTAGTCAACTAATTAGTTAAATAAATTGAAAAAAATATATAAAAATTTACTCAGAATTTTAATATAGATATATAGCATGCATTCCCAAAACAATTGAAGTCTGATTAATCTTGTTTGTCCAATGTTAGGCTTTTGGAAAAATTGAAGTCTGTAAGATCTAAGAAAAACCCCTCTTGCTTGTGCAGTTTTGAAGACTTGAAGTTTTTTCTTTTCTCAGCTTCATACACATTTTCTATTTGATTTTTCCAGATAATGACTTGACTTGATGGATCCTTTTGTAGTTTTTTATTATCCAGAGAAGACTTGATGGCCTCATTCGGCATAATTTATTTCAAAAGTCAGTGTTGACAAACGCGTGTTGGGTCATTTCTTTGATCGTTTAGCTAAGTCTCGACTCGGGGTAGGTGTTGACAAACGTGTCACTGTGTTGGGTCTTTTCTTTGAAAACGCCTCAATTTTTTGGCTCTGACCCGAGAGATCAGAGCTGTGGTGCTGTTCAGGCGCTGTGAATAATTTATCCCAAAATAACAAAATTATTATTGAATCAAAAGCATTGAAAAAGAATGTAAGTGATGTAAGTGTTAATCACAAGTCAATATCATAGTTTCATTGATTAGACAATTAGTCAACTAATTAGTTAAATAAATTGAAAAAAATATATAAAAATTTACTCAGAATTTTAATATAGATATATAGCATGCATTCCTAAAACAATTGAAGTCTGATTAATCTTGTTTGTCCAATGTTAGGCTTTTGGAAAAATTGAAGTCTGTAAGATCTAAGAAAAACCCCTCTTGCTTGTGCAGTTTTGAAGACTTGAAGTTTTTTCTTTTCTCAGCTTCATACACATTTTCTATTTGATTTTTCCAAATAATGACTTGACTTGATGGATCCTTTTGTAGTTTTTTATTATCCAGAGAAGACTTGATGGCCTCATTTGGCATAATTTATTTCAAAAGTCGGTGTTGACAAACGCGTGTTGGGTCATTTCTTTGATCGTTTAGCTAAGTCTCGACTCGGGGTAGGTGTTGACAAACGTGTCACTGTGTTGGGTCTTTTCTTTGAAAACACCTCAATTTTTTGGCTCTGACCCGAGAGATCAGAGCTGTGATGCTGTTCAGGCGCTATACAGAAGCGCTATTCGAACAATGCCAATGAAGAATGTTCTTCATTTTCCCAGAAAGGCGATATACAAGTCGCTCTACGTACAGCGCCCAAGGCAAAATCAGTGTCACTTTTCAAAATAATGTCACTTCATTTTGACACCCTATATGTATGACTCTTTCATCTTAGGTCATTTGAAGAGAGTTCGAAAACATATTTTTATTTAGCATATTTTTCCAAGAGAAAAATTTCACCAAAAAACTCACCTTTCTTTACTCAAACACCTTTCCATGATAATCAAACATCATCTAGCATCATCCTTGATCATCTACATATCATTTTGCATGGATTTTTCAACACACTTTGCTTGGTAAGTTTTTCACTCTTATCTTACATATTTTGTGTCTTTCTTCCCAAGCAATCTCATTTATCACTTGTATGACATTGATATATGTTATAGGTAAAAAAAGTCATAAAGGACACGTCATCACCATAAGAAGCCACGTAAGCAGGAGTCAAGAGAAGTCAACTCGAAGGGGCAGAAATCCCCCAAAGCAACTTACTCGGGAAAGATTAAAGCAACCCGATCACAAATGAAGAAAATCGGCTCGGGTAGCAAAGCCTGCTCGGGCATGCTCGGGACTCGATAAAAAGATAGTCACCAGCATTCACGTTCCGAACGCAAGGGCAGAATCAACAACCAACATCCCCATAATAAACAACGGTGTGGCTACACAAAGTTCAACAGTGAAACAAACAGGTTTCTCGCAAGAAAAGGAGAAGGAATCAGTCCCAAACTCGGACTCAGCCAAATCAGGAAATATATTACACTCAAGAAGGAAACTGAATCCTTTTAGGACTAAACAATCGCCCAAAACTTGGGCACCACTACACCAAACCCTAGCGGCACCCACAAACCCTAGTAACATTATGTATAAATAACCCTGTAACACACAAAGTAAGGGGTACGCAAGAAATAGCTAGAGAGATCAGAGTGCAGTGTTTTTGTAACAATTCTTCATAGTGAATTTTGCTTCGTTGCTAAGGCAACAACCCGTGGATGTTTTTCCGATCATCGAAGTTTTACCACGTATCTCCGTTGTTATTCTTTTCATTCTAAATATCTTCAATCATTCCCATTCATAAACTAAAGCAAATCGAAATCAAATCGTTGACCAGGTGACCACGAAAAATTGCCGTCAACAATTAGCGCTAGAAGGAGGGGGCTTTACCAGAAGACTTGTGAAACAATGGCTGGCGAAGGAGATGGCAGCGATTCCAGATACAGTTAAGGTCTGCCAAATAACGAGCTGGAGGATGACACCACTCTCAATACTGCGGATACAACCGAAACAACGGCAGACCAATCAACCGCCCTGGCTGGTATCCAACGTTTCCCTACAACTAATGAAGATATTATGCAACGATTCCGTGCTTCTCTGCAGCAACTTATATCAGACGCAACAAGGCAAGGGATTGACCTTTCCACTACGGAGGGTCTGATGTCGCCACATAATCTGTCCTCCCCAAATCAGCAAGCAGCAAGATTGCATTCCACGGTGGTGATACCAACGCCTGACGCACCCATGAAGGCAAGACGGGATCCTACAGACAGGCTAGAGATTTTGTCCGAGAAACTAGCTAGGGGAAGTAGGGAGCATAGAGAGGAGAATGATTCTGACAAAGGGTATGACCAGGATCAGATGGCCAGGGAGCGAGACCGTCCCAAGAGGCACTCTCACAGAAGAAATCGGTCTTCGTCCTCGGAGGAAAGTGATCATAATCATCATCGCAAGCTCCAAAGGGGCACGGTTCGGCTGCATGGCCTAAACCATGGCCTAAACCAGGAACACAGAGAATTGAATCCGAAGGAAAGGGGCCAAAAGCTGACCATAAGTTAGAATTTCAATGCGATGGGGGAACCGGAAGGAGACAGGGACATACTCATACAGAGTTTGACCCGGGAGGTTCAGAATAACCATTGACAAATGGATGCTTTAGTCAGGCGGTATGGGCGTAACGAATTGTCAGACGATGAATTCGGAAGCCCTTTCACCAATGGAGTCTTGAGGATGCCTTTCCTGGAGAGATTCAGAATACCGCCCGTAGAGTTGTTCAAGAAAGATACCGATTCAAAAGAACACGTCCGAAGGTATAGGAGTGCTATGGCACAATACGTTCATAATGACGCATTGTTATGTTTAAATTTTCCACAGACTTTGGGGGATCTGGGTTCTGGGTGGTTTGGTAGATTGCCAGCAGCAAGCATAAGCAGCTTCAGCAAACTAAGCAAAGCTTTCTCAAGGCAGTTCCTTAGGAATGTGCACAGGAAGAAATCAGTGGCTCACTTGTCCCAGCTCAAACAGGGTAAATACGAGTCGCTGAAAAAGTACTTGGGAAGGTTCGGTCAGAAAGTGCCGGAAATAGGGAGTGCGAACGATGAAGCCATCATTGCAACCTTCATCAACAACCTTCAGAACGGCCAACTATCCTTCGATTTAAGAAGAGCTCGCTTAACCAGTTATGCAGACATGATGGACATGGCTGGGGGTTATGCCTTAGTCGAGGAAGAAGAAATTGCGACAGGAGGTTACTTTGTACATGGAGGTCGTCCAGAGGGAGCCAAAACAAAAGACCAAGCTAGAGCACCAGACAAAGGTGACAAGCTAAAGAATAAAGCACGAGATGGACAGGATGGCCGCCGAGCTTATGATCCAAAAACCGACCAGCCACGCCAAAAATTCCAAGGCAGATATATGAATTACACCCCATTGAAGAAAGACCAGGAGGAGGTATTAGCTATCTTGGAAGAAAAGAATATGTCCAAAGAGCCGCCTAAGCAGTCAACTTATGCTCGGAGGGATACTACCAAATATTGCAGATTCCATAAAGAAAACGGACACGAGACATCTAAGTGCTTCCAGCTAAGGGATCACATTGAGACCCTCATCCGAGAAGGGCACTTAAAAGATATCGTCCTGAAAAAAGTCGAGAAGGCGGATGGACAAAAAGATGGCCGACAGGGTGGACAAGAAAGGAAGCTGAGTCCCAAGAGATCTGGAGATGAAGGAGTAATCAACACCATCTTTGGTGGGCCAGCAATAGGCAAAAGTAATAGGGAGAGAACCTAGGAAATTCGGGAAGCCATGGAAGCCCGAAGAGACCTCGATGTCAACTCTATTGAACCCAATCCGAAAAGGATCAAAGAAGATTGGGATCCAATCATCTTCACAGAGGCTGATTCTCACGGAGTAGATGTAAAGCCAAATGATGCGTTGGTCATCAGTGATCGAATTAGGCACAGGGAGGTTCATCGGATCTTGATTGATAATGGAAGCTTAGCGGATATCTTGAGTGCAGAGGTGTATGATCAATTAAGATTGGATAGAAAGGACTTACAGGCCTTTCATACCCCACTCAGAGGGTTTGGCGGGTCAGAGGTAAGGTCACTCGGCACAGTAAAACTACCAGTAAAAATCGGGAAAGCCCCTTGTCAGAAGACAGTGTTACTTGATTTTGTGGTTGTAGATACAGAGAATTGGCCATACAATGCCTTGCTCGGCAGACCATTCCTAAATAAAGCCAAAGCAGTAACGGCAACATATGCCCTCATGATGAAATTCCCAACTGAGTATGGGGTAGGCGTGGTCAAGGGATCACAAGAGATGGCACGAAGGGCGAATCTGCTAGTTTACAAGGATAAGGAAGTACACCAATTATACACCATATCAGCCGAGCAAGCCAATAAATCTGAGGAGCAAGTAAAAGCACCGAAGGAATTTGAACTAGACCCCAGAGAAGAGCCTGAAGCCAAAAAGACGAGCCGACCGAAGAAGTGGTATTAGACCCAGATGAGCCGAGTAGAACAGTGAAAGTAGGAGCAAACCTAAGTGGGCACATCAAAGCCAAACTCATCACGTTACTGAGGGATTACCGGGATGTATTCGCTTGGAGTCATAAAGATATGCCTGGGATAGATACAAAGGTGATATCACATTATCTCTCCATCGACTCGGAGTTCCGTCCAGTGGTACAAAAGAGAAGATTGTTCAATCCAGAGAGAAGCATCGCAATCAAGAAAGAAGTGGAGAAGTTGCTTTTCGCAGGGTCAATAAGGGAAGTCAAGTACCCGGAGTGGGTAGCCAAAGTAGTGTTAGTCAAGAAAAAGAACAATCAATGGAGGATGTGTGTGGATTTCACAGATTTAAACAAAGCTTGTCCGAAAGACAGCTTCCCACTGCCGAGGATTGACCAGTTGGTAGATGCAACAGCAGGACACGAACTGCTGAGTTTCATGGATGCTTACTCGGGATACAATCAGATCCGGATGAACAAAGCGGACGAAGAAAAAACATCTTTCACCACGGATCAGGGATTGTACTGCTACAAGGTGATGCCATTCGGATTAAAGAATGCTGGAGCAATGTACCAGAGGTTGGTAAACAGGATATTCGCTCGACAAATTGGGAGAAACATGGAGGTCTATGTGGATGACATGTTGACCAAAAGCACTGCGGTGGAAAAACATTCGGAAGATTTGAAGGAAACCTTTGATGTCTTGAGAAAGTATAAGATGAAGCTCAACCCAAGTAAATGTGTGTTCGGAGTACTGTCAGGAAGGTTTCTAGGTTTTCAGGTACACCAAAGAGGAATTGAGGTAAATCCCGGCAAGATTAAAGCATTAGAAGAAATGGCTTCACCAAAGACATTGAAAGATGTGCAAAGGCTGACGGGATGTCTTGCATCACTCAACCGGTTCATAGCCAAATCAACAGACAAGTGCACCCCATTCTTCAGAGCAATAAAAAAAGGAAAAAGGCTCGAATAGAGTAAAGAATGTGAAGAAGCCTTTCAAAAGTTGAAAGAGTATTTAGGAAGAGAACCCATCCTTTCAAAACCGGTGGTGGGAGAAACATTGTACTTATACCTCTCGGTTACAGAAGTGGCGACAAGTTTGGTATTGATTCGGTTAGAGGAAGGAGTACAAAGACCAGTGTATTACACAAACAAGGCGTTGTTACCTGCAGAAACCAGGTATTCACTAACGGAGAAAATAGCACTAGCTCTGATCACAACAGCCAGAAAATTGAGGTCGTATTTTCAAGCACATACAATAGAGGTGTACACAGACTGCCCGTTGAAACTTATCCTTCAAAAGCCGGAGCTGTCAGGAAGACTGGCCAAGTGGGCAGTGGAACTCAGCGAATTTGACATCAGGTACACGCCAAAAGCGACAATCAAAGGGCAGGCGGTATCAGATTTTATAGCAGAATTCACCAAGCCGGATGCCGAGGTAAGAAGGATAATGGAAGATGAACAGACGAGTGAATTCCAATGGAAGTTGCATGTAGACGGATCATCAAACACACATGGCAGCGGGGCAGGAATAGTCATAACAACTCCGGAGGGAGATGCTGTGGAGTGTGCCATGAGGTTCGATTTCAAAGCAACCAACAATCAAGTAGAGTATGAAGCTTTGTTGGCCGGCTTGAGGGTCTGTATAGCATTGGGAGCAGATGAGTTGGAAATTTACAGCGATTCACAAGTCGTGGTTAACCAGGTATTAGACGAATACCAGGCAAGGGAAGAGCACATGATAGCTTACTTGGACATTGCAAAGAGGTTACTTAGAAAGTTCAGAATGTACAAAATCTTTCAGATCCCTCGAGAAGAGAATGAAAAAGCAGATGCCTTGTCCAAATTAGCTTCAGCCCCCATGAGTATCAAGTCCAAAGCAATACCGGTGGCACACCTGACTAAGCCGAGTACAGCAGAATCTAAGGAAGTCATGATAACAGAGATCCGACCAAGCCCAGGCGACTGGACATCCCAGCTCAGAAAGTACTTGGAGGAAAATATACTACTGGAAGATGATGTGGAAGCTAAACGCATCAAATATAGGTCAACCTGGTACACAATTCTAAGGGGAGAATTATACATGAGAGGGTTCTCAAAAGTATTACAAAGGTGTGTTACCGGTGAAGAAACCAAAAAAATCCTAAAAGATGTTCACGGTGGAGTATGCGGGAACCATACTAGAGGTAAAAGCCTAGCACACAAGGTACTTAGACAAGGATTCTACTAGCCAACCCTGTTCGTAGAGGCGCAGCGATTCGCGGAAAGTTGCTAAACATGCCAAAGAATTGCAAACGACATTCGGCGACCTCCTTAATTACTCAGAAGCTTAACCTCACCTTGGCATTTTGCCATGTGGGGCCTCGATCTAATAGGACCAATGCCCACAGGAACAAAGGGAGGTGCAAAGCATGCTATTGTGGCAGTGGACTACTTTACCAAGTGGGCAGAAGCAGAGGCACTCGTGCACATCACCGAGGTAAACACCACTAGCTTTGTTAGAAAGAACATAATATATAGGTTTGGGATCCCGAGCATCATCATAACAGACAATGGGACCCAATTCGACAACATCAAGTTCAGAGAAATGTGTGAAGAGTACAAAATCGCAAACTACTACGCATCACCTGCTCACCCTCAAACCAATGGCCAGACCAAAGCTGTGAACAAAGTGATCAAGCACACACTAAATGCAAAATTGGAGGCAAAGAAAGGCAGCTGGGTGGACAAACTACCCGAGGTGCTATGGGCATACCGAACAACCGTAAGGTCATCCACAGGGGAAACTCCTTTTGCACTGGCATTTGGAACAGAGGCTGTTATCCCAGCAGAAATAACTTTTACACCCCCTAGGGATCAACTATACAGCCCCGAGCACAATGTAAACATGCTGCAGCAGAACCTAGACGAACTTGAGGAAGTCAGAGATGTAGCGCAAGTAAGAAATGTTGCGTACCAACAAAGGGCTGCAAGGTATTATAATTCCCATGTTCGGGAGCGTAGATTCCAGCTCAGAGATTTAGTGCTAAGAAGAGTATCCTCGAACACCAAAGATAAATCAGCTGGATCCCTCGCCGACAAATGGGAGGGGCCGTACATCATCAAAGGAATCGCGAGGCACGGTGCCTACATGATAGCCCGACCAGAGGGTAGCCTGGTACCCCGACCATGCAACGCGCAATATCTCAAGATCTTCTATCCCTAAGGAAATCATCCATGTTTTTTATATTAATTTATTCTGCTTTAGTTCAGTTTTAGCTTCGCATTGATTGTTTCAGATTTATTCGTTGATTTCATAAGCCATGTTGATTATCTAATAAAATTCAGTTGCTAATAAAAAGTTATTCAATGGAGTCGATAAAAGAGCAACACTTCAACAGCGGCCACTCAAAAGCCGACCAAATAAACTCCAAAAACGATTCGGGCGCTATGAAGCCGTGAGAGAGAGGACGAGTAGTGCTTGAAGGGCGAAAAAAGCTAAAGTAGCATGCCCGCCTAGTTAAGGCGATACAAACGCATCCCTTAGCAAAAAGGCAAAACCGAGGCACCAGGGTAACTGGAAAATTGCTCGGAGCGCCGCTAGAAAGGCTAGTGAGATGTGCAGCCGTGTTGGCCGGTACATATTACCCCAATGATTCTGCAAAAAACCTTGTACAGACAAAACCGGGAGACGTCCTAGGTGACTTGTGCGAGGACCTTAACGTATGGTCATGGCAAGCCTCGGTGTAACGTTGAGGTAAAGCGACCTTAATAAAAGGCCGAAAGACAAATGCCAGTTAAATAAGATACTCTGCTGAATTAATTAATTACCAGTTAAATACGATACTCGGCTGAATTAATTAAATGCCAGTTACATAAGACACTCGGCTAAATTAATTAATTACCAGTTAAATAAGATACTCGGTTTAATTAATTAACTGCCAGTTAATAAGATACTCGGCCGACGTAAAGCTAGGGATTTCCAAAAGATCCATAAGCTCAAAGATAGCCGAGTACGGGCTGGCAAATAAATTATACTTATTATTTAGTTCATCCCATTTGTGTGTTTATCATGCAGGAAATCAGAAATAGTGGAACGATATAAGAATAAAGATTCATATGTATATATGGGTAAAGGTGAATGCGAAGATCATTACAAAAAATGACTTAGCAATTAAAAGATCAAGAAGGTGACGCTGGGGGTTGAGCTGCTCCCGCCGACACTCAGGTCAGGTTCCATCACATATTCGCTCAAGAGGCTATCGTCAGAGGGCCATACAATTACATCTTCTTCTTCATCATCCATCCGGGCACTATAGTCGGTCCCAGGGACGGGCCCCAGTCAGGGTTCTCACCATCAATCCCCGCTTTCTGACAAGCATAAAAAGTGGAGAAGGAATCGGCAGTGGGAACCTCCAGGTGCATGGGATGTGGCGCCTTACCTTTACTCCTACAATACGCTCGCCACTCTTTCATTTGGATCCGAAGGGACTCTAGAGATGTATCCACATGCTTTTTGATTGAAAGGCTCCAGTTGGCCCTGGCCCGGTCAGTCGCTCTATTTTTCATTTTGAAGAACTCTCCGGTCGAGACCATTCCCCACTGAAACTCCCGGAGAAGCAAAGCATCATAAGCTGGAGATCTCTTGAAACGATCGACACCCTGTATCTCCAGTTCCAGCCTAGCTTCCTTCGATAGGGACTTGACTGTCAAAGCCTGACGCTCCAAGTCTTCGATTCGGCGTTCATAAGATGAATTGGCGTCTTCAGCGTTCTGCTCAACCTGGAGCAAAGCGTCCTGGGTGGATGACAACTGATCCTTCAAAGTTTTGGCCTCCTCAGTAGAGAAAGATGCTCTTTGTTCAGCTTCCATTTGGCGTGCCAAGCATTGGTCCAGGAGCACCTGATTTGACCTAACCCCTTCCTGACGAGCTAACTCAACCCGAGCACAGTGATCTTCGCTCTCCTTTAATTGGGCTTCCAACCACTTTATTCTGTCATCCTGGGCTTCACCAATTCGGTAGGCCTCAGACATCTTGGCTACTATCTACAGCAAATCAAAAGTAAAATAACTAAGTAAAGCAACGGTAACAAAAGAAAATACAAAATTATACACATAGTTGAAGAGTTACTCACATAGGAAGCACTGTTGAATAAGCTGCAGAGTCAGTCAGACGAAGTGCTAACCCTGAGGCGACTCCAATGATCCTCCCCAATGTAAGCATGGCCCGAGGACATAGCCTTCAACATGGACTGGGGGGTAGGATCACTAGGTTGACTCAGCAAACCCGAGCCACCAACACCGTCGGGCATGATAGCAGATGTTTGAGCTTGGGGGAATAAGCCACCAAAACTTCTAGCCTGAATCTCAGCCTGATCTCTAGGAGGTGAAGGAAAAAGCCTATCTTCAGCCCTAACACCAGTCCCCTCATCGCCCGAGGACGAGTCAACAAAGGGGGAGATTGTAAGGTTCCCATTTGTTGATTGGCTCATTTTGTGGACAAACCACATGTTGGGGATTCTTTGTAAGGGTAGCTTAGATGTTGTTGTTATTGCTCAAGCCCTTTGAAGACCTCATTGTTGATAAGCACCGAAGGTAAATTTCTATGTGCTTACTTGTCTTGAAGAGATAGTTGCACACACTCACAACACATGCATATGTTTAAACCTTGTATGTTGTGTTTCTTATTGTTGTGCTTTAATGTTCATTAGCATCTCTTCTTGCTTGTTATTTTGATTGCATCTTGTGTTTATAATATCATAGCATGTTAGGCTTTTAGGATGCATCTTGCTTTACCTTTTTACCCCTTGCATAATTTCTTGTGGGGTTCAAAGGAGTGGGCTGTGCGCTGGTCGTCAAGCGCCAGACCAGTGCAGCTCACCAGCGCAGATCGCCCAGTGGTCAGTCGCTGGTCGTGCGCTGGTCCACACCAACGTAAGCCCACTAGCACAAATCGCCCAGTGGTGTGCCACTGGTCGTGCGCCCTTCTGAGCGCTGGTCGTCAAGCGCCTGTGCAAGTTTTGCCTATGCGCTAGTCGTGCGCCTGTCATCCAGCGTAGGCTCACCAGCGCACAGCAATTTCTGGTGCGTTTTTCAAAACGACCACACTTCACTTATAGCCCCTATATATGCCACTTTGACTTTAGGTCAATTAAGAGAGTTCATATTTAAGCTTCATACTTAGGATATTTTTCAAGACAAGAAAAATATAAAAAAAAACTCATTTTTAATTACTCAAACACTTTTTTCATGATCATCAATCATCATCTAGCATCATCCTTGATCATCTAGATGTCATCTTGCATGGATTCTTCATCATACTTTGCTTGGTAAGCTTTTCACTAATATCTTACATATTTTGTGTTTTTCTTAACAAGCAATCTCAATTAATTACTTGTATTGTTAGGATACCCATATCTTGATTGGCTTATTTCGTGGACAAACCACATGATGGGGTTGTTTGTGTAAGGGTAGTTTAGGTGATTGATCTTCAAGCTCGAAGGCCCTTCCAAGACCTCAAGGGACAAGCGCCAAAGGTATAATTTCTTGTGCTTGATTTTCGTTGAAGAAATTTAGTTAGCACACACACACTTAGCATATTTGTTCTTGTGTGCATACTCTTCACATGTCACTTTACACACTAGCACTTTGGTTGATATATCTTGTTGTGTGTATATGTGCTTTGTAATTCGTTTCCCGATATAATTCGGAAACGTCCACGCTTGCACTTTTGAGTGCTTGGTTTCACGCGAAGACCGCCTACGGAGAATGCCCTTGGCTTCTCCTTGGATTTCACCTCTGTTGGTGATCGACGGTTATGATCGGCAGCCTGGCCGCCGACCGAAACCGCCTTTTAAGACCTGATTGATTTTCTCTCCGGTTTTGTATCGGCGGTCACGAAACCGCCGAATGAAACCGCCGTTGTTCCCTTGGTCTTCTCGGGTTCAATTTGGCGGTCAAGAACGGTGGCTTGGCCGCCGTTTGAAACCGTCGATTGGTACGTTTCAGGGGCAAACTTGTCTTTTCATATGCCCATTTCTTGATGTCTATAAATATCTTACTTTCTCATTATCTGATCGAGTTCTTTGACACCTTAGAACCCTAAACTTCAAAGAGAGATTTTTGAGAAAAAATCAAATCAAGAACTCAACTTTAAACACTCAAATCAAATCCTTTTTGCATCAAATTTCATATTGCATCTTCTATGACTATATAAAATGCATCCATGATTGGGTTTGCATCATCACAACTTGCTTGGTAAGATTTTGATTAAGTTCATCTTATTTTTAGTATTTTTACTATCAAGCTATTCTCTTTTAATTTACTTGTATGTTTTTGATCATATTATAAATACAAGAATAGAGAATTAATTGTGATGAATTGATTGAGTGTTGCTTTGTGATAGCTAATTAGATTTTTGATTAATCTTGATTAGCTAAGCTATTTGACATGTCATTTAGCTATTGATATTTAGGATTGATTTAATTGATTATATCATCATCCTAGATAAGCATCTAAGGTTCCCTAGCCTTGTTTGTTATTTGAATATTCATACATATTCACATAGGTTGCATAATCTCTTCTTAGAGAATTAAGTCAAGAGGCTAAGATTGCTTAGGCCTCAAGCAATTGGACTAAAGCCACTTTTAAAGGCCCACGTGGTAGAAGTGGGGGGTTATTGACCGGAGTGTTAGACGAGGTCTACATAGGTTGTAAACTCCATTTCAATTAGTGGATTTTGAGGTTCGAGTGTGGTGCACTAAATAGCCCGTGGTTTTTCCCAGTGGTTAGGTTTCCACGTATACATCAAGTGTTATTTAAATTCCGCACTATATTACACTTGCTTGTATTTTTGACTAGTAGGGGCATTTTCGTAAAATTGACTTGCATATGAAA
Source organism: Acer saccharum (assembly GCA_030490815.1). Taxonomy (NCBI): domain Eukaryota; kingdom Viridiplantae; phylum Streptophyta; class Magnoliopsida; order Sapindales; family Sapindaceae; genus Acer; species Acer saccharum. Next base: position 16,350,184 of record CM059866.1, on the reverse strand, counting down.
ATTGGGTAATAATAGTTAAAATCTATTCACCCCCCCTCTAGATAATATATATCGAACACACCAAGCGTTTATCCGTTCCTTTCAATTTGTATCAGAGCGGGTTCCTAGATATACTTAGATGATCCTAGCTCATTTTAGGTGTGTTGTGCATTTGTGTGATTTTTGCTCATTCATACATTTTGCATACATTTCATTCATTCATTCATTTGATACAATGAGTGGATTCGGTGGCAACCATGAGGGTGCTTCAAGCACACGGCCTCATCTCCTCACCGGTGTGAATTATGCCTCATGGAAAGGCAAGATGGAGGCGTACGTGTGCCAAATCCATGATAGGGCATGGATGGCAATTGAAGATGGGTATGCACCTCCTATGATGACTCCCACGGGTGGTGGAGAAGAAGTACTCAAGCCTAAGGCTCAGTGGTCACCTGAAGAGTTTGAGACTTCAAAATGGAATAGGAAGGCATGGCATGCTCTTCTATGTGCAGTGGATGAAAATCAGTACAAACTGATTCAGAACACAAGGATAGCCAAGGAGGCATGGGATATCCTACAGGTTGCACACGAGGGAACTGACGTCGTCAAGGATTCGAAGCTACAAGTCCTTCAAACGCAATTTGAGTTGCTTAAAATGGAGGAGGAGGAGGATGAGTGCTTCAATGACTTTGAAGTCAAGTTGATGGATATTGTAAATCAAAGCCATCAACTCGATGATCCTTATTCGGATAAGAGAGTCAAGTAGAAAATTATGAGGTCTCTCCCCGCTAGGTTCGAATAAAAAATGATGGCTTTAGAGGAGAATAGCACTTATAAGGATATGAAGCCGAGCGAGGTAATTGGAAGACTCCTCGCCTATAAATCTAGGAAGGCTCCTAGTATTTCACCTCCTAAAAAGCAAAAAGGAATTGCTTTGAATGCTTCCAAGTTTGTGAAGGAAGAACAAGGTTACTCGGACGAAGACATGGCATTGTTGCTTAGAAGATTCAAGAAATTTGTCAAGTTTGAGAAGAAAGGCTTTGGATCCAAAGGCCAAGACTTGAAGAAAAAGGCTCCCTTCAAGAGTATTGAGCCTAGGCATGAGAGTAGTGAAAAGAAAGGGGTCCAATGCTATGAGTGTGGTGGTATAGGTCATATCTCACCCGATTGTGGGAATTTGAAGAACAAGATGGCAAAAGTGATGGCCACCACTTGGAGTGAAAGTGATGACTCCGGAAAGGGAGACAAGTCATCAAGTGATGATGAGCTTACCATCAACTACACGGCTTTTGGGGCCACTTGTGTAGATGACAAAGTTGTTGGTAAGAATGACTTGACTAGTGATCCCATAGAAGAAAAAGATGAAGAAGTAGCTCTAGAAGTGATAGGCAAAGCTACTCATTGGGATATGGCTCATATTGACTCAAGAGACCAAGGTGAAGGTCTTAATGAGGAAAATGACTCCATAGGTGAGATGGAGGGTGGATGAGATAACTCAAGTGAAGATGACTCCTCATCTAACTCTACAAATGGAAGTGTAGAGAAAATGGATGTAAATGACTTTATAGTCAAGTGTGAAAGTTCATTGAAGAAGAACAATAGAAAATTGAAGATTTTAGAGGATCAAAATCTAGAACTTTCAACACACAATGACCACTTAAGTAATCAAGTGGAGGCATCCAAGAAGATTGAAGACAAGCTAAAGGATGAGCTAGCTATGTCTAAGAGGAATGAAGAAGGGTTGAAAAGAGAGCTGAATGAAGCTAAATAGTCATTGTCTAGGATGACTACAAGCACCAAGAAACTTGACCACAGTCTTGGTAGTGGAAAGAACCCTTGTGACAAGAGAGGTATTGGGTATGAAGAAAGTAAGGAGATCACTACTCCAACCAAGACCGTCTTTGTCAAGAGTTTGGGCAAGATAGAAGCCTCGTCGGTGCACACTCCTAAGAAGAAAATTGATCTAGGACAATGTTCAAGAAGTGCAAAAGTGAAGGAAGCTCCAAGGAGACAACCTCAAGCTCAAAAAGTTCCTCAACCTAACTTCCCTAAAGCTCACATTCATCAAGGGAAGAGGCCAATCATGCAAAATGAAACAAGGAAGCAAGCTAGACCGGTTCAACAACAAAGAAGGTTTGAACCCGCTCAACCACAAAGTCATGGGAAGGCTCCTATGCATGCACAAGGACATGGTATGAATTCTAAATTTATCCCTACATGTCACTTTTGTGGTATTAATGGTCACATTAGACCAAATTGCTTTCATTTCATTAAATTATGTAGAATCAAAAGCATGATTGAAAAGAGAATGTCAAGAGCTAGAATGCATGCTAATAGGAAGGAAAATATTCATATTTATGATCCAATTATTTCTAGAACTCTTGAACCATTGTCCACTAAGAAGAAAAAAATCATATCTATGTGGACAAGGAAAAATGAACCCGTTTGCTACGAGACTAACAAGTCTCAAATAGGTTCATCCAAGTCAAATGGACTTGGGAGGTCCATAGGACCTCATGACCTTCATTGATGAAGGTTGGTGATGACCCCATTGGGGATCTCAAGCAAAGAGAGCTATTGCATACTTGTTGCATGCAAATATTTGAAAAATCTTATGCTTCTTTGTTGATTGCTTGAGTAAGCTTGGTTGCACATATGTATATATGTTTTCAATTCAATAAGTGTGAACCTTGCTTGTCTACAATCCATGTCATATTTATGTTCAAACATGCATTTTTAGACTAGGAGATTTACATAGGAAGTATGATTTGAATGACCTATAGTTATCTCCATGACATGATGATTCTTAATGACATGCTAATGAATATTGAAAAGCATGAAATTCAAATGACATGCTCAAATGAAAAAGCATGAATTGATGATTGCAATTTTTAAATGCAAAACTTGTGTGAAAAAGCTTATGAGACTCGATGAATAAAGGATCTTGTATCCGTTCAAAGGATTTTAAAATCCAAATGCCTCTCTTTCTTTATTGGTTGAACATGGCTACTATCATACGGATACATTCCGGAAAAATCGAATAGGTTACAAAGTCGCTCATGCCATGTTTCGCTTATAAAATTAGATATAGTTGCTCATAAATTAAAATCAATGAAATCTCTATATCCTTGCTTTTCTCATGACAATGGTGAAATTGGTTTGAATTCCTATTAGAAACCTTTGTCATTTGCTTTGCCAAATACCATTGTATTTTGGACTTGAATGCTACATGTCTTGTATGCAAAGCATTTTTGATTCACACATTTTATCAAAATAAATCTCTTTGGTTCTCTCCATTTGATAGAGTTGCATAAAGTGCATTTAATGATTATGCAAATTACTTGAATGCTATCATCTCTCTTTGCTAAGTGACCCGGTTGGGGACTACTCCTTTGCCTATATCATGACAAAAAGGGGGAGTAGAATGGTGGTAAGGGGAGTTGCAAATTGTGGTAGCAATTGTGCATGTTGGGGAGACAACACATTAAGGGGGAGCATTGCATTCATCGAACATTGCATGATGTTGTTTGTTGTACTTAAATTTCTAGAATGCAAATGCTTGCTTATGCTCTCACTTGATTCATCTCACTTTTTACATGTATTGGAAAGTATAGAAACTTTGCTTTCAGGGATTGATTGTTCTACTTGAGATTGAAGACTTCAAGATTACTTTTATATATCTCTTTGTGAAGTAGAAAATCATAGTAGACCCATAGTTTCTATTATGTTGTGAGGAATCAATGTGAGTGGTGGTTTTGTCACGAAATAGCCAAAGGGGGAGATTGTTAGGATTCCCATATATTGATTGGCTTATTTCGTGGACAAACCACATGATGGGGTTGTTTGTGTAAGGGTAGTTTAGGTGATTGATCTTCAAGCTCGAAGGCCCTTCCAAGACCTCAAGGGACAAGCGCCAAAGGTATAATTTCTTGTGCTTGATTTTCGTTGAAGAAATTTAGTTAGCACACACACACTTAGCATATTTGTTCTTGTGTGCATACTCTTCACATGTCACTTTACACACTAGCACTTTGGTTGATATATCTTGTTGTGTGTATATGTGCTTTGTAATTCGTTTCCCGATATAATTCGGAAACATCTGCGCTTGCACTTTTGAGTGCTTGGTTTCGTGCGAAGACCGCCTACGGAGAATGCCCTTGGCTTCTCCTTGGATTTCACCTTTGTTGGTGATCGACGGTTATGATCGGCAGCCTGGCCGTCGACCGAAACCGCCGTTTAAGACCTGATTGATTTTCTCTCGGGTTTTGATTCGGCGGTTGTATCGGTGGTCACGAAACCGCCAAATGAAACTGCCGTTGTTCCCTTGGTCTTCTCGAGTTCAATTCGGCGGTCAAGAACGGTGGCCTGGCCGCCGTTTGAAACCGTCGATTGGTGCGTTTCAGGGGCAAACTTGTCTTTTCACATGCCCATTTCTTGATGTCTATAAATATCTTACTTTCTCATTATCTGATCAAGTTCTTTGACACCTTAGAACCCTAAACTTCAAAGAGAGATTTTTGAGAAAAAATCAAATCAAGAACTCAACTTTAAACACTCAAATCAAATTCTTTTTGCATCAAATTTCATATTGCATCTTCTATGACTATATAGAATACATCCATGATTGGGTTTGCATCATCACAACTTACTTGGTAAGATTTTGATTAAGTTCATCTTATTTTTAGTATTTTTACTATCAAGCTATTCTCTTTTAATTTACTTGTATGTTTTTGATCATATGATAAATACAAGAATAGAGAATTAATTGTGATGAATTGATTGAGTGTTGCTTTGTGATAGCTAATTAGATTTTTGATTAATCTTGATTAGCTAAGCTATTTGACATGTCATTTAGCTATTGATATTTAGGATTGATTTAATTGACTATATCATCATCCTAGATAAGCATCTAAGGTTCCCTAGCCTTGTTTGTTATTTGAATATTCATACATATTCACATAGATTGCATAATCTCTTCTTAGAGAATTAAGTCAAGAGGCTAAGATTGCTTAGGCCTCAAGCAATTGGACTAGAGCCACTTTTAAAGGCCTGCGTGGTAAAAGTGGGGGGTTATTGACCGGAGTGTTAGACGAGGTCTACATAGGTTGTAAACTCCATTTCAATTAGTGGATTTCGAGGTTCAAGTGTGGTGCACTAAACAGCCCGTGGTTTTTCCCAGTGGTTGGGTTTCCACGTATACATCAAGTGTTATTTAAATTCCGCTCTATATTACACTTGCTTGTATTTTTGACTAGTAGGGGCATTTTCGTAAAATTGACTTGCATGCGAAAATTGGGTAATAATAGTTAAAATCTATTCACCCCCCCTCTAGATAATATATATCGAACACACCGAGCGTTTATTCGTCCCTTTCATGTATGTTATTATATATATTTTGGATACAAGTTTGAGATTAGTGTGATGTATGTTTGAGAAGTTGTATTGTGATAGCTAATTAGGTTTTGTGCTTAATCTTGATTGGCTAAACTATTTGACATGTCATTTAGTTTTTAATTTCTAGGATTGTTCTAATTGCATATTAATCATCTTAGATAAGCATATAGAGTTTCCCTTGCTCTATGTTACAGTTTGGATATTCATATATTCACTTAGGGTGTTATTCTCTTCATTGAGAAAGTAAGACTTGTGTGTAGCTTCTGGGATTAGGTTGCTTAGATCGCAAGCAAATTGGACTAGGTTCACTCATACCAGGATTAGGTAGGTGTGTGATTACTTCCGGGATTAGGTTGTAATCGTTTTACACATTTAGTGGATTCGAGGTTCGAGTGTGGCTTACTTACTAGCCCGTGATTTTTCCCGTGAGGGTTTCCACATAAAAATCAAGTGTTATTTAATTTCCGCATTTTATACTTGATTTGTTGCTTTATCTAATTAGGGGTAATTTCATGATTTTGACTTAATACGAAAAATTGGGTAATAAGCTTAAAATCTATTCACCCCTTTCTAGATAGTTTTATACACACCGTGCTATTATTAGTTTCAATTGGTATCAGAGCGAGTTCCTAGACATACTTAGGTGATCCTTGCTTATTTTGGTGTGTTTTGCATTTTGTGTGATTTTTGATCATTCATACATTTGCATTCATTTCATTCATTCATAAACACTATGAGTGGAAACGGTGGAAATGGTGGTGGCAACGAAGGTGCTTCTAGCATAAGGCCTCCACTTCTTACCGGATTGAACTATTCCCAATGGAAAGGGAAGATGGAATCCTACATATGCCAAATTCACGACCGTGCATGGATGGCGGTGGAAGACGGATATGATCTACCCAAGATGACTCTCGGTGGTGGAGGAGAAGAAGTATTGAAGCCTAAGGCGCAATGGAACGCGCAAGAGGTTGAGGCTTCAAAGTGGAATAGGAAGGCGATGCATGCCATCTTATGTGCTATGGACGAAAATCAATACAAATTGATTCAAAATACTAGGATAGCTAAGGAGGCTTGGGACATCCTAGAGATTGCACATGAACCGAAGTGGTGAAGGACTCTAAGCTTCAAGTCCTCCAAACTCAAATCGAGATGCTTAAGATGGAGGAGAATGAGTGCTTCAACGACTTCGAGATCAAGTTGATGGACATAGTCAACCAAAGTCATCAACTTGGTGATCCATATTCGGATAGGAGAATCAAGCAAAAGATTATGAGATCTCTCCCCGATAGGTTTGAATCGAAGGTGACGGCTTTAGAAGAAAATAGTGGTTATAAGGATATGAAGCCGAGTGAGATGATTGGGAGACTTCTAGCTTATGAGTCTAGAAAGGGTCCTATCTCCACACCTCCTAAAAAGCAAAAAGGAATTGCTTTGAAAACCTCCAAGGATGAAAAGGAGGCGAAGAAGAATGACTCGGACGAAGACCTTGCACTATTTGTGAAGAGATTCAAGAGGGTCATGAAGTTCGGGAAAAAGGACTTTGGTTCCAAAGGTCAAAACTTCAAGAAAAAGGGTTCCTACAACAAGTTTGAGCCTAGGAAAGAGAAGACCGAAAGGAAAGGGGTTCGATGCTTCGAGTGTGGTGGGATAGGTCACTTTGCCCCCGAATGTGCAAATCACAATGAGAAGAAAAAGGGAAAAGTGATGGCCGCCACTTGGAGTGGAAGTAGTGATGACTCCTATGTGGGAGATGAGTCTTCGGATGATGAAGAGCTCATGGCTAATCTCCTAGCTTTTGCCTCCTCCCATAAAAGCAAAAGTGCTAGTGGGAGAGAGGAAATGAGTCAAGAGGAAAATGACTCAAGTGGAGAGGAAAGTGATTCCTTTTCTAACTCCATAAATGGTTTTGTGGAGAAAAAGGTGTTTGTTAAATACCATGCCAAGTTTAATGATTTAGCAATCAAGAGCACAAGAAAGATCAAGATGTTGAGAGAAGAAAATCTTGAGCTTGCATCTAATAATGACCACTTAAGTGAACAAGTGGAAAAATTCAAGAAGATGGAAGATAAGCTAAAAGAGGAGTTAGTCTTATCTAGGAGGAATGAAGAAAGTCTAAAGAGGGAGCTTGAAGAAGTAAAAGAGTCTATGACTAGGATGGATTCTAGCACCAAGAAGCTTGAGCATATGCTTGGTGTTGGAAAGAGTCCATGTGACAAGAGGGGTCTTGGGTATGAAAATGGCAAGAAGATCTCAACCTCTAACAAGACCGTGTTTGTCAAGAGTTTGAGAAACGAAGAAACTTCATTTGTGCAAATTCCTAGGAAGAAGTTAGAAATAGGACAATGTTCAAATGCACAAGTGAAGATGGGGCCAAGAAGGCAACCTCAAGCTCAACCCCCTAGGGTCCCTCAAGCCAACATTCCTCCACACTTGGCTCACAAAGGAAAGAGACCTATCATGCAACCTCAAGCTAGGAAGCAATCTAGACCGGTTCAACAATGAAGACGGATTGAACCCATTCATCCACAAAGACAAGGACAAGGTATGATTCCTTATTTTACTCCTATATGTCACTTTTGTGGTTTTGATGGTCATATTAGACCACATTGCTTTCGATATATTAAAATGTGCAAAACTAGAAGCATGATAGAGAAGAAAAAGAAAAGAGTCATGATGCATGTTCTTAGGAATGATAATATTATTATGCATGATCCTAGAACATCTAGAACCCATGTACCAAAGACCACAAAGAAAGCTAAGATTGTTTCTAGGTGGATTAGAAAGAATGAAAATGTTTGCCATGTTGCTCAAATAGCCTTGAAGGCTAATTCTTCTAATTTTTGGTATTTAGATAGTGGGTGCTCTAGGCATATGACGGGAAACAAGAGTTTCTTCGAGACTCTTGTTATGGAGGAAAGAGGATATGTCACTTTTGGTGATGGATCCAAAAAGAAAGTTGTAGGGAAAGGAACCATTTCTGTTCCCAGATTACCCTCCTTATCCGATGCTTTATTTGTTGATGGCTTGAAAGCCAATTTAATAAGCATTTCACATCTAAGTGATGAAGGATATTCCGTCTAGTTTAGTAAAGATGATTGCTCTATCCTAAAGCCCGATGGACAAACCTTGTTGAAAGGTATGAGATCTAGTGACAATTGTTATTTTCTTGAAGCTAGAATAGTCTCAAACAATGTGTTCATGGATGAGCAAATAGAGTTGTGGCATGAAAGACTTGGCCACATGAACTTTAGGGATTTAAGAACCCTTGGAAAGTTCGAATGTGTGCGTGGCCTCCCTAAGCTTGGGAAGAAAGCCAATGGTATTTGTGGACCTTGCCAACAAGGAAAACAAACCAAAGCATGCACAAAAAGGGCAAGTATCTCTCCACCAAGGAGCCTCTAGAGCTTCTCCACATGGATCTCATGGGTCCTATGCAAACCGAGAGTTTAGGTGGAAAGAGATACATTTTTGTTTGTGTTGATGATTTTTCTAGATTTACATGGATATATTTTCTTAGAGAAAAATCTGAAACTTTTGATAAGTTTAAAATGCTTTGTACTAAAATACAAAATGAAATGAATTCTAATATTAAAAGCATTAAACGGATTAGAAGTGACCATGGGAGAGAATTTGAGAATGCCTCTTTTGAAAGCTATTGTGACAGCTTAGGCATCTCCCATGAGTTCTCGGCTCCTAGGACACCTCAACAAAATGGAGTTGTTGAGAGGAAGAATAGAGTCCTTCAAGAGATGGCCCGAGTGATGTTGCTTAGCAACAATATCCCTAGGAACCTATGGGCCGAAGCCGTCAATACGGCTTGCTATATAGGGAATAGAGTTTTCCTAAGGCCCAGATCTAGAAACACCTCCTATGAGTTATGGAAGGGTAGGAAGCCAAATGTTAGCTACTTCCACACATTTGGAAGCAAATGCTACATTTTAAATGACCGTGATCAACTTGGCAAGTTTGATGCTAAGAGTGATGAGGGTATCTTTATTGGCTATGCCTTGAATAGTAGAGCCTATAGAGTTTTCAACTTGAAGACTCGAACCGTTATGGAATCATCGAATGTTGTCATTGATGATACAAGGCTTAAGTCTAATGACCATGAGGAGGAGGAAATTTTAGATGATGTCTCTCCTTTGGAGAGGGTTGTGGTGACTCCCAATGTTAGGACATCCAATGACAATAATGAGGTCACACAACCTATTACTAGAGTCCCTCTCTTGGACTCTAATGAACCCGCTCCACGGGTTAGAAGACTCCATAACAAAGAGGATGTTATTGGAGATGTGAATGAGGGTGTTAGGACTAGGCGTCAAATAGCTAATCTCATTAGCTTTACTTGCTACACCTCTCAAATTGAACCCAAAAAGGTTGATGAGGCCTTGAATGATGAATTTTGGGTTCTTGTCATGTAAGAAGAGCTAACCCAATTCGAAAGGAATGAGGTTTGGACTCTAGTTCCTAGGCCTAAAAGCTCACATGTGATAGGAACTAAGTGGATTTATAGGAATAAATCCGATGAGAATGGCAACATAGTGCGGAACAAGGCTAGACTTGTGGAACAAGGCTAGACTTGTAGCACAAGGGTACTCTCAAATTAAGGGTATCGACTTTGAGGAGACTTTTGCTCCCGTTGCTCGTTTAGAGTCCATTAGGCTTCTCTTGTCCATCTCTTGTGTGCACAAGTTCAAATTGCACCAAATGGACGTTAAGAGTGCCTTCCTCATGGCTTCTTGCAAGAGGAAGTGTTTGCTGAACAACCCAAGGGGTTTGTGGATACACACCACCCCAACTATGTCTATCGCCTCAAGAAGGCACTATATGGGTTGAAACAAGCACCAAGGGCTTGGTATGAGCATCTCACTCAATTTCTTGTTGACAATAACTACACAAGAGGTAGTGTTGACAAGACGCTATTCATCAAGAGAGACAATGATGAGCTTTTCATAGCTCAAATATATGTTGATGACATAGTGTTTGGCTCCACCAACAACACCAAGGTCCAACAATTTGTTGATGTTATGTCTCATGAATTTGAGATGAGTCTTGTTGGTGAGCTAAGTTACTTCCTAGGTTTGCAAATTAGGCAATTAGATGATGAGATTTTCATAACCCAAGCCAAATATGCCAAAAACCTAGTGAAGAAGTTTGGTTTAGAAAATGCCAAACATTGTGATACACCCATGAGTACCACTTTGAAGCTAAGCAAGGATGCTAGTGGTAAAAGTGTGGAACAAACGTTATATCGTGGCATGATAGGAAGCTTGCTTTATTTGACCGCAAGTAGGCCCGATATCTCCTTTAGTGTGGGTGTGTGTGCTAGGTACCAAGCGGATCCTAGGGAGTCCCATCTCTTTTCCGTAAAGAGAATCATTCGCTATGTGAATGGGACATCCAACTATGGGATTTGGTATTCTTTTGACACTAATGCTAGTCTTGTAGGCTTTAGTGATGTGGATTGGGCAGGAAATTGTGATGATAGGAATAGCACATCCGGCGGTTGCTTCTTTCTAGGCAACAACTTGGTGTCTTGGTTTTGCAAGAAGCAAAACTCGATTTCCTTATCCACGGCCGAGGCCGAATACATAGCCGCGAGGAGTGGATGCACACAACTCCTATGGATGAAGCAAATGCTAGTAGACTACGGATTCAACCAAGGTACTCTCACTCTCTTTTGTGATAACATGAGTGCCATTAATATTTCAAAGAATCCGGTCCAACATTCTAGAACTAAGTATATTGACATCCGCCATCACTTCATTAGAGAGCTTGTTGAAAATAAATGCATAGTACTTGAACATGTAGGTACTAATGATCAACTTGCGGACCTATTTACTAAACCCTTAGATGCTACTCGATTTAAAACACTTAGTAGATCTATTGGGATATGTCTTGTGGAGTGATATGATTTGTGATTGACCCCATATGGGGAACTCAAGCAAAGAGAGCTATTTTGCATTCTTGTCACTTGCAAAAATTTTGAAATATCTTATGCCTCTTCTTTTAATTGCTTGAGTAAGCTTGGTTGCACATATGTATATATGTTTTCAATTTAATAAGTGTGAACCTTGCTTATTTACAATCCATGTCATAGTTAAGTTCAAGCATGCATTTTTGGACTAGGAGATGTACATAGGAAGTATGATTTGAATAACCTATAGTTATCTCCATGACATGATGATTCTTTTATAACATGCTAATGTCAAATGAAAAAGCATGAAATTCATATAACATGCTCACATGATAAGCATGAATTGATGATAGCATATTCTTAAAATGCAAAACTTGTGTGAAAGCTTATGAGACTCAAAATGAATAAAGGATCTTGTATCCGTTCAAAGGAATTTATATTCCAAATGTCTCTCTTTCTTTATTGGTTGAACATGGCTACTATCATACAGATATCTTATCCGGAAAAATCAAATAGGGTGCAAAGTCGCTCATGCCATGTTTCGCTTATAAAGTTGGATATAGTTGCTCATAAATTAAAATCAATAAAAACTCTATATCCTTGCTTTTCTCATGACATTGGTGAAATTGGTTTGAATTCTAATTAGAAACATTTGTCATTTGCTTTGCCAAATACCATTGTATTTTTGACTTGAATGCTATATGTCTTATATGCAAAGCATGTTTGATTCACACATTTTCTACAAATAAATCTCCTTGTTTCTCTTCAATTAATTGAGGTGCATAAAGTGACTTATATGTATATGCAAATATCTTGCATGCTTCTATCTCTCGTTGCTATGAGTGACCCGGTTGGGGACTACTCCTTTGCCTATATCATGACAAAAAGGGGGAGTAGGATATGGTAAGGGGAGTTGCAAAATATAGAAGCAAATTGTGCATTTTGGGGAGAACATTCATTGAGGGGGAGTAACCCGTTAAGGGGGAGAATTGCATACACATACATTTCATCATGTTGTGCCTAATTTTTTAATGCAAATGCTTGTTATTGTTCTCACTTGATTAATCTCACACTTTACTTGTATTGGAAATGTTAGAAACTTTATTTTCAGGACTTGATTTTTCTACAAGAGATTGAAGACTTGAAGTTTTATTTTCTTATCTCTTTGTATTGTAGAAAATCTTTGTTGTCCCGTAGTTTCTATTTTTTTTATGAGGAATCAATGTGAGTGGTGGTTTTGTCACGAAATAGCCAAAGGGGGAGATTGTAAGGTTCCCATTTGTTGATTGGCTCATTTCGTGGACAAACCACATGTTAGGGATTCTTTGTAAGGGTAGCTTAGATGTTGTTGTTATTGCTCAAGCCCTTTGAAGACCTCATTGTTGATAAGCACCGAAGGTAAATTTCTATGTGCTTACTTGTCTTGAAGAGATAGTTGCACACACTCACAACTCATGCATATGTTTAAACCTTGTATGTTGTGTTTCTTATTGTTATGCTTTAATGTTCATTAACATCTCTTCTTGCTTGTTATTTTGATTGCATCTTATGTTTATAATATCATAGCATGTTAGGCTTTTAGGATGCATCTTGCTTTACCTTTTTACCCCTTGCATAATTTCTTGTGGGGTTCAAAGGAGTGGGCTGTGCGTTGGTCGTCAAGTGCCAGACCAGCGCAGCTCACCAGCGCAGATCGCCCAGTGGTCTGTTGCTGGTCGTGCGCTGGTCCACACCAGCGTAAGCCCACCAGCGCAAATTGCCCAATGGTGTGCCGCTGGTCGTGCGCCCTTCTGAGCGCTGGTCGTCAAGCGCCTGTGCAAGTTTTGCCTATGTGCTGGTCGTGCGCCTATCGTCTAGCGCAGGCTCACTAGCGCATAGAGCAATTTCTGGTGTGTTTTTCAAAACGACCACACTTCACTTATGGCCCCTATATATATGCCACTTTGACTTTAGGTCAATTAAGAAAGTTCATATTCAAGCTTCATGCTTAGGATATTTTTCAAGACAAGAAAAATACACAAAGAACTCATTTTTAATTACTCAAACACTTTTTTCATGATCATCAATCATCATCTAGCATCATCCTTGATGTAAGGATTCCTGTTGTTTTTAATTGGCTTATTTCGTGATCAAACCATAAATGGGGATCCTTTGTAAGGGTAGTTCATTAGTGCATTAGGCCCTTTGAAGACCTCATTATTGACAAGCACCAAAGGTAATATTCTAAGTGCTTACTTGTCTTGAAGAGATAGTTGCACACACTCACAACTCATGCATATGTTTAATCTTTGTATGTTGTGTTTCTCTTTGTGCATCAATGCTTATTTACATCTCTTCTTGCATGTTAGGTTGATTGCATCTTGCATTGCCCATAGCCATGTCATGTTTAGAACTAGGATGCATTATGTAAAAGAATGGGCGCTGTTCAACCGCCCTACAGGCGCCTTACGAACGGCGGTGCCACTGGTGATGTTTTTCACACCTGATGGTCCGCCCACAAATCGCCCTACAGGCGCCCTACGAACAGCGGTGCCACTGGTGATGTTTTTTCACACCTGATGGTCCGCCCAAATATCGCCCTACGAACAGCGGGTGAAGGGCGGTTCTCCAGACCCGAGAGCAACCGCCCCTAGGTCGCCTGGAATCCGCCCTACGTAGGGCGGTCACGAAGAACATGTTCTTCACAATCCCAGGTGAACCGCTGTACACACGCCCTACGTACAGCGGGTGAACAGCGGCCAAGGCAAATTCTGGCCAACTTATCAAAACGACCTCACTTCAATTTGGCCCCCCTATATATATGCCACTTTGACTTTAGGTCAAAAACTAGAGTTCATATTCAGATTTCATACTTAGGAGATTTTTCAAAGAGAAGAAAAATTCCAAAGAACTCATTTTTAATCACTCAAACACTTGTTCCATGATCATCAATCATCATCTAGCATCATCTTAGATCATCTAGATGACATCTTGCATGGATTCTTCATCATACTTTGCTTGGTAAGCTTTTCACTAATATCTTACATATTTTGTGTTTCTCTTATCTAGCAATCTCAATTTAATTACTTGTATGTGATTTTATATTTGTTGAATACAAGATTGAGATTAGTATGATGTATGTTTGAGAAGTTGTATTGTGCTAGCATATTAGGTTTTGTGCTTAATATTGATTAGCTAAACTAATTGACATGTCATTTAGTTTTGATATCTAGGATTGTTCTTAATTGCATATTAATCATCTTAGATAAGCATATAGGGTTTCCCTTGCTCTATGTTGCATTTTGGATATTTTCACATATTCACTTAGGGTTGTATTCTCTTCAAGAGAAGCTAAGTCTTGTGTGTAGCAATCGGGATTAGGTTGCTTAGATCGCAAGCAAAATCGGACTAGGTTCACTCATACCGGGATTAGGTAGGTGTGTGATTACTTCCGGGATTAGGTTGTAATCGTTTGCACATTTAGTGGATTCGAGGTTCGAGTGTGGCTTACTTACATAGCCCGTGGTTTTTCCCGTGAGGGTTTCCACGTAAAAATCAAGTGTTAATTTAATTTCCGCACCATATTACACTTGCTTGTTTATTTTATCTTGAGGGTAATTTCGTAACTTTGACTAACACGAAAAATTGGGTAAAAAGCGTAAAATCTATTCACCCCCCCCCCCCCCCCCCCCTCTAGATAGTTTTATACACACCGTGCTATAATTAGTTTCACTTGATCATCTAGATGTCATCTTGCATGGATTCTTCATCATACTTTGTTTGGTAAGCTTTTCACTAATATCTTACATATTTTGTGTTTTTCTTAACAAGCAATCTCAATTAATTACTTGTATGTTATTATATATATTTTGGATACAAGTTTGAGATTAGTGTGATGTATGTTTGAGAAATTGTATTGTGATAGCTAATTAGATTTTGTGCTTAATCTTGATTAGCTAAACTATTTGACATGTCATTTAGTTTTTAATATCTAAGATTGTTCTAATTGCATATTAATCATCTTAGATAAACATATAGGGTTTCCCTTGCTCTATGTTGCATTTTGGATATTCATATATTCACTTAGGGTGTTATTCTCTTCATTGAGAAAGTAAGACTTGTGTGTAGCTTCCGGGATTAGGTTGCTTAGATCACAAGCAAATTGGACTAGGTTCACTCATACCTGGATTAGGTAGGTGTGTGATTACTTCCGGGATTAGGTTGTAATCGTTTTACACATTTAGTGGATTCGAGGTTCGAGTGTGGCTTACTTACTAGCCCGTGGTTTTTCCTGTGAGGGTTTCCACGTAAAAATCAAGTATTATTTAATTTCCACATTTTATACTTGATTTGTTGCTTTATCTAGTTAGGGGTAATTTCATAATTTTGACTTAATACGAAAAATTGGGTAATAAGCTTAAAATCTATTCACCCCCCCTCTAGATAGTTTTATACACACCGTGCTATAATTAGTTTCAGCAACCACCCGGGGAATCTTAGGAGCAGGACGCCCAGGAGCAAATGAAGCCTTCTTTTTTCCGGATTGCCTCCCACAAGTGTCAAGGCTGGAAGAAGGATCCTCCACCTCAATATCAACCCCAACACCAGATGATTTAGGGACAGAAGTTGGTGCAGTGCCAGAGGCCCCCCGGCCCCGTCAAAGCCTTGAGACGCGGCAGCCGCTTCATCAAAAGCAGGAACCCTCAGATTGCCCTGATTATTAGGCGAGTGGTCCCGCTCGTTCCCAGGCTGCCTCCCGCGAGTGTTCAAATTGGCAGTAGGATCTTCAGAATCTGGATCAGGATGCCTCAACTCAGCATCACTACCCGTGGGAGAAGGAACAGGGACTGATTCGGGAGGGACCAGATCTTCGGGGGCCACTGCACCAAGAGGCTCCCTAGCTAGCTCAGCATCCTGCGGCACATAAGGCTCCCCAACCTCCTCACCAGCACCGCGAGTCTCCTGAGGTGTGTATTCGGGAACACCCTCATTATGTTCCTCCTCAGGGGCATCTTCTGGAGAACTCTCGTCAAAATCACTTTCTGGAGGCGCAATCCCAGCCGCTTCTTGGCGCAAAGCCTCTTTCCAACTGGCTTCAACCACGGATTTCATCCGACGCGCCTGAACATCACAAACGATATCTACATCGTACATTGGAAAAGAAGGAACTCGTGATTATTGAGCAGACCAAACAAAAAATTAGTTAGGCAAAAAATAACATGGAAATAAAACAGGGAAACTCACGGCATCGCCCGATGGGCAGAAATCTGAGGGAAAAGGCGAGCTTTTATCATCTTACTCTCGCTGTAGAGGTACGGCTTGCCTCTCTTTTCCAAAGGCCGTACCGCAGCCCGGGCTAGAGCCACAAGCTCACTATCAGTATGAGTTGAAGTTGCTTGGTTCCAGTGCTCAGGCGAGCAAAAATATCGAGGGACCTTGTACGTCACTCGAGCCCCATCAAGGTCAAAAGAAACCGATTGGCCCCAACGACCACCAACGAAGAACCAACTGTTCTTCCAAAACTTGTTAGAAGAAGGGAAGCCCCAGACGAACCCCTTCATCTTTTCGTCAGTGGTCGACTCAACTTGGCCGCGGACCTCCACGTCTTTAGGAATCCAATGTTCGGGCTTAGTCGAGTAAAGAAAATAAATTCCTGACTTGCCCAGCGGCCTCAAAGAATAGAAGTGCCTGATCTCGCGAGTAGGAGGTGGCCTCTTCATTCGGTGCCACATGTGCCACATGCACATCAAGATCCTATAACTATTCGGGGTCAACTGAGCAGGGGCGAGTTGGGCTTCCGTGAGAAACCAGGTAATGAAAGGCTGGAGTGGAAGGGTCACGCCACAAGAAAGTATTGCCCCATAAACCGCCACCATGCCCGGCGGGGGGTTCCATGCCGCGCGACCTTCAGTCAGGCTCAACTAAACGCGGTCGGTATCCAAGTCGAATCGACTTATGTATTTGCTTACTTCGGTGGGACCAACCACGTTCGGCTCAACATCATAAGCGCATGCGTGATCAGGGGAAAAAACGAGGCGAGCTACCCGATGCTCCTCCTTCTCCTTCACGTCATTCTCATTCAATCTCTAAGTCCCGATACGACTCTCTCGGGAATGGGAATCCTTGTACACCTTACGTTTGCTACCATGCTTCCCCATTCGTCTTCACCACGGCCGAATGGAACTTGGGCTAGAGGTAGATGAATCCGACTGAGCCTCGGGGTGACAAGACTCCTCGGGGTGATAAGACTTCTCGGGGTGGTAAGACTCGGGTGTTGTAGAATCAGAAGAAACAGAATGAACTTCGAGAGTGGGAGGAACTCCGGAAGTAACAGGGTTGTCACGGTAAATTCTAGAAACGTCGGCGTTAGTGAAACGCGGTTGATCGAAGAGAGGCTCTTCTAGTAACCTGTGGACAACCGATGCAGTGAGAGCATCATTTCGTTCAATAGCAATCATAGCAACAGTAAAAAGACGGTACCTAGCTACAGAATCCATGAGAACTAACCTTGATATATCGAAAAACTGAGGTTACGCAGACTACAGAGGAAGAGTCTTTGTAAGGATTCCCATAGTTTTTAATTGGCTTATTTCGTGATCAAACCATATGTGGGGATCATGTAAGGGTAGCTTAAGTTTAGGTGTTATTGCTAAGGCCCTTTGAATACCTCATTCTTGACAAGCACCAAAGGTAATACACTAAGTGCTTACTTGTCTTGAAGAGATAGTTGCACACACTCACAACTCATGCATATGTTTTATTCTTGTATGTTATGTCTTATTTGTGGGCTTTAATGTTCATTAACATCTCTTCTTGCATGTTAGGTTGATTGCATCTTGCATGTCCAATTGCCTTGTCATGATTAGCCTTAGGATTGCATGTTTGCATTGGGCACTCCCAAAAGCGCTTTACAGAAGCGCTGTAGACCTGATCGATTTTAATCAGTCGCTGTACGAGCGCTGTACAGGCGCTGTACAAAGCGTTGTACAGGGAGCTGTACCTCTGTTTTCCCGAGAGAACAGAGCAGGGGCGCTGTACAGGCGCTGTACAGAAGCGCCCTACGTACAGCGCCTAAGGCAAAAGTTGAGGCAAACTTATCAAAACGACCACACTTTGTTTTGGCCTCCTATATATATGCCACTTTGACTTTAGGTCAATTACAAGAGTTCATATTCAGATTTCATACTTAGGATATTTTTCAAAGAGAAGAAAAATTCCAAGAACTCATTTTTAATTACTCAAACACTTTTTCATGATCATCAATCATCATCTAGTATCATCCTTGATCATCTAGATGTCATCTTGCATGGATTCTTCATCATACTTTGCTTGGTAAGCTTTTCACTAATATCTTACATATTTTGTGTTTCTCTTAACAAACAATCTCAATTAATTACTTGTATGTTATTTTATATACTTTGAATACAAGTTTGAGTTTAGTATGATGTATGTTTGAGAAGTTGTATTGTGACAGCTAATTGAGTTTTGTGCTTAATCTTGATTAGCTAAACTATTTGACATGTCATTTAGTTTTAATATCTAGGATTGTTCTAATTGCATATTAATCATCTTAGATAAGCATATAGGGTTTCCCTTGCTCTATGTTGCATTTGGATATTCATATATTCACTTAGGGTTGTATTCTCTTCATAGAGAAAGTAAGTCTTGTGTGTAGAATCCGGGATTAGGTTGCTTAGATCGCAAGCAAATTGGACTAGGTTCACTCATACCAGGATTAGGTAGGTGTGTGATTACTTCCAGGATTAGGTTGTAATCGTTTTACACATTTAGTGGATTCGAGGTTCGAGTGTGGCTTACTTACTAGCCTGTGGTTTTTCCCGTGAGGGTTTCTACGTAAAAATCAAGTCTTATTTAATTTCCGCATTTTATACTTGATTTGTTGCTTTATCTAGTTAGGGGTAAATTCGTAATTTTGACCTAATACGAAAAATTGGGTAATAAGCTTAAAATCTATTCACCCCCCCCCCCCCCCCTCTAGATAGTTTTATACACACCGTGCTATAATTAGTTTCAGTCTTTAAGAAAAGGTCTGGGAGTTGAAGCTGATTATCTTGGCAAAGCAAGACTAAGAAGTCGAGTTGGAGACGAGTTGGAGAACAGAACGAAATACCCAGAAAAATAACAGATGCAGGCGAACTTTTCTCTCGAAGAAGCACGAAGATAGTGGAAAAAGAAATAAAGATGGAAAAATAAATGCAAAGCCAATATATATAGGCAAGATATTGATTTCAAAAAAACCGAAACCCTAGGAGAAATGCGGAGAAGCGGGAAAACAGAGGGTCATGGGTAATGACGTGGGCTGCGCACAGGCAGGCAGAAGGGTTATGTCTCATAAATGCATTGCACCACAGCCAAACAGAAGAAGACATGTGGCAACCAGAGAATGCCTTGAGCCGTCGAAGAGCCAAAACGTCACTATCAAGAGATTTCTGAATGAGTGGTAAATCGAATGCGTGCGGATGTAATTAAAACATGTCATTTAATGCTTCGAATCAAACGAGGATGCATTAATGTGGAAAACGACGAACGAAGACAAGTTATAACAGAAGAAAGTCTATGAAATTAAATATTTGTCCCGAGAAGATCTGACTCAGCACAGTCGGCTCAAATATTTAAGGGAGTATTGTTATAGGTAAAAATCGTCATAAAGGACATGTCATCACCATAAGAAGCCACGTAAGCAGGAGTCAAGAGAAGTCAACTCTAAGGGGCAGAAATCCCCCAAAGCAACTTACTCGGGAAAGATTAAAGCAACCTGATCACAAATGAAGAAAATTGGCTCGGGCAGCAAAGCCTGTGTAAGGATTCCCTTTTATTGATTGGCTTATTTCGTGGTCAAACCACAAGTTGGGGTTTGGTTGTAAGGGTAGTCTAGGTGATTTGTTGAAGATCAAAGACCTTTTCCAAGACCTCAAGAGAACAAGCACCAAAGGTATATCTAGTGCTTGATTTTGCTTTGAAGAGATTAGTTGCACACACACAACAACATTCATAACTCTTATTCTTGAATGTTGTGTTTATATTTTGTGTGCATTGTGCTTTATTGATTTATTTAATATCTCTTCTTGCATTTATTTGATTGCATCTTGTTTTATGAAATGCCATGTCATGATAGGCATTAGGATGCATTCATGTTTTACCTTTTTACCCTTGCATGTGCTTTTGGGTTCAAAGGAGTGGGCTCTGCTGTGCGCTGGACGTCAAGCGCCAGACCAGCGCAGCCCACCAGCGCAGATCGCCCAGTGGTCTGTCGCTGGTCGTGCGCTGGTCCACCAGCGCAGCCCACCAGCGCACCATGAAATTGGTCTATGCGCTGGTGGTGCGCTGGACGTCCAGCGCAAGCTGACCAGCGCACATCGACCAATCAGGTGCGATTTTTTCAAAACGACCTCACTCTACTAGAGTTGCCTATATAAAGTCTTCTATGATTTTAGGTCGTTCAAGAGAGTTCATATTTCATTCTTCACACTTAGAATATTTTTCAAGAGAAGAAAAATAAAAAGAACTCACCTTTAACCACTCAAATCAAACCCTTTTTGCTTCAAATTTCATATTGCATCTCCTATGTCTATATAGAGTGCATCCATGTATGGGTTTGCATCATCACAACTTGCTTGGTAAGATTTTGATTAATTTCATCTTATTTTAGTATTTTAAATACCAAGCCATCTCTTTTAAATTACTTGTATGTTTTAGATCATATGCTAAATACAAGAAAAGAGATTATTTGTGATGTATTGATTGAGTGATGTTTTTGATAGATATCTAGGTTTTTATAATCTATGATTATCTATGCTATTTGACATGTCATTTAGCCATTAATATCTAGGATTGCTTTAATTGCAAATTCATCATCCTAGGTAAGCATCTAGAGTACCCTAGCTCTATATTGCATATTTGGATATCATTGAATATTCACATAGGGTTGTGCATCTCTTTTGAGAGATTGAAGTCTTGTGTGATTGACCGGGATTAGGTCGGACACCGGGAACAGGTGGTCACACAAGCAAATTGGAATAGGGTTGCTAATAAAGGCCCGCTGGGTAGAAGTGAGGGGTTACAGACCGGAGTGTTAGACGAGGTCTACATAGGTTGTAAACTTCATTTCAATTAGTGATTTCGAGTTCCGAGTGTGGCGCACTAAACAGCCCGTGGTTTTTCCCAGTGGTTGGGTTTCCACGTAAACATCAAGTGTCATTTATTATTTCCGCATCTTATTACACTTGTATGTTTATTTAACTTGCTAGGGGTATTTTCGTAAAATTGACATGCACACGAAAATTGGGTAATAATTAGCTAAAATCTATTCACCCCCCCTCTAGCTTTATATTAAACACGCCTCCAGGAACTTTCAGCCTGCTCGGGCATACTCGGGACTCGATAAAAAGATAGTCACCAGCATTCACATTCCGAACGCAAGGGCAGAATCAACAACCAGCATCCCTACAATAAACAACGGTGTGGCTGCCCAGAGTTCAACAGTGAAACAAACAGGTTTCCCGTAAGAAAAGGAGAAGGAATCAGTCCCAAACTCGGACTCAGCCAAATCAGGAAATATATTACACTCAAGAAGGAAACAGAATCCTTTTAGGACTGAACAATCGCCCAAAACTTGGGCACCAAGACACCAAACCCTAGCGGCACCCACAAACCCTAGTAACATTATGTATAAATACCCCTGTAACACACAAAGTAAGGGGTACGCAAGAAATATCTAGAGAGATCAGAGTGCAGTGTTTTTGTAACAATTCTTCATAGTGAATTTTGCTTCGTTGCTAAGGCAACAACCCGTTGATGTTTCTTCGATCATCGGAGTTTTACCACGTATCTCCGTTTGTTATTCTTTTCATTCTCAATATCTTCAATCATTCCCATTCATAAACTAAAGAAAATCGAAATCAAATCGTTGACCAAGTGACCACAAAAAATTGCCGTCAACAATATATATCTTAGATACATGCTTGAGATTAGTGTTTTGAATGTTTGAGGGTTGTATTGTGATAGCTTTCTAAGTTTTCATAATCTATGTTTAGCTAAGCTTTTTGACATGTCATTTAGCTCTTAATATCTAGGATTATATTTGTAAGTGCCTCACTTTTGATTGGCGTATTTCGTTGGCAAAATCACAATGGGGTTCTATATGTAAGGGTAGCTTAGAATGGAAGAAAACCTCATTGTGGAATCAAGAGCTTCAAGGAAGGTAGATTTCTTGACTTAACTCTAATTTGAAGAGATGTAGTTGCACACACACACAACACTTGCATAATTCTTACTTGTATGTTGTGTTTGTATTTTGTGTGCATCTTTGATTATGTAAGGATTCCCGTAGTTTTTAATTGGCTTATTTCGTGATCAAACCCAATGTGGGGATTCTTTGTAAGGGTAGCTTAGATATTGTTGTTATTGCTTAGGCCCTTTGAAGACCTCATTATTGACAAGCACCAAAGGTAATACTCTAAGTGCTTACTTGTCTTGAAGAGATAGTTGCACACACTCATAACTCATGCATATGTTTAATCTTTGTATGTTGTGTTTCTTTGTGTTGTGCATCAATGCTTATTTACATCTCTTCTTGCTTGTTATTTTGATTGCATCTTGTGATACTATGTCATAGCATTTTAGGCTTTTAGGATGCATCTTAATTTACCTTTTTACCCCTCGCATGATTTCTTGTGGGGTTCAAAGGAGTGGGCTGTGCGCTGGTCGTCAAGCGACAGACCACTGGGCGATCTGCCGCTGGTCGTGCGCTGGTCCACCAGCGCAAGTCCACTAGCGCAGTTCACCCAGTGTTCTGTCGCTGGTCGTGCGCTGGTCCACACCAGCGCAAGTCCACCAGCGCTAATCACCCAATGGTGTGCCGCTGGTCGTGCGCTTGTCTGAGCGCTGGTCTTCAAGCGCCTGTGCAAAATTATGCTTGTGCGCTGGTCGTGCGCCTGTCGTCCAGCGCAGGCTCACCAGCGTACAGAGCAATTTCTGGTGCGTTTTTCAAAACGACCTCACTTCACTTATGGCCCCTATATATATGCCATTTTGACTTTAGGTCAATTACAAGAGTTCTTATTCATGCTTCATACTTATGATATTTTTCAAGAGAAGAAAAATACACAAAGAACTCATTTTTAATCACTCAAACACTTTTTCATGATCATCAATCATCATCTAGCATTATCCTTGATCATCTAGATGTCATTTTGCATGGAATCTTCATCATACTTTGCTTGGTAAGTTTTTCACTAATATCTTACATATTTTGTGTCTTTCTTAACTAAGAAATCTCAATTAATTACTTGTATGTTATTTTATATACTTTGAATACAAGTTTGAGATAAGTATGATGTATGTTTGAGAAGTTGTATTGTGCTAGCAAATTAGGTTTTGTGCTTAATATTGATTAGCTAAACTAATTGACATGTCATTTAGTTTTGATATCTAGGATTGCTCTAATTGCATATTAATCATCTTAGATAAGCATATAGGGTTTCCCTTGCTCTATGTTGCATTTTGGATATTCACATATATTCACTTAGGGTTGTATTCTCTTCATAGAGAAAGTAAGTTTTGTGTGTAGCATCCGGGATTAGGTTGCTTAGATCGCAAGAAAATTGGACTAGGTTCACTCATACCGGGATTAGGTAGGTGTGTGATTACTTCCGGGATTAGGTTGTAATCGTTTGCACATTTAGTGGATTCGAGGTTCGAGTGTGGCTTACTTACATAGCCCGTGGTTTTTCCCGTGAGGGTTTCCACGTAAAAATCAAGTGTTGTTTTAATTTCTGCACCATATTACACTTGCTTGTTTATATTATCTTGAGGGCATTTTCGTAATTTTGACTAACACGAAAAATTGGGTAAAAAGCGTAAAATCTATTCACCGCCCCACCCCCCTCTAGATAGTTTTATACACACCGTGCTATAATTAGTTTCAGATTATTTAATCTCTCTTCTTGCATGTTCATTGATTGCATCTAGCCTATTAATTGCCATAACATGTTTAGCATAAGGATGCAATGTTGTCACCTCACACACTTGCACAATTGCATGTTGTTTCTATGTGAGGAGCTGCTGAGAAGGCCAAGACCTTCTCTGCCGTGGTTATGGTGCCGCGGTGGCCCAACCGCGGCATGCAAGCGACAAAGATTTTCCCTGTCTCTGCCGCAGTGCACCTGCCGCAGTGGCCCAACCGCGGCAGTCGAGCGACAGCAATAATCTTGCTATGCCACTGTTATAGTGCCGCGGTTGTGTAACCGCGGCGGTCTGGCCACAGAGATCTTTTTGTCTCTACCGCGGTGCATCTGCCACGGTGCCATAACCGCGGAGCCACAACCGCGACGCCACGTCAGCGAGAAGCTGAAACGTTTTTGATAAAACGACATCACTTCATTTGGATCTTATATATATGTGTCTTGTTTGCCTTGGCTCGTTTTCTAGAGCAAAAATTACACTTTTGATAGCATCCTTATCTGCCACGGTGCCATAACCGCGGAGCCACAACCGCGACGCCACGTCAGCGAGAAGCTGAAACGTTTTTGATAAAACGACATCACTTCATTTGGATCTTATATATATGTGTCTTGTTTGCCTTGGCTCGTTTTCTAGAGCAAAAATTACACTTTTGATAGCATCCTTAAGTATCTTCAAGCCAAGGTATCAAGACTTCATCTTTAAGCTTCCAAATCACAAAATCCTTCATCTTGCATCTTTTCATACATCATCTAGCATGATTCTAGGTTGATTTCATTTAGGGTTTTTAGTTTTGCTCACTTGACTTGTATCTAGAACATCATTCTCATATCTATATGTTCTTGCTTTACAAGATAGCTTTTTTATCACTTGAATTGACTCAAGATTACTTCTTTATGACTTGAATAGGTTCAAGATAGCTTCTTTATTGTGTTTGTGAGTTGTATTGTGGTAGACATTGCTTATAGAACCTTGTTTGCTAATTTAGCTATGTTATATGAATGTCATCTAGCAAAATGATATCTAGGAATGTTTAATATGCTCATTCATGCCTAGATAAGCTTAAATGTCTAACCTTGCATTTTTAGCATCTTGAGTATTTCATATATTCATATTAGGTTGTTTTATCTCTTCTTTTAGAGTCAAGTCTTGTAGTTACTATTGTGATAGTTTTGCAAGCATGGACTAGATTCACTCTTGAAGGCCTGCGGGTAGTAGTGGTAGATTAGTAACCATGTGAGGTTTGACGTGGTCAACCTAGGTTGTAATTGCCATTACAATTAGTGGATTGAGGTTTAAGTGCGGCGCACTTAACAGCCTGTGGTTTTTCCCCGTGTGGGTTTCCACGTAAATATTGTGTGTCCTTTATTTTCCGCTTTGTATCTTGGTTGGGGATTTTTCATAAAATTGACTAATATTGAAAATTGGTTAAAAGAATTGAATATAATCTATTCACCCCCCCCCCCCCCCCCCCCCCCCCCCCCCCCCCCTCCTCTAGATTACTTTAGGACACGTTTATATATATTTTCAATATTTATTGTTATATCTTCATCCTAGATAAGCATATAGGGTTCCCTAGCTTTTTATTGCATTTTGGATATTTCATATATTCACATAGGCTCTTTATCTCTTCATTGAGAAGTAAGACTTGTGTAGCTTCCGAGATTAGGTTGCGTAAATTACAAGCAATTGGACTAGGTTCACTTATACTGGGATTAGGTTGTAATCTTTAACACATTTAGTGGATTCGAGGTTCGAGTGTGGTTTACTTACTAGCCCGTGGTTTTTCCCGTGAGGGTTTTCACGTAAATATTAAGTGTTATTTAAATTCCGCACATATTACACTTGTTATATTATTGTGACTAATTAGGGGCATTTTCGTAATCTTGACACTACACAAAAATTGGGTAAAATTAATTAAAATCTATTCACCCCCCCCCCCCCCCTATAGATAATATATTACACACCGTTAATTTGTTTCAAAAAGAATGGGAAATAATCTTAAATGGTGAGATGTGGGAACTAGAAGAGTTTTAGAAGGGTATTTTTCCTCCTCTGTTACTAAGTTATAACGATTTGCCTCTTATGGTCAAAAGATGTTTCTCATATTGTGCTATATTCCCAAAAGACTACCATTTATATAAAGATGAGTTGATTTGGTTATGGATGGCTCAAGGTTATCTAGGAATGGAACAGAAAAGAGAAATGAAGATGATAGGTGAAAAATATTTTAACATCTTAGCCACATGTTCCTTCTTCCAAGAGTTCGTAAAAGATAATATTGGAGATTGAATGTATACAAACGTAGTTAAATAGCTTAAAGCATACCTGGAGGGGGGGGGGGGGGGTGAATAGGTTTTTACACCTTTTTTCAAACCCTTGAACAAACTTTCGTTTGTCCCTCAAGGTAGCCTTACACACAACAAAATAAGTCAAGAAAGACATACATAGACAATACGAGAATACAATCATGAGAGCAAGGTCTAAGTATATCATCTAGTTGTGTGAGGTATAAGAACAAGTAAACACAACAACAAAGTAAGCTTGTATTTCAATAGATGGTCAATGAGTTACAAGAGTGATCAAATATCATTAAACAAAAAATTACAATATACAAAAGAATCATAGATACAAAAATGATCAAAAGAATGAATCCACAAATCACACTATACAAAGTCTTGCTTCACAATACATCATAAGAGAATATTATGAATCAAGATAACAAAATATACAATTAAAATATAAGAGATAGAGATAGGAAGAATTAACACAAAAGATTTTTTAACGTGGTAAAACCTCCAAGGAGGAAACATCCACAGGTTGAACTACAACCATTGGGTACTATATTATTGGAAAGTAAACATAGAACATTCACAAAGTGACCAATCTTTAGCTCACCCAACCTAGTGAAGTCTAAGCCTACCCAACCCTATTGAAAAGTGTGAAATCCCTTAATGATGCGAAACCACCATATATTGGACACCACACAAAACCAACATCGATGGTAGATTAGAAATTCCTCAAGAGTGCATACACCTCTCGTGTACCCCGCTCTATTGGAGTCTATGTCTAACCATACGCCTAGGCCTACCAATATATTAGCCAACTCCCTATCCAAGGCACTCTTGCCTCTAGAGAGCCTCTCATGCATGACTATCCGAGTCCTCCCGACTCTAGCCATGACTCCTTGCTTACCTATCCGAGTCATCCTGACTCTAGGCAAGTCTTCTTGCTTGGCTATCCGAGTCACCCTGACTCTAGCCAAGACTTCATGCCTTTTACAAGGACTTTCTAGTGTGATCATGTGAATGCAAATGATGCAAACAATCAAATCAACATAGAACATGTGATCAATACATCCTATGGTACAAATAGACCTAAACATGTGATAACACATTCAATAAAAGTCTAGATGCAAAATACGAGAATAAAACCTAAGTATGTGAAACACCAAACACATAAGCTCAAAGTCTCATTCACATATACAACACTTGAATCAAAATATATTCATGGAGTACAAATTCAAGATGCTATCAATATACAATTAAATGCTAGATATATGAGATTAAAATCAATCAATATTCTAGCTAAAAATAAAGAGCAAGGATTTGAGATTTACATCAATCAAAACCTAGATTCTCTAAATCATAAACAAATACACAAATCCTAGATTTCATCAATCAAAGGATCAAATCAAATCTCAAGGTTATTTATCACAAAATTAATTCAATTAAGTTCCAAACAACCTAAGATGCCATTCTAATCACAATACAACTCACAAACATATGTAATACCTAGAATCATAGAAACTAGTCAACATTAGTCCACAAATTGACTTTCAATTAGAATGATAATCAAGCTATCTTTCTCAATAGCTTTTACCAAACATAAACATAGATATAGAAGAAGAAACCCCAAGCAAATGGAAGGTTAAAAAGAAAGAAATCCCAAAGATTAGTCCAATACCTTTGACTCAACAGCTGGTTCGGTTTTCAGTGTGCAACCACCAGAAAACTTGATCAATCAGCTACCAAACCACTCAGAAATGATAGAGGACTCAATTACGAACATTCTCCAATTTGAATCACTCAAATCCGACTCCGGATGAGGGAGATATGATGTTTGGAAGATGAGAAAATGTGTTGGAGAATTCTGACGGGAAAACAAGCAATTTTCTTCTTGAAATGAATTGGAGGGAATGGAGGGGTTTTAAAAGGAGGAGAGAGGAGGCAATTTTTGGCCAATCAAAGAGGGCCACCTCAGCCCAGCCCCGTGGGGGGCGCGTGGGCCACACGGGGGCAGAGAGCCCCTCTGGCCGTGGGGCCCACGGCTCACCCACGGCGTGGGCCACACGTGGCCTCTTGGCCACTTACTCCCTCGCGCGCTCCCTCACGTTCTTCAGCTGTATCTTGGGCATCCGTACTCCGATTTTGAATCTATTTTTGGATTACGAACCGTGACTCCCTCACGCACGACAACGACTACACAAATTTGAAAAATGGTTGAGAAATCATCTTGAAAAACGACGATGAAGTCAACTCAACGAATGAGAACGAAAAGTAGCGTAGCTACATCGTTTGGACTCGAAACTAAATGAATGAGTAACCGAAATGACCGGAACTCAATAAGGAATCATAATAGAGCATATTCAAGTCCAAATACAAAAATACAGAAACATACAAATACAAAGACACACACATATGCTATTTCCTAAACATAGTCCTAAAACATGCAATAAGCAAAGTTTGTCAAGATAGTATAAATGCATGAGCATATATTATCAAGTGTGTGAAAGTGATATATCAATGATGTTTAACCATGAAGGAACACACAAGGATGCCGTGTGTGTGTGTGTGCCTAGCCTTGTAAGAGATATGAGGTCTTATATTACCTTTGATGATCAATGAAGCACATATCTCTTTGAAGCCGGCATTTTGCATGAATTGTGGCCAAGACTTTCTTTGTCTTCATAAATCTTCAATATATGGACCACTAAACATTACAAAAGAAACACATTTTGATATGGAATATATGCCAACACAAACTATAAACCTAACAGTGATATTAAAGGATGTAAGATGCATGATATAGTACATGACTTTGGTCAATTTCTCACAAAGAAAGAATGTTTTGCAATGAAAGACAATGATTTTGGAGACTCAAGCATCAACTTTTCTTTTGAGAAGGCTCAGCATTTAATTTTGATGGTTCACGACAATGGTACATTTCCTATCTCCATTTGTAATATCAAAAACTTGCGCAGCCTTTTGTTTCAATTTGAGACTGACATGAATTCATTTGATGGAGTGTAAGGTTTATAGTTAGTGTTGGCATCAATTCCATATTAAAACGTGTTTATCTTGTAATGTTTAGTGGTTAGTATATTGAAGAATTTAGAAGACGAAGGACGTCTCAACCACAATTCGTTCAAGAAGCCGGCTTTTAAGAGATTCGTGCATCATTGGTCAACAAAGGTATTAAAGGACCTCATATCTCTTACAAGGCTAGGCACACACTCACACATATCATTCTTGTGTGTTCCTTCATGATTTAATTTCATTTACATATCACTTTCATACACTTGGCAAAATATGCTCATGCATTCATATTATGTTGATAAACTTTGTGTTTTGCATTTTCTAGGACTATGTCCGGAAACTAGCATATGTGTGTGTCTTTGTGTTTGTATGTTTCTGTATTTTTGTATTTGGACTTGAATATGTTCTATTATGATGCCTTACTGAGTTCTGGTCATTTCGGTTACTCATTCATAAGGTTTCGAGTCCAAACGATATAGCTACGCTACTTTTCGTTCTCATTCGTTGAGTTGACTTCATCGATGATTTCCGAGATGATTTCTCAACCGTTTTTCAAAGTTGTGTAGTCTTCGTCGTGCGTGAGAGAGTCACGGTTCGTAATCCAAAAATGGATTCGAAATCAGAGTTTGGATGCCTAAGATACGGGCTGAAGAACCGAAGGAACGCGTGAGAGGACAACCCAGGCCATGAGGCCACTTGGGCTGGCCGTTGGTGAGGCCGTGGGCCCCACGGCCTGGAGGAGCCTCTGCTCCCGTGTGGGCCACGCACCCCCCACGGCCAGGGGGTGACGTGGCCTCACTTTATTGGTTGCCTTGGCCCTTCTCTCTCCTCCTATTTCTTCCCTCTCTCTCTCCATTTGAAAAATTAAGAAGAAAAATTTTAGAATTCCCGTAAGCAAACTCTCTCCAGTTTTCAGATTTTTAAAACACCATATCTTCCTCATCCGGAGTCGGATTTGAGGGATTCAAGTTGGAGAGTGTTCGTATTTGAGTCCTCTATCATCTCCAAGTGGTTTGGTGGCTGTTTGATCATGATTTCTAGTGGTTCAACACTGATTTCCGAACCAGCTGCCGAATCCGAGGTAATGGTCTCAACTTTGGTATTTCTTTCTTTTTGACCTTCCATTTGCTTGGGGTTTCTTCTTCTATATCTATGTTTATATTTGGTAAAAGCTATTGAGAAAGATAGCTTGATTATCATTCTAATTGAAAGTCAATTTGTGGACTAATGTTGACTAGATTCTATGATTCTAGGTTTTACATATGTTTGTGAGTTGTATTGTGATTAGAATGGCATCTTAGGTTGTTTGGAACTTAATTGAATTAATTTTGTGTTAAATGACCTTGAGATTTGATTTGATCCTTTGATTGATAAAATCTAGGATTTGTGTATTTGTTTGTGATTTAGAGAATATAGGTTTTGATTGATGTAAATCTCAAAAACCTTGCTCTATATTTTTGTCTAGTATATTGATTGATTTTAATCTCATATATCTAGCATTTAATTGTATATTGATAGCATCTTGAATTTGTACTTCCTGAACATATTGTGATTCAAGTGTTGTATATGTGAATGAGACTTTGAGTGTATGTGTTAGGTGTTTCACATGCTTAGGTTTCTATTCTCTTATTTTGCATCTAGACTTGATTACTTGTTATATCACATGTTTAGGTCTATTTGTGCCATAGAATGTATTGATCACATGTTCTATGTTGTATTGATTGTTTGCATCATTTGCATTCACATGATCACACTAGGAAGTCCTTGTAAAAGGCATGAAGTCTTGGCTAGAGTCGGGGTGACTTGGATAGCCAAACAAGAAGACTTGCCTAGAGTCGGGATGACTCGGATAGGTAAGCAAGGAGTCATGGCTAGAGTCGGGAGGACTTGGATAGTCATGCATGGGAGGCTCCTTAGAGGCAAGAGTGCCTTGGATAGGGAGTTGGCTAATATATTGGTAGGCCTAGGCATATGGTTAGACATAGACTCCAATAGAGCGAGGTACACGGGAGGTGTATGCACTCTTGAGGAATTTCTAATCTACCATCGATGTTGGTTTTGTGTGGTGTCCAATATATGGTGGTTTCGCATCATTGAGGGATTTCACACTTTCCAATAGGGTTGGGTAGGCTTAGACTTCACTAGGTTGGGTGAGCTAAAGATTGGTCACTTTGTGAATGTTCTATGTTTACTTTCCAATAATATAGTACCCAATGGTTATAGTTCAACCCGTGGATGTTTCCTCCTTGGAGGTTTTACCACGTTAAAAAATCTCTTGTGTTAATTCTTCCTATCTCTATCTCTTATATTTTAATTGTATATTTTGTTATCTTGATTCATAATATTCTCTTAAGATATATTGTGAAGCAAGACTTTGTATAATGTGATTTGTGGATTCATTATTTTGATCATTTTTGTATCTATGATTATTTTGTATATTGTAATTTTTGTTTAGTGATAGTTGATCACTCTTGTAACTCATTGAACATCTATTGAAATACAAGCTTACTTTGTTGTTGTGTTTACTTGTTCTTATACCTCACACAACTAGATGATATACTTAGACATTGCTCTCATGATTGTATTCTCTTATTGTCTATGTATGTCTTCCTTGGCTTATTTTTGTTGTGTGTAAGGCTACCTTGAGGGACAAACGAAAGTTTGTTCAAGGGTTTGAAAAAAGGTGTAAAAACCTATTCTGTATACATTCAATTGGTATCAGAGCGGGTCGTCGGACGGCACTCGACGAGATCCGATTTATACTTACGAGTGGATTGCTTAGGTTTTTACTAGTATGGTTTTCCAAGATGATGTGATGACCGAAGGGGCTTCGAATTCTAGGCCTCTTCTTCTCAAGGGTTACAACTATGGCTTTTGGAAATTGAGGATGAAGGCATACATTCGATCGATTGATGAGAGAGCTTGGATGACCGTTGAAGAAGGTTACCTTGCTCCTAACAAGATTGAGAATGGAGTGACCGTTTCCAAGCCTAGGAGTAAGTGGTCTACTAATGAGTTTGAGTTAGCAAAATGGCATCATCGGGCGATGAATGCTATTTTCGGAGGTGTTGATAGTAGGCAATTTTCCTACATTCAAAACTTAGAAACCGCAAAGGAGGCATAAGAGGCTCTCCAAGTCACCAATGAAGGGACTAAAGCGGTGAAGAAGTCTCGTTTTCAATTGCTCACTTCCCGATTTGAGGTTTTGCAAATGGGTGAGGAAGACAAGTTTGTTGACTTCCAAGATAAGCTATTAGACATCGCCAACCAATGCCAAGCACTTGGTACTCCTATCTCCGGTGAGAGGCTAAATTGGAAGATTCTTAGATCACTTCCAAAGAGGTTCAAAGCCAAGGTTACCGCCATTGAAGAGAGCAAAGACGTTGACGTCATGAGCTTAGATGAGTTGCTAGGATCTCTTCAAACTTTTGAGGCGTGCATGAAACCGAAGGCTAAGAACAAGGGTTTAGCTCTCAAAGTTGTCAAGGAAGCTAGTAGTAGCGATGATGATGAGGAGATGGCATTATTGGTTAGGAAGTTTAGGAAGTTCATGAGGAAAGGTGCCAAGTCAAGTGGTAAGTACTCAAGGGACAAGGAAGTCAAGAAGTCCTTTACTCCACCTCATGAGAGAAGTGGCCATGCTAAGAGCAATAGGAAGGTTTAATGCTTCAAGTGCAAGAAGCTTGGACATTATGCTTCGGATTGTCCTAGTGGTGATTCTAAGAAGAACAAGAAGGGAAAGGCTATGGCGGCTACATGGAGTGAAGATGATAGCTCTAGTGAGGAGGAGAGCTCAAATGATGAGTCTTCTAGTGATGAAGAGCTAGTGAGTAACTTTGTTGCTTTCACGGCCTCTCACTCTACTTTAGAGGATGTGAATCAAGATTCTTTGGATAAGGAGGTTGATCCAAGTCATCAAGAGAGTTTAAATGATAATCCAACCTACATTGATCTTTTGGCTAAGGTGAAGTTTCTTGAGGAGAAGTTGAAGATAGCCTTAAGAGAGGTTGATGAGAAGGATGACTTGATCAAGATTCAAGTGGATGAGTTTGTTGCTACAACTTGTAGGCTCTTGCGTGAAAAGAATGCTCTTGCCAAGAAGCTTAGCGAAGTTGAGGATATTGTGCTTGAAAAGGATAGGATCATCTCTAATATGTCCTTAGGAAGCTCAAGTGACGCGGTAGTTGAGGAGAAGCTCATAGAAGCATCACTTCCTACAAGCGAAGTCATTGTTGAAGAAAAAGCTCCTAAGAAGAGACGTTCCAAGAAGAAGAACAAATTGAAGAATAAGGTACCCCTTGAAACTCCCATTTGTCCTCCACCACCACCGGAAGGTAAAATCTCTCCTTTTGTTCCCATATGTCATTTTTGCAATACCTTAGGCCATATCAAGCCCAAGTGCTATAAATTCATTGAATATTGCAACATAGAAAATGCATCTAGGAATAAAGAGATTGGACCTAATTCTATGCATGCTAAAGCTTTTGAATATGGAAAGCATGATAATTTTACAAAGCATGTTAAGAATGTCCGGATGGTGAAGAATGCATATCCTTCAAAATTTGACCATGCATGTGTTGCTAACAATGTTGAGAAAAAGAGTATTAATGATATTATTGTGAATCAAGTTGTGGAAGAACTTTACTCTAGGTTCAACATTGTGGTCAAAGAGAATTTTGATGATGTTCGTGTATGTCCACCCAAGACAAAATTTGTCAAGGGTGAATGCTCTTACCATTAGTGTAAGTTGCACATGTGAGTTAGCTTTAAGACTAGTGTCGTTGTTAAGAAGCTTAGCTTGTTTGCTTTGTATCTTTACAACTTGACATGAACTTAGCTATCTCACTTTGATTGTTATGATAGTCAAAATTTGTTGATTAACTTTTGAGAAGTTTTTTTTTTTAATCTATATGGTAACATTGTTGTTATGGCTTTTAAAGAAAGTCATTTTTTTTGTTTGTTTGAGTTGGATTACATTGTCTTTAGTCTCTTGGAATCTATATGGTAACTTGTAGTCATGAGGACTTACAAGCCAAGAGGACTCACAAGCCAAGAGGACTCATAAAAAGGGTGAAGGCTTTGTATTTGGTGAAAATAGCTTGTGAAGGTATCTTTATATCATATCGCTTGCTTACTTGATTTTTCATCTATCAACTCATTGTTTGTATCACATTCATGAAGCATGTCATGATTGAGAGCTACTATAGTGTTTATATGGTCCTCTTTGACATTTGCTAGTTTAAGATCTTTTGGTGATAAGTGTTCACATTGATCTTATTTCATGAAGTATGTTGTTATTTATATGATTGTCATAATTTTTTTTTTTTTTTTCTCACAACGACACCGTTTTAACATTGGTATGTGAAAAAATAAAAGTATGAAAGAAAATCACGAGTTAGGTCCTGACCATACATTGGCGCAATTATTAGAAGATGAAGTTATGAAAGTATGAAACTCGTGAACACATAAAAACAAAAGTTGTCAGAGTTGTAAACCCACACGCCAGCTGGAAGGAAATTTCTTAATTATTGAAGTATGTCATTGTGTTTTAGTCATCCCACGTATAATATCTTGACAATATCATCAACGTTTAGTATCTGGAAAGAGATTTCATCCTGTGATTCCAGACCGTAATCTCAAAGTTATTTGAATCCACCGATAAAGGTGTTATAATCTCATAGGCTCAAAGCTCGTTTGGTGCATGGGTTAGAATATGATTATTTTTATAATATTAGATTGGATAAGAATGAATGAGATATAATTGAACTAAATTAATGTTGTGATGTGTTTGGTTTTATATGTGATTTGATTAAAATAGTTGAGTCTTTTTGTTTGTTGTGGTATGAGATTGGATTAATTTTTTTTTTTTTTTAAGATTATTTGCTATAAAAAAAGATAGTAAATTTTTGCTATTAATTATTAAATGGGGTATGATTACCGATTATGTTCTTAAAAATTATAATTAAAGGAGTGAACTTACTAAAAGGCACCTTCAATTAGTTTTTAAATATATATTTATAGGGGTAGGATTGCCCTAACTTTTTACACACTTTTTTCGGCCATTTGATTAAAGTGAATTGAAAGACTATGATTAATGATTTAATACACATTGAACCACACAATCCCACCCAAGAGCATCTCCAAGGGGCTCCCTAAACCATGTCCTTAGCTAAAATAGGAAGTGAATTTGGTTTTAGAGCACTCCAATCAGGGACGGAGCTAGGAATTTCATTTTGGGGGGGGCGGGGGACATTAAAAAATAATAAAAATGATTATATATATTTTTTGAACAATTTAAAGTGCATTAATCGAAAATGAAACATCCCAAGTTTACAAGGGGTATACACCACGTTAAACAAAAAATTTGACTAAACAAAAATTTGACAAACATATTTACAATTGTCCTCGACATGGTTTCAACTTTTGAAAATGTTGCACGACAGTTTCATTATCAATGCCATAAGATATGTCCTTTTCTATATAAACAACCAAATTATCATTTATCCATTCATCTCCCATCTTGTGGCACAGTCGAGTTTTTATAATATTCATAGCTGAAAATGATCTCTCAACAGTAACAGTAGCAACAGGTAGAATCAATGCTAATATCAAAAGTAGGTAAACCAATGGAAATACCTTGTCTTTTTATTGGCAACCATCATTTTTGCAAGTTGAATAGTACGGTGAACAAGAATAAATAAAAAATAAAGTTGGTATTTTTATTTTGAAAGGAAAAATTCATTAAGAAATCAAAGAAGGGAGGAAATCGACCAAAAACAACAGTACGGTGAACAAGAATATAAATAGCATACAAGTATACAACCTTGAATAAGAGTTACAAGAGAATATATAAAAAGAATATATATAAGAATTAGGATTAGGATAAGTGGATTACTACTTATGAGGGTTTGATCATTGATTTTAGAATTGAAGGTCCATTTTTATTTGCTAGAATTTGGTTTGGATAGTTGAATTAAATTTGCAGACGCTGAGACGTAGCTTACATTGTGAGAGTCAAAGAGTGTTGGAGAGAATTTTAGGTTATTTTAAAGAAGAGTAAAGTGGAATTTATTAAGTAAATGAGTAAAGTGAGTTAACCATTTTATTTGACTTTATCCATTGTTTTATTTTAATAGTTTTTTATACAATTTTTTAATAGTTTAAAAGCTCAACATGCGTGAAGTATTTCTTCATAAACATTCAAATAAGATAAAAATATATATAAATATTTTGAGAAAGTTTTTTTTTTTTTTTTTTTTTTTTGGGGGGGGTGGGGGGGGGGGGGGCGGGGGGGTGCGGCGGCGCAGTTGGCTCTGATCGTCCTCAATTGGCTCCATGCCTGACTCCAATGGACTCCCTAAATGGCTCCCTATTTTAGAGAGCCACCAAGAGACTCCCCAAATGTAAGGAGCCATTTCAAGCTCTATATCTTCTCTCTCTCTTTTTTTTTTTTTTTAAATATTTTTAAACTAATTTTGTTATTGACAAAAATGATAACAATTTAAAACAAAATAAATTTATTTATATTTTTAAAGTGGAGTTTATTAAGTAAATGAGTAAAGTGAGTTAACCATTTTATTTGACTTTATCCATAGTTTTATTTTAATAGTTTTTTATACAATTTTTTAATAGTTTAAAAGCTCAACATGTGTGAAGTATTTCTTCATAAACATTCAAATAAGATAAAAATATATATAAATATTTTGAGAAAGTTTGTGGGGGGTGGGGGGGATGGTAGGGCGGGGCGGTCGTGGGGGCAGTTGGCTCTGCTCGTCCTCAATTGGCTCCATGCCTGACTCCAATGGACTCCCAAATGTAAGGAGCCATTTCAAGCTCTATATCTTCTCTCTCTTATTTTTTTTTTTATAAATATTTTAAACTAATTTTGTTATTGACAAAAATGATAACAATTTAAAACAAAATAAATTTATTTATATTTTAAATTTAAATAATATTATAATATTAATGACTAGCTATAATAGGGAGGATGGTTGGAGTTACCTTATTAAAAGTTACTAGCTAAAATAGTTTTTTAGTTAAAATAGCTAAAATTTAACTAAAATTTAAAAAGCATGGTTGGAGATACTAATAACTTTTACAATTTCTCTCTCCTCTCTTACTCTTTTCTCTTTACATGATCACACCCCCAAATCTCTTTCATCTTTCATCTCATAGTTTTTTCTACTTTATGAAGTTCCGAACCCAGTAAAAAAAACGATGCAAAGTTTCTTATTTTACTAGTAAAAAAAACAATGGGGTGTCAGGTGTGTGTGTGTATATATATATATATATATATATATATATATACATATGCAATTTTGAAAAACTAACTGTTTTTATATTTTTCTATAATATTTTAAATTTTTTTATTGATTTTTCTAATTTTTTTTAATAGAATATATTTAATTCAGATTTTAATGTCTGGAAAATTATAAACTGTTCATCTCCAACGGTCAGCAAATCTGATCCGTTGATCTCCAACAGTCAGCAAATCCAAATGGGTTCTGTTATAGGTAAAAATCGTCATAAAGGACACGTCATCCCCACAAAGAAGCCACGTAAGCAGGAAACAGGAAAAGTCAGCTCGAGAGGGGGAAATCCCCCAAGTGACCAACTCGGCTGAAACCAAAAAGACCCGATCACAAACAAAGAGAACCAGCTCGGGCAACATCATCTACTCGGGCGTACTCGGGAATCAACAAGAGATGGTTACGAAAACTCACTTCCTAAGCGTAAGGAAAGAATCAGCAGTGAGCACCTCCACAAAACGTAGCAGTGCAACCCTTCAGAGTTTAACAAGGAAACAAGCAGGTCTTCCGCGAATAAAGGAGAAAGAATCCTGCCCAGAATTGGACTCAGCCAAAACAGGAAACATGTCACTCCCAAGAAGGAAACAGAATCCGACTAGGACTAGGCAACCGCTTAAGACTTAGGCGCCACGACACTAAACCTTAGCGGTACCTCAAACCCTAGGAACAACATGTATAAATACCCTTTGTAACGCATAAGGGAGAGAGAGACTTTTTTAGCATAAAAGTGACCAGAGCGTATTTTTGTAATATTCTTTCATAGTGAATTTTGGCTTCATTGCTTAGGCAACAACCCGTGAACGTTTCTCCAGTCATCGGAGTTTTACCACATATCTCTTGCTTATTATTTTACGGTATTAAGATTCAACTATTATCACCCACAAACGTGATCTCAAATCATCGATTGAGTGTTGACGAAAAATCACCGTCAACAATTGGCGCTAGAAGGAGGGGACGGATCAAAGCATTTGTGAGGCAATGGCCGGCGAAGGAGATGGTAGCGATTCTAGGTACAGTCACGGATTACCTACTAACGAATTGGAGGATGACGCCACTCCCAACACTGCGGATGCAACGGCAGATCAATCAACTGCCCTGGCTGGCCTCTAGCGCTTCCCCCCAACTAATGAAGAAATTGTGCAAAGAGTATAAAATTGCAAACTACTATGCATCACCTGCTCATCCTCAAACCAATGGCCAGACCGAAGCTGTGAACAAGGTGATCAAGCACACGCTGAAAGCAAAGTTGGAAGCAAAGGAAGGCAGTTGGGTGGACAAGCTACCAGATGTGCTATGGGCATATCGAACAACTGTAAGGTCATCCACAGGGGAGACTCCTTTTGCGTTAGCATTCGGGACGGAGGTCGTTATCCCAGTAAAAATAAGTTTTAAATCACCCAGGGTACAACTATACAGCCCCGAGCACAATGTTAACATGTTACAGCAAAACTTAGATGAGCTTGAAGAAGTCAGGGATGCAGCACAAGTGTGAAACGCCGCATATCAGCAAAGGGCTACGAGGTACTATAATTCCCATGTTCGCATGCATAGATTCTAGCTTGGAGATTTAGTGTTAAGAAGAGTGTCCCCGAACACCAAGGACAGGTCAGCAGGATCCCTCGCCGATAAATGGGAGGGGCCGTACATCATCAAGGGAGTCGTAAGGCACGGGGCATACATGATAACCCGACCAGGGGGTAGCCTAGTGCCCCGACCATGCAATGCACAGTACCTTAAGATTTTTTATCCTTAAGGAACTCATCCCTATGTTTGTGTTAATTCAGTTTGTTTTTTTTGTTCAGTTTTAGCTTTGCATTAACTGTTTCAGATTTATTTAATTTTCTAATAAAGTTCATTTGCCAATAAAGAAGTTGTTCATTGAAGTTGACAAGTCCCATGATCAAAGATATTCCATGGCCTATGAACAACAGCAGCAGCCACTTAAAAGTTGGTTAACAAACGCCAAAAAAAAAGAAAAAATTCGGGCGCTACGAAGCCGCGAGAGAGCGGACAAGTAGTACTCGAAGGGCAAAGAAGCTGAAATAACACGCCTGCCTAGTTAAGACAGTATAAACGCACTTCTTGGCAAAAAGGCAAAACCGAGGCACCAGGATAACTGGAAAATTGCTCGGAGCGCCGCCAGAAAGGCTGGTGAGATGCGTAACTGTGTTGGCCAGTACATAGTACCCCGACGATTTGGCAAAACCTTGCACAGACAAAACCGAGAGACGTCCTAGGTGACTTGTGTAAGGACCTCAGCGTATGGTCGTGGTAAGCCTCGACGTAACATTTAAGTAAAAATGGCAGGCCAAATTAATTGCCAGTTAAATAAGACACTCAGCCAAGATCAATTAGTCGCCAATTAAATAAGATACTCGACCAAATTAATTGCCAGTTAAATAAGACACTTGGCTAAGATCAATTAGTCGCCAGTTAAATAAGATACTCGGTTAATTGCCAGTTAAATAAGACACTCGGCCAAGATCAATTAGTCGCCAGTTAAATAAGATACTCGGCTAAACTAGCTAGCGACCAGGTAACAGTACTCGAAAATTAGAGAGCAGAACTGTAAGAATGAAAATTCATATATGTAAGGTTAATACATCATTACAAAAAAGTACAGAAGAAAAAATCAAGTAGATGGCACTGGGGGTTGTGAGCTGCTCCCACCGACGCTCGAGTCAGGCTCCATCATGTACTCGCTGAGGAGGCTATCATCAGAGGGCCACACAATCACATCTTCTTCGTCATCCATCTAGGTGCTATAGTCCATCCCAGGGATAGGACCAACATCAGGATTCTCACCATCGATCCCTCCTTTCTGACAAGCGTGAAAGGTAGAGAAGGAATCGGCGGTGGGAACCTCCAGATGCATGGGATGTGGCATCTTACCTTTGCTTCGGCAATATGCTCGCCAC
This sequence comes from Acer saccharum, assembly GCA_030490815.1. Lineage (NCBI taxonomy): Eukaryota > Viridiplantae > Streptophyta > Magnoliopsida > Sapindales > Sapindaceae > Acer > Acer saccharum. The sequence goes on along the minus strand of CM059866.1, from coordinate 16,309,389 downwards.
TCTTTCATCTGGATCCGAAGAGACTCCAAAGACGTATCCACATGCTTGTTGATCGAATGGCTCCAGTTGGCCTTGGCCCGGTCGGTCGCCCTATTCTTCATCTTGAAGAATTCTCCAGCCGAGACCATTCCTCGTTGGAACTCCCTGAGAAGCAAAGCGTCATAGGCTGGAGATCTTTTGAAGCGGTCAACCCCCTGTATTTCCAACTCTAGCCTAGCTTCCTTCGACAGAGATTTGATTGTCGAGGCCTGACGCTCCAAGTCTTCTATCCGGCGTTCGTAAGAGGTTTTTGCGTCCTCAGCAGTCTACTCGGCCTGGAGCAAAGCATCATGAGTGGAGGACAACTGATCTTGCAGGGTTTTAGCCTTCTCAACAGCAAAAGATGCTTTCTGCTCAGCCTCCATTTGACGTGCCAGGCATTGATCCAGGAGCACCTGACTTGATCTAGCCCCCTCTTGACAAGCTAACTCAGCCCGAGAGCGATGATCCTCACTCTCCTTCAGTTGGGCTTCTAGCCGCCTTATTCTTTCTGCCTGAGCTACACCAGCCTGGCAAGCCCCGGACATCTCAGCCACCATCTGCAGCAAATCAACAGCAGATAGGAGTAAAGTAAAAAAAAAAAAAAAAAAAAAAAAAAGAGAAAAGAGAAGAAAAATATAAAATTATGCATATAACCAAGGCGTTACTCACGTAGGAAGCACTACTGAAGAAGTTACAGAGCCGGTCGGATACGGTTCCAGCCTTGAGGTGACTCTAATGATCCTCCCCAATGTAGGCTCGGCCTGAAGCCATGGCCCTCAACATGGTCTCAGGGGCAGGATCATCTGTTTGGGTTAAGGGGCCCAAACCACCAACACTAGTTTCAGGGAGCCCGGCAGACGAGGCCACCCGAGGAGAGCTAGCGGAGCCGCCAACACTGCCCTTGATCTGGTCCCGTGGAGGGGTCATACTCACGTTTTTCCCAACTTCTCCTCCCCCCTTATCACTTGAAGATGAATCAACATATGCAACTACTCGGGGGATCTTGGGGGTAGGGCGACCAGGAGAAAATGAGGCTTTTCTCTTTCCAGATTGCCTCCCGTGAGAATTCAAGTCAACCGCAGGATCTTCAGAATCCAAATCGGGATGCCTCGTTTCAACACCGCTATCCCCGGGAGGAGTGGGAATTGGCTCGACAGGAGCCAAAAACTCCGGAGCCGGAGGAGTAGGAATTGGCTCGGCAGGAGTCAAAATCTCCGGAGCTGGAGGAATAGGAATTAGCTCGGCAGGAGTCAGAATCTCTGGAGCCATCATGCCCGAATGTTGCCCAGCTGCTTCAGCACCCTGGAATGTAGCACTTGGCATGTTTACAGCAGAGTGGGGAAAATTAATCCCACGGGAGAAAGCCGCTGGCTCTGGCTCAGGCTCAGGCTCAGGCTCAGGCTCAGGCTCAGAGGGGTGCCCAGCTTTCTCTTTCCCCTTAGAAGAAGGACCCGCTTGATTGTCCTACCCAGCAACGGTCCTACTTGCTCCAAAGCTCTCCGGGTCACCCACAGCCTCCGCTGAATATGCGGTCATCTCTTGACCATGGGTCTCCTCGGGCACATAATCGGGTACTCCCTCTTCATCATCTCCCTCGGGAGGATTCTCGGGAGCACTCTCATCAGAGTCATCTTCGGGAGGGGCTATCCCAGCATCTCGTTGACGAAGAGCCACTTTTCGACTCGCCTCTACGATGTTTTTCATCCGGCGTGCCTGAGCATCGTAGACTATGTCTACATCGAACACTTAAAAAAAAAAAAAAAAAAAAAAAGGGGTCGTTTCTCCGAGTCAGTAGACTGATTTAAGAACAAGAATGCAAGAGTAACCAGGAAAAGCTTATAAAAAACTTACGGCGTTTGCGGCATGCAGAAACCTGAGGAAAAAGGCGAGCTTTAATCATTTTCTCCTCGTTGAAGAGATAAGGTCTACCCCTCTTCTCTAAAGGGCGGACGGCCACTCGAGCCAAAGTCTTTAGTTCCTCGTCAATAAAGGCAGAAGTCATATGGTTCCATTGGGGCGAACAAAAGTACCGAGAAACCCTGCAAGTCATCCGAGTACCATCAAGATTAAAACTGATTGATTGGCCCCAGCGTTTACCCACGAAGAACCAACTGTTTTTTCAAAATTTGTTTGAAGTGGGGAAGCCCCAAACAAATCCCTTCATCTTCTCGTCCGTGGTCGGTTCGATTTCACCCTTAACCACCACGTCTTTTAGGATCCAGAACTCAGGCTGGTTCAATTGAACAGTCTTCCCCACGGGCCTCAGCGTATAAAAGTGCCGGATTTCGCTAGGTGTGGGAGGTGGCCGCTTCATCCTATGCCACATGTGCCACATGCATATCAAAATCCGGTAGCTATTCGGAGTTAGCTGCGCCGGAGCAAGTCGGGCCTCAGCCAAAAACTAGGTGATGAAAGGCTGAAGAGGAAGAGTAACACCACAAGTAAGCATTGCCCTATAGATTGCCACGTGGCCAGGTGGGGGGTTTCATGCAGCTCGACCGTCAGCAGGAATCAGCGAAATCATGTTGCTGTCCAAGTCGAACCGTCGCATATACCTTTTTATCTCTTCAGGGCCGACCACGTTCGGCTCGATGTCATAGGCACATATCCACTCGGGAGAGAAAGGAATGCGAGCGGCCCTATGCTCCTCTTCAATATCATTCTCAACCACCCTCTGGGTCCCGACTCGTTTCTCCAAGGAGTGAGAATCCTTGTAAATTTTACGATTACTCATCCTCTTCCCCGTTCATCTCCACGGCCGAGTATCAACGTAAACGGAAGCAGAAGAATCTGACCGAGCTTCAGGCTGATAAGAGTCAGGCTGTGATGAATTCGAAGAAACAGAGGGAATTTCTGAAACAGGGGGAACTTCAGAAGTAACAGGCCCTCCACGAAAAAGCCCCGAAACGTCGACGTCAAAATATTGAGGTTGATCAGGGAGAAGATCTCCTAGCAACCTGTGGACAACTGTGGCAGTAAAAGCATCACCTTGTTCAATAGCAATCATACCAACAGTAAAAAGACGATGCCTAGCAGCAGGATCCATAAAGAACTAACCTTGGATGCACCAGAAAATCGGAGGTAACACGAACTGTAGAGGAAATCTTCAGAGGTGGAGAAATCGTCTTCAAGAAAAGATCTGGAGTTTGAAGTTGAGGATCTTGGTAGGACTGAGAAACGAGCGTCTTATTCCAAAAAACTCAAAGAAAAATAACAGATGTAGGCAAACTTCTATTAGGAAAAGAAAAGAAAAATGGCAAGAGATTGTTGCAGAGAAATGAGGATTTTCCCCACGAAGCGTCAAGCTGATATATATATAAGCGGTATGATGCAGTAAAATCTGTGTTCAATTTACTAAGAAAGTTCGTTCACTGGGATCGGCGATTCTATCCGTCAAAGCCAATTAATCTAGCGAGGATTACTCTAAGTGTGAAAAATTAAATTGCATAATGCTTTTCTTTGGAAAAATTGTTTAACTCTAGAATTAACCTAAATTATGATTACTTGAACTAAAAATCGAATCAACGAATTAACAAATCAAAGAATGAATATATGGGGAGATACTAGGGAATCGATGCAACTCTCTTAGACACTCAATGCTCTCAATTAGTCTCAATAAACACTTCAATAAAGTTTAGGGCTTGTTTTGGTAAACAATTAAGAACGAATCTCCTTCCCACCACTCGCACAAAGGCCATGTGTCAAGTGATAGTAATGAAATCCCTAAAAGCAAAACTCTAAGCCAAATCAATGCAACAAGGCCATGCAAACATTAATTTTCAAGTCTATTAAGCTTATGATTGTGATTTAAATGGAAAGGCCATTCACATCCAAACCCTAATCTCAAAGATAAACTAAATCACAAACTCATATCAATTGAGGCCACAAAATAATATGAATCAATAATATAGAGCAATTAATTCAATAGACAAGACTAAAACCCAATTGATTAACAAAAGATAGACTAATTGATTACATAGAGTTGTCCAAAATTGGTTACATCAATCCCCTAATAAAGGTTTAGTTACACATCAATGGAGAGAACAAAAACATAGAAGAGATGAAGATAGAACCCATTATGGTGTGATGCTTCTGACTTGAGATCTCCGTCGTCTTCCTGCTCCAAGTAATCTCCTCTGATGGAATGAATGAAAAGAATCAATGAATGGTGGTGTTTTTAAAACTCTCTCGTTGTGTCTATATGTCGACCCTTTTATTTTCTCTTTTTCCTTCTTTTTATAGGTCATCTGCAGTAACGAGAGGATGAAGAGGTGGTCCACCGCTCAACATGCCACTGGGTAGGCACGTGCATGGGCAGCGGAAAAGCTAAGCAAAACAACTGGAATGGCTCGCTTGAGGGGCCGCTTGGGAGGCACTTGCCTCTTGAGCGGCATGGGCCGCGGAAAATGGGAAAAAAATGCCCTTTCTGCATCTTTTGACTCCATCATCTCTGGTAAACGATCCGATCAACTTTTCTATGGAAAGAGACCTGCAAAGACTTAACAAACACATCAACCCACCAAAAGGACCCAAGAAACGAGCATAAACATAAGCAAAAAGGGCAAAATATAAGCATAGAATTAGACTGATCACGGTACCGGTTTCAAAATAAATCGAAACCCTAGAAAGGGCAGCTGAAGAAGCGGGAAGACAGAGTAGCGGGGGAAGTGATGTGGGCTGCGCACGAATGAACAGAAGGGTCGTGTCCCATAAATGCCTCCTACCACGACCAAGCAAAAGGAGACAGGTGGCAAGCAGAGAGAGCCTTGAGCCGTCAGGAAGTCAATATGTCGCCATCAAAAGATTTTTGAATAATAGGTGGATCAAGCATGTGCGGACATGATTGAGACACGTCATTAATGCTTCGAATCAAACGAGGATACTGAAAACCAACATTAATATGGAAGACGACAAATGAAAACAAGTCGTAAGAAACGAGGCAAACAGGGGTTAAATATTTGTCCCGAGCCAGTAGTATTCGGCTCAAATATTTAAGGGGGTATTGTTATAGGTAAAAATCATCGTAAAGGACACGTCATCCCCACAAAGAAGCCACGTAAGCAGGAAATAGGAAAAGTCAGCTCGAGAGGGGGAAATCCCCCAAGTGACCCACTCGGCTGAAACCAAAGAGACCCGATCACAAACAAAGAGAACCAGCTCAGGCAACATCATCTACTCGGGCGTACTCGGGCGTACTCGGGAATCAACAAGAGATGGTTATGGAAACTCACTTCCTAAGCGCAAGGAAAGAATCAACAGTGAGCACCTCCACAAAACGTAGTAGTGCAACCCTTCAAAGTTTAACAAGGAAACAAGCAGGTCTCCCGCGAATAAAGGAGAAAGAATCCTGCCCAGAATTGGACTCAGCCAAAACAGGAAACATGTCACGCCCAAGAAGGAAACAGAATCTGACTAGGACTAGGCAACCGCTTAAGACTTAGGCGCCACGACACTAAACCCTAGCGGTACCTCAAACCCTAGGAACAGCATGTATAAATACCCTTTGTAACGCATAAGGGAGAGAGAGACTTTTTTAGCATAAAAGTGACCAGAGCGTATTTTTGTAATATTCTTTCATAGTGAATTTTGGCTTCGTTGCTTAGGCAACAACCCGTGGACATTTCTCCGGTCATCGGAGTTTTACCACGTATCTCTTGCTTATTATTTTACAGTATTAAGATTCAACTATTATCACCCACAAACGTGATCTCAAATCATCGATTGAGTGTTGACGAAAAATCACCGTCAACAGGTTCCACACATTTATCTCTCTTAATTATGGTATAGGTCCTATAAAAAACCAAAAATAAAACTATTTTATTCATCTAATACATAGGTCCCACCACCCAGGGCCGGCCCTGAGATTTTCGGGGCCCAAGGCGAACTATAGAATATGAAGCTCTCGATACTTTATGTATGTTTACTTGATTTTTTTTTTCTCTCTAGTAAATGCTTGTAAAAATCAATATAATAACTCAAACTCAAGACTATAACAAAACAAAATAACAAAACAAAATAGCAAAAAAAAAAAAAAAAAAGGTTACCAAAATAAAATTTTTATAATTGCATCAAAGAATATATCATTTAAACCTTACTCGTTTCACATTTTTAACAACAAAAGTACTAATTAACCTTACATGTTTTTGAAAAAGAAAAAAAAAATGAAGTTTTTTGATTTAATTACCTTTGAAACAACGACTTTAGAATTTTCGTATAAAGAGAGTATTGAGTTTTTTTAAAGATATAAAAGATGATTATTTGTGACAAACACGGGTGTTGTTAGGATTCAATCCACCACCACCCTTGATCCAATATTGTTGTTGTAAAAATGGTAAATGAGTTTCTATTGGTGGGCCTTTTAAAAAAAATTATATAGGTATAGCGGTCCATTTTTTAATTTATTTATAGGTTGGGTTTCCATTGGTGGGCCTTTGAAAAAAATTATTTTAAAATAATTTATGGGCCTGTTTTATTTAAAATCTTAGATGAACTATATTTTAAAATCTTTTTTTTCAAATACAATCTAGGGGCCTTTTACAATCGGGGACCCTAGGTAGTTGCCTCACTGGGCTCCCCCTAGGGCCGGGCCTGCCACCACCTTACATATGGGTCCCACCATATAACTATCACTCTCAAAATATAACTCAACCAAATAACTCTCAACCTACTTTAACTCTCACTTAAACTCTCTATTATGAATGGTTTTGAGAAATAAGCATATAGCTCTACATTGGAGATGACCTAAGCTTAAATATATACAAAATAAATATTTAAAAAAAATGAGTCATTCAAGAAGATAAAAGCCTAATTTTATTTCTACTAACACTAAAAAATTGAAAACAGAATTCTTAAAAAAAATATAGAGAGAGAGAGACGAAAAAAGAAGGTGATAGGATAGATAAATTAGGAATTTTTTTTTTCTTTTTTTTGAAACTGAGAAATTAAGAATTATTAGAATAGAATTGGATAAATAGATAGGATAGAGAAATTGTGATTTATTATGGGGTGGGATTGTGTAGTTCACCGTGTATTAAGTCATTAATTTTAGTCTTCCAATTCACTTTAATCAAAGGGTTGAAAAGGAGTGTAAGAAATTGTGTAAAAAGTTGGGGTTATGGATGCTGCCCTATATTTCTATATAAAATAAGAGTAATGTTATACAATCCAAAAAAAAAAAAAATTAACCCAAATGACTTAACAAATTATTTAATTTTTGACTTTTTATTTATCACATCTCATGATTTGTATGATTATGACAAGTCACTTGACACATTATTCGGTTTGATTTTAGGATTAATTTTTTTAGATCGTATAGTATCTATGCTACTTTTTTGAATAAAATAATTATTTAATTTATATATTATTAAATTAAAAATAACCAAAAACATTTTAAAATAAAATTACAGTTTCATATTTTTATTAAATAAAATTTATTTTTAGTAATGCATAATATCTCTATTAAAATTCTGATGAGTTAACGTTTATAAAATATTTTCCATCTATTTAAACAAGATTTGACTAACTGACGACATCATGAAGTTGTTCACACTTCACACTCACTTAATACAATTTTGGGTTAATATTAAAAACCTCCCCTCATTTTTGAACTATTATTGAATGTATAATTACAAATGCTTTTATTTTAGAAATCTCCCTATGGATTAACACTGTTAGCATTCCATTTGTGTTAACTGAGTTTGACCGTTAAAACGTCTAAAATATCCTATTTAAACTTCAATTGTATGAACTGATCATTATACCCTCATACTTTTGCCATATAAATTAATAAAATGATACATAATGCGGGAATATTAACTTGTAAATGAGAAGTTATTTTGTGAACAATTTTATCCTTAAAAATAATAAAATTATTAATGAATAAAAACATTGAAAAAGAATGTAAGTGATATAAGTGTTAATCACAAGTCAATATCATAGTTTCATTTAGTTAAATAAATTGAAAAAAATAAAAATAAAAATTTACTCAGCATTTTAATGGAGATATGTAGCATGCATTCCTAAAACAATTGAAGTCTGATTAATCTCGTTTGTCCAATGTTAGGCTTTTGGAAAAATTGAAGTCTGTAAGATCTAAGAAAAACCCCTCTTGCAGTCTTGCTTATGCAGTTTTGAGGACTTAAAAGTTTTTTCTTTTCTCAGCTTCGTGCACGTTTTCTATTTGATTTTTCCAGATAATGACTTGACTTGATGGATCCTTTTGTAGTTTTTTATTATCCAGAGAAGACTTGATTAGGGATAGCCATTTTCCCCCGGGGCTCCAAATCCCCGCTCCCCCATCCCCATTTGGGGGAAATTTTTTGGGGAAAAATGGGGAAATGGGGGGGGGGATGGGGATGGGGATGAAAATCATCCCCAAATTAAAATGGGGATGGGGATGGGGGGACCCCTCCCCATCCCCATTTCCCCATTTCCCCATTTCCCCCAAATGTAATATATAATATATTAATACATTTTTATTTTATTTTTTCAATATTTGTATTCTTACTAACTATATATACATCTTTATTATGTAATTTTTGTACTGGATGTTATTTTGTATTTGAATTTAATGAATTGTGTATTTTTTTTATTATGCAATTTTTAATGATATAGGGAAAATGGGGGAATGGGGAAACGGGGGACTCGGGGGAAATGGGGAAACGAGTAAAATTGGGGAAAAACGGGGGAAAACGGGGAAATGGGGATGGGGATGGGGGTGGGGGGACCTCCCCCCAAAACTACCCCATCCCCATTTTCCCTAAATGGGGAAATAGGGGGGGGGGGGGGGGGGGGGGGGGGGGGGGGGGGAGGGTTTGGCAAATGGGTATGGGGATGGGGGAACCTATATCCATCCCCATTTCCCCATTGGCCATCCCTAGACTTGATAGCCTCATTTGGCATAATTTATTTCAAAAGTCGGTATTGACAAACGTGTGTTGGGTCATTTCTTTGATCGTTTAGCTAAGTCTCGACTCGGGGTAGGTGTTGACAAACGTGTGTTACTGTGTTAGGTCTTTTCTTTGAAAATGCCTTGATTTTTTTGGCTGTATTGACTAACCGGTAGCCATGTAAAAGGCTTGTGACCTTATCAAGACGATATCAACAGTTGCCTGTCCCAATCGGATCGAGTTTGGGATAGAAATCAAAAATCCGTATGAATCACAGGTTAGATTTGGGGTAATCTATAAAAAAATGGATTTCGAGTTTGGGATGGGCCGATCCAACCAGTTGCCATCCTTACTTACGACTTGAATGAGATTATGGTGAGTATAATTGATCCAATTGGACTCTAAACACCGGATAAGAGCAAGGAAGAATTAAAAATAGTCTAATCTTCCTTTGTCGGTTCACTAAACACATAAATCAAGATGAATTTAATTCAATGCACTATTTCACCAAACTTGCACATATTGCCAATTTGCCCTCCATGAATCACGAAGAATTTAATTCAGTATACTATTAGCATTATTGATGGGCTCATTGGTCTTATCAAAATGTCTTTGTTCGCTGTGCAAATGCATTAAAAGGAATAAACTTTTGAAATATTGCAAAAGTATGACAAAAAACCAAGTATATGATATTGTATGATGACAGACAACTAGACAAGACCATTTTTGAGTTGAAAAACAAGTATGACACAAAAAAAAAAAAAAAAAAAAAAAAACAAACAAACAAAATGATATTGTATAAGCTGTTATAATAAAATTAAGAAATAATTACACCAAACTCCCTTGAGGTTTGCTCTTTTACATGTGGAAACAGCTTTACCGTTAATTGACACTCACCTCCCCTATCATTAGTCAATGAATGTCTAATCTAACCATTGACCTTGTAAGGAAGGGTAATTTCATCTTTTTACACTTTATATACTGTACACATCAGACTTAATTAATGCATGTCAGAATATTTTGTAATTTAAAATTAAATATTAACAAAATTAATAATATCTCAAAAAATAAAACAATATAAAAAGGTAAAAAGTTTTTAAAAAAACTATGTAATTGATTTGTACCATTGAAAAAGAAATCAAAAAGTCAAAAAATCAAAATCAAAAAACAAAAAGAAAAAATAAAATCGGGATACTATAAAAAAATAAATAAATAAAAACTGGAAACTCTTCACCAAAAATCCATCAAGTTTTCCCACATTTTCCCTCACTTTCTCGCTGGCCAACAACCTCCACCTCCGCTCTTCCTTCTTCCGTCTCCGCTCATTCTCGAGCCCAAAACCATTCGCCAACCACTCTTAGCTCCGTCCTTTTCACCCGGAAACAGAGGTACAACATCTGCTCCAAAGCGTCCGCCGCCACCACCACCGTAGAGAAAGAATCGCTCGCCGCCGAGACGCAAAACGACATCGAATCGCTTCTGGATGATGATGCCTACTGGTTGGAGGAGTTCCCTCTGTTGCTAGAAGTGTTGTTGAGGCCGATATGCCTAGCTGACTGTTTCTTGTTTTACTGTTTTTTTTTCGGTGTCTTTTTGCTTTCTCTGTTGTTGTTCTCTTGTTGTCAAAATTGGATAGATCGACTTACAATTTGTGCTTTCTTGACTCGAAAATCAAAATCAGCCTTTTTAATCTGAATTCACGACATCGATGATCGATCGTGGTGATAAAACATTTAAAGCTAAAGCAAATTAAGCAGAGAAAAATCATGTCAGCGATTAGAGAAAATTGATTGCAATATCAGGAGAAAAATCTGGGTTGTCTTGTTGTGAACATTTACCTTTTCATATATGATATAACCCATAATTATTATGATTTTACCCTCCAACCTAGAAAATAAACTCAATCTGGAAAACCCAGATTTTTTGGTAGATGTTCTTGGTGTTCTGGAAAACTGATGATAGCTCGTATTCTTCGAAGATCCGTGTTCTGACTTCTGCTCCATTTGGAGCAGATATTCAACTTTGAAGATGAAAGGTTGATGATCTTCAACTTTCCAGATCTTCAATTTTTTTTTTTTATTATTTGATTTGACTTTTGTTTGATGAAGGGTTGTTATTGGATGGATTATAGTGGATTTTTTTTTTATTATTTTTTTTAAGATTCTATATGAAATTTGTTTTTGAAAAAAAAAAAAAAATCTGGAAATTTTGAGATTGAAGGATGATGATTATGGTGGAGAGGAGGGAGAGATGAGGTTGATGATGGCGTGGGGAGTTGAGGATGATGATAATCTGGAATTTTTTTTGTGATAAATCTTTTTAAAGATATTTAATTTTATTACTTTTGTCATGTTTACTAATTTTCTTAATTAAATTACCCTTTTTTAATTATAGTTGTTAAGGATAGTTTTGTCTTTTCAGCATTTTGAAAAAGTCAATAGTTAAATATAACAGTCAACACTAACGGCATGGGAGGTGAATGTCAATTAACAATAAAGTTGTTTTTGTGTGTAAAAGAGCAAACCTCAGTGGAGTTTGGTGTAATTACCTCTAAAATTAAAGATAATAGATGATAATAATTAATAAAGAACAAATGAATAAAGAATAAATAGAAGAAGAGATGGGAAAAGAGAATGAAAGTAACGTGAGATAAAGGAATTGGGAGAGGAATTATTGATTCAGTTTTTGTATTGATACGAGGATCCAAAATATTACACATGAATTGGACTTGTATTTATAGAATAAGATATACAACTATTGAACAACATATAATGACTCAAGTCAACATGTATTAAGATAGAGAAATGGGGAGCTTGCACGTGGAATAGCTTCTTCAATAAGCCAAGGAAATATGTTGTGGAGAGAGTTAGCTTCTTCAATAAGGAAACGAAAACATATGGTGGAAAGCCACACACTTGTTTTACATGTATTGTAACACTTCCCCTTGGATTTCTACAATTTGTATTTTAATTTGCTAGGAAAAACCCAGTGGGACAAAAACCTTAGCCAAAATATATACAATGATCTTCTGGATCAAGTGGTGTGGATGTGTTCAGAACTGTCTCATTAAAACCTTTCTGGTAAAACCCAATTAGACAAAATCCGGTAGAAAGAAAAAGAGTACAGTATACAAATATCTATTCAAAATTTTGCTCTCCCTGATTGAACTCTCCCCCTGAATGAAACTTCAATATCAATCCTGTAATTTACAAAGCCGACGCATGCCAATTCCTTATACCAGTTTCTCAAAAGTTGATGTAGGCAACGTTTTGGTAAACAGATCTGCAAGATTATCTGTAGACCGTATTTGTTTAACATCAATTTGTCGGCTCTGTTGAAGTTCATGAGTATAGAAGAATTTAGGAGAAATATGTTTAGTTCTATCTCCTTTGATATATCCCCCTCTAACTTGAGCAATACAAGCTGCATTATCTTCAAATATTGGTGTTGGCACCCCTGTAGATAATGAAAATCCACATGTAATTTAAATATGATAAATAGCTGACCTTAACCACACACTTTCTCGGCTTGTTTTATGAAGTGCAAGGATCTCATAATGATTAGAGGATGTAGCAACAAGAGTTTGCTTTGTGGAGCGCTAGAAGATTGTTGTGCCATTATATGTAAAAACATATCCCGTTTGTGAATGGGCTTTATGGGGATCAGATAAATACCCAGCATCAACATAACCAATTAAACTTGAAAAGTTGATAGATTTTGAATAATATAATCTTAAATTTTTCGTTCCACGAAGATAACGAAAAAGATGTTTAATCCCATTCCAATGTCTCTGAGTTGGTGCTGAACTGAATTTAACAAGCAAATTCACTGAAAATGTGATATCTGGCCTAGTACATTAAGCCAAATATAATAAAGCATCAATTGTATTAAGATATGGTACTTCAGGACCAAGTATCTTTTCACCATCTTCAAGTGGCCGGAATGGATCTTTCTTAAGATCAACATTTCTAACAATCATGTGGGTACTTAATGGATGAGCATTTTTCATATTAAATCTTTTCAGGATCTTTTCAATATATGCTGATTGATGGATAAGTATTCCGTCTGATTTATATTCAATCTCCAGGCCGAGACAATATTTGGTCTTCCCTAGGTCTTTCATTTCAAATTCCTTTTTCAAATATTCAGTAGTTTTCAGGAGCTCTTCAGGAGTTCTAATTAAATTCATATCATCAACATAAACTGCTATAATAGCAAATCCAGTTTCTGATTTCTTTATGAAGACACATGGACATATGGGATTATTGATGTATCCCTCTTTAGTCAAATATTCACTGAGGCGGTTGTACCACATGCGCCTAGATTGCTTTAATCCATACAAGGACCTTTGTAATTTAATCGAATATAAATTACGAGGTCTTAAGCTGTATGTTTCTGGTATTCCAAATCCTTCAGAGATTTTCATGTAAATATCAAAATCGAGTGAGCTATATAAGTAGGCAGTTACTCGTCCATAAGCCGCATTTCAAGTTTTTTTGAGATAGCCAAACTTATCAGAAATCGAAATGTAATTGTATCAATTACTGGTGAATACGTCTCATCAAAATCAATACTAGGTCTCTGTGAGAAACCTTGTGCTACGAGTCGTGTCTTATATCACACCACCTCGTTTTCCTCATTACGTTTCCGTATAAAAACCCATTTGTATCCAACAGGTTTGACGTCTTCAGACGTTTGGACTATTGGTCCAAATACTTTACGTTTGGTTAACGAAGTCAATTCTGTTTGAATTGCTTCTTTCCATTTAAGGCAATCAGATCTTTGCCTACAATCGTCGAGGTTATGAGGTTCACAATCATCATTTAAAATTCCAGTAGCCATTGTGTACAAAAATATATCATCGATGATTGTTTCTTCATGATTCCATATTCCTCCTGTATAATTTATAGAAATTTCCTCATTTCTATGTTCTTGTATTTTTTCAGAGATTCCTTCCCCTGCAGGGGTTTCTTGTGTCCTTTCAGGGACATCTAACTCTAGTGGAGTTGATTTAGATAAAGTGGATTTATTTATAATTTCAGGAGTATGATCCTGATATTTTGTTTTCTTCCTCCAGGGAACAGTATCTTTCGAACCAAGTGGCCTACCACGCTTCTGGCATACAGTAGATGATTCCTTTGCTATTATTTGTTTAGATCATTCTTCTGAAACAATCACCCGTGCCGGTGCATTAACAGCTGGGATGTATGATTTTGTTACCCTAGTAGCATCTGTAAATACATCTGGTAACTAATTTGCTATTGTTTAAAGGTGAACTATCTTTCATACTTCATTCTCACATTGAGATGTGTATGGGTCAAGATGAATTAGACTAGGGACTTTCCAAGAAAATTCACGTTTTTCTTCAGGAGAAGTTTTTCCTTTCCCTAATGATGGGAAATTTTTCTCATTGAAATGACAATATGCAAATCGTGCAGTAAAAATATCACTAGTTAAAGGTTCTAGATACCTAATAATCGATGGTGAATCTAGACCAACATATATTCCCAAACGCCGTTAGGGTCCCATTTTAGTTCTATGTGTAGGTGCAATTGGGACATATACTGCACAACTAAAAGTACGTAGACGAGAAATATCTGGTTGATGGCCAGATACAAGTTGCATTGGAGAATATTGATGATAAGAAGTGGGACGAGGACGAAGACGAATTAATGCAGCACCATGCAAAATAGCATGTCCCCAAACAGAAATTGGTAATTGTATTCGTAATAATAAAGTTCTTGCAATTACCTAGAGACGCTTGATAAGTGACTCTGCTAATCCATTCTGAGTATGAACGTGTGGAACTGGATGCTCAACATCAATCCCAACTGATTTGCAATATTCATTAAATGTTTTGGAAGTAAATTCACCAGCATTATCAAGGCGTATTGATTTAATCGGATGATCGGGAAAATGTGCCCGAAGCTTGATAATTTGTGCGAATAACCTTACAAAAGCAACATTACGTGTTGTTAATAAGCAAACATGTGACCATATGATGGATGAATCAACTAGGACTATAAAATAACAGAACGGTCCACTTGGTGGATGAATGGGTCCACATATGTCCCCTTGAATCCTTTGTAGGAATGCCGAGGATTCAAACCCAACCTTAGAATATGATGGTTTTATTACTAATTTCCCTTGTGAACATATAGTACATAAATTTTCATGGGATAAAAGAATATTCTAGTTCTTTAGTGGATGTCCATGAGAATTTTCAATGATTTTACGCATCATTGTAGATCTTGGGTGACCAAGACGGTCATGCCAAAGCATAAATATTTTTGGATCTGAGAACTTCTGGTTCATAACTGCATGAACTTCTACACCTCTTATAAGAGGGTAATATAATCCAGATGATAAAGCATGCAGCTTTTCCATAATGAGTTTCTGGCCTGAACCATGAGAAGTAATGCACAGATACTCAATATTCTCATCACTTATAGTTTCTATGTGGTATCCATTACACCGCATATTTTTGAAACTAAGTAGATTTCTTCGGGATTTGCTTGAATATAAAGCATCGTTGATACATATTTTAATATTGTTTGGTAACAATATCATAGCTCTACCGGAGCCTTCTATCAGATCTACTGGACCTGATATTGTATTAACATTTGCTTTAAACAAGGTTAAATTCAGAAAGTATTTCTGATTTCGCAGAATCGTATGTGTCGTCGCACTATCAGCTAGACATATATCTCTTGTATTTTGCTTTTCAATGTCACTCATCTTATCGTTTAAAGACATATCTATTCACAACAATAAAAACAAAAAATAAAAATAAATAAAGTACATATCAGATATAGTGGTAAAAAAAAAAAAAAAAAAGACATATATATATATATATATACACACGGAATATTTACATAAACATTTCACATGATAACAAAAAAATTACAAGCAGTACTTAATTGGTATGGACATTTCTATCACCAGTTGAAGTGGTCACTTTATCAGTCAGATCATTTAGGAAATCAGAAACATCAAAATGGGTGATATCCATAAAATCTGAATCTTCCAAGAAGTTGGTTTCAAGATTCTTTTCTTTTCCCTTTTCTTTGATCGATGCCTAATAATGCTCAACCAGATGTTTAGGTGTGCGATATGTCCGTGACCAATGGTTATGACATCCACATCTGAAACAAACGCTATCATCCTTCTTAGGCCCCTTTTGGACACTCTTCCTTTTATCTGGTTTGGTCTTATAAACATTCCACTTCTGGGGAGTGTTTTGATTATAACCACCCAAACCAAAATAACCATATGATTCTTCATGACCCCGACCACGGCCACAACCATGGCTAGGACCACGACCACGGTAGGAACCGCGACCGCGACTGCGACCACGACCGCGAGTATGTCCTCCAATAGTGTTGGCATTCACTTCTGGGAATGCTGTAGAGCCGGTCAGGCATGATTCATGATTTTTTATTAAGAGTTCGTTATTTTTCTCTGCAACCAGGAGACATGAGATTAGTTCTGAATATTTTGAGAATCGCCGTTCTCGATACTATTGTTGTAATATCATGTTAGAGGCATGAAAGGCTGTAAATATTTTTTCTAACATATTATTTTATGTTACATCCTGATCACACAATTTCAGCTGTGTGGTGATTTTAAATAAAGCAGAATTATACTCAGAGACTGATTTAAAGTCTTGGAAGCGTAAATGTTGCCACTGATACCTGGCATTTGGTAATGCAACATCAGGTTGGTTATCAAATTGGTCTTTCAGCTCTTGCCATAGAACATCTGGTTCTGTGACAGTTAGGTATTGGGCTTTTAGATCCTCATGTAGGTGGTGACAGATAATAACCATGGCTATTGATTTGTCTTGTTCATATGCATCAACCGCATTTTCAATAGTGTAATACAAACCTTCTGATTTTAGGAGTAATTTGACATCAATAACCTAGGACATGTAATTTTCCCCAGATACTTCTAGTGCAGCAAATTTCAAACTTGCAAGCTTTGGCATTGTTATAGCTTCTGGTTATTTGAAAATTACAATCGGAGTCAGAACTTCTGATCTGATAAAAATCCGAGGAATTTAAATATTTGTTTGTAAGTAAATAAATCCAGAAGCTTCAAGTTCCGGTAATGATAAATAAATCCATGAACTCCAGGTTCTAGGTGGGTGACCAAATTGTTTAAATAAAAATTGCATAAAAGTAAATAAAGTGCGAGAAAGTAAATTGCGTAAAAAATAAAATGCGAGAAAGTAAATTCAGAACTGCAGATCCTGGTATTAATAAATAAAAGTCTAGAAGCTTCAGGTTTTAGTAATAATAAATTCAGAACTTCAGGTTCTGGTAATAAATCTAGGAACTTCAGGTTCAATTGGTAATAAATTCATAAGCTTCAGGCTCTAGTAATAATAAATTCAGAACTTCAGGTTCTGAAAATAACAACATTGTGCTGATAACGTGTTATAATAAAATTAAGGGAGAATTGCATTTTAGTCCCCGTAGTTTGCCTTATTCTGGGTTTAGTCCACGGTTTTTTTTTATTGTAACTTTTAGTCCTTCTGTGACAGAATCCGTCAAAAGACAGATTCTGCCATGTCAGTCAGCCTAAATGACTGTAATGCCCTTGAAGGTTGCTGATGACACAGAAAAGACCGTTTTACCCTTAATTAAAAAAAAAAACAAATTTAATAATATATATATATAACTGATTTAAAAAAAAAAAAAACAAATATAAAATAAATAATATTTGATCATCATATTTCATCTCCAGATTCATCATCTCCAGATGAAACCCAAAATAAATCCACAAATTAATAATCCCAAAAAAATATTCTAACATCTTCATCTTCATTCTTACCAAAATTCTTCATCCTATCTCATCATCTTCATCCAAAATTCCACAATTACATCCACAATTACACAACAAAAATAAATCGAAACAAAAATTCAGTTTTTCCTTCTCAAACCTAAAATTTTCAATTTCAATTCAATAAACCCCAAAATTCAATTATAGGGTTAGGGTTTCATCTCACTAATTCCTCTACCATAAACCCTAGTTTCAATTCCTCTTTAACAACTCAAAAAACTCAAATTTCCAACAAAAAAAAAATCCCCAAAGCTCTCTATTTCTCTCTCTCTCTCTCTCTCTCTCTCTCTCTCTCTCTCTCTCTCTCTCTCTTCTCTCTGAAATCCACCATCGAAGGTTCATCATCTACCGCCGCCGCCGCCTCTATTTTTTCGACTGGAACGACGACCCCGCCGCCTCTTGAAGAAGAAGCCATCAAGCGACGAAGATCATGACATCTCGTCACCGGCAGACGATGCGTCCTACTCATGCTTCTTGACGGCTTCGTCTCTTGGCCGCCGGAATGGTGGTGCTTCCCGGCTATCTTCTTCTGTTGTCGCAATCTTCTATCTCCAAGGCGCCGATCTCTTCGACGGCTAAAGGTTGGGTTTGGGTGGCTTGTGGTGAGGGTTTGATTTATGGTAGGTTGATGATAGTGGGGTGGTGGTGTGGGTGATGATTTCTGCAGATGATGGTGTGGGTGTTGAGTTGTTGATGGTGATGAACATATGATGGGTGTTGTGGTGATTCGAGTGTCAATTTTTTTAATTTCGGGTTTTTTGATGGATGAAATCTGGGTTTGGTAGATAGAGAGACGAAATCCCATGAACAAGTCACGAACGCAGGTTTGAATTTCAGGTAACGCATGTTTTCTGGGTTTGTAGTTTATTTGAAATCTGATGATGAAATCTGGTGAAGATGTTAGAATTTTTTTTTGGGATTATTGGTTTGTGGATTGAAGAAAAAAGGGGAAAATATGAAATTGGTTTGGTTTATGAAGATGATGATGAACTGGGTATGATGATGAACTGGGTTTATGAAATCGGTTTGGTTTGTGAAGATGATGATGAACTGGGAATGATGAACTGGGTATGAACTGGTTTCGGTATTGTTGATTTAATTTTGGTATTGTTTTGATTTTAAAAATAAATATTTAGTAAATTTAAATTTTTAAATATTTAGTAAAATGACGTGGCATGATCTCATCCACTCATTTGTTTTTTTATTTAATATATTATTAATTATATATATCAAATTACCTTTATAACCTTCGGCCCTAATTACCCTTTCTGACCCCACCTATGAATTTACCTATTTACCCTCGTTGACCCTCGTTGACTTGACGGAACCCTAACAGAATTGGACGGTAGGGACTGGAATTCATATTGTCAGAATACAGATGGACTGAAAGTTACAATACCAAAAAACCGTGGACTAAACCCAGATTAAGGCAAACTACAGGGACTAAAATACGATTCTCCCTAAAATTAAAGATAATAGATGACAATAATGAATAAAGAACAAATGAATAAAAAATAAATAGAAGAAGAGATGAGAAAAGAGAATGAAAGTAACGTGAGATAAAGGAATTGAGAGAGGAATTACTGATTCAGTTTTTGTATTGATATGAGGATCCAAAATATTACACATGAATTGGACTTAGTATTTATAGAACAAGATATCCAACTATTAAACAACATATAATGACTCAAATCAACATGTATTAAGACAAAAAAAAATGGGGAGCTTGCACGTGGAAAAACTTCTTCAATAAGCTATAGAAATATGTGGTGGAGAGAGTTAGCTGCTTCAATAAGGAAAGGAAAACATGTGGTAGAAAGCGACACACTTATTTTACATGTATTGTAACATAAGCTGTATATTAGCATCTGTTCTTTGTACAATTTCAATGATTTGCAGCACAAATTAATTAGCAACGTTTTTTTTTTTTTTTTTTTTTTTCAAAATTATAACAACAGCAACAAGAGTGAAGATTAAATTATGGAGATTAAATTACAACAACAACAGTAAGTATATACATATATCAATTGTCCATCTCAGATGAATAGTTGAGAACCTTTTTTATTTTATTTTATTAAATTAATAGTAAAATGATGACATTATCTTTCAAGGTGTTAAAATGTTAACAGTCAAACCCTAACTAGAGATGAGGTTGATATAAGTTAAAAGTAAAGTTGTTTTTGTGTGTAAAAAAGAAAACTCAAATAGGTATTGTGTTTTATATTTGTTATAAAATTAAAGATAGTAGAATTTTTGCTATTAATTATTAAATGGGGTGTGATGACCAACTATGTTCTTAAAAATTATAATTAAAGGAGTGAACTTACTAAAAGACACCTTCAATTAGTTTTAAAAAATATATTTATATATAAAATAAGAGTAATGTTATACGATCTAAAAAATTAACCCAAATGACTTGACAAATAATTTATATTTTGACATTTTATTCACTACATCTCATGATTTATATAATTATGGTAAGTCACTTGATACATCATCTAGTTAATTTCTGGATTAATTTTTTTAGATCGTGTAGTATTTACTCTAATTTCTTGAATGAAATAATTATTTGATTTGTATATTATTAAATTATAAATAACTAAAAACATTTTAAAAATAAAATTATAGTTTCATATGATTATTAAATAAAATTTATTTAATATAGAATTGAAAAAAAAAAAAAAAAAATAGTCCCACCCAAGCGGATTATATAAACCCATGAAAATGGTGGGGGTGGGTTCGGACTTGTATGGCAAGTCCAGATTAGGGAGTCCAATCTAAACATAGGACAGAATATAGAGTAAGGGTGAATTAAAAATAGTCTAATCCCCTTTTATTCCGGATAAGTTATCTGGTTCACAAAACACACCTATATTGGGACTCATGAATCACGATGAATTTTCTATTAAAAAAAAAAAAAAAAAGGCATCACAATGAATTTAATTCAATATACTATTAGCACTATTAATGGGCCCAGGCCCATTAGTTTTATCAAAATGTCCTTTCCCCAGCTTTTGTTCACACGGGCGTTACTTTTCTTTCGCCATTAAAAATTGAAAATGACTGAATTTTTTATCCACCATGTAGCTACTTTTGAAATTAAATAATTATTTAATTCAAAGTAATGTCAGACATCATTACATGTTTTCACTTTTTTTTTTCTATAAAAACCTGAAGTATATAGCTGCATTTTCACATCCAAAAACTCAATTTCTCCTATTGTAATTGTCATTCAAGTTTCCATCTTTCAAAATTATGGCTGATGTAATTGTTTCCGTTGTCTTGGAGCAATTGGCTTCAATCATCCGTCAACAGATTGAACAAGAAGTGACACTAAGCAAAGAAGTAAAAAGACTTACTAGCAATTTCCAAGCCATTCAAGCTGTGCTGGTTGATGCAGAGCTAAGGCAAGTGAAGGAGACAGGCGTGAGAGTCTGGTTAGATAAGCTCAAAGATGTATCCTACGATGCTGACAACTTGTTGGATGAGTGGATCACCTCAAAGCTCAAATTGCAAATTCAGAGAGCTGAAAATGCTCTTACTCTTAAGAAGAAGGTATGTTCCTTCTTCCTCTCTCCGTGCTTTTCTTTTAGAAAAGTCATTTTGCACCGTGACATAGCTCTCAGGATAAAAGAATTAAATGAGAGTCTAGATCATATTGCCATAGATAAAGAGAGGTATAACTTTAATACAATTACCAGTGTCGAACAACCTCGAGGAGTAGAAACCACGTCCTTCATTGATGAGTATACTATACGCGGTCGAGATAAGGAAAAAAATGCATTAATGAGCATGTTGTTATCTGAGAGTAGCGATGAGCATGAAGGCCTCCGTATCATCTCAATTGTAGGGATGGGAGGAATAGGAAAAACAACTCTTGCTCAACTTGCCTTCAATAATAATGAGGTGAAAAACAATTTTGAAAAAATAATATGGGTTTGTGTCTCAGACTCTTTCGATAAGTTACGGGTTGCCAATGCAATAATTCAAAGTCTAGAAGGTCGAAGCTCTAGTTCTGCCACATTGATTAATGTTCATAGGTAATTGATTAATGTTCAATTTGATCAATATACTCATTTTTATTCACTCGTTCCATTACTTGCAGGCTCTTAGTATACAGAGAGTTGATGTCAAATTGTTAGAAATCTGGTATTGTCATGCAAGGATGCCGAGAAGAAAGGTCAGGAACAATGCTCATTCAATTTATTCGTGTGTACTTTCAGTTGATTCCCTATACTTGATGTTTGAAATTGTGTATGTTTTACGTTTTCAAGTTTATGTATCGCAATGAGAGGTAGTAAATTTCTTGTCTTTGTGATTGGTGTTTCGCTGCATAGGAAAGAGGCAAGAAGAAGATGCTCATGGCAGTCAAATTTCAAAGCTTGGTAGGATGCGTCCAAAAGAAGAATGAAACAAGAAGATAGCAAATCAATAATTTCATTCTGATGTGACTGGAAGTGGCAGAGTTTTAATAGTAGCGAATCAAATGTAAGAGCCCAGAAAGACTTTGCATCTTTTGTGGTTGTTCACTTGTTCATGCCCACCTGTAGCACTCCAGGTTGTTCATGCATTGAGAACAATGCTCATTCAATTTATTTGTGTACTTTCAGCTGATGCCGTATATTTTTTAATGTTTTGAAATTAATTGTGCATGTTTGTACTCAACACATAGGAAAGAGGCAAGATGAAGATGCTCACGGCACTTTTTCTTGATAGGATGTGTCCAAAAGAAGAGGCAGAGAGGTTCAATAGGTGTACTTCCATGAAATCAAATGTGAGAGCCCAGATGAGGCTTTACCCACCTGTAACACTCCAAGTCTCCTCCATCAACAGACGTTGGCTCGGTGTTGGTGTTGATCCGTTAATTTTGAGTTGCTTTGATGAAGACTTCCCTAACAGTAGTAATTATCTTTAATTTTTTTAATGCACGTAGAATATTACTTTTTTTAGGTACAGTAGTAATTATCTATAGGCCATGAAGCTCATGATCCTATTACTTTCTTTGCTTTCAGATCTTCTTTTAAGAGTATGTCAAAGCTAGTGGATCTTCATCGAAATGTGGTTCATGACATTTTATCATTGTCAGACCATATCTGATGTTGATATACGAATTATGAACCAGTTGGTAATTTGGCCATAGAATCATATCCAATTTTCTGTCCATATTTTGTATCGTTTCAAGCATGCTTGTTGATTATCATGCACGATTTAATATTCTAACAACTACATTTCTCGTCAAAGTGACTCTTGGTAATGTTCTAGCACGAGAGAGGAGCGAGGTGGGCTTTAGAAGAAGGGATTTTCACAGGATGGAAAATCAGAAACATCTTTTGGTTAGAATCCAATTCTAGATCATTCAAGGAGCAAGTAATGCATTCATTATGATTGTTGAAGTAGATAAATAAGAAAGATCATATGTGATTCCATCAGGTAGGTATGCTGATCTTATTGCTTTTTTTGGCTTTCATATTCTTCCTTTGCAATTAACAAGGCATTAGATGTTATATTTTCAGATTAATGCCAATCAAATGATCCTCTCAACGATATTTGGTGGACTAAAATGTCTTGTATTACCTTGAAAAATCAATATTCAGCGATGTCATGCATGTTCTTTTAAAGTAGGTAAGTGGCTGTAAATATCCTATCTATTACATGATTTTTTGCCTCAACGCATATCTAGATTATGATTTTCTATGCAAAGCTTCTGCCTTCTTATGATGCATTGTCATATGATGGATTGATGGCTGACGTTAATTTAATTTTCTCCCATCAGGTATTTCTTGATTACTTAATTTTTAACAACCTATGTTTCGTCCCAAATTTTAAGTTAAAAACTACTTTGTTTTACCATTTAGTTGATCCCTGCTATTTCATGCTAAAGATCTAATCATATGTAATGCACACTTCTTGCTCTTAGTGCCGCTGCTGATCCTACGATAGGGTACACAATTGGCCAGAGCAAACAGATGCTTCATGATATGAGTTCATCATGCCATGTTGAGGCTAGCTGTGGTTTTAGTGGTTTTTGGCAACCGGAGAAAATGAAGATTTTGCAATAACATCTTTCTCTTGATCAGAATGTTTGACATCACTAAAGTTAATAGGTAATAGGTTGTCTTTGTTTTGTCTATGTTTTATCTCCATATTTTGTAGTTAATTTATTTTGTATCAAAAATATTTTATTTTTCATGCAGTGAAAGTGGGTAAAATCTTTGGTTGGAATGCAATTCTGCATCTTTTTAAAAGCAGGACAACATTTGACTAGGTTAGTCCTTGTAATAGAAGAGTCTGTGTCTTGACCCGGATACATTTTCATATATGGCGTCTGAAAATTTGTATTACTTCAATTTGATAGCTAATCAAGTCTATGTGTTGACCTTAATACATTGGTATCCTTCTTTAAATCTGGCATTCTTGGCTGATTTTGTCATTGAAGATGCATGGTCAAGTGATCGATGCCTATCAAAATTGTAGACATTATTGTCTTGTACGGCCCGAAGAATCAATGTCAAATGTTGTTGCGTGCCATTAAACTAGGCAAGAGGCAAGTAGTTTATTTTATTTTATTTTTTGTTGTAAGGGATAATCTTAACATATGTAATTTTTGACAAACTAGGTTCTAATTGCAGTAGTAGAGCAGACATCAAAGTCCAATTGAGAATCTCAATTCAAAAGGATTCAAATTTTCACGCCTAGTCAAGAAAGGATGAGGGCATGGTGTTATTGATCTACACCCGAACATTTATGAGTAATTGATAGCATCCGGACATTAATTTCTAGTTTAAGACCAAGATACATTATGATATGATGGCGTGCGACGTTAATTTAATTTTCTATCATTAGGTATTTCTTGATTACTTAATTTTTGACAACCTATGTTTTGTCCCAAATTTTACAGTGGTGCCTCACATATTGATATCACTACCTATATACATCAATCGATATTGGAAGCATTTGGAAGAAATGGTATGATGCAATGAGCTTTCTATTGGATTTTTCACCATGATTAAGGAAATCTACTGTTCTTTAATCTAAAAGCTTATGGCTGCACAGCATAGGAATGTGTAATATGACAGTTCTTGTGCTTTATATGTTGCTATTGGTGCTCTAATGATGTTGTCAACTTGTTGCAGCTACGAAAAATTGCTAGTGCGGAACCTGAGAAGATTCCTCAAAGACTAGGTGTAGCTGGAATGACATTACACTACGCTAACATAATTAATTAGATAGAAAACATTGTAAGTTAGTTTATATCATTTGTAATTAAATGTTCACTATATTTGCAATCATCTTGATTGAAATTCTAATTGAATTGAAATTATATGAAATCAGTCATCACGTCCAACATCCCTTCCCCCAAATATGAGGGAGTTGTTATATAACGGGTTGCCAACCAGTGTTAAGACAGCTATATATTCACAGTTGCAGTTTATTGATGCGAAGGAAGAGGTATGTTTTCTATAGAATAGTTCACTTAACATGCACACTTGACACTTCATAGAAATCATTGTTGCAACTTTTTTTATAATTTTCCTCTGTATTTGCTTCATGCGAGAGCTTATAAGATAAATGTTTTTGTACACTGTACTTTCTGCAGCTCACAGCTTTCCAGGCCAAAGCAGAAATGGAGAAGACTCTTCAGTGGCTTGTTCCACTTGCCGCAAATACAATCAAGTATGTTGAGTTAATTCTTTTTTTGATTTTATTATGGTTCTAAGAATTTTCTATTTGTTCTAAGAATGATTTTCTACTTCCTTTTGTTGCAAAACAACAGAGCACATCAAGGTTTTGGCTGGGTTGGAGAATGGGCAAACAGTGGGTAAGTGAAGACCTCTCGCTCTCTCTCGCTGTGAATATTATGTGCATTGCATCATCAGAATAAGGTTTCACCATCTTTTTTACTTGTATGACAGTCATGAGTTTGGCAAGAGCATAGCCACAAACATCAACCCGGCACGCATACAGACTCACTATCATGCACACAAACACAAGACTGATAAAACATCCTTGATTCGGTGATATTGCTTCACCGTTTGATCAGCATAATAAGGAATAGAGATTTCAGTTTCCATTCTCAGTCTGCCCATTTCCCAACCGATAAGGGAGTGGTTTTACGGTCTAAGATGCAGTGAAATCCATCCCTTAACAATTTCACTAAACCCCACATGACTCAACAACTCTCTGAAGAAAGGGATTTGCTAGACAAAGCCTGTAGATCAAGTAGACCAGTTCTGGGGAGAAGCAAAAGTCAGGATTTTGCAATACTGAAGAAGGGAAACAAAAAAGTTTGCGCCGGGAACTCTCCTATTAGAGACATCAGTGTAAGACCTTGCTCAGAAAATCCTAACCTATTGGACATTATAGACGGGTCAGATCCCGGATTTTGAGCCTATTTGATTGTCGAATCTGAAATTTACTTTCATATCTGACCCGGGTGTGCTCATTCTATTTTTATAATTTGTTCTTTATAAGAATTCAGTCCACTGTATATATACTTTTTGGATAGTATTATTGTTATTTTGTTATGTCTATGGTGAAACTGTTGGTAGTTTTTGCAGTAGTTAGGCCTGCTGCACTAATCTGAACTGCTCCTACTTACAATTTGTAAAGAAAAAAAGAATTACAAAGGCACCAAATTCATTCACTATATATATTCTCTCTCAAGACTTCTACATTCAATATGATCATCATCACTTTTTGGTGCCTCATCACCATTGGCAGCAGATTTCAAGAACCCGAAATCGCATCTAATTCTCTTTCTTCTTCTCATCTTTCATTGTTCCTTTCTTTATCATGGAACAGCTATCTCCAGATGAAAACATGCCTGCTGGCAGTTTTCCGTCGGGCTCGGGTGGCAATGAAAACATGCCTGTCCTTTCTTCCCCACCATTTTCCACTTGGTCCGTCTCTGAACAACCAAGGCCTGCAGTCTTCAGTTGTGTATCAACAGCAACAAGGGATGATGAACAACTATCCACAGCAGAGCATCAACCAGAACCAGAACCAAACCAAAACCAGCCTCTCTCAGGCTTCACTCAACCATTTTCTTCTCTAAACCAGCCTTTCTTAGGTGTCAATAGCTAGTCATTTGGTAGGGTTGGGTAGGGATGGCAAAAACCCGGGTCCAGGCCGGGTACCCGGGTTTTGACAGTCCGGGTACCCGGCCCGGAAATACCCGGATTTTCGAATCCAGGTACCCAGCCCAGAAAAACCCCGCCAGGTTTCCGGGTATCCATACCCAGATTTTACCCTTTTTTTTTAAATTCATAGGCTGCTGCATGCTACATTGCTTCTGTCATGCTACTGTTATGCTATATAATTATATTTAAATTTGTTCTTAAATTTTCATCCATTTATAAGCATTCAAATCATATAAATAAACATGAAATGGGATGACTACCTCTCATCAAGTAGTATTAATTCCAGTACTCTTCAAAACTCTGTTATCAAAACTTGTGTCCCATACAACTCTTGTTAAGTTTACAGGATGAGCAAATCCAAATTCATGATCCATGCACAACTCATCAATTTTGCACAATAAAAAACGACCAAGTACAAACAACAATACTATATAAAAACATGATGAAAAATATAAATAAAGGAGAAGTACATAGAGAAGTTTCTCTATTGATGATAATCATTCACAGGTTCTCGATAACAGAGAGAATGGAAATAAACACAAAAAAAAAAATAAAATAAAAAAAAAAATAAATAAATAAATAAATAAATAATCCATGCCATTTTATTGTGCAAAATTGATGAGTTGTGCATGATTATCAAAAAACATTCATGCCATTTTATTTTATTGTGCAAAATAGATACAAAAGTCTAAAAGAAGAAGAAAAACAAAACAAAGTCAAAAAAAAAAAAAAAAAAAAAAAAAAAAAAAAAAAAAAAATCAAAACCGGGTATCTGGGTATACCCGGACCCGGGCCGAAACAGAACCGGCCAGGGTACCCGGACAACCCTTACCCGGTGCCGGGTAAGGCATGTCTGGGTTTTACCCGGGATTTCTGGCCCGGGTAAGGTAATTTTGCCATCCCTAGGGTTGGGAACCAGCAAGACTTGGTGATAACAACAACACTCCTTTGACAGTGTTGCCTCACTCATTTTAAAAACTAATCACATTGCTTTCATTACATGAAATCAAGTCATTGTTTCTGACATAAATAATTTTTTTTTATTTTTTTTTATTTTTTATTTTTTTTTTTATTTTTACATTTTGATATACTGCATGAAATTATATTTGGGCCCGGTCACTTAGACGAGGAGTGTTTGGGTCTCATTTATCATTTGATTACAAATACGTGGAAATTATTCAAAATGACCACATACAACATGGAAATTTTATTTGTAACCACAAACGAAAATTTAATTGTTAATAACCACTTTTTTGAGAAACCCTCATATAAAAACCATCCCCAAACACACTCTCTCTTTTTCTCTCCTCTGCTCTCTCCCTCCCCGATCTCTCTCTCCCTGTCCAAACCAACGCTTGAAAATCATCACCGGCGTTGTTGCCTGAGCGTGCACTGCCGATGAAGGTGTCGTCGATTGCTGGTGTGCTTCTAGGCT
This sequence comes from Acer saccharum, assembly GCA_030490815.1. Lineage (NCBI taxonomy): Eukaryota > Viridiplantae > Streptophyta > Magnoliopsida > Sapindales > Sapindaceae > Acer > Acer saccharum. The sequence goes on along the minus strand of CM059866.1, from coordinate 16,281,061 downwards.
TCGCAACAGCCACATCGCTGTCGTCGTGTCGCCGTGCATGCTGCTATCCTTCGCGAACCAAGGACAACGTTGTTGTGCTTCACGCCCAGGCATAGCACTATCATGCCGTCGTGCTTCGCCTAGGCTTCACGACCATCCAGCAGCGCCATCGAGCTCCCCCTTCGCCGGCGATGTGATCTACAGAAAAAAGGGGAAGAAAAACCTAAACCTAATTTTAGGAAGAAGAAGAAGTTTCATCATTTCAAGTTTCAACATTTCAATTTAGTCAAGATTTCAAGTTTCAAAATTTCATTTTTTTTAGGCATGATTTCAAGTTTGCTTCCAGGTTTTTAAAAAATAAACTAAGTTCAGGGGTACTTTTATAATTTATGGACATACACTTAATTTTTTTTTAAAAAAAAGTGGTTATTAACAATTAAATTTTCAAAAGTGGTTACAAACGAAAGTTTAATGTTTTCAATCGTTATTTTTGGTTTTCTCTCTAAAATAATCACATTTATGCATATGTATAATGTATGTGACTGAAAATAATGATAACTATTTCTTGAGGGATATTTATGAAATTTCCAAACAATGGAAAGGCTCGCTTAAAAAGCGTCGCAGAGTCTCACGGTCTCACCGCGTGAAGTGAAGTGAAGTCATCGAACTCATCTTTTCCATACAATTTGGCGGGAAAACAAGAGTGAACTCTGTAACTACTAACTCTTGTTGCTTTCAAGGTATGTTTGCTTCTTCTTTTTCTTTTTTCCTTTAAAATTACTTGTGTGCAGATGAAAATGAGTGATTTTAATTTTGAGTCATGTACAAATGACTAAAAGGAACAAACTTGAAAGACGATAAATAAATACAAATTGGGGCTTTCTACTAAAACGTTAAATATGTGTTCCATGTGTTGTAATGATGGCGTTGATGAGTAAGTAGTGAGTTTAATTGGGGAAAAAAGTTGTTATTTTTGCTCCTTATAGGGTTTTAACTTTGAGCCTAGGTTTCATGTCTCTGGGTTTAATACTTTAATTAAACTGTCAATGCTCTTTTGTTGTGATTTTCACGATCTGCTATATTGGGATTTTTTTTTTTTTGTGATTGAATGTCAATTTCTTTATTTGCAGAATTTTAGGATTTTCACTGTGATGTGATTGTGATGTGATATGAGTAATTGCTCATGCATTCAGGGTTTTCACAAACTTTGTTTAGATTAGCTGGCTTAAATCTTGTCAAAATAATCAGCTTTTCTCTCTTTTAAGGTCATAATCAAGGGGTCAAATTTAGTCAACCAAATGCTTGTAATGACAGTTTTGAAACGGTCAATGCAAGATGTAAAGATGTTGACAATTTAGTTAGGCACTATTATGTTGCTAGTCAAGTAGTGTCAATCTATATCTCTCACTCGATAGCACTAAACTAATTAGGCATTGTTATGTTTTTTGTTAAATCCTGGTTATATCCCAAACTCCTTATCACTTTTCCTTTAACCAACTTCTAATGAACCTTTTGACACCAAAAGAATTAAGAGTAAAACAAATAACACTGCTTCAACCAAACCAGTAAGTATTCTATAGTCAACTGTCAAATTTCTTCTTTTATGCAAATGGGCAACTGTTATGTTACTAGTCATTGATATCTTTGAACCTTCAGAACTAGATAGTCATGTCTCTGAATTGTATATGCAGTTGTATTTCACTCACAATCTGGATATTCATGTCTCTTAATTGTTCAAAATAAAGTTTCCACCGGTAATGGACAGATAATATAGCTTCATTACCAATATGAAAGAATGGTTATCTTTTTGAATAATTGAAGAATATGGACCTTTAATATGACTTCCAGGTTATTGTGATGCAGTACATGAATCTTGTTAAAGAAATGTATTTAATGCTTTATTATCATAGTATTGTAACCCAATGTTAGGAAAATAACTATTGAAGTTTACTGTTTTGCTTGCGTGTGATATGTGGTTAGATATGTTTGAACATAATGGATTTGTTCTATAATAATGCACATAAAGGTTTCCTCTTTATTTTGTTTTATTTCTGGGTATGTAATTATGAAAAAAGTGTTTAAAGATCTACACTTATTTAAGTAATTTTGTTAAACAAGATTGTGATTATCATGAAAGAAGAAATGGGGGTGCCAAAAGATAAAAATTAGAAAGTTTCCTCATCTGTGTTTAAACCTGGCTGAAATGGGCCATGAAGGCCCTTTTAGCACATCTGCAGGCTGCTGTAATGTTACGTGTTACCAGAGCTGACTTAAATTTTTCTCATCGTCATTTCTCTCATCCATCTATCTGCTTCTCTGATGGTTGGTGCAATTTGCTCGTTTCCTATCTGGTTGATCGACAAAAGTCAGGTTTCTCTTGTTGTAACTTTCATATGTGAATTCTACAATTTTATGCTTATTTTTTGTGGAAGTATGTCCCCTTCAACCACTAAGAGATGTTTTGGTTTTTTTTTTTTTTTTATAACTTGGCCATCCAATTATTATGTTTTTTCTTTCAAGATAGAATAAGGATTCTCAATTGGTATTATCAGTGAGAAATATGTTTATCCTTTAATGTGCTATATTTAATGTACATGGCTAAGCATGTTTATTCAAAATTACTAGGGCTTGTGCTTGCTTGGCTGTAAAATCAGATAGCTAAGCAAGGGACTTCAGGCCTAGAAAGTGGATTTTCTTTCAAATATTTGCACTTTTTTTCTTACATCAATGTTACATTATGTCATGGAATTTTTGAGTCTAATCCTTACCGGTTATAGTATTTCAAACTTTAAATACTATTAAAAGTTCATAATTTATATATTGTGTTATTGAGCCCTAATTGTGATTGCAATATTTGAATATGAATGTTATAGGTTTGAAGATTATGGATTACACAATTCATCCCAAGGATAGAATCTCAAAGGTGCTCGATTTTATTATTCATCACATTAGGTCATCGTGATGTTGATGGATTGTTTTCTCTTATTGATAAGTGGATAGGATTGGTTGTGGAGAATGAAGTAAAAACATTAGATCTGAATCTCATAAAACATAAAGCATCAATGTTAAATTCGATGTTCTTAGATTCATTGGACTCTCCACCTCAAACCATAGAATTGAATTAGATTTAAATGTCCTGTACACCTTGTCTCAAACAATCTTTTTTGCTAAATCATTGACTACTTTAAAGTTGTGTGGTTGTAGGTTGGAGCAGCCATATGGTACTATAAGTTTCCCTTTTCTCAAAGAGCTAAGTCTAGATAAAGTCTTTGTAAATGAACAAATGGTCCAGGAGCTGACAAGGGAATGCCTTTTGCTTGAAAAATTGATTTTCAGTTACTGTTGGGGTGTGAAACGTTTTTGTGTCTCTAATGCCCTCAAACTCAAGGTTATGGAGATTTTTTACATTCTATGATGAAGTTGAATGTTTTAAAATTGCTGCCCCAAGTCTTGAAAAGTGTACTCCTTGGTTTGAAAAGAGTATGAGGTCATGTGTGATTGACATGACCAAGTGTTCCCCGTTGAACTATTTTAATTTAGTGGATGCCAATTTGACCAACTGACTGACAGTTTCATTGTCTGTGTTTATGTAATTTCAAAAAAAATGTTACAATTTCAAGTAATCGATTAAAAAAATTGGAGTTTCATAACTGTTATGGTTTGGAGGTCGATACTCCAAATTTGCTGTCCTTTTCTTACCATAGTAAACAAATACCCATTTGTTCAATAAAAGCTCCATGTCCATGAGAAGTTGGCTTTGATAGTGGAAGGCCACTTGACAATCGATGGTACCTTAAATCCTATCGAACCAAATTAAAGACCTATGTATAGATGTCAAGTCAAGGAGGGTATGTCTTTAAATTTTATATAATTAATTAATAACACTTATATTTTTTACATTTAATGTTTTAGTCTTTCTTAATTGCTTCTCACTTTTTTTTGGTTATTGTGATTTTTTAAGAATTCATTAGAATTAGACAAATTCCAAAGAGAATAGCCTTCAACCCACTTGTGAAGTTGGACATTTGTACCTAAATCTGGAGAGAGTACCACTAAATTATGCAGCATTTCTAAGTGGTCTTCTTTCGGTTTGCCATCCAAGGATTTTGTCATTGGAAGCATTGAATAACGCTAACAACTTCTTCCAGGTATGCTCATTTTATGCTAAATTCTTCTTCTTGTTTTATTTCTCCTGTTTTCCCCATAATCAATGTATTAACAAAATTGGCCTATCTAATTTACTATTTGATGGGTGAATATGAGAAACAAAATTGGGAATTTGTAAAATTTTTCCACTTGAATTCCACTAAAATGTTCTCTCTCTAAATCTTGTAGAAGAAAATAAAAAAATCAATCTTGTAGAAGAGCCGTTAAAAATTTAGTTTCTGTAGTTCCAAATTGTGGCTGTTAAGAAGAGAAATCAAAAGCTGTGAATTCTTAAGTTTTATTCCACTATAGAAGTTCTCTCTTTAAACGAGTTAAATTTAAATCAAAAGAGTTATAACACAAGTCTGAGTTCGGCATCAATGGAATTCTAGTATGGAGAGTTATAAACAACAAAATAGAATGAGAATTCCTTTTCTTGTGCTGCTCTATTTTCCTTGTATCTTATACTATAACTGTATTCTATTTTCTTTGAACTCCATCATTCAAGTGTTCAACATTTGTTTGAATTACAGTGGCTTTATGACCAACTTAGGAAGAAGGATGCAAAATGTTGCAGTTCTCAAAGTACCAAGTATTGGCGGCATGACTTAAAAGATTGCAAGATCGATGGTTTCACACCATACAGTGATGCAGACAATGTCGATATAGATGATTCGATGAAAAAGTTGCCGAAAATTCCTTCTGGAGTTCTTAAGTTTCGTCTACATTGGTGATTTCTTCTACCTGTTGAGAAGGATAAGTATTTTTGTTTAGGAAGTTCTATTCTTGGAATGATTTTATATCTAGCTTTTCTATTTAGTTTGGATAATCAAGTCATGAATATCTAATACTAGTGCAAGTGGTTTGTGAAGTTATAATTTACTTAAAGAAGATTAGTAAACATTTAGTAGTCATTATATTTCTTTGGTTTCAATATATTATTTTACTCTTATAATTATAATTACATTCAAAGCACTAACATTTCTCAACTTTATCAATTATAATTGGATGGAGATTAGAAAAAAGTTTTATAGAAGATTTAATTGGGTATGTCGTCAATCTCTTCAAGAAATGCTTCTGTGTTTTTTCTTATTATCGGAGAACTTTGCCGGGACTGGTGTTCTGTTGTACTGGTTTCCAGACAGCTGATCTGTCGGTTTTTTATGGAATTCAGATCCGGATGGATCAACTTCCGTTATGGAATTGTTTTTATGGCTATTTTATGTTCTGAAGAACCCTAGAGGAACTTAAGTTATCAATTTGCTTGTACTTTTTTTGTAAATTTCTGTGCTAGATGCATCCAACAATTGAGATTTGATATCTTTGGTTTTTTGTTAAAATTCAAATGTGCTGACGGGCCAAACACAAATCATACCGATAAAATCAATATAATTACATACCATTCCAGATACTAAGCAAATATTATAATTTTTTTTTATTGATTGTTGTTTATGTAGAACAAAGAAATCAACCATGTGATTCCTCCTGCTCGTAGGTTATTTAGTTAGTGCCAACAGAGGCTTCATGATATTAGTTTAATGTGCCAACAGAGGCTTCTGATTTCTCATAAAAAAAGTTCCCATCATGTTCATTGTAAACACAGTCGGTTGGAATGCCTATACTAGAGTTCCATGGATTTATAATAAGAAGAATAAGAACAAAAACAAGATTGCATAATATGATATTAAATTGTTAAACTGCTCTGAATCTGGTCTTCAACAACAACAAAGTGGGAACTTATTGTACTATACAGAACCATAAGAAGAACATAGACTGATGCAAATGGTTTGTTCAGTGATGAATTACTAAAAAAACATATCAGAAAACATTTGGCAGTCATTATATTTCTTTTGTTTTGATACAATAACAATTGGATGAAAATTAGAAAAAAAAAGTTTTATTGTGTTTTTCCTTGACATCGTAGAACTGGTATTCTGTTTTGCTGGTTTCCTGGCAGCTGCAGTTTCTGCTTTACAATTTTGGTCTAGGGTTGATCATTTGCTGTTCTCCAGGCATCCCGAATTCAGAACCAGATAGATCAACTTCCATTGTGGAATTGTTTTTTTTATGGTTATTTCATGTTCTGAAGAATCCTATAGGAGCTGAAGCTTTCAATTTGATTTTACTTTTTTGTAAATTTACTTGTTAGGTACATTCAACAATCTTCTGTTAAAAACTTAAAATTCAAATGAGCCAGCAGGCCAAACTCAAATAATACCAATAAATCAATTGGTTCAACCAAGCTGTTTTTCCCAAGCAACAAAAAAAAATTACATGAAAATCAAATAATAATAAAACCAGAGTGTAAGTATCAAAAAAATAATGATAAAAAACAGAGTACAGATAACCAGAAAAAAAAAAAAAAAAAAAAAAAAATCCAAGAATGTTAAGTAACATTTTAAGTCTTGAATAAAGTGGAATTATCGTATATGAAAAATATAGGATACCTTACAGGAGGACTTGTATGAATTAACGGGTGATATTGATACTGTTTTTGCGTGCATGGGGAGCAATCCGGTGGAAATAGAGTGTCGATATTAACATCTATAAAACTAATTAATATACCCATATTTTATTAAAAAATTTAGTTATAAAAATATCCTAATATAATTTTACCAATAAAGACAATTTACTTCATTGGAAACGGTCAATTTTTTTTCCCAATTTTTAATAAAACAGTATTTTTTTTATATATATATAATTACTTTATTAATTAATAAAATAAAGAAAAATGTGTTAAAATAATCGTAAAAACAATATTTAACCTACAAAAACAATATAAAAAATAAAGTTTAATTAGAATAAATTAACCTTCAAGATTTTGCTTATAACTATTGTTGACAGTGCTTTTCGTCAAGGTGAAATATCAACTAGCCAACAATTAAGTTCGTGGTTTGTTAATGGCAAAAGATGAAATAAAGTGATAGAGAGACACGATTTTACGTGGAAAACCCAAAAAGGGAAAAAACCACAGTTGTCGGTGACGGTGTTGAATGAGTTTCACTATGAGGAAATAGATTACACACTCATAGTGACACCAATATTGAGATATATATATATATATTATTATTTTTTAATAAATATTGGAAGAATATTCTTTAAAGATACTCTTTTGGTGTAAAATTTGGTGTGGAATGTTTGAGTGAAAAAAAATTTGGTGTAAAAATATTCCCCAATTGGTTTAGTGCTATACATTGGAGATGGCCTAAGAGGTGAGTTCAATTATGTTGACTATCTTTTAATGAGTTATATATTTACAGTGGTGTTATTAGCACCCCTTTATTGATCTAATATTACCCATATTTTAAATTTATTTAATATTTTATTCATATCTCTTACCAAAATTACGTAAAAAGACATATAATTCCATTACAACTCTTCTACCAACTAAATTCTAATAAAACCCCCCACATCCACAAACAATTTGTTTACTTGAATTTTTTATTTGGTTATGTTGAAGGGTTCAACAGAGATTATAAGTAGAAGAAGAAACTATGAAGTGTGATGGAGCGATGGAGGTTATATCGTAAAAGGTACGAAGAAAAACAAAACAAAAGTAATGGCATAAGGAGCAGTGTTGGAGTATTTGGCTGGATACCAGCCTTCTTGTATTTTATCCTCTGAACTTTTTTTTTTTTTTTTTTTTTTTTTTTTTAATATCTCATCTGGTTATTGAATTCAGTTTTTTTTTTTTTTTTTAAAATGGCTGCTTGGAGGTGGGGGCGCAGGAGATGAGCAGCATGGAGTGTATGAAATTTAGAAAAGAGACAAGGACAATTTGGGAAATTAATAAATAAAAATTTATAAATACAAAGATATTTAAAAATGGTTTGGAAAAAATTGCCAAATTTCCAATAGCACCACTCATAGATATAGTCTTATCTATGTGGACCGATCAAAAATTCCACAGAGCCACCACAGTCTATTTATCTATCAATTTGTGGAGACCACATGGCTTGGAAATTCAATTGGAGTTATTCATCAATTTGTGGAAGTTGATCAATTTGTGGAGAGTGGAGACCACGGTTTGGAAATTCTGATCAATTTGTGGGGACCATACGGTTTGAAAATTCAATTGAAGTTGAAACTTGAAACCAGTCAAACCAGTCTATTATTGTTCAATTTGCAGAGACACGTGGTTTGAAAATTCAATTGGAGTTAAATTTGTTCTTGATTACTCTACTGATTTTTTTTTTAAAATCTAAAATACTTTAAAATAATACTATACAAGACACACTAAAAATGAAATAAATAAAATAAATAAATAAATATTAGTCATTGATTACACATATCATCAAATATATTTAAATCAAGAAAAAAAATCGGTTTAATAGAGGATCCAAATTTCAAACGTTATTCATCTAAAGTCAAAATAGTAGAATTTAACAACTCACGTTCAACACACTCGTGTATTTATATGAGTGCACATTTATGTGAACATCACCGTAAATATACATCGATTAACAACTTTCTTTTTTCAAAGGTAGTTCCTCTAGCTAGACTTATTTATTATTTATTTTTTAAGAAAAGGGTGGATCAGTGAATCACCACCATATATATTTTTAAAAAAAAATTAAAATCCTTTTTTAAAAAAAAAAAATTTGTTTAATCTCCCACCAATCAACATTTACCAGTGAATCCCGAATTCACAATGAATTTAATTTGGACCACTTGCATGATGCGAGAAAAATAATTAAAGCTTTCATGTTTGGCTGTCACGTGGTAGCTAAACATGAAAGGTTCGTTGAAAACAGCCAGTTTTTTTCTTAATTTTTAATAAAATAATAATTTTTTATACATATAATTACTTTATTAATTAATAAAATAAAGAAAAATATATTCAAATAATAGTAAAAATAATATTTAACCTACAAAACAATATAAAAAATAAATTTTAATTAGAATAAATTAACCTTCAACATTTTACTTGCAACTATTGTTGACGGTAGTTTTTTGTCAAGGTGAAACGTCAACTAGCCAACAGTTAAGTTTGTGGTTTGTTAATAGCAAAAGATGAAATAAAGTGACAGAGAGACATTATTTTACGTGAAAACCCCAAAAAGGGAAAAAACCACAATTGTCGGTGATGACGTTGAATGAGTTTCAGTATGAGGAAATAGATTACACACTCAACTCACTTTTCTCTCTAAAACACCTGTAAAATGCCTTTTTCTATATATGTGTCGTTTACAGTAAAAATGGGGTTATATTTATACTCTTATTTGTAACCGTAAACTTGTTGTGCAAGTAGTTGACTTGTAAAATCCCGTTATGGTTCTTCTTGTGTGGCTTTTCTTGATTATCTTGATCTCTTTCCCGTTTGATGTTTATCACGTAATTAATGTGATTAATTATGTGCTTGATTAGGACTCTAATGCTTTGAGAAAGAGATAAATTTGTTTCCCTGTTGAAGTGTGATTCTTAATTCCCATATCTTGGTGAGACTTCCTTTTCAGTCATCGGGTTTAATGATGCTTATTTGATCCTGATTTGGGCGAGTGATCTTTGCTGAGGAGATATGTTAGCCGACCAGAATCTTGTTTTGCTAAGATCCTCTTTTGGCCAAGCTACTCTCCTCGCAGCGTACCTTGTGATACTAGATGGATGATATGTTCGCTCGGATGATGTGTCCCTAGTCAGCATTTTGCCGGGTTTGACTAGTTGGCTTTTAATGACGTGATGCATCTTTCCTCCGACATTTCCACTCTCTTTAGGTGACATATCACTCGAACAAAATTACATATAACAACTATATTTACGGTCATGATAATTACTCTACGTCTCTACAGGCTTGGTAACCACTTTTACGGTTATGGTAACAATTTCATAATTTTTCAAAATTTGACTTGTAACTACTTTTACGGTCTTTATAACCATTTTTACGGTTTTGGTAACCACATTTACGGCTTTGGTAACAATTTCACGGTTTCTTCAAAATCTTGCATGTAACTACGTTTATGGTCATGGTAACTACCTTTACTGGCTTGGTAACCACTTTTACGATTTCAATAACATTTCATGATTTTTTTCAAACTTTGACTTGTGACTACCTTTACTATCTTGGTAACCACTTTTACGGCCTTGGTAAACATTTCACTATTTCTGAAAATTTTATTTGTAACTAAGTTTACGGTATTGGTAACTACTTTTACGGGCTTGGTAACCATTATTACGGCTTCGGTACCCATTTCATGATTTTTATTTTTTAAAAATTGGACTTGTAACTACTTTTATGGCCTTGGTAACCACTTTTACGACTTTGGAGACCACTTTTACAACCTTGGTAACCATATCACGGTTTCTTTAACATTTTTCTTATAACTACGTTTACGGCCATGGTAATAACCTTTACGGGCTTGGTTACATTACTACAGCTTCGGTAACGATTTCATGATTTTTTTTTTTCAAAATTTGACTTGTAACTATTTTTACGGCCTTGGTACCACATTTACAGCCTTGATAACCAGTTTTATGGCCTTGGTAACCATATAACGATTTCTTCAAAATTTTGATTGTAACTACGTTTACGACCATGATAACGACCTTTATGGGTTTGTTAATAAGGATGGGCATTTCCCCAATGGGGCATCATCAAATTTCACCTCAAATGAGATTTGGTAGTGCGGGTGGGAGCGAATTTGATCCCCAAATGCTAAATGGGAGTGGGAGCAGGGGAACCTCCCCCACCCCAATTTCCCCATTTTGTAAATAGGGGTAGAGGTGGAGCCCCATTTCCCCTAAATATATTAACTCTAAGTCTCTAACCCTAGTACTAAATCTAAACCACATCGGAATTTTATTTTGTTTTGATTTTTATCGTGTAATACTGTATGTATATATATATATATATATATATATATATATTTTTTTTGGGGGGGGGGGGGGGGGGGGGGGGGGGGGGTGGGTGAGGGTGGTTAAATTAAACCGATTTTATATTTTAGATTTGATATTTTGATTATTTTTTCGATTTGATATTGAAACAGGGTGAAACGAAAATTGAGATGGTCGGATTTCGAATTCCAAATTATTGATTTCAAATTGGAAATTATGTTTCAAAATGGGGAAATAGGGGGCAGGGATGGGTGTGGGGGAACCTCCCCCAAAACATCCCCATCCCCGGTTCCCCCAAATAGGGTTTTTGGGTGGGAGGGGAGGGTATAGGAATTGGCGTGGGGGTAGGGATGGGTATTTCCCAATGGGCCCCACCCCCATTTGGGGGCAAGTTTCCCCCAAATGGGGTTTGAATGTGGGTGGGTGGCAAATATTTCGCTCAAATCCTAAATGGGGGTGGGGGTGGGGATGGGAAACCTCCCCACTTCCATTTCCACCAAATATATTTAAATATATTAATTTTATTTTCTTAAAAAAAAAAAATTAACTCAAAATCACAATCACCTAATAACCCACGGTCACCCGCTAACCCACCTACAACCACTAAGTCACTAACGCACTAACCCATCTATATTACTATAAGTATTTGTATTAACGTTGGATTAAATTAAACCAACTAAATATTTTAGATTTGATATTTTAATTATTTATTGGATTTGGTATTGAAACATAGTGAATTGAAAGATTGGGATGGTTGAATTCTGAATTCTAAATTCTAAATTATAGATTTTGTATTGAAAAATATTGGGATTAGAAATAAGGGATGAGGCTGGAGGTAGGGGAGGTTTTAGGAATGGGGTAGGGGTGGGGGGTCCCTCCCCAGGCCAATGGGCCCCTACACCGTCCATCCCTAGTTAGGGTAGGGGTAGGGGGATCTCCCATGTCCATCCTTTTTGGTAACCATTATTACACCTTTGGTAACCATTGAAAATAACCATAAAGTGTCTAAACAACCTAGAAGGGGGTGAATATATGAGTTGTTAATCGATTTATTTACCAACTTTTTGATTAGTCGAAATTAAACACAAATAACAATAAAATCAAGTGAAAGTGTGGAATATAAATGACACTTGATTTTTTTGTGGGAAACCCTCCAACGGAAAAAATCCACGGGACTAGACTCTTTAGTTACTTAGTCACAGAAATCTACTATTTGAATATTTAATTACATCTTAAATTGATTCCTAATCACTCTTCTCAAGGATCGTAACTCAATCTATTTTACCCGTAAGCCTTTAATAGTGAGTCTTGATAAATGATTGCCAACCAATACCTTTGGTTGCAAGACTTCTTTTTGCCTGCGCAACTACCACATGTAGTCACAAAACTTGGCCTCAATGAAGAGAATTAATGCCTAAGTGAACATGTAACAATGCTCAATTGCATATGAGTGCATGACAACACTAGATGCTTTACTAGATGTAGAAAATGCAAATCTCACAACCTAGCTATAAGCTAACCCTAATCAATATCGTAACTTCAAAAGATATGAAAAAAAAAATAATTTGAAACTTTGCAATAAATGCGATGACTTGGCTAAGTAGAACAATAAATGAAGAGTAATGTTTGTTCTTACTTACCAAGTGATGAACCAATGATGGACCATGCTTTGATACTTGATGATGCTTAGATGCACATGGTTATGGGGAATGGAGAGTCATAAATGATTGCTTGAACCAATCTCTCTCTAAGAACTCAACAATGCTATCTCAAAAAAATTTGAAGTTCTTGTCAAACAAGATGGTGTCTTGGGCTATTTATGGAGTTCTCTCAAAACTACATCCTTGTATGCAAAGAACAGTTTTTTCGTGGTCAAAATTTGTGGTTGACCATGATGAAAAACAACCGCGACAAAGGCAACTCAAACGTCGTCAGAAAATCGCAGTCCTATTTCGCGGTGCTTCATGATGAAGACATGACCGCGAAAATAGCTAGAGAAAACTTCGTGCCTATTTTTTGTGGTTCTCCAGGACGACACCAAGGCAGCGAAAACCTTTGGAAGGTTTTTCGAGTCCAAACTTCATAGTGGACCTAGATGACACTTGGACCGTGACATCCTCTAGAAGGATTACCGAGCACATTTTTTACGGTGGACCAAGACGGCACTTGGACCGCGACAATGAGAAGAGGAGACCTTCTCCAACGATCGAACACACTAACTTATATGCAATATGTATAAGTGTGAAATGGTGTGATGCACACTAAATGACATTAAAAACACAAGTGAATGAATTGTGTGTGTGTGTGTGTGTGTGTGTATGTGTGTGTGTGCACCTAAGTCTCATCAGGAGTACAAGTCAATTGATATACATTTGAAGCTCTTGTTCTTGAAGCTTTGAGATGCCGAGAAGATTGTTAAACACAAGAAGATCCTATTCTACTCATTATAAAACATCTCAATATGGTTTGTCATAGAAATAAGTCAGTCACTAAATGGAAAACCTTACAACCATTTCATGATTTATTTTTATTTTTTTTTTTAAAATTGACTTGTAACTACTTTTACGGCATTGATAACCATTTTTTATGTTTTGGTAACTATATTTACGGCATTGGTAATCATTTCACATTTTTAATTAATTTTTATCTTTCTCATATTTTTAATAAATAAAATCAATTCAAATTAAGTTATTTCTTTCATATTTTTTCTTAAAAAAGATTATGATAAAAAAAATATTTATTATTAATAAAAAAGAATAAATATAATCCATTTAATAGGTTTTATATGTAACTTACCCAATTGTTAAAAATTGAAAACAAAAGTATAAAATAATGAAAACATCAAACTCATAATTTTTATTGTTTATATAATTTAATTTATTTACTTATTTTAAAATTTATATTTGAATAATATTATATTGTTAATATTTAACCTATTTTATATGATTATAATTAGTATTCATAAACTAATAAAATTAAACAATTTTAATAAATTAGTAATTCTGTAAAACGGTGTGGTTTTGGGTTGGTTTATAATATTAAATACAACTATAAAATTCTACCGAACCACACACCATGCCACACTCCAGCCGTGCACTCACTCCATGACACACTCCAAACCACACACCAGCCAATCATCCATGCACTCACTCTAACCGGTCACCGGTTTTAAGTTTATAGAATATTATATATTATAAATAAAAATACTGTTTTGTAACCTATCTTTTAAACCGTTGGATGAATTTTTTTTCATCCAACAGTCATAAAAGCTTCAGCATCAGTCATTCCCATTTTATTCAATGTATGGGCGCATTAGTCTTATCAAAGGTCCCCTGCTTTTGTTTTGTAATGGCCTAGTGGGGCGTTACGTTTCTTTCGGCCATTAAAACTGAAAATGACTGAATTTTTTATACTCCAATCACCATGTTACTACTTTTCAAATTAAATAATAATTTAATTCAAATCAATATTGGACATGAATACATATTTTACCAACGTCAAAGTAATAATTTAAGTTTTCACTTTTTTTTTTCCTTTAAAAACCTGAAGTATATGGCAGCATTTTCACATCCAAAAACTCAATTTCTCTTATTGTAATTGTCATTCAAGTTTCCATCTTTCAAAATTATGGCTGATGCAATTGTTTCCGTTGTCTTGGGGCAATTGGCTTCAATCGTCCGTCAACAGATTGAACAAGGAGTGACACTAAGCAAAGAAGTAAAAAGACTTACTAGCAATTTCCAAGCCATTCAGGCTGTGCTGGTTGATGCAGAGCAAAGGCAAGTGAAGGAGACAAGTGTGAGAGTCTGGTTAGATAAGCTCAAAGATGTATCCTATGATGCTGACAACTTGTTGGATGAGTTGAACACCTCAAAGTTCAAATTGCAAATTCAGAGAGCTGAAAATGCTCTTACTCTTAAGAAGAAGGTATGTTCCTTCTTCCTCTCTCCTTGCTTTTCTTTTAGAAAAGTCGTTTTGCACCGTGACATAGCTCTCAGGATAAAAGAATTAAATGAGAGTCTAGATGTTATTGCCGTAGATAAAGAGAGGTATAACTTTAATACAATTACGAGTGTCGAACAACCTCGAGGAGAAGAAACCACGTCCTTCATTGATGAGTATACTGTATGTGGTCGAGATAAGGAAACAAATACTTTAATTAGCAATTTGTTGTGTGAGAGTAGCGATGAGCATGAAGGCTTCCGTGTCATCTCAATTGTAGGGATGGGAGGAATGGGAAAAACAACTCTTGCTCAACTTGCCTTCAATAATAATGAGGTGAAATTTTTTTTTGAAAAAAGAATATGGGTTTGTGTCTCAGACCCTTTCGATAAGTTACGGGTTGCCAATGCAATAATTCAAGGTCTAGAAGGTCAAGGTTGCTCTAGTTCTGCCACATTGGAGTCTGTTCTACAAAGTATTCATCAGTCTATTGCAGGAAAAAAATTTCTTCTTGTATTAGATGATGTGTGGAATGAAAACTCCAATGATTGGGAACCATTGTACAATTGTCTCAAGAATTGTCTCAATGGGAGTAAAATTGTAGTCACCACACGTAAGGAGACAGTTGCCCTTAATATGAATTCAATTGACATCCCCATTAAGGAATTGTCTGAAAATGAGTGCTGGTCATTGTTTAAGCACTTTTCATTTATTGGTAGGTCTGATGATGAGTGTAGAGAACTAGAAAATGTTGGTAAGGAAATTGTCAGCAAGTGCAAAGGATTGCCTCTTGCAGCAAAGACTATGGGAAGTCTCCTGCGCTTTAAAAGGACAAGAAAAGAATGGGAAAATATCTTAAATAGTGGGATGTGGGAACTAGAAGAGTTTGAGAAGGGTATTTTTCCTCCTCTATTACTAAGTTATAATGATTTGCCTCTTATGGTCAAAAGATGTTTCTCATATTCTGTCATATTCCCAAAAGACTACCATTTAGATAAAGATAAGTTGATTAAGTTATGGATGGCTCAAGGTTATTTAGGATTGGAACAAAAAGGAGAAATGGAGATGATAGGTGAAAAATATTTTAACATCTTAGCCACACGTTCCTTCTTCCAAGAGTTCATAAAAGATGATATTGGTGATATTATAGGATGTAAGATGCATGATATAGTTCATGACTTTGGTCAATTTCTCACAAAGAATGAATGCTTTGCAATGAAAGACAATGATTTTGGAGACTCAAGCATTAACTTTTCTTTTGAGAAGGCTCGTCATTTAATTTTGATGGTTGACGAAAATAGTTCATTTCCAATCTCCATTTGTAATATCAAAAACTTGCGCAGCCTTTTGTTTCAATTTGAGTCAGACATGAATTCATTTGATGGAGTCTTGCTAGAGTTGTTGGGTAAAAATACATGCTTAAGGGCGTTAGCAATGGGGGGTACTACCAAGATTGATATGATGACAGGTGGGAGTTATCGGTATCCAATAAAGTTAGAAAGAATTCCAAAAATGATAAGAAAGCTAATACATTTGAGGTATCTTGACTTGAGTAAAAATGATGTGTTAGAAATGTTACCGGAAGAATTATATGAGCTATGTAATTTGCAAACCTTAGATGTTAATTTATGTAAGAATCTTAAGGAACTACCTCAAGGATTGGGGAAGTTAATTAACCTAAGACATTTAGTAAATTATTTCACTTATTCTCTAAGATACATGCCTGATGTAGTAAAAATTACTTTCAATTAAAATTAAGTTCGTTCACTGGGATCGGTGATTCGATTAGCTAAAACTACTTAGTCTAGGGAAAAATTAAAACTAATCTAAGTGCGTAAAATTAAATTGCATAATGCTTTTGAGTTGGAAAAGTGATTTTGGTTCTTGAAAATGCTTAAAGATGTAAACTTGTAAGCTAAAAATGTAAACTTTAACCTAAAGATGCAACTTCGAACAATAAAAATGCTATCTTGCAACAAAATAAACTAAGTTAAACACAAGCAACACACAACGTATGGATATATGGGAGAAATCACTAGGGAATTAATATAACCTTCTTAGACCACTCAATGTCCTTACTTAGTCTCATTAAGCACTTCAAATCCAATTTTAGGGCTTGTTTATCATTAAGAGCTAGGTTCTTACCATTGCCTCCACAAGGTCATGTGCCAAGCAATGGTCATCACCCATTAATTGTATAAACTCTAAGCCAAAACAACATGGCATGGTCATGCACATATTATCTTTCTCAATTACCAAACTCATAATTAGAATTAAGGTGGAAAGGTCTTTCACACCAAAACCCAATTTATAGATAGTTTACACTAAACACCCACATCAATTGAGGTCTCAAAATAACATGAGTAGTAGGCAAACACAATATAATCAAGTAAAAGAGACTAAAATTGAATTGAATTAAGAAATAGACCAATTAGTTCATAAAGTGGTCAAATACGATTACATTAATCCCCTAGCTAAATGATTAGTTACACATCAAGGGAGAAATGGAAGAGAAAGCAAAAGAGTAGAGAAAACCCATTTTCTTGAGAGCTTCCTTTTCCTTGCAAAACCTCCGAAGATGGATGGAATGGTGGTGGAGAAGGAGAAAATGTGAAAAGATGATGAAAATGGTGAAGAAAGGTGGGAACTTGGATGATTTTTGTGAGGTTGAAGATGGTGGAAGATGAGAGGATTCTTTTGGGTGAGTGGTTATTTTGGATCTAGGGTTGAGAGAGTGTGTTCTGCATGGGCATTTTACAATTTCAGCCCATCAACCTTTGGAAAACAGAGTTGACCAGTGCCGCGGTCTCGATGTCGCGTTTTAGCTCAATGGCGGATTTACCACGGAAACATGCCATGGTGGACCACAAATCACGTCACGGTTTGGGTCAACGGTGAGACCGTGGCAACTCTGCATACTTTCCAGTTCTTCACTTTTTAGCTCATTTTTGCCTCCCTAACTTGACTTTACGTTCAAACACCATTGTAGGGAATAAATACCTACACAAGGCTCACAAAACATATTATATACAAAAATGTGCTCAAAAACGAGAACAAAAGCTAGGAAATGGGGACCTCAATTAGGTACATTTATCGTCCGATCAAATACCCCCAAACCTATCTTTTGCTCGTCCTCGAGCAAAACAAAAAAAAGAAAAACAAACAAACAAATAAAGCAAAAGAAAATAAAAACTAAACTAGTCCACTTTCGTAGGAAATACGATGGCACTGAGCATGTGCCACAAGCCTTTCAACCACTAGGCGATCCCTAGTGGAGGAGTATAGTCTCCTGAGGGTTTACAGCTACGACACCCACAAACGTATACTCTGCAAGAAAAGTTGAGATGCAATCCACACATACCAAGCAAAGACAATACACGCATGCTAGAATCTCAGATTATACCATTCAATAAACATGCTTCACGCAATGCAAGTATGCCAATACTTAGGATGTTTTCGGTTTACAAAACAACTATGCTCGAATGCCCAAGATAAAATTCGCCTCGACTCTAATCCTCACCGGATTTCAGTCTTATTTTCACTCAGAACTTAGGCGCACTCTCTAGCAAACACATGCGATTTGGAGTTTAGGTATATGAAATCAAATATAATCGCATATGAGTATTTTCCAATAACGCACATTTTCTGAAAATGGATCTCATGGAAGGAATTGAAATGCCACGAACGTGGAAAGACATGCATCGACTCGCATTCCCAAGATAGACTTCCTAAGAGATCAAATAGGTTTTCCCTCACTTTTGTTGGGGCCAAGGTGATTTATGGTAGTGTTTGGGATGGAAGAGATGGTGGGAGAGGGAAAGATAAAGTTATTAACCATGCTAAGGTGTGTTTACACATTACACTTTATAACAAAATTAGCTCTATCACACCTTACAATACAAGCGTCTAGGCTTTGTGCTACATTTGTACCCTTATTAGTGAGTAACTTTACAATTGAAGAACTAGAAGGCTTAAGTGTTTTATATTGCAACACTTGTTCTATATTTTTTTTCCTTTTTTTTTTTTTTTTCTTTTCTTTTTGTAAGCCTTTGCCTAGCACAATTTACATATATTTGCCTAAGTACACGCTTTTACAAAATTTAGAGCTAGCTTCTCTTAAGCTATACACCTCAACATGATCAATAACTAGGGAATGGATATGTGTTTGGCTTCAATTTGCAATGAATATATGGGTATGGGAGTGTTTAGGCTATTTTAGTAGTTATGCACACACTCAAGCCTAAAATCATTTCTAAAAGTCCATCTACCAAGGGAATACAAGTCTCAACAAACAGTCCACATGATAAAGTTCTATGGCAATCAATGCAAAATTAATGTACAATGAGATCACAATGAAAAAAAAATCGAAGAGTATATAAGAGTAGAAACAAAACCCACAAACTTTCATTATTTAGGCACAGTGTAGCTCACAGGTAGTCTCCACAATTTTCCTAGGCTAAACAAGTATAGAAGTCTCATCCACCTCAACATCAAAAGATTGGCACTGTACAAGCAAATTTAAGCGACGCACGGAGCTAAAAGCATACATTATATGTCTCTACCGGCACGCGAGAAAAGCAACTCAACAAAAATGGACTCTATTTCCAAAGAAATTCAAAATTGACCGATTTATGCAGAGATTTGAAAATTTTCTAAACGTAACAAAAATACATATAAACAACGGAAGTGTCCACACCCCCAAACCTAAACTCAACATTGTCCTCAATGTTGCTCAACTCATAAAATATGGACAATGTTTAGCAAGATTCGGAGATAAGAACACAACATCACAAACACAACAAACATAGCATTATAACCTTTAAGCACATGGGCAATTCCGCCCAAATCAACAACTATCCACAAGCACTCCAATTTAGCTCAAAATTTAGAGGATACCTCTTGTGGTTGCGTCCAACGCGTCCGTTGTGGCACTACCATTTCACTTGGGGAGTTGTTACGGCGCGATACGCGCACTCTTACTGTTCTCATGAGTTATGCGGTCCATCCGACTTGAAAATTTCCTTTCCTTGCACAAGCACAACTCAAACAACATTAAATGCATATGCTATATAAAAATAAAAAATAAAAAAAATAAAAAAAATAAGAATCCTAAACATATACATATATATCCGCAAAGCAATTAAATCTAAAATTTACAGAACCTAAGCTAAAACAAGAAACAACCCACGAATAGGCCACCTCCCCGGCAGCGGCGCCATTTTGATAGAGTAAAAATTACTTTCAATTAAAATTAAGTTCGTTCACTGGGATCGGTGATTCGATTAGCTAAAACTACTTAGTCTAGGGAAAAATTAAAACTAATCTAAGTGCGTAAAATTAAATTGCATAATGCTTTTGAGTTGGAAAAGTGATTTTGGTTCTTGAAAATGCTTAAAGATGTAAACTTGTAAGCTAAAAATGTAAACTTTAACCTAAAGATGCAACTTCGAACAATAAAAATGCTATCTTGCAACAAAATAAACTAAGTTAAACACAAGCAACACACAACGTATGGATATATGGGAGAAATCACTAGGGAATTAATATAACCTTCTTAGACCACTCAATGTCCTTACTTAGTCTCATTAAGCACTTCAAATCCAATTTTAGGGCTTGTTTATCATTAAGAGCTAGGTTCTTACCATTGCCTCCACAAGGTCATGTGCCAAGCAATGGTCATCACCCATTAATTGTATAAACTCTAAGCCAAAACAACATGGCATGGTCATGCACATATTATCTTTCTCAATTACCAAACTCATAATTAGAATTAAGGTGGAAAGGTCTTTCACACCAAAACCCAATTTATAGATAGTTTACACTAAACACCCACATCAATTGAGGTCTCAAAATAACATGAGTAGTAGGCAAACACAATATAATCAAGTAAAAGAGACTAAAATTGAATTGAATTAAGAAATAGACCAATTAGTTCATAAAGTGGTCAAATACGATTACATTAATCCCCTAGCTAAATGATTAGTTACACATCAAGGGAGAAATGGAAGAGAAAGCAAAAGAGTAGAGAAAACCCATTTTCTTGAGAGCTTCCTTTTCCTTGCAAAACCTCCGAAGATGGATGGAATGGTGGTGGAGAAGGAGAAAATGTGAAAAGAT
Source organism: Acer saccharum (assembly GCA_030490815.1). NCBI lineage: Eukaryota > Viridiplantae > Streptophyta > Magnoliopsida > Sapindales > Sapindaceae > Acer > Acer saccharum. The sequence goes on along the minus strand of CM059866.1, from coordinate 16,260,046 downwards.
GATGAAAATGGTGAAGAAAGGTGGGAACTTGGATGATTTTTGTGAGGTTGAAGATGGTGGAAGATGAGAGGATTCTTTTGGGTGAGTGGTTATTTTGGATCTAGGGTTGAGAGAGTGTGTTCTGCATGGGCATTTTACAATTTCAGCCCATCAACCTTTGGAAAACAGAGTTGACCAGTGCCGCGGTCTCGATGTCGCGTTTTAGCTCAATGGCGGATTTACCACGGAAACATGCCATGGTGGACCACAAATCACGTCACGGTTTGGGTCAACGGTGAGACCGTGGCAACTCTGCATACTTTCCAGTTCTTCACTTTTTAGCTCATTTTTGCCTCCCTAACTTGACTTTACGTTCAAACACCATTGTAGGGAATAAATACCTACACAAGGCTCACAAAACATATTATATACAAAAATGTGCTCAAAAACGAGAACAAAAGCTAGGAAATGGGGACCTCAATTAGGTACATTTATCGTCCGATCAATGCCCAAAGGAATTGAGAAGTTAACACGTCTTCAAACATTCAGTGAATTTCGTGTGAGTGGCAGTGATTATCGTAGGAAAGCATGTTCACTTGAATTTTTGAATCGATTTGGCCACCTTGAAGGACCTCTTGGTATAATAGGTTTGGGAAATTTGACAAATGTGTGTGAGGCTCAGAGAATAAAACTTAAAAATATGAAAAACATTTTAAGTTTGGAATTACACTTCGGTGGGTCGGATTCGGTGAACAATGAAGCAATTATTGAAGCTTTACAACCTCCTCCATATTTACAAAGGTTAATAATATCTCACTGCGCAGGCAACATGGTGTTACCCAATTGGATAACATCATTAATCAATTTGAGAAGCATAGAGTTGATTGAATGGATCAACTGTGAGCAGCTACCCCCATTAGGAAAAGTGTCATCTCTTGAATCAATTGTTATACGGGGAATGAAGAGAGTGAAAAGAGTGGGTATTGAAATTTTGGGATTAGATAGTGATGGCATTACTTTGTCATCATCGTCTTTATCAGTTTTTGCTTTTCCCAAATTGAAGTCTCTCAAATTTATTGAGATGGAGGAATGGGAAGAGTGGGATTTGGGGATTGAAGATGATAGTATAACAATCTTGCCATCTCTTCGTTTATTGGAAATTAGAGATTGCCCCAAATTAAAGGGGTTGCCAAAGCAGTTTCTTCGGATGGCACCACTAGACGTTTTGAGCATAGATGAGTGTCCTATTTTAAGGGATCAGTATAGAAAGGGAACAGGAGAGAACTGGTCCAACATCTTTCACATCCCTAATATCCAAATTGATAGACAGATTGTGCAAAAAGACAGCCGGTGAACTCTTTGGAAGGATGAGACAAAACATGTTTCCAACTCCAGGTATTTACTTGATTGTTTTTGTTTTCAACAGTGTTTTATAATTATATGTATCCCACTTATTAGAAAATGGTCATAGGTAATTGATTAATGGTCAATTTGATAAATATAGTCATTTTTATACACTTGTTCCATTACTTGCAGGCTTCTAGTATACAGAGAGTTGATGTCAAATTGTAAGAAATCTGGTATTGTCATGCCAGGATGCATTGAGATGAAAGGTTAGGTTCAATTTATTCGTGTGTACTTTCAGTTGATGCCCTATACTTCTTAATGTTTGAAATTGTGTATGTGTGTACGTTTTCAAGTTTATGTGTCACAAGGAGAGGTAGTAAATTTCTTGTCTTTTTTGTGCTTGGTGTTTTGCTGCATAGGAAAGAAGCAAGAAGAAGATGCTCAAGGCACTCAAATTTCAATGCTTAATAGGATGCGTCCAAAAGAAGAATGAAACAAGAAGATAGCGAATCAATAATTTCATACTGATGTGACTGGCAGATAGCGAATCAAACGTGAGAGTCCAGAAAGACATTGCCTCTTTTGAGGTTGTTCATGCCCACCTGTAGCACTCCAAGTTTCTTCCCTCAACAGACGCTGGATTGGTGTTGATCCATTCTGAGTGGCTTTGATGAAGACTTCCCTGATCAGGTTATAATATAACAGAGTAGAAGTACAATATAAATTGTCTTTAATTTTCTTAATGTGGAATATATATTGTAGGCCATGATCTTATTACTTTCTTTGCAAAGAAGCGGCTGGTGAACTCTCTAGAAGGGATGAGACAAACATGTAAATATCCAACTCTATGTATTTTTTGTTTTCCTCCTTTTACTTGATTGTTTTTGTTTTCAACAGTTTGTTATATTTATATGTATCCCCACTTATTGGAAACCGGTTACAGGTAATTGATTGTTGTTCAATTTGGTGAATATGATCAATATACTCATTTTTATCTACTTGTTCCATTACTTGCAGGCTTCTATTATGCTTAGAGTTGATGTCAAATTGTAAGAAATCTAGTAGTCTTCACAACCGATTTGATTCTTCTATACAAAGCTACCATGTTCAAGGGGAATCAAATTGTCATGCCAAGATGCATGGAGAAGAAAGGTCAGGAACAATGCTCATTCAATACATTTGTGTGTACTTTCAGCTGATGCTGTATACTTCTTAATGTTTGTTCATTGTAAGTTTTATGTATCCACTTGTTTGATTACTTTGCAGGCTAGCTTCTAGTATTCAGAGAGTTGATGTCAAATTGTTAGAAATCTGGTATTCACACAACCCATTTAATTCTTCATACAAGGCTTCTGTGTTCTCATCCATCACCTTATAATTGCATTGGAGAATGAATTTCAAGGGAAATCAAATTGTCATACCAGAATGCATTGAGAAGAATGGTCAGGAAAAATGCTCTTTCAATTTATTTGTGAGTACTTTTAGTTGATGTTCTATACCTTCTTAATGTTTAGTTGATGTACATTGTCAGGTTTATGTATCAGAAACATAAGTAAATTTCTTAATTAATGTTTAAAATTGTGAATGTTTGTACGTCGTCAGGTTTATGTATCACAAGGAGAGGTAGTAAATTTTTCGTCTTTGTGCTTGGTGTTTCACTGCATAGGAAAGAGTCAAGAAGAAGAAGCTCAAGGCACTCAAATTCCAAAGCTTGATAGGTGAAGCGAACAGGATGCATCCAAAAGAAGAATGAAACAAGAAGATAGCGAATCAACGACACTTTTTTAATTTCATTCTTTTGTGGCCAGAAGAGGCAGAGTTTCAATAGGAATTCAAACGTGAGGGCCCAGAAGAGGGTTTGCCAGTTTTGAAGTTGTTCATGCCCATCTATAGCACTCCGACTATCCTCCGATCCCTCAACAGACACTGGCTCAGTGTTGATCTGTATTGAGGGGCTTGATGAGGACTTCCCTCAGGTTATAATAAAACATAGTCGAAGAAATTATCTTTTTAAAAAATTTAATGCAGGGTATTAATTGTAGGCCATGATATTACTTTCTTTGCTTTCAGATCAATGAGTTGAATGGTAAGACAGGAGACTTCCTACTTTTTCAGTTTTGATTTTTTTATCATGTTACATGTATATGGGCTGATTGTGTTTGGATAAAGTTGTACTAAATAGATTCTTGCATTAGTGTCTTTACCATTTACTTCTCCTGTGTAGAAATCAGATTCATCTTTTGAAATGTATACTACAATTTAGTTCATTTTCTAGTTACTGACTGTGATTTTCTTTGGTTGCAGGCTGTATGCTTTTGTTGTCATTAACTGCAATTCTTTCTTCCCAATGTTTGTCATGCTTTATGGTAATTGCTTTATTGTAATGTCTCACACTGTGATTTATAAGTTATGCACCGTAATAACGTTACTGATATCTCTGTTTTGTGGCAGTTATACATTATTTTTTGTCATCCCTATTGGCAGCTCATGGTCATGGTTTCATTCCTCTATTGCTATCAAATCTGCTTTTCATGGTGGCGGGTTCTTATTATCATTATCTCAACTTGTTAGGTTATGATGGTAAGCTGATCTTTAACTCAATAATTTTGCTTTCTTTTTATTTTTTTACAAAAAGCCAAGGTTAGGCATTAGATATTATATTTTCAGCTTAGTGTCAATCTAAAGAAATTTTGGTATGATGTGTTGATCTTATTACTTCCATTACTTTTGCATCCTTCATCCACATTCTACCGGTGGATTCTGCCATTGAAGAATGAGTTGTCAAGTGATCGATGTCTATCAAAACTTTCAATATTATTTTCTTGTATGGCTTGAAGAATCAATGACATACGAAGGTGTGTGACTATAGATATTGATTTTCTATCATGAGGTATTCTTGATTACTTAATTTTTAACAAGCTATGTTTCGAATGTTTAGATAGAATCTAATTTGATTTTCTGTCAAATGATTTTATACCATACAGTTGATCCGTGCTATTTCATGCCAAAGATGTAATCATGTCTAATGCACACTTCTTGCTCTTGACAAGTTACACAAGCTACACAGTTAGCCTTGTTAATGGTAGACACGATTACATACAATTCCATGTAAGTTCCCTCCTGACCAGAAACAGAGCAAACAGAGGCTTCTTGTTGAGGCTGTGGCTCGGGGAAAATGAACACTAAAATTAATAGATTGTCTTTGTTTTGTCTATGTTTTATCTCCATATTTTATAGTTGTTTTATTTTTTGTCAAATAGTTTAATTTTAATGCAGGGTAAATGCGCAAAATCTTTGGTTGGAATGCAAATTCTGTGTCTTTTCAAAAGCAAGACAACATTTGACTTGAAATACATTAAATAAAAAGAATCTATGTCTTGACCATAATACATTTTCATATATGGCGTGTGTACGGCCTGAAGAATCAAGATTATCGTGTACAGCATGAAGAATCAATGTCAAATCAAATGTTGTTGTGTGTCATTAAATAGGCAAGTAGCTTAGAATATCTTATTTGAGTTTTTATCATAAGGTATAATTTTAATGTATGTAATTTTTGACAAGCTAGGCTCTGCTTTTTTTTTTCTTCCCCCTTGATTTTCTTGTACAGAAGGAATACAATCCATAATCTCAGTTAGGAAGGCATCAAAGTTTCATGCCTTGTCAAGAAAGGTTGAGAACATATTTGAGTAATTGATAGCTGAAATACAATTCAGGTAATTGGCTATGGCCGATTGAAGATATTAACTACTACATACCTCATTGTCAGGTTAAATATCACAAGGGAAGATTTTAGAATCCAGAGGCACCTAAATTTTTTCTCTGTTCCGGGATTCCTTGTTGAAGAAGTCCTAGAAAAAGATGAAAAGGAATTTGATTAAAAGATGATTTTGCTTCAGCTCTGTATATATCTTTTCAATCAATGGGATTAACTTGTAGTTAATTTTATTATAAAGGTTTAAATATCCAATTTGATGATCAACATGTGCAAAGAGGCGGCCATTGAACTACAGGTATTTTCTTCACCTCCTCTTTTTACTTCATTCGTTTTCGTTTTCAACAGTTACATTTATATGTATCCCACTTAATGTTCAATATCATTTTTATCCTATTGTTCAATTACATGCCGGCTTCAACAGAAAGTTAATGTCTTTAAACTGTTAGAAATCTCATTTAATTCTTTTGTACAAACTTCTCTGTTAAAATTACTTTGGAGAAGCATTTCAAGGGGTATCTAATTGTCATGCCACAATGCATTGAGAACAAAGGGGGATGCATTGAGAAGAAAGGTCAGGGACAATGCTCCTTCAATTTGTTCATGGGGTACTTTTAGTTGGTGCCGTGCGTATACTTCTTAATGTTTGAAATTAATTGTGCATGTTTTTACATTGTCAAGTTTATGTATCACAAGGAGAGGTATATTAGATTTGGGAGGCATATAAATTTCTTGTCTTTTTGCTTGGTGTTTCACTGCATAGGAAGAGGCAACGATGAGAAGACCAAGATGCATCCAGAGGAAAAATGAATCAAGAAGATAGCACAATCAACAATTTTATTCTGATAATGTGACCAGAAGAGGCAGAGTATCTTGTTAATTTTTTTGTTCATAAGGTATGGCTTGGTTACTCAAATCTTTGACAATCTTGTCATTCTATTTCTTTTTCTTTTTCTTTTTCATAACTTCCGAATGATGGCAAGAAACATCAGCTGTATGTATTTCTTCTCTTTCTTTTAGTTCATTGTTATTTTTTTATAAGTTTTTTATATTTAATTTAATTAACTATATAGTTAGAAGCTTAATTTTGAAGTCAAATTTATCCAGATCTAGATCTGCTCGTTCACATTCACAACCCATTTGAAGCTAGAACGTGATTCACTACATCCAATCATTAGCAAACCATTGAAATGCTAGTTGAAATCTTATCTAGCCTTCAGTCCATATTTTGAATTAGGCATGCTGTTTCAATAATATAAACTCAAAATTAAAGCATAAAAGAGATTCTTTAGTGTGATCAACTAATATCTCATCATACTACGTAAGCAATTAATCACCTACTCATGTGAAATATTTGTTGTCATGTGTCGTAACACTAACTATTAGCTTGGGCATAATAGAGTTCTTAAAAATTGCAATAACAATTCAATCACCTCTTTTTCTCTCTCTTTCTCTCTATCTATTCTTTGAGTTATTTCTCGTTATTTCTCGATCAACACTAATATATCTCTTCTCTTTTTGTTTATTTCCTTTGAAATTTTCCTAATAAAAGCAAGTCATTGTCTCTATACATAAATAATTTTATATATTTATTTATTTTTACATTTTGATGTAATACATGAAATTATATTTTTGCCGATCACTTAAATGAGGAGTGTTTAGTTCATTTCATTTATCATTTAGTTAAAAATAATCACATTGATGCATATGTATAATGTATGTGACAGAAAATAATGTTTACTATTTCTAGAGGGATATTTATGAAATTTTCCAAACAAAGGCAAGGTTCGCTTTAAAAGCCTCGTAGAGTCCCACCATGATAACACACTTCACCGCGAACTCATCTTCTCCATTCGATTTGGCGAGAAAACAAGAGTGAACTCTGTAACTACTAACTCAGTGATTTTCTTGCATTTCACTGCATCGTTCGAATACGGAGGTTTCGTTCTAGGACACACTCTTGTTGCTTTCAAGGTATGTTTGCTACTTCTTTTTTCTTTTTTAAATTACTTTGTATGAGTATGAATTGATGTGTGCACATGAAAGAACAAAAAAAAAATGATTGATTTTGATGTCGATTCATGTACAAATGCATAAAAGGACCAAACTTGAAAGATGCATGCAAGACTAGAAATAAAAAAATAAAAAAATTGGGGCTTTTTTACTGAAACCTTAAATATGTGTTCCATGTGTGGTAATGATGACATTGATGAGTAAGTAGTGATTTTAATTGGGAAAAAATGGTGTTATTTTGCTCCTTTTAGGGTTTTAACTGTGAGTTTAGGGTTTCATTTCTCTGGGTTTAATTAAACTGTCCATGCTCTTTGTTGTGATTTTCATTTCTCTGGGTTTAATTAAAATGGTGTTATTTTATTGGGATTTTTTTGTGATTGAATGTCAATTTCTTCATTTGATGAATTTAAGGGTTTTCACTGTGATTGTGGTGTGTAGGGTTATGGTTCTTCTATTCTATGAGTAATTGTTCAAGCATTTAAGTTTAATTAATGTTTCCACAGACTTTGTTTAGATTAGCTGGCTTAAATCTGTCCAAATAAACAGCTTTTCTCTCTTTTAAGGGCATAATTAAACTTTTCGAGGGTCAAATTTAGTCGACCTGGACCAAATGCTTGTGTTGACAGTTTCAAAACGGTTGGTGTCTTCCATAAAAATAAGGGAAATTAACCACTTTTACTAGTGACATCTTGATGCATGTTAGGCCCATTTTTTTTTACTGGAAGTGAATGTATTATAAATTGTAAGATGTAAAGATGTTGACAATTTAGTTAGGCTCTATTATGTTGCTAGTCAAGTAGTATCAATCTATATCACTCACTCGATAGCACTAAACTAGTTAGGCATTATTATGTTTTTTGTTAAATCCTGGTTATTTCCAAAACTCCTTATCACTTTTCCTTTAACAAACTTCTAATGAACCTTTTGACACCAAAAGAATTAAGAGTAAAACAAAGAACACTGCGTCAACCACTGAACCACCGTAGTAAGTATTCTATAGACAACGATCAAATTTCTTCTTTTATGCAAATGGGCAACTATTATGTTACTAGTCATTGATATCTTAGAACCCTCGGAACTGGATAGTCATGTCTCTTAATTGTATATGTAGTTGTATTTTTGTCACTATTATAACAAATGGCTCGGAATAAGTTTCCAACAATAATCTCAATCAAGATAGTAATGGATAGATAATATAGCTTCATTATTGATATAGAAGAACTGTTATCTTTTTGAGTAATTAAAGAATATGGACCCTTAATATGACTTTCGGGTTATTGTGGTGGTAGTACATGAACCTTGTTAAAAAATAGATATTTTTTGCTTTGCTTGCGTGTGATATGTGGTTAGATATGTTTAAACATAATGGATTTGTTCCATCACAATGCATAGAAAGGTTTCCTCTTTATTTTGTTTTTTGGTATGTAATTATGAAAAAAGTGATTAAAGATCTACACTTATTTTAGTAACTTTGTTAAACAAGATTGTGATTATCATGACAGAAGAAACGAGGTTGCCAAAACATAAAAATTAGAAGGTTTCCTCATCCTGGCTGAAATGGGCAACGCAGGCCCATTTAGGTTTTAGCTATTGATATCTCTAGGTCTTGACAAAAATATATTTTGAGATAATTATCCTAGTGGCCACTGGGCACAATCAAAATAATCTTTAGATGAGACATTAAGTCCAAAATGGTCATTTTAAATAAACAATGTGATGGAAGTAACAATTCGTATGGAAGATTATCCTAGTGCCACTCATTCAAGAAAAATCATTGTTTTAAAACCCGGTTCAAGGCGGCCGCCTCGACCGCCTCTCCAAGGAAATTGCACTGAGGCTGCCGCATCACCTGGGGTTGAAGAAATTCCAGCCTCAAACGCTCGAGGCTGCCGCCTCTTGACCGCCTCAAGGCGGTGCAGTCGAGGCTGAAGGGGTGCGTTTTGTACTTTTGTGTCATTTTTTTTTTTTTTTTTATTATCACTTAAAACTGAAACCTATGAAGCACGGGTATCGACCGAAAAAAAAAATAAAAAGATGTTGAGAAGAAGATGTTTGACCATGGAGGTTGCTAGCGGCCTTTTTGTTGGACTAGGTGAAAGATGGAGTTTAAAGAGAGATAGAGAGAGAGTCGTTGAAATGGGGAAACTTTATCAAGAAGAAGAGTAAGTGATAAGACAAAGATAAAAGCCAAAAGAAAAAAAATTATAGAAAAATAAATGGTGTCAGCCAAAGTGATGGTGATTGGTGAGAGTGGGGAGTGCAACTTTGCTCACCCCTTTAACTAGAGGTAAGCATTACCTCCCATCTCAGGTGTTGCCACGTGTCCCAAACCTTGGGTTAATTTTTGACTTTTGAGTTAAGTTTAGGACACGTGGCAACATCTGAGGTGGGAGGTAATGCTTACCTCTAGTTAATGTGGGTGAGCAAAATTGCCCTCGAGAGTGGGTGGCTCTGTGGGCATCAAAACCAAAAAATAAATTAAATATATATATATATATATATATATATATATGAAAAAAAAAAAAGCAAAAATAATGACAAGGGGAAAAAAAGTACGTGTCATTGTGGAAAAAAAAAAAAAAGACAAGGGGTGGGATCTAGTATATGTTGCTGTCCCCAAAAAAAAAAAAATAATAAGAAAATAAAATAAGAAAGTTAATAAAAGTGAAGTAGTTAATAGAAAGTGGGATCAGCATGTGACCAAACAAATTTATATATATATATATTCTAAACGTATCTGTAAATATAAAATGGGATATTTATGTTAGTATTGTTTCTAATGACTTATTTATTAAATACTATGGAATACTTTCTATTTTATTAATTTTCTTTAATTTTTTTAATTTTTTTTAATTTTTTTTTAATTTTCTGATCGAGGCTGCCGCCCCGTTTATCGTAGGCTTGACTGTCTCACCTCGCCTTTTGAGTTTTAAAACATTGAGAAAAATAAGAGCAAAAGTTTTTAAAAGGGTTTTTTGCCAGAAATATTATCCCTATTATTTTTTTTTTTAAAAAAAGTGAAGGGCCATTAATGTAATTCCACAAGGTTTACATGTCACTAGAAATTTGGTAAAAGCGCAAAAGTTCGCTTGCTTGCTTGCACAACACAACCCATTTTCACAGTCTTCTGAGACACACCAACCAAAACCAAAATTTGAAATCACAAATTCATCTTCTCCGTCCGATTTCACACGAAAACAAGAGTTTTCTCGGTGATTGAACTCCATAACTCGTTAGGACTCACTCATTTTCTTCAACTTCTTGCTTTGAACCAGAGGTTAGTTCAAGGACTCACTACTCTTTGTGCCATGGATGGTATTTTGCATATGAATTGATCTGCGACAACATAACAAGTAACAACAACAAAAAAAAAATTAGGGCTTTTTCACTAAAACGTTAAATATGTGTTCAATAATTTATTAAATGTATACCTGCTCTGCTCATTTTTATTGTGTAAATTTCTTCATTTGCTCAGTTTAGGGTTTTAACATTCTAATTTATGTATAAACTATGATTGCTCCATCTGGGTTCAACTAACGCATCCATGCACTTTGTTGTGATGTTCCTGCTCTGTTCTTTTTTATTTCTTTTGTAGTAATTGTGAACAATTGTGTTTATTGTTATTGTCTTGTTTTTTTTTCTTAGTACAAAGGTCCTATATATATATACTACAATTAGCTACAATCAATCACTAACAATTAGCTACAATCAATCACAATCAATCTGACAATCAATAAGTCAACAGTAATTTTAGTTTTTTAAGTCATTATGTAACAATAGCAAGGTCAGATATCTCCAAGCAATTGTTTTTATTTATTGTTTTTAAGGCATTATAAACTTTACAAGGGTCAGATTTAGCCAACTAAGCGGTTGTGCTAATGTTGACGGTCTCAAACGACAGGGGTGTCTTCGATTAGAGATTAGATTCTCTCTTGGTTTAGATTTTTGTTAGGCTTTTTCCTATCCAAGTGACATTATGCGGTATGGATTTATTTTTATTTTTTTTCACTTTTATGCGGACAAATGTTTCATTCAAACTCAAGTACTCTTGCAAAACAACCCAACAAAAGGCAATTTGACAATGGGAGGATCCAAATGCGTTTGATAATGCAAGTACTAAGTAGAATATCATCTACTAGCAATTTTATTTGTAACGTACCTTAATATCACCTCTGCATGCTGTATGTAATGTAGTGTTTTATTATTGATGATACCTCAAGTTAGAACTTAGAACTTGCATAAATTTTGCTCAACTTCAGTCTTCATATCTCTTCTCCATTCATCTGTTGCCCATAGGTGGAGCAGCTCCTGTGATATTATTCATCATTATCTGGAATCTCTTCAAAGATATATTGTGCAAAATGGAGGAGATGGCCACGAACGACGACATGAATATCACTCGGGTTCTCTTCTGTGGACCGTATTTCCCTCCTTCTCATATCTACACTAAAGAATACTTGCAGAATTATCCATTTATTCAGGTTGATGATGTTCCCCTCGCTGATGTGCCTGAAGTCATAGCAAACTACCATCTTTGCGTAGTTAAAAACATGCAGCTAAATTCAAATGTTATATCCCGTGCAAAACAGATGAAGCTTATAATGCAGTATGGTGTTGGCCTTGAAGGTGTTGATATTGGTGCTGCTACAAATTGTGGAATCAAAGTTGCTAGAATACCTGGTGATGTGACGGGAAATGCAGCATCATGTGCAGAAATGGCTATATATCTGATGTTGGGGCTTCTTCGTAAGCAGAATGAAATGCAAATTGCTGTAAAGCAAAAGAAACTTGGGGAGCCAATCGGTGAAACACTACTTGGGAAAACAGTATATATTATGGGATTTGGAAATATTGGGGTTCATTTGGCAAAGTGTTTGCGACCATTTGGCGTGAAAATTATTGCTACAAAAAGGAGCTGGGCCTCACATACTGAAGTTTCTTCCCAATCCAATGCTCTCCCTGTCGAAAATGATTTGGTTGATGAGAAGGGAATTCATGAAGATAGTCATAAATTTGCTAGCAAGGCCGACATAGTTGTTTGTTGCCTGATTTTGAATAAAGAGACAGTTGGCATCGTAAACCGGTCATTCATATCTTCAATGAAAGAGGGTTCTCTTCTTGTGAATATCGCTCGAGGAGGTATTTTGGACTATGAAGCCGTTGCACATTACCTTGAGTGTGGCCACTTGGGAGGCTTAGGAATTGATGTTGCGTGGACAGAACCATTTAATCCTGATGACCCAATTTTGAAGTTCAATAATGTTATAATCACACCTCATGTGGCAGGAGTTACAGAGCATTCTTATAGATCCATGGCTAAGGTTGTTGGCGATGTTGCGCTTCAACTTCATGCAGGGACTCCTTTGACAGGGATAGAGTTTGTCAATTGACTTCATGCAGGAACTATGTCACTTAGTTTGATGTCTGACAATTTAGGAGAATTTTCATTTTAATAGTTCCTTCGAATCAAATTCTTGTTAAGGATTCAACTATTATGTTGCTTTCAAAAATCTGTTGCCCATAGTATCCATTGTTGGTTTCTTATCTGGTTTATTGATCCAGTTTATGTTCTTTGATTATAAATTGATGTGCATGAAATCTTCAATTTTATGCTAATTTTTTATGGTAAAATGTTCCCTTCAACCGCTAGGGGATTTATATTTTGGTTTTTGTTCTAATTCGGTCACTAAAATATTTATATTTTTCTTGTAAGGATCGAGTTAGGATTCTTGATTGGTATTATCCATGATAAGACATTTTCCCTTGACCTATTATTTTTATTTAATGTGAATGACTAAGAATGTTAATTTAAAGCTTATCGGGCTAGTACTTGCTTGGTAGTAAAATAAGATTGCTATGCAAGAGATTTCAGGCATATAAATTGAATTTTCTTGTGAATATTCTAGGTGAAATCTGTACTTTAATTGATTTTTTTTTCTTTTGTCAATATACATTTCATTGTATGTTTTTGAATTCTTGATTCTAGTCATTATTAATTATAGTGCTATTTTATATTACTCTTTTGTTTTTTTTTTGTTTTTTTTTGTTTTTTGAAATAGAACTAATTATTCTTTTACATGCTACTAATATTATGAACTAGCTATCATGAAATATGTTTTATGGACCCTTAAATATGATTGAATATTTGAATTTGAATGTTACAGGTTTGAAGATAATGGGTGACTCTCAAAGTTGTCGGATGTCATTATTCACCACATTATGTCTTACCTTACTGCTAAAGAGGTAACTCAAACTAGCATACTGTTAAAGAGATGGAACTATTTATGGACATCGTTCCCCATTTTGGATTTTGATCAGAACTACTTTGTAAGATTTGATATGACATGTGCGTTTCCTTTAGAATCTTTTAGGCCGCAGGTAGAAAGGTTTCAAAGTTCTTGGTATTTGTTGATGTTTCCTTGCTTCGGTTTTGCAAGCTTAAGTTTCCTTTGCAGAAATTGAGTCTATCCATAGGTCCTCTTGATGTAATAGGATCATCTTTTCTTCTGGATAAATGGATAGGATTGGCAGTAGAGAATGAGGTAAAAGAGTTGAATTTCCATCTCATATCTAGAAATATAGTGCATTTGCCAAGAACGATAGAATTAGATGATATGTACATTCTAACCGAAGCAGTCTTTTCTGCTAAATCAATGAGTACTTTGGAGGTATGTGGTTGTAACTTGGAGCAACCCTCTGTTTCTGTAGGATTTCATTTCCTAAAAAATGTGAAGCTAGTAAAAGTCTTACTAAATGAACAAATAGTACAGATGCTTATCACTAATTGCCCTTTGCTTGAAAATTATTGTTTTGGTTTGAAACGTTTTCGTGTCTCTGATGCTCTCAAATTCAAGGTTGTGGAGTTTTTTACACTATGATGAAGTTCGAAGTATTGAAATTGCTACCCTCTGTATAAAAAAAATTAGTCTTCGGTTTAGTAAGCGTGAACCGTCATGTGTGATTGACATATCCAAGAGTCCCTTATTGAAGTATTTAGATTTAAAAGATGCCAATTTTTTGGATGAAGAGTTTGATAGCATTGTCTCAAAATATCCGTTACTCGAGAATTTGTTTGTGAGTAGGTGTAATTTTCTTGAAAAGGTCATAATTTCAAGTATCCAACTTAAGAAATTAAAATTTGTCAACTGTTCTAGTTTGAAAGACATCGACATTGATACTCCAAATCTGGTTTCCTTTTATTACAAGGTTAATTCAGTTCCTAAATCTTCAATAAATGCTCCATGTTCATGGGATGTACGATTTGAGAATGAAGGTGCTCTCAACACTCGTTGGTTCCTTTATGTAAAGGACTTTCTTGGAGTTAATCAGATTGAAGATCTATTCATAACTCTCAAGTCTGAGAAGGTATGTCTAATTCCATACAATTGATTATTAACATTTCACTCATCTTCGTTACGTAATTTTGTTTTTAATATTTCTGAATTGCTTCTCTCTCTCGTTCTTATCAAGATTTCATTTAAATTAGACGAATTCCGAAAATGGTCACCTTCATTCACCTGTGAAGTTGAAAATTTGCATTTGGATTTAACTATGCGGCCATCGAATTATACTGCATTTCTAGATGGCCTTTTCTCGATTTGCTATCCAAGATATATGTCCATAGTAGCATATGGTGGGGACTTTGAGCTTTTCATTAAGGTATGCTCTTTTTAACATAAATTATTCTCCGCATTTTTCCTTATATGTTCCATAATCAACAAATTGTCATTGATGTTTTTGTTGCAATTACTGTATAGGTTGACGTTTGCCCGAATAGATTTTTATGGGAGAGTTAGAAAAAAATATATATTAAGTTTTTATCCCTTTGAATTGAGGCAATAAAGAAGAAAAATATTACTTACTATCAATTTTGTAATAGTTTAGGGAAAAAGAGAAAGAGAAAGAGAAAATTAAAACTTAAAATCTTTGAAATTTTCACTCTTATATTTTGGATAGTCTTTTTGCATCTTGAAATTACTTATAAATTATTCATTTTAAGATGTAATAAATCCCTTTTTTTTTTTAAAGATAATGTCAAAAGGTTGTTATTTCATATCCTTACTTATTTGTGAACTAGCTTAATTGACATTTGTTTGAACTACAGTGGCTCAATAGGAAACTACGGAATAGAGATGCAAAATGTTGCAATTCTCAAAATATAAAATGTTGGCGGCATTATTTAAAAGATGCCGAGATTTATTGTTTCCAACCAGGTGATGATGGATGAAGAGCCTTACGATATCGATGATCTGAACAAGGAGTTGCCTGAGCTTCCATTGGGAAATCTCTACTTTCGTCTAGATTGGCTGTGTTATGAGGCTTTGATTTTACTGCTTAAGAATTTTAATGTTTTGAATCATTTATATGGTTGGATATTTAATTTGGATGATGAAATCATGAACATCAAAGGACTGGTGCAATTGGGTTTGTCACTTTGAAGGAAAACCAAAGAGGTTTTCTGACACTTTATTTTTATTTTAAAGCTTTTTAGAAAGGAAAATCTGATTTGCCTTAATAGATTTTTGAATTACGTGCAGCTGATATGGTTCAAGATTTACCAAAAACTTCTATATATGAGCGAGGCTCCCGGTAGTATGGTTATAATGTACCATCTGTCAATGTGCCTTGATAGTAAAGTGTGTGCTCATACGTCATAACAATATTTTAAGTTTGAGTTGTCATACCGTATGTATATATCATACTAAAGTCTCTGGTTTGAGTTTTGTAATTACTTTTGTTTATCTCTATGTTGTTGATATAAATATTGTCACTCATGAAACTATAAAAGTTATTTGTACACCTAAAACAGATTAAAAACACTTTAAAATTAAATCAAAGTTTCACATGATTTAAAAAAAAAAAAAAAGTTTTATATGGGATTCTACTCAAAAAAGAAATGTTTCGCATCCAGTGTTTAGTAAGCGTTAGGTGCTAGTCAGACAGTGACTCACCGTCTAGCGCTTAGGCTGATTAATCCCGATTAATCGGACAACATAATTACAAACAAATAAAATAACAAACAATACATAATTCAAATGAAGGAAAAGATAAAAAAATTAATTTATTATAATGATAACATAGGGAGGCGTGTATACCTATATCACCACAACTTTATATTTTATATCGATAAGATTTATGTTATTTTATTTATTTCTCTCGATTTGTGTTTTCTCTTTTTCTCTATCAGTGTTCATCATATCAGATTAGTATTTTTATTTTTTTTACAAATGGTACTATTGACACATCCCTAATGATTTATTTATGTCTTATTTTTTTAATTATTTAATATTTTTTTTTCCTACATCAAAATTATTAAAAGAGACATACAATTTAAGAAAAAAAAAAAATTCTATAAAGTAAATCTAATAAAACCCTACGTTCCTTTAAAAAAAAAAAAAAAAAAAAAAAAATCAACGTTCTTTTAATCATTTTTTTGAAATATTTTTTTTTCATAACTCTTAAACCTTAAAAATACTTGTACTGGATCTTATTTAAACAATAAATCAAACACTTGGGTGTATTAGACAGATGAGATATTGATTATTATTTAATCTTATTACTCTTTTAGAATCTGAAAGTGAAATGATGATAACCAAAACAAATACTTGATCTTTGCTTCTTGTTTTGTTTTGTTTTGTTTGTGGGTTTTCCACGTATATTTTGTGTTATGTTATTGTTTATATTTTCTCTTATCTTATTTTTTCTATTATAGTCGTTAATTACTATGAGTTATGGATGAATATTAGGCATGTCACTTCCACATTGATTGATTCAAATTCCCAACACTTTGAAAATCCAATTGGAAAGGATTGCTAAAAATGGCGTGATGGCTCTTTTGACCGTATCTTGCATGGTCTAGCAAGGGGAACTACCTTTGAAAAATGAAAGTGGTTAATAAATAATTTTTTTGCTTGCTTCATGCAAGGTCCCTGTAGGCTGTATAGCAGACCAAATTAAATTCATCGTGATTCATGGGGGGGGGGGGGGGACCAAATTAAATTCATCGTGATTCATGGGGGGGGGGGGGGGGGGGGGACCAAATTAAATTCATCGTGATTCATGGGGGGGGGGGGGGGGGGGGGGGGGGGTGGGTGGTTGTGGAGATTAAACTTTTTTTTTTTTTTTTTTAAGGATTATATATATATATTTAAAAATATAAAAAAAAATATGATGGTGATCCACTGATCCACACATTTCATAAAAAATAAATAAAATAAAAATAAAATAAAAAAAGTCTAGCAAGAGGAACTACTTTTGAAAAACGAAAGTGGTTAATATATAATTTTTTGCTCGCAGCATGCAGGGTCCTGCATAGCAGTTGGTCTAAATTAAAATCATCGTGATTCATGGTTGTCGGTGTAAGATTAAACAATATTTTTTTTAAAAGGATTTTCTATATATATATAAAGAAATTTTTAAAAAAATATAGAGCAGTGATCCACTGATCCACACATTTCTT
Source organism: Acer saccharum (assembly GCA_030490815.1). Classification (NCBI taxonomy): domain Eukaryota; kingdom Viridiplantae; phylum Streptophyta; class Magnoliopsida; order Sapindales; family Sapindaceae; genus Acer; species Acer saccharum. The sequence goes on along the minus strand of CM059866.1, from coordinate 16,242,533 downwards.
TAAAAAATAAAAATAAAAAAAAAGTCTGGCAAAAGGAACTACCTTTGAAAAAAGAAAGTGGTTAATATATAATTGGGATATTCCTATTTTCATCCCTCTAGTTTCATGTAATTCTATTTTAATCCACTAGTTTGTAATATTGTCATTTTAGTCCTTTTGTAATTGTTTCCGTTTAAAAGTATAATTCTTGACATGGGCAGAGGGCAAAATGGCTACTACCCTTGAGTTTGGCTGAGATTAGTAAAATGATCATGATACCCTCCAATTTTACCCTTGTTAAAAAAATTAAAATTTAAAAAAAATAATAATAAATGGATTTGTGGAGATCCAATCTGGATCTCCACAAATCCAAAGACCTCAATCACCATCCCAACCACCAATCAACCTCTAGTCCTTCATCATCACCAACAGACCACCATCACCAACTCCTTCACCATTACCAAAACACCACCACCACCACTACCACCAACCAAAACCCAGATCAAAATCAAACCCAAATCAACTCAAACCACCACTATCACCAACCGAAACCCAAATCAGAAACCAAAACACCACCACTAGAACCCAAATTGACCCAAACCACCACTACCACCAATTGAAACCCAGATCGAAACCAAACTCGTTGGTCGAATTGAACCCACACCAAACGAGGAGGATGATAAGAGAGAGAGAGAGAGAGAGAGAGAGAGAGGAACATGATCGAACCCAGAATGACAACCAAACCCATATTGAACCCGTCGGCGCTGCGCTTTCGGTCGTCGTTGTCATTGTCGCTGCTTCTGGTTTTAACTTGTTCGAGTTCAAGCGCCAATTGGTGGTGGGAGGGGCGACTGTGATTGATTTTGTGGAGGGATTTTGGGTGGTTTTGGTTGTTGGGTGTTTGGAGAGGATGGCTTGATTGATGGGTTTGGATGTTTGGGTGATTTGTGCTGTGGTGTGTTGTTATTTTTTTTTTTGCATTTAATTTTTTTAATAAGAAGGGTAAATTTTTAATTTCTATAAATATTTATTATTTAATATTTTAATATTTTTTAATGGATGAGATCAGTGGTGGTAGAGGATCAGAGATTTTTATTATTTTAATAATAAAGATTATTTGTTAAATTAAATAATTAATATTGTTTTTTAATTGATTTTAAAATTACCATTATGTCCTTTCATCATACAGACTTCTAGAAATTCTGACGTTGAATTACCATCTTGCCCACGTTGACCTAGCGGAATTCTGAGAAACCCAAACAGAATTGGATGGTTGGGACTAAAAAATGGATTGTCTGTGAACTAGTGGACTAAAAAAATAGTACTCCAAACTAGTGGAAGAAAATATAATTACATCAAACTAGAGGGACTAAAATAGGAATATCTCTATATAATTTTTTTGCTCGCATCATGCAGGGTCACTACATAGCAGTCGGTCCAAATTAAATTTATCGTGATTCATGTTTGTTTGTGGGAGATTAAACAATTTTTTTTTTAAAGGATTATATATATAAATAAATTTTAAAAAATATATATGGTGGTTATCCACTGATCCACCCATTTCTTGAAAAAAAAAAAGGTCTGGCAAGAGGAACTGCCTTTGAAAAAAGAAAGTGGTCAAAAAACAACTAAATATAACCATCGAATGAAATCAACGCTTAGGTTTAGATTTAAAAGTCCCAAAAAAATGCTAGCCAGAAGGAGATTTCTTAATTATTGGAGTCTGTCATTGTGTCTTCATCATCCACTTTTAGCATCAGGAAAGAGATTTCTTCCGGACTGAAATCTCAAAGTTATTTAAATCCACCCATAAAGGAGTTATAACTTACGAGCTCGTTTTGTATGTAGGATAGGATATAATTATTAATTTTTGTGATTGGATTGGATTTGATTGAATGAGATATGATTGGACTAATAAAATTAATATTGTGATATGTTGTTTGATTTTATATGGGATTGAATTAAAATAATCATATCTCTTGTTTGGTGTGGTATGAATAAATGTATGATATTGGGAAAAAAATTATCATATAATTAATACATTTTTCAATAAAATCATATATTTAATGCAATGTGATATTTATTAATATAAAATTAAATTAAAGTTTTTTAAATAAATTTAATTTTAATTTTTTAAAAAATAAATAAAATAATTAAAATTAATATTAAAAGAAAATAATTTTTTTAATTACAATTAAATATTTTTTAATATTATAATAAGATATATTAAATAAGTATAAATTTATATAATTAAATAAAAAATGAAGAAGAATTTTCTTTTTAAAACATGGGACTAAATAGCCCCACATTACCTGGATAAAATGGTTGCATATAATTGGATCGGTTAAATAATTATTTAAATTAAATTTTGAAACAAAATTAAAAATTAAAAATTTTATTTAAAAATAATTTAGATATTTAAAACCAATTTTAAACAAAATAGTATTTATTTTTATTTGTAAATATTGAAAATTATTATTTTTAAAATGTTTAAAATAAAATATTTTATTAATTATTAAAAGATATTTATATTTTTATCACATAACAAATAAAATAAATTGTATTTTTTTTATAAAAAAAATTATAAAATGGTGGGACCACCAATGCGTGCTAAGTTGTTTGCATGTGATTAATAAATCACGTCCCATACAAGCAACAAACATATAAGATAAAGACTAAAATTACTTATATCTCATCCCATCACATGAAACAAGCATGGCCTAAGAGGAGGAGAGAAACTACCATACACCCGATGTTCGGATGCATCCAGGGGTGATCCGTGGGAGGCAATTGGCTGATTTATGCAAAGTAAATTTGTTTCTGTGTGTAAAAGTTAACCCTAAGGGAGGTATGGTGTTATTTGCTATGAGCTTTTTTTTTTTCTTTTCTTTTTTTTAAGATTATTTGCTTTAAAATTACATATAGTGGTTTATTGCTATTAATTATTAAATGGGGTATGATTACCAATTATGTTCTTGGAAATTATAATTAAAGGAGTGAACTTACTAAAAGGCACCTTCAATTAGTTTTTAAATGTATATTTATAGGGGTAAGATCTATGTCCCCAACTTTTTACACAACTTCTTACACACTTTTTCAGCACTTCGATTATAATAAATTGGAAGGGCTATGATTAATGATTTAATACACATTGAACCACACAATCCCACCCAAGCAAATTGCACTAAACTTCCTTGAGGTTTGTCTTCTTGGATCAAGAAACAACTTTATCATAAATTGATACTCACACCCTTTCCCGTTAGTCGAACTTAACTGTTGACCAATTTTAACCATCAAAAGACTAAACTACCCCTAAGACCCTAATTCATGAATTAAAAACAAAAAAACAAAAAACATTTAAAAAAAAAATATGGATCTCCACCATCCATCTCAAACATGGATGGTGGAAATCAAATAAAATTTTTAAAAATTAAAAATTTAATTTAAATTTTAAAAAAAATCTTTAAAAAAAAAAAATTAAAAACAAAACAATTTTAAAGAACAATTTTTTTTTTTTTTTTGAAAATTTGAAAAAATAAAATATCTTTTTTAAATGGATCTCCACCATTCATCTCAAAGATGGATGATGTAGATTAAATAGATATATATATTTTAAAAAGGAGAAAAAAAAATGCATAAATAGCAACAACAACAAAAATTATAGAGGTAGATATTCAATCTCCAGATTGGATCTCCACTGTCCATCAAGATAGATGGATGGTGGAGATCCAATATAGAGTTATGGAGATTGGAACTCCACAGTGATCCATGGAGATCTCCATGGATCTCTATCCTCCCCCGCCGTTAACTCGTTGTAGCTTAACAGCTGGTCTTCTTGTGGTTCCTGATGAGAGACTCGATTTATTCACCTTGGTATGTTTAGATTCTTGTAATTTGTCTATAGTTTAGTTAGGTTTGTTGTATTTCTCGTTTTACATGGTCGTGGCATAAACTTTTTCTTATACTGTTGTGTCTTTCAAATTGTTTGATGTGTAGGTGATTATTGTGCAATTAGGTTGAGAGACATAAAAAGAGATAGTAAGTTTTTTTGTCGTGGGTTGAAATTGATTTTGAATTTGCATTGAAGGTGTGTCTAGGTTTGGCTTTTGATATTCAAATTTGATTTTTTCCAGTGATGTTCATGGATCCAAATAATTCCATCTAATTCTCTAATTTCGTTAATGGTTTCAAACTTAATAATGAAACCCTTTTAGCATATTCGAATCAGTTCTCGAATATCGAAAATGGATCCAAGTTCACCATCCCTTCACCAGATCTTTACTATTCGAATCAGATGTGAGGGTGGCGAGGGAAGATGGAGATCCATGGAGATCTCCACGGATGAAAATCTCTATCAATCTCCACCTATATCCTTTTTTTTTTTTTTATGCATTTTTTTTCCTTTAAAAAAATGTATTTAATCTCCATCGTCCATCTCAAAGAAGGATGATGGAATTCATTTTTGTTTCTTTTTAAAAATTTATTCTGTTTTTTTTAATTAATTTGTATATTTAACATTTTTGTTAATTTTAAATTCTCTCTCTTTTTTTTTAAATGTTTGAACGGCCAAAAATACCCTTATATTTTATGGTCAAAGTTGGTCAATAGTTAAGTTTGACCAAGTTTGACTAACATGAGGGGGTGTGGGTGTCAATTTATAATAAAGTTGTTTCTGTTTATTAAATGAGGGGGATTGTGTGGTTCACAGTTTATTAAATCATTAATCTTATTCTTCCAATTCACTTTAATCAAAGGGCTGAAAAAATGTATAAGAAATTGTATAAAGAGTTGGGGCCATAGGCTAGGAAGCACAGATACTCCATTTGGTGGAGGTTACTCGTATCAAACTCATATCCAGTTCAGATACTTCCCGGATACTCCAGGATACGTATCTGATACGCCAAATGGCATATCCGTTGACTTTTTTCATAAGTTTGACTAGAGGATACTTGGGGGATACTTGGAGGATACTTAAGGGATACTTGGAGGATACGTTTGGTGCAATATTATAATTATTTTAGTATAAAACGGGGTCAAATTATAATTTCAAAATTTTAGGAGTCAAAATGAAATTGTAAGGAAATTTTGGTTTTGATTCCATGTCAGATATGGAGAATACCGAGATACTTGAGATTGCAAATCTTTCTCTTGATGAACCAGAGTTAGAGGTGAATTATTTATATCCTTTAATAATATGAATGTTGATAATGAAGTTAATTAGGAATTTAAAATATGTTTTATAATTTTTATTTTTTATTTTTTTTTTTATTTTTTTTTTTTTTATGTATTAGTTGGATTTTGTAATATGTTATGATTTATGTGACGTATATTTTATTTGGATTTTGTAATATGTTCGACTTATGTGACATGTTTTATTTGGATTCTGAATATATTTTTATTTTGAATGAACTATCAAATATGTTTTCATATATTATTATTATTATTTAAATATAAATATATATTATTTTAATTGATGTATCCTACCGTATCCGTATCCTAGTTTTTAAATATTTACCGTATGCCCGTACCCGTATCCGTATCCGTGCTACATAGGCCATAGATCATGCCCTATATTTATATATAAAATAAGAGTAATATTATCTTTTGACTTTAATTCACCATATCTCATGATTTATATGATTATGACAAGTCACTTACTACATCATTCGATTGATTTTTGGATTAATTTTTTAGATTGTATAGTTTCTACGCTAATTTCTTGAATGAAATAATTATTTAATTTATATATTATTAAATTAAAAATAACCAAAAACATTTAAAATAAAATTATAGTTTCATATTTTTAAAAATAAAATTTATTTATTGTAGAATTGAAAAAAAAAAAAAAAAATTTAGTCTAAACCAGACAGGATGACATAAACTCACCAAAATGGTGGGTTCCGAATTGAATGAGATTATGGTGATTCCAATCCAATTGGACTCTAAACATAAGATTACTGGATAAGAGCAAGGAAGAATTAAAAATAGTTTAATTCAATGTATGATAAATCACTATGAATTTATTATTTTAATTCAATGTCGGTTCACCAAACGCACCCTTGTTGCGACTCATAAATCACTATGAATTTAATATTTAATTCAATGTACTATTTCATCAAACTTGCCACTCATAAATCACGATGAATTTTTAAAAAAATAATAAATAAATAAATAAATAAATAGGCCCATTAGTCTTATTAAAATCTTTTGCCCAAATGACTGAATTTTCTATCCACCAATCACCATGTTGCTAATTTTCAAATTAAATAATAATTTAATTCAAAGTAATATTAGACATGGAACCTGATAATTTAATTTAATCTCTAGTGGGTTGTTTCTGTTGTCGTTGTCTGGGTGTTTTTGTTGTTTCTTTGCTTGTAACCTTTGTGTTGTGGATGGCCTGATGCTTTTGTTTGTTCGTTGTGGAGTCTGTTGTAGCCCACCGTGGGTTTGTCCTCTGTTTGGGGGTGCTCTGTTTTTTGGTCTTCTTGACCTTTTATAATATTTAAGCTGTTCAAAAATATGTATATATATATATATATTAGACATGATTACATGTTTTACCAACGACCAACAACCATGGCGTAAATATATTTACCAATGCTGTAAATATGTATAACTATATTTACGGCATTGGTAATGATTTCACATTTTTAATTAATTTTTATCTTTCTCATATTTTTAATAAATAAAAACAATTCAAATTTATTTATTTCTTTTCATCCCTCTTGTATTGTATCTGTTTAATGTGTTTTGTTCCTGTTTTCTGTCCAAAAAAAAAAGAAAAGAGTATAAAATAGTGAAAACAACAAACTCATAATGTTTATTGTTTATATAATTTAATTTATTTACTTATCTTAAATTTTATATTTGAATAATTTTATATTGTTAATATTTAACCTGTTTAAACTGAATGACAAATGGAATCTTCAACTCTATGAATTGGGAAAGTTTGATTGACCAAATTATTGGACTAGTAGGCCAAATTATTTTTCCTTTAGATATATAATCTTTTACTTTAACCTTTTTGAACTGCTAAAATATCAGTTTATACAGTACCTACAATATTTACTTCATCAACATTATTTTATTTTTATTTTTTTGCATTTCATTCACATGTGGTTGGTTTTTCATAGACCATAAGTGATGGAGGATTCAGATCCTGAATACTTGGTTATAAATATCTGTATATGTACAGATATATCAAGCTCAAAAAGGAAGTGATCTCCTTCCTGGTTATTTTTTATGGAAAAAGTACATCTTCTCATTGCAAATCATCTTCACCAATTTGTAGTTTATATCAACACAAAAGGAAGTGATCTCCTTTTGTCTTCAGTGAAATGGGTTCTAAAATGATTGTAATGTGGGTTGTATTCATTGCATGGATTGTTCTAAGATTAATGGGATTTATTAATAATAAGAGCCATTTACCAGTACCACCAAGACACCAAGGCATATATGGTAGTGGTTATCTAATGTTATTGAAAAAAAATTACTGAAGTAAAAAAGATTTGAAAATACATTACTGCGGTCCTTGTTTTTGTAGAACTAAAACAAGGACGATTATTATGGTTTGGGATAAATGAATATTATTTAATGTCAGAGAAATGAAATTTAAATGAAATGAATATTATTTAATGTCAGAGCCACACGGCCCACACCCTTTATAATTCCATAGAAATTTACAAGAACGATTTGTCCTTTGAGAAAATTCAATAATTGTCTTTGTACAATCTACAACCACTCCAATAATTGTGGAATATTCGATCAGAATGAAACCCACACGGTTTTGGAAAAATCAATAAGAGAAGAGAAAGTGATAAGGTTGCTTCATTTAGTGGTGGAGAGTGGAGTCCACGTCAATAACTGTTTAAAAAATCAATCAAAGAAGCACTAGCTCTATTTCAAAAAAAAAAAAAAAAAGAAGCACTAGCTCAGAGTAAATTCTACCGGAAAACCAAACCAGTCTGAATCTTGCTTTCTCTAATCGTTTTCCTTTTATTTCTCTGTTTCCATCCCTGCCTCAATCGGATCGAGTTTGGGACAGAAATCCAAAAACCATACGAATCACAGGTCAGGTTTAGAGCAACTTGTAAAAAATGGATTTCGGGTATGGGCGGGTGGATCCGACCCGTTGCCACCCCTACTTCCGACTTGAATGAGATTGTGGTGAGTATAATTAATCCAATTGGACTCTAAACAAAGGATAAGAGCAGGGAAGAATTAAAAATAGTCTAATCTTCCTTTGTCGGTTCACCAAACACATAAATCAAGATGAATTTAATTCAATGTACTACTACGGGCTCAATAGTCTTATCAAAATGTCCTGTTCGCTGCTTTTGTTCTGTAAGAGCATTCACAATGGTGGAGACCTGAACACAATACCATTTATGCCACATTATCAAAAATGGGTCTTGTTTTTAAAGAATGGGTCTTCTCATTTGGGTCCTATTTATTTGGGTCTCATTTTCCCATAATGGTGTTCAATTGAAAAAGTAAAAGTGGATTCACTTTTTTAACTTTTTTCTAAACAATTATTACTCTTCTTTAAAATATTATATATATATATATATATTCAATAATTATTTTACAAATTATGATTAATTTAAAATAATTTTTTCACAACCGAATTACATCAACAATAAAAATAAATATTTAAAACAAAATATTATATAAGATTAGACATGGCACCGGTTTCAGTTCGGTTGGGTTCGGTTGGGTTCCGGTCCGGTTTCGGTTTCGGTTTCGGTTTCGATTCCGATGGTTTGGTTCCAGTTCCGGTTTCGGTTTCGAAGGTTTGGTTCCGATTCCAAACCTTCAAAAAATTAATGTTTTCATTCAAATTATTTTAATTTTATTGAACTAAAATTTTATAATTGAAATTAAATTTATTTATATTTTTTTCATTATATATATAATTATTGAAGTTAATAATAATATATTTAAATTTAAATAAATGAAATATATATATTAAATTTATTTATATTTTTCATTATATATAATTATTAAAATTAATAGTTATATATTTTAATTTAAATTATATAAATAAATATATATATATATATATAAGCCCAACCCAATGATTGAGAAGTGTTGGGAACCCAACCCAATCATTGGGCAAGACCCAAATTGAGTTCCAAATTTGAAACCCAATTTGGGTCTACTTGGGTGGACCTCACATTTAGGTCCCTTTTTTTGGATCCCTTTTTGCATCATTGTGGAATAATTTGATGGGTTCCAAAGTGGGTCTAGTGAAAGTGGGTCTCATTTTGCAACCGTTGTGGATGCTCTAATGACCTACTGGACCCATTAATCCTATAAAAAAAATGTTGATTTTGATATCGATTCATGTGCAAATGCATAAAAGGAATAAACTTTTGAAATATGCATGCGATATGATGACAGACAACAAGACAAGACCATTATTTGAGTTGAAAAACAATTAAAAAAAAAAAAAGCAAACAAAATGATATTGTATAAAAGTCACCTTCAATTAGTTTTAAAATATATATTTATATATAAAATAAAAGTAATGTTATACGATGTAAAAAATTAACCTAAATAACTTGACAAATAATTTATATTTTGACATTTTATTCACTACATCTCATTATATATATAATTATGGTAAGTCACTTGATACATCATTTAGTTAATTTTTGGATTAATTTTTTTAGATCATGTAGTATTTACTCTAATTTCTTGAATGAAATAATTATTTAATTTGTATATTATTAAATTATAAATAACTAAAACATTTTAAAAATAAAATTATAGTTTCATATGATTATTAAATAAAATTTATTTAATATAGAATTGAAAGAAAAAAGGAAAAAATAGTCCCACCCAAGCGGATTATATAAACCCATGAAAATGGTGGGGGTGGGTTCCCACTTGTATGGCAAGTCCAGATTAGGGAGTCCAATCTAAACATAGGACAGAATACAGAGTAAGGGTGAATTAAAAATAGTCTAATCCCCTTTTATTCCGGATAAGTTATCTGGTTCACCAAAAACACCTATATTGGGACTCTTGATTCATGAATTATGGCTGATGCAATTGTTTCCGTTGTCTTGGACCAATTGGCTTCAATCATCCGTCAACAGATTGAACAAGAAGTGACACTAAGCAAAGAAGTAAAAAGACTTACTAGCAATTTCCAAGCCATTCAAGCTGTGCTGGTTGATGCAGAGCAAAGGCAAGTGAAGGAGGCAAGTGTGAGAGTCTGGTTAGATAAGCAAATTTGCCACTCATGAATCACTATGAATTTAATATTTTAATTCAATGTACTATTTCACCAAACTTGCCACTCATAAATCACGATGAATTTTAAAAAAATAATAATAAAAAATGAATAAATAAATAAATAAATAGACCCATTAGTCTTATTAAAATCTTTTGCCCAAGTGACCGAATTTTCTATCCACCAATCACCATGTTGCTAATTTTCAAATTAAATAATAATTTAATTCAAAGTAATATTAGACATGGAACCTGATAATTTAATTTAATCTCTAGTGGGTCGTTTCTGTTATCGTTGTCTGGGTGTTGTCTGGGTGTTTTTGTTTTTTTGGTCTTCTTGACCTTTTATAATATTTAAGCTGTTCAAAAATATGTATATATTAGACATGATTACATGTTTTACCAACGACCAACGTGGTACCACGTCGAAATAATAATTTAAGTTTTCACCCTTTTTTCCGTATAAATACCTGAACTATATGGCAGCATTTTCACATCCAAAAACTTAATTTCTCCTATTGTAATTGTCATTCAGGTTACCATCTTTCAAAAATATGGCTGATGCAATTGTTTCCGTTGTCTTGGCGCAATTAGCTTCAATCGTCCGTCAACAGATTGAACAAGAAGTGACACTAAGCAAAGAAGTAAAAAGACTTACTAGCAGTTTCCAAGCCATTCAAGCTGTGCTGGTTGATGCAGAGCAAAGGCAAGTGAAGGAGGCAAGTGTGAGAGTCTGGTTAGATAAGCTCAAAGATGTATCCTACGATGCTGAAAACGTGTTGGATGAGTGGAACACCTCAAAGCTCAAATTGCAAATGCAGAGAGCTGAAAATGCTCTAACTCTTAAGAAGAAGGTATGTTCCTTCTTGCTCTCTCCTTGCTTTTCTTTTAGAAAAGTCATTTTGCACCGTGACATAGCTCTCAGGATAAAAGAATTAAATGAGAGTCTAGATGTTATTGCCATAGATAAAGAGAGGTATAAATTTAATACGATTACCAGTGTCGAACAACCTCGAGGAGTAGAAACCACATCCTTCATTGATGAGTATACTATACGCGGTCGAGATAAGGAAAAAAATGCATTAATGAGCATGTTGTTATGTGAGAGTAGCGATGAGCATGAAGGCCTCCGTATCATCTCAATTGTAGGGATGGGAGGAATAGGAAAAACAACTCTTGCTCAACTTGCCTTCAATAATAATGAGGTGAAAAACAATTTTGAAAAAATAATATGGGTTTGTGTCTCAGACCCTTTCGATAAGTTACGGGTTGCCAATGCAATAATTCAAAGTCTAGAAGGTCGAAGCTCTAGTTCTGCCACATTGGAGTCCGTTCTACAAAATATTCATCAATCTATTGCAGGAAAAAAATTTCTTCTTGTATTAGATGATGTGTGGACTGAAGACTACATTAATGATTGGGAACCATTGTACAATTGCCTCAAGAGCTGTCTCAATGGAAGTAAAATTGTAGTCACCACACGTAAGGAGGCAGTTGCCCTTATGATGAATTCAATTGTAATCCCCATTACGGAATTGTCTGAAAGTGAGTGCTGGTCATTGTTTAAGCACTTTTCATTTATTGGTAGGTCTGATGATGAGTGTAGAGAATTAGAAATTGTTGGTAAGGAAATTGTCAGCAAGTGCAAGGGCTTGCCTCTTGCAGCAAAGACTATGGGAAGTCTCTTGCGCTTTAAAAAAACTAGAAAAGAATGGGAAAATATCTTAAATAGTGGGATGTGGGAACTAGAAGAGTTTGAGAAGGGTATTTTTCCTCCTCTGATACTAAGTTATAACGATTTGCCTCTTATGGTCAAAAGATGTTTCTCATATTGTGTCATATTCCCAAAAGACTACCATTTAGATAAATCAGAGTTGATTAAGTTATGGATAGCTCAAGGTTATCTAGGAATGGAACAGAAAAAAGAAATGGAGATGATAGGTGAAAAATATTTTAACATCTTAGCCACACGTTCCTTCTTCCAAGAGTTCGTAGAAGATGAAATTGGTGATATTTTTGGATGTAAGATGCATGATATAGTACATGACTTTGGTCAATTTATCAACAAGAATGAATGTTTTGCAATGAAAGACAGAGATTTTGGAGAATCAAGCATTAACTTTTCTTTTGAGAAAGCTCATCATTTAATTTTGATGGTTGACGAAAATAGTTCATTTCCTATCTCCATTTGTAATATCAAAAACTTGCGCAGCCTTTTGATTCAATTTGAGACCGACATGAATTCATTTGATGGAGTCTTGCTAAAGTTATTGGGTCAAAATACATGCTTAAGGGCGTTAGCTATGGTGGGTACTGCCAAGGTTGATATGATGACTGGTTGGAAGTATTTGTATCCAATAAAGTTAGAAAGAATTCCAAAAGAGATAAGAAAGCTAACACATTTGAGGTATCTTGACTTGAGTAAAAATAATGCCTTAGAAATGATTCCGGAAGAATTATGTGAACTATATAATTTGCAAACCTTAGATGTTAGTGATTGTACAAATCTTAAGGAACTACCTCAAGGAATGGGGAAGTTAATCAACCTAAGACATTTAGTAAATGAGAGCACTCCTTCTCTAAGGTACATGCCCAAAGGAATTGAGAAGTTAACATGTCTTCGAACATTAAGACAATTTAGTGTGAGTGGTAGTGATTATCGTAGGAAAGCATGTTCACTTGAATTTTTGAATCAATTTGGCCAACTTGAAGGTACTCTTCGTATAAAAGGTTTGGGAAATGTGACAAATGTGAGTGAGGCTAAGAGAATACAACTAAAAAATAAGAAAAACATTTTTAAATTGGATTTAGGCTTCGGTGGGTCCGATTCTGTTAACAATGAAGCAATAATTGAAGCTTTACAACCTCCTCCTAAGTTACAAAGTTTAATGATATCTGAGTACACAGGGAGCACGGTGTTACCCAATTGGATAACGTCATTAACCAATTTGAGAAGCATATGGTTGCTTGAATGGATCAACTGTGAGCAACTACCTCCATTAGGAAAAGTGTCATCTCTTGAATCAATTCTTATACAAGGAATGAAGAGAGTGAAAAGAGTGGGTATTGAAATTTTGGGATTAGAAAGTGATGGCATTACTTTGTCATCATCGTCTTCATCAGTTTCTGCTTTTCCCAAATTGAAATCTCTCAAATTTTCCAACATGGAGGAATGGGAAGAGTGGGATTTTGGGATTGAAGATGATAATATAACAATCATGTCATCTCTTCATTTATTGGAAATCATAAAATGCCCCAAATTAAAGATATTGCCAAAGCAGATTCTTCGGATGGCACCGCTGGAAATTTTGAGCATAAATCAGTGTTCTATTTTAAGCGATGGTTATAGAAAGGGGACAGGAGAGAATTGGTCTGACATCTCTCACATCCGTAATATCCAAATTGATAGACAGTTTGTGCAAAGAGACCGCCGTTGAACTCTCTGGAAGGATGAGACGAACATGTTTCTAAAATCCAACTCCAGGTATTTTCTTGATTGTTTTTGTTTTCAACAGTGTGTTATATTTATATGTGTCCCACTTATTGGAAACTGGTCATAGGTAATTGATTAATGTTCAATTTGATCAATATACTCATTTTTATTCACTCGTTCCATTACTTGCAGGCTCTTAGTATACAGAGAGTTGATGTCAAATTGTTAGAAATCTGGTATTGTCATGCAAGGATGCTGAGAAGAAAGGTCAGGAACAATGCTCATTCAATTTATTCGTGTGTACTTTCAGTTGATTCCCTATACTTAATGTTTGAAATTGTGTATGTTTTACGTTTTCAAGTTTATGTATCGCAATGAGAGGTAGTAAATTTCTTGTCTTTGTGATTGGTGTTTCGCTGCATAGGAAAGAGACAAGAAGAAGATGCTCATGGCACTCAAATTTCAAAGCTTGGTAGGATGCGTCCAAAAGAAGAATGAAACAAGAAGATAGCAAATCAATAATTTCATTCTGATGTGACTGGAAGTGGCAGAGTTTTAATAGTAGCGAATCAAATGTGAGAGCCCAGAAAGACTTTGCATCTTTTGTGGTTGTTCACTTGTTCATGCCCACCTGTAGCACTCCAGGTTGTTCATGCATTGAGAACAATGCTCATTCAATTTATTTGTGTACTTTCAGCTGATGCCGTATATTTTTTAATGTTTTGAAATTAATTGTGCATGTTTGTACTCAACACATAGGAAAGAGGCAAGATGAAGATGCTCACGGCACTTTTTCTTGATAGGATGTGTCCAAAAGAAGAGGCAGAGAGGTTCAATAGGTGTACTTCCATGAAATCAAATGTGAGAGCCCAGATGAGGCTTTACCCACCTGTAACACTCCAAGTCTCCTCCATCAACAGACGTTGGCTCGGTGTTGGTGTTGATCCGTTAATTTTGAGTTGCTTTGATGAAGACTTCCCTAACAGTAGTAATTATCTTTAATTTTTTTAATGCACGTAGAATATTACTTTTTTTAGGTACAGTAGTAATTATCTATAGGCCATGAAGCTCATGATCCTATTACTTTCTTTGCTTTCAGATCTTCTTTTAAGAGTATGTCAAAGCTAGTGGATCTTCATCGAAATGTGGTTCATGACATTTTATCATTGTCAGACCATATCTGATGTTGATATACGAATTATGAACCAGTTGGTAATTTGGCCATAGAATCATATCCAATTTTCTGTCCATATTTTGTATCGTTTCAAGCATGCTTGTTGATTATCATGCACGATTTAATATTCTAACAACTACATTTCTCGTCAAAGTGACTCTTGGTAATGTTCTAGCACGAGAGAGGAGCGAGGTGGGCTTTAGAAGAAGGGATTTTCACAGGATGGAAAATCAGAAACATCTTTTGGTTAGAATCCAATTCTGGATCATTCAAGGAGCAAGTAATGCATTCATTATGATTGTTGAAGTAGATAAATAAGAAAGATCATATGTGATTCCATCAGGTAGGTATGCTGATCTTATTGCTTTTTTTGGCTTTCATATTCTTCCTTTGCAATTAACAAGGCATTAGATGTTATATTTTCAGATTAATGCCAATCAAATGATCCTCTCAACGATATTTGGTGGACTAAAATGTCTTGTATTACCTTGAAAAATCAATATTCAGCGATGTCATGCATGTTCTTTTAAAGTAGGTAAGTGGCTGTAAATATCCTATCTACTACATGATTTTCTGCCTCAACGCATATCTAGATTATGATTTTCTATGCAAAGCTTCTGCCTTCTTATGATGCATTGTCATATGATGGATTGATGGCTGATGTTAATTTAATTTTCTCTCATCAGGTATTTCTTGATTACTTAATTTTTAACAACCTATGTTTCGTCCCAAATTTTAAGTTAAAAACTACTTTGTTATACCATTTAGTTGATCCCTGCTATTTCATGCTAAAGATCTAATCATATGTAATGCACACTTCTTGCTCTTAGTGCCGCTGCTGATCCTATGACAGGGTACACAATTGGCCAGAGCAAACAGATGCTTCATGACATGAGTTCATTATGCCATGTTGAGGCTAGCTGTGGTTTTAGTGGTTTTTGGCAACTGGAGAAAATGAAGATTTCGCAATAACATCTTTCTCTTGATCAGAATGTTTGACATCACTAAAGTTAATGGGTAATAGGTTGTCTTTGTTTTGTCTATGTTTTATCTCCATATTTTGTAGTTAATTTATTTTGTATCAAAAATATTTTATTTTTCATGCAGTGAAAGTGGGTAAAATCTTTGGTTGGAATGCAATTCTACATCTTTTTAAAAGCAGGACAACATTTGACTAGGTTAGTCCTTGTAATAGAAGAGTCTGTGTCTTGACCCGGATACATTTTCATATATGGCGTCTGAAAATTTGTATTACTTCAATTTGATAGCTAATCAAGTCTATGTGTTGACCTTAATACATTGGTATCCTTCTTTAGATCTGGCATTCTTGGCTGATTTTGTCATTGAAGATGCATGGTCAAGTGATCGATGCCTATCAAAATTGTAGACATTATTGTCTTGTACGGCCCGAAGAATCAATGTCAAATGTTGTTGCGTGCCATTAAACTAGGCAAGAGGCAAGTAGTTTATTTTATTTTATTTTTTGTTGTAAGGGATAATCTTAACATATGTAATTTTTGACAAACTAGGTTCTAATTGCAGTAGTAGAGCAGACATCAAATTCCATTGAGAATCTCAATTCAAAAGGATTCAAATTTTCACGCCTAGTCAAGAAAGGATGAGGGCATGGTGTTATTGATCTACACCCAAACATTTATGAGTAATTGATAGCATCCGGACATTAATTTCTAGGTTAAGACCAAGATACATTATGATATGATGGCGTGCGACGTTAATTTAATTTTCTATCATTCGGTATTTCTTGATTACTTAATTTTTGACAACCTATGTTTTGTCCCAAATTTTACAGTGGTGCCTCACATATTGATATCACTACCTATATACATCAATCGATATTGGAAGCATTTGGAAGAAATGGTATGATGCAATGAGCTTTCTATTGGATTTTTCACCATGATTAAGCAAATCTACTGTTCTTTAATCTAAAAGCTTATGGCTGCACAGCATAGGAATGTATAATATGATAGTTCTTGTGCTTTATATGTTGCTATTGGTGCTCTAATGAAGTTGTCAACTTGTTGCAGCTACGAAAAATTGCTAGTGCGGAACCTGAGAAGATTCCTCAAAGACTAGGTGTAGCTGGAATGACATTACACTACGCTAACATAATCAATTAGATAGAAAACATTGTAAGTTAGTTTATATCATTTGTAATTAAATGTTCACTATATTTGCAATCATCTTGATTGAAATTCTAATTGAATTGAAATTATATGAAATCAGTCATCACGTTCAACATCCCTTCCCCCAAATATGAGGGACTCGTTATATAACGGGTTGCCAACCAGTCTATTGATGCGAAGGAAGAGGTATGTTTTCTATAGAATAGTTCACTTAACATGCACACTTGACACTTCATAGAAATCATTGTTGCAACTTTTTTTGTAATTTTCCTCTGTATTTGCTTCATGCGAGAGCTTATAAGATAAATGTTTTTGTACACTGTACTTTCTGCAGCTCTCAGCTTTCCAGGCCAAAGCAGAAATGGAGAAGACTCGTCAGTGGCTTGTTCCACTTGCCGCAAATACAATCAAGTATGTTGAGTTAATTCTTTTTTTGATTTTATTATGGTTCTAAGAATTTTCTATTTGTTCTAAGAATGATTTTATACTTCCTTTTGTTGCAAAACAACAGAGCACATCAAGGTTTTGGCTGGGTTGGAGAATGGGCAAACAGTGGGTAAGTGAAGACCTCTCGCTCTCTCTCGCTGTGAATATTATGTGCATTGCATCATCAGAATAAGGTTTCACCATCTTTTTTACTTGTATGACAGTCATGAGTTTGGCAAGAGCATAGCCACAAACATCAACCTGGCACGCATACAGACTCTCTATCATGCACACAAACACAAGAATGATAAAACATCCTTGATTCGGTGATATTGCTTCACCGTTTGATCAGCATAATAAGGAATAGAGATTTCAGTTTCCATTCTCAGTCTGCCCATTTCCCAACCGATAAGGGAGTGGTTTTACGGTCTAAGATGCAGTGAAATCCATCCCTTAACAATTTCACTAAACCCCACATGACTCAACAACTCTCTGAAGAAAGGGATTTGCTAGACAAAGCCTGTAGATCAAGTAGACCAGTTCTGGGGAGAAGCAAAAGTCAGGATTTTGCAATACTGAAGAAGGGAAACAAAAAAGTTTGCGCCAGGAACTCTCCTATTAGAGACATCAGTGTAAGACCTTGCTCAGAAAATCCTAACCTATTGGACATTATAGATGGGTCAGATCCCGGATTTTGAGCCTATTTGATTGTCGAATCTGAAATTTACTTTCACATCTGACCCGGGTGTGCTCATTCTATTTTTATAATTTGTTCTTTATAAGAATTCAGTCCACTGTATATATACTTTTTGGATAGTATTATTGTTATTTTGTTATGTCTATGGTGAAACTGTTGGTAGTTTTTGCAGTAGTTAGGCCTGCTGCACTAATCTGAACTGCTCCTACTTACAATTTGTAAAGAAAAAAAGAATTACAAAGGCACCAAATTCATTCACTATATATATTCTCTCTCAAGACTTCTACATTCAATATGATCATCATCACTTTTTGGTGCCTCATCACCATTGGCAGCAGATTTCAAGAACCCGAAATCGCATCTAATTCTCTTTCTTCTTCTCATCTTTCATTGTTCCTTTCTTTATCATGGAACAGCTATCTCCAGATGAAAACATGCCTGCTGGCAGTTTTCCGTCGGGCTCGGGTGGCAATGAAAACATGCCTGTCCTTTCTACCCCACCATTTTCCACTTGGTCCGTCTCTGAACAACCAAGGCCTGCAGTCTTCAGTTGTGTATCAACAGCAACAAGGGATGATGAACAACTATCCACAGCAGAGCATCAACCAGAACCAGAACCAAACCAAAACCAGCCTCTCTCAGGCTTCACTCAACCATTTTCTTCTCTAAACCAGCCTTTCTTAGGTGTCAATAGCTAGCCATTTGGTAGGGTTGGGTAGGGATGGCAAAAACCCGGGTCCAGGCCGAGTACTCGGGTTTTGACAGTCCGGGTACCCGGCCCGGAAATACCCGGATTTTCGAATCAAGGTACCCGGCCCAGAAAAACCCGGCCAGGTTTCCGGGTATCCATACCCAGATTTTACCCAGGTTTTACCCCTTTTTTTTTTTTAAATTTGTTTTTTTAATTATAGGCTGCTACATGCTACATTGCTTCTGTCATGCTACTGTTATGCTATATAATTATATTTAAATTTGTTCTTAAATTTTCATCCATTTATAAGCATTCAAATCATATAAATAAACATGAAATGGGATGACTACCTCTCATCAAGTAGTATTAATTCCAGTACTCTTCAAAACTCTGTTATCAAAACTTGTGTCCCATACAACTCTTGTTAAGTTTACAGGATGAGCAAATCCAAATTCATGATCCATGCACAACTCATCAATTTTGCACAATAAAAACGACCAAGTACAAACAACAATACTATATAAAAACATGATGAAAAATATAAATAAAGGAGAAGTACATAGAGAAGTTTCTCTATTGATGATAATCATTCACTGGTTCTCGATAACAGAGAGAATGGAAATAAACACAAAAAAAAAAATCCATGCCATTTTATTGTGCAAAATTGATGAGTTGTGCATGATTATCAAAAAACATTCATGCCATTTTATTTTATTGTGCAAAATAGATACAAAAGTCTAAAAGAAGAAGAAAAACAAAACAAAGTCAACAAAAAAAAAAAAAAAAAAAAAAAAAAAAAAATCAAAACCGGGTATCCGGGTATACCCGGACCCGGGCCGGAACACAACCGGCTAGGGTACCCGGACAACCCTTACCCGGTGCCGGGTAAGGCATGTCCGGGTTTTACTCGGGATTTCTGGCCCGGGTAAGGTAATTTTGCCATCCCTAGGGTTAGGAACCAGCAAGACTTGGTGATAACAACAACACTCCTTTTGACAGTGTTGCCTCACTCATTTTAAAAACTAATCACGTCGCTTTCATTACATGAAATCAAGTCATTGTTTCTGACATAAATAATTTTTTGTTTTTTTATTTTTTATTTTTTATTTTTACATTTTGATATACTACATGAAATTATATTTGGGCCCGGTCACTTAGACGAGGAGTGTTTGGGTCTCATTTATCATTTGATTACAAATACGTGGAAATTATTCAAAATGACCACATATAACATGGAAATTTTATTTGTAACCACAAACGAAAATTTAATTGTTAATAACCACTTTTTTGAGAAACCCTCATATAAAAACCATCCCCAAACACACTCTCTCTTTTTCTCTCCTTTGCTCTCTCCCTCCCCGATCTCTCTCTCCCCGTCCAAACCAACGCTTGAAAATCATCGCCGGCGTTGTTGCCTGAGCGTGCACTGTCGATGAAGGTGTCGTCGATTGCTGGTGTGCTTCTAGGCTTCACGACAGCCACATTGCCGTCGTCGTGTCGCCGTGCATGCTGCTATCCTTCGCGAACCAAGGACAACGTTGTCGTGCTTCACGCCCAGGCATAGCACTATCGTGCTGTCGTGCTTCGCCTAGGCTTCACGACCATCCAGCAGCGCCATCGAGCTCCCCCTTCGCCGGCGATGTGATCTACAGAAAAAAGGGGAAGAAAAACCTAAACCTAATTTGAGGAAGAAGAAGAAGTTTCATCATTTCAAGTTTCAACATTTCAATTTAGTCAAGATTTCAAGTTTCAAAATTTCATTTTTTTAGGCATGATTTCAAGTTTGCTTCCAGGTTTTTAAAAAATAAACTAAGTTCAGGGGTACTGTTATAATTTATGGACATACACTTAATTTTTTTTTAAAAAAAGTGGTTATTAACAATTAAATTTTCAAAAGTGGTTACAAACGAAAGTTTAATGTTTTCAATTGTTATTTTTGGTTTTCTCTCTAAAATAATCACATTTATGCATATGTATAATGTATGTGACTGAAAATAATGATAACTATTTCTTGAGGGATATTTATGAAATTTCCAAACAATGGAAAGGCTCGCTTAAAAAGCGTCGCAGAGTCTCACCGCGTGAAGTGAAGTGAAGTCATCGAACTCATCTTTTCCATACAATTTGGCGGGGAAAACAAGAGTGAACTCTGTAACTACTAACTCTTGTTGCTTTCAAGGTATGTTTGCTTCTTCTTTTTCTTTTTTCCTTTAAAATTACTTGTGTGCACATGAAAATCAGTGATTTTGATTTTGAGTCATGTACAAATGACTAAAAGGAACAAACTTGAAAGACGATAAATAAATAAAAATTGGGGCTTTTTACTAAAACGTTAAATATGTGTTCCATGTGTTGTAATGATGGCATTGATGAGTAAGTAGTGAGTTTAATTGGGAAAAAAAGATGTTATTTTGCTCCTTATAGGGTTTTAACTTTGAGCCTAGGTTTCATGTCTCTGGGTTTAATACTTTAATTAAACTGTCAATGCTCTTTTGTTGTGATTTTCACGATCTGCTATATTGGGATTATTATTTTTTTTTTGTGATTGAATGTCAATTTCTTTATTTGCAGAATTTTAGGATTTTCACTGTGATTGTGATGTGATATGAGTAATTGCTCATGCATTCAGGGTTTTCACAAACTTTGTTTAGATTAGCTGGCTTAAATCTTGTCAAAATAATCAGCTTTTCTCTCTTTTAAGGTCATAATCAAGGGGTCAAATTTAGTCAACCAAATGCTTGTAATGACAGTTTTGAAACGGTCAATGCAAGATGTAAAGATGTTGACAATTTAGTTAGGCACTATTATGTTGCTAGTCAAGTAGTGTCAATCTATATCTCTCACTCGATAGCACTAAACTAATTAGGCATTGTTATGTTTTTTGTTAAATCCTGGTTATATCCCAAACTCCTTATCACTTTTCCTTTAACCAACTTCTAATGAACCTTTTGACACCAAAAGAATTAAGAGTAAAACAAATAACACTGCTTCAACCAAACCAGTAAGTATTCTATAGTCAACTGTCAAATTTCTTCTTTTATGCAAATGGGCAACTGTTATGTTACTAGTCATTGATATCTTTGAATCTTCAGAACTAGATAGTCATGTCTCTGAATTGTATATGCAGTTGTATTTCACTCACTATCTGGATATTCATGTCTCTTAATTGTTCAAAATAAAGTTTCCACCGGTAATGGACAGATAATATAGCTTCATTACCAATATGAAAGAATGGTTATCTTTTTGAATAATTGAAGAATATGGACCTTTAATATGACTTCCAGGTTATTGTGGTGCAGTACATGAATCTTGTTAAAGAAATGTATTTAATGCTTTATTATCATAGTATTGTAACCCAATGTTAGGAAAATAACTATTGAAGTTTACTGTTTTGCTTGCGTGTGATATGTGGTTAGATATGTTTGAACATAATGGATTTGTTCTATAATAATGCACATAAAGGTTTCCTCTTTATTTTGTTTTATTTCTGGGTATGTAATTATGAAAAAAGTGTTTAAAGATCTACACTTATTTAAGTAATTTTGTTAAACAAGATTGTGATTATCATGAAAGAAGAAATGGGGGTGCCAAAAGATAAAAATTAGAAAGTTTCCTCATCTGTGTTTAAACCTGGCTGAAATGGGCCATGAAGGCCCTTTTAGCACATCTGCAGGCTGCTGTAATGTTACGTGTTACCAGAGCTGACTTAAATTTTTCTCATCGTCATTTCTCTCATCCATCTATCTGCTTCTCTGATGGTTGGTGCAATTTGCTCGTTTCCTATCTGGTTGATCGATAAAAGTCAGGTTTCTCTTGTTGTAACTTTCATATGTGAATTCTACAATTTTATGCTAATTTTTTGTGGAAGTATGTCCCCTTCAAACACTAAGAGATGTTTTGGTTTTTTTTTTTTTTTTTTTTTTTTTTTTTAAATAACTTGGCCATCCAATTATTATGTTTTTTCTTTCAAGATAGAATAAGGATTCTCAATTGGTATTATCAGTGAGAAATATGTTTATCCTTTAATGTGCTATATTTAATGTACATGGCTAAGCATGTTTATTCAAAATTACTAGGGCTTGTGCTTGCTTGGCTGTAAAATCAGATAGCTAAGCAAGGGACTTCAGGCCTAGAAAGTGGATTTTCTTTCAAATATTTGCACTTTTTTCTTACATCAATGTACATTATGTCATGGAATTTTTGAGTCTAATCCTTACCGGTTATAGTATTTCAAACTTTAAATACTATTAAAAGTTCATAATTTATATATTGTGTTATTGAGCCCTAATTGTGATTGCAATATTTGAATATGAATGTTATAGGTTTGAAGATTATGGATTACACAATTCATCCCAAGGATAGAATCTCAAAGGTGCTCGATTTTATTATTCATCACATTAGGTCATCGTGATGTTGATGGATTGTTTTCTCTTATTGATAAGTGGATAGGATTGGTTGTGGAGAATGAAGTAAAAACATTAGATCTGAATCTCATAAAACATA